>OU342949.1:61896009-63146009 GCA_910592335.1 Adalia bipunctata
TTTAGATTCTGACACCCAATCAATTGTTAATCTTTCCTTCTTTCACTTAGAGGAAATGAACCTTCCTTATTTTTGAGCTTGTTTTCAAAAACCCTATCTCACAGAGACGAGCGTTGAGTTCTTAATCAGTTCTTCATCAGTTGTCAAAATCGTCGGTCAATTATCAGTTGTCGATAAGTAATTCATCAGTTGTTAACAAGTATAATTCGTCCGTTCTTAATCAAAATCGTCAGTCAGTTTTTGTAAATCACAACTGATCATAATTCTTCCTTGCTATACATTTTCATATAGAAGGTAGAGTTTATAATTGTACACATTATACTTGTATTATTATTGTTATTTCGTGCTTATTTTCTGAGTAAGGGTAACAAGATAATTACAGTTTGTTGTTTGTTGAGAGTGCGTTTAAATTTCACCACTTCCTCATTTTCTTCGTAGTTGTTATCCGAGTATAGATAACAACATTTTGAAGTGATCATCAAGATTAACATAGGGTGCTTATACAGGGTGAGTCTTTGACTTGTACAAATATTTTAACCATAGATTCCTCTCATCAAACGAAATACTTTCTTTTTATACCATTTTCCCAAATTCGGTTTCGTTTAAAAGTAAGGGTGTCGAAAATCCATAAAAAAACACTTATTGTCCATTTCTTCGAAACCGTGAACTGAATTTTGGTTCATTGGTTACTCTATTCATGGTGCATATTCCTCAATCGAAACTTATTCAATATCTCTACTGGTATAAAAGTTACAGGGTAGTCGACTCATCAATACACGCAAAAACACCATAAAACCATTGTAAAAAGATAAACGTTTCATATTTTCGAAAGAATCAATCATTTAAGAAACTAAAAGTATTCTTATTTTTATTCAATAAAACGCATCGTTTTCAAATTATTTCCAATTTTACCCGGAAAAATTTGACGAAAAAATCATTTATTTCAAGAATAATCAGAATGCTTTTCAGTTGAAAAGTCACATGAAACCGGATGCCGGATGAAACTAACTGTTTTTGTGAAAGGGTATATCAGTCACCAGGAACCTCAGTTTTTATACAATTTATTCAATTAGCTACGTTTCGAGACTTTTAGTCTCTTCCTCAGGCTGAAAAATATGATAGTTACATAAACACGATAAAAATCATCTAGATAAAGTAATCAACATGAATACCTGTACAACATTAACACATTTTTGTATATTTCACTCTCATTTACTCAATACTTAAACACTACAATTAAAACCAACAATTCATCACAAACAAACATTCAGAAATTTAAAAAAATAAGTTAAACCAGCTCACCTATGAATATTAGATAAATAGATTCTTTCCTTTGAAACATCGTTCAAAGTCGTGGTTATTAATAAACAATATAATAAACATCTCGGGGACAACAATCTTCTCGACGTATATCAATATCGGGTTCATAAATGGAAATGAGAATACACGGGGGCCAGACGGAGTTAGCATGTGTATAGAAAAACTAGACTAGATCTGGATTTCATTGATAAACTTCGAATATGCGATGTTCAATGAACCAATATCGGTTCGCGAATTAACAGAAAGAGGGTGTTTCTTAATGAACAGCATTTCCTTGAAATTTCTTTTGAACCAATTATCCTCCCTGGTCAAAATTTTCGCGCCCTCAAAATCAAAATTATGTCCCTCATTTTTGACATGCATAGCAAGAGCGGTCGACTCTGATTGTTTTTTACAATCCGACTGGTGTTGTTTTAGTCTCTTGCCGAAATACTGACCTGTCTGTCCGATATATGATCCATCACAATCCTCACAGTCAACTTTATATACAACATCCGACTTCCTGAAATCAGGATCATCATCTTTCAGTCGAGAAAATAGGCATTTTACGGTCTTTTTAAAATAGCTAACAATGGTAGAAGATGTTGTGCACATGACCTTAACCATTCTTTGGCTTAATTGGTGAGCTGGTTTAACTTATTTTTTTTAAATTTCTGAATGTTTGTTTGTGATGAATTGTTGGTTTTAATTGTAGTGTTTAAGTATTGAGTAAATGAGAGTGAAATATACAAAAATGTGTTAATGTTGTACAGGTATTCATGTTGATTACTTTATCTAGATGATTTTTATCGTGTTTATGTAACTATCATATTTTTCAGCCTGAGGAAGAGACTAAAAGTCTCGAAACGTAGCTAATTGAATAAATTGTATAAAAACTGAGGTTCCTGGTGACTGATATACCCTTTCACAACATATAACATAGGAACGATATAAAACCTAGTCTAACTGTTTTTGTTGAAATTATCTAGTTTGCAAATTTTTATTCCAATAAGGTTAGTGCTTGAGTATTCCCTGAATGTATAAACTCAATTCCAATCGAGAAATATGAACTTTGAATCAATTGCAGAGAATTGTATCAGGAACGTAATAAGCTCATTTTTTTTCAAATGGCTATATCTTTTTAACAGAGCCGACTTCGAAAAAATGGAGATTGAAAAAAGATTTCTTTTGGCCTTACGAATCTACAGTTAAAATATATGTACAAGTCAAGGACTCACCCTGTATAGTTTAGTATACCCCCTACATCAGTTGTGTAGTGTAGAAGACCATTATCCTTGTAAAACAATCAGGGTACAAAAAAAACCAGAACACCTTGATAAACTAATCAAGGCACGAAACCGTCGTGTGGGTGGGGGAATATTGATATTAAGGTACTAAGAAAAATTAAGGAGTGAAAAAATTACGAACATCGTCAAAAGTCTTGCCCCTCCCCCTATTAACTTTAAACTTCGAACAGTATCTGTAACAGCCCTTCAAAGTCATTTTTCAGGACCTATAGAAGGGTCGTCTCAACCAGTACCATAGGAAGGCGGGTGCATTCCTCAAATTCAAGCGCAAGAAGTCCACCTGGACATAGAGCTATCCATTGGTAATGGGCAGAACACCATCAAGGCTAGCTTTTATCACAATGGCGCAATGTACTTCTTTCGGACAAGTCAAGATTCAGAAAAAACTCAGCTCGAGGAAATAAAAGAAGATATAACTTCTGGGGAAGAATAATATGGCTTTTTAATCGTAAACCTAATCGAACGAAATTTAGAGATATTGTAAAGGAATATCGTTTTTTCTGGCTTTGAATTTCAGAACGTGAAAAGAAGGAATAGATGACATTTGAAAAACTCACATCGATCTTTTTTATTTTTTTTCTTTCTTCTTCTTTTCTCCCTTTCCCAATTGTGCTGGCAACTTCTCGAATTTGATGTCAGATGTTGGGAAATGAATTGAAGAATCCTTCTCCAAGTCGAACCCTGAAAAAAAAATAATTTATTCAGTACTGAAATGTTCATTTCCAAAAATGGAATTATTATAATGTGTTTGCAATAGAATCAAATGGGTTATGAGGAAGCACAAACCGTTTTGCATTTTGATGTAAATATTTATATTTACATGTTTATTCTATTCTACTTTCATTGTGTTTTTCCTCGATTTTAATCACCAACAAATCCATTATCCTGAAACCTATTTCGTTCGTAGGCATCGCCTCCTAAAGTTTGCTATATTTATTATGTTTGTATATGATATTATGATTATTTGAACATATTTTTAATGAAAACAATTTGTTCGAAATGCTACAGCATTTATCGAATGTGCTTAAATCCTTAGAGAGTCCAGGAAATCTTCCTTATACTGATGGAATTTTCCTATAAGAGGAGAACTTTTCCGGGTACTTCATCATGATGCAATGCGAGAGAACAGCAATATATATTTTTTTAATATACCCATAAATCGCTTTGAACACCGGACGGGCTCGAACAAACCCTCCCCCACCCCTCCATGCAAAGTTCCCGCTCGGCAACAAACCCCAAACCGATTATTCATCGATAACTGAATATTAATCGACATCCCTGAATGTACGATGATTACGTTAAGCGTAAAATTCGCGATTGTAATGCGACGGTAACATCCATGTAACGATCGGGCCATCGAGGTAATCAGTCAGTTTCGATAATTAGTGCGGAATTAGTACTGCGACTGTTCAACCCCACCTACCCTTTCTCCCGGCTCTACACCCCCCATGCAATATATAATAATCGCATCAGCTCATATGCGTATTGATTTTATCCATTCTCTGTGGATTTACTGCAGCAGGAAAAATTCCACCTGTTGAATTGCGCTTCACGTTTCGCCATTCAAGATAGGAATGCTGCAGTTTTTGCATCGATAAGTCTTAGCATTGAGTTCAAATATACCTAGAGGAACAATGGCTTTGGATGAATTGAAGCTAAAATTTTTGGCCGTAAAGTGGCGGCACATAGTAACTACTAAAGGAACTATCAACTGCCGGGACCGTCTGGTCCATTTTGTTAGCTAATCATTTACAGAAATCTGTAGGATATTTATTTCCCTCTTGTACTATGAATTATAGGCAGGATTGGATTAAAAACGGTGTGAAAAGGAGATCATGTAGATCATTCGAACGAAATCTGCCGAGGGATCAGGTATGGGAATCCTAAACTGAGACTATCTGTGCCAATAGGACAAGAACACTTCATTTTAGAGGAATAAATAATGGCTCTCTATGCGATGGTCCAAGGGTGTTTGAAAAGAAACCCCAAAGAGCACGTCTCTTTGAGTCAATGATATTTTGACATAATTGAGGCTCTATCTGATTAATGACACGAATTATTTCATTCTTTAGTTCAGGAATCGAATGTGGATTATTCTTAAAGACCTGGCTTTTCACATAACCCCAAAGAAAATAGTCCAAAGGTGTTACATAACATGATCTTGGTGGCCAATTGACATCACCGTTTCTGGAGATTATTCGTCCAGGAAATTTTTGTCTCAATAAATCAATTGTGTCATTTCCAAAGTGAGGTGTAGCGCCATCCTGCTGGAACCAAATGTCCTCTAGATCAATATTTATTAATTCAGGCCACAAAAATAGATTATCAATACGGTATCGATCACCATTGACAGTTACAGCTATACCAGCAGCATTTTCTAAGAAGTAAGTTCCAATTTTTTTTGTTACTGGCCAAATTTCACTATTTTGGATTTTCGGAAGAAGTCGTACAATTATGCAAAAACTATCTGCAGATCGAACGGCAGCATTGCACATCAATTAAAGTCAAATTTAACGAGAAAAAATCTGAATACAGAAATATGTCGACTGGTTTACCCCAAGGATCGATTTTATCACCCTTGTTTTTTTCGTTATACGTCGCGGATATCTGTCAGTGTATCACGCGGGGCAAGTTAGAGGAATTTGCTGATGATTTGCAATTACACATGCCGTTTGAAGTTGAAAATCTTGAAGAGGCACAAAATAGTTTCAATGTGGACTTACACAATATAAATGAGTACGCTTCGAATCATAATCTCAAGATTAATCCTCAAAAATCGGCCCTGCTGGTGTTTTGCGGTAACAAACGAAATATACAGATGACAGATGATACGCTAAATATAAAAATCCAAAACAAAAATCTTCCTGTCGTCAAGGAGGCAAGAAATTTGGGTGTCATTTTCGATAATGTTCTGAGCTTTAAATCCCACATAAGTAAAAAAATTCAATTAGCATATATGCGTCTTAGGGGCTTGTACAGGTACAAGAGCGTCATTCCAGAAAAGACTAAATATTATCTCTGCAGTACTTTGATTTTGTCCTTGTTCAGCTATGGTGACGTGGTTTACGGCGAATCTCTCACAGCGGAATTGTCACATAATATTCAAAAGGTTCAGAATGCATGTATGCGTTTTTCTTTTAACATACCCTTCAGAAACCATATCACACCTCATTTAAACGAGCGTTCAATTTTAAATATGAAAAATAGAAGAAAATGTCATGCCTATATGTTTCTCTATAAGATTTTAAAGACAGGTCAACCTCCCTACCTAAAAAACTTGATGCAGCCGCAAGACCATGTTCATAATACAAGAAATATTTCAAAATTTAAAATTGCCAAACACAAGACTACCCAATTTAAAAAAGCATTCTCTTATTTTGCAGCTAGCTACTGGAATGAACTGCCGCCAGACGTAGTAGAGCTTTCTCTTTCTAGGTTTAAAGAATTTATAACTGGTAAACTTTTGGAATTACAGAGACACAATTAAAATTCCCTGTGTACGCGTCCAAAACAAATTAGATACTGTTCAATTTTTCAAAAGTGTGTATTGCCAAAGTGGCGACTTACTCCGTTCTGCATCCATGGGTTCCCTAGTTGGTTTTTTTGGGGGATTGTTCTTTTTTTGTTTTTTTGTTCCATGAATTTCACAATTAAAAATTTCATAAATGGTATTTTCATGCGACTGTGCTACACAGTATGTGCCATGGCATCTGCTGTGATCGGCTATGTAGTCGCTGCACAGTCCGCTTTTGCTAGTTTTTCTAATTAAATTGTGAATTACTTTATGTACCTACTTAGCGAATAAAATTGAATTGAATTGAATTGAATTGAATTACACCAACTGACCATAATGCACACCAAACAGTGACTCGTTTAGGATGCGTAGGTTTATCATGAATAATTCGTGGATTTTCTTCACCCAGATACGACAATTTTGTTTATTAACATAGCCACCAAGTTCAAAATGTGCCTCATCGAAAAACATGATTGTTTGAAAAGAATCAGCTGGTTGTTCATTGATGAAATTGACAAATGAACGACGTTTTAAGTGATCTAATGGCTTCAGTTCCTGTGTTATTTGAACCTTATATGCCTTCAGAGCTAAATACTTGTGTAAAATACGCCATGTTGTGGACCCACCAAGGGCCGGTTTTATAGAGGGCACATTCAATCCGAGGTTACTCAAACGAGGATTGGAAGTCAACCCTCGGTTGAAAATCTCATTTCTCGTAGTATTTTGGCACGTTTTTTTATACCATGTTTGGATAAATTCAATAATCGTAGTCTAATAAAGACAAAACAAGAAGCTAATTCGAATATTCCCGTGTTTTGTGATAGTCACGGCAGAGAATTTAGAGAAATCTGATTTCCTACATCAAAACAAATTATGTAATAAAAAAATTTGTAATTTATGAAATGACCACAGACTTCGTACGAATTTTTGCCACTCAAAGCTATTGCCAAATACGCTCTAGTCTTTATCACTTTTGTCAACTTATTTGACTCGAATGATCTAAGTTTGTACTATTTGGATATTCTGAAAAGTCTTATCTCAAACTCTTATGCCAAGTAACCAAATAAAAGCTAGGACAATACAAAACATCCAATGAAATTGCATTAACATTTAGTCGTACAAGGGTGTAGTTATATTTAGGATAGAAACAAATCATTCTTGATCTTGTTTGATGAATGAAATACACATTATATTTAAAGATAGCATTTATTATTAACTATTCAGGTTGAGAGTCATGAATAGAATCAGTCTAGCAATATTATGCAGGACTCCGCAAGTCACAAAAATAATAGTTGTTTTCAAATGTAATCAGATCACGAATAAAAGAATGGGAAATGTTTTTTCACACGCCAGAGAGTCTTTAAATTCAATTCATAGTTCATATGTGAGTTTTATCTGCGAGATGGGATCGGTGTCATCAATCATTTCTTTAGAGTATATCCGACTTGTTGAGAACGTCGTTTTATGGATATTTAAGGGGATTCAGCAACACTTTCACGAACCAAATCAATATTTTTTTGTGAACGACCACTACGACTGTATTTTTCACTTTCTTGGTCTTCCACCGAACCGGTCTCTTGAATTTTTTTTTTAATTCGACCAATAGTGCTTTCAGGTGGACGATTATGTAAACCATAATTTTCACGTAAAATCACTTTTCACAGCACGCTGGTTTTTATAAAATAATTCAACAATTTGAACGCGTTATTGTTTCATGTACGAAGCTATGTTTATGAATGTCATATATCACACTTCTTAAATGTCAAAATACCCAGACGAATTCAGTCCGCCATCTTTATTTCTTTTATTCTTGAAAAAACCGCGCAATTCGAAACATCATTTCCACGGAAGAGGAGCCATTAACGATTAACGATGATAAAACTTCTAAATCTCCAAGTTCTCGATCTCTGGCATTGAGTCTTTTATGATATCTTGTTATCATTGAGAATGTTCGCATATGATAATATGATGGTTTATCAATTGAGTACGAATATCTCTAGAAATTGGAGTATTATGAGATATGTGAGTACAAACAATGCAGGAATAGTGGAGATCCTCAGATTCCCACTATCTCAACTCGATATTGTAGTATTCAAATGATCACTCGAACATATGAACTGGAAGGACTACTCTTGAGTAAGAGCTCCGAAACTGGACGAAGGACTAAAGCCTTTATAAACACAGATATTGATTCGAGGGAAAAACTGAATTGGTGTCAATTGATGACATATTCATAGTCAGGGAACCCAGGGCAGTCCCATCTCGACAATTCTGATGTACCTGCCTATCTGCTCTGTAACTATCGAAGCAACAGCAGCAAGAATCGAAAATCGGATCCCTCCCCAAGATATGGAAACTTGATTACATCTCACCCGCATTCCCAACTCAGCTCATACTTATCGGAACCCCCCTCAATCTCACCGATGATTACTAGATCGACTATGGGAGTTTCATGTCGAGAATTATCGTAACAAACCAGAGCGCTAACGAACCGTTCGAGCGAACCGTCTCCAGCTCCTCTCCCTCGACCTCCTCCACACCCAGCCGCCCCTCTCAGACGCACAATATTCGGTCGTTAAGAGAACGCAAATCCGCCAGCAGTTCCCATCCGGCAGCTTCGGATTTCGGATAATCCGCCTTTATCTGGCGGCGTAATGCTAATTTAATCTATTCAGAGGGCCGACATCAAAGGCGCCGCGGAAAGGAGAACGTAGGGACGGCGCAGGAAGGATTACGATGCCCCGTGCGATGGAGGAAAGTGGGGGCAATGCCTGGGAAGTGTTTTTTTCAGTCACAACTAGGAAAATACACTGCGCAAAAAAATTAACGCACATTATGGAAATCTCAAATTTATTCTACAACTGAAGGTGTTCTCAATGATAATTATTTTTATCAGAATTATGCATGCATATGTTATCCACTTTCAACGTTTTTCTTCAATACAGATGTTTTGTCCCAGCAGGAATAAAAAAAGATGATATTATCAGATTTTGAATGTATTGGCTCCATTCTAAAATCAGTTGTTCTCGATCAATTCTAGTGATTAATAGTTTTTCTTTCGTTTGAGTTTCTACACTCGATCGCTATGCAACGCGAAACACGCAATTTGACCCAAGAGGAATGTACCCACAGAAATATAATAAATACTAGAACGCCAATCAGTTCACAATTCCTGGCACCTCATAGGGAAAATTGACCTACTACAGAGTTTGCGCAATATGTGAACGTGTCATCAGGGTAGGACTTAAAATTTTTGACTTCGTGAATGTGATATAAATAAGTTGTCGATATCAACATTTGCAATAATAATAAAATAGCTTTAGTATCTTACTTAAACTAAACTTACTTTCATAAAATGGGTTTCTCCTTTATTTGCGCAAAAAAGAACCATGCACTTCATTTTGTCTATAATTTGTCACAGCACTCGACTATAAAAATTAACTAGTAAAACTCAAGTACAAAACTAAACTAAAGGAGTATCAGTAGTACACAATGTTCAAGAAAACAACGAGGAAACACCGAAAACGGAGCAGAAAAGGCAAGCGAATTCATACGAATGAATAAACAGGAAAGCACACAGCAAAGGGAATCAACAAATCCTAAAATACGACACTGCTCATCACACCCTTGCCCTAAAGTGGATATTAACTCAGAAAATATCCACTTTAGGGCAAGGGTGTGATGCATACACTCACATTATTTTTTAACGTAGATTCAATATCTGCCATAAAAAAATGGGGTTCTAATTTGAAAAAATTGATTTTTCACGATTTTGTCATCCCTAACTTTGAAAGCGATTTTTTCACCCCCTGTATCATGAATCGCGATTTCGATTTTTAAAGTGGATACATCAATCTTACATCTTGAAAAATCCCAAAAATGAAAATTTTCCATCCAAAACTGAAAAATGTTACATCAAAATAACTTGAAATTTTCTAAGGAATCTATTTCTGCAATAAAAAAATGGTGTTCTAATTTGAAAAACGGAAGTTGACGTCATTTCCGGAAAAACCGGAGGTGCTCATGCCTTGAAAATATTTTACATTTCATCAGCATCGTGAAATACTTATAAGTGCTGAATTTCATGAAAATACGTTCAGTAGTTTCCCCTATAAATGGGTGAGGTTCCTCGTGAAAGACCCTGTATTGGTTGACCGCAATATTTCGATTCATTACATTCGAGCACTACCAGAAAGATGGGAACAGTTAATGCTAACAGTGGGCAATACATTTAACTATTCATTCTATGCCATTTCTTCACAATAAATTTCCATTTCATCAAAAGAACCGCGGAACTTAGTTGCGCCCTTCATAATAGTATAATTGTTGAAATGAGGGTTGTTTCTTACGCTTCAACCTGATATCCTATTGTCCTTCATTCCAGAACTCATCGAAATGAAACTCTTGCTGCTGAGGCAGCGTCAGAGAGCATATGATACGAAATAGTCACTCAGAAAATGGAGAAAGAGTAATACATGCTGCTTGTTACCGATAAACCCTCCGCTTTCAGTTCAGAGATGCACGCTAACAAGAACAAAAAAGCCGAAAATCTCAAACCGCCATAATCTGCAGCAGCGTTCTTCATCACGGCAACGAAATCCTGTTTGGCAACATCGAAACAATGGATCATTATGTTACTTTCCGAGTTTGTTAGCCGAACTGACAGGCTTCATTTATGCGAGCTTCCATCGCATTAATTGCAGTACACAAGACCCAGGTTATGAGTTTTGGGAGCCAGGCTAAATATTTACAGACTTGTCAATAATTGGACGTCATAGTTTGTGAGGCGAGGGCGCTGATGCAAACTGGAATGGGCTTATTAAATTCGGCGGACAAAGATGATGGGAATGGGGGCGCTTGATCAAGTCATTTCGTTCCGGGGGAGGAAGAACAATACGACGTGGTTATTTTAGACGGAAGCAATAAAGCGCTAATTATTTAATGGGTAAGGTCGACCGTACGATATTGTGTTATCAGGCCCTGATCTACGATTTTTTCTGACCAGGGCAAAAATTCATGATTTCCCCCCCCCCATTTGTTTGATATGTACATATATGAATTCATAGAAAAAACAAAAATGAATAATGAAAATAAAAACTAATAATAAGGAAAATATCACAAGGAAAGAAATTGGACTTTTTTCTTCACATAGCATCACGCGGCGTGATTTTCTTTCCGCGAACGCATCTATCAGCTCCTCGAAATCTGTTTCGGAAGCAGTTTTGTATTCTATAGCTAAGATCGAGAGGCCATAGAGACTTTTCTGACTCATTAAGGAACGCAAATAATTTTTTATTATTTTCAATTTGCTGAAACTGCTTTCACATCTTGCAGACGTGGTAGGCAATGTGCACTATATGTATAATGTCAGCTATACTGACATTATAGGGAAAGCATCTTTCAGATCTTGTCTGTGAAGAATTTGTAGCAGGTCTAATGAAGTCGATCTTTCACTTATTTCAGGAACCAATATTTTGAAAACCGCATTCAAGTCTCTTCAATATTATTGCGCTAAAAGGGTACCATTTTCTGCAGATCTTCTTGTTGCATGTTCAAAACAGCATGGCCATTGAGGAATGAGAAATTCGTACGCAGACTCTCTGCGCTTTCTTATCTTTTTTTGATTTCTGACAATAATCTGTCGAAAACAACCTTAATTTCCTCGGAGAATGAACCAACTAGATCCGTTCTTGACTCATCATCGCACATTTCGTCAACCTGCTTTTTCTTCTTGGAAACACGTTTATTTCTAAGAATTGGCTCCACATCCAATTCTTCTGAAAGAAGTGTAGCTTCCGAGATCAAGTTTTCAATAAGCTTTTCTGTCATTCCTTGCAAGATCTTCATAAGACCTTGCATGAACGATAATGAACGTGAAATAACTATATCTTCTTTCTGAATTTCCACGTTGACCATATTGATCTCTCGCAGAATATTATCCCAAATTGTTAGGTTCAGTATGAATATAAAATCCATCACAGCATGAAGCAAATGACCAGCTTCATACTTGTATTTTGCGACTAGTGAGGATTCTTTGATTTCTTCCACAGCCTTCACAACTCCCGGTAAATTATTGAGCAAGGCATTAACAGCTTGATGTTTAGTCCATCTAGTTTGGCTACTTCCTTTAAAAATTTTTTTCGTCCACTTTTTCATAATTGTCCATCGTGTGGTTGAACTAACAAAAAAACAATACAGTTTTTGTACAACACCAAATAAATTTACTGCTTCTGAACATGATAAAGACGAATGGACACCCACAAGATTCAGAGAGTGTAGAATTCTGGATAGGACTCCTTTATATATATGCCAGCTTGTCAACTTCTAAGAAGAAGTTTCGTTTATTTTTAGTATTATAAGTCTTTGCTTTTATCTCATATCCAGACTACGTTCTCTTTAAATATCGTATAACCTGGTTCATTTGTTCTGTGAGAGATACATCTGGGGTACAGTCGAACATAATAGTGAAATAGTTGGCCTCCTTGATCTCATTAATAATGCTATTCCATTAAATCGATAATTTCATTTTGCATATTTTTGGGAAGATAGGATGTTTGTCCTTTTTTTGAGTTGTCAAGATGGCACTTCAGAGTCGGGTCATATTCAATAATACTTAATATTTTTTTCCGAGAAAATCAAAAATAAAAAAAATTTAACCTCTGGTTGTTTTTAGCGCCCCCTTAAGATAGCGCCCAGGGCAAGCGCCCCGCTTGCCCCACCCTAGATCCGGGCCTGTGTGTTATATTAAAGCTCTTTCGTTTTTTTTACATTCACTTGATATGAGCCATTGTATTGATCCTTCATATATTTTGGTTCGCAAGTTCCTGCTATTTTTTCGAAGAAAATGCCACTTTAATTTGGAAAAATTGTTACAAATGAATCATTCAAAGAATTGCCCATTGTGAGCTACAACTTTCACTCGGTTCCAACAGCTCATAACAAAAAACACTGACCTGGTCCCACCAATTACACAGTATAACCGTCGCAGCGTTAATATTCGGTAGAGGCTACTACGTAGAAGCATGACCAAGCAATCCCCTCATCTTCCTTTTTTTCGTCACTCGTCCCTCGGAAAAATCTGATTATGATTATACTGATATCTCCTAGGTCTCCCGAGGAGACCCCTATACAAGCTTCTGAGCTTGTAGCTTGTTCGAGTCTTGGCGCGGACTCCTTATGCTGAAGGAAGCTCTTCTTGCATTTGGCACTGATCCTCATCGAGCAATACTTCCAATTCAGCGTCTTCGAAGGCTCTTGACCTTCAATTTACTGGGTGACAACTGTAATGTAACGAATTGGCGAATGCGCCGATGTCACAGTGGAAATACTCTATTATCATCAATTGATTTGAATTTTTTTGTAAGTTTGATTTTTTAACAAATTAACACTTGACATGGTTACTACATCTCGAAAGAGGAAGAGGAGAAATGTATGTTTGTGTCTGTATACTACATAACAATAGTTCTGTGAGTTCATGCGGTGTGACCGTATCCTCCATTGAAAAGTGCCTTTCATTTTTCCAAGTTCACGCCCTCAATTTCTCACCTAAAAGGTTGATTTTTTTAAATTCAAGTTGAAGGATGTCTCGAGGGCATTCCAATGTCTTTTCTTTGATAAAATTATTTTTTCGCATGAACAAATCGGCTACGGCACCGATTCTCCATTCAAAAAGTGCCTTTCACTTTTCCAAGTTTACGCCCTCAATTTTTCACCTTGAAGCTTGATTTTTTCTTAAAATTGAAGTTGAAGGATGTGTTGAGGGCACTCCAATTTCATCTCTTCAAAAAAAATATTTTTCCGCATGAAAAAATCGGGTTGAATTTGAGAGTCTATGAAAATTGTCTTCATAGTTGTTCATCAATTCTTTCAGAGAATTCATGGGAGTGCCATCGACAAATCAATTTTCTAAATTGAGAAAAAATTCCATTTGGATAGGCGCTTCATTAATGCAAAAAATGATGGAAATACTGAAAAGACTTCCAGAAAGTGTGAAATCGCAGAGAACTGTCTGAAATTCCAGGAGAATAAAAAAATCAAGCTTTCAGTTGGAAAATTGAGGGCGTGAACTGAAAAACGAAAGGACCATCGGTGCCGTCGGCCAGAGTATAACGGCCCTTAAGAGTCTTTCGCCTTCAAAATAAGAAACGTTTTCCGCCAGATGGCAGTGCAGTGCATTAATTTTCAATTTTTATTTATAGGATTATTCAGCTTAATAGAACAAATGTTTGGGCGCAGGGAATATAACAAGAAATCCCACCCTGAACTAGATATCACACTGCCTGTAAAATTTGGAATAATACTGTCTCTTTCCTTCATCAGTCATCTGTGAGAAACAAATAATTTTCCCCAATCGACGGCTTAAACAAACCTTAATAAATTGTCGTTGATATAAATGGATATTTATCATTTCGAATGGAAAAATTCAAGGAAATGAATTTCGCGCAAACAACATACCTATTGTTGTATTATTATTTACAAAAACACGGTAAATTCCGGAAGAAAAATTTAATAGACATTTGATTAACTGAATGAAATGAAAAAACACAAAAATGTTTGTTCGTTTTGATGGTGGAAATGTTACAAAATAACCAAAACGGATGGGGAATATCCTTTTCATTCATTTAATACTCATAAAACATTTTTTTTATCATGTTTATCTTTATACACCCATACATCCTTTTTTTTTCAGAACCTTCAATCTTACTCCTTTCAAATTTGTTTAGTTTTTTGGAAGACCTCCACCTAATGATTTCTATGTTCACGTGAAGAATCTGAATTTCATTCACATCATATTCAAAATCAGACATTTTCATCAAAAATTTAGCTTTCGTCCATTTCGTAAATTAGTTGCAAACTGGCGAATGCGCCTATGTAACAAATGGAAATTCTTGTTTATTTTCTAAGAAACTTCGCATATAATTGAGTGGATATTCTAATACTCCAGATAAGTTTTCGTGAAAGTAAATAAATTTCTGGTTTCGTTCCTACAAACTCGACCAATAATTCAATTGATCCCAAAGAAAATGAATCTTATTTTGCCAAAAAACATTTCCTCCTCTCTGTACTCGCTGGTTCCATGGAATCTCTCAGATTCCGTGCCGGATTTTTCCTCGTTATATCGTTTATTTTGCTCGAATCAGCATAAATAATTACGTAGAATCCAAATAAATCGATTCATTCACTTGCCATTGCAAATAAATGAGAGAATTCTCGTATATTCCCGAGAAAACTTCAAAAATATTTGTGAGAACTTTCTCAATCTTCCAGAAAGTTTTCTTAGAAGTTACGATGTATTTGTTGATTCTCCTCTTAACTACGAAACTAATTTAATTGATCCTAATAAATCTCTAATTTCCCAGAAATATGTTCATATTTCTCTGCTTCACTCGATGACTTCATGAACGCTCTTGGATGTTACATATTTTCCTGTTTTACTGGATGAATTCATGAAAGCTCTTAGATGTTACATATTTTTCTGTTTTACTGGATGACTTCATAAAAGCTCCTATATGTTTTCACAGATTTCATTGACCTTTATTATTATTATCCCCATCAAAATTCTCACAAAGATTCACTCCAAAACAATTTATCAGAATTCGGCTTTGTTTGAAACTAAACCTAAAACACTGTTTTCGAACCCCACTTTGTGATTTGCAATGTTGTGATAGGAAGTTTTCGCAAATATTGGAGAAAAAATATAAACTACGGGGGTCGAGGAAATATTGAGAAATTCTTAGCCTATTATAGAACCAAACAAAATTTCCATGTCAAAATAATTTATTACTCGACATATTCTTCTCTTAATTGAATACATTTATTACAGCGATGAGCGAACCTGCAACGTCTCTAATCCTTTCAATAAAAATGTTTCTTCTTGCTCTGCAAACCAGTCCTCCACAGCTTTCATTACCTCCTCGTTGGAAGAAAATTTACGACCGTTTAAACTTTTTTTCAGTTGAGGAAATAGATGATAGTCGAACGGAGCCAAATCTGGTGAATAAGTGTGATGTTCTAGTAATTGTAACCCTAAATCACGAATTTTTTGCATGGCAACATGAGATTTGTGTACTGTTACGTTGTCCTGTAAAAACAAAACACCTTCAGATAGCTTTCCTCGTCTTTTCTCTTTAATTTGTTCCCGTAGAGTGGTCAGTAATGTCGAATTGTAATCTCCAGTTCTACCCTTATCCAAAAAATCAATCATGATTACTCCATGGCAATCCCAAAAACCTGAAGCAAGAACTTTTCCAGCAGATTTTTGGACACGAAACTTCTTAGGTCTTGGAGAACCAGAGTGTCGCCATTCCATCGATTGTTGCTTTGTTTCTAGATCATAAAAATGTACCCAAGTCTCATCCATAGTTAAATTCGGTTTAAGAAGTCTACATCGTTTTCAAATCGAGCACAGATCGACCGCGGTGCTTCTAGCCTTGCACCCTTTTGGTCAACATTCAAACATTTGGGGATTCATTTTGCAGATATTTTTTTCATGTCCAAATTGACGTGAACTATATGATGAACGCATTCTTATGAAATCTTCAGTGCTTCAGATATCCGTTTTATCCCAATTCGTCGGTCTGATAAAATCATGTCAAGAACTGCATCGATATTTTCGGGGACTGACACAAAAACTGGCCTTCCCAATCGGTCATCATCTTCGATGGAAAATTTACCTCTTTTGAAGATTGTAGTTCAATTTTTCACGGTCGCATACGAAGGACATTGATCACCAAGGGTATTTAGCATATCTTCGTAAATCTGCTAACTTCTTAACTTTCTTAAATACAGGTACTTGATGATGGCTTGATACTCCAATTTTTCGATTTTTACAATTTCGGTGGACATCTCTCTTTTTAATTTATTGCGTAACTCTGGTTTACTTTTTTGACGTCGAACTCTACACTGACACTTCTAATAAGTTATTGTTGGGTAATATGGTATCGCAATATTTTGTTTATGCATGGAACTGGTCTAGGCTAACTAGATATCAATACATCCTCGTTCACTCGCAACGAAAGCCCTACCAATAATAATTCGCAATCAACTCTCCGAGCAAAATGAGAAGAAAAAACAGTAATCCTACCTTCTGTCCGGAAATGCAAGGGGGCATAAATGAATAAACCCTGCACAAATTAAACTGTAATTGTAGATTCAGCATGTCTGTCGAGACAAATATTACGCCCTCTCTACCCCCGACTCCGCCGTGTCCGCCATAAACTTTTAAGCCGATCATCGCATTAATTTTATCTTCCGAGCTCGCGCCCCAGACCGAACTGCGCTGCGTCCTCTATTTTGTCGGGATTTAGTGCCCGGTAATGTTCCTTTAGGCGTCGGTCGCCGCCCGTCCGAGGCGAAGGTTCGAATCTAGAAGGCGTCGACGGAATACACTACTTGCAGTTTTATAGGCCAATTCTTAATGGAATTTTAACGATTCTGTGGACATAAAAGTATGGTTTGTGTTTCGAATTCATGTCTTTGTAGAGAATTATTATTTCATGAAAGCTAAATAGATTCAGATGCCTCCGTTCGAAAGCAATGGAATTATCCTAAGGGTGGGGTGTTGACGTATGAACTGAAGCTGATAGATGTTTAAAAAACTGCATCTACGTAAAAAAAGGGGTTTTGCAGCAAATTGTAACTGGCGATGAAGAGAGGATCTCATCCTCAATTGTCAAGCCGAATATACGAGGATATATTGAAAAATGCTTAGCCTACTATAGAACCAAACAAAATTTCAATGTCAAGATATTTTATGACTCAACATATTCTCCTCTTAATTGAATACATATATTACAGCGAACCTGCAGCGTCCCTAGACCTTTAAAAAAAAAGGTTTCTCCTCGCTCTGCAAACCGGTCCTCCACAGCTTTTATTACCTCCTCGTTGGAAGAAAATTTACGACCTTTTAGACTTTCTTTCAGTTGAGGAATGAGATGGTAGTCGGACGGAGCCAAATCTGGTGAATGAGGGGGGTGTTCTAGTAATTCTAACCCTAAATCACGAATTTTTTGCATGGCAACATGAGATTTGTGTACCTACTGGGGCGTTGTCCTGTAAAAACGAAACAACTTTGGATATCTTTACGCGTCTTTTGTTTTAATTTTTTTTCCGTAGAGTGGTCAGTAATGTCCAATAGTAATATCCAGTTATTGTTCTACCCTTATCCAAAAAATCAATCATGATTACTCCATGGCAATGGCAATCCCAAAAATCTGAAGCAAGAACTTTTCCAGCAGATTTTTGGACCCGAAACTTCTTAGGTCTTGGAGAACCAAAGTGTCGCTATTCCATCGATTGTTACTTTGTTTCTGGATCGTAGTGATGTACTCAAGTCTCATCCATAGTAACAATTCGGTTTAAGAAGTCTACATCGTTTTCAAATCGAGCACAGATCGAACGCGATGCTTCCACCCTTGCACGCTTTTGGTCAACATTCAAACCTTTTTGGGTATCCATTTTGCAGAAATTTTTCTCATGTCCAAATTGACGTGAATTATATGATCAACGCGTTCGTATGAAATCTTCAGTGCTTCAGATATCCGTTTTAGCCCAATTCGACGGTCTGATAAAATCATGTCATGAACTGCATCGATATTTTCGGGGACTGACACAACATCTGGACAAAATGAATTCTATATCCTTTTTCCACAAGAAATGAGCTGTCTCCTTTAAAGAGGTTGTGTCAATTGATTTTAACCATATGGAATCGATCACTTGCACTGCAATATTTGTTCCACATGCCTTTACAATTCTCGTTCTTTGTTTGAAAATACCCTTTGGACTGATCTATTGAAAAAGTATCCCAGAATTCAGGTCAAGTTTTGGGAGATTCATCTGGTTTTTTGAGACAATAACCATGTCATGCTCATAAAACTAAATATATAGTTACACATTAATTGCATTAGGGAACACAAGCCAGACATCGAATAATCCAAGTCCAAAGATTTTCTCATTGGTCTGTAGATTCGAGAAATGGGTTGCTTTTCCCACTATAGTCAAAAATGGCAAATGAGAGCACTTTGTTGGCTTAGCGAGTCGTTTTTCGATTCTGACACCCAATCAATTGTTGATCTTTCCCTCTTTTACTCAGAGGAAATGAACTTCCCTTATATTTTCTAGCTTGTCCTCAATAACCCTATGTTACAGAGACATGGCTCGGGTTCCTCATCAGTTCCTTGTCAGTTGTAAAGTAATTCGTCATTACTTAGTCGTAAGTTGTTACTCAGTACTTAATCAGTTAATAATCAAAATCGTCGGTCAATTGTCTATTGTCCATAAGTATTAATTCATCAGTTGTTAACAAGTAATTCGTCAGTTCTTAATCAAAATCGTCAGTCAGTTTTTGTAAATCACAACTGATCATAATTCTTCCTTGCTATACATTTTCATATAGAAGGTAGAGTTTAATACTTGTATAGTTATTTCGTGCTTGTTATCTGAATCTAAGTAAGGGTAACAAGGAAATTACAAGGCACGGAACAATAATTTAAAATATCACCCGTTACAATCTAGATCTACAATTTTGATCATGGTTTTCAGTGAGGAATCGTTACATCAGGGTTTCTATGCATCTCTGATAAGGGGGTTGATATGACATAACCTAACCTAAAACATGGATTTCTAAAACTAGTTTTTCCAATGAAATACGATGACATCAGTTTGTTATCATATGAACACAGCTGAGAAAGATAAGGCCATATTGTATGAGTTTTTACCCACCCCTCACGGAGAATATTTCTTCCATGAATATCCCGAATAGTCCTCCAGAATCTCCACAGATAATGGCGAATTAACTACTCCAGAGAACTTCAAAAACAGAGTTCCGAAGTACAGTCAGACACGCTGCCATTCCTGCACTCCCATTAGTTTCCGATTTACCCCCTTTCCCCCTATCCCTCCAGACCCATTTATACGCTATTCATAAGGCCCTAACACGGCGTAAACACGTACCATGTTACCCTACAGGAATAATCGTCCCCTGTTCTTGAAGCAGGGACACATACAAACACGTGTGCTAGTAAACTTGGAATAATTGATGCTTATTTGGGGAAAAGGTGGAACAGGCAGAGAGTAAACGACTTTGCAGACTCCAATAACTGTAAAATATAGTTGGGAGATTCGACTGAACAAACACGAACTTCTACGAAATCTAAGAGAGTGTACAACAAAACGGTCTGCTAATAAAATGTAAACAATGGCTTAGGGACAACAAGTCCAGTCGTAAAGAGACGCCGAAATCGGCTCGATTCGGCTTCCGTTACGAGGATATCTGTTTGTCATGATTAGAAAGCTCATTTTTTAGCATAAGCCCCCTAAAATATGCAAATATTCTCGAAATATGCTTAAAATATGTATTAATATCCATAAACAGAATCCAAAGTACCAAATTGTGCGAAGAAAAATTAATTTCATTCTTTTTATTCCCGAATGATAGAACCCATGTTTCATGGCTTGGAAGTTATTGTTTCGTGAAGGAATTATACAGGGTGTCACATTGAAACAGAAGAACTTTTCTCGTAGGAAAATCCAGATTTTGGAAAATCGCTCTGAACCCATATTTTATTCATGAGGGGAACTTTTTTATATTAAAACCATCATCATCATTACCTCCATCTTCGTTGCAACTCCAACACCTTACATGACAATAGAGAAGATGGGTCGTGCTAAAAATTGTTAAACTTTTACTTCTCAAAGAAAAAAATTCGTCTTATGCTTCATAAGTTTGAGTTTTTGAATGATGGATCATCCAAAAATGTTTGTTAAATTGAAGTTATTTGGAGCCTTGATAAAGGATCAACTGAATCCGAAACGTTGGTGATGATTTGAGAAAATTAAAAAAAAATATTGAAGTCCAAATTCCTGAGAAATTGTTTTATTGTTGTTGAAAAAGTTTTTTCTTCTGAATATGTTTGTAACGAAGATACATATATAATTTGGATGAATCCGATCCTGCCTATGATTCAAAGAACTAGAGGGAAATAAATATCCTACAGATTTCTGTAAACGAATAGCTAACAAAATGGACTAGACTGTCCCGGCAGATGACAGGGTGTATTTGAAGGTGAGGCTCTTCTTTTGACACATGGTAGAACTCATCAAGATAAGTCATTTTCCCAGGAATTTTTCATATGAATTATGCCCCTGTTTCGAAAAATTCGAAAATTTCTAGTTTCTAGGTGAATCTGAAAATTCATCAGTCCGAACCTGCTCCCTCGCCTCGTATATATCAACATCTCTTGTTTTTCATCTTCCTATCATACATGTCTCAGAATATCGATTGAGATCAGAATATCTTTCATCGTGTTACGGTAGGTTTCTGTTTCGAAAATGCCGCACGTTTATCCAAATAATAAAGAAGTATATGGGATTGGGTATTTAGGCAAATGGTTTCTACTTCAAATGCGATTTATTGCGCTACAGTTTCGGATCATCTATGGATCCTTCTTCAGGCTGAAAAATATTACAGTTTTTGAAGAACACCACATTGGTTGTTGGTGAACAATTCTTTCATCTATACTGTTGACAAGTGATTTATAATTCAAATCACATTTATTTGTTTTTATCTCTATGACCTTTTAAATCGGCATTTAGAATTTTATCTTGCTTGTATGTCACCTAATTGTATCATGTGTTGCTTGAAGAAAGGGAAAGAATACGTTTTTAAAAGTTTCAAAGTTTTTCAGATTGTACTCTAGAAAAATCGATGTATGATTACCGTTATTTGTATGATGTTTCACAATCACAGTTAATGTATATTTTAGCTTTAATTGATTTATCTCGATGAGTTGTGTCTGTTTCTCTACCTCCTTAAGTACTTCAATAATTGTATTATTTTTCAGCCTGAAGAAGGATCCATAGATGATCCGAAACTGTAGCGCAATAAATCGCATTTGGAGTAGAAACCATTTGTCTAAATACCGAATCTCATTTACTTCTTTATTTACATCCAAGGCAATCTTTTTGAGTTCATATTTGAATAATGAACTTGTTGATATGCTTTTAATTTATGGTGAATCAAAAAAAATGCCAGTTCAGCGTATAAGTTGTACAGAACAAGATTGCCGCTAAGAAATCACCCAACTTTCCGGATGTTCATCAACCTGGTGCAGAGATGTAGAGAGATGCAGGCCAGAGTAGTATGAAGTTATTGATGACCAAAATTTTTTATAAATTTTTGAAATTGAACATTCTATATGAGAAACTCACGGTAAAATGACTTAATTTGATGAATTCTATCACCTGTCAAAAGAAAAGCCTCACCTCAAAATACACCCTGTATAGTTCCTTTGGTAGCTAATATGTGCCGCCACTTTACGGCCAAAAATTTCAGCTTCAATTCGTTCAAGGGCGTTGTTCCTCTAGGTATATCAAAGTGAGTTGAATTCTCATCAAGTGAATACCAATCCAAGTTGATCATAGGCCACTGATGAAAGAATGTTTTAGTCCTTCCCAGCTTCAAAAGGCTCGTTCAGCAAAATACAGCCTTTCATCGAGTGGGCACAATACATTGACGACATAATGGCCGTATTCTGATCGGTGTTTATCTGCCGTCCTCCGGAGTCTAGATGACATATTGTCCTTTCCTAATTGTTGTCCACGACCAAAGGCCCTGCGGATTAGGTCGATCCATTGTACTCTGTGTCGGCAAAGACAAAACGGAATGCAACCGTTGGGAAATGCATTAGGCCATATATCAGGGAAAACGGTCGGGCAGGAAACCCAGATGAAACGTGAAATTGCGTGAGCACAATGTTTTATTCGTGATGAGCCAAGCGTTGCATGAGCTGTGCGTTTATGCTGTGTCCCTCAGTCTCCTAGATTTCCAAAACGACTTTTCCTCTCGTTTTTCCTCAGGAATTCATACTTGATTTTTCATACATGATGGCATGATTAAGGTTCAAAATGGGCTCCGACGAAATCAGATTCGATAAATAAGGAATGAACCTGAGACTATGAAAATAGGAGACGCGCCTTTCAATATTGAATAGTGAAGCCAATTTTCAAAAAAATCATAACCAAACAGGGTAACTGTACTTCTATGAAACCAAAAAGTAGTGTATACTCCATTCACGTTTATTGATTCACATAGGAGGTCATGGTTTCGTTTTCAGGAGTAGGTGCACCTGATGAAAAGTCTGTGCGCGTACAGAAAATATCGTAATGACAAAACGACGTTGCCAGTTTATTTGTTTACATTAAAGAAAAAGTATCGAAGGTATTCCACATTTTGTTAGTTCGAATCGATAGGCGATTTTGGAGCGAAATATCGTTAGGAAATTGCCTATTTTTTCGTTCTTCGTCGTCCAGAAGAAGTTTATTGTCGATATGAGGAATTTCGTGCAAGTGTCATTTTTTCCTTTCACGACTTTTGGCGTGAGTACGAACGGAAAATTTGAATTGGACCAAAAATCGATTTATTGGCATAAATAAAGCGAAAGTAAGTACTGATCGACCTTTTTACACTTGATAACGAAGTTTTTTGAGGTATCTGGCCGTTTAGAAAGATCTCAAACGAAATTCCGGTCCCCCAGAAGTTTGGTTAGTTTCGGTATCGTTTCAGGTGTAAATGGACAAAAAAGGGTTCCTTATACGATCTTCCCAACGAAAGCGACCGGATTCAGGTAGGATTTTCGAGGAATTATGAGGAAAGAACTTGCAGAATGAAATTGCACGATTTTCGTAAGTAAACGGGTTCTGGATGGCCATCATCGGTCTCTAAATGATTATTGTTGATCGTTTTCACGTTTCAGAAAAAAAAACACGTCGAAAAAGCTTAAAAAAAAAGAAATATGACTATATTGCATTTAACTGTAGGTGAATTCAATTCCGATGAATTGAAATGTGTCACTGGAGTTTTTATTTCTTTGCCGAAAGTAGAAATAGGCTATATTGAACCAGAATACATCGTTTTTTTTTCATATTACAGGAGTTTGTGTCTTATTTTAGAACAGGTGAATGATAAATGTGAAGCATTTGTTTGACCTATTCCATGTTATTTGTACAAACCTACTGTGGTAGTAATGTATGGATATTTTTTAAACTAATAAATTACCATACACTATACAGTCAGAATATTTTACTCCTCGTTCATAAGATCGAATAAATGAAATGTCGTCAAGTCTTGAACTTTCAGTTCAAGAGGATAATAAACATTAAATCTTCACAAGCATGCGTATGAAAATTATGTGAAAGCAATGCAATTTTTTCCATGGCGAAAAATAATATATTTCAACAGTGATCTCTTGTAGGTACTTTTCATGCGAACAACTAGAAAAGGACTCCTTTCTATCAATTCATGTACACGTTAATTATTCTCGTCCATCACATCTTTTCCAATTCATTCACATTCTGAGAAATACGCTAAGAATGTATAAAGGGCAACCTAGTGTTGACTTGGAACATAAAATATTTTGAAAAACGTCATAACTTCGATACAGAGTGGAATGTGTCAAATTTCCAAGGCCAGAGTTGTGATTTTATAATTGTGAATGGGGTATACTTTATGTACTTCAAAATGGAACATTTCATAAAAGTTACCTTTCTTCAGAGCCGAAATCATTCGATACCTCAGCAGCATGTCCATGTTGAAACAATCCTGCTGCTTTATATGTCTTATGGCGTGTTTTATAATCTCGCCTGTTGTAGGTACTCTCTCGCTTGTTATTTCTTGTTCTGTATTCATGCATGGTATTTCCACTGCTTTCATTTCTACGTCGTATTTACTTCTCTTTTCGTATTCTTCTTCCATGATTTCTTTTCTGTCCAGGCAGTTCAAGAGATCTCTAGTACCTTTGAAAGACTTCTTTTAATTACAATGTTGCCATGATTCAAAGTTATCGGAGGTTTAACAAATTTGTCATCTTCCTTGTATCTAGTTTTGAAAAGTACATCAGCAGGATAACAGAAGAATTAAATTGACAGATTTCGACAAAAAATAATAACAAAAACCCCAACCTTGTATGAAACAATCGCAATCCAGAAGAAACATATACAGACTTTGCGTGGAATCCATCTTGAAGAATATCTTGTAGGAATATTTATCGAACACCTTCATGAAATCATTGAGCGAGTATCTGAAGTAAATCTCATAGTGTTTCAGCTTGATTCCCTTGTAAATCTTTCTTATGGACTTTCTCAACTGGTTTAAGTTGCTGCATTCGCTTTTCAATACTGTATTTTCGTCCAAAATTTCCCAACATAGTCTGCTAATTAAAATTATCTTCAAAAACATATCGAACTGGAATTTTGAGCGGCTGGAAAAATACGACAGATGTCAACGAGTACTGATTGTGACTTTATATCCATAGACTGAGCTGAAATTTTTGTGTTAGAATAAAAACGATAATGATTATAACATTCTGTATCTTTTAAAAGAATATTGTTAGGATATATTCAAATACTGATTCAATTCAAGCTCCTCAAAATGTCATGCATCTAAACTGTAATCTGTACTATTTTTCGTGAAACACACTGTATGTATATGCAACTTTCGTTATGATTCTGGTACTGCTGAATTAGAGGAGCCATATATCATTGAGATACTGTTATAAGGACTGAACGAGAATAAATTCGCTATCACAAAAACGCCTATATCTCTTGAACCAATTGAGCGAAAATCAAAATTTGATCATAGTTAGCTTTGTTATGAACATCAGAAACATGTGGAACATTTACTTCATGCATATTCCAATTCTCTGTCGCAAAATGTCAAGCGAAGTGAAAACACGAGAATTTATAGTTAAAACTTTTTCAAAATAATCGAAAATGCAGCTTCAAAAAAATCGCAAAAGAGGCTCGCGTTCGTCCAGAAACGGTATCAAGAGTTGTTAAGCGCTTCAACGAAGATCTTACAATTAACCGCAAGGAAGGAACCGGGTGGAAAAAGGGGTTTCATAGCCCAAAAAAAGTGAAGAAAGCCATCAGCCTTTTTCAGAAGAATCCTTACCTTTCAGGACGGAAAGTGGCCCAAATAGTGGGCTGTTCGCAGTCAACCGTTCAGAAAATCAAGTCGAGTTGTGGGTTTAGAACATACAGAGTGCAGAAAGTGCCAGACAGGAACGCTGTGAAGAATCAAGAAGCGAAATCAAGAGAAAAGATTTTTTGAAAAATGTTTCCTGTTGCGTGATGGACGACGAAACCTATGTCTTGGCTGATTTTTCGCAACTTCCTGGTCAGGAATTTTATACTGCAGATTCTCGTGGAAATGTTGACGAACAATCTCGCGTGAAGAAACAAGCAAAGTTTCCTATAAAATTCCTGGTTTGGCAAGCAATTTGCACTTGTGAGAAAAGGAGCAAATTTTTCGTTGGCCAAGGCTCTGTTGACTCGAAGATATACATCGAGGAATGCTTGAAGGAGCGACTTTTACCATTTTTACGTGAGCACGATGTGTCAACAATCTTTTGGCCAGATTTAGCTTCATGCCACTACAGCAAGGCCACCAAGAAATGGTACGAAGCTAATGAGGTGGTTTTTGTCCCCAAAGAGGCCAATCCACCAAATTGCCCAGAACTTAGGCCAATCGAAAGATATCGGGCCCTGGTAAAAAGAGAATTGAAGAAGACTAAGAAATCAACGAAAACATTAGGGAATTCAAGCAAAAGTGGAAGACAGCATCCCAGAAATTGACTGAGAACACTATAAGAAGCATGATGGGAAGAATTCCAGAAAAAAACCATGAATTTTGTAAAAAATAGTTTTGGTCTTTTTTATTGTAAAAACAGTTTTCATAAGAATTATAAGATGATTCGAAAATGAGTTTAATTTTCGAAATCTGTCCAGTGGTTCAAAAGATATAAGCGTTTTTGTCATAGCGAATTTATTCTCGTTCAGTCCTTACGAGCATAGATGCTTTCAAGGACGAGTATTCATTTTTCCTATCATAATTTTTTAGGGGAAATTACTTTGGCGCGCCTCGGCAAAATGCGAGAAAGGGTTAAGCCCGCTTGGAGCCAGATATGGCGGCCACTGAATTCGAAATTAATTCAGCGCTCATCGCATAATGCCACAATTATTCGGAACATTAAGAAAAACCACAAACCGGAATGAAACACATCTCTGGGCTCATAATGCAGCCGTTATTAATCTTCTAAGAATGCCTCCAGAACGCTTGTGCCCTTTACCGATACAGACCGCCACGTTGGCAAGAGGAGATCGACTTTTTTAGCTGGTGCCCCCTTACACAAAATTTTATACCCTCGTCTTCTCTGTTTTTGTTATCTTTCAGCTGTTGTTCTTCTTGAATGAAGCCAAAGTTTCGATTAATTTATCAGTCTAAGTGACGACCGCGTTTCTTAGTTGATTCCAGGATCGGATTGGGAGGGGTGCCAATATTCGGAGGAGATGAAGTCGAAATCGATGAATTTCAAGTGCACCTAGAACATATCAAACGTTGTTCCGACTATTCCACTCATTCCATTTTTAGTGAGGAATTTTCCTTAGCAACACTTGTTTCTCATCGATAAAACATGGTAACGGGCAAAATCAACAACTTGGTTTTTCAGCGGCAAAATTTTTGACGTTTCTCAAATTCATATAGATAGCTTCGGGAATGAATACCATAGAGAAAACAACGTTAAGTTGATCTATGATGAATATCTTCAGACACATTTTCTCGAGAAATAGTCATTTCGAATACCACTCGAGATGAAATTTAAGCAGGTAAAATTTCTCTCTTGTAATATTCAAGTTTGTTGCTTCTCGGCAATTTCGCTCATGACATTTTTCCAAAATCACGAGCCGTCAGGCGAGTGATTTTGATACAAATGTCATTCGCGAAATTGCCTCAGCAACAAACTTTCATGTTACAATCGAGAAATTTTGCCGGCAAAATTTCATCTCTAGTGGTATTATATATGAATAAACGGCTTAGGTGCGATGCAAACGATCAAATTAGTTTCATGACACGATTGCAGGTTCAACGAAATCAACAATTATATTTCACATTTTTTGTACCTTTCAGCAGAAATGGAGGGGATGATTTTGTGCTGATCGGCGAACCTACCTAGCGATTTTATGTGTAAAAAAGTATGCATTCAGAAGAACTTAAACACGATACTATGCAAAAAGAAAGAATGGGAGAAGGAAAATAATACCGGAAATTCCAAAGTGGATACCATTTGATGGTGAGGACCGGTGCTGCAGTATACGGGGTAAAAACCAAGAGAACATTATCGTTAAGTTAAGGAAACTTAATGAAGCAGAAAAGAACAACAAGGTCTCTCCAGTCTGAGTTCCTGGTCACTACGGAATCACAGGAAAAGAAGAGTCCACCACCAGTTAGGGGGCACAAACACCACTTACTGGTCCAGAACCTTTCTGTGGTAGATGCACCTATAAGAGAGAGTTCTTGGAGAAGGAAGAAACTGAAAAAGAAGCAGTCTGGAAGAATCATTCCAAAAAGTTCTTTCGGTATTTTGGATCTATAATATCCTGAAATCATTTGGATCTCAGAAAAGAATGGGGGGGAATGGGCTTCTCAGAAACTGGCGAGGTTAGATTCTGGAGGATGATAAGGAGACTCTTGTTCATCTGGTTCCAGAATGCCTCACCATTGCAAGCCTGCACAAGGAATGTCTTTGACAAGAGAATAATAGGAGTCCTCTCAGATACTGAAGTTCATTTGAGATCTGGAGTTTTAGATAGAACAGTTGCGGAAACAGCTCTGATGGGGGGCATAGTAGACCTTAAGGTCGCAGTTGAATGTAACCTCCTCTTCCAAAATGTTCAAGTTTCCCGATTCCAAAATCGTGCAGATATTAGTGGATCCCACCTAAAAACCAGTTGATGCAGGAAGGGAATTTGTATCACTTATTCATAAGTGCTTCCAAAAGAAATATGATGGACCCATTTCATCCAGAAAAACATATTCCACCTTCCCGAGCATTTCAAATTCCGTCCAAAGTTTCACACCAGCCCATTCCTCTTATTCCGCGTCCGAAGCTGGGGCACTTCATCTGACGCAATCGAAAAAGTTCACGCCTTGGGATTTTCGTTTTCGAGGCGTATGCCCCACAGAATCCGATTTGACGTTGCTTGACCCATATCTCTATATCCTCTCCAGATGTCGATATGTGTACATAAAAAAGACGTGTACGGGCAAGCTGCCGGCAGATATGGCAAGGGTAAATGTTTGCCGAAGGTTTGGCTTGTTTTATAACTCTATTAGGAAGGGATGGGGATTTACACGGAAAGTCTCATTTCTTAAACTTCGGGAGCAGTTAGGGTTGCGTTGTTAGAATTGATCGGGAGTCAGGAAGTGAAGTTTTGTGTTTTCATTTTCTCTTTGTAAAGACGAGCTTCTTTTCGATGTCAACGATGTGAAATATACTGCTCCACAAATGATGAGGAAGCTCAGAAATTTTGAGACAGTTTCAAAAGGTTTTTCACCGAAGTTTACTCACTTATCTAACTGTCTACGGGTTGACACAGTCTGGATCATGAAGCGACCCATGTGAATCTTTTGCCATAGCCTCCCAGATCCCCCGATCTTTCACCCATAAGGCATGTTTGGGACATCATGGGTAGAAGGCTTGAAAATCTACCCCACGGACTTTGGCGGCTCTGAGACATGTAGTACAGGTAGCTTGGGATAGCATCCTTCAAGAAGAAATAGTCCATCTTATTGCATCAATGCCAAGACTTGTTGGGGAGTGTTTAGATAACCGCGGTGGACAAACACATCATTGAAAAATAAAAAAAAATTTAAACCCTTATTTTTCCAAATTTCAATAATTTGCTCCTTACTATACTTTCTAAGTTTCACAAAAAAAAATTGAAGTTTAAACAGTTCCTTCTGGGTTGCAGTTTCTTTGTTTGTAGTATATAAGTAGTTATAGTACACACAACCAAACTTATATGGAATCACCCAGTATTAAGATGAAATATTATTTTGATATCTTTTTCGTTAGAAGCAAATAAAAAGTGCATGTGTTTACTCACAAAAACAGTTAGGTTCATAAGCACATGATGAGATTTGGCTTTGCAGTGTCGATTTTACCATTTCGTTCGAACGTCGCAGTGAATTTGTATTTAGTTTTTTTGCGAAGTTTTAAAAAGAAATGCCTTATGTGGGGTTATCGGAAGTCCAGAGAGGAAGAATTATTACTATGGCAGAACAAGGTATGTCACAAACAGATTGAAAGAACGGTGGGGGTTACACAAGGGGTTGTTTCAAAAACCTATGCAAGGTTTCTGGAGTTAGGAACCCTGAAGAATAGGCCGAGAAGAAGTCGTGGACGAGTAACTACAGGAAGGCAGGATCGCTTTTTAGCCCAAACAGCAAGAAGAAATCCCGCAGTATCTCATTCAGAGCTTCAAAGGCAATTTTTGCAAGCTATAGGTGTTAGTGTTTCTGTCGAAACTATCAGAAAAAGACTTCGCGCTCGGGAATTATTCAAGAGAAGAGCGTTAAGAGTTCCAGAACTATCAAGGCAAAATAAAGTTGACCGTTTTAATTGGTGTTTAGAGCATGAAAATTGGACTATTGAAGATTGGAAAAATGTCTTATTTTCGGATGAGACCAGAATTGGCCTACGATCAGACGACCGGCGTGTTCGCATTTTAAGAGTTAGAGGGAGGCAAGCTAGGCTCCAAGCTGCAAGACCGATCCCTAAATACAAAGGAGGTACTGTAATGTTTTGGGGCGGAATTATGTTTGGTGAGAAAACTCCTTTAATTCCCATTAGACAATCTCTGACAGGGCCTAGGTATGTTGATCTAGTGCTACAACCTGTAGTGAGGCTCTGGCGAGGTGCTTTTGGAGATTATCTCCTATTTATGCAGGATAATGCACCTCCACATACCAGCAGAGTTGCAAAAAAATTTTTCGATACAGAAGGTGTGACTGTTTTAGAGTGGCCTTCTTGTTCACCGGACCTTAATTCTATCGATCAAAAGAAAAATTAGAGCTCGTCGAAATAATCCTGGTAACGCAGAGCAACTTATACAAGCGGCTTAAGAGGAATGGGCAAATGTTACAGAAGAAGAAATTAACAACTTAATAGAAAGCATGCCTCGTCGAATTCAAGCTTGTATCAATGTCAGGGGTGGTAATACTGATTATTGATTTGTTAAAATCGTTTTATTTGTTGTTCAATTCTCAGTTACATGAAAATTATTTTCAGAGAAATTTACACTTTTAATAATTTATATTGTTTTTGTAATAAACTTGTTTTGGGAAAACTGCTCTTCACTTTTCAGCGACTTTTTTTTTAATTAAAATTCGTTTTTTCCAAATAACAGGGTGATTCCATATGAGTTTGGTTGTGTGTATATCGTACAGAGCAGGTTGACCACTGAATTTTGGGTTTTCAGAAGAAGCTCAATCTCAACGGCTGAAATTCTTCATTCCAGCCCTGCACGACGGCATTCTTTAATCACCGCAGTTTCAGTTTGGTCCTGTCCGGATTCCAGGACGGGGTCGTTCTTCGCGTATATGGGACAATATCTATTTTCCGGACTGGCATGTGAACAACATATTAATTCTGACCTTTTTACCGTCATCAATCACCCGGTTCTTCTGCAGAATCTCATCCGGGTAAAAACGATATGCTGTATATTGATGTAGAGAAGAGAATCATTTGAGACTGCCATTGTTCTACTCAGGAGTAGATCGTTGTTTTGAAATTACGAAGATATATTCGAAAATTTTCAGCCTACTATAGAACCAAACAAAATTTCAATGTCGAAATATTTTATTACTCAACATATTCTCCTCTTAATTGAAAACATTAATCACAGCGAACCTGCAACGTCTCTAGACCTTTCAAAAACAATGTTTCTTCTTGCTCTGCAAACCAGTCCTTCACAGCTTTTATTACCTCCTCGTTGGAAGAAAATTTACGACCTTTAAAACTTTTTTTCCGTTTAAGAAAGAGATGATAGTCGGACGGAGACAAATCTGGTGAATAAGGGGGGTGTTCTAGTAATTCTAACCCTAAATCACGAATTTTTTGCATGGCAACATGAGATTTGTGTACTGGGGCGTTGTCCTGTAAAAACAAAACACCTTTGGATAGCTTTCCGCGTCTTTTCTCTTTAATTTTTTCCCGTAGAGTGGTCAGTAATGTCGAATAGTAATATCCAGTTATTGTTATACCCTTATCCAGAAAATCAATCATGAGTTCTCCATGGCAATCCCAAAAAACTGAAACAAGAACTTTTCCAGCGAAAGTTCTTAGTTAGGTCTTGTAGAACCAGAGTGTCGCCATTCCATCGATTGTTGCTTTGTTTCTGGATCGTAGAAATGTACCCAAGTCTCATCCATAGTAACAATTCGGTTTTAGAAGTCTACATCGTTTTCAAATCGAGCACAGATCGATCGCGATGCTTCTACCCTTGCACGCTTTTGGTCAACATTCAAACATTTGGGGATCCATTTTGCAAAAATTTTTCTCATGTCCAAATTGACGTGAACTAAATGTGAACGCGTTCGTATGAAATCTTCAGTGCTTCAGATATCCGTTTTAGCCTAATTCGAAGGTCTGATAAAATCATGTTATGAACTGCATCGATATTTTCGGGGACTGACGAAGAAACTGGCCTTCCCGATCGGTCATCATCTTCCATAGAAAATTTACCTCTTCTGAAGCTTGCAGTCCAATTTTTCAAGGTCGCATACGAAGGACATTGATCACCAAGGGTATTGAGCATGTCTTCGTAAATCTGCTTACCTCTTAACCCTTTTAAATACAGATACTTGATGATGACTCGGTACTCCAATTTTTCGATTTTTACAATTTTGGTGGACATCTTTTTTTTATTTATTGCGTAACTCTGGTTTACTTTTTTGACGTCGAACTCTACACTGACACTTCTAATAAGTTATTGTTCGTTGATATAGTCTCGCAATATTTTGTTTATGCATGGAACTGGTCTAGGCTAACTAGATATAAATACATCTTCGTACTTTGCACCCTCTGATGTTGAACAGTATTCATTCAGGTAGGAATGTTCCAAGAGGAACTCACCTCTGAGGCTTTCACTTATAAATACAACAAAAAGTTGACGAAAACATCGAATAAGAATTCAATGTCTGCCTAGAAGTAAACGATGGCCAATTTCCCCATTTCTCGAAGGAAAGCTGCAATATATCCTCGGCAATAATCATCAAACTGTCCACCCTCGTTTGCGTGAGATTGAGGATGATGTTTCATCTGGATGTACCCGGATAACAATCTGTTCTCAGTCAAACCGACCACAAAACGGGTGACGTTCTAATGGATTCCAGTGATATTAACGGACTGTTGATAATAGTCGGGCTTCGGTCCACAAAGCTAGGCAGCTTTGCACGACAATGATACCCAGATCCCTGGATAGAGAATGCATGTTTCACCGGAAGGGAGTTAATACGGAGGTGAATACTGAAGTTGGCAGAGATGGAAAATCTTCACTAACAAGGCAACTGGAAGGATAAATACTCAGCGACTTGAAAGGTTTCGGAAAGGAATCTATTCATGAAGAAATATCGTGTTTACCAAATATTGTTATCATAAATTGAATATCTATTTTTTTGCTTGGTACCACTAGGCACTGCAGCCTCTAACACCAGTCCTCAATCCCTTTCAACACCATTGGGACCAGTAACAATGAGCCTTGGATTTGCATCAGCCCTCCTCCTAGACTCTCCAAGAAGTCAGGCAGCTTTTACTACAGCTATGGAGAGAAATCGTTCCAGGCCACTTGGACCACTTAATCGACAGTATCCAGACACGCTGTATCGCTGTAATTGGCGCTCAGGGACGTTATACATCTTATTCAATAGGAAATAATATAAGAACTCGATATGATACAAAAGTTGGCCTGCGTGTGCAACACAAAAGCTGGAGAACTTGCCTGATAAGAGTACTTGGAATCATTACCGATTTCACCCCTCTAAATCTAAATAAACCATCCAAGAATAGCCGGGGAAGGAACAGGTAATGAGAGAATTGGGACTCAGAGTGTCTGGTCCTGGAAACATTTACATCTCATCAGAGACCTTACCTAGTGATGTAATGATCCAAAAAGTGAACATTGCGAAGACCTTCAATACTATGTAAGAGGGAAGTAGACACTCGAATGTCTTTCAGGCAGAAACACTGGCCAGATCATAGGATTAATGAGAGCTTAGCCTATATATTGGTCCTTTATGTGCTCTTGCACGCTCAAACTGGACCTTATGAAATAATCTGCAAGTGTCTCCATAGTTTCAACGTGAGATGAGTATTTCACCCCATTTTGAGCCGAAAGAAGATTAAAATTGGTTCTGTCAACTTTCTGAAAAAAAAAACGTTCCATACCTAAGAATACACGATTAGTCTCAAATTTCAGGGTATTTTATGTAGTTTGAAAGTGGTTACGACGTGAAATCAGGAAAAAAGACCTTTTCAGAAGTTAAGATCTTAAAACTGAAATAGTGGAAATATACTGCTGCACAAGAGTTTTTAATCGTTTAATCGTTTTTAAAAGTATGTTATCTTCGAGAAAATCGCTGTAAAATCATTTAAAACTCAATAACAACTTGAATCGATCCAATAAAAATCTGTATGAGACATTTCGTCAATCTGGTCGCCTTTTTTCTGAAGTTTGGTTCTTTGCATATATATTATATGTACTTCATGAATGTTCTTATTTTGAAATGAAGTCAGTTTATCAACGGCTTCGATTTGAAACGAGATTTCTGAAAATGCCAAGACGTAAATTAACAAACGCTGAGGCTAATAGGGCTATCGGAATGCTACAGGGTGGCCTTACTCAGGTTGTTGTAGTGGAAAGGCTCCAAGTCAGCCAAAGTGTGATATCTCGACTTTGGAATAGGTTCAGGGAGACAGGTTCCGTGTTGGAAAGACCAAGGCTTGGTGAGCGACGAAAAACAACACCTGCTCAGGATCGTTTCATCACCGTTTCGGAGAGAAGAAACCCTACATCTACGTGTAGAATGCTACGGAATACTCTTCAAAATGCAAATGGGGTCCAAGTTTCCATCGAAACCATCAGTGGACGTTTGAGAGAGGTAAATCTAGGTTCTAGACGTCCATTAAGAGGAGTTTCATTAAAACGTGACCATAAGCGTCAAAGACTGGAATGGGCAAGGCAACATATCAATTGGAACGATCAATGGCGTAGTGTCCATTTCACTGATAAATCTAGATATTGACGATTTTCAGATTCTCGAAGAATAAGGGTATGGACAATCCCATGCATACCCCGTAATCGTAGCTATGTCCAAGAAGTCCATCCATTCCGAGGGGGTAGTGTTATGGTATGGGCCGGGATATGTTTCAACGGGCGCACAGATCTACACATTTGTCTTGAGAATATGACCGCCTTACACTATAGGGAGCATGTCATTGACAATGTTGTGCCAAATTTTCACGCTGCTATTGGTGAAACTTTTCAATTTCTAGACGATAACACTAGACCGCACCGTACAGCCATAGTTGAGAATGCGCGCGAGGAGCTTGATGGTATTCCACATTTACCAATATCTCCGCACTCACCAGATTTGAATTGCATACAACATGCATGGGATATGCTCCAAAGAAGATTAGATAATCATCAACCTACCCCAGAATCCTTAAATGATTTGAGAGAGCTTCTGCCCCGTTTATGGAACCAAATTCCTCAAGAAATGTTCAACAACCTCGTGTGTAGTATGCAAAGAAGATGTCAAGCTGTTAGTGATGCCCGTGGGGGCCATACATTGTATTGATAGTCTTAAGATGCTTGAATTATCTGGGAATAAAATCTCAGTATTTTACACCCTGTATACGCTGCAGACCTCAGGCTAAAATTAATCTGCAACTTGAAATCATTTTGATATGAATTTTCATCACAATAATTTTATTTTAACTATATGTTTTTGCAATTTAAGTCAATATCCCTAACTCATGTGGAGCAGTTTATTTAGATAATTTTTGACCATTACTCAGCCACGTCGTGTATTTCAAGTTGCAAATTTGGTATGACACTACCGGTATATCTATACAAGTTCTATATTACTGCCCCAGAATGGTCACAACCGCAAGATCCGAATCTTACCAAAATATCTAAAAGTCGAATTAACGTAAAACAGACATATCTTCTTGTGTTGTTTCGAACTCGGTGTTTAGAATAGAGATAGTAAAAACCATAGACAAGTGACAACGGAGGCACCTCTTCCTCTTGGCACCTACTACAGCCGTCGTTTGACGAAATAAATGGCCTCATCCTGTTTAAGTCGCACAATCCAAAACAAACGTAGCACATGAGCAGCGTACTTAACCAAATTTAAGTCGTGGAATTGTTATCTATCTTATCTTCTTTGTCGTCTTATTGAAGACCTCGCTGGACCAACGATTACGACAGTGTGCGAACGGAATGATTTTTGAAGATTGCCAGATTCATTTTCGATTTTCATACGCTGAGCCAATTTGTGTTTTTTCCTTGAGTGGTAGTTGTGGTGTTTATAGGATGATTGGTTCGGAAGGTTAGTTGGTCGGTTAATTGTGGACTGCTAAGTGGACTCAGGGCTGTTTCTTGTGGTGAAGTGGGGTTTTTCCTGGCCGATAAAGTGCTATGTTGGGTTTTTAACATTGTGAATTGTATTCGAAGTTTTCGAATGTCTAAAGCGAATCGACATGGAATCTTTCAGGTACGCTTTTTCGATGTTTTTGTTTTTTGTTAAATTCTTGTGACAATAGGATTCCTTATCATCAATATGTAGTATTGACCTGAATGAAATATTACGTATAGTTTGATGAAACAATATGAAACTTTCAAAAAATTGACACCGTGTAAAAGGGTATGAAATTTTAACGGAATAAACAATGATTTGCGTCAATGTCGAATTTAATTCTACGGAATAAGTTAAATAGGGCTAATCGAGTCAAATTAAATGAAATTCTCAACACCTTCAAGGAATAATTTCAAATTACGCACTTAAATGCAACATCCTGTATTTAATTTGCGCTTTCATTCCTTGCGAAATTCTTTCCAGTTGAGATCTCATCAAATGATATACACTGCGCAAAAAAATCAACGCACATTCTGAAAATCTCAATTTCAATGAAGGTTAACTCTACATTGATTTTATAACTTTTTTTATGTTCTCTCGGGAAGGTTTTGAACGAAACAAGACACATTAAATGGAAGAAAAATTCAGGATTTCACCGAATCTTATGTGAAAGAAGAGAAATGAACAATTTTCAAAATACTGAAATGGTGATAAGTGATTTAATACTTGGTATTTCCACCCCTTGCGTTAATTACAGCTCGGCAACGACCGTTCATACTCAAATTGAGTGATCTCAAAATGTTCTGATCTAATCCTTCCCGGATTTCTCCGAGTTGGATTCCTAAGTCTTCAAGAGTAGCTGGATGATTTTCTGAACTTCTCAGCCTTCTATTGTGGTTGTCCCAAACCTGCTCAATCGGATTGAGATTTGGACTTCTTGCTGGCCATTCCATTCGAGAGACTTCAATCTCTTCAAGATACTCCTGAACGATGCGCGCACGATGGGGTCTGGCATTATCGTCCATAAAAATGAAATTTTCACCAATGTATAGGGCAAATGGCACTACATGCTCTTCAAGAATGTTCCTTATATCCTACTTCTCAGGATTCATAGGTCCATTATCAACGACCACTAGGTCTGTGCGAGAAGTCGAAGATATTCCACCCATACCATAATCGATCCTCCCCCGAAACCAGTAGTATTCAGGAAATTGCACTGAGCATATCTTTCATGTGGACGTCTGTATACAAGGAAACGTCATTCATAATGGTAGAGGCAGAATCTAGAATCCTAGACTCATCTGTGAAGAGAACTCTTTCCCAATCGGCCTCTTCCCAATGGATATGCTCTCTCGCAAAATCCAAACGCGCCCTTCGATGGGCTGGGGTAAGAGCTGGGCCTCTTGCCGCGACGCGAGGCCTTAAATCATATTCTCTGAGGGCTCTGAGGCGATTTCTTATTGTCTGAGTGATAATTTGCATCTCATGAGTTTGCTTAAGCTGATTTTGAAGGAGGCGAGCGGTTGCAAACCGTTGTCTCAACGAAGAAACTCTCAAGTAACGTTCTTGAATGGCAGTTGTTACCCGTGGTCTACCCTGTCCTGGTCTTCGGACATTCATACATATGCATGCATAATTCTGATGAAAATAATTATCATATCATTGAGAACACCTTCAGTTGTAGAATAAATTTGAGATCTCCATAATGTGCGTTGATTTTTTGCGCAGTGTAAATTGCTGGTCAAATGTTTTCTGCATAAATATCATCGTTTCATTCATTGAAAGACTACAGATTTTTATATGAGTGTTTTTTCATTGATTCAAATGTCAATACCAATTCGATAGGTTATGGGACCAGCAATGCATCAAGAACTCAAATGATTATCATGTGATACCGAGAAAGAATCGCTTAAAATTGCCCAATCACAATCTCATGTAGGAATTGCTGAAGACATTTTTGAAAAAATTCGCTCGATGAATATACGGTTTAGGGCAGAGGATGAAAATAACCCATAAGCTCTTAGCACCCCCGAGCAAGTTGAAATCGCTACATCTAAAGAGCAAAAATTCCTCTACAAGAGGGGCTCTTTCAGCAAAGTTGCCTGTTATAACAATTTCCGTTCAATGTTCATGATAGTAAAAAAGGTTACCATGTACAAATCTATCAGTAGGAATATGTGAAAAATTTACCCTGCTCATCCCTTTAGTTTTTCAGAATCCATCAACTACTCACGTATATGAGCTATTTTGAAATGATTATCAGATATGTATAAACTTCCAAATTCTACTGACGGAAAATAAGGCTGCCATGGACTCCGGAATATTTATTAAAAGGAGGAGGAACCCCAAAGAAGACGCAAGTATCTTGAGTCTCATAACATTCTTGTAAGTAACATTAGCCTCCGTATTTACTGAATGTGTTTCGTATTTTATTCAATGTTTCAGTTACATAAACAAAATATTAGGAATTGGGGAAAAGAATGATATACAAGAAGACCATCTGTTTTATGTCTATCGAAAGCTGAGGGCCAAACAGTTGGGGGACAAGCTGGAGAGGATAGCTGAACGTTTGCAGAGAAAAGAGAAACATTTATCGACAATAAAACTTTTGATTTTGTTCTGTGCCAGGAAATATATCTACCTAGGTCTAATACAGTTGATTGTTATGGCTATTTATGTGTGAGTTCTCTCTTTCTTTCACCTATATTGAATCTTATTATCTTGTATTCATAACATTTTTCGAAATCTTGTTTTTAGAATCGTGAGTCCATTGCTTCTTGGCAAATTCGTGCTGTTCTTCTCCCCAAATCAAACGGAGGTGAACTGGAACGGAGCCTGCTTCTTCGGCGTCTCTTACGTCGCACTCTCCATCCTTCACTACGTATATGAACAGAACTACTCCATGATCAAAGAGGAACTGAGAATAGAGTTCCAGACCGCCTTATGCTCGTTAGTCTACAGGAAATCCCTGCGGTTGTCTCAGAAGGCTTTATCAGATATAACCATCGGAAAAATAGTGTCTTTGATATCCAAAGACATCAATGTGTTTGGGTACATCATCAGTTCTGGAAGCGATTGGTTTGTTGGAGTCATACAGATAATGATAATTGTTTATTTGTTTTATGTGAGGACAGGAGCTGCTACTTTTGTCGGGTTTGCTATGCTTTTCACGACTCTGCCGATACAAGGTGAGATATGAGATATGTGAGGTTATAACGTAGCTGATGCAGGTTTGAATGGTCTGAGTTTCCAATTTGCTATCGCGCCAACCCGGTTTAGGTGTAGGCATAAAACTTCGAAAGTTACAAGCAAATTCTTAGACTCAGTACCTTCGGAAATTTTCTTGGATATCTTATAGACTAAACATTTGATGAATTATTATTTGTTATCCACACGAAGATAGTTTCAATTTGATATGGCATATAAGGAGATTGTAGACGACTTAAACATGCAGTAAGGATTTCCTACCTTTTTGGCGACTGCTATCTTCAATCTGAAACATAAGAAACAACAGTCATACACTTCTTGAATCAGAATTGGTTCACTGAATAGTATCTCTTGCTTATTAACTTCATCTTATTAAACGGAAATATCTTGTAGTGGGGGTCTGAAGTCAAATACCTAGGAATAACACTAGATAGCAAACTTCTGTGGAATAAGCATGTTGATAATGCTACTGGCAGAGCTACCAGAGCTCTGGTGGCATGCAGGCGTCTATGCGGCAGGAACTGGGGCTGTAACCCAAAAATACTGCGATGGATGTACGTCATGATTGTAAGAACTATAGTCACATATGAGACAGTAGCCTGGTTTGCTAGGGCAAGTCAGGCAAGTACGAGGAAAATGCTCGACAAAGTACAAACGCTTGCCTGTGTGTGCATCACGAGAGCTATGAGAACGTGCCCAACCAGGGCGCTTGAGATCATCACAGACCTCACACCTCTACATCTAGTGATTGATAGGGTAGCCCATGAGGCCGTCCTCAGAGTATCTAAAGAAGGAGCAGGCAATGAGAGAGTCAGGTTTCAGAGGGCTTGGTCCTCTCTGAATGACGACACCTCATCTGCAAACCTTCCTAGTCATGTAATGATCAAGAAAGTAAGCACTGAGAAGAACTTCAGTACAATGCTAAGTAAAAGAGAGGATTGGGAAAGTGAATACACCAACTACAATCCCAAAGAAAATACAGTGAAATGGTATACAGATGGTTCTAAAACCGCTACAGGAGCTGGCGCTGGGATATACGGGACAAGTACCAAGTGTGCACTATCGTTAGGCTCCTGTACAAGCGTCCTTCAAACGGAAATACTTGCAATCGGAAGATGTCTAGATATAAATCTAGAAAGAAACTATCAGAACCGCGATATAGCTATTCATACAGATAGTCAAGCTGCTATTAAAGCACTGAGCTCCTACGTCATTGACTCAAAGCTGATTTGGGAGTGCTGAAACAAACTCAATGAGGTAGGCAAGAAGAATAAAGTCTCTTTAATCTGGGTTCCCGGTCATTCGGGAATCGTAGGAAACGAAGAGGCCAATACACTGGCCAGAAGGGGCGCACAAACGCCACTCACTGGCCCAGAACCCTTCTGTGGTATAGGAAAATGCACCCATAAGAAGGAGTTTATGCTGAAGGAGAAAACCGAAAGAGAAAAACTCTGGCGGAATCTCCCAGGGATGGATCACTCCAAAAAGTTCCTCCGGAACTTTGAAACTGCTAGATCCAAAAAATATCTGGATCTCAGTAAAAACCAACTTCACCTACTCACTGGCTTTCTCACAAGACATTGTCGCCTGAAAAAGCATCTGTTGAGAATGGGTTTATCAGACACTGATGAGTGTAGATTCTGTGGAAGAAACTCCTATTCACCTGGTTACGGAATGCTATGCCATTGCAAGCCAAAGGAAAGAGTGCTTTGGACAAGAAACTTGTAGAAGTGGGGAGTTATCCTCCTTGAAGCCGTCCCAGATTCTGGATTTCATCAAATCTCTGGAACTGGAGGGCGAGCTGTAGGAGGCGCGATGATAACAGCTCTGTCAGGGGGCACAATAGACCTTAAGGTCGCAGTGAACTGTAACCCCTTTTCACTATAACTATAACTTCATCTTCATCAGCAATATCGCATTAACTCTACACATCGAATACTCGTGTAGACATTTTTTCTAATCGTTTGTTTCAACCATTTCCAAGCGAGCCTTCTTCACTTTTTGAGCAGTTTTATTCCTTGGTGGATTATTTCAGAGTAAATGCCATTAGATGGTATTCAGATGGTTCTTAAACCACGATAGGGGTGGGAGTATACGACAAAAGAACCAAGGATACACTATCGTTAGGAATGTTAGGATCCTAATCGAGTAACAGGCAGAAATTGTGTATTATGAACATAAGAATTCATTTGAAATGAAATGATATACTGTTGTTCTCATACCAGTTAGTTTGGGTAATTTTCTAACCTTATATAATCTTTCAGTTTATATTGCCAGATTTATAAAAGTGAAGCGTACCTTCAGTAATAAGAAATCTGACGAACGATTGCAACTTACACAAGAAATATTAGCCTCTATTAGAATAATCAAGATGTACACTTGGGAGAGATTTTTCTGCAAGAGGATAACAGCTGCAAGAAGGTAATGAATTTCAGGCTCTACCTATCCTACAACATTTGGTATAGCTATTGGACGAAATTGGAAATGAAACTTGTATCTTCTTGATTACAGAGAAGAGATGAAGAAGCTGAGACAAGTACTGATCTTCAAAGACGTGTCATTTTTGCTTGGAAAATTCGTCTCTGTCCTCTCCTTCTACATGCTCATTTCCTCCTACGTCTGGATGGGCAACACTCTCTCAGCTGAGCTTGTGTTCTACCTCTACTCCTCTTACGATCACCTCGAAGAAACCATAATTCGCGTCTTACCAGTCTCCATAAGTCAAGTGGGAGAAACCATAGCCTCCCTCGAAAGATACGACGCCTTCTTCAACGCCCAAGAATCGAACGATAACGAAACAGTATCCATAGTCAAAAACCCCAAGACACCAAAGGTGGTCTTCTACAATGTCGACGTTGAGATTCAGGGAAATCTTGTATTGAACAACATCAAGCTCGATATGGAGCCTGGCCTGAACATCATTGTAGGACATGTAGGTAGTGGAAAATCGATCTTGTTGAAGACTATTCTGAAGGAATACGAAGTATCCAAAGGATCCTTGTATGCTGAAGGAAAAATTAGTTACGCCTCCCAGTTTCCATGGTTATTCCCATCCACAATCAAGCAAAATATTCTGTTCGGTGAAAAATACGAAGAGGAGAAATACAACAAAATACTCGACATCTGCGCTTTGGATTTCGACCTGAAACTGTTGGAGTTTGGAGACAAGACGATAATTGGCGACTGCGGGATCAATTTGAGCAAGGGTCAACAAGCCAGGGTGAATTTAGCCAGGGCTTTGTACAGGGAAAGCGACATCTATTTGCTAGACGACTGTTTATCCTCTTTAGACCCAAATGTCAGACGCCATATTTTCACATCTCTCAAAGCTTACCTGCAGGGAAGGATTTGTGTTTTGGCTACACATCATAAAAGATTCATAGAGGAGGCTGACAACGTGATCGTGATGAGTGGCGGCACCGTTACGTACACTGGAAACTTAGTCTCCATCCCAAAGGACGTGTTGAGGATTAACAACAGGAAAACGACGAGCAATAGGAATTCCACTTATAGCGTAATATGCAACGGACTTACAGATAGAGAGGAAGAGAGTGAACTCATTGAGGTGGAAGAAAGAAGGATCAATATCTACCATGAAAAGAAGAATTCTGGAAAAGTTCCAATCGATGTTTACAAGAAATATATAATATTTGGAGGTGGGTATTTCTTCTACGGCATCATTGTCGTGCTACTGATTTCAGGAGGTAGCGCTATGACTTATGGGAAGGAGCTGTTGAGTGAATGGTGAGTTAATCGATAAGATTTTGAATTGCAATAAATAATTCCTCTTTAGGGTTGATATGGATGAAAACTTGAACGTACTCTCGAAGAATAGCAACAGAAGCATAGAAGAATTGGAAGTTTTAACAAGTAAAAGAGCTTCAGCCTTCAACGTTTACACAACCATCACCATAATCGGTTCAGCGTTCTGGTTGACATCTCTTGTCATCCATTTCTATTTCGCCAGTAAAATATCGATGAAATTACACAAGACTATGATCGCTTCAGTCCTTGGTTCAACCATGGAATTCTTCGATACAAATCTGATTGGAAATATACTGAATAGATTTTCGAAAGATATCTACTATATTGACGAGGAGCTTGTGTACTCAACCAATGATTTCATAATGGTGAGTAGGTACATGTTTTTTATCAAGGATACTGATTTTTGTTTTCCAGATTTTCGTTACGGTGGTTTCAACAGCAACATTGATTTCTTCCATCAGTGATGTTTTCTTCGTATCTTCGATAGTTTTTATTGTTTTCTTTATATTTCTCGGACATATTTTGCTGCCAATTGGTAGGAATTTGAGACGTCTGAACAGTTCGAGTAAGCCTTTTTGAATAAGTGTTGTGACTTCTTGATTTTCTCATGTTCTTCTTGATTTGTTCGATTAGCTAGAAGTCCGATGGTTGGTCATCTCAACGCTACTTTAGAAGGATTAGCAACAGTAAGAGCATGGAAGAACCACGAGATACTCAAGGATGAATTCGATTATCATCAGGATCTCTTCACCTCAGCTCATCACACTATGTACGTTTTCACCAAAGGATTCTCTTTGATGCTTAACATGGTGTCCTCAATCTTCGAGGGAATCATAGTAGGAAATTTTCTTTTTGTGAAGCCAGGTGAGATTTTTAAAGACTGACCGATCAGTTCATGAAGAGAAGGCAATTAAAATCTTCCTTCATTTGGTAAAACCAAAAATTATCCTTCAATGTATTGCTCTGGTATCTAAATCTTCCTCAGAAACAGCCTTTTGTGAGTTACTGACGAAAACTCATGACTATAATAAGATTCTTTTCATCCGAGAGCTCTGATTGGGCCTCTGTTATTTTTCAGATGCTGCTGGCAAGGTAGGGCTTTCCCTCACACAAGTCTCTGTTCTTACGTACTGCTTGGAGTCATGTCTTATAAGTTGGGTGCAACTGGAAAGCGAAATGACATGCTTCGAACGTGCCCTCGAATATACCACCATAAAACAGGAACCCCAAAATGGGCATCTAGTCGAAAAATGGCCATTTACTCCCACCATCGAGTTCCGAAAAGTATCCTTGTCATACGGAAAAAAAGCGAATAATGTACTTAAAGACGTCAGTTTTCGTATAGAACGTAAAGAAAAGGCCGCCATAGTAGGTAGAACAGGAGCTGGAAAGTCTTCAATAATAGTAGCCTTGTTCAGGATGTATCCTATTGAAGGAAGTATCTTGATAGATTCAGTGGATACTCAAACTTTACAGCTGGAGAAACTCAGAGAGAACTTAACCATCATCCCTCAAGATCCCATCCTTTTCACTGGTTCCATGAGATCAAACTTAGATCCTTACCAAAGATATACAGACTCTGAGATTTGGAAGGCCGTCAAAGAAGTCAATTTGGACCAGCACGTCACAGATTTAGAGTACGTAGTCAGAGACTGTGGTGCTCATCTTAGCATAGGTCAAAGACAGCTTATCTGTATAGCAAGAGCATTGCTGGATAAACACAAGGTCATCATATTGGACGAAGCTACAGCCAACATGGATGAAGAGATGGAAGCATTGATACACGATACAATTGATAAACACTTTCGGGAGTGTACAGTGATATCGATTTCTCACAGACTGAGGCACGTGTTGAGTTACGATAAGGTGTTGGTGATGGAAGAGGGGGAGCTGGTTGAGTTTGGTAGTCCGCAGGAACTGTTGAGGAATCAGAACGGAATATTCTTCAGTATGGCAAGGAAAGCGCATCTTGTGTAATTTCAGTGGAGATGAATAAATTATTTTCCTTACTGGGTTTTATTTATTTATTTATTTATTTATTTTTATTTATCTCACTCATTCCATGTGAGATATTTCTTGATATTCGAATTCTCAGAATGCGAGCAGAGGATTGAGAATTTCTGTACATAAATTTGCATTCCTGAGTAATTTGATCCTTGAGTAATTTTCCGGTCAAAATATTTTTTGTTATGTGTTAAATATTTATCGAAAAATTCCTTCGTAAACGCCTTTAAAAGAAAGTTTAAAATGGAAATTAAATGTGTACCTCGCAATCTATGAAAAACCGACTCATCTCCCAGGATAATCTGGAAAATTATTCCAAAACTCATCTTCATTACGGACGAGCAAGATTATAAAACCTATAATTCAGAGGCCGAGCAAAAAATCTCGAAAATGTAGAGGGATGTCCAGGCTTGATAAATTCACTGAAAATCATAATCAGAGGGAAATATTCTGCAGGCTTTTCCTCGGAGATTAACAGATCCCTGTGCCCCAAAAGCATATTTATTTATCATTCTAAAATGCGAAACGTTCCGCTGCTAGAGCACGAAAAGAATAACGGGTAGAGATATTATCGTGAAATATAATTCGTTTTTCCTTTTAAACCGACAGTGTATATGTTTCCCTGTGGGGGCCACGTTACCGGAAAGCAGTGTTGCCATATAGTCTCCCTGAATTTTCCTAATTCAACATGTGAGCTATCACGAAAAAAGGTAACTGTAATAAGGATACGTTGCGAGGTGTTGATGAGGGAAACGTTGAACGATACAACAGAATCAAAGGGAAATATAATAAATAATATATGAGAAATTCTCCAGTAGCAGCCGTTGGTTTCGTCCTCATTTGGACTCGTTAGAATGAAATATTCCACTTCGACCGGAGTATACTCCATTCTCTTTTATTATGTATCCCAGTTGGCCATGATTTAGTTTTTCTCCATGAAACTGACGCAGGTTGATACTCGTGAAATGTCAAATAATTCTCAGAGACGTTGCCAATGCTAATTTCTATTTACTCTTATCAACTTCGTGAATGGAGTAAGTTCTTTTAAGGTTTGACTGTGAGACAGATTTTTATACTGCAGTATTTCAAGTTGTGCAAAAAGGTATTTAAATGTCTTCTGTGAGCTAATTTCTTGAGAATTTTGAAAAGTGGGGATTTCCACTGTTCGTTTATAAGTTTTTCTGTCGGGTTATTCGAGTATTTTTATTCTTTTTTCGAATGAACTATCACAAAGTAACGGACTATTCTATCCATTATTATTCAGTACAATTTAAAAACTCGATTCTTGATTTCCGTACAAGAAAAAAGCATAACTGAATCTTCCAACCATGTTTATATACGTGAAATATTTCCAGTATTAACAGAGAAAAAAGTTTCTTCAACATTCGCCAGGTCTTTGGAATTATTGAATTCACTTAAATTTTTCTCAAATTCATTAATTTCTCGAAGTTAATAATCATTTTGATAAATAAGTAGGTAATCTCTACGACCTCTGTATAGAAAGGAAAACGCTACTTAGTTATCTGACAGGAAATTGACTAACATTTTCAATATAAACACGGTGAAATGTGTCAGAATGTCATGGCCAATCGGGATACATTATGAAAGTGAATGGAGAATAGATTGAATAGTTGATAGTTGAATATTGATATTGAAATTTGGATTTGTGAGAGGTGCTCCGTTTTTTTCAAAATATTCTTCACTCAAATCAATTTCTAAATGCGTTTGAACCAATTTTCGAGGTTTTTCTCTGAGGAGGTGTGACTGAACTTGCATTTTCGTGGTGCAGTCTTCTGCGATTGGCTTCCCTGATTACTGGCCAAAAATTGCAGTCAAAGAAACGACAATTGTCACGATTTAATTCCATTTTGTGGCCCAGTTGAATTTTTCAGGCATCCGTAAATAAAATAACGCACGTTCGGAGTTGGAAGAATCTTTTCGGGAAAAACTCGCCACATCTGGCAACGGTGCGAATTACGTACGCTTGGGACCACGTTGGTGGAGAGTCTGGAGAGACGGGGTTTTCCTGGGTCCTGTGCATCGGGATGTGAAATCTGATTACTTTGATTTCCACTGCGGTTGGTTGAGCCGACCTTTAATCTCGCTCTTCTGATCGATGGACTCCTTTAGTTTCCGAAGGAATGGGCGATTGCTGACCGGACTGTATTATATTGTCGTTGGTTTTCAGATATGCCGGTTTCTGGATTAATTTTATGAGGTTGTACTGATATTATTGTCTTGGTGTCTGTTAATTTTTTTGCTTTAATTTCTAGTGGGTTGCCAGGTGTTTGATCTTTAGTTATCCTGAACAAACTCATATGTCATGTAGATGAGATTGGATTGTGAATGAGTTTATGCTGTTTTGATAACAGATATCGCTTCTAGTTTATTATTGTACCGAATAATGAGTTTCTGCTGGGAAATTTATTTCATTAGACCGACACGACAAAGTTATTTTGCAGCATGATGTTGCTCGGTCCAGTCTTACATCGCCTGATGAACACGTCTGGGACATAATGGGAATGCATGAAGAACAAATCCCGAAAACCTTCCATTAAGCAACGAAATTCTCATTCGAAAAAGATTCATCAAAATCCTCCGTTACTCCACTCCCTTCCCCTTCAAAAGTAACTCCATCCACGAAGTCAGGTGAAACTCGCCCCCAAAGTTTAATTTCAAGATTTGAACTTTCAATTATACTGTCAAGAAAGAGCTTCAAGCGGAGCTGCTGCGAAATGAGCTCTGGAAAAGCGGAAACAACTTATTCATACATTCGTACAATTAAAATGGCCGTTTCCGCGTTTCCGTATACGAATATTCTTCGGACTTTCTGGTACGTGATTAATTTCAGCGGTAATTGAGTTCGTGATTCCTAGAAATGCCTCGCGCTGTCGACTCTATTTATTTCTGTTTCGAAATGGCTATTCAATTAGCGGATTCATCTCAGTCTCAGTGGGTAGATGGAACGGAGTGAAGGCACTCATGGAAGGAATTTGTTGGCGACTTGAGAAGGCATCCCTTAATTCCTGAAGGTGTATTAGGGTTTGGTGTATATTCTGTGATTATTATTATTCACTGCATACCGTGATTTGAAAAAGTGCAAGGTTTTATTTGTTATTTTGATTGAACTCTATGAGCCTCTTTGGATTTCTGAATTACAAAAGCTATATCTATATCTATATACATATATAAAACAAAGTTGTTGGTTACACCATTTATAACTCGAGATCGGATGGACTGTTTGTTATGAAACTTCATTTATGGCTTCGTCTACGGCCTGGTTATTATAAAATACATTGAAACTCTGAAAAATTCGATGAAAAGTTTGCTTGTGTAGAAAATGCTTTTCCTCCTTTTGAATAAGGCTACTAGGTATTGCTACGGTTAATGGCTCTCATCTAGACCCTGTAGCGTAGTCGTGAAGGTACTATATTTGATATTATCGCCACTAGATGAACTTTTCCAAACAGTCAAATTACTTACATTCAAAGTATTATTTGCAGGTTTTCGCGTAGAAGTATCTTCTTCTATCATGTGCATCACATGGCTATATTCTCGCAAGAAAGCGCTTTTTCAAAAATTATCAACGGATAAAATACCTCAGGAATAGTTCAGGGAGTTACCTTTTGAATTTTTGCCGCATGCTCACCTAACAACCTGTGTACGTGGAATTTCTCAATTGTGCGACGTTTATCCTTCCCGATTCTTCAAAAATTGTTTATTCCCCTCTCAGCCTACCCTCAGCGGCGTTAAATGAACTAAAGTGAAAGAGAGGAGAACCCCCTCCTTTGTGATCCCGGCTAAGGCCCAGAAAGTGGAGGGCTCCCCGCTTAAAACATATCATTTTCCCGAGGATCCGCGGCTTGCTGTTATTATCTCGAAATGGGCGCCGAATGGAAGTGGCTTTTTTATCGTCGCCATTACTCCTGCCGCCGCGACGCCCTCGGATGTATCAAAGGAAAACGTGAAATTTCGAAAGGAATATATTTCACCAACAGTCTTTGTGTCCCTTTTTTGTCGCGAAACAGTGGGCGGTTGCAATTTGATTATTGTTGCGTTTTAATTCGACGAATCGAGATTGGCGAGTGTGGGAGGGTGGAAATTACAACTTTTTTGTCCCTAAAATTCTCTGCGCCTTTTGTAAAAGTATTTTCAGCTGGGTGGGGGCGAGCACAAGGTTTGATACCTTTTAAGTCCACTACCTCAAATCGAGAAGTCCCGAGTGAAAATTATAACACTGCAAAATCTGACTTTTCAGGAAATTGGCTTGAGACAGAACTTTTTATGCTTTTCTTCCTATTAGACGTCAGGCCTGGATCTACGATTTTTTCTGACCGGGGCAAAAATTCATGATTGCGCCCCCCCCCATTTGTTCATATGAGAATTCATAGAAAAAACAAAAATAAATAATGCAAATGAATAATGAAAATAAAAACTAATAATAAGGAAAATATCACAAGGAAAGAAATTGGACTTTTTTCTTCACATAGCATCACGCGGCGTGATTTTCTTTCAGCGAACGAATCTATCAGCTCCTCGAAATCTGTTTCGGAAGCAGTTTTGTATTCTATAGCTAAGATCGAGAGGCCATAGAGACTTTTCTGACTCATTAAGGAACGCAAATAATTTTTTATTATTTTCAATTTGCTGAAACTGCTTTCACATCTTGCAGACGTGGTAGGCAATGTGCACTATATTTTATATAATGTCAGCTATACTGACATTATAGGGAAAGCATCTTTCAGATCTTGCCTGTGAAGAATTTGTAGCAGGTCTAATGAAGTCGATATTTCACTTATTTCAGGAACCAACATTTTGAAACCGCTAGTTCCTAACAAAAATCAACCGCATTCAAGTCTCTTCAATATTTTTGCGCTAAAAGGGTCCCATTTTCTGCAGATCCTCTTTTTGCATGTTTAAAAGGGCATGGCCATTGAGGAATGAGAAATTCGTATGCAGACTCTCTGCGCTTTCTAATCTTTTTTTGATTTCTGACAATAATTTGTCGAAAACAACCTTAATTTCCTCGGAGAATAAACCAACTAGATCCGTTCTTGACTCATCATCGCACATTTCGTCAACCTGCTTTTTCTTCTTGGAAACAAGTTTATTTCTAAGAATTGACTCCACATCCAATTCTTCTGAAAGAAGTGTAGCTTCCGAGATCCAGTTTTCGATAAGTTTTTCTGTCATTCCTTGCAAGATCTTCATAAGACCTTGCATGAACGATAATGAACGTGAAATAACTATATCCTCTTTCTGAATTTCCACGTTGACCATATTGATCTCTCGCAGAATATTATCCCAAATTATTAGGTTCAGTAAGAATCTAAAATCCATCACAGCATGAAGCAAATGACCAGCTTCATACTTGTATTCTGCGATTAGTGAGGATTCTTTGATTTTTTCCACAGCCTTCACAACTCCCGGTAAATTATTGAGCAAGGCATTAACAGCTTGATGTTTAGTCCATCTAGTTTGGCTACTTCCTTTAAAATTTGTTTTCGTCCACTTTTTCATAATTGTCCATCGTGTGGTTGAACTATAACAAAAAAACAATACAGTTTTTGTACAACACCAAATAAATTTACTGCTTCTGAACATGAATGGAAACCCACAAGATTCAGAGAGTATAGAATTCTGGATTGGACTCCTTTATATATATGCCAGCTTGTCAACTTCTGAGAAGTCAATAAAACTTTCCTTTATCTCATATCCAGACTACGTTCTCTTTAAATATCCTATAACCTGGTTCATTTGTTTTGTGAGAGATACATCTGGGGTACAGTCGAACATAATAGTGAAATAATGCTATTCCGAAGTTTGGTGGCCATTAAATCGATAATTTCATTCTGCATATTTTTGGGATGATGGATGTTTGTCCTTTTTTTGAGTGGTCAAGATGACACTTCAGAGTCGGGTCATATTTGATAATAATATTTTTTTCCCAGAAAATCAGAAACCAAAAAAATTTAACCTCTGGTTGTTTTACGCGCCCCCTTAAGCTGGCGCCCAGGGCAAGCGCCCCGCTTGCCCCACCCTAGATCCGGGCGTGTTAGACGTACGAAATATGGTTCAAAATAATGATTTTGTAATATACCTAAGGACTTGTTTTCGAGACAAAGCATTCTTCACATGCTGTATAGTTGGTTTCATCAGCTGGAAACCAGCCTCCCGCCATCATTGAAACATATCAGCAAACACGAGGCATTCCCTGCTGACCCAGGATTCGCGTTATACACGATTATTATTTCAGAAAGTTAACGGCGTTTACCAAGTTTCGTTATAAATAGAATACCCCCCAGCTAAGCTAGCAGAAGACGGTCGCAAGTTATGGCCGAACTTTGCACAATTTTGCCGGCAACTCGAACCTATATTTCAACCAGTCTAAGACGGTACTTATTCACCTCATGAGTATCCATGACATAGAGGAGAGCGTTTTTCGATCTAAAGAATATAGGGCAATGCAATGGGGAGTAGTTTAACTATCTTTTGAATGAATTTTGTCCTGTTTTCATCCATATTTCATCTTGTTGAACATTTGGGAGCCTTTCAATACAAATACATGTAGGATTTCATTTCCATCAATTGTACATAATTGTTAAGTTTCTCTCATAATTATATGAATTTCTTTAGTGGGACAATATAAAGCGTCCAAGATAAGCGTGACATTTCTGATTTTCGTTTAATGACTTCCATGTGTGAGCTTTTCGAACTCTGAATGTGAAACCTTTGTCTTATAATTGAACAGAATCCTTAACCTCCATACGCTATATTTAGCAGTTGTAGGTACCATTTCTTAGAATGAGATGAATTGACCAATTTAGGCTCAAGGGTTTCTTGGTAGATTATCAGCGATGAAAAAAAAAGATTCTACATTATTCGACGGGTCTATGGAATTATTGAATTCACATGATATCCTTTCGAATTCATTATTTTCCCAAAGTGAATAAACATTTTGATTGATTCGTAATTACAACAAGCTCTATGTAGAAAGGACAACGTTGCGAAGTTATTTGACAGTAAACCGACTATAACCTAACATTTTCAAAATATACACGGAAAAATGTGTCAGAATGTCATGGCCAACTGGGATACTTTATAAAAGTGAATGGAGTATATGTTCTTAATGTTTTGCTCAAAATTTTACTGGTGGTATTGCAACACGCTCTGTACCATTTTCAAAGGCCTGTATTTTTTTCAGGAAGCATTTTGGGCCCCTATTTCATTTGAACTTTCTTCTCATTTCGAACCATAGAAGGTCGAGCTTAGTAAACTCAACTCGAATCATTTTAACATATCGACAAAACTCTTTCCGGTGCAACAGTGGCCATATGGAAATGGAAAAGGCTCTTTGGAAGATCAATCTGGTCGGAAATCAGAAGGGTTTTTCTAAGGCCAATCGACGCATCATATAATTATAGTCCATTTTGATTTTGAAATATATTTTTGTATCATTCTAAGACGAAAGGAATGCACCGAACTTTGACCAGAATTACATAACAAAACCAATTGAGAAATACAGTTGATGATGAACAGGCATTGAGGCATATCTGTGAATTAATTAAGAAGCTAAAAAAAATTTTGATATACTTTTATAAAAAAGTTTGAATCCATTATTTCCTCATTTTGGCTGCTGCTCATAAGTTTACCGACGACACATTTTCGGAATAGTCTGCGGATCTAAACTGTGCGAAAACCCGTGTAAACATTCATACCAACCCGGCGATTTACAGGTGGCGACTCTCCAATCGCCAAACCCTCTCAACCGGGACCAATCGATCACTCGAAAAAAACGGACGAGCGGATTCCAATGAGTCGCAATATTTCACGAATCATTGCCTTCACCCCTCCCCCCACCCATTCCTACTCCTCCAGAACGCAGAACGGCCATCGAATGGCGCCGTAAATCTTCAGTCCCCAACTTTTACAATTTTGTTGCCAACTTTCTAATTCAACCACATTTGGCAAATTGATTTATGGCACGAGCATGCAGAGCTCCGCTGGCAAACGTCCAGTTACCCCCCGCCACTGCCCCTTCGTTTTTCTCATGAAATTCGGCGATAATGAATGGAACCTTTTCGGCGTGGTTCGGTGGCAAAAAAGGGCTTGTTGCTGCTGGGGAAATAGAGAACCGGACCCATATTATCAATATTCTATCTACAAACAATGATCTACTAACAGAAATCAAGCTTCTCAATTTCAGCGATATTGACAATATTGTTATTAACCTGTGATTCGTTTGGAAAATTCGACGTTCTGGATACAAATTACATAATTCATATGCAAACATTCCAATTATAAAAGATAATTGTGAAATTCTCGATAAAGCGAAAAAAGCAGTAAAACCCTGTCAAAGGAGTCACGGAACTCCTAGTACTAAAATTTTGTGAAGTGGACGTCAGAAAACTGTGTGAATCTATTAATGAATCTGTGCTGCTCGGATGCTTTACCGATCTCTCGAAAAAAACATTACCCGAGTTCTTTATGCTCTAAGTATTCATTGATAAAGAAGACTTTAATGGTTAACAAGAATATATGAGATATAAAAGCTTTCACATTCAGGGTTCGATAGCTCACACTTGTTAGTCATTGAACGCAAATCAGAAACGTCACTCTAATCTTGAGAACAAATGAAGCGTCTCACACACGAATTTCAGAAATATGGGAGAAACTTAACAATTATGTACAATTTGACGGAAATGAAATCATACATAAGGATATCAGTCTGAAGAGTCCAAAAGTAGTATAGCAAGCGGAGTCCTGGAACTGAGGACGGCTATGTCCATCCGGAGCCGAAGAACCTTGAGGAAATTAGCTGAAGAATTGGTCAATGACCAAAAGGGGTTGTAGAAGAAGATGTCACCTATCGAGAGCGGTAAAAAAACCCTCGAGAGGTCAATGACCAATTCTTCAGCTAATTTCCTCAAGGTTCTTCGGCTCCGGATGGACATGGCCATCCTCAGTCCCAGGACCCTGCTTGCTATACTACTTCCAAAGTTCTGGCCAGAGAAGTCGGAAAAGTAAATCAAATACTCAGATTTCGACAAGAAATTCTTAAACAAAATGTAATCAGTGTCAACACATTTGGTTCTAGGGATGATCGAATATGTTTCTTTTATAACTGGCCGAGACGCCATATACAGTCTATTTTATGTCGCCATCCTGCAATAAATCCTCCACGTATACACTGGCTATTATCACCTTCCTCGGGACCGTTAAATCACCATTTGCACCTAACGTTGAACGATGTCGTTCCTCCCAGAAAATCAGGAGATACGTCCCAAGACAACGGGCAATAATAAATTCGAGTAAGGTGCATCATCCCACCTCCAATATGAAAGAACGAAACGACTGGAGCGGGCGCCCGTAAAACTCATATTAAAATATCGTGATTAGGCGTGGTCGTTTATTTCCAGGTTTCACATCGTATTTCTGGAACACTAGAAAACTCGTAAATCATGATGAATGTGGGGGATGAGATAAAAGGAGAAATATAGTGCTTACGTCTACATCTTACTTCGGCGAGATGTTCCTGGGTATTTTATGGGACTTGTTGTGCAGATCGTTCGTGATAGATTGGGGAGTTGGCTCGAAAGTACGGTTTTATTGGAGGGATATTGGAAAGTATAAGATGGGTGAGTAGACGAGTTACATGTTACCTACAGGAAGTTCTAGAAAACTGAAGGAAAATATTCATGTGCTTCTTTCTTTTTCTGCATATTTGAGGAATTTCAATATACAACTTTGTGTGTCTGGGTTGTCACACTTTAGCCCATTATGATCTGGCTGCCACCTACGAATCTTCACTGGTACCGCTCTGGGTAACACAAGGTATGGTTGCATTGAAAGCGGTACCGTCATGTAGCGGTCCGGATATTTCTTTGATATTACAGTGAGTGGCGTAAACAAAACGACCCTTTTGGTTGCGTCGACAGTGATGATGGTATTGGGCGACAATACTGCCGCTATATTACGTTACCGCTTTGTACTGAACCGTACCTTTATTTACAGGCATCTTCTGCTGATCTTGATCTGCAAATTTTATGTTTTTCGGGTCGATAATTTTGAGGTTTTGAGAAATTTAGATCGAACAGCTGATCTTTGTCATATTGTCGATAATTTTTGCTAGAAGGTATACTCCATTCACAATTATAAAATCACAACTCTGGCCTTGGAAACTTGACACATTCCACTCTGTATCGAAGTTATGACGTTTTTCAAAATATTTGTATGTTCCAAGTCAACACTATGTTGCCCTTTCTACATTCTTAGCGTATTTCTCAGAATGTATATTTCATTTTGGAGAACACAACAGAAAATTGTGAACAATATTCTACATATAAAGGAGTTTTTGGATTTATGATTGTAAAGATTTATCGATGTGTTTTCATCATGATATTGTATGTGATATGATTGTGAGGGTGCATAACATTTCTATTTCTAATATTTCTTTATTTCAAATAAATAAGTTTTATTCATTCATCACAAAGAAAATAAACATAATAACTAAATTAACGAATTTGTTTACAGAGAAACTAATACTTTCAATTCAATAGTAATTGAGTTTTGGTTATTTTTGGTTATAAATTAATGAGCAAGAATGTCAATTCCTGAAAGCTTTATAGATATACATTTCATTTATTTGATCTTATGAACAAGGAGTAAAATATTCCGATTGTATAGTAATTCATTAGTTTAAAAAATATTCATACATTACTACCACAGTAGGTTTGTACAAATAAAATGGAATAGGTCAAACATATGTTTCACATTTATCATTCACCTGTTCTAAAATAAGACACAAACTCCTGGAATATGGAAAAAACCGATGTATTCTGGTTCAATATAGCCTATTTCTACTTTCGGCAAAGGATTGATAGGAATGAAAGCTCCAGTGACACATTTCAATTCATCGGAATCTGAATTCAACTACCGTTGAATGCAATATAGTCATATTTCTTCTTTTTTTCAGCTTTTTCGACGTGCTTTTTTTCTGAAACGTGAAAACGATCAACAATAATCATTTAGAGACCGATGATGGCCATCCAGAACCCGTTAAGGTAGGTACTTACAAAAATCGTGCAATTTCATTCTGCAAGTTCTTTCCTCATAATTCCTCGAAAATCCTACCTGAACCATATTTTCCGGTCGCTTTCGTTAGAAGATCGTATAAGGAAGCCTTTTTTGTCCATTTACACATTCCAAATGAATTTTGAGCACCAAAAACGATAACGAAACTAACCAAACTTCTGGGTGACCGGAATTTCGTTTGAAATCTTTCTAAACGGCCAGATACCTAAAAAAAACTTCGTTATCGAGTGTAAAAAGGTCAATTAGTAGTTACTTTCGCTTGATTTATGCTTATGAATCGATTTTTGGTTCAATTCAAATTTGCCGTTCGTACTCACGCCAAAAGTCGTGAAAGGAAAAAATGACACTTGCACCAAATTTCTCATATCGACGGGAAACTTCTTCTGGACGACGAAGAACGGAAAAATAGGCGATTTCCTATCGATATTTCGCTCCAAAACGCCGATCGATTCGAACTAACAAAATGTGAAATATCTTTGATACTTTTACTTTGATGTAAACAAAGAAACTGGCAACGTCGTTCTGTCATTAACGATATTTTCTGTACGCGCACAGACTTTTCATCAGGTGCACCAACTCCTGAAAACGAAACCATGACCTCCCATGTGATTAAACAAAAGTGAATGGAGTATACTTGATTGAACGTTACTGATTTTGGGTTTAGTGGAACATAATATCATAGTTGATCCTCTCTACTGTTTCGCAGAAGCCATCCCTTTGATCTGACGCTCCTGTACCTGATTCCGATGCTTCACAAATAACTACCGCAAAATCCTCTCAGCGGACCTAATATTTCATTCACGCAGTTCAAATCCTACAAGTATATCCGCCAAAGCAGTTGGAAGTCCTGCAAATTAAACTATGGAACCATTGTTTCTGTCAGCCTAGCCTTACCTTCCTCAAATTTGGAGTAGCTACCGCTCGGGAAAGCGTCCATTACCCCAACCCCGCCCTTCTTTCCCCGGGGTCCGAACAAAAACAGGTAGCTGTTCAGAAACGTATTAACGCCTCGGCCCGTTCATTCTCCGGGTTCACTAACCAGCACTTAATTCCTCTGGATATATATGCATGACGCGCTTTTACTGCGAAAAGTGTCACACATTTATCGTATGCGACGTGAAGGACCATTAAAAGAGGTCCGTTTGCGCATCTGCGAGCGCTTTTCAGTTCATTTAGGACACATGTTCTGGTCCAAAATGGGAATCATAAAGCATGGCGGTGTGTTTACAGGCTCTTATGAGTCGTTAGCATGGTAATCATGAGCCATTCGTTTTGTTCGGGATGCAAAGCCGGTAGAGAATGAAAATATTGTTCGGTACTAATTATAACTGTCATTCGATCTGCTTGACAACGAAATAGCCCTTGTTGAAGTGTCCTGAAAGACGATTGAAAAAAAAATCACCTAGTAATGATGAATTTATTGTGAGGAATTGCAAATATAAGTCACCTAGTGTAAAGGCGGACTCCCACTGCTCGTATATTTGGCAAGTACGCAATTATTTGCGTACTTGGCAAGTAGACGAAGTTTTGAATTTGAATGACAAGATTGACATAATTGGCTGAGTGAACCACTCCCACTACATGCCAAATGTAGGCAAGTGGCAAATATTTGCCAAATACACGAGTAGTGGGAGTCCGGCTTCAGTAGAGGACAAATACTTGGATAATTTTACAATAACTTCATCGATCAAACCATAATTTCTAAGACTTGACTTTCATGGCTTGAGTCAATAATAACTCAAGAATCTACTTTTAACTTCGAATAAACTTTGATAATAATGTTTGTAAGTGGTCTTGAAAACATAGAAGGTTAAAATATTTCCTCGTATTGCTTGAAAGGCAATTTTTTTCCTAAAATACTTACTAAAGTTACTGACAAGATTAAGTCTATTGGGTCAATGCGTTAACTTTTAGGAGTGAGATTCGTTAACCCTTCTAAACTTGAAGTCAAAAGAAGCCTCTTTTTTATTTTCCATTTTTCCGAATTCGGCTCTGTTAAAAAGATATAGCCATTAGAAAAAAAATATTGGGCCAAATACGTGCCTGATACGATTCTCTGGAAACACCTCAAAGTTCATATTCCTCGATTGAGATTGAATTATTACATTGATGAAATACTCGAGTACTAACCTTATTCAAATAAAAATGTTAAAAACACGATATTTCTTAACAAAAACATTTATTAATTTTTTCCGATCATATCTGCAATTGGAGAGCCATATTTTCCCCAGCAAAATGCTTTCGTTCTTCGATTTTCCTGAAGATTGGTTTGTGAACACTAATAACTTTTTCATATTTTCCTCGATATCCCAAAAATTCTTCATAATGAATGGTTTTTCACTCAATTTATAATTGATCAACCCAACCTTACCCAAAACGAATATCTTCTGTGAATATTCCACAGAAATTTCGATACGTACCTACGTAGCCAACTCCACCAAAATTTCTGAAACTACGCATAACACACCGTAAGATCTATGAATAGACCCATCTCAAACGTGCAAATAGCCGATAGCGACAATCGGCGTGAGTTGTAAACAAATATGGAGGAAATCTTTTCTAGAGCTATGTTGTTTTAAACGGTAGAAGTGATTATTTTAGGTATTTTTCTTCGATATCGTTATGATTATGTGAAGACTTTCAGTGAATTAATTAAATAATAACCGTGCAGTGTCGAGTTTATAAAATTCCAAGAGGATATTGTATTGTTTGGATAGAAACATCGCCAAAGATTATTCAGTGCTGAGTATCATTTTAATTTTCATTAATTTCAGTTTTATACGTGGTTTGTATCGATATTCATCAATCATACATCTGAATTTTGTATTTCATTATCATTTATTTTTAATATGGACCGGTAACAATAAATTTTCAATAGAAACTGTTCGAATTAAATGTATAATTTTTTTCTATAATTCAAATTTTAGTCTCGACAAAGTTGATAAACATTCTGACAGCATGGTCAACTAGTAGTGCTATCGATTTTTTTGCGATTCGATGATATTCAAAATCCAGGGAAGCATCCAGATTATTCTTGAAATTAATGATTTTTTACTCAAATTTCATTGTATGCAATTAGGAATAACTCGAAAACGACGCGTTTTATTGAAAAACCATAAGAATACTTTTATTTCCGAAAATGATCGATTCTTTCGAAAATATGACCGTTTTCTTTCAAGTAGTTTTATGTTATTTTTGTGTGGATTTATGAATCGGCTACGCTGTAACTTTTATACCAGGATAAAATTGAATAAATTCTGATTGAGAAATATGCACCATGAATAGAGTAAACAATCCACCAAAATTGAGTTCATCATAATTTCGAAGATATGAAAAGAAAAGTGATTTATTAATGGAAATCGACACTCTGTATTTTCTGAACGAAACCGAATTTTGAAGAATGGTATAATGAAAGTGTTTCGTTTGATGAGAGGAATCTACAGTTAAAATATTTGTACAAGTCAAAGTCTCACCTTCTATATTTATTGATTAAGGTTGTGAAAGACTAGAAGATAATTTTTCCAAAAACGAAGAAGACATCTGTGGTTTACCCATGCTTTCGACTATGTATTAAGTTCTCAAGTAGAGGTTCCAATTGACAGGACTTCCCCTCTCTTTTCGAATCGCCACGGCTATTGCTATCAGTTCCCTACTCTATTTGTTCGCTAATCCAGAAATCGGTTCGCTTGCCTGTATTTCCGTATAAAATAACAAGTAGATTTACTTTAAAATATCCGAAAGCAACGATTCATACATAATGAAGCAGCTGCCCAACAAAATCCCATTGAATTGAACAAACTAACCAGCACATGCCCCCAACTTAACCCCCGAAACCCCCAAACCCTTTTCTCCCAAACTGCCTGGCTTTTCTCTGGACCGAACCCCGTCATCCGGACGTTGCTAGTCCGGCGTAACAAACACGCACAGAAGGCGGATTCGTAACTTGTTCTATGTTTCGGCTAATTAGATTCGCCGGACGTACTTATCATCTAATCGAGTGGGCGGGTAATTAATTCAGGACGGGGGGCGGTGGGGATTTGCCTTTAGGGGTAGGTTGCGACCGAACCGTAATTCTGTCGCCGACGGGAGTTATTGGGGTCCGTGAAATGCGTTGGAGATAGGGTTGCTTGAAATAGAGTGTGCAGTTTGGGAGGGGGGATGGAATTTATTTGGGAATATTTCGTAGACTTTGGGGAGAGTGTGTAATCTGGGCTTAAGTTGGTTGGGAAGTTCTCAAAGTGAACAAAAACCCGAATTGATCCGTTTCCTCCAGCTGTGTGAGTGCGGGAAAGATTGAATTGGGACTACTGAAAGGAGCATTCATACACAGATCATGGAATATAACTGTAGGATTTCATTCCCATCAATTGTACATAGTTGTCTCTGCCATTTCTGAATTTCGTGTGTGAAACGCTTTATATTGTCCCCAAGATAAGCGTGACACTTTTGGCTTTGCGTTTGATGATGTCCATGCGTGAGCTTTTCGAGTCCCGGATCTGAAACATTTGTCTTATAATTGAAAAGAATCCACTAGTGCAATATGAGATTTTGCAGTTGTATACCATTATTTAGAATGAGATAAATGGACCAATTTAGACTCATGTGTTTTTTGGTATCTATTTATGATGCTTGAAGATGCACTTGGCTCTTGCTTTTGATTGGCTTAAGTCGTACAAGAAGTAACACCTCTTTTCGCAAATGCAAATTGAGTACAGAGTTCCTACGGGAGTCGGTAGAGAGTTAAGAAGGGGGTAAATATTGCCTTTAGAGACGGAATTAGATCTTCAAGACGGTCCCCTATCTGCGGTACAAGATCAGTGAATGCAGATAAATCGTAACTGAACGTGAATGTCCAGTTAAATAATTAGTATAAGACGTATAATCTACAAGTGTAGATTATTGTGTAAGGATTGTAAATAAAATATAGGTTTGGCAGCCAAAGCGAAGGTCATATTTCTAGACGACCGAAAACAAACCTTCATAACGATATTGTCGACTGTATCGCACTGAGAGGTCTGCTCCAACGGAACTTGCTTTGACGAATGGACAACATGGAGGCCATCGAAATCTATACGCACAAAAACGACATGAATAGGAGAGAAGAGACTCCCGTTGTTCATTGTGCATGGTTGCCTGCCATCTTCAATACTAGTTCTGAACCTGTTCGAAGCGAAGAGGAGGAAGCTGCCGGTTAAGCCAGCGAAGTAGCTAAAGATTTTCCAATAATAGGTGTTATTTTGGCGAAAAATGCTATTTTTTAGATAAATGATCAAATGAGGAAAGTATGCTGTTAATAATGGAAAATACTGGAAACTTTTCCAGTAAGATATCAATGGTTTCGTTGCTTGTGTGACACGTAGCGCCGTCTTGTTGAAAGTAAACGTTGTCCAGATCAATACCATCCAATACTGGCCATAAAAATCATTAATCAGATCTCGATAGCGCAATCCATTCATCGTGACTGTTGCTCCAGCCTCATTCTAGAAAAAGTAAGGTACAATGACCCCGCCGGACCATAAACCGCACCAAAAAGTCACATGTGGAAAATAGAGAAATTTTCCCCAATAACTCTTGGGTTTTTCGAGCCACAGATGGATTTTCTTCAACATTCTCGGCTACTGCAGCAATATTGTCGGCTGTTCTTGAGCGACGTGCACAGGTTTTATTCTTCATATCCCTAAAGGGTCGTTTATACTGGCCTGTAACTTATGCCCTTAAAATTTGTTCTCTGTAAGGGAATAAGTTAAACTTCGAGTATAAACCATAGCATGAAATTTCTATGTTTCAACTCTTAGGGTAAGGGAGAAGTTTAAGTTACGGGCCAGTATAAACGACCCTTAACTTGTCCTAACATCTCAAATTTTTCCACACATTTTTGTATTGAGGCACGACAATGTGCTTCACGACGACCAAAAAATGTTCGAGTTTTACGAACCGTCTCTGTCAAATTTTCACTTTTTTTTAGTGAATTATTAATGGTTTTTACTTGTCAAACTTCAAAAAATGACAGCTTCAAAAGTGACATCTACCAGAATAGCGTGCTATTCAAAATAACACTCCTTATTGAAAAACACTTTATGAAACAATGTCAATGTGTATCAATCGAACTTAAACAGAACAAAATTTAAAACAAGCTCTTTTTCTGACTAATATTGATGATATGTTTCTACAGGCTATTCACAAAACAATGAGAAATTTCGATTCGAATTTCGATCAAAAACTTCCTCATTTCAAATGGGAAACAATATCTACTAGAATTTGACTTCTCGACAACTGCGACCGACTCTGATTTCGACCGGATCCGGCCCTGACTAGCGGGGGATAAATCAGGCGTCCAAATGTCGCCATTCGCTAACATTGGGCGGACGACAAGCGACGTTTCAGCCATGCAGATTGCCCGAAGGAGAGCACAGTTCATGTAAATACTTGCATTATCAAAAGGGCCACGTTGTGAAGGACCCTCGTTGTTATGTCGAGATGTCTGATGTCTGGTCCATCTGCATATCGAACAGCATCCTACCTTTACCTACTTCTTTCTGTTTCGTCTCGGATATGCCAAGGCCATTATTTTTGTCTCGAGGGCCTGCTTTTTATGAGGCCCAAATTGGAAGTTGCAGAATGTAGAACATGACTATTGTCATAACGTATCGTAAGGATTTTTCTTTCCAAAGAAGTTACGGCCTTTGCATGACAGTGAAGGAGTGAAGCATCAGACTATTGTCTTTCTTAACAACGAAGCTATCTAGTGATATTGTGTTTGAATAAGCAAGCATTAGAAGAATGTTATGTGAAAAGGAAGGATGGGAAATGGAATGAAGTATCCAAAAAAACTGAAAACCTGCTATCAAAGAACTGATTGCCTATATCATCGACTCAAAGCTGATATGGGAGTGCAGAAAAAAACTTAATGGAGTAGGCAAGAACAAGGTCTCTTCAATCTGGGTTCCTGGTCACTCATGAATCAAGGGATGCACAGTGGTCAACACACTAGCCAGAAAGACAGCTTAAATGCCACTTACTGTCCCAGAACCTTTCTGTGGTGTGGGCAAATGCACCTATAAGATAAAATTTTGGGGAAGGACGAAACTGAAAGAGTTTTTTTTTATGTTGTGGTTTTCACGAAAAGGAATATCCTGTAATGTTCAGAGAACATCGTGAGAACCAGGCACGTAGCGAGGGGGGGGGCTCGGGGGCCCGTGCCCCCTCCGAAATATCAAAAAATGCCTGTATATATCAAAAAATGCATGTATATTTGACAAAATTTGCAACGTTTACTTATTGTGGGCCCCCCCCCGAAATTGTGGGCCCCCCCCGAAAGAAAATCCTGGCTACGTGCCTGGTGAGAACCAAGGGCAAGCAGGTAGGAATTGGTGTTCTTCTTGAATTTCTGGAGGTTATATGCCTCGGGGAACACCTCCCTAGGCAATGTGTTCTAAAGTCTCGCTGTTCGTTGGATGAACGAGTCTTTGAAGAGAGATGTTCTGCAGGTCTCCAAAGTTACCACGAAGGGGGGTGAAGACTTGTCGGGTTAGTCTGGAAGAGACTGCCAGAGGGTGAACGATTGCTGATAATTCAGAAGAGCATCGCCCATGGAAATATCTATAAAATAGAGACAGATCGCCCACTTTTCTACGGTGTTCCAGAGAAGTGAGCGAGCTTGTAAGCGAGGCATCACCGACGAGACGAATTGCCCCTTTTTGTACAGAATCCAAGAGTTTTAGGGTGTGTTTAGGTGCAGCACTCCAAATATGGGAATAGTATTCCAGGACAGGTCGAATCTGTGCCTTATAGATCATGAGGAGCTGATTTGAGGTGAAATAGCTCCTGGCACGGAACAGAAAACCAAGATTTTGGGATGCACTTTTAGCAATCAATGGATCTCACGTGATTCTCCCAGGAAAGGTTACTGCCGACAGTAATGCCAAGCATCGAAATGGATGACTTCAATGGTATGGTCACTCCCGACAATTTTATGCTGGGCACAGTAAGATCGGCTTTTCTAGAGAAAAGACATGCTTGTGTTTTGTTTGCGTTGAATTCTACCAAGTTATTAGATCCCCATTCAAGAATTGTTGCCAAGTCCATATTTATGTTGTTAACATTTCTTCCTCGTTCGTTTCTGATTTGGCGGGCTGGTATTGGAGCCTTAGAAGAAAAGGCGGTATGGAGGGTACCTACTATCATCCGCGAAGCTGTGCACTGGACACGAAGTTGCTTCCAGCAAATCGTTGATGTGAAGTAGAAATAGTGTTGGAGCCAGAATTGATCCCTGCGGAACACCAGCATTTATGGGTAGAGAGTCAGACGAAACTCCATCGATCACTACATGGAGAGATCTGTTTGAGAGAAAACTAGCTAGCAGAGAACATAGCTTTGGGGGCACGCCATAAGATAGAAGCTTGGCGATCGAATGCCTTGGAGATATCCAGTGCTACGGCAAGGGTTTCACCATATTTCTCGGTAGATAGCTGCCATATATGTGAGACGTAAGCGAGCAAGTTACCGGTGGATCTCTGATGACGGAAACCATATTGTCTATCGTTGATAATTCCCGAGTGTTCCAGATGTTTCATGAGCTCGAAGTTGATGGCTTTTTTCTTGACCTTTGAAATAATAGATAACAGAGCGATAGGTCTGTAGTTGCTAGGTAGGGTCTTTTTGCCTTTTTTAGGTACTGGTTGTACTCTTGCGGTTTTCCAGTTGGATGGAAAAACACCCAATTTGTAAAAGAACCACATTGGAGGAATCTTTCAGGAATTATTCAAGAATGTTACTCCTTACTGGCTTCCTCATAGGACATTGTCGCCTTAGGAAGCATATGACGAGAATGGGCTCGTCAGAAACTGACGAGTGCTGATTCTGAGTTAGGAGGAAACTTCTGCCTAGCCAGATCAAGCTTGCGCATGGAATGTGTTGGTCAAGAGAATTACAGGGAGAAAGGCTACATTCTTGAAGCCCTCTCAGTTCATAGGAGCTTAGGAGCTGGAGAGCCAGCTGTAGATATCGCAGTTGTGAAAACAGCTCAGATGGGGGGTACAATAGTCCTTGAGATCAAAGTGGAATGTAACCGTCTCACCAAACAATAACTACACACCCGCTAGAAGATAATTTTACGGTTTGCTAGTAATTTACGATAGTGCATCCTCATCATACCCACCCACAGAAATATTGTGTCAACATACTTAAAAGTGTCTAATTACAAACTTGATGCTTGCATGCATCTTTGAATTCCCTCCAATTTCCAGGAGTTTTGATGACCTCTCAGGTTCAACCGCCCAAAAGGACCGCATTACTCCAACTCCACTTCTGCCCCTCTTGAAAACCATCCAGCAAACTCTAGAGAGAACCCCGGGAAGTCGCATCCTACAAGAAAAAGGCGGTAATTCAAAATACTTCCGATAGAGCCGACATATCACTTCTGCCAGAGTGGCTGCAATTCGACCTTTCTTCCGCGGTATTAAAATACTCCCCGGCCTTCCACTCCCACCCGCATCCAGGGAAAAGTAGGTGGAAAATTCTGAAAGCATATTTCAAGTTTTCCCCGGAATATTTCGTGTCAGCGACGCTGGAGAGAGCACGGAGTAAGGTTTCCTTCAGGATGATGTTCGTGAAGCGATTTAATTAAGCCTGTTGCAATATGTATACCTCGTAACTGGGAGGTTGCGTTGACTACCTGAATATGGCTCCAGCTGGGTCCTGATGGAAGTTTATTTCATCCAGACAGCTTAACGAAATATAATCTTTCATGGGGATATGGAGCGAGACGCAGGTTTTGCTCGCAGTGAGGTGATTCGACATTGTCTGCATCTTGGGAGTTCACATAAATTAATTTAGATGTGCAAGTAAACTCTCCGAGTTCCTTTTCGATCTCGATGAAGAATTTCTTTTTCGTGTTATTTGCCATATTCCTGAAGATTCAGCGATGTTGCAATCCCATCAGATATTTTTCTCCAAGCGAATGTATCGAGTTCAGAGACGAATAAGTGTGATTTGTGGGAAAAATATTTTCGTCAGATAAAAGAATACGAACACCGTATTGCAAAAAGGAATATAATACGAGGATGTATTGATATCTAGTTAGCCTAGACCAGTTCCATGCATAGACAAAATATTGCGATGCCATATCAACGAACAATAACTTATTAGAAGTGTCAGTGTAGAGTTCGACGTCAAAAAAGTAAACCAGAGTTACGCAATAAATAAAAAAAAAGATGTCCACCGAAATTGTAAAAATCGAAAAATTGGAGTATCGAGCTTGTACCTGTATTTAAAAGGGTTAAGAGGTAAGCAGATTTACGAAGATATGCTTAATACCCTTGGTGATTAATGTCCTTCGCATAAGACCGTGAAAAATTGGACTGCAAGTTTCAAAAGAGGTAAATTTTCCGTTGAAGATCGGGAAGGCCAGTTTCTGTGTGAGTCCCCGAAAATATCGATGCAGGTTCATGACATGATTTTATCAGACCGTCGAATTGGGCTAAAACGGATATCTGAAGCACTGAAGATTTCATACGAACGCGTTCATCATATAGTTCACGTCAATTTGGATATGAGAAAAATTTCTGCAAAATGGATCCCCGAATGTTTGAATGTTGACCAAAAGCATGCAAGGGTAGAAGCATCGCGTTCGATCTGTGCTCGATTTGAAAACGATGTAGACTTCTTAAACCGAATTGTTACTATGGATGAGACTTGGGTACATTTCTACGATCCAGAAACAAAGCAACAATCGATGGAATGGCGACACTCTGGTTCTCCAAGACCCAAAAAGTTTCGTGTCCAAAAATCTGCTGGAAAAGTTCTTGCTTCAGTTTTTTGAGATTGCCATGGAGTAATCATGATTGATTTTTTGGATAAGGGTAGAACAATAACTGGAGATTACTATTCGACATTACTGACCACTCTACGGGAAAAAATTAAAGAGAAAAGACGCGGAAAGCTATCCAAAGGTGTTTTGTTTTGACAGGACAACGCCCCAGTACACAAACCTCATGTTGCCATGCAAAAAGTTCGTGATTTAGGGTTAGAATTACTAAAACAGCCCTCTTATTCACCAGATTTGGCTCCGTCCGACTATCATCTCTTTCCTCAACTGAAAAGAAGTTTAAAAGGTCGTAAATTCTCTTCCAACGAGGAGGTAATAAAAGCTGTGGAGGACTGGTTTGCAGAGCAAGAAGAAACATTTTTATTGAAAGGTTTAGAGACGTTGCAGGTTCGCTGTAATAAATGTATTCAATTAAGAGGAGAATATGTCGAGTAATAAAATATTTTGACATTGAAATTTTGTTTGGTTCTATAGTAGGCTAAGAAGTTTTCAATATATCCTCGTATACCTACATAATCCTTCAAAGAGACACCAAATCAAATAGAATACATGTGAAAATACAAAACACTAGTGGAGTGAACACAACCAACATTAATTCCTGCACGGTCATACTATAACCATGGAATTATAATCTGGAGCTCGCTGCATGATTCCGCCAATAATAGTAAAGTTCCTTCGCATTACAGCCATGCACTGGATCGAATCGAAGCAACTATGGAGCTGTTGGGAACAATGTGAAGCATGGGACCGACATTATTCGCGTTCTCATAGTTTCGGTACAGAGTGATGAGGAATCTGACACCGTCGCATGTTCCCTTCACAATTCCCACGCAAATAGAAATCCGGCTATGAAATTAGTTGTGAGTGTTCGGGACGTGTCCCATAAAGACCTGCGAATGTGGGAGCTGGAAATTAACTGGGGTATATTGAGAGGAGCAGGGTGTTTTAGACATCAGGGGTTCAGGGATATTTGGGGTGTAATCGTGTACTGAGCCTTCAGATCAGAAGACGTTTATTCATTCATAGAGTAGGTATATTTTGCAGCTGAAGCCAGTTTCTGTTTTTTCTTTACTGTAATTCTCACTGGTTTCCTTCACAGGTTTACAAAGTCGTAGACTGGATGAAAAGAGACACTCAATTAGCGCAAGTATTGACTTGTTGATCTTGTCAATTTTGATAGCTCATCAAGGTGTCTATCCAATAAACACACACAGCCGTTTGAAACAGGACAATAAGTCTTGGGTTTTGCGAGCCCCAGATGCGACAATTTTGCTTGTTGACGAAGCCACCCAGGTGGAAAAGGGCCTCATGGTTCAAGATGATTTTCCGATGGAATTCCAGCTTATTTTCATGCATATCAAGGACCCAATCCGCAAAATATTAGAGACATTTTTCCAACGGTAAGTACGGATCTTATTCGAAGAAAACTGCAAAAAGGTGAGGGAAAAGCAGTTCAGTAAAAGTCTTCTGACGATTTCCAGAAACGATAGTAACATGAATTTGATCTGGAAGTTTTTTTAATTGAAATAATTTGCCTTGACACGATTTCTAAACGATAAACCTGTCATATACAGGGTGTCCGTTATCAAGGTCCAAATATGAGGAACTTTTAATTATTATTTCTCGATTTTTTCAAATGTAACACCCTGTATTTTTTTGCCACAATAATGTAGACAATTGAATACCTTACATTTTCTCAGAAGTAACCTCAGGATTATTTTAACTCCCGCATCCAGCAGACACGAAAAATGATATCGCAACTGAAAATTGTATTCAAATAATAACATAATGAAAACTAACGGACATTCAAAAGAGGGTAAAGAATGAAATAAAACTAAAAGAATAATTATTGACAAACTTCAAAACCTTCCCAGAATCATACTTCCTGAGCATCATCATAAAAATGATATTTCTTTTCCGTACAAGCAATACATATTGATCACGTATTCAACCAATTATATCAGTTTTTATCGGCTTTCCAAAAAAAATATTGATCAAGTTATTGCTACTTAGAGCTCAAAGATACTTTCGAATACAGTGAATCAGTATGAATTTTTGGAAAAAATAGGATGGTTGATATGATTTTCATGTTAGGGCAGTGCCACAAAACCTGTTTAGAGCATTTAATCCAAAATAAATTCCTTTCACAATGAGTCAAAAGCTTTTTTTTACATACTAAAGTGCAAGCAATACATATTGATCACGTATTCAACCAATTATATCAGTTTTTATCGGCTTTCCAAAAAAAATATTGATCAAGTTATTGCTATACTTAGAGCTCAAAGATACTTTCGAATACAGTGAATCAGTATGAATTTTTGGAAAAAATAGGATGGTTGATATGATTTTCATGTTAGGGCAGTGCCACAGAACCTGTTTTTAAGGAAGTCGAACTTATGCTGCCCAATATCCCGATAGGAAACAAAAATTCATACTGATTTACTGTATTCGAAAGTATCTTTGAGCTCTAGTAGCAATAACTTGATCAATATTTTTTTGGAAAGCCGATAAAAACTGATATAATTGGTTGAATACGTGATCAATATGAATTGCTTGTACGAAAAAGAAATATCATTTTTATGATGATGCTCAGGAAATATGATTCTGGGAAGGTTTTGAAGTTTGTCAATAATTATTCATTTAGTTTTATTTCATTGTTTGACCTCTTTTGAATGTCCGTTAGTTTAATTATGTTATTATTTGAATAAAATTTTCATTTGCGATATCATTTTTCGTGTCTGCTGGATGCGGGGGTTAAAATAATCCTAAGGTTACTTCTGAGAAAATGTAAGGTATCCAATTGTCTACATTATTGTGAAAAAAACTACAGGGTGTTCTATTTGAAAAAATCGAGAAATAATAATTTTAAGTTCTCCATATTTGGACCTCAATAACGGACACCCTGTATACGACCGGTTGATCGTTTGGGAACCATATCAAGGCAAATCCTTCAATTAAAAACTTTTAGTTCAAATTCATGTTACTATCGCTTCTGGAAATAGTCAGAAGACTTTTACTGAACTGCTTCTCCCTCATCTATTTGCAGTTTTCTTCGAATAAGATCTGAACTGTTGGAAAATGTCCTTAGATTTTGAGTCATGAAAGAGGTAATGAAGGTCATTGATAATATGTGAAAATATATGGGGTGATCCATTGAAAAAATCATCCATTTGTTAAATAACATTTATCGGGGACACCCTATATATCAGAAAATAATTTCCTGAGATGCAGAAATGAAGGTACAAGAGGTCTACTTTCCAACGAAATCTCTGATATGTCTGGTTCGGCAGCTATGGAAGAAAAACGCACTATTGCAGGACCCTGTATACCTTGAGACCCAAATCTTTATGCAAAATACGGTGTGATGATGTTTTTGGAATGCCTAATTCCAAAGGACGACGAGGAATGGACAAACCTGGGTTTTCTTCAACACTTTCGGCTACAGCAGCAATAATCTTGGCTGTTCTTTAGCGACGTGCATCGGTTTCATTCTCCACATCACTAACTTTTCCCAACAGCTCGAATTTTCCCGCCAATTTCTGTTTTGTTGAAGCGTATATTGTTTCATTTTTTTGAATGCCAGCTTCAAAAGTGACATCTACCGAAATATTCAAAATAACACCTCTTTTGAAAAACCTTGATTTTGAAATTGTGAATTAATGGGACATAAGACGATCCTAGTAGAATTTGTGAAAGGGACAGAGTGCACCAGAGAAGGAAGAATAGTTTCAGACGATCTGTAAGGAAGGAGAGATGAGGCAGGATTATTTCCGGTGAAAAATGAACACTTCAATTTGGACGCAGTGCAGCAACTGACAGTTAGCGATTGGAAACGAAATTGCAGGAATGAACCGAACATCTAGGTAGAGGCGAGAACTGAAAAGCCGCCCATATTTTTGACGGATCAATCAATTTATACTTCCAAATGTCACGCTTCCGAATGTAAAATATACACTTTAAGTCCCAAACTTCACATTCGAAAGTATGTTTGACGCTCTCAAACAGGTAGATCCCGTTAATTCCATATCCCCAAACAGGAACGCATCGTCGACTTCGAAATAAAATCGGCGTTCTATGTTTCGAAATTCAAAAGGGCCACTCAAATGTAATTCCATCTGGCATATACCGTAGGAGCCGTCATTCCGACACGTCATACGTCATCGTGGGACACGGGAGTCCATGATAAACGCGGAATAAAGCTGACGTGGAGGTCGCAGTTGAAATTTTACGAGGGAATAAAAATGGGCCCTCCCCGCGTATAAAAAATTTATCGGTCCTGTCGGAACGCCACCCATGGACGAGAGTTATTGAACGGGAGGATGGCTCGCTTCGTTTTTTCGGACAACGCCATAAATCGAACATCTGCGATACGTCGATATACAGGATGTGCCGTAAATATTGGATTATATGGTAGCTCTGGGTAAAGGACTTTGTGGGGGATCAGAAAAATTTCATTAAAAAAAATACCCTCATTGCAACATGTGAAGTCTTTCGCAGAAGTTTTTCATTACTCTCTTCAGCATAGCGGTTTCAATTTGGATTATTTCCCCCTTGATTGCCCCTTTCAAGTCATCAAGCAATGACTGAAGACAAGACCTCATCCTTGGGGTCTTCATTCTTGACTTGAAAGAGACAATCAAGGAGGAAATCATCCAAATTGAGACCGCTTTGCTGAAGCGAGTAATGGAAAACTTCCGAGAAAGACTCCATCTGTGCTTCACTCGCCGAGGATGTCATTTGGATGATAAATATTATTTCCAAGCCATGAATGAAAAAAACCTGATTATGTAGGCTTTCAAAATAAAAAAGAATTTTCCCAATATCTTTTTTCGTATTTTTTTAACAGCTCCTTCTAATGTAGGAGAACTAGTTGCCGCACCCTGTATAACTGACTCTATATTTACAGCATTGAATCCAAAATAAATTCCTTTCACAATGAGTTAACAGCTTTTTTTTACATACTAAAGTGCAAAAGTTCAATTGATTCTGAAATCAATTTGTAAATAAAAATAGGTACTGAGCGCGTCAAAATTATCGAACAAATTCATTTTCTTAGAAGAAATTCAAAATGCATAAAAATTTGGTAAAACTGAAACAAAAATTGATCTCTTTCAGGTTTTTGTTGCCAAATATTTTTCTTCTGAGAAAATGAATTTGTTCCATAATTGTGACGCGCACTGTGTAGATATTATAGCTGTGGGATTCAATAATGAAAGAAAACGAGAAGAAATAACTATTTCAAAATATCGTTTTATGAAATGAAATTTTTCAAAAAGTGTTCAAAACAACTCCGAATTGTCTTGCCAAAATCTGCGATCTAGTGATATTTCAGTGCCTGGGCTCTTAAACAGCTCAACGAAGATCCGTCGAAGAATTTTGTTCAATAATGAGACCCATTTCTGGCTTAATGAAAATCAACAAAGGCGCCAGCGTCGATGAAGATGGATATAGCTCTTGTAACTGGCTAGATATCCGTCATAATCTCGTATAAGTGAAAATTTAATAGATCTAAGGCTTAGCAGAAGCTAGCTATTTTTTCAATTTTAATTAAGTTTTGGATTATGTTGGCACATCAGGGTTTTTAAACACCTATTCTATTGAATAGACCTGATAACTGAAGAAGCCTATTGGCTTGAAGTTTAGAATTGTAAGAATTGTTTATACTGAAGAACCAAATTATTGGTAAGAAGTAAAATAATCGTAATACTCCATTCACTTTTATTCAATCACATAGGAGGTCATGGTTTCGTTTTCAGGAGTTGGTGCACCTGATGAAAAGTCTGTGCGCGTACAGAAAATATCGTTAATGACAAAACGACGTTGCCAGTTTCTTTGTTTACATCAAAGTAAAAGTATCAAAGATATTCCACATTTTGTTAGTTCGAATCGATCGGCGATTTTGGGGCGAAATATCGATAGGAAATCGCCTATTTTTCCGTTCTTCGTCGTCCAGAAGGAGTTTCCCGTCAAAATGAGAAATTTCGTGCATGTGTCATTTTTTCCTTTAACGACTTTTGGTGTGAGTACAAACGGCAAATTCGAATTGGACCAAAAATCGATTTATGAGCAGAAATATAGCGAAAGTAAGTACTAATCGACCTCTTTACACTTGATAACGAAGTTTGTTTTAGGTATCTGGCCGTTTAGAAAGGTTTCAAACGAAATTTCGGTCCCCAAGAAGTTTGGTTAGTTTCGGTATCGTTTTTGGTGCTCAAAATTTATTTGGAATGTGTAAATGGACAAAAAAGACTTCCTGATACGATCTTCTAACGAAAGCGACCAGAAAATATGGTTCAGATAGGATTTTCGAGGAATTATGAGGAAAGAACTTGCAGAATGAAATTGTACGATTTTCGTTAGTAAACAGGATGGCCATCATCGGTCTCTAAATGATTATTGTTGATCGTTTTCACGTTTCAGAAAGAAAACACGTCGAAAAAGGTAAAAAAAAGAAGAAATATGACTATATTGCATTCAACGGTGGGTGAATTCAGATTCCGATGAATTGAAATGTGTCACTGGAGCTTTCATTTCTATCAATCCTTTGCCGAAAATAGAAATAGGCTATATTGAACCAGAATCCATCGGCTTTTTTCATATTCCAGGAGTTTGTGTCTTATTTTAGAACAGGTGAATGATAAATGTGAAGCATATGTTTCACCTATTCCATTTTATTTGTACAAACCTACTGTGGTAGTAATGTATGAATATATTTTAAACTAATAAATTACTATACAGTCAGAATATTTTACTCCTTGTTCATAAGATCAAATAAATGAAATGTATATCTATAAAGCTTTCAGGAATTGAAATTCTTGCTTATTAATTTATAACCAAAACTCAGTTACTATTGCATTGAAATTATTAGTTTCTCTGTAAACAAATTCGTTAATTTAGTTATTATGTTCATTTTCTTTGTGATGAATGAATAAAACTGTTATTCATTTGAAATAAAGAAATATTAGAAATAGAAATGTTATGCACCCTCACAATCATATCACATAGGTACAATACAATATCATGATGAAAACAAAGCACATAAATCTTTACAATCATAAATCCAAAAACTCCCTTATAAGTAGAATATTGTTCACAATTTTCTGTTGTGTTCTCCAAAATGAAATATACATTCTGAGAAATACGCCAAGAATGTAGAAAGGGTAACATAGTGTTGACTTGGAACATAGAAATATTTTGAAAAACGTCATAACTTCGATACAGAGTGGAATGTGTCAAATTTACAAGGCCAGAGTTGTGATTTTATAATTGTGAATGGAGTATAAGTAACATCATAAGGGCATGCAATTTTTCCGAAAAAAATCGAAAAAACACGTTGCTAAGTAATATTTTAACAAGAAGCATGAGTGCTGGTGGCAACAAAAATCCGAGTCGAAGACTAGGATTTTTGCACCTGCACGAATGCTTGTTGTTAAAAAAATATTACTTTGCATTGTGTTTTCGATTTTGGTTCACAGGAGAAATTAGATGCTCGAATGATATTTGACAAGACTATTTCATGAGTAACAGATTATTCTGGATGATTTTGTATGTATTATTAATTTTCGTTGAAAACAACTGTCAAGTTTTGCCGCGGGTAAACCCGAAAAAACTGCTGACAGCTGCTGCCATACAGTTTTTCCATCTAGAAACCATTTGTGATTCAAAATTGCGCGTTTCAGATTGGTGGAAATTAAGACGAGGGAAACAGTCACTGCAAAACCAATGTTGCAATTAAAAAATTTCGACGTACGGAAAAGTTGTTGACAAATCCATTTACACTTGAATTTCCATAGAACATACCTATGTAAATTCTCAGTAGTTATATATGAAGAAGACACATATTGAATGGACGTATCTTTAAGAAGTTGTAGTTCCGTTGAGAAACATTTCCTAAAAAAAAGGGTGATTTGAACTTATTTTTCATCATAGAATATGATGGTGACTAAATTCCGGGACACTCTCTATTAACTGGCGTTCTTCTCAACTGTAATTATCCAAAATGTAAATTTCAAAACAGCCTGTATCAAAGCATAACATGAATATCACTTATATTAATATCGCAGCTTGCTCACTTAGTTACAATTCCAGGAACGTAGATCGTAATAATTCAATACCTGCAGCAGACGGAAAAAATTACGCCCTCCCGAATAAAAGCAATCCACCCCATTGAAATTCAATTTAGCTGCCGACAATTCAAACGTTCAGTTGCACCCACGTCTCGGAAATTTAATTGGAAAGTAATATTTCCCCATAAAAGTCCAATTCCCCGGATTCCTACCGGATTCTTTTCTTATCGACGCGCAAGAGCGACTCCTAATTTCTCCGTTACTACCAGCCATCCCGTATTCTTTCTCAGCGAGAACTTACACTTCCCATTCAGCAAAGTGCGTATATTTCTGATGAAAACTTGGAGGCCGTTGAAGCGGACGGAATACAAACAACTTGCGGTCCGCCCGCTCGTTTCAGAAAGCCTGAGTAGATTTTAATTCAGACCTCGGGCCTTGTCCTCCTCTTTCTGGAAAAATATTCATGGGAGCGGAGTTTTTGACGGAGGAGAGATCCGAACTTTTGGAATATTTAAGGTTGTCTAGAAAGCGGAAGAGATTTCTTTGTGGCAGGGAATAAGCATCAAGGATCTCGAATATCGCTACGGAATGTGCTAGAAAAAAGTGAGTGGGTAGTTTTTATGGAATGCGGAACTGAAAGTGTGATGAATTTCAATAGGTAGTGAGAAAACTTTTTGAATTCGAATCCCAGGAGGATTCTTCACTACTAAATACTGGGGAATCCAAACTTCAAAAACCGACTTGAATCGGTTTGTAGATATGCAGAAATTTGACAAAATAAAAGTTTCTGAAAATTGACTTGGAATCTAGTTCAATCATTCCTTTTCATCTGGAACACCTATTTTATTGCTTGCTTCACTATATAGACCTCATTTTCCACTCAATATCACTGATCCACTCGTTCAAAATGATTGAAATAATAAATTGTTTTCTCCTGCATATACAGGATTCTGCAATAGTGCGTTCTTCTTCCATAGCTGCCGAACCAGACAGAGATTTCGTTGAAAAGTAGAACTCTTGTACCTTCATTTCTGATCCTCAGGAAATTATTTTCTGATATACAGGGTGTCTCTGATAAATGTTATTCAACAAATGGATGATTTTTTTAATGGATCACCCGATATATTTTCACATATTTTCAATGACCTTCATTACCTCTTTCATGACGCGAAATCTTAGGGACATTTTTCCAACAGTTCAGATCTTATTCGAAGAAAACTGCAAAAAGGTGAGGGAAAAGCAGCTCAGTAAAAGTCTTCTGACGATTTCCAGAAGGGATAGTAACATGAATTTGAACTGAAGTTTTTTAATTGAAGGATTTCCCTTGACATGGTTCCTAAACGATCAACCTGTCATATACAGGGTGTCCGTTATTGAGGTCCAAATATGAAGAACTTAAAATTATTATTTCTCGATTGAAGACGATTGAATACCTTACATTTTCTCAGAAGTAACCTTAGGATTATTTTAACCCCCGCATCCAGCAGACACGAAAAATGATATTGCAAATGAAAATTTTATTCAAATAATAACATAATAAAACTAACGGACATTCAAAAGAGGTCAAACAATGAAATAAAACTAAATGAATAATTATTGACAAACTTCAAAACCTTCCCAGAATCATATTTTCTGAGCATCATCATAAAAATGATATTTCTTTTTCGTACAAGCAATTCATATTGATCACGTATTCAACCAATTATATCAGTTTTTATCGGCTTTCCAAAAAAAATATTGTTCAAGTTATTGCTACTAGAGCTCAAAGATACTTTCGAATACAGTAAATCAATATGAACAGGTAGCTTGGAATAGTATCCCTCAAGAAGAAATAGACCATCTCATTGCATCAATGCCCAGACGTTTTGGGGGGTGTATATGTTACGGGCAATGTAATTATTTGGGTCAGTATTCATAATGCTTGGTTATTATGAATAATGACCATTAAAATTGGGCAATTTGATAAATTTGAAATACTTTACGATAATTTATCACCTTGCCTGGTCATTATAAATACCGCTATTATTTCTTTGGACACTTTGATTAATTGACAGCAATGAGACATCCACGTGCGTGTGGTGTGCTTTTGGATATTTTTGCAATTTTTGGTACGCCCAGTATTCTGCAAAGTGATAATGGGAGAGAATTTTCTAACAGTACTATTAGCGAACCATGTAGCATGTGGCCCGAGTTGAAGATGGTGCATGGGAAGCCCAGACACTCTCAAAAGCAGGATTCCGTAGAACGTGCGAATCAGGACGTGGAAAATATGCTTTGTTCGTGGCAATGTGCAAGATTGTCATCCAAGGCTATAGTCGATGTGGCTGTAATGCCGACCATCCACGAAGCCTCCTTTTCGAGCGTTTCACGACATCATCTGGACGCGTGACTTTTCAAGCTTCCAACCGGGCCTTTGAGCATCGTATAATTCACCACCGACGTAGCGTCCATTTCAGCTTCCGCGTTCAAGAACGTAGAGTCTCGAAACGCTTCGGACGCTTCGGCCTCTTAAGGAAAGTCCCGTCGACCATCCACGGAGACTGTTTACAAGCTTCTTGCGAAGCTGGCAGCTCGAAAGTCCCGTAAAAACACATCGTGAGTGGCCTACTTAAAGGTGGATATAAATCCGACAAGTGCAGGTGTCCTAGAGATAAAAGCTATGTAACTCGAAATGTCACCAAAGTGGAAGCTGCTCTAATAAATAGAACCTTTATGTATTGCTACATATTGACATTTTGTGTTAATATAAATTTGTAATCACGTACATATCTAATACATTATTTTTAAGTTTTGTTTGTACCTACTTATTTCATCGCCACCCGTTTGTTTGTCAGCATGTGAAATTTTATTTGTTATTTTTTCTTTGTTACTTTGTCAGTTAGGCATGTGAAAATTTGTTATTCTTTATAAGAAATATGAATAAAAATGGTTTTTAAATTTCCCACTTGACTTGAAGCAATATACATAATGACCGGGCAATGTAATATTTGCAACATAATTTATCATTTTGTCATATCCTTTTGGGCACTTTTCAAATTGTCCGGGCATTATAAACAATGCCCAATTATTTACATTGCCCGTAATATATAGATAATCGCGGTGGACAAACACAATGTTAACAAATTTATCAGACAAAATTGTAAACTTTTCTTTTTTTCGCTCCAAATTTTTATCATTCAGGTACTCCTTGCTATACTATCCATTTTTACTAAAAAAAAATTGAAATTCAAACAGTTTCTTCTGGGTGTTGTTATTCATTGTAAGCAAGGAGTACATAACTGTTGAAGAATTCAAGTCTTTAATTGAATCCGAAAATGTAGGTATGAAAAAGCTAACGAGAATCACTCTTTTTTATTCTTCCTGTTAGAAGCTCACTCACTCCTGTACCACGAACAGAAAAAGATTCTAAAAAGTCTCGCTCCTACAAAACTCCCTTTACAACCCTATTCACCCATAATCCCCTAATTATTTGAAAAACGCTCCAGAGTGAAAGGACCCGGATTCATAAATCCACTCCGGTCTGTATCGTATACAACGGTGTTTTGTTATCCGTTTCGAAACTCCTATTCCGGCCGTAATTTGTTCCCGCCGCTGGGTCGTATTTAAACTGACCCTCTCTGGTGGAGGCATGTTTCATTGCTACAATTAACCGGACGGGGTTGCGAACGAGCCCGTGTATGCTCAACGAGGGCCGAGATATTCATGGGCCTTCATGTTGCACGTCCGAAGGTGATTAGGCCCTGCGCCGTGCTTTGGAGAGGCTGCATGTACCTTTTTCCGATCGGATTGTGCACCGGGGCCCGTCTAACTGAATCGTGCTGGACGAAGGTGGAAAGGTGACCCATTCTTAGGCTCTTGTAGCATCGTTCATAATTCTTTGATAGCAGCAGGCCAGCAGGCGAGATTTGTATGGAATTCTACTTGTTAATCACAGGAGGCTAACGTTTACAATGATGATAAATGTTGATTATCATAATGATTTTGATTCCTTATTTTGAACGTAAGCTACCTGTGAATTAACAAGTAGAATTTCATACAAATCTGCCCTGGTAAATGCTCTCAATCAATTTTCAGATTTTTTCTGAAATCTTACGTTTCAGGAGACAAGAAAGTTCTCTATTTGGATGGGCATTCTAACAGTTTAACAATTTTCGAGGCATTCAAATACGCGGTTAATATTTCTGTTCATTAATATCAGGCCATCCTGTGTTTACACTAAAATTCGGTTTTCAGTCATGAGATCATAATTTCAGAATTGATCCTACCAAATGTATTTCAAATATCTTCGCTTAATACGGTGTTCGAAGATTCCCTTAGGGCCACTTGCACCGTATTGGTTCTAAGCGTTAGTTAGTTAAGCTTCGATTAATTTATTTAATCCAGGATTAAATATTTGGCTTGCACCGAGGCTGAATGTAACTAGATTAAAGTTAATCTACAAATCTGGTTATTTTTACGTAAATTGGTACTTGTGCCCATCTTCACGTTATTTATTTTATCCCTTTCTATGCTTTGACAGTTTCTATGTTTAGACAATTTTTTATATCGACCGTTTCGCAAATTGAAAGAGTTTGTAATAACGAATTTCTTTGGTAAAAACCGATGCAACATTCATTGCACAAATTGACATCTTTCTTTGGATTATTCTACTTCAAATGAAAATATACCTGGTTAGAAACTCTTCAGATTTGGATGTAAAATATGATAAACTAATGGAAATAACTGAGGCAAAGAGAAAAGAAATGATCGAAAAGCATGAACAAACCTGATTTTCGATAATAGGCAAACATCTATAAGAAAATATGTGATATGAAATTTTTTCAATAAACATGCATCTTGGAATTTTGTTAATATTTATTCACTTTTATTTCAACACATAGGTGATAACATTGGTTCCGAATTAATGATACCATTTGTCATTGTAAATAAAAGAATATTTCTGCATAGGTATTAGAAGAATTGAACCTCCAATTTTATTAGACATGTATGGATTTGTTCAGTTCATATTATACCTCGACCGTTAATATTTAGTTCAATTATTCATTCTTGTGTGCTTTTTCTTCCACAACAATTTGATCTTCCACATCTACGCCTAGGAAAACCAAAATCTATAATTTCTGCTGAAGTCCTCAGCCATTATTCTTTTTAATTTGATTTATAATCAAACATCATTTTTGAAACAAGCCTGACATTTGTCATCCATGAATGTAGGGTTAGAATTCAAAGTTTATCCTTAAACTTCCATTTAATCGTCTCAATTCGGAGGATTATCTTTAAGCGTTAGTTATGATTGTTAAACTAGGATTACGACACGGTGCAAGAGAATCATTGACACTAATCGAGGTTTTGGATTTAATCTACAGTTTTGTCATACGGTGCAAGCGGCCCTTACATATAGAGAAATAGACTAGTAATAGAAACAGTACTGTAATGATCTCATTACAGCATTGTTTTCAGTTATATTTTTCGTTTTGTGGTTGTCAGCACTGGCTTCCAAACCTATCCAATTTCATGGTAATTATTTAGAACTAAAAGAATCGTGTTGGAAAAGTGAAAAAAATGATACTAACTGAGTTTGTGTCCCAGATTACGAAAATGATAACGAGAAGTCGGCAATACTCTTAGTTTTTGCAAAAAAATGCCAAAGTTCTGTACTAGAGTCGATCAGACCAGAGCAACAAAATGTGAAGGGCTTGGTGTAAGATTTCAAAAATTAATTGCAAAGATGGAAATTATTTTTATCATATAAGTTTTGTGATATTTTCCTAACTGCTCAACATACTGTTACATATATTCTATTCTGTAATGACTATACTATGTTGTATATTCCTGACGGTATTTCTCTCAGAGCCCCCCATGGCGTTGATCGATTTTCCTGGAAATATTCAAATGAAGAGAATCTAGCATGGGAATATTTAGTCTGCATCGAAATTGACTGACACGTCCAGACGTGTCTGTAGATGATGTGAAGGATCGCAGTTGATGTAGATGCATGTAGGAAATTGGAAAAGCTTTTATCTCACGGTGATGTATATGGAGTGACTTGGTGATGAACAACAGAACTAGATAATTTGTTCTCGAGCCATGGAGGGATTCGCAAAAGTGACAGTATGTTTTACACGTTTTGAAGACTCATTGAATCATCATTTTTATTTGTTCGACTATTAATCTTTCAGTCGTTTCCGCCCATTGAATGAATGAATGAATATAGCGAATCAATCATTAAAATTCACTTCATATCGACCATATCTCTGGAGATACACTCATGTATGCAATTGATTGGGTTCATGTAATAATTCCAAATTACATTAACAAAAATTCTGTCAAGAAAAAATGACATTGAAGAAAGAATCTCAATGGAAAGCTCCGTACTTCCAACATAAACTTTTCGAGATGCATCCCGCCTGACATAGCCATAATGAAATCGCGTTCAGACTCAGAGAAGAAGAAGGCGATCCAACTAACCATGAAAGCACCAACTCCAATTCATATTCCATTCTCCCTTTCATGCCCCACCTCTTTCTGTTCCTTTGATCTATTCAAAAGTCCCGTCCCGAAGTCCTGCGACTTGTCTTCAATTAATTTTATTCAAAGGCTCAACTTGAAGTAGTCACTATAATTTTTCTTATTCCCTCCATATTCATCCCAATCCATTTTCTTTATGAAAGAGCACGAATCCTTGCCGGGAAAACGTTATTCTGATTTCGGCTGAATCAAAGGATTCCGGCACTCCGAGTCGTCTTCATTTATTGCCCCGCATATCTGCTCTCTTTTATCAAGAATATCTTGCGAATATGAAATCTCTGAGGACGGGAGGCATTCTTTCATCAGTGTATTTAATAAAACTCTCATTGAGCCCCCTAGGTGAATTTCCGACATTCATATATCTGAAAGAAAACTCGAGAGGGAAGAAATGAAGCTCGGTTATTTTCGGTGCCGGGCTCTATTGATACAAAACTTTGTCGCCTCTCTTTAATGAACTTTGCGAGATGGTGATTTCCGAGGAAACTTTCCGGATAGGACCGGAATTGGATTAATCAGGTTGATTAATAATTTCTACGTTCTGTAAGATGAATCGTTCGAATATATCAACATGGGACTTGTTTGTTTCGGAATTTCGCATTGATCGTGCATATCCCTGGAGGTTTGAAGTGTCCTCTTCTGAAGAGTCCTTACGAAAACGAAACTTTGATATGTATCCTGTAGAAACATGAATGTGAGCATCAACTTGGTAATGGAGTTGGTGATATTGTACTTGTTTTTCTCAAACCCCAAAGTCACGTATTATTCTGCTTTATTGTTTGGTTCAATCGTTATCCCTGTCAGAAATTGATTTTGTTGTTTAATACATTCATTTGCTCGGACAGAATAATATAGATTAGTACGATTCAGTAAAAGTGAAATGGGATGATTGAAAGTCAATGTCTGATCAGAGCGCATATGAAAATAAGAATTAGAAGTATGTCATTGTCCATTGACGTAAAATAATGATTGGACAGAAAAGAGTTCACATTATTCTCGAATCACCATTGTTTTCATTCCATTCACTTCTTAAACGCTGTATGAAAGTCAATTTTGACCATTCTCTGGTCAAAATTTCAAAATACAGATCATGAAGAAATAATATTGCTCCTGTTTGAGTGCAATGAGGATCCAAAAATATCAGAATCGATAAACATAGGATAATTCGATTTACAAGTTGATAAATGTGAGAAATACTGAATCCTAGAAGACTCAAAAAAAATTTTTTTTACACTAATCGAACATAACTCCATTAACCTAGGTCATAGGATTCGAGGTCAATGACCTTACCTAACCCATCTAACCATATTCGATGAAAGCTTTCATAGAACGTTCGAGAAGACGATGCCAGATTGTGTTGATTTTCTCTTTAAACAAGGAAGCAGTACGTCCTCTATCATTAACGGATGAACTAACGCAAAGGAACTAGTTTTGTTCACTTCTGGCTGATGGCGTCTAGTCTCTGGAAATGCCGAAGGAAATAATTTCAGTTGCCAATAACGGTGCGCAAGACAAACCGTTGTTCCATAGACCGAACAGTTGGTCTGTGGTTGTTGCACGAAGCATGCGTATAGCGGCGTAATGGAGATTTGTCAATTTGTTATTAATTGTTTATTCACAATCACAAAGAAGAATGCGAACAGTTGATGTGAAATGATTTCCAGTGAAAGTGAATTAATGTGATAATAACCGTGTAGTGTCGAGTTTATGAAATTCCAAGAGGATATTGTTTAGAAAGAAACATCGCCACAGATCATGTAGTGTTAAGTATTCATTTTGCATTAATTTCAATTCAATACGTGGTTTGTATGGGACCTTCATCATTAATATCCGAATTTTGTATTACATTGACATTTTGGTGACAAAGTTGATGAACATTCTGACAACATTGTTACCTTGTATAGAGTTTATTAATTTAACCCATTCTGTGATATTGAAAAGCCAGAGAAGCATTCAGATTATTTTTGTGATATTTTATTTTTTCGTCAAATTTCATCGGGTAAAATTGGGGATAACTCGAAAATGACGCGGTTTATTGAAAAAACATAGGAATACTTTTATTTTCTCAAATGATTGATTCTTCCCAAAATATGAACCGTTTGTCTTTTTCAAGTTGTTTTATGGTAGTTTTTCGTGGGTTTATGAGTGGACTACGCTGTAACTTTTATATCAGGGGAAATTTCTAACAAGCTTCGATTGAGGTACATGCACCATGAATAGAGTAACCAATCAACCAAAATTCAGTACATTTGAAATAACGGTTCTGAAGATATGAACAGGAAACTGTTTTTTTCGTGGATTTTCGACACCCTGTATCTTCCAAATGAAACCGAATTTTGAAAAATGGTATAAAAAAGTGTTTCGTTTGTTGAGAGTTGAAATATATGTCAAAGACTCACCATATATAATGAAAATATTCACAAATTTTCGAAACCAACCAAAATGGTGGAGGACATTTTTTCATTATCCTTCATTTCTTCTTGCTTCGATGCTAGATATTTCAATAACCTTCTTTTCGGAACGCTATCATATTGAAACTTCTATTATACGAGTATACATGTTGAAAATTAATTTTTCCAAGATTTTGAGTATTTCCAGTCGCTTTTCGAATTTTTATACTCATATTCACCACATTCGACTAAAATAATAGAAGAACAACCTGCGTCTGATCCCAGAAAATCAGAATTTCATCTAATTTTGCTTTCGAGTCGAAGGAATTCAAAAAAATATTTCTATGTATAAAAAGAGCAATGAAATACATTTTCCAACTGATCCTATCAAAAAAACATCAACCAAGCAAGACCGTCCGGAAAATCTGACACAGCCGTCTTAACGAAATCAGTGCCGAGAAATCCAGAAATCAAACTTGCAGATTCCCGTCCGCCACGGCGTTCCTATCGCCCGGAGTCCTGCCTGGAAGGCCCCCATAATGAATAACATAAATATTTAAGATCCGGAAAGTCTGGAAAGTCGGAAAGTTGAATTTCGGAGTGACGCAACGTCGACGGTCGTCATATCGGAAAAAATTAGCTGTGGAAACGGTCCGGTAAGTGAATTCCGGAACTTTCCCTCCCTTGGAGACGGGGAGTTTGCCGAGGGCCGGCCCTGGGATATCTCGATGAATAATGGAAAGTACACAATCTCGCGACTAGCGTGAGACGCCGGAATTTACGGAATCTGGGAATTCTGGATGAAAATATCTTGGGATCGAGAGGGAAATGCTTGGTTTTGGAATTGAAGGTGTAATAGTTGTCTGAATATAAGAATTATAAGGTTTTTTGAGCGTATATTTCGCTCAAGAAACTTGAAAGCATATAATTCATATGAAGGATTCAGTTCTAAACTTTTCAATACGAATATTTCGAACAGATATACAGGGTCTTTCACGAGGAACCTCACCCATATTTATACGGGAAACTACTGAACGTATTTTCATGAAATTCAGCACTTATAAGTATTTCATGATGCTGATGAAATCTAAAATATTTTCAAGGCATGAGCACCTCCGGTTTTTCCGGAAATGACGTCAACTTCCGTTTTTCAAATTAGAACACCATTTTTTTATTGCAGAAATAGATTCCTTAGAAAATTTCAAGTTATTTTGATGTGACATTTTTCAGTTTTGGTTGGAAAATTCTCTCTGAGCGGGAAAATTCGAAAAAAAAAATCGAAAATAGAGCTCCGCTGAAACAAGAATAACTTCGAGGTTTTTGGATGGAAAATTTTCATTTTTGGGATTTTTCAAGATGTAAGATTGATGTATTTACTTCAAAAATCGAAATCGCGATTCATGATACAGGGGGTGAAAAAATCGCTTTCAAAGTTAGGGATGACAAAATCGTGAAAAATCAATTTTTTCAAATTAGAACCCCATTTTTTTATGGAAGATATTGAATCTACGTTAAAAAATAATGTGAGTGTATGCATCACACCCTTGCCCTAAAATGGATATTTTCTGAGTTAATATCCACACAAAATTTGGTCACAGATTCTAGAGATGAAATAAGTCTACCCTTATTTTTGATTTTTGCCAGGAGGGGGTTTCTTTCTGAGTTACATTACAGCCCCCTGAATTTTGCCTCAGAAAATAGTCTTTCTACCTATCTCAGAATCCGTTCATACGAGACTCACTGAATCAAGACTCATTCACTTGTCTTTGGAATCAAACTTATTAATTTACCATCATTATAATCAATTTTAGAAATCTTACATTTAGCTGTTTAAATTTTGTTGCTCTATTCTGAATGTGATATTATGACTCAGAAATCGGCTCTAGTACGAAACTTGATGAGGTCTACTCCACAAAAATTGCAGAAATAATTTTTTTCATAGCGATTTCACTTCATGCTTTTACTAGATTAAACAGTATCTGTCTGTGTGTAGGTAGGGGAAATAAGTACAAAATGACATAGGGTTTTATTTCAGAGGCATTAGTTGTTAGTGATGTCATATTCTACAACTATGATCTTTGGTCCTTTCTTCACAAAATCTAATCAACCTTTATGAAATAGAAATATCGAAAAAGAAAATATTCTCAGATAAATTGGGATAAACGAACTTCATTTTGTCCGAATGCTTTGGACAAAATGACATACCGGCAATAGGCAACTGTATTTCTCTACTTATAGTTACAAAACTACTGACAAAGTTCACCAATGAAAGGTTCGGTTCTTCTAGGAACATCAGCACAAGATGCGTGAGCCCAATGCAACCAATGCATGCAGCGTAACCAGTCTTTTCCAGTGCTAATCCTGGAGAAGACTGGTTTTTCCCGATCTGAATCGGGAAAAAGGTCATAACAATAGACAGTTGGACAATCGTCTTCATGATCTCGAAAGTTGCTAGAAACATTTTATTCTTCATTGTCTTCTTCAAATAATGCTCTATCAATGCATCTATCAAGATGTATTGCCTTTATTAGCCGCAGATGAATATTTTGTTATGAATATATTAAGACAAGTCCTGGCTCTTTGTTTGGTGATATAGCCTGGGATGAATGGTCTTGGTGTTGTCCGGAAGATACGGTTAATTCAGCTGAAATACCTATGTCATTTTGTAATTGTGATTTCAAATACTTCAAATACTAGGTACTCTCAGAAAATTGAATGTTTTCGACAACACTTCAAAAACTTCAACAAATCTTTACGTGTATCATTGACCTCAGAATACACTATGCGAAGAGGGTGCATTACAAACTGCTCAATTATAAATTAGAAGTTGCGTGATTCGAAATTAAAATTAACCTGTTGTAGCATTTTTCTACAAAGTAGTAAATACCGAAGTTACGAATTTTGGGCGTTACTTTTCACTCAATCTGTAGATATATTTCTCATTCGCGAGTGGGATATATCGTTTTGTGTCAGTTCTCAAATGAATAAATAATAATTTTGTCAAAACCTGTCGAATTTTCGGAAATAAATTTTTATAGAATTAGGTTCATCGAGACGATATTTGTGACGTGAAAATAATTGGCCAAATCGATGTTTTCTTTTATAGAGCTTCGGCAGTGTAGACGTTGACCATTCAAACGTCCAAAATAGCCGAAACAATCAAAACCCCACGAAATATTCCCGAATAAAATCTATTACCTTCAGCTACACCTTCACCTGTCAGAGACCAGCGATCCAGACATCCGAAATTGGATCACGAGGGCGTAAAACTCGCGTGTTGCAGGCACCGTCAATGCGGGACTTTCCTCGGGATTCGGCCGGGCAGTTTCCCAGATGAGACTGAGATCGGGAAGCTCCAGAGCGGGAGCGATCCGGCGGCACACGTTGGGGAAGGACGTCGTGGATGTCCGGACGGGATCGGCTGGCGAGAAGGACGCAGGAATTATCGGTTGGGGTTGGACCGGGCTAGGGGGTTGATCGCGATGCCCCCGAAACCGAGGAATTATGAATTTGTTCGGAGTTCGAGGGGTTTGGACGCCGAAGACGATCGACGGTCAGGAAATGGAAGGAATGAAGTTGCGATCCAGTTTCGATGTTTGCCTCAAGATGGAGAGGCCAGCAAATACAGGGTGTTTCTAAATTGGAGATACAAATGAAGACGGGCGATTCCTTGCATGATTTAAAGAAAAAAAGTTTAATAAACATGGAACCGCAAACGTTTCATTTTCGAGATACAGGATCTACTAGGAAGTATTGGGTGTTTTTTTTTAGTCATAGAATTTTCGATAGGGATAACTGAAATTTGACAGGAAGTAGAAGCCGCATGTTGTTTTGACATCTCTGTTCAGTAGGGGAAATATGTACAAAATGACATATATGATATATGGACAAAATGACATAGGCATCATGTAATTAGAGTTTGGAAAAAGATGCATAGAATACCTGGTGTTGGCACTGATTAGATTGTGTTTAAGACTTTCTTGTCGATCGAAAATCTGAGTTCTTGAACTACTTTTCATTTCTCCCGAAAGGGGTCGCTCTATTTTCAATTGCCGCAGTAGCGCCACGACCAATAAAATATTGCGGATTATTCCGGTAAAGTAAAACGAGAACTCAAATCTAGAGTGCCGTTTTGATCTACAAATTTTGGTTACGATTTTTAGTAAGGAGTCGTAACACCAAGGTATTTCTATGCATCTATGATTGGAGGTATCAAATGCTGAACTGCCTACCACATCACACGACTCGAGGGGCTTCTATTAACCTCTGAAAATTAGCAAGCGCTACTCTCGTTCATTCGGTCTTTATAAGTGATAAAAGAAATAAGTAGGTCACGAGTTTTTTATCATTGCACCAAATTTTTAGAAGAAATGGCCAGTTTTCGCCATTTTTGTCATTTATATTGCATTCACTTTGAACTTTACTTATTTGTCATTGTATTCACGAAGCTTTTTTATGTAAAATAAACTTTTTGTATTATTGCGATATATTTCTAGTTTTATAACGCTATATGGACAAAATGACATATACAGTGAACGGACAAAATGACAGAGGTATTTCAGCTGAATTAACCGTATCTACCGGATAACACCAAGACAATCCATCCCAGGCTTCATCAGCAAACAAAGAACCAGGACTTGTCTTAGCATATTCATAACAAAATATTCATCTGCGGCTAATAAAGGCAATCCATCTTAACCTACTCTTGCTGATCCTATGAGGAGGTTTCTCCAATCCTTACAGGACGATTTATAAGTGGACAAGGCAAACGTAAGCCGAGGACTAGATAAACGTACTCATTTTCAACTTCTACACCTGATATAATTGCAATCAAATCAAAAAAGAGCCCATACCTCCTCAAAAGACAAGGAGACAAGCCCCTAGGGCATTATTTAAAGAAGATAATTAAGAAGAAAATGTTCCTAGCAACTTTCGAGATGATGAAGACGACTGTCCTTCTATCTATTCAGATTTAGATCTTCTCCAGGATTAGCCCTGGAGAAGACTGGTTTCGATGCATGCATTGCTTGCATTCGGCTCACGCATCTTGTGCTGATGTTCCTAGAAGAACCAAGCGTTTCATTTGTGAACTTCGTCAGTAGTTTTGTAACTATAAGTATAAAACTATAGTTGCCTGTAGCCGGTATGTCATTTTGTCCATAGCATGCGAACAAAATGAATTTCATTTATTCCAATTTATCTAAGAATATTTTATTTCTTGGTACTTTTATTTCATGAAGGTTGATTAGATTTTATAAAGAAAGGACCAAAGATCAGAGGTGTAGAATATGACATCACTGTGATCCACTACTAACAAGTTATGCCTCTGAAATAAAACCCTATATGTCATTTTGTATGTACTTCCCCTAATCATTGACAAATTATCATGGAGAGACTCGCGCCGCAACTACATTTACAAATTGTTAAAATTTATTTTCAAAATCAGTGTTCTATTCGCCATTCTTATGGAGCACTTCGTGAAATTTATGGGTCACATAATCGTCCATCAGAGCAGCTTATTCGTCGAACAATCGATAGATTCAGGAAAACATTTTCTCTACTCGATGCAACAACAACAACAAGACAAAGGACTGTACCTACAGAAGAAAATATCGCTGCTGTGAGTGATAGTGTTAATGAAGATCTAGATTTGTCTATTCGCCGACGTTCACAACAAGTTGGACACTGTGCATCCACCACATGGAAAATTTTGCGTAAAGATCTTGGTCTACACCCAAACAAGATCCAACTGATTCAAGAACTAAAGCCACTTGAACATAATAAGCGTCGATCGTTAGCTGATTGGGCCCTAGAGCAGCTTGAAATTGATCCATTTTTTATCGAAAAATTGTGTTTAGTGATGAAGCTCATTTCTTGTTGAACGGCTACGTACGAGGATATATTGAAAAATTCTTAGCCTACTATAGAACCAAACAAAATTTGAATATCAAAATATTTTATTACTCAACATATTCTCCTCTTGATTGAATACATTTATTACAGTGAACCTGCAACGTCTCTAGACCTTTCAAAAAAAATGTTTCTTCTTGCTATGAAAACCAGTCTTCCACAGTTTTTATTACCTCCTCGATGGAAGAAAATTTACGACCTTTTAAACTCTTTTCAGTTGAGGAAAGAGATGATAGTCAGACGGAGCCAAATCTGGTGAATAAGGGAGGTGTTTTAGTGATTCTGTAAAAACAGAACCTTTGGATAGCTTTCCGCGACTTTTTTCTTTAATTTTTTCCCGTAGAGTGGTCAGTAATGTCGAATAGTAATCTCCAGTTATTGTTTTACCCTTATCCAAAAAATCAATTATGATAACTCCATGGCAATCCAAAAAAACTGAAGCAAGAACTTTTACAGCAGATTTTTGGACACGAAACTTCCTAGGTCTTGGAGAACCAGAGTGTCGCTATTCCATCGATTGTTGCTTTGCTTCTGGATCGTAGAAATGTACCCAAGTCTCATCCATAGTAACAATTCGGTTTAAGTCTACATCGTTTTCAAATCGAGCACAGATCGAACGCGATGCTTCTACCCTTGCACGCTTTTGGTCAACATTCAAACTTATGGGGATCCATTTTGCAGAAATTTTTCTCATGTCCAAATTGACGTGAACTATATAATGAACGCGTTCGTATGAAATCTTCAGTGCTTCAGATATCCGTTTTAGCCCAATTCGACGGTCTGATAAAATCATGTCATGAACTGCATCGATATTTTCGGGGACTGACACAGAAACTGGCCTTCCCGATCGGTCAACATCAATGGAAAATTCACCTCTTTTGAAGCTTGCAGTCCAATTTTTCACAGTCGCATACGAAGGACATTGATCACCAAGGCTATTAAGCATATCTTCGTAAATCTACTCACCTCTTAACTCTTTCAAATACAGGTACTTGATGATGGCTCGATACTCCAATTTTTCGATTTTTACAATTTCGGTGGACATCTCTTTTTTTTAATTTATTGTGTAACTCTGTTTTACTTTTTTGACGTCGAACTCTACACTGACACTTCTAATAAGTTATTGGTATCGCAATATTTTGTTTATGCATGGAACTGGTCTAGGCTAACTAGATATCAATACACCCTCGTAAACAAGCCAAATTGCCGTATATGAATTGAAAACAATCCTCAAGATGTTCTGCAGGTTCCATTGTAAAATGCACTGTATGGTGTGCTTTACATGCTGAAGGCATCATCGGTCCATATTTTTTTTAAAACGATGCTGGAGCTAATGTAACAGTGAATGGTGCTCGTTACAGATCGATGATCATTGATTATTTGTTTCAGAATTTGAATGGTATCGACCCAGAAGTGTTTTGGTTTCAATAAGATGGTGCTACACGTCATGCTGCTACCGTAACAATCGCTTTATTGAAATAAATATTTAGTGATAACAGTAATTCGACAAATGGTCCAATTAATTGGTCTCCAAGATCATGCGACATAACTCCAATGAGTTATTTTTTTGGGGGTAATGTCAAGTCATTGGTTTATGATGATGAACTAGAAACAATAAACGCTTTGGAAGCCAACATAACTTGTGTTATTACTGGAATAAGGCCTGAATTACTCGAAAAAGTGCTCCAAAATTGGTCGGATCGAATGCTGTTCCTCAGAGCCACTCGTGGTGGACATATGCCGGAAATTATTTGTAAAACATAAATGTCATAAAATTATCTTTCAAATGAAACAAAATTTGGCATCAATCTTAATTTAAATGTGCTTGATTTCAATTTAAAAAATTCCTCAACAAAAAAACACATCCCAAGATATTGAAATACTATAAATCTGATGGCTCTGGATTGATGTCTTTTTTCCCCATATTCCTTTAAATCAGCAAGTTGAATTGACGATATGTTGGGAGCGCTGACAACTCTAGCAAATCCCCAATTCCCATCGTATATTATCTGGATTAATTCGATTCAATTTCGACGTCACAGAAAACAAACGATATCTGTAAACCTAGATTGATGAACCCAATTGCAACATGAATTGTTCCAAGCGTAAATCCATCATCACAATCAATCTAGCGGGGCGAAAAATTACCCAAACAATATTTCAAAATGGAACTACGTTTTCAGAGGGCCATTTCACGTATCGATCTGAATTTCAATTTCGTTACCGAATTTGAATATAGAAATGCGTTGGTAGGCGTACGCAAATTGAAAAGTTTGTGTGTAAACGAATGATCAATGCATAAATCAGAATTAATTTTCTGCCTGGAATCGGCGAAATTGTTTTTGTTGGCGTTTTTCAATCGAATTGTGTTTCAGATGGGCTTAAAATCATCACGAATACGCTACAAATAACGATTCAATTAAAACAGGGTTCGTTTATCAAAATATTCGGAATTTAAAAAAAATGTTTCAGGAGCATAGGATGTGAATCACCATTCAACACCAGCGTGCACAATGGGCTTCATTTCGTATGATTATTTACATAAAAGGCCTTTTCCAAAAAATGGTTCTAACAGTTGTATTGATATGGTAACTTCTCACTTCCCCAGAGGCTGTTTTAGAATGCACGTGAAATTTACGACTTCTTCGACAAATCTGAGCATTGAAATGAGGAGATACTCGAGAAGGGCACGTTTTGCATAAAAAACTCGAGAATCCTTCATTTTACAGAATAAAACTTTTAGATTAATGGAAATCTGGAAATACTTTTTAGGATTGACATTTACGATAGTCAATCAATACTCGTTGGAATGTTATATTTATCAATTTCTGAGCCATACATGCGTTACATTGAATAAGTTCACCTTGATGTAGAACATTTAAATGTCCTAATTCATGAATACTTTATTCAGAATACGCTAACAAAACAATGCCTTAAATTCGAATAACCGAATTCTCTTCAGACCACTTCACAAGTTTTTCGTATTCTTTTTCATACATGGATTAGGATTTTCGAGGTATTAATTTATTTGCAACATTATTCGCAATTTTTATTAATTTTGGAGGTGTTAAATCTATTTCTTTGAACATAATTCACGAATTCAATGCTTAATTATAAATGATTTCAAAATTCGAAACGTACGATTCAAATGTCGTAATATGTCAATTTTCGTAACAGTAACACCAACTGCCAAGATACAATACAAAAGTCACTATGTATAATCTGAATTTTTCATTTAATTTCGACAGTTTTTCACAAAACTTGACTGAAATAGAGAAAATATCGTCTAATACTCGTTGCAGAATGCAATTTCAACACTCATGAGTTTTCAAATTTCGCATTCGTATTGGAATAGGAGCCCAGTCTGCAATTAGTTTTAAAATATACTATTTTCCATATATTTTCGGCACTCTATTTCTGTCAAACGAAGCGCATTTCGAAAAACAGTTTCACCCTGTATCATTCATCAGAGCAACTGAAACCAATTTTTTCAGTCTACTCCATCTGAAAGTGCCCTCATATACGACTTGAGACTGAGATGTCTGTGTCCCATATCATGCAACATAAAAACCGTTCTTTCCTTCAGAGCTGTCCAGACTCCAGAGCGATCCACACAAATATTTCGTTGGATGCAGGTCAACACTAGGCGTTTTTTCGTGCAGACGGCTCCGTTACATCCCCGGAATGAAAAACAGACGACGTCGCTTCGTGGGTGCGATTTATCACTTGACACACAGGGTGCATTTCTCTCGGAGATAAGGGATAATTCATTGTCATTCTTCAGCGTTATTCAAGTGTCGTTTTTGATAAGACTGAAGAGGTTGATTGATATGTAGGGTAGATAGAATCCGACATAGGTTATGAGATATGGGATCCATCAGTGTACTATTTGATTTAGGTAGTCCTCTACACGAATGGTGTTTCTGAATCAAAAGCATAGTTTGAGAACCACAGAATAAAGCTCATTGTCTTTATTGACGTTATTTGCCGATTCCTTGGCTATTCATCATCGAAACTACTGGAAATGTCTGGGCACCTCTCGTGTTTCGATATTTTTTTGTTGGTCACAGTTCCGATAGTCGTTGCAGCAAACATAATTCTGGCTTGTTGCATAGGACTCGTCTTGCCTAAGCATATGAAAGAGATGGGCTGGTATTACATTGGTGATTTGGGAGAAATGTCTCAGGAGACCAAAATGGACTTTTGCAGCTGTGCTAAGGGTATGTTGTATTGGAGTGTTTTTCCATAAGGATTCTCAGTGTCTTAAGTATATTGTAGGTCTACATAGAGAATCATATCCTCCCAGTGGGGGTCAAACAACAAGCGGAACAATTAAGCCCATAAAACCTCCTGATAAATCTACAACGACTAAAACCAGAGTCAGTACGGCTTCATCTGAAGCAATGAAAATTACTACAGAGTCCACCAAAGCTCCTCTTACAACACAAGAGGTGCAAACATCTGCAAATGGTGACAGAGCAATGTATCCCCATTCTAAAACAGGAAAATTAATAACTTTATCAGAGGCAACTGCTATTACAGAGACTACCACAGTTTTTTATAACACAAAAATGAAATTGACAAGTCCAAAAGTTACAACCACAAGTCCGAAAATTACAACCACAAGTTCAAAAGTTCCAACCACGAGTGAAATATATTCTACGGCGAGTAGTTTGGACTATTCATTGAGTAATAGCGATTCTACTAGGATTGACTCAAGTACAGTGATGCAGACGATCAGTAGTTCTCATGGAAGTACTAGTCGCCAAGATTCTACGAGTGGAGGAAGCACACCTACTTTGGAAACAAGAGATACCACAGTCAGAATGAGGCCTGGAAAAGGATTTTTAGCAAAAATTGATGTCTAACAATTCGATGTTCCATTCTTTTTCTGTTCGGAGGATGTTCAATATGTTTCAATTTGTATTTCACATTTTCTTTGTGATGAATAGACGAATATTTGAAACATACCATGATGAGAAGTCAGTAATCCCAATCCAATATGCATTTAAGCTGAGTATACTATGTATTCAGTAGCTCTGGTAGTCAAAACCTCTCGAATGGAATAATTGGAAAATTCGTCTACAATACCTACAAATCGAGTAATTTTTTCTTATTTTGGGGCTTCTGTGAGATTTTCTCTTCATCATACTTCTAGTATTTTTGCACAGATCCTATGTCTGAATGCATGGAAACCAAAGAAACCTTGTTCAGCTGTAATTCCTTGTTGAAAACTAAGGAGACAAGACTAACTTATGACGTTTTTTTCTGGGAAAAATCACAAAATTTGCTTAATGTCATAGGTATGGACTGATCATCTTGAAGTATCATGGTGAAATATTATAGTTGCTGCGATGTCTTCCTCCTACTCACTGTACTGATACTAGCTATGATCAACATAATACTCGCCTGTTGCATTGGTGCAGTACTACCCAAACATATGATAGAGAAAGGCTGGATTTTCATTGGTGGTATCGATAAAAATTCTTCTCCAGAAATCTTTCGTAAACTTTGCAAATGTGATGGTAAGAATATTTTTGGCGGTTGATGAAGATGATTTCACGATGAATGTTGCAGGAAAAATGAGGAACGAACCAGTGAAATTTTGGAAACACGCAAATATCACAGATGACCTTATTGGTACCACAACAGAAAGCTTTTCTAGTTCATTGAATGAGGTATCATGATATTCGATGAAGAGTTTGAATTACTTATTTGAATTATTCCGGTCCTTTGTCACTGGTTGCTCTGGTTGTTTATTATTCATGACATAAATATGTTTGATGAATCAATTTACTTGAAGATATTCTTGGAGATTACCCATCGAAAAAATTTGACTCTACGTACAACATAAATCCAGAAAATCTCGAATAACTCAGAAACTACTGAATTCAGGAGCAAGAACATCTCAGAATGCTATCACTATTCTTCGAGGAATCCAACGCAATCATAAAAAATAGGGTTTCAATTTGAGAAACAGAAGTTATGGCCATTTTCCGATCACAGTTTTCGACACAAAATTTGAAACACCCTGTGATGATATTTATAAAATTCAAAAGATGTATGACCTTTCCACATTCCTCAACTTTGACGTTGTGAAAACGGTTTACACTCGGGATGTTCAGATCAAGAAATATGAACATAATACTGACTATGAGTATTTTACTTTTCTTCAGTTTTTTTCGATATTTTGAAGACTATGCGAATGAAAACAATGGTTTGAACAGAAATGTATTCAGCATTGAATACTCCAATCATATTAGAAACGGAAAAAAATATGAATAAATTTATTTTCCCTCCTTGACCGGAAGTGCTCAGGCTCCAAAAATACTTTAGGTTCAAATATGTCCAATTCTGTAGAAACGTCTAATAGGCACTATTTTCGATTTTTTTTCGAATTTTCCCGCTCAGAGAGAATTTTCCAACCAAAACTGAAAAATGTTACATCAAAATAAATTTTTTAAGGAATCTATTTCTGCAATAAAAAAATTGTGTTCTTATTTGAAAAACGGAAGTTGACGTCATTTCCGGAAAAACCGGAGGTGCTCATGCCTTGAAAATATTTTAGATTTCATCAGCATCGTGAAATACTTATAAGTGCTGAATTTCATGAAAATACGTTCAGTAGTTTCTCGTATAAATATGGGTGAGGTTCCTCGTGAAAGACCCTGTATCGCTTCAACCCTTAATGTTAGAACACCAACCCCTAAATTTTGAAATGGAAAGATAGGGTGAGTGATACCTCATTTGAAGGGTCCTTTTATCCTGAATTCAGGATATTGATTTTTTCTTCATTTGATTCATTGAGTCTTGAGATATTGACATTTGAAGTTGAAACAAAGATAGTATTGCCGTCAACCAAGCTGTCTGAATCAATCGAATTTATTATTAATTCATTCTGTAGATTTGATGAAACTCCATAACAGCCATACACCAGACATCAAAATACATAGTTAAAATATAAACAATGAATGATTAGTCAAATAATTGATGAATTCACATAGCATGGTAAGCGGAATGAATGGTACTGTACGAAATTCAAAATTGAATATCTCAAAAACGAATGCGTTGAATGAGAAAAAAATCCTCTCGCTGAATTCTCGATGAAAAGGCCTTTCAAATGAGGTATCACTCACCCTGTCTTTCCTATTCAAAATTTAGGGGTTGGTGTTCTAACACTAAGGGTTGAAGCGATATAGTTGTGAATTTGACCTTAAAAGTTGTCCCCCTCGAAACAAAATCGACGTGTCCGAGCATTTTTTCGAAATAAATTAATTCCGCCCGTTATCTCGTCTGTTTCGTTTTGAAAAGCCCACCCTGTATATCAATATCATATTTTGAAATCAATATTCGTAATTGACTGTCAGTGCTATACGGATAAAATTGATTCAACCCTCTCGTGTATGTATAAACATTAAATTGTGGGGGTATATCTCCATCACAACGCTCTGTCGAATTCCATAAAACAGGTCGAATTCAATTTCCTATCTGTAACTTATGAATACCAAACGCCATATGTCATGAGATACAGGTTAGGCGTAAATGTGCCCTCTGATACCCTCAGTTACAAATGGAACATCCCAGCAATTGGATTTTCAATCCGACTCCAGCATTCGCACACATAAAGGGTGTATTACCGTCCAATACAGACTATCCGACGATTGCAACAGAAGTTCCTCGAGTATTCTAATTATGGAGGCATAATTTTCTGAGCAGAAAGGGCAGTTTGGCAGTTGCGAGAAGTTTGGAAATCGCGATCAGAGAGGGAGGTTTATAGCTGATGAAATATGCATTTTAATCTCTGGAATCTATAATGCAGTGGGAGAGAAATGCAATAACGCTGGTCCACAGGCGTGGATTCTACAAATGGAAAAAAAGATTTGGTTGGTTCCATACTTGCATCTCTGTAGGATTCAGTTCAATGTTTGATCCCTTTCTCAGTAGCACTATATACTCCAAGAACAGTTTGTGGATTCAATCATGAACTTAATATTACTCAGGTTTACTTTCACTAAAACATTAATTGATCAACCGCAAGAGTATTTCAATCTCTCGAGGATTTTCTGTAGTAAATGTGCCATTTTTCAATTTACTGCCTCGACTCCAATAAACCTAGACGGTTATATTTCTTCGAAAAGCAATTAGAATAAAGAGCTCCTAGTCGACTGCTAATGGAATCGTAAATTTTCCGGTTAATCGTCCAGTATCCTTATCTCCGTATCCGATTCAATGAGCTCGAGCCCATTTGATCCTTTATATCGAAATAAATATCGCAATAATTAGGACGAAACAAAAGGATCACAAGGAAGGAGAAGAAAGATTTTGTATTCTCTGAAAGAACGGAAGGGTTGGAAATTATGGCTCGTACTCTGGGCTGTTTTTAGCTGTATTAATTCTTGGAAATTGCAGTGAACGTAAACCAAGTAATTTTAAATAATCTGAAACAGGTCGCTTAGAAAAATGTGAAAAGAAAACCCTGATTTCGTTACTATAAAATTTATTACAGTAGCAGATACAGACTAGTTACAATGTTAATAATTACATAGCAAATTCACATTAGGTCAGCTTGTGAAATACATAAGGCAGGAATGAAACAGGGCTGTAAGAAACTATCCATAACAACAGCAGTAAAAATTACATATTCGGCAGCACAGCGACAGGCTGAGAAATCATTCCCAAATAGCAAATAGGGATCTGAATGCCTTATCCCGGTATTTTCCTCATAAATCATCGGATTTTTCATCTTTTCTGCGTCAGTATTGATGGGTATCTATGAATTTGAATAGAATACGTCTAAAGGAAGATTTATATGTGTGAATCAGTAAAGAATTCCAGAGTTTTCGACAACAAAGGGAAAATCTATGGTGAAGATAAATCATTTTCTGATGCCAGTTTACTTCACGTGCATTTCACCCGGACGAAACAGTTTAACGTAATGTTGGGAACTTTAAATTAAATCTCTATTATGTCTATGAAATATATACAATATCAAATAAGACGAGTTAGAAAGTGACTCTAAGATTAATTTCTAATATTTAACTTGAGCTTTTAACGAACTACATATACCGAAAAAATGATACCAAGTGTTGCTATATGTGAAGAGTTATCACAGACTTGCATTATTAAAATGGGCCTCCAGAAAACATTATCGTTAACAGTTAGTGTTAGTGATAGATGAAAATATTGAGGGTTTCCATATGTATGGATTTCTATCGAGTACTGGTATTTGTGAAGATGTCAAAGACTCAAAGTTGGAGACAAAAAATGGTAAAGTACTCAGAAGATCTCGAAGTATGTAGATAGTGTAGTTATATTGACCAAATTTCTTCTTTCGAGTGAAGACATTAAATACAGTGAGTCATGTAACGCTGGAAAAGGATTCTCGTAGGTATGCCTCATGGTTCTAAACTTGTCCCTTATATTTTCTGATGGTATACATCAGGATGGGAACCTTCAAATTTTCCTCAATAAAAATGTTTCTGAAGTCCCACGTTAGCTGTAATTTTATCTCGACGATTCATCACTTTCATAAAATATACAGAAGTACCATTGTACAGGCCATACCGCCAAAATTTTCTTCGATCCAAGAAATTGAGACGGTATCGCCGAAGGTCTATCTTCAAACTCTCAGGAGGAGTACCAGAGGACAAACCAATGCAATGGCTGACTTTGCTAACATTCCCATAGCCGAATTAGTCAGTTGTTCAGTGACCGTAAGATACTGTTCTTTTTCTTTCTGGATCAAAACTGGTCGGTTCTCCGTCTGTTCCTGATTGTGAACAGTCTCATAGAACCTTCTGTCTTGCATGTTGCGAGTTTGGAGCTTGCTGATGGACCCTTTATCGAAAATTTTGGTCTGGTTCTTGATCAAGGCTTCGAAGTTTTCGGATTCGTCGTCGTAGTTGACCTTGATGAAGGAGGTTATGGTGATTTCGAAGATCTTGTTCGGGTCTGCTGGAAGGGTTGGTAGGGATCTTCTTCGTCGGCCGTAGCCTATTTGTCCGTCGCTGCATTCTACCTGCAAAAGAAAGGTGAGTATTTCAGAAATAGTAGCTCATCTTGAAGGTTTTATCGAGGCCAATTTTGGTAGAATGATTCATTTTGAAGGATTGCGCCTTCTGTTCCAAACAAAAATAGACACGACTTCAAACAATCCTCTGTGCTTTCAAGAAATACCCTCAATATACAATAAACTACTACTCAGGACTTTTCACATACAAATAAAGGTCGATGTTATAACCTTCGACCGTATCTTGCAATGAAAGTACATGAAAACAGAAAGGTAATTCCTGCACCCATTCGTAAGTTGAATTTCCTTACTTTCTATCGAACTTTCACTGTGGGATCATAAAAACCCAAGTTTTTCGGATGCCAACATTTCAACGAAGCGTGGTCAACTTACCCCTTGGCACTTGTTCAGGCAAACGTTCACCGTTCCCTTAAATTGGACGTAAGTCGATTCTGGGAATTTGAAAGCCCTGAATTTTGCAGTCAAGAAATCACCATCCTCGGTCTGGAAGTTCTCGAAGAGGTAGGGATCAACTGAGCACCTGTAAGAAACCAAAAATTCTATTACTTTCGATAGGGTATAGAAACTCCTGTTAAGAATTTGTACTAACTGACAAAGAAACTGCAACACCCAGAAGAAGCTGTTTGAATTTTAATTTTCTTGGTGAAACAAAGATATGTAGTATAGCAAGGAGTGAATGATTAAAATTTGGTTAATATAATAATGTGTTTGTCCACCGCAATTATCTATACACTCCTCAACACGTCTTGGCATTGATGCAATAAGATGGTCTATTTTTTCTTGGGGGATACGATCCCAAGCTACCTTTACTTCATGTCTCAGAGCCGCCAAAGTCCGTGGGGGCTGGGTTAAATTTCCAAGCCTTCTACCCATGATGTCCCAAACATGCTCTATGGAGAAAAGATCGGGGGATCTGGACGGCCATGGCATAAGATTCACATAGGTCGCTTCAAAAAACTTTGAACTAACTCTGGGAACATGAGGTCGAGCATTATCTTGCTGAAATATTGGATTCTCGAGCCGGTTAAGGTAAAGGAGGACATATGGCTCCACTATTTTTCGAAGGTATCGCAGCGCAGTCATGTTACCTCGAATGAAGACTAAGGGGACCTGCTTGCACTTTCCTTATGGCAAATGGCGTTCCGTCAAATGTTCTAATTTCGTATAATTAAGTATTCGACCTACTGATCAAAAGTGTCCATGACCCCAACTCAATCCTATCACTAGTTTTTGAGATACAGGGCGTTGAAGTTGAGAATTACCCACTTTTACTACGCCCGTATCTCGAAACAGAATCGAATGAAGTTCAATTTTTCTCAAGAAACATTTCATTCCATCCCCAGGGAGCAACCATATGGAGGAATATGACCGAAAATCGTTACGAATACAGGGTTATCCATAATTGAATGCAGACCCGATTTTGAAAGTATAAAATATGTTAGTTCCAGAGCGAGAACGTTCGCAAAATGAACTATTTCACTAGATATGTTGTTGTTACATCTAAAAAACCTGAAATACCCAGAATTCATACTGGGTGATCCATTATCATAGAAACTATTCACAATGAAGATTAAGTGGACACCCTGTATTTTTGTGTTGATTTGCGGTGTTTGTTTGATTTTTTCAGAATATATCATCATGGACTTCAAAGAATGCAGGGTGATTCAGTCATGAAATAAACTGTGAACCTCACGAAAATACCCAAAAACCATAAATTTTTTTCATCCCTCCTCTATTTCATGATTAACACCGTGTAGGTGGGAGTTTTCTTTCACCACTGTACTTGATATGAAAACATCAATACGGCTGAGAGTTTTCATCCACTTCCTATAACTGGTTTCTTTTTTATGTAATATGAAAATAATTTATTTATGTTATTCTATTTTTTTTCCAGCAACTAGTTTGTTTTCCTAATTTTTGTAAGACTTTTACTCGTCTTATGAATTTTCAACTAATTCGTAGAAGGTTTGGAAAACAAAATCATGATATCAATAAATGTATGTCATCGAACACTTCTGGTTTTTCATTTGATTTCAATCAGAATTGCAAATGAATAATTTTCATATTACATAAAAAAATCTGGTCATAGGAAGTGGATAAAAACTCTCATCCGCATTGATGTTTTTATATCAAGTACTAACAGATGGTGAAAGAAAACTCCCACCTCAAAGGAGTTAATCTTGAAATATAGGGTGATGACAAAAAAGGTGGTTTTTGGGTATTTTCGTGAGGTTCACAGTTTATTTCATGACTGAATCACCCTGTATTCTTTGAAATCCATGATGATATATTCTGAAAGAATCAAACAAACACCTTTAATCAACCCAAAAATGCAGGGTGTCCACTTAACCTTCATTGTGAATAGTTTCTATAATAATGGATCACCCAGTGTGAATTCTGGGTATTTCATGTTTTTTCGATGTAACAACAACATAAATCTAGTGAAATAGTTCATTTTGCGAACGTTCTCGCTCTGGAACTGACATATTTTATACTTTCAAAATCGGGCATGCATTCAATTATGGATTACCCTGTACTCGTAAAGATTTTCGCTCATATTCCTCTATATGGTTGCTTCCTGGGAATGGAGTGAAATTTTTCTTGGGAAAAAGTTCATTTGATTGTTTTTCGAGATACGGGCGTAGTAAAAGTGGGTAATTCTCAACTTCAACGCCCTGTATCTCAAAAACTAGTCATAGGATTGAGTTGGGGCCATGGACACTTTTGATCAGTAGGTCGAGTACTACATTATAGCAAAAAATTAGAATATTCGACGGAACGCCATTTGCCATAAGGAAAGTGCGGGGTCATTTCATCATTTACTCCTTGTTATACCTACTATATCTATATTTAACCAAAAAAAATTGAAATTTAAACAGCTCATTCTGGATATTAGTATTAGTTAGTATATTCCTTCAGAAATTATAGGGTCGAATGAGCTGTTGTCGCGTAGTATAACAATCGCTTTACAGTTAGCTTTTTTCTTGGTCAAATTTTGTCGGTTCCTCAAGTTCCGTTTCTTGCGGCCTGCCACGAAGCTCCCCAAAGTAGAAACTCCTCGTCCAGATTGTAAACAACCCGACGAAACACCAAAAACTTAACGAGGGGCCTTCAGCCATGCAGAGGCCGTCTCTCACTTTTACGACGTCTAATTAAAGACATCATCGGGATCGTCGTCGGCCTTGGGCCCGTAATTTTGGTCATAATGTGAATCTGCCGGCTCCGAGTTCACCTTCCGGATTTCTTAGGACGCCGCTCCGAACTTTTTGGAACTTTCCGGGCGATCTAACTTTCTTTATTAGCAGTTCAAGTTTAATGAGGTAAAGTGAGTGAAGCGGGGTCCGATTTTCGCGGTAAAATCCAATTGGAGTGAGAAGAAACGATGGCAGAGACGTAACACGGGGAAGTAGACAATGTCCGGGGAAATGCAAGGCTAGAAATCTGGCGCAGTTGTTCACAAACTCGATATGAAGTTGAAATGTGGAAACTTCCGCGCCGTCTATCGGAGGTCTGTTATGGTACATTTGTCGACGAATAAAAAGGGTACAATTTCCTGTTAGTTTTGAGAACTTTTACTGAGAATTGTATTGAATATTTCTACAAGAAATTTATTATTGGATTGTAAATAGTTGTGTTAATTGAAACACTTTTACTTTTTAACTGGTAAATAATATAATTGAACTATTAGAATATCTAAACCTAGTAGCCTTGTTCCTCATACGTTGCTAAATTGAAGTTGCAAATAAAAAAGGAGATTCCTTGATTAACTTTAAGAAAGAAAGCCCCATGAACACAGTACCGCAAACGTTTCTTTATCGAGATACAGGGTGTTAAAGTTTGAATATTTTTCAAGTTTCTTCTCATCTGCACTCCACAAGATATTTCACTGAAATTTGGCAGATATACACCATGTGACATGCCAATTACGATGGCAAATCTTTAGGGCAATATTTTTTCTATAACACTTTTTTTGGTTAGTCACTGCTAGTTTGAAAAAAGGTAAAAACGGCACTATCACCTATATACCTACTATACTATGCGCGCTGTGAGATTCTGAACAAAACTCGAAAATGAATGGGGATTTCCATTACCTCAAAATATGCACTTTTCTCCACATGACGTAATGAAGGGCCGTTTATAACACATTTGAAACCATTTATTCACTCTAAATTTCGAATAACTGATTAATTATCCGATATTGAAAACGTGATTTCAACACGTGTGAATTCAAACGTCCCTCTGCTGTGACGTCAGTGGCTCAATTTGTAATATGATTGGTTGATGTTTGTGATGGAGGAGACAAAGCCCAGAGTAACTGAGAGACACGCCGCTGTTGTCAAGTCTTTGTAAAATCTCTGAATTTATTCATAAATATATTCAGTAATCGTATTATTATTTGATGTGATCACTATAATGTTTTTGAAACATCGTCATATAAAAACTTAATTTTCATTGAAGTTGATATAATACTCATTCTCTGAAAATAAAAATAATGATGTGGCAACCACGCCTACAAATTATGAATAAAAACGTAACCTTCTTATTTGTCATTATTCGACATTTCGACGTCTTCTCTACGTACCTACTATACAATGGCGTTTCTCACAGTTGAGTCTAGGAGTATTCTATACTCTATATTCTATACTCATAGGTTAAGTCAACGACTGACAACCAGATCGTCCCTATACACATTTGCCAAATCCATAATTATTCTTACCACTAATCTGCACCTCTCAAAATGAAAATAATTATTAATGCTTCCTAATCAGAAGACCGGCCTATATAACCAATTCTTACCTGTGTAGACTAGGGATAATTATTTTTAATTGAATTTCCCACCTATCTGCTTACTTGGACCCTCTTTATCTTCAATTAGGAGGTCGTAAATTGAATGGTATTATGAAGCTTCATGAAGTACAAATGAAAATGTCATTATGATCAGTGGCGGATTAACCGGTACGCTTAGTACGCTGCAGCGTAGGGCCCCGAGGTCCATAGGGGCCCCAGCGATCGAATTGATTTTATTTTTCTAGAATGAAAATTCAGTCTGTAAGTGTGAAAAAAATAGTCAGACTACTATATTTTATAAGAAGCTCAGAGGAAACTTGTAAATTATGAATTATTACTTTCACATGAAACGCAATTGAATAACAAAAGCCTCAGAGCAAAACTCAGATGTTGGAAAAAACACACCATCCAAGATTCAGCGTACCTACTGTTCCTAATGATCTGGTCTGCCTGCAATAAATTCCGTCAAGGGTGACAGCCGAATTCCAATTTTTACAATTAAGTACATCATAATCCAATAAATTTGTCGGCATTTCCTCTAAAATCTAGGAATGTGCTACAGAACGGCCGACCAGATGTTGATTCGTTTAGGGGTGTAAAGTGAAAAATACTTGTGCAAACTCTTGAAACCAAAAAAAAATACTGGTTGTTTAGAGATGTTGAAAATCATATATGATAAGGGAATGATTATTCTCCAATTCATATATTGCTTTAAAGTTATTTGTAACGCTGCCTATTACAAGTTGGGAAGCAAAGCGCTCATTTTCCAAACTGTCATTGATAAAAAATAAATATAGAACTGTTATGACAGAAAATAGACTGCAGTTTTTAGGAATACTTTCTGTATTCTTTGATTATGATTCTGCAATGAAAGAATTTGCTTATATTGAAATAAGAAGAAAACAACTTTTCTAGTGGAATTTTATTTTGTAGGTAACTAATTTACTGCTTTACGATATTTGTATCTTTTGTGATGACTTTATTTATTCCTTAATCTCGATGCCGCAATGAAAAATTTGCAGATATGGTATTCTAGAGATATTTTGTATTTGAATTTTTGTGATATTGCTCTTTTTTCAAGATTTTTATTCATCTTTTATATTTTGTTTTGATATACATACCTTGTGTTTTATTAATAAACTTCATGTTTTGTTCTTTGTTCAGAGGGGGCCCCAAAAGTTACGAAGCGTAGGGCCCCTGAAATCGTTAATCCGCCACTGATGATGATAAAAGAAAAACATCCAAAATCATCCTTATATTATATTATTAGCAAAGTGAGAGCAAGGGCTTTCTCAGGCTAATTCTTTTTTTGTGATTTGGCAATGCTGCCATTTTTATTTCAGCAGCACGTCATGACGAGTACAACCAATCAAAAATCTTTCTAGCCACACGATTTCCCGCTTCTTCTGATCGCTGAATGCGGTAGATTATTTTTGAGTTTTCAATATTTTTTTAAGGGTATATACCTATTGATGAAGAAAAAATTTAAAAAAAATCACGAATTAGGTGAGAATCCAATATCTCAAAATATATTTTTTCTGAAAATGACTGGAAATGCCCATTATGGAAAAATAAAACATGAAAAAATTCAAGTTATAGGAGGCCTATATGGACAAGTTTGGTATCAAAATGTATGTTTTCGAGGACGCTGAATTCAATTAAAAATAAACCAAAGCGCTATCTATCATAGTTTAGATTTTCACCTGTCAAATGCTATTTTTGCAAATTTCAAATCGCCATAGCTTCCGTTCCTGTGATCGCATCTACTGTTTGTTTGTATATTGTTACTCAGCATTGTCGAAAGTACCTCTGAGTATAATGGGTATAATGAAATCGATTTCGAAAATTCCAACTTTTTGGGTGAAAAATGCATAAGTGTAAGGCCCCCCAAAAACACCATATTTGCCATCACTAAGGAATTCCTGTCCAATCCAAACAAGTTTTTTGATCTGGTAGATCTACTTTGCATTCGAGCCATTGAGAAAATCCATTTGGCTGATCAATATCACCTATACTTTGCGCGCTGTGAGCTTCTGAACAAAACTTTTCGTTCAAATTCAATTAACTATTTTCAATAGTCTTATTTTTAGTTACAAGTAATAATTGTGTGTTCATAAGACTGAGCAGATAATTCAATAAATAATTTCACCGATTTGAGTGGACACAGATTCTCGTCATATTTCAAGAGATTCCGTAAATCCCCTTATTCGGGACCTTTGGACGTCAGACTATTCCGAATTTCCACATTCTTTCTTACATTTTCCCCCCTCGCAAATTCCCATTCCCATGAACCAAACGAAAACCCCATATCGCAGTCCACTATGACGATCTTCCTCCGCCTCCAATCCTCCCACAATCAACCCTAGAAGATGATTCTTTCGCCCCATAAAAGCCTTCTCCATGACCGAGATCCCGAAAATCCAATTTCCCGGCTCCTCCGGGATCCGAAAACAAAGGAAACCACGTCTCTTCATAAGAGACGTCGTCAACGATAACATCTGGAAGGTGAAAAATAACGGGGGTTGCTGGGGGGAGTCTTGAACGGACGGGGTTGCCGGAGACGTCACCGGGGTCGGACTGGCGTTCGAGGTGGAAATATCCAGGGAAAACGGAGAAAATGGACGCAGTTCCGTGTCAAGTCACGTGGAAACATCGGTTGAGAATGTGGCAATGACTGACAGGGGTCTGCTGGGGCGGGAAAGAAAAATTGTTGAATAATTGAGGGGGATTCAATTTACTCATGGCATTTTGTTTGGATAAGATGGGATGGAAACATACAAAATGAATACTTGAATGATGCGGGCTGTAAAGAATTCTGTTGTTTTTTCGTCTCAAGCCCTCCTGGTACGTTCGAATTCATTGAAAAGTATCAATATCGACCACTCCTGCAAAATATCGGTTTCTGACTATGTCTGCTCATAGACAACCTTCGAGTACTTGTCGAATCATGCAACAGCGGCTTCTGAACGCTTCTGTTTTTTTAGTCTCGATCAATTTCATTCTTATTTCTTACTCACCCATTGTATATGATGGTTTCTTCCTGAGATTTGGTGTCGGTAACTTGCATATGCGTAACTAGGATGCCGTATATGTCGGCTGAGACTTTGTCGAGGAAGATTTCCATCTGGAGCGGTGTTCCAGGCGAGACATTGAGTTCGCCAGTCACTAATTTGCCTGCTTGTCTAACGCCTACCCCGAGAATAGGTTCGGGAGCCTTTTCCGTAACTGTCTTTGTTATTTCCAAATCCCTGAAAAGAAGCAGAATGAAATTTGAATTCAGGTGGTCAAGCTGCAGGCAAAATACACACAACCAAACTTATATGGAATCACCCAGTATTAAGATGAAATATTATTTTGATATCTTTTTCGTTAGAAGCAAATAAAAAGTGCAAGTGTTTACTCACAATAACAGATAGGTTCATAAGCACTTGATATGATTTGGCTTTGCAGTGTCGATTTTACCATTTCGTTCGAACGTCGCAGTGAATTTATATTTTGTTTTTTTGCGAAGTTTTAAAAAGAATGCCCTATGTGGGGTTATCGGAAGTCCAAAGAGGAAGAATTATTACTATGGCAGAACAAGGTATGTCACAAAGACAAATTGCAAGAACGGTGGGGGTTACACAAGGGGTTGTTTCAAAAACCTATGCAAGGTTTCTGGAGTTAGGAACCCTAAAGAATAGGCCGAGAAGAAGTCGTGGAAGAGTAACTACAGAAAGGCAGGATCGCTTTTTAGCCCAAACAGCAAGAAGAAATCCCGCAGTATCTCATTCAGAGCTTCAAAGGCAATTTTTGCAAGCTACAGGTGTTAGTGTTTCTGTCGAAACTATCAGAAAAAGACTTCGCGCTCGGGAATTATTCAAGAGAAGAGTTCCAGAACTATCAAGGCAAAATAAAGTTGACCGTTTTAATTTGTGTTTAGAGCATGAAAATTGGACTATTGAAGATTGGAAAAATGTCTTATTTCCGGATGAGACCAGAATTGGCCTACGATCAGACGACCGGCGTGTTCGCATTTTAAGAGGTAGAGGGAGGCAAGCTAGGCTCCAAACTGCAAGACCGATCCCTAAATACAAAGGAGGTACTGTAATGTTTTGGGGCGGAATTATGTTTGGTGAGAAAACTCCTTTAATTTCCATTAGACAATCTCTGACAGGGCCTAGGTATGTTGATCTAGTGCTACAACCTGTAGTGAGGCTCTGGCGAGGTGCCTCTGGAGATTAATTCCTATTTATGCAGGATAATGCACCTCCACATACCAGCAGAGTTGCAAAAAAAATTTTCGAAACAGAAGGTGTGACTGTTTTAGAGTGGCCTTCTTGTTCACCGGACCTTAATACTATCGAGCACTTGTGGGATAGGATCAAAAGAAAAATAAGAGCTCGTCAAAATAATCCTGGTAACGCAGAGCAACTTATACAAGCGGATTTAGAGGAATGGGCAAATGTTACAGAAGAAGAAATTAACAACTTAATAGAAAGCATGCCTCGTCGAATTCAAGCTTGTATCAATGCCAGGGGTGGTAATACTGATTATTGATTTGTTAAAATCGTTTTATTTGTTGTTCAATTCTCAGTTACATAAAAATTATTTTTAGAGAAATTTACACTTTTAATTTTCTGTTCTATTATAAAAATAATCTGTTAATAATTTATATTATTTTTGTAATAAACTTGTTTTGGGAAAACTGCTCTTCACTTTTCAGCGACTTTTTTTAATTAAAATTCGTTTTTTCCAAATAACAGGGTGATTCCATATAAGTTTGGTGGTGTGTATTTCAATATTTCCGAAAGAGCAGATCAGGGAACTGGGACAAATTCTATAACTGCTGCTGTCAATTTTTCTTTTGATAACTGAAATATTTTCTCATTGTTTAATAGTCGGATGTGACTCTACGTCCAAGGTCAATGAACGAACGTTGAAAATCTCCTGACACTAGATCAATGCTATTAGTGACCTATTTTTTTTCAATTAGTTTCAGCGCCATTTCGTTTCATTCCTTTTTATCGTAAAAGTTGTTATTCGGGACCACCAGTGGCGCACCGAGGGGGGGGGGCTGTCGGGCTGCAGCCCCCCCCGAGCTCAAAAATAAAGGATTGTTTTCGTCGTTTTCGAGTTTTTTTTTTTATGTAAAAACCTGATTACTCGAGAGCAGCCCCCCCCGAATGAAATTTCTGGGTGCGCCACTGGGGACCACGTAAAAACAACCGCTTTGAATTGTCCTCGATTTTTGATCGACTCCATATACCTGTTGTGGTTTTAGTCTGTTAGGTCGTAAAACGGAAGCGTTTATTCCTCTTTTTTTCGGTTTTTGATGAGTCTGAATTGCATTACATCAGTTTATTTTTCCGCCGATTGTTTATAGTTCCGTTTAACTACTTAGGTTTGCGAGAAAAGGTGCGGAGATAAAGTTTATATCACAACGTTGATATTCTAGTTGTTGTAATTCTTTCAGCAATGTAGGTATACTTCATTCAATATTAAAATACTGGTTTCAAAGCATAATCGCATTAACAATGCCTATGTCAACACACAAACATGGTCTACAGTATGGGTATTACCATTGGGTATGCATCATCAGTTAGTTGAATTCTCAATGGTATTACCTTATGGGTCCATTTATCAACTAAATCGATCTGAGAATTGTTTCCATTAATGTAGAAAGTTACAAAAATTGACCATACGAGTAAAGTCTACTGACTCAAGAGTTTGAAAGGAATGAGGAAGAAGCAAATTTGTCCTGTTAATTTTTATGGATATTGTTGCTTGATATTTGATAAGCATAATGGGAAACACTAGTCAGGACCGGACTCAGAGGAAAGAAATTTTGAAATGCTTCCATTTCGTTCTTTTGAACCATGGGTAAAAGTCATCTCAAAAGACATCTTAGTATACTAAAGTACCATTTATCGATATCTACCATGTATGCCAAAGCATTTCTCGAAAATTTCGGTTTTTCGCATTTTTTTCGTAAACGGAATGTGTGATCATTAATATAAATCGGACAAAAAGCTGTAGATCATGTCTACAAACATTGTTTGGATAGTATTTTCTACGAATCACCATGCCTGGGATAGCACCATTACAAACATAGAAAAAACTAGTACACCAGTGAACTTCGCTTATAATAGTAATATTCTAAAACTAGTTGCAGAATGGGCTCCTATTCCAACACGTATGCGAAATTCGAAAACGAGCGACGATGAAGCGAGTTTTCGAATGCATGAGTGTTGGAATTGCCTTCTGCAACGAGTATTAGACGATATTTTCTCTATTTCAGTCAAGTTTTGTGAAAAACTGTCGAAATTAATTGAAAAATTCAGATTATACATCCAAGTGACTTTTGTATTGTGTCTTGGCAGTTGGTGTGACCGTTACGAAAATTGACAGATACGGCATTTGAATCGTACGTTTCGAATTTTTAAATATTATAATATAATTATTTATAATTACGCATTGAATTCGTGAATTATGTTTGAAGAAATTGATTTAACACCTCCAGAATTGAGAAAAATTGCGAAAAATGTTGCGAATAAATTAATGTGATTTGAGTTCGGCTGTGTACACGTGTAGTTCAATAATAAACAAAGTTGTATTTCGTGTATTCTTTATTGGATAGATCGCAGAGCGCTTTCGGCTGTTAAGCCATCTTCAGTGCAATACCTGCAAGTGAGCAAAGGCTAACATAAAAAGTTTTGTAAGCTAAGGTTGTGTTACCCACTCGTCAGGTATACGAGGGAGTCCTCCCTTATCCAAGTCATGCGAACAATGAGGTAACCAAACGTATTCTACAATTATGTTCGTTCAAGAATACAATTATATATAGCAGCGGAACAATGTAAAACAATTCTACTAATTCTAGTCAAAGTCTATCAAAAATGTGGATCAAAGATTATGTCATATTTGTCATTTTAATCTTTGATCCACGTTTTTGAAAAATGTGGATCAAAGATTATGTCATATTTGTCATTTTAATCTTTGATCCACGTTTTTGATAGACTTTGACTAGAATTAGTAGAATTGTTTTACATTCAGGGCCGGATCAATACCACTTGGCGCCCGGGGCACAATATATTTTTTCGCCTTCTCGATTTCAGCGATTTCCGTATGTACCTAATTATTAACTCGATGAATTCGCCCCCAATTCTGAATTCGCCCTGGGCAATTGCCCTTTTTGCCCTGGGGTTAATCCGGCCCTGTTTACATTGTTCCGCTGCTATAGAATTGTATTCTTGAACGAACATAACTGTAGAATACGTTTGGTTACCTCATTGTTCGCATGACTTGGATAAGGGAGGACTTCCTCGTATACCTGACGAGTGGGTAACACCACCTTAGCTTACAAAACTTTTTATGTTAGCCTTTGCTCACTTGCAGGTATTGCACTGAAGATGGCTTAACAGCCGAAAGCGCTCTGCGATCTATCCAATAAAGAATACACGAAATACAACTTTGTTTATTATTGAATAAATTAATACCTCAAAAATCCTAATCCATGTATGAAAATGAATAGGAAAAACTTGTGAAGTGGTCTGAAGAGGATTCGGTTATTTGAATTTCAGGTAATGTTTTGTTAGCATAATTTGAATAACGTATTTATGAATTAGGACATATAAATGTTCTACATTAGGGTGAACTTATTCAATGTAACGCAGTATGGCTCAGAAATTGATAAAGGAAACATTTCCAACGAGTATTGATTGAGAAAATACCAAACGAAAACTTTGGGATTTTTTTTGCAAACACTAAAAGGATTACCAACTTCTCGTTATCATTTTCGTAATCTGTGACCCAAATTTAGTGAGTAAAAATTTTTTCACTTTTCCAACACGATACTTTTAGTTCTGAATTATACAGGGTCTTTCACGAGGAACCTCACCCATATTTATACGGGAAACTACTGAACGTATTTTCATGAAATTCAGCACTTATAAGTATTTCACGATGCTGATGAAATCTAAAATATTTTCAAGGCATAAGCATTTCATTAGCATCGTGAAATACTTATAAGTTCAGTAGTTTCCCGTATAAATATGGAAGAGGTTCCTCGTGAAAGACCCTGTATTGGATAGGATCGGAAGCCAGTGCTGACAACCATAAAACAAAAAATATAACTGAAAACAATGCGGTAATGAGTTCGTTACAGTACTGTAATGAAGTCATCAGGATACTGAAATAGAGAAAATTTATTTTGAAAACTTTTGATAATTCGTCCTATAAACTATGGTCAAAATACACCGTCAAGAATATCAAAGATCCACCAAATCAGATGGTTGAGACTCATGTACAGGAATATTATACTCGGAATTCGAATGAGAATAAATTGAAAATAGTAATTCGAATGCCGAATTTCTTCAGTTCGCCTAAACCTCTGTGAATGACTAACGTTTCCTGTCGTGTCAACAGCATTCCCTATGGAGAATACAGAGGATGTCGCATTTCTGTAACATTTCCATTTATCAACTGAAATACCGTCATATTCAATTGAATTCACCGCCAATCACGAACAGGAAACGATATCGAATGGGTCCCGTGATCGAGTGATTATATGCAAATCACGAAGAGGCGTCGATGGCGGAAGAAAAACGGGCAAAAAGCTACCGCCCACGTGGTTCCGGATGCCACAAAGCGAGAAATGCGAATTTTATGAAGTGGAAGACGAAGATGATGATGTACGAGGATGTATTGATATCTAGTTAGCCTATACCAGTTCCATGCATAAACAAAATATTGCGATACCATATCAACGAACAATAACTTATTAGAAATGTCAGTGTAGAGTCCGACGTCAAAAAAGTAAACCAGAGTTACGCAATAAATAAAAAAAAAGATGTATCGAGCCATCATCAGTTACCTGTATTTAAAAGAGTTAAGAGGTAAGCAGATTTACGAAGATATGCTTAATACCCTTGGTGATCAATGTCCTTCGTATGCGACCGTGAAAAATTGGACTGCAAGCTTCAAAAGAGGTAAATTTTTCATTGACGATGATGACCGATCGAAGGCCAGTTTCTGTGTCCCTGAAAATATCGATGCAGTTCATGACATGATTTTATCAGACTGTCGAATTGGGCTAAAACGGACACTGAAGCACTGAAGATTTCATACGAACGCGTTCATCATATTGTTCACGTAAATTTGGACATGAGAAAAATTTCAGCAAAATGGATCCCCAAATGTTTGAATGTTGACCAAAAGCGTGCAAGGGTAGAAGCATCGCGTTCGATCTGTGCTCGATTTGAAAACGATGTAGACTTCATAAACCGAATTGTTACTATGGATTAAACTTGGGTACATTTCTACGATCCAGAAACAAAGCAACAATCGATGTAATGGCGACACTCTGGTTCTCCAAGACCTAAGAAGTTTCGTGTTAAAAAATCTGCTGGAAAAGTTCTTACTTCAGTTTTTTGGAATCGCCATGGAGTAATCATGATTGATTTTTTTGATAAGGGTAGAACAATAACTATTCGACATTACTGATCACTCTACGGTAAAAAATTAAAGAGAAAAGACGCGGAAAGCTATCCAAAGGTGTTTTGTTTTCACAGAACAACTCCCCAGTACACAAATTTCATGTTGCCATGCAAAAAATTTGTGATTTAGGGTTAGAATTACTAGAACACCCCTCTTATTCACCAGATTTGGCTCCGTCCGATTATCATCTCTTTCCTCAACTGAAAAAAGTTTAAAAGGTCGTAAATTTTCTTCCAACGAGGAGGTAATAAAAGCTGTGGAGGACTGGTTTGCAGAGCAAGAAGAAACATTTTTTTTAAAGGTCTAGAGACGTTGCAGGTTCGCTGTAATGAATGTATTCAATTAAGAGGAGAATATGTTGAGTAATAAAATATTTTAACATTGAAATTTTGTTTGGTTGTAGTAGGCTAAGAATTTTTCAATATATCCTCGTATATTTCTTGTAGAATCATTTTTGGGAGTATAACTTCATCAACGTTTTTATGTTATACAGGGTGTCCCTGTGTATTAAACGGATAGGGTTGGTAGTCCTTAAATCCATTTAGCCGTTCGGTTTGTAACACTCACTCTGGGAGGCCCTGTACATTCTCAGGAGGCAATCAAATAGTAATTATTCATTACATTCACCTTCATTGGACAAACTCCACTATAAGTTTTGCTGTATTCTGAAACTTTCGACACGAGGTTCGACAAACTCCGTAAAATTAGGTCTCGGATGGACACAAGAAAAATTTGAGAAAAACTTTTACGAGCTCGGAAACAACTTCCGAACAACGCAATCATGAAACAATGAATGTTGTCCACAAACGATAAAAATCTGGGAACTTACTCCGGTTCCTGGAATCCCGCAGGGAGAACGCTCCGTCTCGACACGGTGTGGTTCCTTAAGGATAAGATGGAGCATTTCACGTGGATCGTTTCTCTGGTCTTCTTTGGCTGACCGGTTTCGGTCTTCTCCTCGCCCTCGATCACCAGGGTCTGGTAGAAGATTTGTTTGCCCTGAAAACAAAAAAAACTTTTTTTACAATTCATTATCAACTCAGAAATTTGGTGATCTAAAATCTTTGGGGTTTTGCCACCGAATACTTTTCAAGAATTCATGTCCAGGAAACACAAAATTCTCCGCGAGCTTTCTGATAGGTCACACTGCGGCTCTCATGCGATGTTCCTAAGCGACATTATCAATTTATTCTTTTTGCGAGCTCTCAAAGATGTCACGAAGGCAACCATAATGAGAACTTACGATTGCAAGCTCCCAGGGATAACCTGAGTGCTCCCAGAATGAGAAATTCAAATTGCAAGCTCCCAAAGTTATCTTGAAAATAATAAGAAAAAGAAATTGTTTTGTCAGGGTGAAACCAAACGTAAAAACATCGTCCATTATCGGTTCGTGTGACAAGCATCTGGAAAAAGACCTTGGTCTCGTTTCAATTTCATGTAGTTTGATTCTCTGTTGAGTAGACGTGTCCGCGAGGCTTGATATTGTTAAGATATATCGTAATATCGAAAAGGATCATTCAAATGAACTTTTTTGTGACACTGAAATGTTTTCATGAGGACTGATTTGCAATTTCAGCATATTCAATCGTTATTTTCTAGAAAATACTCAGATTCTTTGATTTCCACTATTTCTATTCATTCAATTTGTAGTCCAAGATAATTCGGTGGTGGAAATTTGGAAGGGATATAGAGCTTCCAGCAACCTCTCAAAGAAGTCACAATTTCTTAAAAAGAAGTCGCTGGGCTGTCTTTGGGATTTGGTGACTGGCATCAAATTTCACGAAAATCAAGGATAAAAATTCTGATAGAAAATAGAATAAGCCATAAGCATAAGACACAATAATATGTACAACATGACTCCAGAAAAGCTCAAATAACTCAGGAATTACTGAATTAATGAGCAAGAGCATCTTAAAGTGCTATCACTATTTTTCTTCGCAGATTCCAACGTAATCATGAAAAAATAGGGTTCTAATTTGAAAAACAGAAGTTATGGCCAATTTCCGATCACAGTTTTCGACACAAAATTTGAAACACCCTGTGATGATCTTTATGAAATTCAAAAGATGACCTTTCCACATTCCTATACTTTGACGTTGTGAGAACGGTTTACACTCGGGATGTTCGGAATAAGAAAAATGAACATAATACTGAATATGAATATTTGACTTTTTTTCAGGTCTTTTTCTATATTTTGAAAACTATTCGCATGAATACAATGGATTTTTCAGACATGTATTCAGCATATATGTCCAGTTTTTCAGAAACGTCTAATAAGCACTCGAACTTGGAATAACCTGTATTGTAATAACAAAGAGCAGGAGAAAAAAGATCAAAATAAACAGGGAATAGAAGAGAAATTACGATATGACAAGAAATAAGTCACAAAAATATCTGTTGTTGATTTGAAAACTTCAAGAACAGTATTTTTCACATCGTTTTTCAGCAATCAAAGACTTCTTCAAAGCGCAAAATCAGAGGGAATTTTTTGAAAAATCAGTAAGACGAATTAGCCAATTATTCATCTGTCCCGCCGCCTCAAGATCAAACACAAATAAATCCGGGACCACGAACGGAACATCCGAAACGCAATCAATTGTCGAATTAATCTCCTTGAGACGAACACCGAAACAATTCGGGGAGCGTTGGTGAGCCCGAAAGGATCAGTCCAATTTGTCCCGTAAGTACAATCCTTGTTGTCGTTCGATTAATTCCTCATTTCCGAAGTATTTTCTGCGCGTCCCGAGTTTCGCAAGAAAATTCCCGGGGCTCGGCTGCGAAATTAATTTGTTGTCGAGTTTGGTTGATATTGTCGTCTTTGGGGGTCAGGAGTCGGTTCCGGGAGGGTTGCTGGGGTAAGAAAGGCTGACTGGAATAATTTGGGTCATAAATAAAGTTGTGGTTGATTATTCCGGTGTTCGGAATAATTAAATGAGCGGTTCCAATTAATTGAAGCGTTCAAGAAAAAGCCATTCGGATGGAAATCCCAGCTTTGAAAAAAAGGGTGAAAATGCTCGTCTATCTTTTTTTTTTAAATGTAGTGGAACGTGAAAGTGTACCTATAAATAATTGTCTAAATTCAACTTGTCGAAAATACTTGAAAACGTCCATTTTTCCCACCTAAAATTTGAGTAGGAATTGTGGAAAGAAAGAGCTTTTTGAAACGAGGGTGAAAATTGTTTTATTGAAAAATATATTTTCCGCAAATCACTAGGAAATTTTGACATTCCTAACAAAATTTGTCATAGAAAAAGTCAAGATTTCCCAACTGTTAGGAAATATTCATTTCCTTACTGTAAGGAAATGATAATTCCTTACAGTTGTCAGTGTTCTACATAAGCATATTCGTATTTTTCTCTAGATTTCTTCGGCAATAATTCTAATGAAGCAGTATTCACTGCCTCAACCAGCTCTGGAGGAGTTCCAGAAATGGAAAATTCATCATCACTCATCATTTTACACTGTTTTGTCTTCGAAAAGACCAGCAATTAAATAAATATTCGTCAAGTTGGAAAATTCAGCATTAATACGTGTCCATAGTAACGCAACCAATTCCATTCCGAATTTCAAAGCTCCATTTATTTATGAATGAAATAATTCCCGGTTTTTTCTGAATTGATTAAAATCTCTCGATTTTCAAACGATTTATGGAAAAATCGTATGTTTACCTCGTAGGAGAAGCCACATTCCTGGACTCTGTGTTGCTTAGTCCCGGCGTACGCCTCGACTCAGCAATCGTCAAGGAATGTAAGGATTTTCCTACCCGGTAAACAATGTAGGTACTATTTTTTTTCATCTACTTTTCTGTTATGTAATTTTTGTTTTTATTCGAAAGATAATTTTATGACATTTATGTTTCAAAACTTCTTCCGGCATATGTCCACCACTACTAGTTCTGAGGAACTTTATTCGACCAGACCAATTTTGGACCACTTTTTCAAGTAATTCAGGCCCTATTTCAGCAATAACACGAGTTACGTTGGCTTCCAAAGCGTTCATTGTTTCTGGTTTATCAACACAAACCAATGAGTTGACATAACCCCAAAGAAAATAATCCAGTGGACTTATGTCGCATGATCTTGGAGGCCAATTAATTGGGCCATTTCTCGAACTAATGTTTTAGGACCCAATCATCAAACAACTGACGCTCATTAGAGCCGTTTCACATGCGACTGATGGTCGGTCCTGATGGTCGGTCGAACTGATCATCAGTCGACGGTATTTGTTTTCACATGGATGCGTATCGTCAGTCGCCGCTATCAAAGACCATTTACCGCTTTAGATTTGGAACGGGACACTGTTGTCGATTTGTGCGAGAACCGATTCTCGCACGAAGTATTCCGTATTCCGAAATTCTTAGATTGGGAATTCTTATTATTATGAGAATTCTTTGTTTGAAAAGTTATATGGGAAATCTACTCAATGATTGGTTCAAGTTTTATTGAATTTTTAAATTCCATTCCATCATCCTGTATTTCAAAACCCAAGGAACTCAGGCGAAAATATGAGGAACGACGACATTATCGACGATCAATCTGTTGATGAATATGCAAACATACTTGCTTCTTGCTGTTGTCATTGAAAAAGATTCTTGAAATCTTCCTGCAATACACAGATCTGAGCTGCATCCTCCCAATATTCAAATCTATATCTTTATAATTTTCTGAGTATGTATTCCAGAATTTCGCTTTTTTCATGACACTAATCACCATTTCAGTTTCTGAATTAACTTTTTCCTACCCATTCGTAAAGACGTAAAGAATCCTCAGAATATTCAATAACATGCGCAACACCGCAATCGCATACGGACTGATGGTGCGCATACATGTGAAAGCCTCCTTTGTCGGCTCGAGCCGACGACACGCAAACGCAGCGGGCTGGACCGATGCTCGTGCGTGTTCTATCGGTCGACTGATGATACGCATGCATGTGAAAGGATTGCAAAATTCAGTTCAAACGCCGGCTCCGACTGACCATCAGGACCGACCATCAGTCGCATGTGAAACGGCTCTTATGGTCAAGTGGCTTTAGTTCTTGAAACAAGTTGGATCTTGTTTAGGTGTAGACCAAGATCTTCACGCAAAATTTTCATGTGATGGATGCACAGAGTCCAACTTATTGTGAACGTCGACAAGTAGACAAATCTGGATCTTCTTTAATAATATCACTTACAGCAGCGATATCTTCTTCTGTACGTACACTCCTTTGTCTTGTTCTTGCTGCATCGAGTAGAGAAAATGTTGTCCGAAATCTATCGATAGTTGGACGAATAAGCTGCTCTGATGGACGATTATGTAAATCATAAATTTCACGAAGTGCTATAAAAGTTTGGCGAATAGAACACTGATTTTTAAAATGAATTTTAACAATTAGTAAACGTTTTTGCGGCGTAAGTCTTTCCATGATAATTTGTCAATGATTAATGAACAGAAATGTCGAAACAATATTGCTTCTACCTTCTGTCATATCACAGTTATCCGTATCGAAAGTTCTATCACTCTAAAAAAATACACCCGATATTAGTAGAGGTCTGTTGTTTCAGAGAAAAAATTAACATTGTACAAGATAAGTCACTAAGAACTGTATATATTTGCAATGAGGCTACTCAGATAAATATCAAAATGACAATTCAGAAGTAGGATGAAATTGAAAGTTTGAAATGTTGTGAATTTTTCAGCTCAGAACTTGATTTCTCAATAAACAGCTAAAGGTGGTGTTCCATTTCCAAAAACAAATTAAATTGGGAAATTTTCATAAACAGGTCCTAGAACAACACTAAATTATGAAAATGTTATGTGATGTGTGAAGATGATACTTAAACAAGCTCCTTATACTGAATTCAATGAGGAAATTGTTATTTGATGCTTAGTGGAAATAATTACTAAAATTCATAATTGAATTGAAAAACCAACAGAAGTGTAATGAAGAATTTTTCTGACAGTTTTCCTAACTAATTATTAATGTTTGAATATTCCTCATCAAACATTGAAAAAACTATACACAGGGTGAAATTTTCGCGAAAGACAAAACCAACCAATATTTTCAGAGCCGGAATTGGATTCTCAGAATTATGAAAGAATCGATTCGTGAAGGTACATCAAGACAATATCCCCTGAAAATTCCAATTGATTCAAGATAACCGTTCGAAAGTTATGACGGATCGAAATTTTCATTGAAGAGCGAAAATCACCCTGTATAAAACTTATGAAGGTCTTTTTGTATGGGCACTGTATTCTATGAAACATTTAAGTTGCAGAATGGTGAAGGAACTGGTCATTGCGAAATAGTTATTTAATCAACTAGTTTATTCATGACAGCGATTAACGGTCGAAATATTTTAACGCGTGAGCGGAGCGAGCGCGTTAATGTTTGAGACCATTAATCGCTGAATTAATAAACGAGTTGATTACAAGACTTTTCCGTCGACCTCATCACGAATTGAATATGAATTCTCGATAGAAATGAATTTTTATTTTGCATAATAGACAAATTTGACATAATGTAAATTTCTATGTTCATTTCGATATATTAATATTTATGCTCCCTATGGAACAATTCGCATAATTCATAGAGGGAATATTGGACATGTTGTGACATTCTGAATATTTACATTTAGTTCACATTTATATAATTACCTATGATATGCGATAAGGAACGTGTGAAGAAAGTGGAGGTTGAAGTATTATCTACTTTGCAACTTGTATCACCTGAAATTTCTTCTGCAGTCTATTTTATTTTGAATGGAGTTTCCAATTACAGTGGCTTTATACAAGACAGTGGCGACAATAGGGTCATAGAACACGTTTTTGCACAAACATGGCGGATATTTGTTTACATTTGAGTGTCGTGCTGTTTGACATTTGACTCGATTTTGAGCTTTATACACTATGACATGACAACAAATCAATAAAAGTCCGCCATTAGTGGTCTAAAACAGTCCGACCAATCAAAACGTGAACGTCTATTGTCGCCACTGTCCTGTATAAAGCCACTGTATTTCCAATATACCCTTCTGTGACAGAAGTTGATTTCCAACCAAGCTCGATAGTGCTCTGACTGAATATTTTATGTTCGGTTGCCATGACAATCGTGCATTAATAAGAAATCATGCATTAAAATAGGTCATTAATGGATGATTTCGAGTGCGTTAAAATGAGCTTTTATTCTATGGTTGACGGAAAAACAAATTCCCACAGGTATCCATTATGACGTTTGAGTTTTTCTATAACTATTATAACGTATATTTATAGATTTTCTTGGATCTGCCCGTGAGCATTAAATATCACCCAACTTCAGATACACAACGTCGTCAGTTTGAAATTTAAACATATCCTTTTTTGAAATTTGTGTTTATACGGGTGTTTGGTAATTCGACGTGAACCTTGGAAAGGGATATACTAGACGTCATTTGCAGTAAATTGCGTCGAGTAAATCATGGTCCGAAAATCTATGGTAACGAAGATATTGCGATTTTTCAACTTTTTTGAAATTTTCTGCTTCGTTGTCGAAAATAATTTATTATGTGAAAACTACTCGACTCTAAATATTCAATGTATATTTTTTTCAAAGCTGAGGAAATGGTCCTTATTTCCTGCGAAAAAGTATTCACTAAAAATTCAGATAACCCGAAATATACAGGGTCATAAATGGCTGCACCGGTTCTCCTCATAAAATCTTGGTAAAACAATTGAGAATTACTCGAAAAAAGTGTTATGAACTTGGTGTACAAATGTAAGGAAAAACTTCCCTGTTTCATCAGCTTTCCAAAAAGGTACATATGTGAATAATTCCTTCATGCAATCAAAAAATATGGCCGGAAAACCAAGCAGACAACAGACTTTTTCGAGTCATTTTGATATCCTATTATCCTTTATTTCACTCGGCGTGATTCGTAAGCGGGTCATGGTTCGATCACTTTCGGACCATGCTTCACTCGACGCAATTCACTGCAAGTGACGTCTAGTATATCCGTTTTCAAGGTTCACGTCGAATTACCAAACACCCTGTATATTCCGAAGGTATCTCTCATCTATTTGGTAAAACATGATAATTTCGAAATCTTTCAATACTGGCAACATAAAAATGAACTGAAATCACGAGAATTATAACCTACTCTTTATTATAACCTTGTTTTAAGTTCGAATTTTCTGTAGAATACGTCACGATATCGAACAGGAACTTTAACAGTACGCAGTGCTTGATATTCGAGAATCTGATGAGTTTGTATAATTGGAACTGATTTAATTGAAAACTACCCTGTTGCTAACATATTTGGCAAGGTATTTCAGAGATGGGAAATATTGATACTTTTTTCCAATACAGAATAGCATGACGCAAAAATTGTGATCCTTTTTGGCCTCCTTTTTGTGGATGCTCGTTACATCTCCTGCCCAAATGAAATTAGAGATTTTGTGCATTCCGGAAATCATAGAAAACGAGGATTGGCCGTTTTTCCGATAAATCATTCGCGTTCTAAATTCCGACGTTAATGAAGTCCATCGCGATGGAGAAGCCCGATCGAGCAGATCACAATGAGGCTTTGATAGGCTTCTTTCATCGACTAATGGAGATTTCACGGAAACAAGAAGGCATCTCTTTATTGAATTCAGTATTCGTGACTGCGAATGAATGACAGGTGCGGATATACATTTCGTGCTTCGTTAATTGATATTAGAATCGACCTGGGTGGTTCAGGAAGAAAGTCTCTGTAGACAAAGGAGTATTGACAGTGTTTTTATTTTACTGACAAAATTGCATGCTGATATTGCTTATGATTTGATATTCAGTAGTAATATCACAAGAGAGTGAGAATAAATTGAAAATAATTCGACAGATTTTAGAAAACTTGTTGCCAGGCAATAGACACGAGAGCCCGAAGGGCTCGAGTGGCTATTGCCAAATGGCAACAAGTTTGAGAAAATTCCTGGAGAATTATTATCTAATTTATCGAACTCTCGTGTGGTATTCGATGGATTATTTTTTGACGTTATTCTCTGAACTTACAATCAAAATCATTAATTTTTAAGATTTTATATTTTTATTTCAACAAATTTATATTACTCGACTCAATATAAACAGAATGAGTTATACAAACTAGGATGCATTGAAGTTTTGAACATGAAAAATACAATTTCTTCTGGAAGCCAGACGGTGTGTTTTCGTCGTTGAGTTTTATCATGTCCAAGATTTCTCCTCTGCTCAAACTTGCAGAACTTTATTTCCTCTTTTAGAGCCCTTCCGGTAATAACTTACGCTTGGTGTTTTTAGCATATGTGGTGGATTTGAATTCGATATCATTGAATGGGTCGAATCTTCTATTTAATTGGTCGTAGAACAACTCTTGAATTCATTTTGCGGTCTTATTCCACATTGTCTTCTCCATTCTGTTTCTTCATATTGAACCCAAACTCTTTAAAATAACGGCTTGTTTTGTTGTTGATGTTCCAATTCGAAGCCCCTCTCGTCGCAAAATAATTGGAATTGTTTCCAAATCGACGCGCTGCTTATTTTGGTATTCTAACATAAACTTTCAATGATTATTTTATTTAAATCATCGACTGATGATTCACTGAAACTTTTGGGATTCATTTCACGAATTTCTTGAAAATTTACGACAGACGCGTCAAATCAAGAAAATCCGTTGTCATGTGGTTGTCATTCAATAAAAACAATGTACATTGAATTATTCTCGCTGGAATAATGTAGGTAGATTATTCCCACTATAATAATGTTTTGATTGGCTAGAACGTATATGAATTCCTGAAATTGAAGATTTCTATTGGTTTCGAGAAACGTCAAAAAATAATCAGCGGAATTCAGTTCGAGTTGGCATAATATTGAAAAATGTTTCCATCGGATCATTCGAATATTTTGATCAGCTGGTCTCTTGATAGTTTATGAATTGTAAAATTTTGAATAATAGTTCCTTCAACGGAAATATACAAAATATTGTAATACATCTAAATATTTCAATTAACTAGTATGGAAGTTGAAACAAATATCTTCACGGTTCGGTTGATCGTTGTAAAAAAATATTCGAAACTTGATATCTCTGTGCCAAAAAATTATTGAATCGTTTATCAAGCCCATACTGGATGTCTGGCTATACTTTAACGATTCAAATTATTTATCTTCGTTTTAGGTTTCTTATGGGGTCTGAGTGATAACAGATAAAATCGTTCTACGAACTCGGTTGCAGTATATGCGTACGACGGCAGAAAAATTCGAAGTTGAAATCGTGGGATTTGCAACGCAGCATTTCCCAAACCGTTGCATGGGAAACTGCATTATCTCAAGAAGGCCCTACCTACGAGAGGTAGGAAGCAGAAAAAATATTTGATTTGTAAAGACGGGGATGGAAGAAGTTTTGATTTGATTGGTTTTGAAACATCGACGAGGGAAAACCTTAAATTTGATTGGTTTTTAGAGGAAACGAAGAGGGGAAATTTTCAATTTGCTCGGGAGACGAAATGGGCGGTGACTGGTGAAACCTTAAACGGAAAGGTTGCCAGTGCTCGCGAATATGGTTCGGAAACTTAGGGTAGTACGGTTTCAGGGTAGGTACTTCAGTGATTAGAAGTACGGTCTCAAAGTGGAGACGAAAAAAAAATTAAGGTTGATTCGGAAGTTGAGGAGTAACTGCAGGAGTCTTAAACGCAAAGATTCTCAGTTGACTCGTTAGATATGCTTTTGGTATGGTTTCAAGGGAGGTTTAAGAATTAATTTAGTTTCTAGGTTTTCTTGGCTCCGGTGTTAGGGAAACTTATAGGTTTTGGTTTTATTTTTGAATGGTCAGCCTCGAACGGAGTCGAAAGTGTTGAGTCGAAAATATAAAATGTCTGAAATTACTTAGAATTATTTAGATTGCGTCTCGTCGGTAAAACGGGAGTGAGATTAATCTGCGAAAGCGAGTGGGTGACGTGTTTTTGTGTTTCTTTCTCTGTTTCAGGAAAGATTCATCATCCTTAGGATTTTTGGTACAGGAAAAAGGTCAGATACTCTCGTCTATGCTTAGCTTATTTTGAGTATTGGTAGGAAGCTGCATGCAAGCCCAGATATCTTTTATAGTCCAAAGTCCCGAAATCTACCATAAGTCGAATTTTCTTTTGAAGCGTATTATTTTTGTAATCACCCTTGAGTATTTGAATGTTTATATGGAAATTATTTTTGAGATTTCCCTTGTGTATCTGAAAGTTTAAGTGGAATTATTTTTGCGATCTCTCTTGAGTATTCACAAGCTTAAATGGAATTATTTTTGAGATCTCTCTTGAGTATTAAAAAGTTTAAATTGTATTATTTTGAGATTAACCCATGTTTATGATTTTGGGTTATTTTGACGAACCCTCTAATTTTTGATAACTCGATTTCTCTTTTATAATTGGAATTTACACTGATGCTTGATTTGATTTCAATGATTAGATTTTCTTTTGTGATTTAAAGTTGATGTGATAAGTTGATTTGGTTTTGTAGTGTTCATTCCATTTTAGAAATTGACCGAATATTCGGATAATTTAGTTGTTAACGTGATTGGATCATGATAAGCGTGTGTAAAATTGTTTATTTTACTTTGGTCCTAATATAAGTCTTGAATTTAAACCCAAAAAGTTTCACTTTGACAAATAATCGAAAACATATTATAAAGCCCTTTTTAATTGAGAGGAATTCAAATGGTGATGATAATTTAGCCCTACTCCGAAAAGATGTCGTTCTAACTTTGGCAATTTTATATCCTGCTTTCATAACACAATTCAATTCATTGCCGGATACTCCTAGAGATTCTCACAACAAACGCTGTGATATTCTCGTTTTCGAATCTCCACTGAAACATCGACGTTCTACACGAACGTCTATAATTTTTATCAGGAACTGGCTTACCGTTTTCTCATTAACTACTCTAGTGACAGCGCAACGATAAACGTCCCTTAGGTCGAGCTCCAGCACAGCTAAGTTCCCGGAAGCATCAGTATGGGGTCGACAAGCGGGATCAGGGTAATTCTTCAGGCCTTCCAAATAAACTTGCTTGGTGGTCGACGGGACTATGGGAACCTCCACCCGCATCTTGTCGGGGTAACATTTCACTTTCGGTCCAACTGAAAAGAAAATATTTTTCAGACGAAGGAGAATCTGGAGGAAAACCACGGAGGGATCTGCTTTGCAATCCAGAAAATTAAAAGATAATAGAGCATACCTACTGAGCCCCAGTTTTTATATAAGTATATCAACGGTCAACTGTAGATTTCTCATGACTATTCCACCCATTCCATTTTCAGTGAGGAAGTTTCCTTAGCAACACTCGTTTCTCATCGATAAAACATTCACATCGGCAAAACCAACAAGTTGGTTTTTCAGCGAAAAAATTTTTGACGTTTCTCAAATTCATAGATAGCTTCGGGAATGAATACCATAGAGAAAACAAACAACGTTTAGTTGATCTATGATGAATACTTATTCGTCAAATAGCGCAATACAAGCCCAATGTGACCATCTTCAGACACATTTTCCCGTGAAATAGTCATGGTGAATACCACTCGAGATGAAATTTAAGCAGGTAAAATTTCTCTCTTGTAATATTCAAGTTTGTTGCTTCTCGGCAATTTCGCTCATGACATTTTTCCAAAATCACTCGCCTAACGGCTCGTTATTTTGATACAAATGTCATTCGCGAAATTGCCGAAAGCAACAAACTTTCATTTTACAATCGAGAAATTTTGCCGGCAAAATTTCATCTCTAATGGTATTATATATGAGAAATCTACAGTTGACCGTTGATACACTTATTTCGGAACACCCCTATGGCGTCGAAGACACTGAGAAATCTGAATGCCCTCACTTTGAATTCAAAATGAGTAGAAACTCATAATTTTCTAAGAACCATAATTAAGTAATTTCTTCTCCATTCGCGGTAACAAACCAGAACTTCCAATTGCACTAAAAGAAAATCGCATTTACTGATAATACTACCGTTTGTGTAGCCTAATATACAAACTTGATCATTGTGAATTGTGATTAATTGCAATGAAGTTTCGCAAAAAGACATCAGGAAGAATGTAAACGGTTAGTTAACTGATGCGCTACTTGAAGCTGGCGCATGCTGTGGGAAATTGTCCGAGAAATTATGCGAAAATTGATTGGGTTTGACGGTTGAGTGATGACGTGGAAAAATCCCCGCTGAGATTAAGTATTGCAGTTAACCGGCTACAAGATAATTTCAATTTGAGATGAGCTCATCAACTGGAGATATCAATTGGGTCGTAATAGATTTGGGAAAATGCTTTACGACTAATACTGGATTGAACGTTAAAAAGGGGAAAATAGGTTACTCTAAGTGGGGAGCATCTCAATTTTCGGTAGATGAGCATTCGTCAGTTCAAATAAACATCTGAAAAAGATTTCAACTATACATTTTAACGTTAATACTGGAAATATTTCACGTATACAGGGTCCTGCAATAGTGCGTTCTTCTTCCACAGCTGCCGAACCAGACATCTCAGAGATTTCGTTGGAAAGTAGACCTCTTGTACCTTCATTTCTGCATCTCAGGAAATTATTTTCTGATATACAGGGTGTACCCGATAAATGTTATTCAACAAATGGATGATTTTTCTAATGGATCACCCAATATATTTTCACATATTTTCAATGACCTTCATTACCTCTTTCATGACGCAAAATCTTAGGGACATTTTCCAACAGTTCAGATCCTATTTGAAGAAAACTGCAAAAAGGTGAGGGAAAAGCAGTTCAGTAAAAGTCTTCTGACGATTTCCAGAAGCAATAGTAACATGAATTTGAACTACAAGTTTTTTAATTGAAGGATTTGCCCAAACGATCAACCTGTCATATACAGGGTGTCCGTTATTGAAGTCCAAATATGAAGAACTTCGAATTATTATTTCTCGATTTTTTCAAAGATAACACCTGTTTTTTTTCCCTAATAATGTAGACAATTGGATACCTCACATTTTCTCAGAAGTAACCTAAGGATTATTTTAACCCCCGCATCCAGCAAACACGAAAAATGATATCACAAATGGAAATTTTATTCAAAAGAGGTCAAACAATGGATTAAAACTAAATGAATAATAAAAAGGCTCAAACCAGTAGCCGAAAGCTTGGAATGATCAATAAAGAGTAACACTGAGAGATATCTTTGAACTCCAAACCCGAAAACCCCTTTTTATTAAAAATCGCCGAGTTCGAAAAAACTTTACTATTAAATGAATAATTATTGACAAACATCAAAACCTTCTCAGAATCATATTTCCTGAGCATCATCATAAAAATGATATTTCTTTTTCGTACAAGCAATTCATATTGATCACCTATTCAACCAATTGAATCAGTTTCTATCGGCTTTCCAAAAAAAAATTGATCAAGTTATTGCTACTTGTGTAGTACTACGAAACCTGTTTCACAGTTGAACCTTAAGAGGACTAACTCCATTTACAAAGTTACAAAAGAGTACCTATAAATAGATTCGTATAGCGAGTTATGATAGAGGACTTCACTAACAATCTACGTTAAAACTTACGCATAAAATAGAATAATGGCGTATACTCCATTCACTTTTATAAAGTATCGCGGTTTGCCATGAAATTTTGACACATTTCACCGTATATATTTTGAAAATGTTAGGTTATGGTCATTGCACTGTCAGATACGCCCACAACGTTGTCGTTTCTGCTAAAAAATCGTAGTAATTACGTATTTATCAAAATGTTCCTTTGGGAAATTAATGAATTTGAGAAAATATTAAGTTAATTCAGAAGACATTTAACTACATTTTTGCACAACCTGAAATACTCCAGTATGAAAATGTAGTAGTTCTACGAAACCTGCGCCACAGTTAAATCTTCGAAGAACTGACTCCATTTACAAAGTTGAAAAAGAGTAAATAGAAAGTAGACCTGGCAATGTCGCTTAATTTTCACGAGTGCCAAACTGCGTCTGTTCTAGGGGAAAAAACTTGATAAACCTAAATCATGGCCAACCGCGATACTTTATAAAAGTGAATGGAGTATACATAACTATCTACCTTGGAGGCGTAGGTTATGACACAGAGCGGGAAAGGAGCATAGAATGCAGAAAATTTGTTCTTCTTATTTTGAATGTTTTTTGCCCTATATCTTCGCCACAAAGCGCCTTTCTAAAATAATTACAGCATGAAATATTGTGTATTAATGCTTTTGGATCAGGAACACCCAACACTCCAATTTCTCGAGCGGAATCACATCGCCCGACTATGTCATGACAATACATGATTAAAGATCAATGGCGGCATTCGGCGACAGTGCACCCTGATCAAACAAGCTGCCAATTGGGCCAAGTACAAAGCAAACACTCAAGTCGCAAATGAACAACAGCGATCTGAGACACAGGGGAGCCTGTTGCGCTTGATGTACGCCTATAACAGCTGCAATTTTTCAATCTAAAAGGCCGGTTTTGTTTAGCGCAACGAACAAACAGTCGATACGTCGCCCGTCCGACACTTGGGGACTGGTGAGCGCCCGCGGCTTGCTTTGATTTATCAGCGTTATTAGCCGGGTTTCCTGAAAGGTAGGAACGTTATTTCGCGTTATTTTCTTGTCGTCTTATGTGGTTAGCTGGCATCGGGAGAGGGCTATCGATCATGTGCCCCGATTGCTGTCTCGCGTAATTTCAAGGGTTTTTTGTGAGACCGGGAATTGCAGATGGTGTGTCGGGTAGCGAGAAAAGCGTCCTTAGGCTGTTGTTTCGTTTACAAGAAGGAAGGATCGGGTCTATTTGTTGGAAATGTGCTTTTGTGCAAAATTTGACTTTCCTGATAATTTTAAAACTGCTGATTCAATCTGAATGAAATTCGGCATTGGGATGAGGAATGACGTATTCAAGCTGCGTGCCAAATTTAGTTCAGATCGCTCAAACAGAACCATATAGAATGGTTTCGAATTATTGACAAAAATTTCAATATAAATTGGGGACTATCGTCTGTGAAATAAACTAACTGACAAAGAAACTGCAACTCCCAGTAGGAGCTGTTTAAATTTTAATTTTTTTTGGTAAAATATAGATAGTATATCAAGGAGTAGATGATTAAATTTGGAGAAAAAAATCGTGAATGATTTTTCATGTAAACATTTTGTGTTACTTAAATATTGTACACAAACCAGCTGTTCCAGGCGATCCAAAGTCGATGTTTAGTTGTTGTTAAAATGCCTAGAGCAGGTGTACGCGGATTTTATCGCCAGTTAAGTGAATTTGAAAGAGGTCCTTTCGAGAAATCACTAACCGTACGAACAGAAATCCAACTACTGTTATGAGATAATGTCAAGTGTTGTCAAGCGTGGTTTGATTATGCCCAAAATCGAAGAAGATTAGGCACCGGACGTCGAAGGGTCACAAATGGAGTTCAAGATCGACGTCTAAGACTTATGGCCATTAGAGACCGATTTGCGACAAGTCGATCTTTGGCTAATGAGAGGTTAGGAAAACAAGGCCATCCTGTAACTGTCCGAACGGTTTACCACCGGCTAAGGTACAAAAAAATGTTTTTTACAAAAGTTTCACGAAATCGACTATGGTTTTTAAAATGATTTCACAAAATGAAATATAAACAGAGTGGGCAACATATTGATTGCAACTTCATTTTTTCAAATGGAACACCCTGTATACTTTTCTATATTTGGCAAGCTCCTTTTCCCCTAATTTCGAATATATAACATATTTGGTCTTTCTCTCTTATTCTGAGTACCACAGAGTTTCAAATATCAAGAAACAATTTATTTAGTTGATATTATTTATTCTATACCATAGTTTATTATTTTTTTATGTTTTATTGGATACTGTTAGGCATTCATCTGAAAAATATTGCTTTCAAGTAAATTGTTTGAATATAAAAAATTTCGGAAGGATTTCTCATATGTATTTTTTTATTCCGTAGTTTCATTTCAAAACTTTGAAACTTTGAAATAAAAGAGACAGACCCACATACGCATATATATTCGATATCAGGAAAAAATAAACAATTAAAATGTGGAAGAATATACAGGGTGTCCCATTCGAAAAAATGTAGTTGCATTCAATATGTTGTTCACCCTGTATACATCCCAATTGACGTAATCATTTTCAAAAAATTTATTTGATTTCGTACAATTTTCGTATGAAGTATTTTTATGTATCTGTTTTTGTGACAGAGTTAGAGGGGTGGTCAATTTATAGTGAACAACCCGGTACACCGGACAGTAGGCGTTATGGTATGGTGTGCTATTGCACATGCTGGTAGGTAACCTTTAGTCCTTATTCGAGGTGACATGACAGCGCTGCGTTACCTTCAAGAAATAGTGGAGCCATTTGTTCTCCCTTACCTAAACCGGCAGGATAATCCAATATTTCAGCAAGATAATGCTCGACCTCATTTTGCCAGAGTTAATTTGAACTGTTTTGAAGCGACCCATGTGAATCTTTTGCCATGGCCACCCAGATCTCCCGATCTTTCGCCCATAGAGCATGTCAAATCAAAGGTAGATGGCTTGGAAATTTACCCCAGCCCCCAAGGACTTTGGCGGCTCTGAGACATGAAGTACAGGTAGCTTGTGATAGTATCCTTCAAGAAGAATAGACCATTCTATTGCATCAATGCCAAGATGTGTTGGGGAGTGTATAGATAATCGCGATGGACAAATACATCATTACCAAATTTATAAAAAAATGCAAACCCTTCGTTTTTTCTCCAAATTTCAATCATTTACTCCTTACAATACTACCTATGTTTCACCAAAAAAATATTAAATTTAAACAGCTCCTTCTGGGTGTTGCAGTTTCTTTGTCAGTTAGTATATTTATTGTATCTGGGGAATACGACGGGTGGGGTAGGACGTCCCATCTGACCGTTTGCAGATAAGTTTCAACGGGTTGAGCAACGTCAGGCCGAGCGTTGTCATGCTATAGAATCACTTTATCGTGCCTCTGCTAGTATTGTGGCCTTTTTTCCTCGTATGAATTGAATACGGTTTTCACTCGGTTCCAACAGCTCATTATAAATACCATAAACCTGATTCCACCAAATGCACAGCATTACCTTCGCAGCGTGAATATTTGTTCGAGGCGACCACGTAGAAGCATGATCGGGCAGTCCCCATGACTTTTTTATTGACTTGCTAAAATAGATTCATTTTCCATCACCCGTCACGATACTTTGAAGAAAACTCTGAATTTTTTGCCGCTGAAACAGTTGTTCACAGACGAAAAAACGACGTCGACGTCTTTTGGCTTCAATTCATAAGCAACCCAGGTTCCCTGTTTTTTAAACAGAGCTGACAGAAAGCTCTTCTTGCGTTTTGCGAGGATCTTATCGAGTAATTCAGCGTATTCAAAGCTTTTTTGTTCCCGTCATGCGGACACCGAAATCACCGTCTTCGAAACGATGGAACCAATCGCGTCCCGTTGTTTCACTTAGAGCAGCACCACGGTAAACTTTTTGGAGCTCTCGGTGAGCTTCAGTAGGTGTTTTCTTCGGATGAAAGAAGAAACTCAACACGTTCTGCAAATGACGATTTTTTACATTCCCCATTTAGATGCGATATTTCATGTCGATCGAATCCGTAGTTTCTACAGCATCCTGTTTTCACAAGTACTGAACCATGTGTGTATACAAAAAAGCAATTCACATTCTATTACCGGAATTGATTGAAGTTCTAACAGAAAATTTGCCAAATGAAAATTTTCACCTCTGCATGTATTGTCGGCCTGAAAATATCTCGCTTATTCTATGGAACCTGATGATGTGGAGCTCTGAATGAAAGTACGAAGTTTAATTAAAAATAAATTGAAAGTAGGGACCAATTAATCTAGAACAGTGTCGCATTCACGATAGCGATTGCAAGGAACAGTTTGTTAGCGTGGATGTGGACCTTTTTCTCTTACCTCTTTTCGAAACGAAATTAATGTGGAATAGGTTCCGGGACTTATGACAAATGCAGGTGTTGAAAACTGGACTAATGAGTTTGAAACCCCTTGAGGATAAAACTTTTTTGTTGGGTAACGAGTTGGAGCTGGAAGCGGACGGAATCTGAACCCATGCACTTTCTTACAACTCGACGAAAATGTCAAGTTTGAATTTTCAATTCTTCCTTCGAACATAAATAGGTAACATAAATGATTCACCATGATTACTAAATGTAGTAACTGAAAAATTGAATCTCGATTAATCTAAGCCGTTGATCTGGACTCATCTTCTCCGATAAGAATCCACATGAGCAGCTCAATCTCAACAAAGATTCCACTTCCTTCAACACTGTATCTGAACCATCAATCAAGAGAAGATCTTCATAATTATCGGGGAACACTCCATTTATATGTTAATGAAAGCGTATAATAATAGGAAACCCCGAGAGGTAATCTTTTTGTAACCGTTACTCATCCTCATATTAGTTACATTTTTAACAGTACATATGCAAACCTACCATTTAAAATTTCTTCCTAGTAGGTCAGCGTAAAAAATCATTCTGGTCAGTTATATGAAGACTCCCATAACTAAGCTAATGGCAGATTCAGACTTTCAGATATCAAATTAATGTTCTTCCGAAAAATATCTTTATAATTTAATCTAAATGTATGAAATGTAGAGTTCAGATACTTTTCCATGTGAATTTTTGAAGATTATGTAGTATTTGACTTCCAAATATGGATATACAGGGTGAGTCTTTGACTTGTACATATATTTTAACTGCAGATTCCTCTCATCAAACGAAACACTTTATTTTTATACCATTTTTCAAAATTCGGTTTCGTTTGAAAGATACAGGGTGTCGAAAATCCATGAAAAAAACATTTTTCTGTTTATATCTTCGGAACCGTTATTTCGAATGAACTGGTTTGGTTGAGTTTTTACTCTATTTATGGTTCATATTCCTCAGTCGAAACCTATTCAATATCTCTACTAGTATAAAAGTTACGAATAGTCGACTCATCAATACACGCTAAAACACCATAAAACTACTTTAAAAAGATGAACGGTTCATATTTTCGAAAGAATCAATCATTGAAGAAACTAAAAGTATTCCTATTTTTTTTCAATAAAACGCGTTGTTTTCGAGTTATTTCCAATTTTACCCGGAGAAATTTGACGAAAAAATCATTAATTTCAAAAATAATCTGAATGCGTCTCTGAATTAAATATCAAAAATCGAATATTATTCCTTCTCTGGTTTTTAAACGAGTTTACATATTGTCACAATATTAATCAACTTTGTCGAGATATTTTAATAATAAAATCCCAAAAATGTGGGAGATAAAATTGAACACCAAGGAGGATTTAACACGCACAGTTTCTATTGAAAATTCATAGTTACCGGTCCATATTGAAGTTAAATGTCGATGAAATACAAAATTCGGATATGAATGATGAATCTCGATACAAACTACTCATTAAATTGAAATTAATGAAAAATAATACGATACCTGATAATCTGTGGCGATGTTTCTATCTAAACAATATCCTCTTGGAATTTTATAAACTCGACACGGTTGAAATTATATTAATTCACTTCACATAATAATCACATTAGAACAATAATTCACTGAACGTATTAAGAACTTCACATAATGTTTACAGTTTGTTCAGAGACTCTGGTTTGTTATTGTTTATGGTTGGCCTACAGATAACCAATCCTTCGGTTTTCACTCTACGCATGCGTGGTAAAATTTGGCGGCGAAGTCGATTTATGATGGAAACGGCAGAATTCATAGATATTTATACCACGTTACACAAGTGTATCGTGATTTATACTATGTTTCGTGAAAAATCCTTAACCTTCAATGAAAATATCAGCAAGCTGACAACATCTTCTTGAAATTTCTGTGCAAACATTCACAGAATCGATACAAATTAGATTAGGTTAGGTTGTTTAATAATAAACATGAATGAAAAGTCTTCTTCATGATATTGTTTGGGAATTTCGAGGAAAATATGAACAAGTTATTAGTATTTACAGACTAATCTGCAGAAAAATCGAAGAAGGAACTTATTTTGGTGGAATAAATGTGGCTTTTTAGTTGCAGATATAATCCGATGAAACTAACTGTTTTTGTTGAAATTATCGTGTTTGCAACATTTTTATTCCAATAAGGTTAGTACTTGAGTATTCCCTAAATGTATAAACTCAATTTCTATCGAGAAATATGAACTTTGCATCAATTCCGGAAGATCATTTCAGAGGCGTTGTCAGCCCAATTTTTTTTAAATGGCTATATCTTTTTAACAGAGCCGAATTCGTAAAAATGGAAAATGACAAAAAGGTTTCTTTTGACCTCAAGAATGTACAAGAAAGACTCACCCTGTATAGATAGTTTGACGAATAAGCTGCTCTGATGGACGATTATGTGAAATTGTGAACCATTAATTTCACGAAGTGCTCTATAAGTTTGGCGAATAGAACACTGATTTTGAAAATGAATTTCAACAATTTGTAAACGTTGTTACGGTGTGAGTCTTTCCATGATAATTTGTCAATGCTTACTGAAAAGAAATGTCAAAACAACATGGCTTCTTCTGTCAAATTACAGTTATCCCTATAGAAAATTCTATCCCCATAAAAAAACATCCGATAAATCTACAACCAAGTTGGTGCCGATATTAGAACGGCTGTGATAACAGTGTTATCCTTTTGATGACAATACAATGATCTTAATACATCGTATATTCCATTGAAGAGAGTGATGTAATGAAAGAATTTTTATTGAGGTTAATGAAATTTTCAAAACGATTTTCTCGAACTGGATAATTTTTTGTTTGTCCAATTCGACCATGTGCTAACAAATACCTGCCTCAATACTGATCAATTCTTCCTTGTTTGGGTATGGGGTACTTGCAACGAATTATTAGGCACGTTGACGTGCCTGTGTCAGGCATAATTGGAAGATAACAGAACATCGATTCGTTCGGTGCTGCCATCTGTATAATTATTGTAATTAATTCTGATTACGGAATGATTAGAGGAACACAATAACTATATTTCGCTTATATTGTTCCAATCGGTAACCAGATTGCTTCGATTGAATTACACGGTTCGATAACGATCGCACTGTTGGTATGTACGAGGGATAGTCAAGATTCAAATTTACAATATACGAAAGACCATACAATCCTGCAAAACATTTTACGCTGATTCCTGCTATCAAAGTGCGGTCGACCTTTGACCGTTCCGAGACTGGCATAAAATGAATCTCAGATTATCCATCACCCTCGGAAATCTCAGTGGTCCAAGCCAGAAACCGATACGGATGAATGTCAGAGATAACCCGAAATGTAACCCCGCGAAAAACGGGAGCGTCAGAGCGAGCCATGAATAATCGCATCGGTATAAGCCGGCCGGAGTGCAACGGGCCGTGGTAGATAAAAGAGCGGCCGATGGAAGGGCGCCTAGGGTTGGGAAAATGACCCCGATCTCTGGAAATCTTTCTTCGGTAGTATTAATCAGACTATTGCCTAATTTGATTAGACATGGATACAAAAAAATTCAGCGGTCGTCGCTTGCTGACGAATTCCTAATGAATATCGAGAGGCATATGATTGAGATCACCTTTCGCCAACGCACTTTGAGAAAGATTTTGTTGGGCCTCAAAACTAACAAAGCCTGTTATCTGACGGAATCCCACCGATTGTTCTGTAGAAGTGTGGCCCAAACTAACACCTGTTCTCTGAAACTACTCTTACCATCTTGGTATATTCTCGTCCAACTAGAAAGTAACAAGAGTACAACCATCACCTAAAAAAGGCAGAAAGGCCCTATCTAGCAATTACAGACCTATCGCACAGCAATCTGTTAAGTCTAAAGCGTACTGCTTCCTTGTTTAAAGAGAAAATCAACACAATCTGGCATCGTCGTTCCAAAAGCTCTATGGTAGCTCTGTCATAGAAGATGGGTAGATGGGTTAGGTTAGGTCATTGACCTCGAATCCTATGACCTAGGTTAATGGAGTTATGTTCGATTAGTGTAAAAACAATTCTTTATGAGATAATTTTGGGAGATAAGTAATAAGTGCTTCAAAGTAATTTTTATGGAAATCGAAAAAGGAACTTATTTTGGTGAGATAAATATGGCTTTTCAATTGCCAATGAAATCGGACAATACTAAGTGTTTTCTTTTAGGAAATATCGTTTTTCTACCATTTTTATTCCAAAGAGCTTAGTAGGTACTAGAGTATACTGCTCCACAAGAGTTGGGGATATCGTATTCAATCGTTTTTAAAAGTATGTAATCTTCGAGAAAATCGCTGTAATAGTTATTTTCCTATCAAGGGCGGAAAGTTGTACTTTCCCGCACTAGATTGCCGTTGCCCGAACGACGCGGAGCGGAGTTCGGGCAAGCAATCGAGTGCGGGAAAGTACTTTCCGCTCAAGATAGGAACAATATTTTTTCTACAACCGTATTATAAAATGAAAAAAAACTTCTACACAACTCGAATATTCGTTTTGACACATTAATTAAGGAGTTTGGGATTCTATGCGGAAAATCATAGACCGTGACATAGAAATAAATACATAGATCCATGTATGCCAGTCATAAATTTTAAAGGGTGTCAAGTTCTTTTTGAAAATGCAATTTTGAAACGGAAATCTGCATTAATAATTAGTTTGACATGGATGAAACTGCATAATTTGAAATATTTAACTAAATATATAAGTAAGTAGATTAAGAGATTTCATGTTAAAGTTATTATTATACCCAAATTCAACGCATATTTACTTTCCCGCACTAGTGCGTGAAAGTAACTTTCCCGCACTAGTGCGGGAAAGTGACACTTTCCGAATCGAAAACAATGCGGGAAAGTAGTTAGTTAGGCTCGGTTGTAGAAAAAAATCATTTTTAACTCAATAAAAACTTGAATCGATCCAATAAAAATCAGTATGAGACATTTCATCAATCTGGTCGCCTTTTTTCTGAAGTTTGGTTCTTTGCATATGCTTCATGAATGATCTCATTTTGAAATGAAGTCAGTTTATCAACGGCTTCGATTTGAAACGAGTTTTTTGAAAATGCCAAGACGTAAATTAACGAACGCTGATGCTAATAGGGCTATCGGAATGCTACAGAGTGGCCTAACTCAGGTTGTTGTAGCGGAAAGGCTCCCAAGTCAGCCAAAGTGTGATATCTCGACTTTGGAATAGGTTCAGGGAGACAGGTTCCGTGTTGGAAAGACCAAGGCTTGGTGGGCGACGAAAAACAACACCTACTCAGGATCGTTTCATTACCGTTTCGGCGAGAAGCAACCCTACATCTACGTGTAAATGCTACGGAATACTCTTCAAAATGCAGATGGGGTCCAAGTTTCCATCGAAACCATCAGACGAAGTTTGAGATAGGTGAATCTATGTTCTAGACGTCCATTTGGAGGAGTTCCATTAACACGTGACCATAAGCGTCAAAGACTGGAATAGGCAAGGCAACATATCAATTTGAACGATTAATGGCGTAGTGTCCTTTTCACTGGTGAATCCAGATATGGACGATTTTCAGATTCTCGAAAAATAAGGATATGGGCAATCCCACGCATACCCCGTAATCGTCGCAATGTCCAAGAAGTCCATCCATTCCGAGGGGGTAGTGTTATGGTATGGGCCGGGATATGTTTCCACGGGCGCACAGATCTACACATTTGTTCTGGGAATATGACCGCCTCACGCTATATGAAGCATGTCATTGACAATGTTATGCCAAATTTTCACGCTGCTATTGGTGAAAATTTTCAATTTATAGACGATAACGCTAGATCGCACCGTGCAGCCATAGTTGAGAATGCACGCGAGGAGCTTGGTATTCCACATTTACCAATACCTCTGCACTCACCAAATTTGAATTGCATAGAACATGCATGGGATATGCTCCAAAGGAGATTAGATAATCATCAACCTACCCCAGAATCCTTAAATGATCTGAGAGAGCTTCTGCCCCGTTTATAGAACCAAATTCGTCAAGAAATGTTCAACAACCTCGTGTGTAGTATGCAGAGAAGATGTCAAGCTGTTATTGATGCCCGTGGAGGCCATACATTGTATTGATAGTCTTAAAATGCTTTAATTCTCTGTGAATTAAATTTCGTTATTTAACTCGTTTTTTCTCAACCACTTTGTATACGCTGCAGACCTATAGGCTAAAATTAATATGCAACTTGAAATCATATTAATATGAATTTTCATCACAAAAATCTTATTTTAACTATATTTTTTTTGCAATTTAAGTCAATATCCCTAACTCATGTGGAGCAGTTTATTTCCTGTATTTCCTAAATGTATCAACCCAATTTCAATCGAGAAATATGCCTTGCATCAATTCCAGAGGATCGTTTCAGGGACGTATTGAGCCCATTTTTTTTCCTTCGGTGAGAAGTAAACACAGTCGAAAAAAATGTAGAAATCGAAAAGCCATTCCGTGTAGACTTTTGACTCGTGCATGAAGCTAGCAGCGAACTTAATGAAAACTTGAGGGATTCCTAGAGTTTTGTAGGGATTCGACTTGGAACATGGGACTAGCGCTAAAGCCCCTTTTAATGGCCCATCCAATCTTCCCATAAAAGAAGCAGCATTTTCATAATGCACCAAATCCCGATTTCCGTATTCTGCCGCCGTCTTCCGAATCGGTTCGCGAACGTCAAGTTCCCGTCCCCAAATTGGGATTCAGGGCTGGCGGTCGGATCTTGTTGAAAATTCATGAAACTTTTTGTCCCTTCCTGTTAAACAACCGACGACAAAGTAACAAAAACGGAATCAATTCCGGCTGCGCTGTCGCCGGCTTAATCGCGTCATTTCCATTCCTCGGGCCGAGTCAACTTCGCCATTTGTAGGTTTATGTGTCCGCGGATATCCCATCCGCCCGGCTTTTTCACTGCTAATCCGCCCATAGAGTCGTGGAGCACGCCCAGTCGTTTATCAGGAGGTTTTGGATGCCGAATGTTCTTTATGGGCGCGCCACTGTTCCAGTTGCATGGCGACGTTTTTTGCGTGGTTACGATTATTGCGCCAAGATCGACGACGAGTTCTTATGGGGAATTCTTGAAGTCTCCGGAGAGATGCTGATATGATCACGAGGAATACAAATGAATGCGAATACTGCAGTCAAGAAACATTATGAGTTATTTCAATAACTACTACAAGAGAAGAAAAGGTTGAGTCGACATGAACCCACAAAAAACAATGCGAATGCGAACTAGCTTTCAGCAAAAATACCGAATGGCTCAAACTGGCAGTTCAGCGTGATCACACCTTGCCACTACGACAAGTATAATCTACTGTGGCTCTCCATCATGCTATCCTTCATCCTATAGATTGGTATAGAAGACCCATCCTTTTCATGACAGTGATGACCCAAAGTGGTAATAGCTTCAGAAGGCCCCCAAGAATCGTTTTGCTCAATACCAGACTCTTTAACAATACTCAGTACCCTGCTCTGTCCTCCATGTTGAGTCCACCACAATACAATGCTTGTTTAGGGGTCCTCTGGTCTGCTGAGAAGTAGCCAACGTCATTAGACGGCTCAAGAATGATTCATCCATTGGTTCTTTTGGTGGACGTACCATTTATGGTCCTATAAGATGGACAAAACTAGGGATGACTCAGCCAATACTCCATAACATGTAGGTTCAGTCACTATCATTATCATCTATAGCTATTGAGTGAGCTATTCCGATCTGGAGAAAGACACTGTGGCTTGACTACAGGAATCCACAATTTCATTACCCTTCACACAAGAGTGGATTGGCACCAATATTTAAGGTCAAATCCTTCCTTTCATCAAGAAGAGGAAGGGAGTTCTGCACTTATCCCAGTTTCTTTCAGCTAAAAGCGATTTTGAAGCATCTTGGCTTGCTGTGAGAATTGCCATGGAGCTGTCAGCCACTTTCCACAAAGAACAACTAACCTTCACACAAGAGAGGATTGGCACCAATATTCAAGGTTGAATCCTTCCTTCCATCATGAAGAGGAAGGAAGTTCTGCACTAATCCAGTTTCTTTCAGCTACAAGAGATTTTGAAGCAAGCTATGAAAATTGCTATGTGGCCGTCAGCCACTTTTCACCTAAAAAAACTACATAAATATCAACTTATTGAGAAATTATTGCAGATATCCCTAGTCTGTATCATTCTAAGGACAGAGGTTTTCCACTATGAAATCCTCCCCTGGTTCCTGAACAAGTTTTGGTTCCGAAGGTTATCCAGAGGGTCTCAGTAGTATGGGAATCTTTGGAAGGTCTCATTTGAAAACACTTCATAGTTTACATGGTTTCATCAGGAATTATTCCTTTTGCGAAAACAAAGTGGACAAATCACAAAGCATTTCAAACCATTTGTTCTGTAGTATCCTTTAAATATGTATTGTATGTGTTGAGAAGAACACTTAGTCATCTATGACTATCATGAATGTTCTGTGGCTCGAGCTGAGGACTCGAGCGGGAAGGGAGACAACAGGTCTGTTTGATATTCGGCGGTAAAGGAACGGTTGTTGTTATCCAAATCACTGTTGCTATCTATATACAGCTACCTGAGAGGGCTCAGGCATATATAGCGTGATTTTGGACCGCGTGTCGTATTTATGTGTGTTAGACCATTATTATATATTTGTGTGCAAAAACTTCATTAAAAACTAATCTTGTGAAAGTCTTATCTATTCAACCCACGTATCCGCCCATCCATCCTACAGTTCCATCGTCGCTTTGATATAGGTATACCTGTTTTTATGTAGAAACCTATAGGTTTCTACATAAAAACAGAAAATTAAAGCCATTCACAGCTCGTTGTGGCTTGAGTTCTTCGAATCCTCCAAATATTAAACAACATTAGTTTTGTATTTTTGATAACCTCTGGCTATTTTGATATTCACTATCTCCTTCAGCTCCCTACTTCTGAATATTCTAGGATTGGCTTTGAAAATATGACCATTTTCTAATACAGAACACTGAAAATATGAGCATGAAAATGGGAGGAGTTTTCACCATCAATCTGATAAGACCTATCTAATATTGAACTTGTTATGCAAAGTCTATGGGGCTCATATATTTGCTGCTGATGTAATGTTTTCGCAGTAGATCTTATAGGGGAAATACGTACAAAATGACATATATGGACAAAATGACATAGGCATCATAACTTGAGTTCGGAGATATGAAATGCGGAACTGCCTACCACATTACACGACCCGAGTGGCTTCAATTAACCTCTGAAAATTAGCAAGAGCTACTCTGGTTCATTCGGTCGTTATGAGTGATAACATAAATCAATAGGTCACGAGTTTTTTTTCATTGCGCCAAATTTTAAGAAGAAATGGCCAGTTTTCATCATTTTTATCATTCAAATTGCATTCAATTCAAACTTTACTTTGTCATTGTATTCACGGAGCTTTTTGTATGTTGAATATACTTTTTGTATTAATTCGATACATTTCCAGTTTTATAATGCTATATCGACAGAATGACATATATAGTGAACGGACAAAATGACATAGGTATTTCAGCTGAATTAACCGTATCTACCGGACAAAACCAAGACAATCCATCTCAGGCTCCATCAGCAAACAAAGAATCAGGACTTGTCTTAACATATTCATAACAAAATCTTCATCTGCGGCTAATAAAGGCAATGCATCTTAACCTACTCTTGCTGATCCTATGAGGAGGTTTCTCCAATCCCTAAAGCCTTGTTCGGACTAGGCCAGTAGATTAGTCGAGTAGCGAGTGATTTAGTAACTTGCCGTGTGCGAACGCCAAAAATCGAGTCGAGTGGATTAGTCAGTGGGCGAGTCGAGTCGATCCATTTCATTCTATTTTCTCGGGCGAGTAGCTTCCCCCACCACGCGCCACTTGCCACTGGAACGCCAGTACTGTCACAGGCGAAAGGAAAAGTCAGTCGTTTTTCAAAAATGTTTCGTTGGAGCGAAGATATAACATATAGATTAGTAAGATTAGTTCAGAAATGTCGTGATGAAATGTTCAAATGGGGCATAGTGGACTCAGCGGGGTGCGATTGTGGCGCAACAAGACAGACAATGGACCACATTTCGAACGAATGCCCGATAAGATCCCATCCTGGTGGCATCCATGAGGTTTTCTCCGCTTCCCCAGAGGCAGTGGACTGGGTTGAAGGCCTGGATATTCGCGTTTAGATATATTGCAAAGTCGTTCATTTATCCTTTTATTATTTATTATTTGTATACAATGTCCTTTTTTATGTGTGCTCCTCATACGAAATATATATAGTTCAGAAATATTTGGATCACGAATGTTTATGGAACATTAAGTCGAAAGACTACAAAAATAAAATGATGAGGCAATCCTCATCAGAGGATATAGAATCCGAAATGCATTTACCCGGTTACTTATATAATTATATACTTGAATATTTCACGTCTGTAAAGTTTTATTAACAGAAAATTTACACAACTTTCTGACATTCTCAAAGTATCGAGGAAATTCTTTGGGATCTTCTAATGCCAATTCCTTCAGAAGACAATTTGTAGTTCCTAGTTCGTATCTTCTATTACCATTTCCGTACCCAAAGCTTCTTTTTACGGATCTCACATATTTCCTCATCCACCTCTTCTGAAATAGTCATTACGATGAGGTTAACCAGTTTGTTTACTTTATTGCGTTGCATGCTCTTCGTTCTTCGAAATATCACTCACTTTTCACTTCACTTGTGAACTCGACTCGACCAAAGTGCGAACGATTTCCTGACAGTTGTGTGACAGTAGTAAGTAGATTAGCTACTCTCTACTCTTCACTCGACTAATCTACTGGCCTAGTCCGAACAAGGCTTCAAGGACGATTTATAAGTGAACAAGGCAAACGTGAGCCGAGGACTCGACAAACGTACTTAATTTCAACTTCTACACCTAATGAGATTGCAATCAAATCAAAAAAGAGCCCATACCTCCTCCAAACACAAGGAGAAAAATCCCTAGGGCATTATTTAAAGAAGACAATTAAGAAGAAAATGTTCCTAGCAACTTTCGAGATCATGAAGACGACTGTCCAGTGTCCATCTATATATTGTTATGAGACATTTTTTCCCGATTTAGATCTTCTCCAGGAGTAGCCCTGAAGACTGGTTACGGTGCGTGCATTGCTTGCATTCGGCTCACGCATCTTGTGCTGATGTTCCTAGAAGAACCAAGCGTTTCATGCGTGAACTTTGTCAGTAGTTTTGTAACTATAAGTAGAAAAATACAGTTGCCTATTGCCGGTATGTCATTTTGTCCATAGCATGCGAACAAAATGAATTTCGTTTATCCCAATTTATCTATGAATATTCTATTTCTTGGTACTTTTATTTCATAAAGGTTGATTAGAATAATAATATAAAGAAAATATAAAAGATATATAAAATATAAAGAAAGGACCAAAGATCAGAGGTGTCGAATATGACATTACTGTGATTCACTACTAACAAGTTATGCCTCTGAAATAAAACCCTATGTCATTTTGTACGTACTTCCCCTACTGTCTTTACTGAGCAGATCTTTCGTAAATGTCGACCAAAATCCTTTTGGGAATCCTTTAACCTTAAGGCAGTGATTTTTCGTTTGTTTATACGAGCCTTTACGACCATGCACTCATTTTGCTGTACCACGAGAGATGTGGTATAGTCAGGGGCGGATTAGCCATTAGGCAGAGTAGGCGACTGCCTAGGGGCCCCGCATCAACTAGGGGCCCCGCGTACCCTGCGTGCCCCGTGCACGAAAAAAATTGAATTGAAAAGGGGCCCCATAAATTGCACTGCCTAGGGGCCTCCCACATGGTTAATCCGCCCCTGGGTATAGTGGTTGAGCGTAGCTCCTCAAAATTTACGGGCCATCCTTTTCAGAATTACGTGATCTCAGTGCTACCTGAGTCAATACTCAGGTAGAAGGAGCCAATGGACTCCATTGCTCTATAGTTACCAAATTTTCATTCATGTCTGCGATAGTATTTGGCATGATATTTCAGAGCTCACTGGGACCATCACCCTTCATTTTATGCTATGAATCTCAGCGCCTACTCTTTCAGCTGTATATCACATTTAAGGTGTACTGAGCATCTACCAGAGGAACCTAAAGGGCTTTATTAATTGATATGAGGTAAAGCACTCATCAGAGTACTTTTCACAGATACAGGAAAAACATGATATATATTAAAATACTGAAGCGAGGAGGCAGAAAATTCTTATTCAAATAATAGAAGACCCCTGGCATCGAATCAACTCACAGAAGACATTCAAACGAATAAAACTCGAACATACTTCTTCGTTGCGCCATATTGACCCTCAAATTGGCTACATCCTCCAAGTCCCTTTCTGCAACTCCATCAAACCGCGAGGCAGAATGGGAGATCCGAATCCAACTCTCCCAGACCGCATAACGAGATCCCGAAGGCGTTATTAAACGAACCGGAGGGTCTGGACGTGGAAAGGACGCGTCGGGGCACCTCCAGACGCTCACACACGCCCGTTAGACGGACACAAGAGGCGACCTCGGAAGGTTAATTTGAATGCGTGGCCTGGGCAGCCGTTACGGGAGTTGAGGTGGAAGAGGAAACTCGTTTGAGGTTTTTGGTTCGAAAGGGAGCAAGAAAAAAGTATCTGGACTTCGTTTTGCTGACGAGAGGTGAAAATTCCCGCTGCGTTGTCGTCGACAATTTGGGTGGGCGGAAAGGAAATTCTTGAGGTGGAGCGGTGGCGAGTGATGGAGATTCAATTTAACCCTGGAGAAACGAAATTGGGGCAAAAAGGAAAAGGTTTTACTTTCAGGATGGGGCACATTTTTGTTATGGCAATCGGAAAACTACCGACAGAATAAAGCCAGGTTTTTCTATTGTTGGAGTTTTCCCTTCTGCATGTGGGTTAGTTTTCTGTTTAACTGTACAAGTAAGATGACATTGAAGGTGATTCATGATCCAAACTTTTCACCCCTTTATAAAAGAAGATTGAGAATAGAGTTATGTGGATTGAGGATTAGAACAAGCTCGCAAAATTTGAGAATCATACGATGATCAACTCTGGTAGTTTGAAATTCATCTGTATCATTTTCCACTTCGTACAGAAAGCAGAAAGAATAGTGTTCACCACCCAGATTTTCAAGATAAATGCCATCAATTGGTACTCAGATAGTTGGGAAAGAACCAGGAGTATTTAGGCCTGGCATGAAATGGGCTCTTTGAGGCATTCTTGAGATTCATATCGTGGATATGAACTGAAATAATATCAGAGGTGTGCCTCAATGATCCTTTCTGATTGTCAAGCTATCAAATCTCTGAGCTCGCTATCATTTCATCAGTTCGAAGATAATATGGGATTGTTGAGAAGAACTCGACTCAACAGAGGCATTTCAGTCTGGGTAGATCAATCTGCAACCAAAAGAAAAGAGGAGGCCGATACAGTGACCAGAATAGGAGAATGAAAGCTTAAAAAGAAGAAAAACTAAAATAGAAACTCTGTGGAATCTTCCCCAGCTGGATCATTTCCAATCGTGCTTTTGGAACATCGGAACTTGTGTAAAATCAGATCTCAGTAGTTTCTTGATCTGAGTTAAAATATACTACACCTCCTCACTGACTTCGTGGCAAGGGAAGCCTGGAAGCACTCAATGCACCATTGCAAACCAACGCAAAACCATTTGCCTTTCAACACCAGAACGATGACAAGAATTTAGACGCTGAAGAGTAAGAACAGCTAGGATTTGATTGAATAACGACTTGACATTGCTGGTAGTGGATATGACATAAGCCAAATCTTCATCTCCTCAATCGTTCTCCACAAAATCCGCAGAAAGATGTATCTACCCAAGACTTCTATCCGTACTGTAATCCCTACAGTCGGCATCTTTGAATATGCCAATTCGAAATCCGGTATATCCCTCCACCCCGCTTATTGGATGATAGAAAATATGATTCGAAGAAATTTCAGACGTGATGGAAAGGGATCTCGGGAAATCCACAGTCGATCCAAGGAAAACTTCATCTCTAGACCCCAGTTTTTACGTCTTCGGTTATTCAATCTCCTCCCGCCGCAGAGATAATGCCTCCTCGAACTGGAAAATTGCCCCCGTCATAATTTATTTCATTTTGCGGGATCGCGAAAGCCGAATATTTGCGAGGATTCCTCTTCAGGTGCCGTTAAGCCTTCTCGGTGGAGGATGAGGTGAAAAACCGCACCAATTGGAATACTGATGGCAGAATCAAGATTGAAATGGGACTCTGTTCGATTCTGATTAGTGGTTACTTTGAAAATGATTCTTAAAGTTATATACTTTTTTGCAGAACTCCAGTATGAAAATGTAGTAGTATAGGTACCTACTACGAAACCTGTGTCACAGTAAACCCTCCTTTAAAAAAGTTAGGAAAGAGTAAACAGATCTATCGATATTCCTCTGGTCTGAATGATTAAATATCAAGCCATTCCATTTAATTGATAAGCTTACCTAAGTCAAAGTTTACTTAGTCCAATTGGGAAAAGGTGAAGTATTTTTCATCTCATATAACCAAAAGAAAAAAATGAACAAAAGACCAGGAAGACAAAAAAAATTATAAGGTACAAAGAGAACAATCCAGAATCATTATTAGACACTTCTTTTCACAGTTATTCAAGTGAAACCATGATTCAAAAAGAATAACGCACCAAAACGATCAGATCTTCAATGAATACCTCGAGATATGGAAATTTGTACAATGCAACAAATTGACGTGCTAGTTAATCGCTTGTACTTAAGCCGTGGATCGAAAAGATATCACTATTCCCTCATTAAGCCCTGCTAGTCTAACAGTATTTTTACGATTGTCTGATCACTCATTGTCCCGGGTGAAAGCGGCCTAACGAAGCGAATGGAGCGCGTAGATAGCTGAAGAATCGAAATCTCTTGTCCGAAACCATGGTGTTTCCGCGGTATTATCTGTGCTGTCCATCGCGTCGCCGGGCAACAATTGCAGAAGAAGATACGATCTGGAAATGTCTTTGTTTCAGTACAAACGACTGGGGTTTCTCAAAGAAACGAATTTGGAGTTTTTATGTTGACGATTTCTTTGATGAAACAGCAGACTTATTCGTTAAGTTATTTGATTGAACTGATAGCTTTGTGGGTGGAGCACACAAGGCTATTAACCGAATGTTCAGGAGTTCGAGTCTACGGTTGCCAAAATATTTTTTTACTACAATTACAATTTCTAATGACAGAGATGATTGATGCTCGAAGTTTTAGACCTTTTGGAAGGGGAAAAAAGTATTTTTCCGCAAATCGCTAGGAAATTTTGACATTCCAGTCAAAATTGGTCATAGAAAAAGTCAAGATTTCCTAACTGTTAGGAAATATTCATCATTTCGACATATGCAAATACGAAGTTTTCTCATGATTCCTTCGGCACTTATTCTAAAGAAGCAGTATTTTACTGCATCAACCAGCTCTGGAGGAGTCCCAGAAATAGCAAATTCATCATCACTTATCATTTTACACTGTTTTAAATTCGAAAACACCAGCAATTAAATTAATTATATGCTTCAACTTTGACAATTCAACATGAGTACGTTTCCATAGTAACGTAACCAATTTCAATACGAATTTCGAAGCATCATTTATTTATGAATTAAATAATTCGCGATTTCATAAAAATTAATTGGAATCTGTCGAATCAACGATTAGCGGAAAAATAGTATGTTCACCTCGTAGGAAAAGACACATTCCTGGACTCTGTGTTGCCAAATTTTCACAATCGTCCAGGAATGTTACGCTTTTCCTACCCGGTAAACAATGTACTATTTTTGTGAATTTTCGATACCCTGTATTTTCGAAATGAATCGGAATTTTGAAAAATGAGCAAGATGTATTTCGTATGACAAGAGGTATCTACAACCGAAAGCCAAATAATGTGAAGGGTGTTTCAACTTGCGTGTTTTTTTTTTAAGAATAAATAGAATATATATGTATATGGCGCACTGAATTCGTCTTGGTATTTTGACATTTAAGAAGTGTGATGTATGACATTTATTGAAATGGCGTCGAACACGATACAACAATTGAATTATTTTATGAAAACCAGCGTTCTGTGAAGAGTAGTTTTTGGAAATTACTTGAATTTTATGGTTTACATAATCGTCCATCTGAAAGCACTATTGGTCAAATTATTGAAAAATTTCAAGAGCCCGGTTAGGTTAGTTGTGTTTTATTCATTCTAAAAAAAACGGGCAATTTGAAACATGAATGTGCTTATTTGAAAACTACTGGCTGTCTGAAATCCAGCCTTTCATCGACCTACCAGTCTCCTCCAATTTGACGATGGCGCCCCACAGCAATCCCTTTCACTTAATCCCCGGGACGGGAACCAACGAACCGTGAACCATAATGATACCATCCAAACTTCTTCGAACAACCTAGACTGTCGCATTCCGGCTAAATGGCCGATGTGCGCCGGGCCTAAGCCCCCAACTCGCTCACTCCTAATGAAGTGAAAGTAATTGTAAACAATCGCAACAATCTTTCCCGCTCAATTGTTGGGTTCAGTCACTCCGATAATGGCCAAGAAAGAGTATCTTTTGGAATGGAATTGTACAGAAAGAGGGAAAATTAAACATATGCCGAGGTTTATGGTGGAAACAGGCTTGAGGGTTGAGTTTTGGGGTAGGTTAGATGCTACGAAGCGGTTTGTTTGGGCGTACATAGATATCTATGGCAGCGGTTCTCAAACTGGTCTGTTTGGGTAAATTTTATGCCATTTTGTATCTATATATCCAGTGTTTCACAAAGATAATTTGTTGGGAAAGGACAATAGAATCCTCAGTACTTTGGCTTTCATGACTGAGGTTCGGTTGGGGAGTTTTTTATGCTCTGATTCCCACGAGAAGAATACCCTGTTATGTTCAGAGAACATCGTGAGAACCAAGGGTGAGACTGAAAGAATTGGTGTTCTTCTTGAATTTCTGTAGGTTATATGCCTCATGAAACACCTCCCTAGACAATGAGTTCCAGAGCCTTTGAAAAGATATGTTCTGCAGATTTTCAAAGTGACCACGAAGGGGTGTGAAGACTAAACTTGTAGGGTTAATCTCGAAAGGACTACAGAAGGAGGGACGATTATTCGGAGAGCATCGACCATGAAAGAAAGTATCTATGAAATAGAGACAGATCCCTAATTCTTCTATGATGTTCCAGAGAAGTGATTGAGGCATCACCGACGAGACGAATTGCTCTCTTTCGGACAGAATTCATCAATTCCAGGACATGTTTTGCCGTTTTGGTGTCGCACTCTAAACATGGGAACAGTAGGACTATAATAGGTCAAATTTGCGCCTTATAAAGGGTGTTTGAAATGGCGCGTTTTTTTTTCAGTAGGCTGAATAAAACACATAATTTGCATTCATTTTCAAAAATCTTTTATTGGTAATTGAAGTATCAGTTATGACGACCACTCTTTCGTTAAAATTTTGAATGACATTCTGGCATAATTGAGGTTCTATCCCACTGATGACACGAATAATTAAATCCTTCAGTTCAGGAATCGATTATGGATTATTCCTATAATAATAATAATGACTATTTCCCTCGTCTTAATTTCCACCAATCATAAACGCGCAATTTTGAATCACAAAATATGGTTGCTAGATGGAAAAACTGTATGGCAATAGCTGTCAGCAGTTTTTTCGAGTTTACCCGCGGCAAAACTTGACAGTTGCCAACGAAAATTTATAATACGTACGCATAATGCAACCAGAATAATCTGTAACGCATGAAATAGTCTTGTCAAATACCATTCGGGCATCTAATTTTTCCTGTGAAAAAAATCGAAAAAACACAATGCAAAGTAATATTTTTTTAACAGAAAGCATTCGTGCAGGTGCAAAAATCCTCGTCTTCGACTCGGATTTTTCTCACCAGCTTCTTGATAAAATATTACACAGCAACGTGTTTTTTCGATTTTTTTCGGAAAAATTGGATGCCTTTATGATATTATTTACGATAATAATAACAATTGAAAACTGGCTTTTCACATAACCCCAAAGAAAATAGTAAAACGGTTGGTTGTTCATTGATGAAATTGACAAATAAACGACGTTTAAAATGATCTAATGGCTTTAGTTCCTGTATTATTTGAAGCTTATATGCCTTCGGAGCTAAATTCCTGTGTAAAATACGCCATGTTGTGGACCCACTAAGTCCAACTCATTGTGAACGTCGTCTAATGGACATTTCAGGGTCTTCAGCAACACTCTCACGAACCAAATCAATATTTTTTGTGAACGACCCCTTTGACTGTATTTTTCACTTTTTTTGTCTTCCACCGAACCGGTCTCTTGAAAGTTTGAAATAATTCGACCAGTACCGCTTTCAGATGGACGATTACGTGAACGTAATTTTCCAAAAACACTTTTCACAGAAAGCTTATTTTCATGACATAATTAAACAATTTGAACGCGTTGTTGTCTCGTGTACGAAGCCATTTTCATAAATTTATTTATTCTTAAAAAAAACGTGCACTTTGAAACACCCTTTAGGTCATAAGCAAATGACTGGAAGTCAAATAGCTCCTGGCACAGAAAACCAAGTTTCTGGCATGAAATTTCAGCAATTGATCCCACGTGAATTTCCCAAGAAAGGTTTTTGCTAACAGTGACACCAAGCATTGAAATGGATAACTTTAATGGTATGGTTACTCCTGACAAGCTTGTATTGGGTATAGTTTGGTCAGTTTTTTCAGATAAAAGACGTGTTTTGTCAGCGTTGAATTCTGCTAAATTGTTGGATCCCCATTCGAGATTTTTTTCTGTATTTATGTTGTTAACAATTGTTTCTCGTTCGTTCATGGGGCTGGTATTGGAGCTCTAGAAGAGAAGACGGTATGGAGGGTACTATCATCTGCGACTTTCGTAAGGTGCTTGTTGAAACATTGTTGTTCTTCTCTTCTTCTACTTCTAGTGGTCTCTTGTCCAAATTATTCAAAACCTACCCTCAATCGAACAGTTTGATAGAGTAGAAATTTTTTATCTGATTGAGTCGATCTCTTCTTACTTGAAATTCATTATGTGAGGGTGGCTCAAAAAGCCAGCTCCCTATCGGTATTTCGCATCTATCACTGTATTCCGGGGATCCTTAGATTCGATTATCCCATCCACTCGTTTAATAGAATTAATACAACGTTTCCAAGGCGAACATTCCGTCAGAAGGAAGCAATATCTCAACTCTTTAACGCAGCAGACTCTGAGCTTATCCTATTAGCCTTCCTCCCACTCCAAACTTGATTTCCACCCCTCAGGGATCTCCTCGAATTGATTAATCCAATCTGCTCTCACTCAAACGAATCAATCAGTCCTTTTGGGTAGACAACATGTTTAGCAGCAGATAAAATACAATTTGCATAACATTGATATGGTACTATAGACGTGGTAGTGGTGGTCTTTTGGCTGATGTTATTTTCCAATATTAACGGCATACCTTCCTCTTCATAATAAAATAAACATCCGATTATTTATCTAAGAAAATGAAATTTTCCTTTGAATGTCAAATAACACCGTCCTATAGTTACGTAAATTGGATTATGATCTGAATTTTTGATTCGAAAATTCAGATCATAATCCAATTCACGTAACTTTTCTACTTGAGACCAACATTTCCATAATTTTTATCGAAGTTACGAATCTGGTTATTTTATGTATGAAAGTACAATTCATGGAGATTAAGTTACAAAAAAAATTTCACAGAGAAGTCTTGTACTTTTTCTTTAATATCTTTTTAAAGATGGTCAAGTCGAAAATTCTCAAAGTTCATAAAAAAATTCATAACTCGACAACCGTGAAAAATAGCATAACATACATGGGGGTTATTCGAATAGCCCATGACACGAGGGACCTGTTTTTTCCTTTTTGACGTCAATCTCTTGGCCGCCCTGTATAAGTCTACGGACACAGTGAAAGCAGGTTTCTCGCTTACCGGTAGCCAGCGCCGATCTGCGCTATTTTCTCGCGCAGATGTATCACACAGTGAATACGATAAAAGCGAGAAAAATAGTTTAAAACCCGCCAGTGTGGTGCCTAACTTCCACCAAATATGACGTCTTCTTCGGATGATGAATTAATTGCCTTAGATTCTGTGTTTACCAAATTAAAAAAAAAAAAATTGGTTTACATACTCTTAATCGTGAAAGAAAGTTATATGGAGAATATTATCATTTATTTCAAAGTTTAAAAAATGATAATGAAAGATTCTTTCAATATGCTAGAATGACTCCAGAGAATTTTAATTACATTTTGGAGAAAGTGAAATATCGGTTAGTCAAAAATTGGTGCACAGGACCGACCCGAGCGTATAAAAGCAGGAAAACAACTAAATTTTAATTCCGATCAAAGCGAGAACGCTGGTAACCTTCGCGACCTGTTTTGACTGTGCACTGCTCAATATGAAAACATGTATTAATTTTTACAGCTTATAAGCGCGAGTCGGCGCTGGCTATCGGCAAGCAGAAACCTGCTTCCACTGTGTTTGTACACTAAGGTACAACCATTTCCTACGCTAGAGTTTCACCCTGAAATGCATCACCCAGAAACAGCAAGCCTTCATTGCAATTCCAAGACGACTTCCTTGGACCGTTGCAAAGAACACACTTTACACGAAACTACACGCTCTGTCGAGCGAGACAGAAGCTGATTGCACACATTTGAATTTAGTAGCACAATTTGATTATTGGACGGACAGAACGTGAGGGATCAGTTTTTATGGACCGTGCCTAATTGAAGTTCGGAACAACATACAAACCGGATTTTTCCAGGAAATACACCGTGAGCTTTTATTACATCGGGAGCTTTACTGTTCTCTTTTATTAATATTTCATGCAGCAATTATTGTGTACATATTATTCATAATTGATAGATATGGGAGTCCATTTGGCATTTAATTACAGTTTGAAGAAGGTTGTGAGTGTGTTCAGTCAGCAGAAGTGCTTGGAAGATTTAATTCCTGATATCATCTCGATAATTTTTGAACTTTGAACCACACACATAGTCAAAAGCCCTTCAGGAATAATGGAACGACATGACTGAAAATTTCATCTTATCTTGCAAAACCCGAAATGAGCTGAATTGGATAATATGGAAAATGTCATTTTATTGATGTATTCAATTATTGAAAAATTTCTGATTTTCACAGAAATATCGGCCAAAGAGTCAAGAAAATGAAAACCCCATTCAACGCTTTTCCTATTCCAGGACGCTGTCGAAATGCACCGAATACGATCTAGATGGGAGAAAATCATAAGGGCTACGGTTCTAGGTAAATTGGAAAATGCATCAGAGGAATCTTCAATGAATACGAAATACCTCATTCTGGTTTTCGATATGTTTCACCCCCTTTCTTTGTGAAAATGATAAATTGGCAATTTCCAACAATGCGGGAGTTTCTTCTCTTGCTTTTCATTTGTACGATGACGAGAAAATTCAATTCAGTGAATTTCAAAGTTTCAGGGAGGAACTAGATTGGGATATTGGTAGTCAGATGGTTCGAAGGAATCGAAAATAATGTTGATGTAGAGTAGAGCTGTTTGTACTTTATTTCGAAGTATAGGAGGTACATAACTATGAAGAACATACGTGGAGAGGAGTGAAGGCAGATTTCCGAAAAGCGAGAAAGCATCTTGTCTTCACTTATACGGTTTTTCTAGACAGTTTCAGCCTTTGAATACAGGGTCTTTCACGAGGAACCTCGCCGATATTTATACGGGAAACTACTGAACGTATTTTCATGAAATTCAGCACTTGAAAGTATTTTACGATGCTGATGAAATCTAAAATATTTTCAAGGCATGAGCACCTCCGGTTTTTCCGGAAATGACGTCAACTTCCGTTTTTCAAATTAGAACACCATTTTTTTATTGCAGAAATAGATTCCTTAGAAAATTTCAAGTTATTTTGATGTAACATTTTTCAGTTTTGGTTGGAAAATTCTCTCTGAGCGGGGAAATTCGAAAAAAAAATCGAAAATAGAGCTCCCCTGAAACAAGAATAACTTCGAGGTTTTTGGATGGAAAATTTTCATTTTTGGGATTTTTCAAGATGTAAGATTGATGTATCCACTTTGAAAATCGAAATCGCGATTCATGATACAGGGGGTGAAAAAATCGCTTTCAAATTTAGGGATGACAAAATCGTGAAAAATCAATTTTTTCAAATTAGAACCCCATTTTTTATGGCAGATATTGAATCTACGTTAAAAAATAATGTGAGTGTATGCATCACACCCTTGCCCTAAAATGGTTATTTTCTGAGTTATTCACAAAAAACTGTTTTTCGTCTTGAATTTTCAGCTATTTCTTTTCCCTTCACGCCAAAAAGATGAAATTTTCAGGAACTCTTATTTGAACCATGCTGTAGTTTTCTTAACGAAAGATCCGACATTTCTCAAGTTTGTCATGGTTCTGTTGGTATCTCTCGTTGGTCTGGGTCGGTCAGGCAACCTCTCAATGAACAGTCGAATCGTTCTATCTACAACTTTATTATATTCTCCATGAAGTAGAATGAGATTTAAATAATCTTCATTGGTGAAATTAGGCATAGTGAAAATAGTGATCGATTTCATAACTTAATACGAATTATCACCAAATTAATAGTAAACACAAAATGCTACTGAATAAAGAGGAATTTGGCAGATGTAATTAAAGATATCTATCATTAAAAAAAAAGAATGTAAAACATGGTACGTTTTTTGCATATGGTTCATAAGGAATTATTTATTTATCACTGGAGAGAAAACCGATGGCCGATTAGTTGAAATAAAGAGGTTTTCGATACAAATTCGAATCAAAATTCGCCATCTATTTAGGAACAACCTGTAACTTTTTTCTCTTGCAAGACGAAAAACAGTTTCTTGTGAATAACTCAGAAAATATCCATTTTAGGCAAGGGTGTGATTCATACACTCACATTATTTTTTAACGTAGATTCAACATCTGCCATAAAAAAATGGGGTTCCAATTTGAAAAAATTGATTTTTCACGATTTTGTCATCCCTAACTTCGAAAGCGATTTTTTCACCCCCTGTATCATGAATCGCGATTTCGATGTTTAAAGTGGATACATTAATCTTACATCTTGAAAAATCCCAAAAATAAAAATTTTTCATCCAAAAACCTCGAAGTTTTTCTTGTTTCAGCGGAGCTCTATTTTCGATTTTTTTTTCGAATTTTCCCGCTCAGAGAGAATTTTTTTTGTTACATCAAAATAACTTGAAATTTTCTAAGGAATCTATTTCTGCAATAAAAAAATGGTGTTCTAATTTGAAAAACGGAAGTTGACGTCATTTCCGGAAAAACCGGAGGTGCTCATGCCTTGAAAACATTTTAGATTTCATCAGCATCGTGAAATACATATAAGTGCTGAATTTCATGAAAATACGTTCGGTAGTTTCCCGTATAAATATGGGTGAGGTTCCTCGTGAAAGACCCTGTATAATTCTCAAGAAATACGAGGAAAATTCAGATTGTCAGCATATTTTCTAGTAGCAAGGGTTTTCATCTCATGAATACAGGGTTTAATATGAAAAAAAAACTTTCATTTGAACATTTTGGCGGTGTACCCAACCGCTGCATTTTTATTGCAGTTGGTGTCTCTGAATTCACCACTAAAAACTATTTTGATTGAGGATAATGATCCTGTACATGGTCGTTGTTGAAAATAGAAATAAAAAGGTAACAATAAGGAGGTAAAACACTTTAATCCCATTGCTATGATTTCAACCTTCATCAAAATTCACGTCTAAAAACGTACATCCCCCAATAACGATTTTCCGGTAGAATTTACCGCTCAATTTACCAGAAGACGACGCAGAAATCAGCAAATTCTCCATCAACCGAGGGAAAATTCGATAAACTCCCTACGGAAAACGATCGCAGGAACCATCGATGAAATTTTCATCGGAAGCAGCGGAGCAGAGGAGGCAGAAATCGAATCATTTTCCGCGCTACGGAACCCCTGGTCATTCATTAATCGAAAGCAGAATATTTTGTCCCCCTTTCGTTCCAATTTGCGACCCATAGACTTTAACGAAGTGCGAAATTGAAGGTGAGAATCAGAACCGCCATTTTCCCTTTATATAACAATCCAGAAGATGTTTGGCACGAATTCTTAACCATGATTAAACATTAAATGATGAATGGCTCGTCAATGGTTAAGGATATTGGATCAATTCGTATTTTTTCCTCATCAGGAAATTCGAAAACCTTATTTCCTTTTGAAATACACGCAACTGGATCCCTTTGTATTCCCTATCGAGTTATTGAATAAATCAATAAACAACGTCAAAAGTCTTGGGCCTCAAGGTTTCTCAAGAAATGAACAATCTGTTCTGGAAAGGAGAAGAATATTTTCCTCCATTCAACAGCGAAATATTTGATACAGAATTCTTGTTTGTTACTCTCTGCCCAATGCAGGATAACACAAAATAAGAAAGATGAGAAAAAATCTAAGTTTATCGATTATTTATTTTTGATTAATTATAGCGTTCCATTCTTCCTGAAGAATCCACTACTCCTGCCCGGTCAAACTGAGAAATTGGACGTCCTGGCCTTTTCTACGGAATATTACATCTCTCGTTATTCGAATACACGTGTTTAATTTCTCGAAATAAAAATGCTGGTGATCGGTGTTGATACGAGGATATATTGAAAAATTCTTAGCCTACTATAGAACCAAACAAAATTTAAATGTCAAAATATTTTATTACTGAACATATTCTCCTCTTAATTTAATACATTTGCTACAGCGAACCTGCAACGTCTCTAGACCTTTAAAAAAAATGTTTCTTCTTGCTCTGCACACCAGTCCTCCACAGCTTTTATTGCCTCCTCGTTGGAAGGAAATTAACGACCTTTCAAACACCTTTTTTCAATTGAGGAGAGAGATGATAGTCGGACGGAGCCAAATCTGGTGAATAAGGGGGGTGTTCTAGTAATTCTAACCCTAAATCACGAATTTTTTGCATGGCAACATGAGATTTGTGTACTGGGGCGTTGTCCTGTAAAAACAATCCACCTTTGGATAGCTTTCCGCGTCTTTTCTCTTTAATTTTTTCCCGTAGAGTGGTCAGTAATGTCGAATAGTAATCCCCAGTTACTGTTCTACCCTTATCCAAAAAATCGATAATGATTACTCCATGGCAATCCCAAAAAACTGAAGCAAGAACTTTTCCAGCAGATTTTTGGACACGAAACTTCTTAGGTCTTGGACTCTTGGAGAACCAGAGTGTCGTCATTCCATCGATTGTTGCTTTGTTTCTGGATCGTAGAAATGTACCCAAGTCTCATCCATAGTAACAATTCGGTTTAAGAAGTATACATCGTTTTCAAATCGAGCACAGATCGAACGCGATGCTTCTACCATTGCACGCTTTTGGTCAACATTCAAACATTTGGGGATCCATTTTGCAGAAATTTTTCTCATGTCCAAATTGACGTGAACTTCATGATGAACGCGTTCGTATGAAATCTTCAGTGCTTCAGATAGCCGTTTTAGCCCAATTCGACGGTCTGATAAAATCATGTCATGAACTGTATCGATATTTTCGGAGACTGACACAGAAACTGGTCTTCCCGATCGATCATCATCTTCAATGGAAAATTTACCTCTTTTGAAGCTCGCAGTTCAATTTTTCACGGTCGCATACGAAGGATATTGATCACCAAGGGTATTGAGCATATCTTCCTAAATCTGCTTACCTCTTAACCCTTTTAAATACAGGTACTTGATGATGGCTCGATACTCCAATTTTTCGATTTTTACAATTTCGGTGGACATCTTTTTTTTAATTCAATGCGTAACTCTGGTTTACTTTTTTGACATCGAACTCTACACTGACACTGCTAATAAGTTAATGTTCGTTGATATGGTATCTCAATATTTTGTTTATGCATGGAACTGGCCTAGGCTAACTAGATATCAATACATCTTCGTACATCAAAAATCGCTAGATATATAACCAGGTTGGGTCGAGAAACAGCATGTATCTCCGGATGCCTCATAAAGAACGGTAGATATTTGTCTGCGATATCTTACGTTGTCCTTGCGGTGACACACTTGCACAAAAGCATACCGCAACCGTCTATAAAAAGTCGCCCTCGGACTTATATGGCGACGGGCTCATAGTTTTCGAACAATGTATCTTCCAGTGTATAGAAACAGCGCCGGTTTCTACTCGAAGAAATTCCATAAAGGCGTAAAGATAAAGGAGTCCTTTTCCTCCTTTGTCGCCAGGACGGAAAGGACTCCTGTTTTATTGCTTCATCGAGTGGGATTGCGTAGTTCTCCGGGAGAAATAGCTGCCTAGGCCACCTACGTCAAGCCGGAGGACAATTTATAACAGTAATCAACAGATAATTACTAACTGCATTCTACAGGGTGGTGAAAAACTGAAAATATTGCTTGCTTTTCGATCTACGAGGATGTATTGATATCAAGTTAGCCTAGACCAGTTCCATGCATGAACAAAATATTGCGATACCATATCAACGAACAATAACTTATTAGAAGTGTCAGTTTAGAGTTCGACGTCAAAAAAGTAAACCAGAGTTACGCGATAAATTAAAAAAAAAGATGTCCACCGAAATTGTAAAAATCGAAAAATTGGAGTATCGAGCCGTCATCAAGTACCTGTATTTAAAAGGGTTAAGAGGTGAGCAGATTTACGAAGATATGTTTAATACCCTTGGTGATCAATGTCCTTCGTATGCGACTGTGAAAAATCGGACTGCAAGCTTCAAAAGAGGTAAATTTTCCATTGAAGATGATGATCGATCAAGAAGACCAGTTTCTGTGTCAGTCCCCGAAAATATCGATGCAGTTCATGACAAGATTTTATCAGACCGTCGAATTGGGCTGAAACGGATATCTGAAGCACTGAAGATTTCATACGAACGCGTTCATCATGAACCTATCACGTCAATTTGGACATAAGAAGAAAATCTGCAAAATGGATCCCCAAATGTTTGAATGTTGACCAAAAGCGTGCAAGGGTAGAAGCATCGCGTTCGATCTGTGCTCGATTTGAAAACGATGTAGACTTTTTAATCCGAATTGTTACTATGGATGAGACTTGGTTACATTTCTACGATCCAGAAACAAAGCAACAATCGATGGAATGGCGACACTCTGGTTCTCCAAGACCTAAGAAGTTTCGTGTCCAAAAATCTGCTGGAAAAGTTCTTGCTTCATCATTTGAATCATAATCGATTCATTGGATAAGGGTAGAACAAACAATAACTGGAGATTACTTTTCGATATTACTGACCACTCTACGCGAAAAATTGAAGAGAGAAGACGCGGAAAGCTATGGAAAGTTGTTTTGTTTTTACAGGACAACGCCCTAGTAGACAAATCTCATTTTGAAATTCAAAAAATTCATGATTAAGGGTTTGAATTACTAGAACACCCCCCTTATTCACCAGATTTGGCTCTGTCCGACTATCATCCCTTTCCTCAATTGAAAAAAAGTTTAAAAGGTCGTAAACTTTCTTCTAACAAGGAGGTAATAAAAGCTGTGGAGGACTGGTTTGCAGAGCAAGAAGAAACATTTTTTTTTGAATGGTCTAGTGACGTTGCAGGTTCGCTCTAATAAATGTATTCAACTAAGAGGAGAATATGTTGCGTAATAAAATATTTTGACATTGAAATTTTGTTCTCTTCTATAGTAGGCTAAGAATTTTTCAATATATCCTCGTATCTCGGTTTCATCTTGCCACTGGTTGAATTACGGAGCAAAAAACCTGCAAGTCAGTCCCACTGACTATTCGGAAGACCTGCAGCATCACCATCACCTTACACGGGCTTCAGCATCCTCCTTAAATCAGACGTAACGGTTCGTACGACTCGAGATTTACATCTCGATTTGCCGAGTTACCCATCTGGTATGCAATTCCTTACACGCCCAAAGGTCTTCGATAAAGCTTTCCTAATTGATATCGAGTCGTCAGTACGCAAAAATTGACCCAATAATCAGAGGCGACTGGTAGCTAGAAGACGGCGAGTACGCTCGGTTATTACTTACATGCCGATAATCAGTAATTTGTGTGTATGTTTGTTAATTACGCACCGTCACGAGTGGCATTTTCGATCTTCGGAATGCGGAGAAAAAGTGGTTGCATACATGGATAGATGATATCGCAGATTGTGGCTTTTTGTGGGGAAGATGACCGGTTGTATCGGTGAAATGTATGTTAGTGAAGTTTGTGATGCTTAAGCCGGTTTTTCTGCTACGCTGACATAGGTCGCGGTCGGTGGTCACGCAGCTTTATCTTAAAGGCGGTATATACACACAACCAAACTTGTATGGAATCACCCTGTTATTTGGAAAAAACGAATTTTAATTAAAAAAAAGTCGCTGAAAAGTGGAGAGCAGTTTTCCCAAAACAAGTTTATTACAAAAATAATATAAATTATTGAAAGATTATTTTTATAATAGAACAGAAAATTAAAAGTATAAATTTCTCTAAAAATAATTTTTATGTAACTGAGAATTGAACAACAAATAAAACGATTTTAACAAATCAATAATCAGTATTACCACCCCTGGCATTGATACAAGCTTGAATTCGACGAGGCATGCTTTCTATTAAGTTGTTAATTTCTTCTTCTGTAACATTTGCCCATTCCTCTGAAGCCGCTTGTATAAGTTGCTCTGCGTTACCAGGATTATTTTGACGAGCTCTAATTTTTCTTTTGATCCTATTCCACAAGTGCTCGATAGGATTAAGGTCCGGTGAACAAGAAGGCCACTCTAAAACAGTCACACCTTCTGTTTCGAAAAAATTTTTTGCAACTCTGCTGGTATGTGGAGGTGCATTATCCTGCATTAATAGGAAATAATCTCCAAGAGCACCTCGCCAGAGCCTCACTACAGGTTGTAGAACTAGATCAACATACCTAGGCCCTGTCAGAGATTGTCTAATGGGAATTAAAGGAGTTTTCTCACCAAACATAATTCCGCCCTAAAACATTACAGTACCTCCTTTGTATTTAGGGATCGGTCTTGCAGCTTGGAGCCTAGCTTGCCTCCCTCTACCTCTTAAAATGCGAAAACGCCGGTCGTCTGATCGTAGGCCAATTCTGGTCTCATCCGAAAATAAGACATTTTTCCAATCTTCAATAGTCCAATTTTCATGCTCTAAACACCAATTAAAACGGTCAACTTTATTTTGCCTTGATAGTTCTGGAACTCTTAACGCTCTTCTCTTGAATAATTCCCGAGCGCGAAGTCTTTTTCTGATAGTGGCGACAGAAACACTAACACCTGTAGCTTGCAAAAATTGCCTTTGAAGCTCTGAATGAGATACTGCCGGATTTCTTCTTGCTGTTTGGGCTAAAAAGCGATCCTGCCTTTCTGTAGTTACTCTTCCACGACTTCTTCTCGGCCTATTCTTTAGGGTTCCTAACTCCAGAAACCTTGCAAAGGTTTTTGAAACAACCCCTTGTGTAAACCCCACCGTTCATGCAATCTGTCTTTGTGACATACCTTGTTCTCCCATAGTAATAATTCTTCCTCTCTGGACTTCCGATAACCCCACATAAGGCTTTTTTTTTTAAACTTCGCAAAAAAACAAAATATAAATTCACTGCGACGTTCGAACGAAATTGTAAAATCGACACTGCAAAGCCAAATCTCATCAAGTGCTTATGAACCTAACTGTTTTTGTGAGTAAACACATGCACTTTTTATTTGCTTCTAACGAAAAAGATATCAAAATAATATTTCATCTTAATACTGGGTGATTCCATATAAGTTTGGTTGTGTGTATTATAATCATAGGTATCAATCGCCTGCAACCAAGCACTATGAACAATAGGAGTCTCTTCTTTCCTGTTTCGAGCAAGAGAGTTATAGAAAGATCGAGAAATTCAATCTACGATAAGGAAAAAACTGTATGATTGAAAAACAGTTAGATGCTCCCTTTGAAGAATTTTCATTTGTTTTCTACCATATTAACCAGTTCCCTTTATTTGCTTCCAAATACATCTTCCTTTTGAACCTTCAAAACATTCAAATTTTTCGCTCCAAGCTCTCGAGATAAAACACGGAAAAAAGGTAGGATAATAAGAGAAAATCCCATTCCGCGTCATACGAACAACATGCCATGAAATGCAAATTCCGGGAAAGTTGCCCCAGCAGCCATGTCCGCAGGGAAGACTCTATAAACATCGTTTTCCACATCAGGAACAGCTGAAACGGGTGCTGCGTTGAAGTTCGCCAACTTTACACATTCGGATTGTTGTATCTGCATGCACCGGGAATGACAAATGCGACGGGAGCAGTTGCATCCAGATTCCAGGTTGGAAACGCAAGGGAAACATTTTCCGGTGTATCCGGATGATCGCTCAATTTCGGGCCGGGAGAGCGGTCTGCCTTTGAGGCTTTTTGGGTGACATTAGTGAATCTTCTACATCTGGTTGTGAAACAGAAAAATAAGGTCTACATTTCACAAGATTTTCAACTGCATAGATGTTGAATAAAATACAGGAGCTCTCTTGGAGAGAACAAATAGACTGCTGTATCAATTCTCTCAGCGCGAGAATTGAAGAATAAAAATGGATGTTGTGAAATAACCACAAAGTGAACACTGAAGGAATGGTACTTACGGTAGTTCAGATTTAAAACTTACGTATCTGCTTCTGTCTGCTTTCGCAGGTGTTGTACTGGGTAGAGTCCTTATCTCACGTAACGAATACACTTTTAGGTACGAATGTAAGGGGGTCTGACTTTGGGAAGAAAACGAGAGTAAATTGCGAGCTTAGGCGTATCGAGGTTGCGACGTGGCAGGGGGGTGAATTTGCACTGAACAGGTAGAAAAGAAGGAAGATTTCAGGTTTCTTCGGGGGACCACAGAAAAAGTGGGTGGAATCATAGACCGGTTCTTCTTTGTTACCGTCCCGGAAAGCCCATTACAGTAGGAAACTTTGTGGTATGATGAAATAAAAAATATGAATTTTGAACAGATGTTGTTTGAAATTCATTTTTTTGTTTTTATTATTGCGCATGGACTTCGTCGACAACAACCAAGACCCATCTCTATGATTCACCCACTTTCTTCGAATCTGTGGTCTGAAAGAATCACATAGAAATCCACAAAAGATTCTATCTGCTTTTTAACTCGCTTTCACTACTCGTCTAGCAACGACCACAAACAGCGCCATCAGTTCGCTACCTCTCTTTGTTTAACACGGCCTTCAGTTCGCCACCCTATAAGACTTCACCTCATATTCTTTCCCACGCCGGAACCCGTTAGTTTCGTATCTGAAAAGTGAATTCATTCCGTGACAAGAAAGACTATTCAATACACGAGGCAGAGAACCTTCAAATACATCTCTTGAAGTTAGACCAATTCCTTCAGTGTTTAGTTTACTTTGTGGTATTTGATTCTCGTGCAGGGTGTCCCAAATTTGATGATCATTGAGAGCCATAAGGGTAAAAGAAAAAATGTTCGAGGACTTCCGATATCTTTTTTCAAAATAATCAATGTTAGTTTTTCATAGAATCTTAATTTTCAGGAAATATCGTATTCTTCTATATCTCTTTCATTCAAGAAGATCAGCCTATCCAAAAATACATACTAGCCAAAAACTTAAACTAAAATATCTCCAAATAAAAAAATCTTTATATACAGGCTGTCCCAATTCAAGTGAAGACGAAAATCTCAATATCTTCGAAACGGATCAGATTTTCGAAAAACCGGTTACAGGATGATACTCGGTGAATCTGCGCTAAGAAGCAATGATGAAAAATATAGGGTGTCCCATTAAAAAAACACAAACTTTTCTCTCTAGCGAATAATTTTTCGGATCAGATGGAAGCAGCGTATAGGCAATAGAAATTACAAAAGAAAACTTTTTGGAATTTTTGTGATATCTCCAACAGAAAACGAGATATAGCGAAATATTTGAAACAGCAATTTTTCAGAAACGCCCTGTAACTCGACAACCAATTCAGATATCTCGGATCTGTTTGCTGGTAATTGATTATTTGGAAAAAAAAACGGGAGTCCTTGAACATTTTTCTCTGAATCTTATGGTTCTCGAGATCCTCTCAGTGATCATCGAATTTGGGACACACTGTACATACAGTTTTTTCTTTAATTCTCGTGGTAATAAGAATTTGGTACAGCAGTTCATTGTTGTGCCCAAGAGAGCTCTTGTAAAATTAATAGCTATAACCAGAGTTTACTCCATATAACATGACCATTGTGATTGCAAATCTACAGGGTGATATTTTTCTTGAATCGCTCTGTCCCTCGTTTTCCCACACAACTACTTCTTGATGAGCCACTGTTAGTTCGAAAGTTTGTAGAAAGAAGCCTTATTTTCATTCAAAACTTTATGGTCTCTTGTAGTTTTGTCCTATCTGCTATCGGTTTCGATAAAAAATTTCTCTCAAAATCCCATTTTACAGAATTTGGCTTTGTCGGAAAAAAAAGAAGCACTCATTTTTCCATAGTCTGAACGATGTCTTTGTATGATATGTAAAACCGTGGAAATACAATTTTGAAATGTTTCAAGATGTTCTCTTTCCATATCGAATTATGTATGTATTCAATGATCGTAAGATTGAATGTACCTAGTGGATAAGGGGGATATGTATTCAGTTTTCTAACATTAGTCAGGCAAGATTTAATACGCCTTCCAATTTGCTATTCAAAGGGAATTACTTCAAGTTTAAAACTTACGGCATTCAATGTTGAATCAAACCAAATAGGACTGTCTTCAGATTGGCTCAAAGCATACGAACCTGAAAAAAAATTAAGTTTTAGAGATGAATTGCAATTCATATCGACTGAATTCAATGTCCAACTTTGCTTTCAGGAAGATTGAAGGCATATATTTATCGAAATTATTTACTTCCTGAACAAAGGCAGCAGAGATGTTAATCTTCTTTCAACATGATAGGAATTTATTAATGTGATTCGCTCCATTTGACATAACAGAATAAAAACGCCTGTCAGTCTCCATCAGCGCCTCCCAGAAAGAGAATCCTTTCATCTGAAGCATTCTCGATACCAGACTCTTGTAGGGCCTCACAATTAGTTAATTCAACAGTTATCTAATTATCAGCAGGCAATAGAGAATCATGTGTGTGTCTTGCATTTCACAATATGCTTGAATAGACGTCGTTTCGTGCACAAAGGCCAGAATGAATAACCAGATCGAAAACCGTTAGAGCTCGGCAATTAAAAAGATGAGGCTTGAAATATGGCCATCTTCTGAATCGAATTAGTCACTTTCGAGTTGTGTGATTTGAGGAGACAGCAGAAGATGAGGTCGTGATCTGGGGATTCAGAGACATATTTCACATCTGTCACTGTTGATGTCTTCTGTTAAGATTGTAAATCTGAAAGCATTGAGTAGAGGACTCTTAAGATTTCGAAACTGCCGGATTAGGAGATTACCCTGAGGGAAAACCGATTAAAAAGTACCCAGACAACAACTTTGAGGAATTGGTAATATTTCTGTTCATCTAGAATTCTATAATGTTTATTTTGAATGGAAGCCTGAAGCCTGAATGATACACATGAGTTTAACCAGCCAATATTCATCAAACTAACTCATTCGGTCATGTTTCAAAGAGCTGTCAGCAAATGGTGACTGCTAAATATTATCGTTATTATCGCTATAAATCATTGAAATAATGTATTCCTTGTTGCTGCATTCGAAAGTACCCTTCAGCATCTAGACTTCGTCTCAAGATGACTGTGGTTTCGGTGAAAGATAAGAACCTTCTGCAAACAAGGAAATTTCTTTTCTTGAAAGAGAACAATCATACTGTTGCCTTTTGCTCGTAGCCGTGAAGAACAATGAAGTGAAATAATTCTCAAATGTTTGCGAAGTCAGTCGTCACTCAGTCGTCGTCATCTCCTTTATGTTGATAAAGAAGCGGCTAATTTTCCTCTTCGCCTCTGCACATAGCTAAAGGGGCCACGCATTCAAAGATTTATATTTTAATTAAATGCGGAATATTTCTATTCATGAACAGTTCCCAGTAGCCCAATTTAAAATATCGATGTGATAAGTAATCGCTATAAATGGAATTATATCCTCTGTAAAGAGCATTTATGTAGGGTGCATCTTTTAAACTGTAGATTCTTGAGGTCCAAGGAAACTTTTTTCATTTTCCATTTTTCTGAATTCGGCTTAGCTGAAGAGATATGGCCATTTTTAAAATATGGGGAGGAGGTGCCTGACTTGATTTTTTGTTATGGGCGTAAAACTGACTAAATATATTCTTGGAATACTCTAATACTGAAAGCATTGAAATTGAAACGATATTTCGTGACATTAACACTAAGATTTCTCCGATTATGTCTTCAATCTAACAACCGTATTAATACCCCAAAAATGCTCCTCATCTTTGATTTCTTCAAGCTTAAGTTTGTGAACAACAAAAACCAAATGCAAGTTCTTATTTCTTCTACACCATAGAATATAGATCGACTTTTATTATGTGATAACGTTTCCGGGTATTCAATTTTATCCTCTACCTACACTATGGCCACAGCCGTCAGATGTCTCTAAAGTGTCAAGTGTCCAAAGATCTATTTAACAGAGTGTAACAGCCAAATGGAATGAATTCGATAACGAATAAATGATGGCGTGTTGGGAAAAACGCTCGGACACGTCGATTTGTAATTTTGAATGCGCATATTTTTCAAGAAAATAATATTATATAGGGTGATTCATGTGACCGTGGCAAATACCAACTTTCTTATTTCAAATGCAACCCCCTGTATATTATTTATTTTTTGGATTCTTCAGAGAATTCTAGACACAACTCATGCACAATGTCCTATACCTATCTTTAACTATTTCGGAAGTATTAAGTGTTTTCAGATTAATTGCAAAAACCAACGTTTTAAATAAAAAATTATTTTATTTCACAAATTCGGTACATTACACTTAAAACCTAATAAGTAATACTGATTATTTCTTTATTATTAAAAAAAAACAAAAAAAAACATTAATGTCAATGTAGGAAATGTTCAAAATGCTCGCCGCGAACGTCTTGGCAACATGCTAATATGGTGTAGAATTGTCTTCTAACGTTACTCAACATTTCAGGAGTGAACGATCTAATCGCAAGCGTGATTCGGTTTTTTAGGTCGTCTAAGTTTAAGGGTTTCGTTTCGTATACAATACTTTTGACATATCCCCACAAAAAGAAGTCTAATGTGAAATTGTAAAAAATCTGAAAACACTTAATATTTCCGAAAGAGTTGAAGATAGGTATAGGACATTGTGCATGAATTGTGTCTAGAATTCTCTGAAGAATCCAAAAAATAAATAATATGCAGGGGGTTGCATTTGAAATAAGAAAGTTGGTATTGGCCACGGTCGCATGGAATACCCTATATAATTTTATTTTCTTGAAAAATATGCGCCTTTAAAATTACAAATCGACGTGTCCGAGCGTTTTTCCTAACACCCCCACATTTATTCGTTATCGAATTTATTCCATTTGGCTGTTACACTCTGTATATCTAGGGCCTCTTATAAGGGCGGATATAGCTTTTTTTCATGGGGGAGGGGGGCAACACATTGCGTAACTTTTTCTAAGGACTTTGATGCTGGGGGGTAATTACCCCTTCTACCCCCCTGTAAATCCGCCCTTGGCCTCTAAGGCGTTATTCAAACTAAATAGTGTTACGTACAATTAGTTTTAAACGCTCGCAATTCAAGTTCATTTTCAGCTAGAGCCGAATTTTGAAAAGTGGTATAGAAAACAGTATTTTTTTATGAGAGGAATCAATAGTTTGTAATGTTCAAGTCAGAGACTGACCCAGTCTTGTCAAGCTGAAATCCCGTACTGTATGGAAATAAGTGACCTTAGTTTGGACACACATTCAATTGAAAACATTTTGAACTTTTGTTCTTCGACATAGATTTCTTTATCTGATTTGTAGGCAGAATAGAATAATATTTGGATGATTGTGACGAAAATTGAAATATCTGTCGACAGATGTGCAACTCAATCCATGTGGCCTTCAAAGTTGATGTGGGGGACCACCTTTTATAGGGATCAAGTGAAATTGAATTCAAAAACGATGATGGAAATTTGAGAAAAATTCTTTAAGCCTTTGGGCGTTTTCGGCAGTATTTTGGATTTGGACAGAAACTCATACACAGTTGACTCATTTCAAGTTTGCGAGCCTCATGAAATCCTCATTTCATAAAAAAAACAGCATTTTTGACCTCTCATCGACTGTCAACTTGCTCACATACTACGAAGGAGAATCAACGATGAAACATATGAAAAACTCATGTCGTGCCGTGTATGTCGCCTTAAGCAGTCAACAATAGACAATAGCGTCCAGTGAAATTTACGCGTGTTGTTTTTTCCGTGGGTTCATGCATGAAGTTCTGTAAACGAGGCGGAAACGCCATACGAGTAAAGATTTAATTTGTATGCAGTCAAGGTCCTAGCAATGCCATCGTTCTATTACAGCTCCAGCTCGTCCACTTACACAAGAAACGTCATGCTTGGCTAACGTTTTGGCGACCATTTCTTGCCAATTTTGAAGCGACCAGACGGAAGTTGGGACGTTTAGAGAAGTTATCTGTACAGGGAGTTGTCGTTTTTATCATAGCCAGATTTTTTTTGTACGACTAGAAGACTCGATGTTTTTTGTGAAATATTCGCATTGAGTTGAATCTTTTCGCTTTGATTTACATTTTTCCTCCGCAGAATTCTCTTTGAAAATGGTACCTCATCCAAATTTTGTGCAAATGTGGGTATTTGGCACCAATTATCATTCTTCCAGACTCTCTAAGAATAGGACATTTTTATAAGCATTTTCCAAGACACGAATAATAAAAACAAACCAAAAGGCTAAATCCACTGTACGAGTATAGGAAATTCAAAAGAAGATATTTCCAAAGCGATATAAAATGGGGCAAAGGTAAAATATTCACGTATAGGCCGCAAAATCCGCGAAGTGACGCCTCGGCAAGACATCTAATTTCCCGAACACCGTGTTTCGACACCAAATCGACCATTCCCCCTTTTTTCCATCAATTCACCCCTCAGAAACAACGGAAAGATCGTCGACGACGAATACAAATTGAAGAACACATGGAAAGTCCCCGTAACGGATGTCAATATACCGATATATTTCTCGCTGTCAGTCCGGAAAAGCCCCGAAGAAAACTTTATGGCGGAAAAACGCGTTGGCGGAAAAGAGCAAGGCTGCCAGATTGAAGGATTTTTCCAAGTTTTTTTGAATATCTGTGGACGAATTGAATTTGGTTCTTTGTGTTTTTTACCCGCTGTTCATGTATTTCTTTCGACTTGAAGAGAAGGGTTTATCCTTTTCGTTTTCCTCGATGGTATGCATCGCGAATTTTGATGCGCTATCGATTTCTCCTATCGCTTCAAAATGCGATTGTGTTTTCTTACGAACGGGTTTGTGAGGATTAAGGAAACAGCGGCGGAACATCTGGAGCATGCAGAGGCTTCACAATACAGATTTTGGATATGGTATGGAACCAAGTGAATATCTTCAAAAGGATAAGAACGACATCCTGAGTGCACCCAGAATAAGAGATTGTCATTGCGAGCTCCCAAAGTTATCTTGAAAATAACAAGAACAAGAAATTTTTTTGTTCATCTGTGAGTAGATGTGTAGGTACGCGAAGCTTGATATTTTTCAGATATATCGTAATATCAAAGAGAATCTGTGTTACTGATATGATAATTAGAAGTGATGTTAGTTGATATCTAAATGAGATACTGCATAATATGATAGTGAAATTTTATACTGGATTAATTCCTGAGGTAAATTCAATTTCTTCTTCTTGTATATTATCATAATTTCAGTATTGATTCGTTCGATTATTAAATATTATACAATATCCGGACAAAAGTTGATCTTCCAAATTTTTGATGGAAATAAACTTTTGTGGGACACTGAAATGTTTTCATGTGGCCTTGTGCTGCTTTGCAATTTCAGCATTCTCTAGAATATTCAGATCCTTTGTATTTCACTATTTCTATTCCTTAAATTTGTATTTCAAGACAATTCTGATGGGTACAGAAACACCTGATCTCATAAAAGTTTTTTCCAACCTGTCATTTCCATTCTTCTAGATGTACTAAAGCAGATAACAAAGATCATGTGGACCAAGAATTTGAAGTGCATTCTCAGTACTTGTTGAGATATGAAAATCAGAGAAAAAAGTGATAGAAAGGGAAGAATACCATGAATATGGAATAATATGATCAAAATCGAGGCCATTATATTGAATTGAATCCTTAATCAAGTTCATATGTGCTTTTGTTTGTTTCCTTATACCAATTCCTTTGTTAGTGCGCAGAATAATGTATGATTTCATTATTTCATCCTTATTTTTGTATTCTTTGAGTATTCAGTTGAAGGATTCACACAACCATAATTTTACATCAATTGCCTTTAATTTTATGAATATCACAAGAACATCGGCTCTCCATGATCCCTGCTAATATCCCAATTTGATCTTCATGCAAGCTCCTATACAGGGTCCTGCAATAGTGCGTTCTTCTTCCATAGCTGCCGAACCAGACATCTCATAGATTTCGTTGGAAAGTAGACCTCTTGAACCTTCATTTCTGCATCTCAGGAAATTATTTTCTGATATACAGGGTGTCCTTGATAAATGTTATTCAACAAATGGATGATTTTTTAAAGGATAACCCCATTTATTTTCACATATTTTTAATGACCTTCAATAACTCTTTCATGACGCAAAATATTAGGGACAATTGTCCAACAGTTCAGATCTTATTCGAAGAAAACTGCAAAAAGGTGAGGGAAAAGCAGTTCAGTAAAAGTCTTCTGACGATTTCCAGAAGCGATAGTAACATGAATTTGAACTAAGAGTTTTATAACTAAAGGATTTGCCTTGACATGGATCCTAAACGATCAACCTGTCATATACAGGGTGTCCGTTATCAAGGTCCAAATATGAAGAACTTCAACATATTATTTATCGATTTTTTCAAATAGAACACCCTTTATTTTTTTTTTCACCATGATGTAGAGAATTGAATTGGCACAGGGTGGAACAAAAATTATTCAGAAATGCATAAAATTCGGTAAAAGTGAAACAGTTGACCTGTGTCAGGATTTTGTTGTCAAATATTTTTCTTCTGAGAAAATGAATAAAAGAAGTTCGCCAAGTTCTAATCGCGGGAGGTATATGCGAATTTTTCAGAGCTCCCAGTGTGATTTGTTTGAGGATGTCCAGGTAGGATATCGCTTCTCTGGGAGTAATCTGTTGGAGGACATTTGGAGGAGATAAAAAGCAACTTCTCTAAGGAGTAAGTCGGTCCGTTTGTCTTCTCGTTTCTTCCTTTTTAACTTCACCCAGTTTTTGAGTTTCTATTTCTATTCGTTTATTACCATATGCTAAAGAGACCTGGAGGTGTATGGATTATTATACCAGGAACAGAAATATGGATATTTTATTCTTATTAGTTGATAAAAGCAGGTTGCTCTGGTTGTTCCGTTACACAGCTTCTAGATATTGTCGTAATTTCGGAAGGAATTAGCTTTCCTCGACTTCAAACCATTGCCATTCTCCACCACTGCCCTTTCTCGTGTGATCTTTATATCTAGAATCTAGTTGTTGTTTAACGTCCTCGCACAATTTACAAGCTTAACGTTCGCGTTGCATTATGCCATCCAATTTAATGGAATCCACAATGATCGTTCCCGCAATCGTAAGCTCGTATCGTCTTCGCGAGAACTGCATCTCGCCGGTGTCGGTTCAAATGTCAGGAGTCAGGACGTATTTCTTTCCGGATTGTTTCCGCAGCTGTGATATCTCACTTGTACGAGTTGATGTTGGATGCACTCGAAACTGGATAACTCCTCGGGTTTGTGGATTCAATTGTATTTCTTCGGAAGTTCGGATGAGTTGTCTGAGAGAAGTCTTGTTGCATTTTGTGTACCGTCACTTAGTTGTTGAGTGGTGGTATGAAGAATCAACAATGGGTGGCTGTAGGAGCTTTCCACGTGGAAATATTCGTTTTATTCGACGCGTTTCCTTATGCAACATCGCACTGTAACCAAGAATTCCAAAACTGACTATCATAGATCCGTGAAGTAATCGAGTAGCGCAGTTTTCTGCCTTGCACTCCATAAAACTTTGGTACCATTCGTCTTAGGAGTTTTGAGACTTCCCTGGCAATGAGTTGTCTACTGTCTTTTTGGCTTTTTCGGAATTATTTTTGAGAATTTCACAATTGAGGTCTACATTTGGAGTTTGTATGGTGTTTTTGTAGATGCACAGAAACCCTGGTATTGGCACTGATTAGATTTCGTTCAATACTTAATTGTGAACATAAAATCAGAGTATTCGATCTACTTCTCATTTCTCCCGAGAGGGCTCGCCCAATTTCTCATTACAATAGCGACACAACAATGAAATAGTGCGGATCTTTCCGGAACTAGACCAATTACAATAAACTACAATAAAGAATTGTCTATTTTATTTGATCTACAATTTTTTGTCACGATTTTTATTTAGGAGTCGTTAGACCAGGCTTTCTACGCATCCTTGGCTTTTTAAAACAGCGACAGCGAGATTCATAGATGATTAATAAAGTAAAAGAATTATGATGAATTGAATTTAATTTCGAAGTTTGTCGATTTTGGCGAGCTGTAGATAGCGCAGTCGAGAGAATAGTCCTGATGAACAAAAGACCTTGTGGTCACATTATAATGTTACCCCTCTACCTACTATACAGGGTGTTCCTAAATTGAACGTACAAACGAAAAGGGGAGATTCCTTAAGTAAGTTCAAGAAAAAACGTCTTATAAACATGGGGTCGCAGACGTTTTCGAGATACAGAGTGTTGAAGTTTGAATTTTTTTCAAGCTTTTTTCTCATAGTATCTACACTTTACAAGATATTCAACTGGAATTTGGCGTATATATCACATTTGAAATGGCGATTTCGATATCAGATCTACAGGGTGATATTCTCTCTTCGACACTGTCACCTGTTTCCCTCCAGAACTTCTTTTTGGTGAGAAACTGTTAATTTGAAAAAATGTAAAAAAAAAATTGTTGTTATACCGAACTTTTCGGTTTTTGTAGTTTTGTCGTATCTGCCACCGATTTCGAGAAAAAAAAATTTGAACGATTCTCTTGAAATCCTCGGAAAAATCCAAATTATGCCAGTTTGAAAGAAATCTAAACTATTCAAGTCTGGAGATCTAGTGGGCCCTGACTGATGTCCAATCCACCTGTTTTCATAACTTTCTTTCAAATAATCCCTAATAAACCTAGTACACCCCTTATTTCGGAAACGAAACGTTTGCGACCCCATCTTTATGGGACTTTTTTTCTTAGACTCACTCAAAAAATCTCCCCTTTTCGTTTGTACCTTCAATTTAGGAACACCCTGTATACTATTGTATGTACCTCGGGCATAAAATAGATGTAGGGGAAATTCGTACAAAATGACATATAGACATCATCATAACTTGAGTTTGGAGGTAACAAATGCGGAACTGCCTATATGGTAGGCACGACCCGAGTGGGTTCTATTGACCTCTGAAAACTCGCAAGCGCTACTCTAGTTCATTCGGCCGTTATGAGTGATAACAGAAATCAATAGGTCACGAGTTTTTTCATTGCGCCAAATTTTCCGAAGAAATGGCCAGTTTGAACTTTTTTTTCATTTATATTGCATTCATTTCAAACTTTACCTATTTGTTCACGAAGCTTTTGTATGTTAAATATACTTTTTGTATTAATTCGATATATGCCTGGTTTTATAACGCTAAATGTACAAAATGACATAGGTACCAGTGAACGGACAAAATGACATAGGTATTTCAGCTGAATTAACCGTATCTACCGGACAACACCGAGACCATTCATCCCAGGCTCCACCAGCAAACAAAGAGCCAGGACTTGTCGTAACATATTCATAACAAAATATTCATCTGCGGCTAATAAAGGCAATGCATCTCAGCCTACTCTTGCTGATCTCATGAGGAGGTTTCTTCAATCCCTAAAGGACGATTTATAAGTGGACAAGGCAAACGTGAGACGAAGACTAAATAAACGTACTTAGTTTCAACTTTTACACCTAATTTGATAAAAAAATGAGCCAATACCTCCTCCAAAGAAAAGGAGACAAGTCCCTAGGGCATTATTTGAAGAAGACCATGAAGAAGGAAATTTTCCTAGCAACTTTCGAGATGATGAAGACGACTGTCCTTCTATCTATTCAGATTTAGATCTTCTCCAGCCCTGGAGAAGACTGGTTACGATGCATGCACCGCTTGCATTGGGCTGATGCATCTTGTGCTGATGTTCCTAGAAGAACCAAGCGTTTCATTGGTGAACTTTGTCAGTAGTTTTGTAACTATAAATAGAAAACTACAGTTGCCTGTTGCCGGTATGTCGTACGTCTATTTATCTTAGAATATTTTACTTTTTGGACTTTTATTCCATAAAAGTTGAGATTTTATAAAGAAAGGATCAAAGATCATAGGTGTAAAATATGACATGACTGTAATTCACTGCTTACAAGTTATGCCTCTGAAATAAAACCCTATGTCATTTTGTACGTACTTCCTTTATATGTTTCGTGGGCGACCAGTTGCAAACGGAAGGGCTTCTGGACCAAGGTATCGCAAGTCTGACTTGCTTTGGCCTGCCAGACTATTGCAAATGGCTCTGACAATCATTACGTTCATCCAAAGCCACCTAATAGTCAGAGCTCACTGCTACTATTTCTATTCCGAGAGATACCTTTTTCGTATCAACAAAAACGTGAATACCTTTTTGTAGGCCCTCTAACCGAGTCAAAAAAATCCTAATTGATATCCTCTTGCTCCACACAACGAAAAACGCGATCAAATACCGCGCAAATTGAATTTTTTCCTCTTCTAATGAACTCCGGTGTCCTGTTTCCATTCGCGATAATGAATCATCTCACTTTCCCAGCATCGCTCGGTGGAATAGCCATATAAGTCCTCGGGCACCCACTAATTGCCAGTCGGGTCTCGTAGAGCCGATGAAGCAATTCGAAATATTCCCATTTATGAAATTCTTGCCGTTTAATTGAATTATTCAGATGTTCTCAGAACGGCCGATGTCATTCGTATGCCCACAGCGTATGACTCGGAGCGGTTTCTTTTCTATCATATCGACAGGAGTCGATCTCTGGCGGCAGACTTATGGCTTCTGTGTGGACATGAACGGCACATTCGTTTTCGTGAGAACGGATCGATTGATTCAGTTTCGAGGTTCTAATGGGCTTGTCCCACTCTTTTTATCAACTCGTTTGGACGTGTTATGAGTGATGGAAGGCTATTGGGATCGACTATTAGGGTCGGTCTCCGCTTCCTCTCAATAATCGACAGAATTAAAAGTTCGTATTTTTTCTGTCAGAGATAATTTCTTTAGAAATGTTTAAGGTGCGTAACTAAGCTCCTGCTGGTTTGGGTTGAAAACAAAACAATACTGTCACAATAGACCTTAAGGTCGCAGTGAACTGACCCTTTCTAACCACAACTATATGGTAGAAGTCGACATTTTGGGGTGAAGATATTTAAATTTGAAGTATTATCCGTATAAGATATACTAACTGACACAGAAACTGCAGCACCCAGAAGGAGCTGATTAACTTTTAAATTTTTTTGGTGAAATATAGATAGTATAGCAAGGAGGTAATGATCAAAATTTGGAGAAAAAAACGATGGGTTGCAATTTTTTTCAATAAATTTGATAAAAATGTGTTTGTCCACCGCTGTTATCTATACACTCCTCAACACGTCTGGGTATTGAAGCAATAAGATGGTCTATTACTTCTGGAGGGATACTATCCCAAGCTACCTGTACTTCATGTTTCAGAGCCACCAAAGTCCGTGGGGGTTGGGGTAAAATTCCAAGCCTTCTACCCATGATGTCCTATGGGCGAACGATCGGGAGATCTGGGCGACTATGGCAAAAGATTCACATGGGTCGCTTCAAAAAAGTTTAAACTAACTCTGGCAACATGAGGTCGAGCATTATCTTGCTTGAATATTCGATTCTCGAGCCGGTTAAGATAAGGGAGAACATATGGCTCCACTATTTCTTGAAGGTAACGCAGCGCTGTCATGTTACTTCGAATATAGACTAAAGTTGACCTACTTGAATGTGCAATAGCACCCCAAACCATATCGCCTACTATCTGGTGTGCATGACGCTCAACATCAAACTGAGGTTCAAGTCTTTCTCCCCGACGTCGTCTAACCCTTCTTCGGCCATCATGTGCCCCCAAGGAACATCGATATTCATCAGAAAAGACAATCTAATGCTATTCCACACGGAGAAGCCCAACCGTCAGAGGTAACATAAGATGGGGTCGATAATGCTGCAGTCCAAAAGACCTTATCCGGCATTAAACCGTTCGGACAGTTACAGGATGGCCTTGTCTCCTAACCACTCATCAGCCAAAGATCGAGTTGTCACAAATCGGTCTTTAATGGCCATAAGTCTTAGACGTCGATCTCGACCTTCATTTGTGCTCCTTCGACGTCCGAAGCCTACTCTTCTTCGATTTTGGGCATTTTCCAACCACGTTTGACAACATCTCATAACAGTAGTTGCATTTCTGTTCGTATGGTTAGCGATTTCTCGAAATGACAACCCCGCCCCCCGTAGACCAATAATTCGACATCTTTCAAATTCACTTAGTTGGCGATTTATTCCGCGTACACGTGCTCTAGGCATTTTAACAACAACTAAACATCGACTCTGGATCTCCCCGAACAGCTGGTTTGTTGTAAAATTTAAAAAATTGCAAAAACGACTAGAATTGAAATATCTTTTTTTTTCTTTTTCTCAATGTTTTTTTCCCTAATGATTTCGTTTTTTCTATCTGTTCAATATGTTAAAATATACTATTGTATTTCTCTAACGGACAGTTGCTTGGATGCCTTGTAATATCCTATGTTTATAAAGAGTGTAACAGCCAAATGGAATAAATTCGATAACGAATAAATGAGGGGGTGTTAGGAAAGACGCTCGGACACGTCGATTTGTAATTTCAAATACGCATATTTTTCAAGAAAATAAAATCATATATGGTGTTCCATGCGACCGTGGCCAATACCAACTTTCTTATTTCAAATGCAACCCCCTGATTATTATTTATTTTTTGGATTCTTCAGAAAATTCTAGACATAATCAAATATATTAGTTATCACATTAAAATCTAGCACAAAAAACAAAATCACAAATGAGTAACCAAATATGGAATAGGTACCCATATATATGGAATATAAGCATAAATCAACATAACAATAACAAAAATGGACATTAATATCTTTGAGATCAATTAAATGAATATAACATATTGTGATAAATCACATTAAAATTTAGCACAAAAAACAAAATCACAAATGAGTAACCAAATATGGAATAGGTACCCATATATATGGAATATAAGCATAAATCAACATAACAATAACAAAAATGGACATTAATATCTTTGAGATCAATTAAATGAATATAACATATTGTGATAAATGAAAGAAGTTTCATAATTACTTGCAAAAGTCACAGATCCAAATATCAAACTCTGGACCAGCACAATCATAATGTGCCCAGAGCCCATACATCAAGCATATTCCATAATTAGACACCAACGACTGTCCATAATTGGATTTTTATACTAGTTCAAACTCTTCTAAATATTTCTTCAAGTCACAATATTTTGAGGACAAAAGATCACAAAATGGTGAAATAAACATAATACCGATATACTAAATAGTATAACACTTATGTATACAAACATAACAGCTGGTAATACTCATTCATTACTTACCTTTGAAATTTTCTTCACGACAACAAAACAAAACACGCCTGCTATACGTTAAGCGTTTGCGCAACTGACTCGATGGTGTGAGTGCGATAGTTAGTAGACCGAATGAAACAGAAGATTGTCGAATGTTCCGTTTATTACTTATAGTCTTGGAGAAATGAAGGTATTCCATATTAGGATACTATTTCATATTTGGTGACTTTCCTCTAATATTCCCTTTCTCGTTTTGAAGGTATTCACTTGGTTCCATAGGTATGTTTCCATTAGCTTCTGGATCTTTGGTCCTTTGATAAATCCTTCGTGAGTTCTATGGTTGTATAGATCCTGAGACGGTCGTGGTTCTCTTGGCTTTTGATCGAAGACTTTCGTTCTTTATGGAAATCCGTCTTCCAATGCAATTATTATCGAGCATCCTTGAAAGCTGCAAATCCCAAACACTGCACCGCTTTAAGGGGCTGCAGATTCATTAATCGCGATTCGAAAACATTTTGGCGGAACCGTCGTAATCCATCTCATTAAAGCCGTATCCCGTTCGGAAAAAGCAGTAATAAAGCGCCGGCTCTGACGATAAACCCTTCGGATGCGCTTTTTATTAAGACGTAAAGCTCACATATTATTGCGGAGCCGTAATGGAAGACCCTCACGTAGATAACGGCCGATCGTGACGTACCTCGTCAATTATTGTAAAACGAAAACGCGAAAGTGATCGCCCAGATGCACTCCGCCTCATGTAAGTCCGCTATTCCTTTCATCCGGAAAAATATCGCGCGTCGAGAGGTATGAGATCGGTTTTCCGATCGCAGAGCGCCGCGCTTTGATGTTCGTACCGAAAGTTCAGAGCACAATTGACGTACAGGGTATATTCTACATGGTATTCGCAAAAACATGCCGGGTTTCGATTCAAGATTCGAACAAAAATAGATATTTACTCGTATCTACCTTTTAAGCAGTTATTCTTATCGGTAGGCCTCCGATCGCGGAATCTGAGCGCAGTTGTCCGATTGTGTTCCGGGCTTTCTCTATAGAAGGCCAAACTCTGACAGCTTACAGCTACAATGTCAAATAGTTCTCTGTGATCTCTGCAGATCGGGCGATTTTATAGGAGAAATGTTAAACTTTGATCAATTTTCCTGAAGAAATGGGGAAATTATGGAAAATATGAATACCAAGCTATTCTGTGTTGACTCATCCTCTTTCGATCCGTATATTTACATCACGGCCAGGATATCTGCGAAAAAAGTTTTATCGAGTTTAAAATTGCCGAATTTTTTCGCGATTTTCGCGAATTTTTTTAAAATACTTCTACATCGCCTAGAGGATCGAAATTTCGCCCACGTACGAATCGATCATTCCTCTTTCCGACCGTGTGAAAATTTCTCTCGTGTATCGCAGCTTCGCTGCGATTTCAAGATTCTTCTGGACCAACTTTTTCGACAGATTCCCCGAACCGGACCACAGAGTTACCGTTTCAGTATAATATAGAATGATTTGAGTGTTGAAAGTGGCGTTTTATTATGTGAGTGAAAAAGTTTGTGAAATCAGCGGAGCGAATTGAACAATTTCACGAACAAAATGAAATCACTTTTAACACATAAACCATACAATGTTTTTTGTACAACTGCCCTATTTTGATAATGAAATGGGCGAATTCGCAATGACAATAAACTTCAAAATGCATTTTAATATTCAAATGATCAAAAGGTTGTTGTGAATGGCAAATGTTGCCAACGTTATGATTACTAACAAATCAGAAAAGACGCTGTCATTTGAATTTCGTTCCTGTCCAATTTTCGTCTTGGGTTTTCAACTGCTCAATATGTTTGTCGAGAGTCCAATTATTAATAGAAGTGACGATTTGGTTGTTCCTGTGGATATTGAAGAGTCTGTCAGAAGAGAAAATCTGGAACTCCTACGTAAAAACTCTGTTCAGCAGTACGATATTGTATATAACAATTTCCTGGCCTGGTGTAAATTGAAAAATGTAGAAGGGAACTTCAGTGAACCTGTTTTCCTGGCATACTTAGAATAAAAATCAAAAATATGGAGTTCATCAACTTTGTGGAGCAAATTTTCAATGATAAAGTCAAGCGCCCTTGTTAAAAATGGTGTGGATGTTAGTAAATTTTTAAGGTAATAGCATATTTAAAACGGAAAAGTGAAGGATATCGTCCCAAAAAATCGAAAATTCTCACTCGTGAACAAGTTGAAAAGTTTATAAATGAGGCACCAGATGAGAAATACTTGATGGTTAAGGTTGCAACTATTTTCGGATTATTTGGAGCCTGTCGGCGTGAAGAATTGTGTAATTTATCAGTGGAGAACATCGAAATAACAAATAAATCATTGGTTATACAACTTCCAAACACAAAAACGAAAGTCAGTCGTTCTTTGAGTATTATTGGGAAGTATGTTGACTATTTTCATAAGTACTTTGCACTGCGTCCTTCTGTCATCAAACATCGTCGTTTTTTCCTGAAATACATGAATAATAAATGCACTGCCATTCCAGTTGGTATCACAAGGGCGGATATAGTTCTTTTTCATGGGAGGGGTAATAACGATCATGGGGGGGTAATAACGATTGAAAACCATTAAATCAGGAACAAAAACCACCTTTTTCTCAGGTTTTGGATACTCATGGGGGGGGTAGTTACATCCAGTACCCCCCTGTAAATCCGCCCTTGTGGTATCAATACATTTGGGAAAATTCCATCTATTGTTGCCGAATTCCCCAAACTGCCAGAACCAAAGCAATATACAGGACACTGTTTTCGAAGATCCTCCGCTTCATTGCTAGCACAATCAGGAGCAAATATTACGGATATAAAAAAACATGGTGGATGGAAGTCTACGACGGTAGCCGAGGGCTATGTTGATCATTCCATTGCATATAGAAAGCCATTGCTGAAAAAATTCTCCCAACCTCACCAGATTTTGGATCATCATCATCCAATATTGTACTTCCGGTTTCTATACAAGTACTGATGGTGCTGAGGATTCTAATAATGTGTTGCGAAGCTCCCTAACGTCACAGGGCATTAATGTTAGTAATTTATTGTTCTAGTTTTACGATACATAATGTTCATAAGTAATGATTGTTAAATATTGATAATAAAAATTTGCAATTGCTGAATTTTTTCATTTGATTTCATCATAAGAAAATGGAGTGCTGAAAATATTTTCAACACTAATGTTAAAAATATTTTTAACACGCTTCCACGTAAACAATCAATTTTAACATTGTTTTCTGTCATTAAAAGTGTCACTTTTGATGGCAGTTGTACGAAAATACCTTTTCACGTCCTTTATCTTCGCAACAAAGCGCTTTTTCGAAAATAATCAAGAGAAGAAATATCCTTGAAAAAGTTCAAGGGATCACTTCGATTTTTGCCGCATGTTTAACTAAGGGCCGGTATTATAAAGACCAACCGAGGATTCAACCGTTGCGCTAACAACCAAATTCCTCACTATCTGGTAGTTGGCGCACGGTTGAATCCTCGATTCGGCTTTTATAATACCGGCCCTAACTCCGTATATTCCTGAAAAATAATGTCTTTTCAAAACATGAAGATTCTAGATGAAATGAATCAAATAAATAATTTTGGGTGTATAGTTAAAGCGGATAACCCTCTTTTAATTTGTTCTGGCTAACAAACCTATACAGGGTGTCCAGGAAAATGTGGGATCTCCCATAGATTCGGATAAAACATTAAAAAATGAGATGACAAGTTTCCATCATTTTTTTCCTACATTTTTCTCCCTACGGAGATACGGTCTCCTAAATGACGTCACTGAAAATCCATTTTACTGGAATAAATTTCAAACTACTCAATATAATTCAAAGAGAATTTGATATGATGAAGAGTAGTAAGGACCTCTCAAAATACTGCCCTTTAATTTGAATTAGCTCTTTTAGTTTACTAGGGGCGAACTAGGTTATACATTTTAAAGCTTACATTTTCAACACCCTGTATGATGAGGAGTAGAAGATAACAAACACGAAACGAATATACAAGTAATATGAATAGAATTATCAGCTCTACCTACTATATGAGAATATTTAGCAAGGGAGCAACGTTGCGTAGTGAGACGCAACAATCCATATGAAACTTTTAGGATGGCGAATTTGAAAAAATCATCAACTTGGCTAATGGACTCAAATAGTCAGCTTCTTCGCTAAGTCGTAATTCACGAAAAGAGCGTCATTCTTCTCCGTTCTCAACCATCGGATTCAGTCGAGAAAAGTTACCCTCTCATTCAGGCGAAAATCCACCATTTCCTTCACAAATAACCTTCGCAAATGCCACTGCCAGCCTGCTCTGAACATCTTTCTAGCCCCTTTCAAATCATCCAGTCCAGCGTTATAGGGCACAGCAGTATTTTTCCACCTCAATATCGAAAAGAACGTCATTACTATAACTCAGCAAGGTGAGATTTCCTTCCACCGAGGTCGTTAAAGAAGTTTCGATGTCTACGACTGCTTCTTCATTGGTCTGCCGGACGATACCACCGAAGAATTCATTAGAATAACTGTTAGCTCCTTACATTCTTAATTTACGACTGGAAATTTACGATTCAATAAACAACCACGAACGGCAGTAAATATGTGGTTGGCTATTGAATGGGATACATGGAAAAATACGAATATCTAGCTTTGTGTTGTGTGGATATAATCGGTTTCTGTTTATGTTTCTGGGAATCACATGACGGTCTCGTCACATTCTTACTTGGTATAGTATCGTTTTGTAATGATTCGACCAAATAGAATTTTGTAATAGGAAACAGGACGCTTTGAATGTTGAACAAAGAAAGTTTATGGACGATTTCGCAAAATTTAAGCTATGGTTCTTTATGTATCAGAAGAAAACAACACCATATTTGTCAACAACACGGATTCCCTGTGAGTGCTCTGAGCTTCAGATCAAAACTCGAAAATAAATTATGGGAAAAATAATTAAAAAAAATTCGAGTAAAAGAGGGGCTATATGGAAAAGTTGGGTATGAAAATGTAGGTTTCCGAGGTCGCTCAATTCAATAAAAATTATTTCGAATCGCTATCTATCATAGTTTAGATTTTCACCTGTCAAATGGCATTTTTTTCAAAAATCGAAATTTCAAACCGTCATAGCTCTCGCTCCTTCGATCTTATCCACTATTTGTTTGTATATTGTCAAACAGCATTGTCCGAAGTATCTCTGAGCACAATAAAATCGAAATCGAAAATCTCAACTTTTTGGGTGAAAATGCCAAAGGGGTAAGACCCCCCAAAAACACCATATTTGTCATCACCAAGGAATCCCGAAAGAATCCAAAGTCGTTTTTCGATCTTGAGGATCTACTACCCATTCGAATCATGCAGAATACCCATAAAGCTGATCCCTATCGCATATATTTTGACTGCTCTGAGCGTCTGTACAAAACTCGAAAATGAAATATGGAAAAAATTAAACAATTTAGATTCGACTATAACAAGGCCTATACCTATGGACATGTTTGGTATCAAAATATAGGTTTTCGAGGACGCCGAATTCAACAAAAACAATCTAGAGACGCTATATCTCATAGTTTGGATTTTCACCTGTCAAATGGCATTTTTTTCAAAAATCGAAATTTCAAACCGTCATAGCTCTCGCTCCTTCGATCTTATCCACTATTTGTTTTTATATTGTTAAACAGCATTGTCCGAAGTATCTCTGAGCACAATAAAATCGAAATCGAAAATCTCAACTTTTTGGGTGAAAATGCCAAAGGGATAAGACCCCCAAAAACACCATATTTGTCATCACCAAGGAATCCCTGAAGAATCCAAAGTCGTTTTTCGATCTTGAGGATCTAGTACCCATTCGAATCATGCAGAATACCCATGAAGCTGATCAGTATCGCCTATACTTTGAGTGCTCTGAGCGTCTGAACAAAACTGGAAAATGAAAAATGGAAAAACTAAAATAATTTAAATTCGACTGTACTAAGGCTTATATGGACATGTTTGGCATCAAAATATAGGTTTTCGGGGGCCCGTGCCCTACCCCCCCCTTCCCCCCCGAAATATCATAAAATGGCTGTATATATCAAAAAATGCCTGTATATTTGACAAAATTTGCAATGTTCACGAAATTTCAAATCGTTAGTGCTTCCGTTCCTTTGGTTGTATTTGAATGAGGTTTGTATGTTTTTCGTCAGCATTGTCCAAATCCTGAGTAAACCATTTGACAGATATACTTGACTTGACAATGGTGCAACAAAGTGGAAGGATGAAACTTTCGAAGGGTGCACCTATAATCTTTGCTTCTGATGATGCTCAGAGAAAGCAGCTGTAAAAACTCTGCAATTAATCTGAAATTCAACAGAATGAACTGCAAATTCTGCCGCTTCAAAGATTGCCCTTTTCCATCCTCCCATTATCCTTGTCATCCTATTCACAACTCCTTTTTCTCTTCTCGTGATCATTGAGTAAACGAGTAGGCTCATTCTGTTAGCAGGCATAACTCTGTTATCGTTTTTTTCTTGCAGCCAGCGTTATACGTTTGCTTAACAACCTTGCTCTCCGCAAAATATAATCAGTAGCATAGGGTGCCAACAGAGCCGTGTTGCCAAGTGTCGATAATCCTGCTCTCCTTCGAAAGCTACTCTAATCTGAAAGAGGGCAGAAGGGTCATCGGCAGAAACGAACGTCTACTTTGAAACTGTACGAAAGATCTGACAAAAGGTAGATGACATGCAATCTTCAGTCGTACAGTTATTCTCCAGGATTTTTCCTCGAATCGAGTGGAAACCGACCAAACTGGCAACAGCTAGGGAGTAACGGTTGGGTGCTTAATACATTTTCAGTAAATTAGAACGTTCGGGTGATGTTTATGGCCCCGTCCTGTCGGGCCATAATATGCAGGTATGAATGTCTGGGGAGGCGAAACGTTCTCGAAAACCGCATGAGGGGATCCATCTCCAACGACCTTTACCATAACCTGTTCCATTCACGTCTCTACAGATTCGCCAGCTCTGATCTGCTATACAGGGCCCCATACAAACTCCATGAGAACATTTAGTGTTCGATACCTGGGTAAATAATTCACTATTGAATCCACATAAGACAAATACTTGATCCTTCTGAAAAAGTTCCTGGTTTTCATCTGTCTAGGAAAAATTGGTGTCTTTTAAATCGTCTTAGGACAGGCATGGTCGTTGTAATAGTATGCTTTTTAAATGGAATGCCATTGATAGCCCGAGATGTGAGTGTGGACATGAAGAACAAACTATTGACCATTTGGTCAATAACTATTCAGTATATAAATTTTCAGATGGTTTTAAGGCTATTCATTCAATATCTGATTCGTTTTTGAGATGGGTCGGTACCTTCAAAACAATTTCATTATGAATATATTAATCGATTTTCCCTTCTCGATTTCTCTCCCCTTGTTTTTTTGTTTCAGATTATTAGAAATTGCTTTTGTCAACCCATTTGGAGAAAGGAAAAATTAATTGTAGTCTAAAAAGAAGATGCCCCTTCAATATAAATATCAGCTTATTCTGTAAACAAATCCAATATCCCAACACATATACGGAGAGACAGAGTTTTTGCTGAGGTTTTTCTCTGTGCTCTTGCATCATACGTAGAACTGTATGGTGCCCCGTTTAACATTTCCTCTTTGGATACTGAGATTAGGAGCGGGAAATAAATCAATCTTTTTGTTGAATGATCTATTCCTTGTCGCCTTTTCATTACAAGTGCCATGATGTCCAAAACAAATATGTACCTACTGCTCTTCTACACCTAATATGATTGCAATCAAATCAAAAAATGAGCCCATACCTTCTCCAAAGAAAAGGTGACAAGTCCCCAGGGCATTATTTAAAGAAGACAATGAAGAAGAAAATGTTCGTAGCAAATTTCAAGATGATGGAAGCGACTGTCCATTTGTCTATTGTTATAACCTTTTTTTCCGATTTAGATTTGGAAAAAAAATAAATTTGAAAATTCTATTTTTTGGCACTTTTATTTCATAAAGGTTGATTAGATTTTACAAAGATCATAGGTGCAGAATATGACAGTACTGTAATTCACTGCTAACAAGTTATGCCTTTAAAATAAAGCCCGATGTCATTTTATACGTACTTCCCCTATTCATAAGATTGTCATCATGTTCTTTTATTTTCATTTAGTTGGAAAAATCCCTGTATTTTGTTGATGTGTATCTGTTCAACAAATTTCACAATAACACAGAAACACTCAGTGGAGAAAGCCTCATTGAGGATATTCCTAAGCCCCTTTTTCCTGTTTTCTTTTCATTCCCTGGTAACTTCCATTTGGAAGTTCCCCACATTTAGCGCAAATTCTTCATTTTGGCAAGCCACGCTCCACTTCTCCCCGAACACACTACACGGATCAAAAGAAACCCGAAAAAAGAAAATAATCATCCGGAATAACCATGAAGCTCCCCAAACCTTTTAAAAACCTCCAGATCCTACCCGCTCATAAATCGGCCTCTACCGTCTGCATAAAAGGGCCACTAGCAGGTTTTTGCTAGATTAGGCGGCACACAGAAAAACATCCATACACATAAGCTGAATTCTTCGAACAAGAGTGCTCCATTCCGCTTTCACGGCTGCCTTTGATGAATGAAAGATGTAACTTGGGATGATTCCCGAGGATGACGTTTAAATGGAACGAGTGGAGCCTCCTCATTAATGCTGGAGGGTTCGAGTACATTTTTCCCCTGGCTGAATAACAGGGAAATCGGCGACAAAGAAAATCCTGTCCCTTTCCGTTTGAAGTCGAGATCGAGTTGAATAAACGGCTGCCTTTGATTTTCGATCTTTTTGTGGCGAACTATTGGAGCGTTTTGCGAGAAGTGCCGGCGGATTAAGTGTTTACGTTTTGTTTGAAGGACGAATTCGTTTTTCTGGATAAAGAGCGAATAAACGATTTATCGATTGATCCAACGTTTTCCTTATGAATTAATTTAACGACCTATCGTCCTATCGACATACATGTAGGATTTCATTTCCATCAATCTATATATATATAAAACAAAGATGTTGGTTACACCATTTATAACTCGAGATTGGATGGACTGTTTGTTATATAACTTCATTTATGGATTCGTCTACGGCCTGGTTATTATAAAATACATTAAAACTTTGAAAAATTCTATGAAAAATTTGCTTATGTAGGAAAAGCTTTTGGTCCTTTTGAATAAGGCCACTATGTGTCGCTACGGTTGATGATGTAGTCTACAGTGTCTAGATAAGACACTGTAGCGTAGTCGTGAAGGTGCTATATTTGATATTATCGCCATTAGATGGCGATGTAGGTATACAGTTACTACAGTGATTATTTAATCACTGTAACATTTACTGTTTAATTTTTATAGAACGTAAAATAAAATGGAAGGCTATAACCAGATCAAAAAGCGGGCGCGAGACGAGCGGGTAACCATCGATAGTTCTTTATTCAAACAATAATTTGTGTTTATATTCTTGACATTTTGATTCATATTAGTTCTGAGGAGAGGTATAATAGCTTAGCCAAATTTTTGGTGAGGATTGAGTTGTACACTTGCGTCAACTGGAATTTCAAAGATTGCGAGAAATGTGGGGGTTATGTATATTCCGAAAGACAACAAGAAAATAGATATCTAGGATGAAAATGTCTTACTTGAATATTCTCCGTTCAATTCTAAAATATGAATAGGAGTTAAAATGATATTCAGGGCTTCAATTTTGCCTAATTTATCTCCTGCTTAAGAAAAAAACGATGGTAAGTTTATACAACTTTAACGGTGGCTTTCACAAAGCGTAATCACCGGTGATCGGAGCTTGATCTAGAATCAACTCGATTTGACAGTTCAAAAATCAAGCCGTTGATCTCCGATCACCGGGGATTACGTTTTGTGAAATCCACTGTAAGTAGATTTTAGGCGAAACAAAGTTCGCCGGGCCAGCTAGTTGTATATAATTGTTAAGTTTCTCTCATATTTCTGAATTTCGTGTGTGGGACGCTTTACATTGTCCCCAAGATAAGCGTGACATTTCTGATTTGCGTTTGTGAGCCTTTCGAGCTCTGAATTTGAAACCTTTGTCTTGTAGCTGAAAGGAGTCCTTTACTGAAATATGATATTTAGCAGTTGTAGGTACCATGTCCTAAAATAAGATGAATGGTCCGATTTTGGGCTCGAGCGTTTCGTAGCTTTACATCTATGGTGGCCCGATGCCTCCTGGGATGATGTACGATGCTTAAAGATGGCACTTGGCTCTAGCTTATTTTGTCGTACAACTCTTTTCTCAAATGCAAGTTGGGGGCGCAACCGGGAATTAACGTTAAAGGCATAATTGGGGTAGTGAAGTCAGTTAATAATGAGTCTGATTGTTGATAGTTAATTAGGAGTCGGATAGTTGATTGTTAGTCGGGAAGTCGGTGGAGAATTTCGACGGAGAGAGACGAAATTAGATCTTCAAGACGTTATAAGATCAATTCATTTGTTCGGCCAAAAGACGTTTGTTATCTCGCGAAGTTCAGTAAAGACGTATAATCTACAAGTGTAGATTATTGTGGACTGAAAATAAATTTTATATAGACAGTTTAGGTTTTATTGGTTCTTGAGAGGTCATATTCCTAGACGACCGAAAACAAACCTACATGAATATGTCCCTCAAGCCAGCATCAACAGTACGCCTTTCTTTTCTTTCATTGTTTACTCTGTGGGATATTTTTCCATCCCATACTCACATTTTGTCCTTAATTTTCGTGCTGATAAGATGATATATCAGTCCATTATTTTCCCCAAGATAGCTCTATGTGAAGTGTGTTTCAAATTACGCGTTTTTTTTCAGAATAAATAAAACAGATAACTTGCATTCATTTTCAGAAACTTGTTGTTGGTTATTGAAGTATCAGTTATGACATTTATGGACGAAAAATGGTATCTAACAAATGGCCTCCTCTTGCAGCTCTACAGACGTCTACTCTTTTGTTAAAATTTCCAAAGACATTTTGACATAATTGAGGCTCTATGTCACTAATGACAGGAAAAATTCATCCTTCTTATAGACCTGGCTCTTCACATAACCCCAAAGAAAATAGTCCAACGGTGTCAAATCATATGATCTTGTTGGCCAATTGACATCACCGTTTCTGGAGATTATTCGTCCAGGAAATTTAAGTCTCAATAAATCAATTATGTCATTTGCAAAGTGGAGTGTAGCGCCATCCTGCTGAAACCAAATGTCCTCTAGATCAATATTATTTAATCAGACCACAAAAATTTTATTATCATCTGACGGTATCGATCACCATTGACAGTTACAGCTTCACCAACAGCATTTTCAAAGAAGTAAAGTGAACGACCGCTACGACTGTATTTTCCACTTTTTTGGTCTTCCACCGAACCGGTTTCTTTATAATTTTCCAATAATTCGACCAATAGTGCTTTCAGATGGACGATCATGTAATCCATAAAATTCACGGAATTTTCTAAAAACACTTTTCACAGAACTCTGATTTTCATTGAATAATTCAACAATTCGAACGTGTTGTTGTATCATGTACGAAGCCCTTTTTATAAATGTCAGATAATACACTTTTTAAATGTCAAAATACCCGAAAGAACTAAGTGCGCCATCTATTCTATTTATTTTTGAAAAAAATCGCCCAATTTAAAACACCCTTTGTATTCAACAATTGGCATAATATAACAAGTTTTTCAGTAAAATCATTCAGTTTGAATATACCTAGTGGAACAACGCTCCTAAACGAATTGAAGCTAACATTTTTGGCCGTAAAGTGGGGGCACATAGCAGCTGCTAAAGGAAGTACAATCTGCCGGGATAGTCTGGTTCATTTTGTTAGCTATTGATTTACAGAAATCTGTAGAATATTTATTTCTCTGTGAAACTATGAATCATATAGGGAGGGTCGGATTCGTCCAAATTATATGTCTCGTTACAAACAGTGTGACAGGGTGATCATGGCTTCAATTCGTTCAATAACGTTGTTCCTCTAGGTAATAAATATTCAAACCAAATGGTAAAAACTAAGGAGCGCGGAAATCTTCTGACATTTGTTAATACCACGATATTCTAGACGATGGGGACTATAGGAACCTTTCCTTTCTAGCGTAGTAAAAAGTGAATTATTACTCGATATCCTCCAGCCTTGAAAACATAATTAAAAGCCGTTTTTCTGCGGACATCGTTCTCATAAACGACTCGAAGAATCCAGAACTCTCTACTCTCAGACGGATCGGAACCTTGGCCCGAGTCTGGAAAGCACCGAACTGGATCCTTAATTAATTTATATTCATAGCGACAAGATCAGCCATGCATATAATCAACAAGTAAACGTTGTAGCAGCAACCTTCTTCAAACAGTAACTTTCGGTTTCAGGAGTGCGTCAAAGAAGCAGAACTGACGCCAACTCAACTCAGTATACTCAAAGGCGTAAATGGCTGAATTTTGTGTTGATTGATTGCGTGGGTTGAGTGGTTCTGGAGTAGGTGTCACTTTCGTATGTATGAGGATCGAAGGGAAGAAGGGGAGACGGGGGCGTTTGATCGAAAGTCGATTGCGATGGTGTGTGGGTTTTTTTGATGAGTATTTCGAATATCGGTCAATATCACGGTAGATATCCATTCAGGCTTTTTCATAACTGAACGTTATCCCATTAAGCAGTTATTACATCACCCCTGAAGAATTTAAGGGCGTCTGAAAATTGGAAATCAATGAGATTGATACTCTGTGTTTCAAACTAACATGTACTCCATTCACTATTACGAAGTACATATCTCGTTTGGCCATGACATTCTGACACATTTCACCGTGTATATTCTGAAAATTTTCGGTTGTAGTCAGATTCCTGTCAGATAACTACGCAACGTTGTCCTCTCTGCATAGAGGTCGTAGTAATTACGGATTTATCAAAATGTTTATTTACTTTGGTAAAATAATGGATTTGAATCAAGATTATATGAATTCAATAATTCCAAATACATGGCGAATGTTGAAGAAACTTTTTCGTCTGTTGATACTAGAAATATTTCACGTAGGGGAAATAAGTACAAAACGACATATATGGACAAAATGACATAGGCATCATAATTTGAGTTTGGAGGTATCAAATGCGGAACTGCCTATACCAAATCACACGACCCAAGTGGGTTCAATTAACCTCTGAAAACTCGCAGGCGCTGCTCTTGTTCATTCGGTCGTTATGAGTGATAACAGAAAATAATAGGTCACGGGTTTTTTTTATTGCGCCAAATTTTTGGAAGAAATGGCCAGTTCTCACCATTTTTTTCATTTATGGTGCATTCATTTCGAACTTTACTTATTTGTCATTGAATTCACGAAGCTTTTTTTATGTTAAATTTACTTTTTGTATCAATTCGATATATTTCTAGTTTTCTAACGCTTTATGGACAAAATGACATATAAAGTGAACGGACAAAATGACAGAGGTATTTCAGCAGAATTAATCGTTTTTACCGGACAACACCGAGACCATTCATCCCAGGCTCCATCAGCAATACAAAGAGCCAGGACTTGTTTTAACAAATTCATAACAAAATATTCATCTGCGGCTAATAAAGTCAATGCATCTTAATAGGTGAAGTCAATGCATTGATGATCCTATGAGGAGGTTCCTCCATATCCCTAATGGACGATTCATAAGTGGACAAGGCGAACGTGTGCCGAAGACACGATAAACATATACTTAGTTTCAACTTCTACACCTAATATGATTGCAATCAAATCAAAAAATGAGCCCATACCTCCTCCAAAGAAAAGGAGACACGTCCCTAGGGCATTATTTGAAGAAGACAATGAAGAAGAAAATGTTTCTAGCAACTTCGGAGAGGATGAAGGCGATTGTCCAACTGTCTATTGTTATGACCCTTTTTTCCCGATTCAGATCGGGAAAAAACCAGTCTTCTCCAGGATTAGCACTGGAAAAGACTGGTTAGGTTAGGTTAGTTATCAGTAGTTTTGTAACTATAAGTAGAAAAATACAGTTGCCTGTTGCCGGTATGTCATTTTGTCCATAGCATTCGGACAAAATGAATTACGTTGATCCCAATTTATCTGAGAATATTTTATTTTTTGATACTTTTATTTCATGAAGGTTGATTAGATTTTCTGAAGAAAGGACCAAAGATCATAGTTGTAGAATATGACATTACTGTGATTCAATACTAACAAGTTATGCCTCTGAAATAAAACCCTATGTCATTTTGTACGTACTTCCCCTATGTAAACATGATTGGAGGATTCAGTTATGTTATTTTCTTGTACGGAAATCAAGAATCGAGGGTTGAAATTTTTATGAAAAATAATGCGCAGAATAGTCCTTCACTTTGAGATAGTTCATTCGAAAAAAGAATAAAAGTACTAGAATTACCCGACAGAAAAACTTATAAACGAACAGATGGACCTATGGAATTCCCCATTTTTCATAATTCTCAACGAATAAGCCTACAGAAGACATTTAAATACCTTTTCGCACAACTTGAAATACTCCAGTAAGAAAATGTAGTAGTATGTACTACGAAACTTGTGTCACAGTTAAACTTAAACCTATTGAGACATACACTTGTGTTTGGTATCACAGCAAATGGAATCCTCATAAAAGACTCCAAGACACTGAAAGCGTTCTTCAAATCAGCGCTACATCTAGAAATCATCATTTCTTGGTCTTTCCGCACAATTTTTTGTGTGCTCGTGTCCATAGATATTCTGGAGTTAATATCAGTAAGGTGCAGGGAACATTCACCACAACGGTTCATATATAACATTCCCACACGTTATACAGGCAATTCTTTCCGATACAGGTGTTCCAGATCTATAAATTAGAAGGTGTCGATTGAAACGTGTCCCAAACTCGTCTTCTCCGGCTTTGCGGGCTTTGAAAGCCCGTTAAGGTCGAAGGCCACGTTTTTATCGGCCGTAATTTTTCCTTTTTCATTTCCGAAGGATCTGAGTTATGGGACGAACATCCGCCTTGACAAATTCTTCTGGTCGAGTAGGATTGCGATACCTTTGAATATTTCAGGAGTGGACGGTATTGAAATTTTTATCAAACACTACTTTTGTACCATTGGTGAAGAATTGGATTATTCGCTTGACCACAGCGGTCGATTTGGCGATTTCTTGTCGCTTTGGTATTGTTTCAACTCTTAGGTTTCGATGAAAGCGAGCGTCTTAAGAAGAGTCACGTTCGCCTCACCAAAAAGTTGTGGTTGAGGACAGAATGGTCAATAATTATTGGGCGTTCATGAACGTGAGGTGTCCATGAAGTCATTTTTTACTTTCACATTGTGGCTTCTCCCAGACAAATTATGACATTTTTCACCTAACGTCACTTTCTGTAAATAAACGCGGTCAAATTATAATGTGCTAACTTCATGTCTGTCTATTGGTTCTGGGTTTGAGGTTGATGATATTCTGTTGAGACCCAGAAGAAATAATACAGTGTGTTCCTCAATTGAAGGTACAAAGGAAGGAAGAAGATTCCTTACTTAATTTTAAGAAAAAAAAGAAGATGGTACTGCTAACGTTTCGTTTTTGAGATACTGAATGTATGAGTTTGAATTTTTTCGAGTACACTGCGCAAAAAAATTAACGCACATTATGGAAATTTCAAATTTATTCTACAACTGAAGGTGTTCTCAATAATAATTATTTTAATCAGAATCATGCATGCATATGTTATCCACTTCCAACGTTTTTCTTCAATACAGATGTTTTCTCCCAGCAGGACTTAAAAAAGATGATATTATCAGATTTTGAATGCATCGGCTCCATTCTAAAATCAGTTGTTCTCGATCAATTCTAGTGATCAATAGTTTTTCTTTCGTTTGATTTTCTACACTCGATCGCTATGCAACGCGAATCACGCAATTTGACCCTAGAGGAATGTGCCCAAGCGGTAGTTTTGCGAGAAGATGGGTGGACATACACAAAAATTGCAGAAAGGTTTGGAGTTTCCCATACAAGTGTGCCCAGAATGTTGCAGCGATTCAGGGAGACAGGTATGAATGTCCGAAGACCAGGACAGGGTAGACCACGGGTAACAACTGCCATTCAAGAACGTTACTTGAGAGTTTCTTCGTTGAGACAACGGTTTGCAACCGCTCGCCTCCTTCAAAATCAGCTTGAGCAAACTCATGAGGTGCAAATTAGCACTCAGACCCCATTGTGCGCGCATCGTTCAGGAGTACCTTGAAGAGGTTGAAATCTCTCGAATGGAAGGGCCAGCAAGAAGTCCAGATCACAATCCGATTGAGCAGGTTTGGGACAACCTCAATAGAAGGCTGAGAAGTTCAGATAATCATCTAGCTACTCTTAATGACTTAGGAATCCAACTCGGAGAAATCTGGGAAGGATTAGATCAGAACATTTTAAGATCACTCATTTTGAGTATAAACCGTCGTTGCCGAGCTGTAATTAACGCAAGGGGTGGAAATACCAAGTATGAAATCAATTATCAGCATTTCAGTATTTTGAAAATTGTTCATTTCTCTTCTTTCACATAAGGTTCGGTGAAATCCTGAATTTTTCTTCCATTCAATGTGTCTTGTTTCGTTCAAAACCTTCCCGAGAGAACATAAAAAATAAGTTATTTAGTCAATGAAGAGTTTCATTAAAATTGAGATTTTCAGAATGTGCGTCAATTTTTTTGCGCAGTGTATTTCTCTCTCAGTCACTGCATTTCACAAGATATTCAAGTTTTGCCGTAGGTAAACTCGAAAAAACTGCTGCCATATAGTTTTTCCATCTCGAACACATTTGTAATTCAAAATTGCGCCTTTCTGATTAGTGGAAATTAAGAACAGGGAAATAGTCATTGAAATCCAGTTGGTTGAAAAGAAATCGAAACAATTCAAGTCTAAGAGAACACTAACTGCCCTTTCCAATTTGTATACTTTCGAAACATCTGATACGACCCTGACTACTGAAGCCACCGCCCGAACCTGAGTTAGAAAAATTACAATAATTTCCTGATATTTAAAGAGACTTTAATGAGGCGCCATTTAGTCTAAAAACCTCAGTAAAGAGCATCCAGTGCGAGTTCCTAAGAAGGAAGAGCTCTCTGAGCAAATTGATGGGAAAATTATTCGTAATAAGCGGTTTTTGCTAGCCTTCGAAGCCCTTTTAGGTTTCTACAAGGCATCCATTACGGATGAAAAATTTGGTTCTGACGAAGTATGGGACGGACCTGAATCAGGTCACCTACACGACACTTGTGGCGATCAATCAATGAAGTTTTTCTGCTTTGTTGGCGATGAGTAACAGTAAATGGTTTTTCCTTTTCAAGACATCTTTCAGCGTTTCGTAGTGGCAAAATACCCATTCGGTTGTACATATATGTATCCCGGTAATATTTACACCTTGTTGGACTCGGACTACACGGCTATTCACACCTAAAGCCATGATTTATCACTTTGGTCGGGACGTGGTACATGATGAATTAACGTTGCTTAGTGCACAGCATGAACGAAAAACGTTTTTTTCATTTGCAACAGTTGATTTTATTGTATTGAGGAATCGTGAAGAAGAATGAATTTTGTTCGATCAGGAGTTAAACGATCATGATCAAGTTATGACACATACTTGTAAAAGCTGAATGATTATCAAATTGTATACACTGCGCAAAAAAATTAACGCACATTCTGAAAATCTCAATTTTAATGAAAGTTAACTCTACATTGACTTTATAACTCATTTTTTATGTTCTCTGGGGAAGGTTTTGAACGAAACAAGACACATTAAATGGAAGAAAAATTCAGGATTTCACCGAATCTCATGTGAAAGAAGAGAAATGAACAATTTTCAAAATACTGAAAAGCTTATAAGTGATTTAATACTTGGTATTTCCACCCCTTGCGTTAATTACAGCTCGGCAACGACGGTTCATACTCAAAATGAGTGATCTTAAAATGTTCTGTTCTAATCCTTCCCAGATTTCTCCGAGTTGGATTCCTAAGTCATTAAGAGTAGCTGGATGATTTTCTGAACTTCTCAGCCTTTTATTGAGGTTGTCCCAAACCTGCTCAATCGGATTGAGATCTGGACTTCTTGCTGGCCATTCCATTCGAGAGACTTCAACCTCTTCAAGGTACTCCTGAACGATGCGCGCACGATGGGGTCTGGCATTATCGTCCATAAAAATGAAATTTTCACCAATGTATGGGGCAAATGGCACTACATGCTCTTCAAGAATGTTCCTTATATACTTATCAGCATTCATAGCTCCATTATCAACGACCACTAGGTCTGTGCGAGCAGTCAAAGATATTCCACCCCATACCATAATCGATCCCCCCTCCCCCGAAACCAGTAGTATTCAGGAAATTGCACTGAGCATATCTTTCATGTGGACGTCTCTATACAAGGGAACGTCGATCACCATGGTAGAGGCAGAATCTAAAATCATCTGTGAAGAGAACTCTTTCCCAATCGGCCTCTTCCCAATGGATATGCTCTCTCGCAAAATCCAAACGCGCCCTTCGATGGGCTGGGGTAAGAGCTGGGCCTCTTGCCGCGACACGAGGCCTTGAATCATATTCTCTGAGGCGATTTCTTATTGTCTGAGTGCTAATTTGCACCTCATGAGTTTGCTCAAGCTGATTTTGAAGGAGGCGAGCGGTTGCAAACCGTTGTCCCAACGAAGAAACTCTCAAGTAACGTTCTTGAATGGCAGTTGTTACCCGTGGTCTACCCTGTCCTGGTCTTCGGACATTCATACCTGTCTCCCTGAATCGCTGCAACATTCTGGACACACTTGTATGGGAAACTCCAAACCTTTCTGCAATTCTAGTGTATGTCCACCCTTCTGCTCGCAAAACTACCGCTTGGGCACATTCCTCTTGGGTCAAATTGCGTGTTTCGCGTTGCATAGCGATCGAGTGTAGAAAATCAAACGAAAGAAAAACTATTGATCACTAGAATTGATCGAGAACAACTGGTTTTAGAATGGAGCCAATACATTCAAAATCTGATAATATCATCTTTTTTTATTCCTGCTGGGAGAAAACATTAATTCTGATAAAAATAATTATCATTGAGAACACCTTCAGTTGTAGAATAAATTTGAGATTTCCATAATGTGCGTTAATTTTTTTGCGCAGTGTAAAACAACGCATTTCCAGAACATAGATTGTTCATTTCTTGTTTTGGCGATTGTTATTACAGTCTTGACGATTGTTATTACAGTCTTGACGATTGTTATTACAGTCTTGACGATGTGTGAATATTCCCATTCATAGAGTGAGAATAATAAAATGAAGGGTATAACTTTGGAAGGCTGGTTTCCTCCTTTCCATTTTCAATGGTCGGTTCCCTCGGCTGAAATATCAAACAAGGTAAGCTTTCTCGTCTCGAGTTATTCAGCGCTCTTTCACGTTCTTTGTTGAGGAGGAACGATCGTTTTCAGGTTTTTCAAGTTTTACTCATATGTCAACCATCCTCGTTCCCCAAGAATGGAGAGGAAGGACGACGGACGACCGATCTTGCTTTATTTATTCCTGAATACCATCACTGGGACATGCTCGCTTCGTCGAAAAGCAAACGACGGCTTTCTGAAGCGGATGAATGGGATTCTTGAGGAGAGATCGCCAGAGTTGGGAAAACACGCTAATTCTAGGATTTCCTGTAGTGGATTTACTTTTGATGGTATTGAATACGTGAGAGTTGATGGAGATGAGATGAAATTGTGAAAAATATACTAACTGACAAAGAAACTGCAACACCCAGAACTCAGAAGGAGCTGTTGAAATTTTTTTTCGGTAAAACATAGATAGTATAGCAAAGAATAAATGATGAAAATTTGGAGAAAAAAAACGAAGGGTCACAATTTTTTTAAATAAATTTGTTAATAATTTGTTTATCCACTGCGGTTATCTATACACTCCCCAACACGTCTTGGCATTGATGCAATACGATGGTCTATTACTTTTTGAGGGATACTATCTCCCAAGCTACCTGTACTTCATGTCTCAGATCCACCAAAGTCCATGAGGGCTGGAGGAAATTTCCAAGCCTCCTACCCATGATATCCCAAATATGCTCTATGGGCGAAAGATCGGGAGATCTGGTCGGCCATGGCAAGAGATTCACATGGGTCGCTTCAAAAAAGTTTAAACTAACTCTGGCAACATGAGGTCCAGCATTATCTTGCTGGAATATTGAAATCTCGAGCCGGTTGAGGGAAGGGAGAACATATGGCTCCATAATTTCTTGAAGGTCACGCAGCGCTGTCATGTTACCTCTAATAAAGACTAAAGGTGACCTACTCGCGTGTGCATTAGCACCCCATACCATAACGCCTACTGTCCGGTGTACATGAAGCTCAACATCAAACTGAGGTTCAAGTATTTCTCCCCGACGTCGTCTTAACCTTATTCGTCCATCATGGCACCCCAGAAGAATCGAGATTCATCAAAAAAGACGACCTGATGCCATTCCACATTCCAATGTTGTCGTTCTCTGCACCACTGTAATCGTTGCCGGCGATGCTCAACCGTCCGAAATATCACAAGATGAATTCGATAATGATGCAGTCCAAAAGACCTTATCCGCCAGTTAACCGTTTGGACAGTTACAGGATGGCCTTGTTCTCCTAACCACTCATCAGCCAAAGATTGAGTTGCCGCAAATCGGTCTCTAAAGGCCATAAGTCTTAGACGTCGATCTTGAACTTCATTTGTTCCCCTTCGACGTAAGGTGCCTACTCTTTTTCTATTTTGGGCTTTATCAAACCACGCTTGACAAAATCTCTTAATAGTAGTTGGATTTCTGTTCGTACTGTAAGCGATTTCTCGAAATGACAACCCCGCCTCCCGTAGAACAATAATTCGACCTCTTTCAAATTCACTCAGCTGGCGATAAATTCCGCGTACCTACACGTGCTCTAGGCATTTTAACAACAACTAAACATCGACTCTGGATCTCCTCGAACAGTTGGTTTGTTGTGAAATTTAAAAAATTTGCAATAAACGACTACAATATTCAAGAAAAAAAAATGTTCACATGAGAAAACCTTCACGATCTTTCTTCAAAATTTTAATCATTTACTCCTTGATATACTATCTATGTTTTACCAAAAAAAAAAAATAAATAAAAATAGATCCTTCTGGGTGTGGCAGTTTTTTGTCAGTTATGCATATGTGCTTTGAACTTTTTATGAGATTTTTCAGATTGGTCGACGATTTTCTCAGTTCTAGTACCTCAAAATCACCCTAAGTCTTAAAGTTCTGAGTGTACCTGAGTACTTTCGAGAATCTCGCAGAGATCTCCGTTTTTTTCAAATTTCGCCATGAGATAAGTCATGACTAAGAAAAATCCTGAAAGTACTGCGTTTGCCAACAAGATCAAGATCAGACATCGTCAAAAAGGCATTTACATTATTTCAATTCAACTTGTGAATGTCCAATTTCTTACAGACATCAAATTGGCGATCAAATCTTATGAGTTAATGAAGCAAGAATTAACATAAGTTTCGATATCATTTTTTTCCTTAAGGCTATTATAACAGGAAACGATGTGCCGTAAGGACTACATTTCGGCTTGTCCGGTCGACACCGGTCAGTTCGCAGAAAAAACTTCATCATCATGCATACATAATCAATTCTGAATGTGAATTTTAATGTGTCCGCTAATCAATTACGATTTAGCGTGAAGCCCTCGAGAAGAAACTTATGTAAGGATGGAGGATGGATGATACGCATATTCACCGTTAGGTTTTTTGGTGCCGTCAGCTTTGATTAAATCTCGTTCACTGGTTCTTGCTTCGAGTTTGGCTCTTGCAGAATGATGGTCGAAAGGTGGAAGATGATAAGGTCAATTTTTCGGAAACATCCATTACAAAGCATTGATAAACATTTTCTAAATGAAAAATGGAAAACATAAAAGTGAAAAAAATCTGGTTAAAAAAGGTCAATATAGTCGAATTTGGTATCGAAATATGGGTTTTCGAGGACCATGATTTCAAAAAGAAATATTTCAAGGCGCCATCTAGAATACACTGCGCAAAAAAATTAACGCGCATTCTGAAAATCTCAATTTTAATGAAAGTTAACTCTACATTGACTTCATAACTTATTTTTTATGTTCTCTCGGGAAGGTTTTGAAGGGAACAAGACACATTAAATGGAAGAAAAATTCAGGATTTCACCGAATCTTATGTGAAAGAAGAGAAATGAACTATTTTCAAAATACTGAAATGCTGATAAGTGATTTAATACTTGGTATTTCCACCCCTCGCTTTAATTACAGCTCGGCAACGACGGTTCATACTCAAAATGAGAGATCTTAAAATGTTCTGATCTAATCCTTCCCAGATTTCTCCGAGTTGGATTCCTAAGTCATTAAGAGTAACTGGATGATTTTCTGAACTTCTCAGCCTTCTATTGAGGTTGTCCCAAACCTGCTCAATCGGATTGAGATCTGGACTTCTTGCTGGCCATTCCATTCGAGAGACTTCAATCTCTTCAAGGTACTCCTGAACGATGCGCGCACGATGGGGTCTGGCATTATCGTCCATAAAAATGAAATTTTCACCAATGTATGTGGCAAATGGCACTACATGCTCTTCAAGAATGTTCCTTATATACTTATCAGCATTCATAGCTCCATTATCAACGACCACTAGGTCTGTGCGAGCAGTCAAAGATATTCCACCCCATACCATAATCGATCCTCCCCCGAAACCAGTAGTATTCAGGAAATTGCACTGAGCATATCTTTCATGTGGACGTCTGTATACAAGGGAACGTCGATCACAATGGTAGAGGCAGAATCTAGACTCATCTGTGAAGAGAACTCTTTCCCAATCGGCCTCTTCCCAATGGATATGCTGTCTCGCAAAATCCAAACGCGCCCTTCGATGGGCTGGGGTATAAGAGATGGGCCTCATGCCGCGACACAAGGCCTTAAATCATATTCTCTGAGGCGATTTCTCATTGTCTGAGTGCTAATTTGCACCTCATGAGTTTGCTCAAGCTGAAACTCTCAAGTAACGTTCTTGAATGGCAGTTGTTACCCGTGGTCTACCCTGTCCTGGTCTTCGGACATTCATACCTGTCTCCCTGAATCGCTGCAACATTCTGGACACACTTGTATGGGAAACTCCAAACCTTTCTGCAATTCTTGTGTATGTCCACCCTTCTTCTCGCAAAACTACCGCTTGGGCACATTCCTCTTGGGTCAAATTGCGTGTTTCGCGTTGCATATAGCGATCGAGTGTAGAAAATCAAACGAAAGAAAAACTATTGATCACTAGAATGGAATTATCATTGAGAACACCTTCAGTTGTAGAATAAATTTGAGATTTCCATAATGTGCGTTAATTTTTTTGCGCAGTGTAGTTTAGTTTTTGATCTGCGAAATGGTACATTTTCAAAAAATCGATATTTCAAATCGTCAACACGGAATCCCTGGGAAATCTAAAGTTGTTATTCGAAAGTTAAGGTCTTCGTCCCAATCAAATATTTCAGAATACCTATGTTGCCGATCCATAACACCAAAACTCTGCATGCTCTGAGCGTGTGAAAAAAACTCGAAAATGAAAAATGGAAAACATAAAACTGATCAAATTCAGGTTAAAGAACGACAATATGGTCAAGTTTGGTATCGAAGTATAGGTTTTCGAGGACGCTGAATTCAATGAAATATTATTCAAGGCGCTATCTAGAATAGTTCAGATTTCGACTTGGGAAATGGCATTTTTTCAAAATATCTAAATTTAAATTCGTCAAGTTTGGTATCGAAGTATAGGTTTTCGAGGACGCTGAATTCAATGAAACATTATTCAAGGCGCTATCTAGAAAAGTTTAGATTTCGACCTGGGAAACCACAAGAGTATATCCAAACAGTTTTTTAAGGGGGGGGGCATGATTTTTTTCAGGGTGGGGGCATAAATGGATAGAAATTTCTACCAACATTATAGGAGTGAAAGACTTAAAATGAAATATTAAGGATCCATCGAATTAAAAAAGGATTATTGTCAATCGTCAAGGGGGAGCCTTGTTTAGAAGTGCTTCATGTTCCATTTGTCGCCCAATCTTCCCTGAGAAAACCTGATTTTGCCCACTAAAACCAAATACGATCAGAGCCTTCAATAATCCGAACGAATCCATCAAATTCGCAGGCAGCTCACGTTCTCAAAGTTGCAATATCGGGAATATCAACCTGAAAGGGTGTTACAAATAACCACTAGCGCGTTCCCATTCACCGTCCATTGATTTTTCCGGCGTGGAAAAAAAGTATTTCCATTCATCGCATAGAAGCCCCGAGTGGTGCCCTTTAATGAATAATCGGATTTCCGTGGAACGGCTGTGAGTGGCCGTAGAGCGAATGAAATTAAAATTTCCGGTGAAAACCCGCAGGATAAAAAAAGCGAAACGGGCGAAAAAATGCCCGATTTAACGTCGTTTCCAGGGAAAATGTATACAATTTATTTCGTTCCGGGTTTTGTCCACTATTTAACTCAGCGGTGGACCAGTTGTGGACGTAGCGTCGACAGTTTTTCGCGATTTTAGGGACAGCATTATGAAACATGATGGATGCGATGACTGACGAAGACCCACTGGGTATTGGCCGTTGCATACATGTAGCATTTCATCTCTGTCATATCCAGAAGGTCGAACTTCACACAAGGAATCAACCTATGAGGGCCAAACTTTCTGTTGAATTTATCCAAGATGTTACATCGTGAACACTATTCGGCGTTGTTGTCCCCGCCACTGGCGAATGGAACCTCTCTGAATTTCGTAAACACCTGACAGATTAATATTACTTCTTATGCCTTGTTGATATAACGATTGATAAAACCTCTGAAAATCCGAATAATCTTCTGATTTGAAATAGTAAATCGCGTCTAAATTTCCACCAATTTTTTATCTGTTTATTAGTGTAACAGCAAACAAGAGTGATATTAAACAATTTTCGAGTAAATTGCCGCCTAATTTCTTTCAACTAGGCATGGAAGGAGGAAATATCCCTTTCCCTATCCTGAAAAACCCGCCTGGCTTCATCACATTAGGGTGAGTGCATGTTCATTTATCTTTTTCAGTCTTTCTTCAACACCCATCCCTTAAGTCGACCTCTTATTGGAAAACCCTGCACAAGAAAGATGAGATATTTAGTTGGGTCTCACTGTCTCAGTATAAGAAGGATACGTAAAACTTCTTGAGAAACACTGTTATCAAAGGCAACATCTGGTGAATTAAATCTAGAGATGAATGACCATTGCAGATTTTGAAAAAAATATAACAAAACTCCCAAACATCTGATAACAGAATGTGATCAGTGGCCAGAGCAAAAATGCTGAAATCAAGCAAATACACTGCGCAAAAAAGTTAACGCACATTATGGAAATCTCAAATTTATTCTATAACTGAAGGTGTTCTCAATAATTATTATTTTTATCAGAATTATGCATGCATATGTTATTCACTTTCAACGTTTTTCTTCAATACAGATGTTTTCTCCCAGCAGGAATAAAAAAAGGAGATATTATCAGATTTTGAATGTATTGGCTCCATTCTAAAATCAGTTGTTCTCGATCAATTCTATTGATCAACAGTTTTTCTTTCGTTTGATTTTCTACACTCGATCGCTATGCAACGCGAACCACGCAATTTGACCCAAGAGGAATGTGCCCAAGCGGTAGTTTTGCGAGAAGAAGGGTGGACATACACAAGAATTGCAGAAAGGTTTGGAGTTTCCCATACAAGTGTGTCCAGAATGTTGCAGCGATTCAGGGAGACAGGTATGAATGTCCGAAGACCAGGACAGGGTAAACCACGGGTAACAACTGCCATTCAAGAACGTTACTTGAGAGTTTCTTCGTTGAGACAACGGTTTGCAACCGCTCGACTCCTTCAAAATCAGCTTGAGCAAACTCATGAGGTGCAAATTAGCACTCAGACAATAAGAAATCGCCTCAGAGAATATGGCCTCGTGTCGCGGCAAGAGGCCCAGCTCTTACCCCAGCCCATCGAAGGGCGCGTTTGGATTTTGCGAGAGAGCATATCCATTGGGAAGAGGCCGATTGGGAAAGTGTTCTCTTCACAGATGAGTCTAGATTCTGCCTCTACCATTGTGATCGACGTTCCCTTGTATACAGACGTCCACATGAAAGATATGCTCAGTGCAATTCCCTGAATACTACTGGTTTCGGGGGAGGATCGATTATGGTATGGGGTGGAATATCTTTGACTGCTCGCACAGACCTAGTGGTCGTTGATAATGGAGCTATGAATGCTGATAGGTATATAAGGAATTATATGCCCCATACATTGGTGAAAATTTCATTTTTATGGACGATAATGCCAGACCCCATCGTGCGCGCATCGTTCAGGAGTACCTTGAAGAGGTTGAAGTCTCCCGAATGAAATGGCCAGCAAGAAGTCCAGATCTCAATCCGATTGAGCAGGTTTGGGACAACCTCAATAGAAGGCTGAGAAGTTCAGAAAATCATCCAGCTACTCTTAATGACTTAGGAATCCAACTCGGAGAAATCTGGGAAGGATTAGATCAGAACAATTTAAGATCACTCATTTTGAGTATGAACCGTCGTTGCCGAGCTGTTATTAACGCAAGGGGTGGAAATACCAAGTATTGAATCACTTATCAGCATTTTAGTATCTTGGAAATTGTTCATTTCTCTTCTTTCACATAAGATTCGGTGAAATCCTGAATGTTTCTTCCATTTAATGTGTATTCTTTCTTTCAAAACCTTCCCGAGAGAACATAAAAAATAAGTAATAAAGTCAATGTAGAGTTAACTTTCATTAAAATTGAGATTTTCGGAATGTGCGTTAATTTTTTTGCGCAGTTAGTTCCCCGATCTATCATTCTTTTGCAGAATGTGATCTTTCTTGTGCTTCTTTTTGGTTTCTCTTAATTATTTTGTTTTGGTCTTCACTTTCAGTTTGTACATAGAATCAGATGGAGATGCAGCTCTCCAAGAGACAAAACCTTCAGTAATTGCAATCTGAAAATTGATGATTTAAGCAGCCTCAATGTTTTCTAAACAATATCCATTTGTCTCTGTAATTATTATACCCTCAAGGTTTCAAATTACAATACCCATCGAAGGTCGTTCATTCCCTCACCAAAACAAACAAAATAATTACCTTTTACCGCGTTTTAAACAACAAATAGTTGAAAACCCAATTGACACAAAAACTTCTTCAATGAGAAATCCATTATCGTTTTCGAGATGAGATCGTCATATCCTCCGCTTAGCAGACGTATTAAATTCATTACCTTCTATTTATGGGTATTGGAGATCTTATCGTATCATGTTGAACCATAATGAGAGGTGATGAGACTAAGAGATGAGTGGAATGGGGATAAACCTCCTTGCTATCTCGAAGTACGATTGACGGATGTATCCGATATCGGTAATTACAGGATTTGAGATGGATAAAAGTCGTGTCCGAGTTGCTCCTCGATTGATCCTAGCTTAGGGGTTATGAATTCATGATGATAGACAAAGAGATGATCAAGGGCATCGTGTTACTATACCAGAAGACTGGGAGAATGAGACCGATTGGTTAATTGGAAATGGTAACAATTTTGTTCCCTCCAAATGTGGCACAGATGATAGCTTCTAAAGATTTTTGGTCTTATTTGAGTACAAAAGTGTGGGGTGTGGTTTGGAAGCCAAAAATGATAGGGCAGGAATATACCAGGAAATCAGAGAAGTCACAGTGGCTATTGTCCAACAAATACTAACCTATATAACTCTGATCAAATATTTATTCACACTCTAGAGGTGAATGTCGTGTTATGAAATTAATTAAAAATATTTATCCATTTCAATTTCTACTATTTTTCCCGTTCCAATTATGCTTTCAGAAGTTTTTATGACTACTCTCGGGTTCATCAACTCGGGTCAATTAAAAGAGAACTCAGCTCTAGGCGCAGCCGTTTATAATAATATTTGCAGCCTCGAAAATCACACGATCGACATTTTCGAAATGGAGAGAAATAGCATTTGGAATGTAAAAAAAGAATTGTGCCAATTGTGAAAGATCAATAGCAGATTGTTTCCATTCACTCTTTAACATCGATGAAATTCGTTCATTTCAAATGCTGTCGATAATGAACTCGCATATTGGTCAGTAGATTAATTCAATTTGGTCCTACGAGTTCAGTTTAGGACCCTTCTTTGATGATATTCTGTCCTGGTTTCAAAAAATTATGTCACTTCTAAATCTTCTAATGCTCCGATTTTTCTGGTTACGAGCTCTAAAATTTCTACATCTTCGGCGGTGTTTTGAAGAGTGACAAGCATACAAAAACTTTTCCCCATTGACCCGACTTTTTTATTCATTTCGTAAGCTACATTTTTCCTTTTTGTATTAGAATGAATTATAGGCGTTAGTTATTATTACCTCACACTATTGATTTATAGAGACTCTTACAGATCGAATTCAGTTCAATAAATGATATATTATTCTATGGAAGTAGATAAATTCAATTCATTCAATCGCTTCACCAATATAAAGAAATTATTGATTTTTAACGATTATGTTGAGTTACGTCACTTGTCACCTACACCATCGAATCTGATCGAGACCACTGAACTCTCCCGTTTTGCATAAAATCAAAAGTCGAAGACACGAAGAAACCAGTTTGAGGTAATGGTTATCGCCGAAACGTCTTGTTGGCTATATTTCACAATCCGTTATGTTTATTTACACGTTTAGGACATTTGATCACTTCTCGATTATTTCTCTCAAACTAACGTCGGCTGATTGCTGCGGACACTCTCGTTCTTTAGCGTTTCTTTAATGTTTATTGCTCCGGCTTCGTCTGCTTCTTCGAGAAGATCATAACAGGTGATTGCGGGACTGTATCCAGTTCTCGGAGAGATATGGAATACCTCACATAATCCATGGAATCCATTATACGCGTGAGAATTCGATATGAACTTTGGCGATTTTCACCCGATCGTTTTCACGAACACTGCTTCGCATGCGTTTTCCCAAAATGCACATCAGAAATGATTGCGGCAGAATCCTATCTGCTCTGGCGTCAGGAGCCGTGAACCCGTGTCTCGTATGCTAACTCGCAAACATATCGCTCCTCTTGAAACGATTCGGCTGGTTAAATCATTGCAGCTTTACGAGGCCAACGTGGCCAACTGTGACGCACACCGCATATAGATATGGACCGGTGCACATTGGTGCGGTCTAGCCATCTAAATTTCAAATTGGAGGCCGAAGAACGGGTAACATGTGGTGTGTTTATTGGAGGCTTCATTATGTCCAACAATACGGATTACAAATGATGACAATGTGCATATGAACCAAAGTTCAACGTTTGGAACCTCTACCAAGGATTCTGAGTACTATTGTCATCAGCTAAGACCATCAGACAGCCCATCAAATCAACTAACTTGCATAGAACTGCTCTCAACTCTGAATGAACAGATCGAGAACGGCAAAGCAACTTTGACTTGGATTCAAAAACACAAAGGTTACCAGATAAATGAGAAGTCCGTCGAACTGGTCGAACAAAGCTAGAACCTTCACCCAAACCATTGAGTAATAGGTAAGGCTAATGCAAACATTCCTTAGGATAGAGTTAAGCTGAAAGTTTCACGGCATATCTGCTAAGAGAAAATGGGGGATCCATGAAACAGTCAATTAGGAGGACATTACAAGCTCTACAGGCACATGAGCATCTGAGGTCTAGCAGAGCAAGCCCAATGTAGGATCAGTACACCTATCTCCATAATTTATGTTGTGTGCGCAATGCTGAAATTTGAGATTATGGAGAATCTGAATGGGATGGGCTTCATGAGAAAGCTGTTTCAAGATCTATCTACTAGTTAGAATAGCTGTGTTGGTCTCAATGGTACCGAAGAGGCCAACACAGTATTAACCCCCTTCCATATTTCCTATAGTGAGCAGCATTGAGAAAGGTGATACTGAGAAAATGCCTAGAATATGTGCCATTTTCAGGACGTCTAAATCTGATTAGAAGGACGAGAAGACCAGATTACTAGATAGTTTACAGGATCCACCATGGGCTCGCAAATATACTGCTCCACAAGAGTTAGGGATATCGTTTTCAATCGTTTTTAAAAGTATGTCATCTTCGAGAAAATCGCTGTAAAATCATTTAAAACTCAATAACAAGTTGAATCGATCCAATAAAAATCAGTATGAGACATTTCGTCAATCTGGTCGCCTTTTTTCTGAAGTATGGTTCTTTGCATATGCTTCATGAATGTCCTTTTTTTGAAATGAAGTCAGTTTATCAACGGCTTCGATTTGAAACGAGTTTTCTTAAAATGCCAAGACGTAAATTCACAAACGCTGAGGCTAATAGGGCTATCAGAATGCTACAGGGTGGCCTAACTCAGGTTGTTGTAGAGGAAAGGCTCCAAGTCAGCCAAAGTGTGATATCTAGACTTTGGAATAGGTTCAGGGAGACAGGTTCCGTGTTGGAAAGACCAAGGCTTGGTGGGCGACGAAAAACAACACCTGCTCAGGATCGTTTCATCACCGTTTCGGCGAGAAGAAACCCTACATCTACGTGTAGAATGCTACAGAATACTCTTCAAAATGCAGATGGGGTCCAAGTTTTCATCGAAACCATCAGACGACGTTTCAGAGAGGTGAATCTAGGTTCTAGACGTTCATTAAGAGGAGTTTCATCAACACGTGACCATACGCGAAAGACTGGAATGGGCAAGGCCACATATCATTTGGAACGATCAATGGCGTAGTGTCCTTTCTACTGATGAATCCAGATATAGAAGATTTTCAGATTCTCGAAGAATGAGGGTATGGACAATCCCACGCCTACCCCGTAATCGTCGCTATGTCCAAGAAGTCCATCCATTCCGAAGGGGTAGTGTTAAGGTATGGACTGGGACATGTTTCAACGGGCGCTCAGATCTACATATTTGTCCTGGGAATATGACTGCCTTACACTATAGGGAGCATGTCATTGACAATTTTGTGCCAAATTTTCACGCTGCTATTGGTGAAACGTTCCAATTCCTAGACGATAACGCTAGACCGCACCGTGCAGCCATAGTTGAGAACGCGCGCAAGGAGCTTGGTATTCCACATTTACCAATACCTCCGCACTCACCAGATTTGAATTGCATAGAACATGCATGGGATATGCTCCAAAGAAGATTAGATAATCATCAACCTACCCCAGAATCCTTAAATGATCTGAGAGAGCTTCTGACCCGTTTATGGAACCGAATTCCTCAAGAAATGTTCAACGACCTCGTTTGTAGTATGCAAAGAAGATGTCAATCTGTTATTGATGCCCGTGGTGGCCATACATTGTATTGATAGTCTTAAAATGCTTTAATTCTCTGGGAATAAAATTTCGTTATTTTACTCGATTTTTCTTAACCACCCTGTATACGCTGCAGACCTAAAAGCTAAAATTAATTTGCAACTTGAAATCATATTAATATGAATTATCATCACCAAAATCTTATTTTAACTATATTTTTTTGAAATTTGAGTCAATATCCCTAACTCATGGGGAGCAGTTTATATCAATGAATGATTCGTAGCTAGCCTAAATAACATCTAATCCAATCCGCAGTCGTGGTATCAAAAGTTGAAATCGTCGTTTTCATTTTCATCCGTCAATTACCTTCAGCTTCGATTCCTGTCGCGTCTCTGGATGAAGACTCACGTCCTCGAATTACCGAAGCATTTTGATGGCGGACTATCGCTTTATAAACCATGTGTGCTTAACTGGCCATGTCGTCATGTTCTTCGGCCAGGTGTTCTTGACTTATTAGCGAATATTTCGCACTTGTCTGGATGAGAGTCGATGAACCTGCTCACGGGTGGTAATCGATGTCGTCTCGCTGAATATTCAAGAGCTTTCAGCAAATTGGTAGGTTCGGAAAGGACATCTGAAGTTGATAACGGTTGCTGGACATTCCGAAAGTGAAGAAGAGATTCTTTCGGAGGATTTTCAGGGAAGACATAGCTGTAGATTGTCGAGATTTATAATCGAGAGTGCAGTGTGGCTAATACTTCAATTACTGCTGATTTATTGCTTAACACGCAACCCAACAAATTAATTGTTTTGGGAACTTGTTCTTCTCAAACGAGGGTCTTATATACACACAACCAAACTTATATGGAATCACCCAGTATTGAGATGAAATATTATTTTGATATCTTTTTCGTTAGAAGTAAATAAAAAGCGCATGTGTTTACTCACAAAAACAGTTAGGTTCATAAGCACTTGATAAGATTTGGCTTTGCAGTGTCGATTTTACCATTTCGTTCGAACGTCGCAGTGAATTTATATTTTGTTTTTTTGCGAAGTTTAAAGAAAATGCCTTATGTGGGGTTATCGGAAGTCCAGAGAGGAAGAATTATTACTATGGCAGAACAAGGTATGTCACAAAGACAGATTGCAAGAACGGTGGGGGTTACACAAGGGGTTGTTTCAAAAACCTATGCAAGGTTTCTGGAGTTAGGAACCCTAAAGAATAGGCCGAGAAGAAGTCGTGGAAGAGTAACTACAGAAAGGCAGGATCGCTTTTTAGCCCAAACAGCAAGAAGAAATCCCGCAGTATCTCATTCAGAGCTTCAAAGGCAATTTTTGCAAGCTACAGGTGTTAGTGTTTCTGTCGAAACTATCAGAAAAAGACTTCGCGCTCGGGAATTATTCAAGAGAAGAGCGTTAAGAATTCCAGAACTATCAAGGCAAAATAAAGTTGACCGTTTTAATTGGTGTTTAGAGCATGAAAATTGGACTATTGAAGATTGGAAAAATGTCTTATTTTCGGATGAGACCAGAATTGGACTACGATCAGACGACCGGCGTGTTCGCATTTTAAGAGGTAGAGGGAGGCAAGCTAGGCTCCAAGCTGCAAGACCGATCCCTAAATACAAAGGAGGTACTGTAATGTTTTGGGGCGGAATTAGGTTTGGTGAGATTACTCCTTTAATTCCCATTAGACAATCTCTGACAGGGTCTAGGTATGTTGATCTAATGCTACAACCTGTAGTGAGGCTCTGGCGAGGTGCTTTTGGAGATTATTTCCTATTTATGCAGGATAATGCACCTCCACATACCAGCAGAGTTGCAAAACTTTTTTCCAAACAGAAGGTGTGACTGTTTTATAGTGGCCTTCTTGTTCACCGGAACTTAATCCTATCGAGCACTTGTGAGATAGGATCAAAAGAAAAATTAGAGCTCGTCAAAATAATCCTGGTAACGCAGAGCAACTTATACAAGCGGCTTTAGAGGAATGGGCAAATGTTACAGAAGAAGAAATTAACAACTCAATAGAAAGCATGCCTCGTCGAATTCAAGCTTGTATCAATGCCAGGGGTGGTAATATATTGATTTGTTAAAATCGTTTTATTTGTTGTTCAATTCTCAGTTACATAGAAATTATTTTCAGAGAAATTTACACTTTTAATTTTCTGTTCTATTATAAAAATAATCTTTTAATAATTTATATTATTTTTGTAATAAACTTGTTTTGGGAAAACTGCACTTCACTTTTCAACGACTTTTTTTTAATTAAAATTCGTTTTTTCCAAATGACAGGGCGATTCCATATAAGTTTGGTTGTGTGTAGTGTCCTCATTATGTCTGTGATTTTCGAATTCTGAGCTCAATGAGGCTACTTTGAGGAGTATTAATAAATGGCTGTAACAAGAGATCAGTGCAGTTCAAATTTTTTTGACAGGTGCTGACAGAAGCTCCTGACCCTTTTACGCATAAACCGAACCCTGAAAGAATAAAGACATATCAGGAATGAATTATCACTGATATTCTAAAAGAGTTCACCAAACAGTATGACGATGCGATAGAGTAGATACCATCACTTCGATCAAGAACACGAATTAAGTCCGATCCTGTCCTATTATTACCCCGGGCACTAACTGTCCGAACCTAAACCTCCATCGGTATCCCAGAAGAAAAGAGTTAATGAAATATCCCCGAGATAATACGTGTACTTAATTTCGTAGACCAGAAATCACGGGCGTTTTGCCGTATAAAAAATAAGCGATTCGAGAAATTGGCCGGAGAAAACAATGGAACCACGTCGTGGGCGTGCAATGAGGAAAAAACGTTAGTCATTCCATAAGAAGTGAATGGACGAAAATTATTTATTGTGGGCTCTTGATTAGTAGGCAGGATGCCCATAATAAGAAACCTGCAACACTCCTGTTCTGTCCAGTCAACGGTCTTAGATGACAGCTGCTGGATTTCTCGACTCTTAGGATTTCTTTTTATGGAAACCGCCTGTGTGAAAACTTTATGGTCAGGTTGGCCAAAAGACGGAATTTTCAGGATGTGAGTATACGAACCTTGAACTCGTTCACTAGTCAGATTTTTTTCTCCACTCTAGCTTATCATATCTAGCCACTTGAAATTTGAGATTCCAAAAAAATGCAAATGTTCTGGTGAAGTCCAGAGAGTGTTTGTATGCCAGAAAAGAATTTTGAGAGCAATTTTCAATATCAAGCCAAGGGAATCTTGTAGGCCCATATTCCTCGAGTATAATGTTCTCTCAGTGTCTCAGTGCCTTCTATATACAGGGTGAGTCTTTGACTTGTACATATATTTTAACTGAAGATTCTTGAGGTCAAAAGAACCCTTTTTTTCCTTTTCCATTTTTCCGAATTCGGCTCTGTTAAAAAGATATAGCCATTTGAAAAAAAAAATTGGGCTGACTACGCCTCTGAAATGATCTTCTGGAGTTGATGCAAAGTTCATATTTCTCGATAGATATTGAGTTTAACATTTAGGGAATACTCAAGTACTAACCTTATTGGAATAAAAATGTTGCAAACACGATAATTTCAACAGAAACAGTTAGTTTCATCGGATTATATCTGCAACTGAAAAGCCACATTTCTCACACCAAAATGAGTTCCTTCTTCGATTTTTCTGCAGATTAGTTTGTAAACACTAATAACTTGTTCATATTTTCCTCGAAATTCCCAAACAATATCATGCAAAAAGACTTTTCATTCAGATCATCAAAATTTATTATTGAACAACCTAACCTAATTTATTTTGTATCGATTTTGTGAATGTTTGCACAGAAATTTCAAGAGGATTTTGTCAGCTTCCTGATATTTTCATTGAGGTTAAGGATTTGTTACGAAACATAGTTTAAATCACGATACACTTGTGTCTGTGTACCGTGGTATAAATATCTATGAATTCTGCCGTTTTCATCATAAATCTCCAAATTTTACCACGCATGCGTAGAGCGAAAACCGAAAGATTGGTGGAGATGTGGAGATCAACTATAAACAATAACAAACCAGAGTCTCTGAACAAACTGTAAACATTATGTGAAGTTCTGAATACATTCAGTGAATTATTGTTCTAATGTGATTATTATGTGAAGTGAATTAATATAATCTTAACCGTGTCGAGTTTATCAAATTTCAAGAGGATATTGTTCAGATAGAAGGTATCATTTTATTCTTCATTAATTTCAATTTAATAAGTAGTTTGTATCGAGATTCATCATTTATATCCGAATTTTGTATTTCATCGACATTTAACTTCAATATGGACCGGTAACTATGAATTTTCAATAGAAACTGTGCGTGTTAAATCCTCCTTGGTGTTCAATTTTATCTCCCACATTAGTGGGATTGTATTATTAAAATATCTCGACAAAGTTGACAAATATTGTGACAACATTGTAAACTCGTTTAAAGACCAGAGAAGGAATAATATTCGATGATATTTAATTCAGAGACGCATTCAGATTATTCTTGAAATTGATGATTTTTTCGTCAAATTTCTCCGGGTAAAATTGGAAATAACTCGAAAATGACGCGTTTTATTGAAAAAAATAGGAATACTTTTAGTTTCTTAAATGATTGATTCTTTCGAAAATATGAACCGTTCACCTTTTTAAAGTGGTTTTATGGTGTTTTGGCGTGTATTGATGAGTCGACTACCCTGTAACTTTCATACTAGTAGAGATATTGAATAGGTTTTGATTGAGGAATATGCACCATGAATAGAGTAAAAACTCAACCAAAATTCAGTTCATTCGAAATAACGGTTCCGAAGATATAAACAGAAAAGTGTTTTTTTCATGGATTTTCGACACCCTGTATCTTCGAAATCAAACCGAATTTTGAAAAATGGTTTGATGAGAGGAATCTACAGTTAAAATATATGTAAGTCAAAGACTCACCCTGTATACTTGTATCGGTGTCTTCTGAATATAAGAGAATTAACACAAATTTTCAGTAGTCAAAGTTATCATACCAGACTTGGGGATAGACTATGCTTTTCTAGGCACAGGACATCAAAATTCCAGTCCTCCCTTATTAACCAGGAAAAAAAAATTTAAAATTACCTCCCAATATGGTAAAGAAATCTAGATGAAACCCAGTTAAAAAAAGGAATAAAAAAAATTTTGCAGATTAAGTGTTATTATACAACTTTTGAATTTTTAAGCGACGATATATAATTTAATTTTACTCTTGCTGTTTTTATTGTGTTTAGATTGAATTGTTATCATTTAACTATGTTATGTTGGTACTCTTTTTTTCATTGTACTTTTTGTGACCTGTTCTACCTATATAAACTAGCCTAAAGAACCAATAAATATAATTATTATTATTATTTATAACCACTGAAGCAAAATCAACTTAATACTCTCGGACAGTCTTTATAAATCGGACTATTTTCCCTATCTAATCACTGGAAAATACATAAATCACTGTGTCAATTCCCTTTCTGAACAGTACTATACCATGATCTGATCAATCAAAGATAAATAAAACAGAGATTCAAGCAAATAGCGTTTGATTGAAGATTGTACAAGTACAATATATTCCTTCTAACTCCCAGTAGTCAGATTCTTTTCACAGATTGAAACATGTTAGTCGGTGAGATTTGAATGGGTTGCTTGTTCGCTAATGGTAATTTCGTTCAAATAAACCTGCAACTCATCCTTGAATAATTATTAGGCAGTAGCTCTTGTATGGAATCATCCTTTACAGTACAATATTGAGGTAATTATGAAATCTCTACATGAAGATTTGTGCCCTGGAAAATAAAGACGTCAAAACTAGGTCTTGTAGTGATCTACAAAATATAAGTTCATGCTACTTGTTCGGGAAAGTGAGCTGTGTGAATATTACGATATTGTCCAATTTTTTATGAATATGGATCAATAAGTTTCAGTATTATGATCTAGGATTTAATCTGTCAAAGGTCATAGATAGTAATAAGGCAGCCCATTTATGCTCTCACTGAATTGTGTGAACGACTATTAGACTCAATTTTCCAATTATGATTGAGTTGATCATAAAGAAACTGCGTATACAGTAGCTCATTGTTAGTAGATTAGTCGAGCAGAGAAATCAGGTTCTGAGAAGATTTTTCGCGGATTTGATCTGAAAATAAATTGCTATCTTCTGGGAAATAGGTAATCTGGATACCTTCGTTATTCACCAGTTAATTGCAAAATATCATCTCGACTGAATTTATAGTTTTCAAATTATCAGAAAACAAAATTTCGAACGGAATTTGGCCCATTTTGTATTGACACTTTTATGTCTGAAATTTTTCACGGCAAAGTAGAACAGTCTATTGCTTCACAATAGCATTGTCTGCTCTCTATCCCAACATAACCTCAATTCAAAGTAATCATCATCGAACACATAATAACTGACCCATCCCAGAGTTCAAATCAATCTCCGTTTATAACTGTAATTTCATATATTACTGCCATAGCCATCGGCACTTTTTTCCACAACGCTTAATTCGATAATTTTTCTGGCTTGTGTGAATTTTCGAGTGTATAAACGCTATATATCGCAGCCTCAAAAACATTCCATTAAATCTTCGATAGAACCGGAGGGATTTCTACTAACGATCTTTTTTCGGCTATTTATTATAGAGGATGAGATCATGCGATTTTATTTTTAGCTCTGCAGAGACGTACAACGGGGGAATATCGAGAAATTCGAGAATGATGCAATTCTGAAGAATAGGATGACGATAATGAGAGATTGATGATGGTTTCACAGCTATTGTGGATTTGTTCGAAGAAGGGAACAAAAAATTATCCGAATAAAAGAATACTTAAGGGGTTTTTCGAGTGATTAAATGTGTCCGTCCTGTATTCTCGGTTAAGAATTTTTGTGCCCCCCTTAAAAAACTCCTCATATCTGCTTTTGAGAAGAAGAAAAACCAATTATAATGAATTAATTACAAATCATTTCTACAGATAGGTTCCTTCAACTTAGGACAAAAACGATTTATTATCAAAATGTTATCATGCACCCTGTATAATGAGAGAGAAATATCACCTTCCCACCTACAAACTACTTTCTTTCCTCTCAACCACGTGCCACTGCCATTATATGCAACAAACGGCTCATGGAAGCAGAGGAAGAAAATCACCTTGAGTTATTTCAATTGCACATGCAATCACTATGGTTATGAAACGAATAATTCCATAGGTACCAACCTATCCTGCAGCATTCGCGAATGACGTTAATTATGTGGGTTTAGCAGCTACTGCAAGGTTATACACTGAACTTTAGACGTTCTCTCCGCTTTAGAACAGACCTTTACTGGTATCGTTGTTTGGGATTTTTTTTAATTCTGAAGGAGAACTTGGCTATTCTGAATGTTCAATCGGGTTAACTGTTATTGTTGCTTTGAGCAGCTGAATGGGTATTAAGTAGGTGTTTTTTTAATACGTCGGTTGACAATCTACCATCTATTAGTTATTCTTTGATGATGGTCAACTCCTTAGACGACTACTAACCATCATTTTAGAGCGCACACCTAACCAACCTCATAAAATGAAATATTCGTCAAAAATAAGCTCCAACACCCTGTTTCTCTCTTATGCCCCAAAAAATCAACACGTATCGATTCTGAAGAAGGCTTCAAAGGCCCAAGAATGCATAAATTTGAAGCCAACCTATGTATCCATCTCTATCATCTCACCAAGCCGTAAACAAAAAGATTACAAGGTTTGTTTAACAGTTCCCTCATCACAAAATAATTTAACAAATTACCAACAGCTGATCCGCAATTACCTCTAATATTTTTTTAATAATCTCTCCTTTGCGAAGGAATCTACCTCTCACCTACTTCCAAAGAGACTAGAATGGTACAGTAATAGGATTTAAACCAAATTAAAGTGGATATTGATGTGCTAATGCCTCTTAATATAAATTGGATATTCCCACAAAATTGAGTTTTCAGTGTGTTGAACATGACGTTGAAATCGCAATGTTTAACGGGATAATGGAATATTCGAATTTGAAGAAAGCCGCATTGATATTGAAACGTTAAAGGTTCTGTTATACGCTTTTAGCAGTTGAGTTATAAGTGGTCACATTTATTGAATATGTATTGGATTGCAGGGGAGATAAGGTGGAGTAGGTACTTTAGCATTCCGATATAAGGTTGAATATATGAGAGAAAGAAAAAAAACTATTATAACCCTGAAAATATATTATTTACTTGCATTTTACGTGGAGACCCAGATGAGCGGTTAAGACAGAAACCTCGAATGGTCAAATAGATATCTGATGAAATGGTTCATTTACAATGAATAGTTCGGATTTTCGAGTGTGAATTATCCTTTTTACGTGAAAGACGGTTGTGATTATTCAATTCGTTTTCGAAAAATGGTCCATTTAAAATGTAAATGGTGAAAATTGGATGTGTAATGATTGAAAATAATGATTCCACTCATAGTCACTAATTCAAGCACAATTTATAGCTTTGAGGCTTTTATCGATACATCTACTGTATCATATGGCCCATTTTGAACTATGCACATAAGTTTCTTCATCTTGAAATTTGTTTTCGCCCCATATTTATTAGAACATAATGATAATAACAGAGGATGAGTTTATGGAGAATGTTTCTTCATTACAACGATGTATAAGTGAGTATCTGTTTTTTTTTTGTTTTCTGAAGATTATGAAACATATAATCGTCTTCCTCACAAAGAGCCTTTGAATCTACAAAAAGATTAAAATGTGAATATCGTCACATGGAACATAACTACAAAAAGATATTGTTTCGTGTGCAATATCATCAGACTTCATTATGTCCAAAATATCAAAATACAAATGGACATGAAGTAGGTAGATACAGAGCCTTCTACATCAATGTTGACGTATTCATTTTGACCAAACTTGGGCCAAATTGTCTGGCAAGACGTGATTTTTGAACGATATGGAGGTACTTCTCATATGTTTTGAGGAGAGAGTCTTTATAGTCTGTAATTTTCATCATTCTAAACATAATTCAGTTGTACTCAGAACTAAAATTAAATTATGTTCATCTTATTTTTGTTTGATTTAATTTCAAAAATATCACCCTTTTGTTAAATCCTTCAGAACATTCAGTACAACCCTTTTAGATATTTTCCTCAGTTAAAAATCGGTTGCTTGGTTTCAGTGGCAGATATTCCTAATTTTTTGTAACCCAAATAAATACACCGTTTTCGAAGTATATCCTCAATTTCGTTCTGATGTGTCTCAAACATCATTGCAGAAGCCCAAGAATAGATCCCTGTTGCTGTCCTCGAAGCAATATATTATATGTCAGTATCGTTCATTATCATTGCAAATTTCTCAGTTTCCAATAAGTTACATTCATTGTTTGGTTAGTCCTCAAGACCCTAACCTCACTTACGACACATGTAAATTCAAGAAATGATCTCAACATCAGTTCCTTTGAATTCTCCAGGTGTAAATGAACCACCCTTACCTTTAGCAGAGCAAATAACCGCCAATGCCAGCATGAACACCAGGTATTTAACGTTTGTCAACATCTCCTATCCTGTCAAGGTATACAACACAAAAAACAACTAAAACTGCTGAACCGATTTCGTTTCGCGCCAGATCAAAACACGCGTTCCTAATTAGGTCGTATCTTATGTCATTTCTTGCGCTTGATTAGGCAACGGTGACAATGACTATCGGAGTTTCTCTTTCGATTGCGAGTGATGCGGATGCGTGTGGAACGCAGGTGTGCGAGGTTGAGAGCGGACTGAGTCTGCTTGACTTAGGTGAGAGCGAAGAGCAGGTTTTGTTTGCGCCGAGCGGTCTTACACTTATGTTGTTTGACCCCGTGTGTGACTGGGTGTAGTTTCATTGGGGTTATGGCTGGAAGAAAGGCTTTTGCCGATTTTTTTCGTCTTCACAAGAATAGAGCGATATCGACTCTTGCAACCTATTGAACAATTCTTTGATGATAACGATATTTGGGTGACCCATTTGGTTTATTCTCTTGATGTTCATGAGGAATTCCAAGTGATTTCACGGGCTAACACCAAAAGCCATTGTCTTTACGTCAGTGCTTTTTTGGTTTGAATATAAATATCAGAAAGGCTTCGAAATAGCACAGAGTTTTCGCAGTAGAAATATACGTGATTCCTCACAGATATCGGGTGTTATTTAAGCCATGTTTTTTTGACATTTCTGTTCAAAAAGCATCAGCAAATTATCATAAAGAGACTCACGCCTCAACAACGTTTACAAATTGTTGGAATTCATTTTCAAAATCAGTATCCTATTCGTAAAATTTATGGTTTACATAATCGTCCATCAGAGCAGCTCATTCTTGGAACTATCGATAGATTTAGGACAACATTTTCTCTACTCGATGTAACAACAACAAAATAAAGAACTGTACGTACAGATGTAAATGATAGTTTAATGAAGATCCAGATTTGTCTATTCGTCTACATTCACAACAAGTTGGACTCTGTGCATCTACCCCATGGAAAATTTTGCGTGAAGATCTTGGTCTACACCCAAACAAGTTTCAACTGGTTCAAAAACTAAAGTCACTTTCTATCGGAAAATTGTTTTAATCGATGAAGCTCATTTCTGGTTGAACGGCTACGTAAACAAGCAAAATTGCCGTTTATGGAGTGAAAACAACCCTCAAGACGTTCTGCAGGTTCCATTGCATCCTGAAAAATCCACTGTATGGTGTGCTTTACACGCTAGAGGCATCATCAGTCCATATTTCTTCAAAAACGATGCTGTAGATAATGTTACAGTGAATGGTGCTCGTTACAGATCGATGATCAATGATTATTTGTTTCAAAATTTGAATGGTATCGACCCAGAAGTGTTTTGGTTCCAACAAGATGGTGCTACAGCTCATGCTGCTACCGTTACAATTGATTCATTGAAAGAAATATTCGGCGATAACATTTTTGGAGAAATGGTCCAATTCATTGGCCTCCAAGATCATACGACATAATGAATTATTTTCTTTGGGATTTTGTCAAGTCATTGGTCCATGCTGATAAACCAGAAACAATAGACGCTTTGGAAGCCACTGAATTACTTGAAAAAGTGGTCCAAAATTGGTCTGGTCGAATAGGGTTCCTCAGAGGTAGTCTTGGTGGACATATGCCGAAAATTATTGTTAAAACATGAATGTCATAAAATTATCCTTCAAATGAAGAAAAATTTGGCTTCAAAGTCAATTTAAATGTGTTTTTTTTTTTTCAATTTAAAGGTCTATCACTTCATTATATTCCGATACCACAACTCATATCATTATTAATTATTGAAAGGAATACAATCAATTACCAACTATACTCCATTCACAATTATAAAATCACAACTCTGGCCTTGGAAATTTGACACATTCCACTCTGTATCGAAGTTATGACGTTTTTCAAAATATTTTTATGTTCCAAGTCAACACTATATTGCCCTTTCTACATTCTTAGCGTATTTCTCAGAATGTGAATGAATTGGAAAAGATGTGATGGACGAAAATAATTAACGTTTATATGAATTGATAGAAAGGATTGCTTTTATAGTTATTTGCATGAAAAGTACAAGAGATCACTGTTGAAATATATTATTTTTCGCCATGGAAGAAAATTGCATTGCTTTCACATAATTTTCATTGCATGCTTGTGAAAATTTAATGTTTATTATCCTCTTGAACTGAAAGTTCAAGACTTGACGAAATCAATTGTTGATTCTAATCAAGAATTCATTTTAAAAAAATCAACCCAAAGATATAAGATGAATTGATGGGTAATTACAAGAATCAAGAATAATGGAACATTATATCCCTCTACTGGAATCCGAATATGTGATATGATTGTAAGGGTGCATAACATTTCTATTTCTAATATTTCTTTATTTCAAATAAATAACAGTTTTATTCATTCATCACAAAGAAAATAAACATAATAACTAAATTAACGAATTTGTTTACAGAGAAACTAATAATTTCAATGCAACAGTAACTGAGTTTTGGGTATAAATTAATAAGCCTGAAAGCTTTATAGATATACATTTCATTTATTTGATCTTATGAACAAGGAGTAAAATATTCTGACTGTAGGTATAGTAATTTGTTAGTTTGAAAAATATTCATACATTACTACCACATTAGGTTTGTACAAATAAAATGGAATAGGTCAAACATATGCTTCACATTTATCATTCACCTGTTCTAAAATAAGACACAAACTCCTGGAATATGGAAAAAACCGATGTATTCTGGTTCAATATAGCCTATTTCTACTTTCGGCTAAGGATTGATAGGAATGAAAGCTCCAGTGACACATTTCAATTCATCGGAATCTGAATTCACCTACCGTTGAATGCAATATAGTCATATTTCTTCTTTTTTTTAGCTTTTTCGACGTGTTTTTTTTCTGAAACGTGAAAACGATCAACAATAATCATTTAGAGACCGATGATGGCCATCCAGAACCCGTTTACTTACGAAAATCGTGCAATTACATTCTGCAAGTTCTTTTCTCATAATTCCTCGAAAATCCTACTTGAACCATATTTTGCGGTCGCTTTCGTTAGAAGATCGTATAAGGAAGCCTTTTTTGCCCATTTACACATACCAAATAAATTTTAAGCACCAAAAACGATACCGAAACTAATCCAACTTCTGGGGGACCGGAATTTCGTTTGAAATCTTTCTAAACGGCCAGATACCTAAAAAAAACTTCGTTATCAAATGTAAAAAGGTTGATTAGTACTTACTTTCGCTTTGTTTATGCTTATTAATCGATTTTGGGTCAAATTCAAATTTGCCGTTCGTACTCACGCCAAAAGTCGTGAAAGGAAAAAATGACACGAAATCGACGGGAAACTTCTTCTGGACGACGAAGAACGGAAATATAGGCGATTTCCTATCGATATTTCGCCCCAAAATCGCCGATCGATTCGAACTAACAAAATGTGGAATATCTTCGATACTTTTACTTTGATGTAAACAGAAAAACTGGCAACTTCGTTTTGTCATTAACAATATTCTCTGTACGCGCACAGACTTTTCATCAGGTGCACCAACTCCTGAAAACGAAACCATGACCCCCTATGTGATTAAATAAAAGTGAATGGAATATATATGCTCTAAAAAAAAACACCCGATACATTCATTCTTCGATTTTTTCCAAGAGTAGTTTGGAAATATTAATAGTGCGTTCCTATTCACACAAAAAATCTGATGATTGTATTCCTATTAAATTCATGAATTATTGAACCTATACATTATTCACATGAACATTAAAATCCTATGAATATTTCACGTCATTTCGATGTAATATACTTCTTCTCGCCTGTGACAGTTGCCAATAAACCAAATTTATTTGATTGGCAAAATACGTAACATCCCAATATTTCAATTATTCCGTACTTCCTGCGAATAATAATTGATTATGACCTTATTAAATGTCCTTAGATCGAGGTAGAATGCCAATAATACAAATGACAGCAAGTAAATTCAGGGGAAATGTTACTGCAGCTTTGGCGTGGCATCCATAAACATCCAAATGAGTATTCCAACTGAAATATCTCATTATTCATATTCTAAACTCAAGCCAAATGCATCCCTTCACTTTGAGTTTTATATCTTCTATATCCAGGAGCACTCTGAAAATTACGCTTCTTCATCCACATCCCGTGCAAAACATTAAATTTGAAGCACTCTCAACACAATTTTTAGAAACGTTCCTACGTCTGTCACCTATCTGATGAAGTTATGACCCTCTGTTTCTATCCTGCTTAATGGGCGATATTTCATAGCGTGACACTGTGACAATGGCAATCGTGGTTCCAATCAAGGTTAATCTCTCATAACTTCATTAGGTTCACGACAAGTGCAGCTAATTTTGAGACAGTTGATGTAATCTTTGTCTTGTTGAATGTTGAATTAATATAGCAAATTGAACACGAAAGCGAAGAAACAATGGAAACTACGTCGTTTCATTCATTGTTGTTGCTGAGAAATGAGCAATTAGGTGATTTAATTCAATATGCGAAATTAGATGTCTTATCTAGATTATCAATGTTGAAGGGAATTCTTGTTCCCTTTGTTGCACCAACGCCATGAGATCAGTTTGGTCGATCAAAAGATGCTCATCGTATGTAATTCATTACTGGGTTTCAACGAATACACTTAGCTCCAAAAGAGTACAAATGATTTTGGATATATTCGAATTAGAAAAACAATATTCACCACAATGTTCCTCCAAACGGTACTTTATTGCAACAAACTACACAAATAAATAAATACAGGCGTAAAAAACGTTAACAATATCACATTTTCAAATCTCTCAGCGCCACTACCCTTGACCTGAAGATCGCACATATCCTTGCATTGACTAGAGTAAAAAGACCTGATGATGTGTTGACTCGTAGACCCTAAAATGCAGACTTGGACATTACAGGATTGGTTGAGATGCTTGTTGAGTTCGGAATCTATGTCTATGTCCACACTTCTCTTGAAATACTGAAGCGTCCTCTCGAAGAAGGGTTTTTCGGGTATGTTGGAATCTGGCTTCAGCTTTCGGATGACCACGTATGTGTCTGCTATGTCAGCTTCCCGTTTCATCACCCTCCACCTCAGGAAGATCTTCTTCTCTTTTCTGTAAAAGGAAATTGGATAGTGACAGATTGTAAATTCGACAATATCATTCGAAATGCCCAATTCACACGAATTCATCCAGATTCAGTCAGTTCATTTGTCGATACAATACAAAAATTAAATAGATCAAGGGAAAAAATGAAATTGTTCAAAAATTTTACAATTAATTCATAAATAAATTGAAGGATTCTCAATTAGAAGATCAAAGATAATGTAATAGTGTATAGATCACTAGAGGTAGAGGAGTGAGTTCTGTGATGGCCTCATATTATCCTCTAGTCAGGCACCTTTCCATAGCTCAAGGGATGTAAACCCTGGCAAGCATTTATAACCTTTCTAGTATTTTTCTCGTGCTTGTCTGGCCTGCCTCAGCAAACCAGACTATACTGCCCCATAAGTTAATATTGGTCTCACAATCACGACGTACATCCATCTCAGTATTTTAGGGATACAACCCCAAGTTTCACCAGATAGGCTTCTGAGAGCCTTATAAGAATACTAGTTTTTCAATAAACTACATCGATTAACATAAAAATCTTCCATTTACCCGATTCCTCCTAGTATGGAAAATACGTACAAAATGACATACAGGGTGTTTCAGAATGAGGGACCGTGAATTCGGGATCTTAATCCTCAGATGATTTTATGATATAAAGTTCCTATGGACTATAGGTCCCTGACGCACTGTTTCTGAGATACGGGGTGTTGAAATTTAAAAAAAATTGGTTTTATGAAATAATTTTTTACACCGTACACGATTTTTTTGAGTTTTGGTAGGTTATGAGTACGCATTAAGACACATTTTTTCCCATACAAAATGATGTTCAATTTTCACTAGTGGCGTCCGTACAGACTTCTATCTGAATAAATTCGGTGAAAAAATTGGTACGCCAATAATTTTTTTCGAATTTTAAATTATTTTCGTAATTACCATATAATTCACAATAAGAATGGTTTCTTGAGTTTTTTACCTGCGACGAATACTTCCTGAGAAAAAAAATGAAACGCAATTTCATCTGAGAGAGTTAAGAAATTCTTTGATTAATTCTTTTTCGAAAAATTCTATAGGAAATTTTCACAATAATCATTTTGGGCAGAGGAAAATCCACACAAGATTAGTGTGTTTTATTGCGTACTCATATCTTACCAAAATCGTGTACGGTGCCGAAAATAATTTCGAAAAACATTTTTTTTTTATTTTCAACACCCCGTATCTCAGAAACAATGCGTCAGAGAGCCATAGTCCATAGGAACTTTATAACATAAAATCATCTGAAGATTAAGACCCCGAATTCACGGAAACTTATAATGAAAATTAGTAGGTACGCATTTAAGCACAATGATGAAATTGAATTTTATTTACCCTGTATGTAGAAAATGACATAGACATCATAAGTTGAGTTTGGAGGTATCAAATGCCGATCTGCCTGCCATATCATACTACCCGAATGGGTTCTGTTCTATTAACGACTGAAAGCTCGCAAGCGCCACTCTTGTTCATTCGGTCGTTATGAGTGATAACAGAAATCAATAGGTCACGAGTTTTTTTCCATTGCACCAAATTTTCAGAAGAAATGGCCAGTTGTCACCATTTTTTTCATTTATATTGCATTCATTTCAAACTTTTATTATTTGTCATTGTATTCACGAAGCTTTTTTATGTTAAATTCACTTTTTGTTTCCATTCGATATATTTCTAGTTTTATAACGCTTTATGGATAGAATGACATAGGTATTTCAGCTGAATTAACCGTATCTACCGGACAACACCAGGACCATTCATCCCAGGTTCCATCAGCAAACAAAGAGCCAGGACTTCTCTTAACATATTCATAACAAAATATTCATTTGCGGCTTATAAAGGCAATGCATCTCAACCTACTCTTGTTGATCCTATGATGAGGTTCCTCCAACTCCTAAAGGACGATTCGTAAGTGGAAAAGACGAACGTGATCCGGAGACTCGATAAACGTACTTAGTTTCCACTTCTACACCTAATTCGATTGCAATCAAATCAAAAAATGAGCCCATACCTCGTTCAGAGAAAAGGAGACCAGCCCCTAGGGCATTTTTTAAAGACGACAATGAAGAAGAAAATGTTCCTAGCAACTTCCGAGATGATGTAGAAGACTTTCCATCTGTCTATTGTTATGACCTTTTTTTCCGATTTAGATCGGGAAAAACCCAGTCTTCTCCAGGATCAGCCCTGGAAAAGACTGGTTACGATGCATGCATTGATTGCATTGGGCTCACGCATCTTGTGCTGATGTTCCTATAAGAACCAAGCGTTTCATTGGTGAACTTTGTCAGCAGTTTTGTAAGTAGAAAACTACATGTTGCTTGTTGCCGTTATGTCATTTTCTCCATAGCATGCGGACGAAATGAATTTCGTTTATCCCAATTTATTTAAGACTATTCCACTCATTCCATTTTTAGTGAGGAATTTTCCTTAGCAACACTTGTTTCTCATCGATAAAACATGGTAACGGGCAAAATCAACAACTTGGTTTTTCAGCGACTATTTCCCTCGTCTGAATTTCCACCAATCAGAAACGCGCAATTTTGAATCACAAATGGTTTCTAGATGGAAAAACTGTATGGCAGCAGCTGTCAGCAGTTTTTTCGGGTTTACCCGCGGCAAAACTTGACAGTTGTTGTCAACGAAAATTAATAATACATACATAGATGCATCCAGAATAATCTGTTACTCATGAAATATTCTTGTCAAATACCATTCGTGCATCTAATTTTTCCTGAGAAAAAAATCGAAAAAACACAGTGCAAAGTAATATTTTTTTAACAAAAAGCATTCGTGCACGTGCAAAAATCCTCGTCTTCGACTCGGATTTTTGTTGCCACCTGCACTCATGCTTCTTGTTAAAATATTACTTAGCAACGTGTTTTTTCGATTTTTTTCGGAAAAATTGGATGCACTTATGATATTACTTATGACAAAATTTTTGACGTTTCTCAAATTCATAGATAGCTTCGGGAATGAATACCATAGAGAAAACAAACAACGTTTAGTTGATCTATGATGAATATTTGTCAAAGAGCGCAATACAAGCCCAATGTGACCATCTTCAGACACATTTTCTCGAGAAATAGTCATGTCGAATACCACTCGATATGAAATTTAAGCAGGTAAAATTTCTCTCTTGTAATATTCAAGTTTGTTGCTTCTCGGCAATTTCGCTCATGACATTTTTCCAAAATCACTCGCCTGACGGCTCGTGATTTTGATACAAATATCATTCGCGAAATTGCCGAAAGCAACAAACTTTCATTTTACAATCGAGAAATTTTGCCGGCAAAATTTCATCTCTAGTGGTATTATATATGAATATTTTTTTTTTGGTACTTTTATTTCATAAAGGTTGATCAGATTTTATAAAGAAAGGACCAAATATCATAGGTGTAGAATATGACATTACTGTGAATCACTACAAACAAGTTATGCCTCTGAAATAAAACCCTGTCTTTTGTACGTACTTCCCCTATATCTGAATATACTTCAAATACCTATGCGCATCAATTTCCTTTATTTAAACGTGACCAGAACGAAACCAAAAACAACTTCTGTACTCCACCAACCATTTTTCAATCTCGAAAATAAGTACCTCATTAGTCGCAAACCTCCATCTAATCATGTATTTCTTCCAGCATCCCCAATAATCCAACTCCTTTTTCTTCATTCACGAAATGAAGGCTAATCTTTTCGCTTCATAAATCCGGAGATCGAATCCGAACGCAGAATCCGATTATATCCCAAAGACCGAACTTATGAGGCTCATTTATATAAATTTGAGGATCTGATGGTTTTCTGGTATCGGTAATCGTCTCCGATTTATATGAGTGTATGGACTAATTGATGTCTGATACGCGTAGTTAATCAAGTGTGGAAACCGTTTAATATTCTGTTGTCCGACAATGTCGTCCCACTCTGTATACCGAAATCGGAATACTGATGTGAGTCGAAAATTGGTAAGATTGTTTGGACTTCTGCATCGAAGCAAATGTAAACGATTCGTAACCACTTGTTGGACTGTCGTTTGTTGAGGGTGATGACCTTCGGTATTAAAGGATTTTGGCAAGGTAGAGTTTCGATGAAATGGATGGAAAACAGGATTTGACTCAGGAATTTTGTCGACGGACCGTTATTTCAGGTGGGATGGAGAAGGAGTGCCAAAACGAGTATGTGCTGCAGATTGTTAATTTTTTTTATTAATCCCTAAAAAGAATATCTTCATATTCAATACAGGGTGACAATTTGAAAACTTGCCAGGACAATATGTCACAAGGATGATTTCAGATAAAATGCCGTAACAGGTCAATTTCAATTCGTAGGGGGACATATTTTGAGCAGAATTGTAAGCCGAAATCTCCTCAACCCTTGGTGTAGGGGCTATCCACATAATTCTATACCTATAATTTGATCCTTGAAATTAAAAGTGAAACATCTAGAAGGCTCTGCCAAGGGTCAGTGAGACTATTGAGCATGTGCGATAGCGGAGAGTAGGAGAATAGGGGCATCATGGCGATCAGCAATTGACAACAATCTGTTTGTATTGAGCTACATATGGTATCCATGGATACATAATGACATGTCCCTTTCTCTTCTCCCAACGCATGCGTGTAGCGACAACTGACCCTGGATTTAAGGGGAAGGATTGCCACACTTTTGTATACTTATTAGACACTACGCTCAAATTCTATATTTATAATTCTATGGGGCTATCACCCAATTTTTCAGGGTTTTTTAATCCAATATCTGTGACACACTCAATAATTTTTGTAGAAATCGCTCCTGCAATATAAGTATCTACTACATAACTTGTCAGGAGCAATTTTCTCGGAACAATGAGGAATTTTCAACATTTTTTTTTAATTGACACAGTTGACAAAATTACTTTGTACATTCAACAAAATGCAGGTTGACTCCTTGATTTTTCTCTTCACATCATCAGGATCAGGATGTCATCAGAATCCTCGTATGATTCCAATTGTTTTTCATTGATCAATTTCCTATACTTTCTTGGCGCCCTGCAAAATATTCTAGTTTTTTCCGAGAATTGGATCATCCCTAAACATCGCACTCGCTGTTCAATCTTCCTCGAAAACCTTAGCATATATGCGTTTGAATATTTTATGGGCAGAGTGCTCATTTCATTTTCGTTTGGAGTACCTACTACTCAATATTCCCCATCGTGAAATGGATCATTTTTTATTACGCTCGCTCATCCACTCCTCTCAATTTGGGAAATTGAAGTCGAGCCAAGCTTATGGAAAATAGTCAGAATGTGGAAACTGATGGGGGATAGAGAGAGGAATTTCTCGGGTATTTTGTCGAGGGTTTTCTCGAAATGCATAGAATTGAATGAAAGTGTTCTACGTGTTCCCGCTTCTTCTTTTTGTACGTACAGGGAGGGCCATGGTCGATCGTACCCTGGACTTTTACGGGTAACATTACATACCCTGTATATTATTGGGTTTTTTATAGCTTCCCGATTAATTCTGTATCTACTTCCTCATTATTTTGTCTGGTGGTAATCGATTGACTCTCTTCTTTTGCAGTGCAAAACATGGCTTCAATTATTCTTTCCTTTCTTGGAAAAAGAGGCTGAAATTTCGGGAAACCAAATACAAATTTCCTCTTGTTTATCGGTTCAAAACTGCATTTGTATAATATTTAGGACCTTAGAGCACGAATCGTGGCAGAATGTTACTCCTGAAATGCTACAGCATGTACGAAATAATCTTGATGAACGATTGTAGCGCTGGATGCAATCTAATGGCGAGCACTTTGAGCATTTGCGGTGAATTTTTACTAATACTGTTTGTTAAAAATATTTTTTTTCAATAGAGGAAAGTCACCAAATATGAAATAGTATCCTTATGTGGAATACCTTCATTTCTCCAAGACTATAAGTAATAAACGGAACATTCGACCATCTTCTGTTTCATTCGGTCTACCAACTATCGCACTCACACCATCGAGTCAGTTGCGCAAACGCTTAACGTGTGACAGGCGTGTATTGTTTTGTTGTCGTGAAGAAAATTTTAAAAGGTAAGTAGTAAATGAGTATTACCAGCTGTTATGTTTGTATACATAAGTGTTATACTATTAAGTATATCGGTATTATTTTTATTTCACCATTTTGTGATCTTTTGTCATTAGAATATTGTGACTTGAGAAAATATTTAGAAGAGTTTGAACTAGTATAAAAATCCAAATATGGACAGTATTCGGTGTCTAATTATGAAATATGCTTGATGTGTGGGCTCTGGGCACATTATGATTGTGCTGGTCCAGAGTTTTATACTTGGATCTGTGACTTTTGCAAGTAATTGTGTAACTTCTTTCATTTATCACAATAGGTATGTTATATTCATTTAATTGATCTCGAAGATATTAATGTCCATTTTTGTTATTGTTATGTTTATTTAAGCTTATATTCCATATATGGGTTCCTTTTCCATATCTGGTTACTCATTTGTGATTTTGTTTTTTGTGTTAGATTTTAATTAGATAACTGATATATTTGATTAGAGGCTGTTAATTACTACATATAAATGTATGACTGATTAGTATAAACATTAAACTGATTAAATGAATATGAAGTTTTTTCTTTATATCCCAAAAACAAAATGGTATTCTATATTTGGTGACTTTCCTCTAGAAATTATACGATCAATTAGAACACCTATTTTTGATTTAGTTTTATCGGTTCCATAATTCCATAAAAACACCCTGTAACTTTGTGAACATTTACTTATAAGAAATCAAACCGCAAATTCATACAAAGTTGAATCCATTCATACATTTGTGCTGCAAAACTACCCCCTTTCCCTATTCAAATTCCTGATGGGGTTGCAACCCTCTCCATGGGTTGCTGGTAGGAACAAGCTTTGTTATCCTGACCATGTCCCCATGTCTTCAAAAATCGACCTGTCTGAGTATTATTTGAGTTATTGAGGCTCGACACTTTTAAATGAGCACCCTGTATCTTCGTTACAAACGGAGTGAAAGGGGTATCATGTAGATCATTTGAATTACAATGATAAATAAATTACGCATTCGTACCTAGCCAGCTCAGGAAATAGTGATTTATAGTTCAGCTACTCACCGCTAGATGCGAGAATAAAAAATTTCGATTCTACGAAACACAACTGCGCCTCTAAGAACGGGAGAAGGAACTTCAACTAAAAGCAGCTTCAATTCGTTTAGGGGGATGTACCTCTATGTATATTTGAACTCAATGGTTTCACATAAATGATACCAAGCAACATTGAAAAGTTCTGATTTTTACCACAACATTCCTGAAATATTGAAATTCAAACCGATAAAATCCTATGCAAACATCATAATAAAAACTGAAACGTCCCAGCGTATCGATCCCGTAGGAAGTAAATGCTCCCGGGACTTTTATCGTCCTTAAAAATTTAATAAACCACACTTTCCGGGCCAATATACCTTTCCCGTTTAGGGCAATGTACATAAAGAGTTTTGAGTTTTCCAATAGAGTTCGGTAAACAGTAATGTTTGCTCCGAAGCGTACGTACAAATAAGTGAAATCCTGAAGAGTACTAAAGATACGCCATCCACCGGAATGGAGACCGGAAAAAACCTGGAATCGCGACTCCTATAAGCGTTCATCGAAAATCGAAAGGCAATATGCATACTGCAATATGGATGAAATGGAGGCGTCCGCCTTATTGAAATCGATAGCTGCAGGAAGCGATATGGAAAATAGTGGAATTTGGTAGATATGAGTTCTTGAAATTGGTGTTTTTTGTGAAGGATAAAAAGGGCTCGTTTAGGCACAAATTACTTATGACGACGCCCAGTTCCCGTGTCTGAATTGGCCCCTTGAACTCATTTCGATTTAAGCATGAAATTCTTCAAAAAAAATTCACGTATAGAAGAATTTAATCTCAATCTTCTTCGTCGAGCAATTGAGGAGTCCTCGAGCCCAAGGAGTGCTCAAAACGCGATATTCACAAAAAATCGTGCTCATTTCATTGACTTACCAGTTTTTTCGACACATTCCAAATTCCCTAACGATTTACCAATCGAACTCAACCCGCAAATGCTCCTTTTGATTACTCACATTTCTATCCTCCTGAATCTGAAGTCTGGCGTGATATCGTAGTCCTCTTGCATCTCTTCAAGGACCTTGGAATTGTTCAGGTTGAAAGGGCAGTTCAAGAGAGTGTCGAACACTTCGTAAAACTTTTTCTCGGCTAGGAACGGCGGATGTGTGCATCTTATTTCCTTGTATTGGGGCGGCAGGGTGAGGCGGCTGTTTAAATAGCGCTTGAGAGGTCTCAGGAAGCAGTCACATTGTAGGGGATTCCCTGGAATTAAAAAGGTGAATGGTGAAGGATCTAACCACCAGATATTCATTTTTCTTGAGCAGAATGTTCATTTTGTCGAGGAAAATATGCTGAAATAACTCAGCCGTATGCAAGATTGATTAGGACCTGAATCGACCTTAAATTCCACCGCAAATTGAAACTGAGGCGAAAACGAAGAAAAAAATTCCAGTTCTTCTTTCGAAACGAAAAGAATGGCGATTAATCTAACTTTAGGAAAAATTAATCCTTTTAAAAGTATCCCCCGACTCGTCCATTGATGAATCTCCTCAAGCCTTCCGACTCATCCATCTATACAACTTCGGGGATGAATCAAAGTTGGCTTTGCCCTCCCGTCTTATCTCCTATCGATTTTGAGGGGGCGATGAAAGAGCATCGAGGAGGAGAAATTCTGCGTTGAGGAGGAACTCGAATTGCCTAATTATTTGCTGAGAGAATGGAGTTGAGGGAGATGGATATTATGGGGTATGCGAAAAAATGATCGGCTGAGATATTGCCGATGGAATTCTTGGCTTGGGACTGGGTGAATTCGAAATATTCAGCTGGTTAATTAGATCTTATAGAGTGCTATCATGGAGGATTTTGATGGAGTGGTAGTTCGATCAAAATTGAGTTCCTGGAAATATCTTTAGGTAATTGATATTGATTATGATGATACCCACTTGCAGCGAACAAATTAATCTCAAGAAACACGAGCCAGTTATGTCCAGTGCAGAAAAGCTTGTAACAAAGCAAGAAAGATAACCTCATAGCTGAAGCTTGCTGAAAATATCCATAGTCTGTGTATTCCAATATTTCCACTCGCCCAGTCCAAACCAAATATTTCTGAGGATTCTTCTAAAATATACTGCTCCACAAGAGTTAGGGATATCGTACTCAATCGTTTTTAAAAGTATGTAATCTTCGAGAAAATCGCTGTAAAATCATTTAAAAAAACAACTTGAATCGATCCAATAAAAATCAGTATGAGACATTTTGTCAATCTGGTCGCCTTTTTTCTGAAGTTTGGTTCTTTGCTTCATGAATGTTCTTATTCGATTTGAAACGAGTTTTCTAAAAATGCCAAGACGTAAATTAACAACCGCTGAGGCTAATAGGGCTATCGGAATGCTACAGGGTGGCCTAACTCAAGTTGTTGTAGCGGAAAGGCTCCAAGTCAGCCAAACTGTGATATCTCGACTTTGGAATAGGTTCAGGGAGACAGGTTCCGTGTTGGAAAGACCAAGGCTTGGTGTGCGACGAAAAACAACACCTGCTCAGAATCGTTTCATCACCGTTTCGGCGAGAAGAAACCCTACATCTACGTGTAGAATGCTACGGAATACCCTTCAAAATGCAGATGGGGTCCAAGTTTCCATCGAAACCATCAGACGACGTTTGAGAGAGGTGAATCCAGGTTCTAGACGTCCATTAAGAGGAGTTCCATTAACACGTGGCCATAAGCGTCAAAGACTGGAATGGGCAAGGCCACATATAAATTGCCAGTTGGAACGATCATTAGCTAGGCACACACGACAGGGAAATCTGTAAGATCTGATCCGCAGTCCTGATCTGTTACAGATCTGGACTGCGGATCGGATCGATCAGCCGATCTGGTCTGTCGCGGATCATATATATCTATATAAATGAGATCTGGTCTGTCGCGGATCATATATCTAGCTAATGGCGTAGTGTCATTTTCACTGATGAATCCAGATATGGACGATTTTCAGATTCTCGAAGAATAAGGGTATGGACAATCCCACGCATACCCCGTAATCGTCGCTATGTCCAAGTCCATGCATTCCGAGAGGGTATTGTTATGGTATGGGCCGGGATATGTTTCAACGGGAGCACAGATCTACACATTTGTCCTGGGAATATGACCGCCTTACACTATAGGGAGCATGTCATTGACAATGTTGTGCCAAATTTTCATCAACCTAACCCAGAATCCTTAAATGATCTGAGAGAGCTTCTGCCCCGTTTATGGAACCAAATTCCTCAAGAAATGTTCAACAACCTCGTGTGTAGTATGCAAAGAAGATGTCAAGCTGTTATTGATGCCCGTGGAGGCCATACATTGTATTGATCTTAAAATGCTTGAATTCTCTGGGAATAAAAGTTGGTTATTCTACTCGATTTTTCTTAACCACCCTGTATATGCTGCAGACCTACTGTCTAAATTCAATCATATTAATATGAATTTTCATCACAAAAATCTAAATTCAACTATATTTTTTTTGCAATTTGAGTCAATATCCCTAACATGTGGAGCAGTTTAATTCTCTACATTTGGCCATTTTTTGGTCGACGTTCAATGTAAAAAAATATTAGTCCTTACCTTCAAAGAAGACATCCACGTCCCTCGTTATAATATTGGTCAAATCTCTATTGATTGTGTTGAAGTTATTCCTCCTCAAATCTAACAATTTCAGTTGAGTCAAGTTGGTGAAGTGCTTCCAAGGTAAGTTTCCTAGGCGATTATCTGATAAGATGACCTCCGAGATATTTGCTGGCAGCTTGAAGAAATCTTTGTCGCTTGTCAAATCAGCCAGCTTGTTATTTGACAGGTCCAGGATACTCAGCTTGGTGAGATTTCCAATGACCCCTGAAAAGAAATCAGAAATTTGAGAATGACCTATTTGAGCTACCTGCTGCTACAATTATGGAAAAAATTGCTTATATTTCAGTAATATCAGGTTTGGGATCCTGATGGATTTATTTGACAGTTGTGTTCCCTTGTGATCTTGAATACGAATCTACCTACAAGGTGGATCTAGTTACGATGTTGATTAACGAGCGCTCAAAAGCTTCTGCCTTCACGTCAGTTCTTTAAATTACCCATTTTTAATATTGTTTCCTCACTAATGCCTGGTTCATACTGTGACTTTATCAATAGATTGATAAGTCGAGCAGACTTTCTTGAACTTCCAACTCCGACAAAACTTGATGGCGAAAATTGACGTCTACATTACGTCATGCCAAGAAACTTCCAAGTTGTATATTATTATGAAAATGCATCGAGTTGGAAATTGTTTCTAGAGCGAATTCCAAAGAGAGGAAGTTGGCATCAGCTCCTAGAATGGCGAAAGTGAGAAATTGATGCATTTGGAGGTCTTATCTAATGCACAAACAGAGTAACATCGTGTAGTTACATAGGGTGTCCTAATGAAAGAAGCCACGCCCTACGTTACTAATATTGGGATGAGATACTTAGAAGGCCACAGAAAAAAATTTGAATTCGAGTGACTAAATACACTGCGCAAAAAAATTAACGCACATTCTGAAAATCTCAATTTTAATGAAAGTTAACTCTACATTGACTTTATAACTTATTTTTTATGTTCTCTCGGGAAGGTTTTGAACGAAACAAGACAATTAAATGGAAGAAAAATTCAGGATTTCACCGAATCCTATGTGAAAGAAGAGAAATTAACAATTTTCAAAATACTGAAAGGCTGATAAGTGATTTAATATTTGGTATTTCCACCCCTTGCGTTAATTACAGCTCGGCAACGACGGTTCATACTCAAAATGCGTGATCTTGAAATGTTCTGATCTAATCCTTCCCAGATTTCTCCGAGTTGGATTCCTAAGTCATTAAGAGTAGCTGACTGATTTTCTGAACTTCTCAGCCTTCTATTGAGGTTGTCTCAAACCTGCTCAATCGGATTGAGATCTGGACTTCTTGCTGGCCATTCCATCCGAGAGACTTCAATCTCTTCAAGGTATTCCTGAACGATGCGCGCACGATGGGGTCTGGCATTATCGTCCATAAGAATGAAATTTTCACCAATGTATGGGGCAAATGGCAATACATGCTCTTCAAGAATGTTCCTTATATACTTATAAGCATTTATAGCTTCATTATCAACGACCACTAGGTCTGTGCGAGCAGTCAAAGATATTCCATCCCATACAATAATCGATCCTCCCCCGAAACCAGTAGTATTCAGGAAATTGCACTGAGCATATCTTTCATATGGACGTCTGTATACAAGGGAACGTCGATCACAATGGTAGAGGCAGAATCTAGACTCATCTGTGAAGAGAACTCTTTCCCAGTCGGCCTCTCCCCAATGGATATGCTCTCTCGCAAAATCCAAACGCGCCCTTCGATGGACTGGGGTAAGAGCTAGGCCTCTTGCCGCGACACGAGGCCTTAAATCATATTCTCTAAGGCGATTTCTTATTGACTGAGTGCTAATTTGCACCTCATGAGTTTGCTCAAGCTGATTTTGAAGGAGGCGAGTGGTTGCAAACCGTTGTCTCATCGAAGAAACTCCCAGGTAACGTTCTTGAATGGCAGTTGTTACCCGTGGTCTACCCTGTCCTGGTCTTCGGACATTCATACCTGTCTCCCTGAGTCGCTGCAACATTCTGGACACACTTGTATGGGAAACTCCAAACCTTTCTGCAATTCTTGTGTATGTCCACCCTTCTTCTCGCAAAACTACCGTTTCGGCACATTCCTCTTGGGTCAAATTGCGTGTTTCGCGTTGCATAGCGATCAAGTGTAGAAAAGCAAACGAAAGAAAAACTATTGATCACTAGAATTGATCGAGAACAACTGATTTTAGAATGGAGCCAATACATTCAAAATCTGATAATATCATCTTTTTTTAGTCCTGCTGGGAGAAAACATCTGTATTGAAAAAAAACGTTGATAACATATGCATGCATGCATAATTCTGATTAAAATAATTATCATTGAGAACACCTTCAGTTGTAGAATAAATATTTGAGATTTCCATAATGTGCGTTAATTTTTTTGCGAAGTGTATTTCAAAGATCTTTGAGTTTCCAAGATCAATGGCTTTGCGAAAAACAATGTGTATTTCTTGTCTCATTTTGTCTATACCTACCAAAAATGAGAATGGTTCAAATTGAATGGATGAATCGAGCTGAATTCACTTCCGTACAATAATACCAACGTAATTCGAACATTTGGAGAGCGTATTTGAGAGTATTTTGAAAGAATTCTTGTGTTTATTGATGGTGCTCATGAAGACGTCTTAAAAACTAATCGGCTAGGATCAAGAGGAGACAGATCTGGCAACAATTCTGCAGAACGCTTGGGCAGATGTTCTTCTATAGGTACTGAATAGAAATTTGGAAAATGTTCTCTTCATCCTCATCTGAAACTCTTCCTAATACAGAGAATTCGATCCTTACTGCTCTAGATGCGCTGAGGATTTCCTTTTTCTCCCTCGCATGTCGGGGATTTGTGTAATGCGGAAATTGTCGAGTTCTAAATCAGTTTTTATAGTCTCGAATTTATCGAAGGATCCGGCCCGACTGCTACAAACAACACTCGACAGGGCAAAAATGGAAGACTCAATCGTGGAAACGACTCCGAAACCAATGGAAAAACTCGCAGGGCAAACATTGCGATCGGAGATTTAGCAACGGGAAGGAAAACAAGGAAAAGAAACACAAGCAATGTCGTCCCCGACGAAATTTATGTCGCTAGGAATTTCGCAACCGTCTTCGCCTCCTTCGATGTACAAGCTGTCGCATGAGAGAAAATCTGGAAACTTCAACTCAAGTCCGATGATGAAATTGATGTTTTTGTATACTACATTCACTGTCGTAAAGTATCTCGGTTGGCCATGCTATTCTGATACATTTCACCGTGTATATTTCGAAAATGTTAGGTTATAGTCATTTTCCTAGCAACGTTGTCCCTTCTACATGGAGGTCGTAGTATTCACGTATTCATAAAAATGTTTATTTACTTTGGGAAAATAATGAATTTGAGAAAATATTATGTGAATTCAATGATTTCAAAGACCTTGCGAATGTTGAAGGAACTTTTTTCTCTGTTGATACTGGAAATATTTCACGTATATAAACATGGTTGGAAGATTCAGTTATGCTAAGAGAATGTATTGATATCTAGATAGCCTAGACCAGTTCCATGCAACAGAATATCAATGAACAATAACTTATTAGAAGTGTCTGTGTAGAGTTCGACGTCAAAAAGTAAACCAGAGTTACGCATTAAATTAAAAAAAAAGATGTCCACCGAAATTGTAATAATCGAAAAATTGGAGTATCGAGCCATCATCAAGTACCTGTATTTAAAAGGGTTAAGACGTAAGCAGATTTACGAAGATATGCTTAATAACCTTGGTGATCAATATCCTTGGTATGCGACCGTGAAAAATTGGACTGCAAGCTTCAAAAGTGGTAAATTTTCCATTGAAGATGATGACCGATCGGGAAGGCCAGTTTCTGTGTCAGTCCCCGAAAATATCGATGCAGTTCATGACATGATTTTATCAGACCGTCGATTGCTAAATTGGGCTAAAACGGATATCTGAAGCACAGAAGATTTCATACGAACGCGTTAAGCATATAGTTCACGTCAATTTGGACATGAGAAAAATTTTTGCAAAATGGATCCCCAAATGTTTGAAAGTTGACCAAAAGCGTGCAAGGGTAGAAGCATCGCGTTCGATCTGTGCTCGATTTGAAAACGATATAGACTTCTTGAACCGAATTGATACTATGGATGAGACTTGGGTACATTTCTACGATCCAGAAACAAAGCAACAATCGATGGAATGACGACACTCTGGTTCTCCAAGACCTAAGAAGTTTCGTGTCCAAAAATCTGCTGGAAAAGTTCTTGCTTCAGTTTTTTGGAATTGCCATGGAGTAATCATGATTGATTTTTTGGATAAGAGTAGAACAATAACTGAAAATTACTACTAGACATTACTGACCACTCTACGGAAAAAAAATAAAGATAAAAGACGCGGAAAGTTATCCAGAGGTGTTTTGTTTTTACAGGACAACGCCCCAGTACACAAATCCCATGTTGCCATGCAAAAAATTCGTGATTTAGGGTTAGAATTACTAGAACACCCCCCTCATTCACCAGATTTGGCTCCGTCCGACTATCACTCTCTCCTCAACTGAAAAAAAGTTCAAAAGTTCGTAAATTTTCTTCCAACGAGGAAGTAATTAAAGCTGTGGAGGACTGGTTCGCAGAGCAAGAAGAAACATTTTTTTTTAAAGGTCTAGATACGTTGCAGGTTCGCTGTAATAAATGTATCCATTTGAGAGGAGAATATGGTGAGTAATAAAATATTTTGACATTGAAATTTTGTTTGGTTCTAAGAATTTTTCAATATATCCTCGTATTTGTACGGAAATCAAGAATCGAGTATTGCAATTTTACTGAAAAAAAATGGACAGAATACATCGTGATAGTTTATTCGAAAAAAGAATAAAGTACTCGAATATCCCGACAGAAAAACAGAAGGAATTCCCCACTTTTCAAAATTCTCCAGAAATAAGACTACAGAAGACATTTGAATACCTTTTTGCACAACTTGAAATATTTCAGTATGAAAATGTAGTAGTAGGTACTACGAAACCAGTGTTACAGTTAAACCTTAAAAGAACTAACTCCATTTACAAAGTTGAAAAAGAGTAAATGGAAATTAGCATTAGCAACGTCTCTGAGAATTATTTTGACATTGCCGATATTTCACTAGTGCCAACCTGTGTCAGTTCCAAGTAAAAAAAAACTTGATGAACCTAAATCTAGTCCATCCGGGATGCTTTGTAAAAATGGATGGAGTAGGTATATGTATCTTGATTGTATGGTACCCCCCAGGGCATCAACATCTCTTTATGTCCGTCGTACATACGAACTTTCATATCGTTCCAGTTTTTCACTAACAGAAATTTCGAAAATTTGAGTCATAATACCAAATACGTATTGGTAACTACGTATTAAAATGAAAATATTGACATAAAAGAATAAAGAGACTGCATTAGTGTCTTGTGCTATTATCGAAGTCTTCATATCATACAGTGGGTTGATAACAGAGTTTCAGGTCTTCCACCTGGCAGAAGAAGTTCAGCAATTCCATTATATCACATCAAAAATTGACTAAATTCTAAACTCTTTCCAATATGATTTTCCTTCACGTCCATCTCGAATGCTTACAGATTCTCTTTCTCTATGGCTTCAACATGCTCTGTTTTCCAATAAGGCCCCGAGAATACGTGCCAGATAGTATCATAACCCTCCTCCTAGCTCCCCATTTTGAAACACCTCAAATGAAATACGTCCGTGGAATATGAAAGAGACCGTCTCCCTCTTACTCAAACTAAAAAAAAGTATTGAACAAGACTATCTGTTGCTCTGAGTGTAGGAGCGCCACGTTGGTTCCAAGATTATTGCATTATTTAACGGATAGAAGGAAGATAAAATTCAGGAAGCATCAGGATTGATATAAATTAAGTTAGAGTAGAGATTTGGGGAAATCGAGTGAAAATTCGTGAAATGAGGAAACATGTTCAGTTATGTTATAAGGTTTTCCATTTTCTGATTACTCCAAAGAAAATCTCCGAGACCATACCAGTTTAATTCATTTTTCTGTATAGTTCATTCAAAATTGGTCATGCATTCATTATTCGACTGTGTATTTTAATGGTCTAGGTCTACAGGAAATCTCTCAAAATGAAGTCTAGGGGAAACGTTTCAAAGTACAGGAAAATTCCTAGTTCTGTGACCTCCCACTAAATTTGTATTTATAGACTGGAAATAACAATAACTTGGAAGAATATACTCACATCGTCTGATGTCCGATATGGCATTGTAAGACAGATTCAGCTTCTCCAGCTTCTTCGTTCCAACAGTCAGATCGAACGTGATGATAGGCATGGCGTTGAAGCTCAAATCCACGTCTTTCAATTTGTAAGGTATATACGGGTCGCTTGGAAAAGTTTTTCTGGTTATGAAGCTTATCTTGTTGTGACTGAGATTCAGCTGAAATGGGACAAGAAGTTTAGATTTCGAATAGGAGAAAATCACGGACAATGCGATGGTGTTGGTTGTATTTCAGATTTACTCCATCACTTACTCGTTCCAAGGATAAGCAGTCATCCAGAAGTCCATTGGTTTTGTTATCTAGTTTTTCCAACTGGTTATGGGATAAATCTAAGGTTCTTAATGCCACCAAGCCTGGAACATTCATTGAATATTCTCATATTGATAAAAATAGAATCAGAAGGAGATTCCAATTTCGACTAAATGCAATCAAGAAGTACAAGCTTCACCTTACGCTTTCCAGGAAAATAACAAGCTCCCAATAAACAGGCCATAAACACGTTTATAGACCGTTGCTACGTTGATTAGACGTTTATCGTTGAATTTTGTAAAATTACTTTGGAAACCATAATTCGATTGCCAGTATTTCTGCCTGAAAAACACTCGAAAGAAAGCATAACGATAGTGTACACTTCAGCACCAAAGTATGGCACTATTCAACTGCCCGAAGTTTTCAGCAAACTGAGGAATCTTTATTAGATTTTTCAGTTTTTATTTATTCCACGAAGATATGCTGAAAAACTCTTTGAGGTCAATGTGCCTACAGCAAAAATACTTTTGTTGTAAAATCGATAAACAACGAAGTAAAGTGAAATTTGAAATGTACAACGTAGATCATGCAATGAAATATACTGCTCCACAAGAGTTAGGGATATCGTTTTCAATCGTTTTTAAAAGTAAGTAATCTTCGAGAAAATCGCTGTGAAATCATTTAGAACTCAATAACAACTTGAATCGATCCAATAAAAATCAGTATGAGACATTTCGTTAATCTGGCCGCCTTTTTCTGAAGTTTGGTTCTTTGCATATGCTCCATGAATGTTCTTATTTTGAAATGAAGTCAGTTTATCAACGGCTTCGAATTGAAACGAGTTTTCTGAAAATGCCAAGACGTAAATTAACAAACGCTGAGGCTAATAGGGCTATCGAAATGCCACAGGGTGGCCTAACTCAGGTTGTTGTAGCGGAAAAGCTCCAAGTCAGCCAAAGTGTGATTATCTCGACTTTGGAATAGGTTTAGGGAGACAGGTTCCATGTTGGAAAGACCAAGGCTCAGAATCGTTTCATCACCGTTTCGGCGAGAAGAAACCCTAACATCTACGTGTAGAATGCTACGAAATACTCTTCACAATGCAGATGGGGTTCAAGTTTCCATCGAAACCATCAGACGACGTTTGAGAGAGGTGAATCTAGGTTTTAGACGTCCATTAAGAGGAGTTCCATTAACACGTGACCATAAGCGTCAAAGACTGGAATGGGCAAGGCAACATATCAATTGGAACGATCAATCGCGTTGTGTCCTTTTCTCTGATGAATCCAGATATGGACGATTTTCAGATTCTCGAAGAATAAGGGTATGGACAATCCCACGCATACCCCGTAATCGTCGCTATGTCAAAGAAGTCCGTCCATTCCGAGGGGATAGTGTTATAGCATTGTTCAAACAATGGTAATGGTATGGGCCGGGATATGTTTCAACGGGCGCATAGGTCTACACATATGTCCTGGGAATATTACCGCCTTACACTATAGGTAGCATGTCATTGACAATGTTGTGCCAAATTTTCACGCTGCTATTGGTGAAACTTTTCAATTTCTAGATAACGCTAGACCGCACCGTGCAGCCATAGTTGAAAATGCGCGCGAGGAGCTTGGTATTCCACTATTCCACATTTACCAATACCTCCGCACTCACCAGATTTGAATTGCATAGAACATGCATGGGATATGCTCCAAAGAAGATTAGATAATCATCAACCTACCCCAGAATTCTTAAAAGATCTGAGAGAGCTTCTGCCCGTTTATGGAACCAAATTCCTCAAGAAATGTTCAACAACCTCGTGTGTAGTATGCAAAGAAGATGTCAAGCTGTTATTGATGCCCGTGGAGGCCATACATTGAATTGATAGTCTCAAAATGCTTGAATTCTCTGGGAATAAAATTTCGTTATTTTACTCGATTTTTCATAACCACCATGTACACGCTGCAGACATACAGGCTAAAATTAATTTGCAACTTGAAATCATATTAATATGAATTTTCACCACAAAAATCTTATTTTAACTATATTTTTTTGCAATTTAAGTCAATATCCCTAACTCATGTGGAGCAGTTTAATAAAGACTTCTTCTATGAGTGAATTACGGCTAAAATTTCCTCAAAAAAACCTGAATAATGGTTTCTCGATTTTTTCAAGCCATCCTGATTCAACATCTTTATGATTTTAGCAGCGTTGAAATGAAGAATGATCTTCCCGGTAAAACAAACATTGAAAGTTCTGTAGAAAGAGAAGACGTTGAAAAACAGAGGGCGGCATGAATTGTCCAAATCCCCTGACGCTTTTCAAACTCAGAAACTGCGTTTTCCTCTATAAATCTCGTGCCATCTGCCGAAACGGCATGTTAATTACATTCCTCCCCTTTCTTTAATTTCAAACCATCAGTTTCCCTCGATTTCCACCTCCGCTTTCTCCAGGATCGGACAAAATACCACTAAATCAAGACATTAGACGGTCATTCCGTAGAATAACGCCCGTTTCTAAAGCGGGGGAGGATCTCGTTTTTCGCCCCAATAAACCCGGATATAATTTTTCTCAATGACCGGCCGACAGTTGCAATTGTTATTTTTCGTCCATGCTTTTATTTCTTCCTACCAGAGATTCTCTGAGATTTTTGCCGAGAGCGTCACAAGCGGTAAATAAGCAGTAGTTGTTATACCTGCGGTCAGATGCGGTAGCGGCACACTGATGTCAGAATACACACAACCAAACTTATATGGAATCACCCTGTTATTTGGAAAAAACGAATTTTAATTAAAAAAAAATTGCTGAAAAGTGAAGAGCAGTTTTCCCAAAACAAGTTTATTACAAAAATAATATAAATTATTGAAAGATTATTTTTATAATAGAACAGAAAATTAAAAGTGTAAATTTCTCTAAAAATAATTTTTATGTAACTGAGAATTGAACAACAAATAAAACGATTTCAACAAATCAATAATCAGTATTACCACCCCTGATACAAGCTTGAATTCGACGAGGCATGCTTTCTATTAAGTTGTTAATTTCTTCTTCTGTAACATTTGCCCATTCCTCTAAAGCCGCTTGTATAAGTTGCTCTGCGTTACCAGGATTATTTTGACGAGCTCTAATTTTTCTTTTGATGCTATCCCACAAGTGCTCGATAGGATTAAGGTCCGGTGAATAAGAAGGCCACTCTAAAACAGTCACACCTTCTGTTTCGAAAAAATTTTTTGCAACTCTGCTGGTATGTGGAGGTGCATTATCCTGCATAAATAGGAAATAATCTCCAAAAGCACCTCGCCAGAGTCACTACAGGTTGTAGCACTAGATCAACATACCTAGGCCCTGTCAGAGATTGTCTAATGGGAATTAAAGGAGTTTTCTCACCAAACATAATTCCGCCCCAAAACATTACAGTACCTCCTTTGTATTTAGGGATCGGTCTTGCAGCTTGGAGCCTAGCTTGCCTCCCTCTACCTCTTAAAATGCGAACACGCCGGTCGTCTGATCGTAGGCCAATTCTGGTCTCATCCGAAAATAAGACATTTTTCCAATCTTGAATAGTCCAATTTTCATGCTCTAAACACCATTTAAAACGGTCAACTTTATTTTGCCTTGATAGTTCTGGAACTCTTAACGCTCTTCTCTTGAATAATTCCCGAGCGCGAAGTCTTTTTCTGATAGTTTCGACAGAAACACTAACACCTGTAGCTTGCAAAAATTGCCTTTGAAGCTCTGAATGAGATACTGCGGGATTTCTTCTTGCTGTTGGGGCTAAAAAGCGATCCTGCCTTTCTGTAGTTACTCTTCCACGACTTCTTCTCGGCCTATTCTTTAGGGTTCCTAACTCCAGAAACCTTGCATAGGTTTTTGAAACAACCCCTTGTGTAACCCCCACCGTTCTTGCAATCTGTCTTTGTGACATACCTAGTATGTAGTATAGTAATAATTCCATAGTAATAATTCTTCCTCTCTGGACTTCCGATAACCCCACATAAGGCATTTTTTTTAAACTTCGCAAAAAAAAAACAAAATATAAATTCACTGCGACGTTCGAACGAAATGGTAAAATCGACACTGCAAAGCCAAATCTTATCAAGTGCTTATGAACCTAACTGTTTTTGTGAGTAAACACATGCACTTTTTATTTGCTTCTAACGAAAAAGATATCAAAATAATATTTCATCTTAATACTGGGTGATTCCATATAAGTTTGGTTGTGTGTATACGAATGTTGATTATGGATGTCATTAAAATAGTCAGAAACTACCCGTTGAAGATTTGAGACAATCGCACTGACGCTTGCTTCAAATCATGAAACTCCCAAATAAAGAGCATAAAGGCAATAATAAAATTACAAACTTACCGAAGAATGCACCGTTCGGAATGTGTGTGATGCTGTTGTTGGTCAGATTGAGGGTCAATAGCTGCAAAAGGCCGTCGAAAGCTCTGACGCTCACATTACGGATTCCATTGTTGGCTAAATTGAGTTCGAAAACAACAGGTAAATTTCCGAATGCTGCTTTTCCCAACGTTGTTATGTTATTGTCCTGAAATTCAACGATGACAGCTTTGTGAGCATTCTACCGATTATAATGCGTTTTATTCGAATTGTTATGAGTGAAAGCTCTGGAAATGGCTCTATTGAGCACAACAAAATACAGGATTCTGTACAGGAATATTACACTGGCTATGACGTCTTGTTTATATTCTGGGTTTCCGGCTTTGCTTTGAGATCTAGTTCCCGGATAATATGAATAATGATTATAATGAAAGGAGCTTCATTTCAATATGAGTGGTTTATTATCCTAAATGAAAATAACTGTTGAATCTCACATTCTCTCAGTGAATCAATAAATTTTTCATTTAGCGTCAGTCCTAAATGCTAAAGAGGCTGGAAAAAAATGAATCACTTATCCTGATTTCATAAGTCATGACTATACAAGGTGAAGATGGGGAGTTTAGGGGTGATTCTTCGTCGAAAAATAGGGTGGGTCTTTTATATAAACTTTTCTATTTTGAGTCCCCCCTGCTTGGTTACAGCCGCCTAAATATGACGCTCGAAAAAATGTTTTTAAATTCGTTCTTCAAAATATAAAAACTGAGAAGAATGAAATTGAGCAAAAAAAGGATTTATATACTATCTGACAGCTGAGCATCCACACTATACTCTGTTCAAATGTAAGAAGGAGCAATAATAACATGTTTGGTGCTGCGGTAGGAGGGCCTTCGTAAAGTTTCTTTCCGTCCAGAGTCGAATCGAGGAGATTTCACACAATCGTTCAGTTTTAACTGAACTTGACTTCCATTTTTTCAATAATTTATAGAACGTTAATCTTTTGAAATTTGGCAAACTGTCGTCATCATTCACGTTTTTAGAACTTTAGAAATCGTTGGGATTTCATTCCGGAAAAAAAAAACGTGGACAATTTTTCTGATAAGGTTCATATCGAAATCGTCAACCGAATCGATTATTTTCAAAGACTGGGCTCTCCTCTTAGGTGTCGTCAATGTTTTATTCTCTTCATATTCTCTGAGGATTCTGAATACAGCTGAATCACTCACCCCTGAGGATTTAGAAACTAAGTCTCTTTTCGATAAATCAGGATGTTCTTCCAATTCTTTTCAAAAAATGTTCAAAATTATCTCTTTCTCTTCAGCAGAGAAATGCGACCTTTTGGACCTTTTTCGTGGTGGTCCCCACATATCACCCTCAGATGCAGTATCCGTTTCCGAATTCGACATTGTTCTATAAACACTATATTCACTTTGTCAAAAGAATTTCCAGCACAATACCCTTTTCACAACAAAATCTATAAACACTTTGAACAGCTAGACCTTTTCAGTAGCTCTAGGTATTTTAACTGGTCTTGTCAATTGAAAACTTCGATATTTATGCGAATCAAGATGGCTCTAATCCATGAAGGGAAGGACCCAAACCTGGGTGTTTCCCGGAATTACCTTGTCGGAATCTTGAGCAGCCGACAAAGAGTTTCGTACAAAATAATATGAAATTATGGACCGAAACTAAATATATTTCGGATATTACAAGTAAATGACCATTATAAATTTGAACAGAGATCTTTTTCGAGTCTTGTCAATTGAAAACTTCGATATTTATGCAAATCAAGATGGCTTTCACCCATTAGGGAAAAGGGCCCAAATCTGGTGTTTCCCGGAATTACTTTGTCGGAATCTTGCAAGATTTCGACCCAAATCTCTAAAACTCTGGTGTTTCCTGGAAATACCTTGCTGTAATCTCGAGCATCCGAAAAAGTAATTATTTAGTAGATAATAATATAAAAACAAAATAAAAGAATAGGGTACGTCGGATATAAAATGTTTGTGACAGTTGCAAATCATAACAGAAATTTTGCACTAGAGTTTCTGAGGAAGAAAGTTTTAATGTGGGAATTGCTGACTCAAATTATTCTATCCAGTACCATCCACAGTCCGAGTACGACTCGGGCAGTCTCTCAGGGCGGTCGAAGAGAGCGTCGTTATTACCGTTTGACCAATAGGAGCTTTATTGTGCGCAAACCAGACGATTCTGTTAGTTTACAAAGCTCTTTCTTATATTTTAACGGACTATAGAGCTTGACTCACCGTCATATCGGTCAAATTAGTCTGGGAATGCAAAATGTCACTCAACGCTCTCGGGCTCAACAATCAGGTCAACCTTGTTTGGGTACCTGGTCACTCTGGAGTGCATGGTAATGCATTGGCTGATCAGCTAGCAAAGGAGGGGGACTTAAACCCTTCATTGGACCAGAGCTATTTTGCGGCTTCCCAGCAAGCCACCAAAAGCGAGGGCTGTTGAAGAATGGGAACAAAAGAGAATGACGAGATCCTGGCGACTGATCTAAGGACAGGCTAAGTCTGGACCACAAAGCAAATTAGAACGGAGGAAAATGACGGGCATTCTCACGGGACACAGTTCCTGAAGAAACCTGTCGCTTCTGTCAATAAGCCTCCAAAACAGCTGAACACCTGCTTTGCAATCGTGAAGGTGTCTTTAGGCATCTTGCCCCCTGTTTTTTAAAACCGGAACACGTTATGAGCGTGGCACCGAGATGGGTAGTGAAGTTCACAGAGGCTCTGCTAACTTACTGGTCACAGCCCAGGTTTGTAAAATAGATCTTAGCATAGCCTTGTCGCACCTCCTCAAATCTAATCTGAATCTAACAAGGACCCTACGCCTCATTTGCAGGCTATGGTCATGACACACGCCAGAAAACAAGACTTAATGTATGTGCCTACATTATGAAAAACCAATCTATTTTCTGAGTCTCACAATGTATTTTATTGAGTTTAATCAATATTTTGCCTCATCTTGTATGAAAGTGTGATATCATCCGGCTCTCTTCATGGGGACATGCAATCTTCTCAGCTACTGTAGAGACTGAATTCTCAATTACTCCCCCAAAGCTTAGAAATGATTGAATTACACCTCAAAGCATCCAATGCCCCATTTCTTAGCACCTAACGCACTCTTCCATTAACTAATCATTACTCCCTCTTTGTCGCGAACATTATGTTAATTCCCTGGAAGAACATCGAATTTTCGGGTTGCCCAAATATATAAATTAGCTCCTTCAACTCAGAGGCGACGCGAAAGAGCTTCCCGGTAGGCAATTTCCGGTGATGAACGGAGCTGAAGGTGGCTGTAAGGTCTTCTACGCGACTACCATGATGATGAGTACACGGCCATGTCGAAAAGAGTCCCGCTCAATTTGAATTTAAATTGAGCGTCAAATTTATGTACACTATTATATTAATATTGAAATTCTGCTGTAAGACCTAACAGGAGGCACCTAACGGCGCTTAATTCGAGGAATGAAGACGAGAGGAGGTCCCAGGGGAATTTACTGATCTCGCACAATGGGAAAGGTTGAGGTTAGGTCTGACAAGGTGAGCTCGGTGGATTCTTCGATGAATTCGTAGGTTTACAGGTTGAAAAATGAAGAAAAAGCTACAAATTCATCCTAATGTTAACAAAAATATCGTATCTTCTACCTGCTTCTACTGACATTAAATATGATGCTCCACAAGAGTTAGGGATATCGTATTCAATCGTTTTTAAAAGTATGTAATCTTAGAGAAAATCGCTGTAAAATCGTTCAAAACTCAATAACAATTTGAATCGATCCAATAAAAATCAGTATGAGACATTTCGTCAATCTGGGGCCCGATTCTCAAATGTCTATTGAGTCGCATGCGACATCACCAGATTGTCGAACGAAATCAAAAATTTGTATGCTCAAATGTCGCATTTTTGACAAATATCGATAGACAAGAAGACGAGTGGGTAGGAGCCACTCGACATTTTTATCATCCTAATGTCACTAATGTGACGTTATGTTAGTCCTTTCCATGTGTTTTCACTTTCGAGTTCGACATTGTCATTTTCAGCGAATGAAATAAACACTCGACATATTGTCGCGTTCTACATTTCCGATAGACATTTGAGAATCGGGCCCCTGGGGCCCAATTCTCAAATGTCTATCAGAAATGTAGAACGCGAGAATATGTCGAGTGCAAATGGCTACTGACTTTCGAATTAGCTATTCTCGGGAACTATTCGACATTGGGAAGTCACTCGACATATTATGTCGAGTAAGTATATCTGGCAACTCTGCATTGGGAAACAAAGAAGAAGATTACGTTCGTTGAAGTTCAAATATTTTGAAGAAAACTTCACTGCAATCGAGGTTCGAGTCGTTCGAGATGGAAACTGCAAAGAAATCATATTGCTCGGCCAAACAAAAATCAAATTTAATTCAGATACTGCAAAATGAAATAGATCTTATTGCCGGTAAATACGTGTTTTGATGTTACCATTACTTCTGGAGTTAGTGCAGACTCATGAATCCTAGGTTCTACATAAGAGATACAGGGTATATCTATTAAATTTCTTACTGAATCTCCAGATAATCGAAATCTCTTTACAAACATGTTATCATTTGATCACCTGAAATAGTCATATTAACGATGGAAAGGTATGCCTAACAAATTCTGCAGCTTCTTCATTATCCTCCAGTTTTTGAATAGCTTGTAGAATTTCTACTTCTTCGTCCATCATTTTCAAAAGGATTCGCGAACGTACAATGAACACAATGTTCATTTCATTCGATGGAAATGACAATGTCGAAAGTGAAAAAGTAAACAAACACACGGGAGGAACTAACATATATATTCTTTTGAAAGATAGTAATACATACTTTTTTCTTAAATCAAACAATATATGGCATAAGGCACGTGTGAAGAAATGGCGACAAGGAACAGATTGTTTAAAAGAAACCCGTTTCCCGCTCCAAATCTATGTGTTAGCAGAGGAAATGTAAACGGGGTACAATACAATTCTGCGTATGATACACGAGAACAGATGAAAAACTCTGTCTCCCCGTGCATGTGCATGTACTGAATTCGTTAAAAAAATATCCATGTTACAGAGCTTCTTGTACTTGAAAACTAGCCTTTTCATCGAACTGAATGCATCTTGAAATTATATCTGTAACGAGAACAAAGAAGAAACACCGAGAAAGACGCAGTGAAAAATTACTTCACCTGCTAAAAAAAACCTTTTCACGAAGTCCTAACACTTTCTTGGATCGGGAGGATCTTTAGATCAAGTGCGATCTTCCAAGTGATGATTCTTCTGTTCTTCAGGTGTTCGAAGAACGCTACAATCCCCTTATGTCGGGGAATCATCTCCCATAGATTTACATTCGTTGTTTTTATGGAAAAATGAGCAAAAAAGCAGGAGCAAATTGAAAAAACTTGTGACACTTCATTATCATTTTTGACAATTATGATGATAAAAGCAATGTCGAGTGGCTCCTACCCACTCGTCTTCTTGTCTATCGAAATTTGTCTAATGCGACATTTGAGAATACCAATTTTTGATTTCATTCGACAATCTGGTGATGTCGCATGCGACATTGACCCAATAGACATTTGAGAATCGGGCCCCTGGTCGCCTTTTTCTGAAGTTTGGTTCTTTGCTTCATGAATGTTCTTATTTTGGAATGAAGTCAGTTTATCAACGGCTTCGATTTGAAACGAGTTTTCTGAAAATGCCAAGACGTAAATTAACAACCGCTGAGGCTAATAGGGCTATCGGAATGCTACAGGGTGGCCTAACTCAGGTTGTTGTAGCGGAAAGGCTCCAAGTCAGCCAAACTGTGATATCTCGACTTTGGAATAGGTTCAGGGAGACAGGTTCCGTGTTGGAAAGACCAAGGCTTGGTGGGCGACGAAAAAAAACACCTGCTCAGGATCGTTTCATCACCGTTTCGGCGAGAAGAAACCCTTCATCTACGCGTGTAGAATGCTACGAAATACTCTTCAAAATGCAGATGGGGTTCAAGTTTCCATCGAAACCATCAGACGACGTTTGAGAGAGGTGAATCTAGATTCTAGGTTATAGACGTCCATTAAGAGGAGTTCCATTAACACGTGACCATAAGCGTCAAAGACTGGAATGGGCAAGGCAACATATCAATTGGAACGATCAATGGCGTAGTGTCCTTTTCTCTGATGAATCCAGATATGGACGATTTTCAGATTCTCGAAGAATAAGGGTATGGACAATCCCACGCATACCCCGTAATCGTCGCTATGTCCAAGAAGTCCATCCATTCCGAGAGGGTAGTGTTATGGTATGGGCCGGGATATGTTTCAACGGGCGCACAGATCTACACATTTGTCCTGGGGCTATGACCGCCCTACACTATAGGGGGCATGTCATTGACAATGTTGTGCCAAATTTTCACGCTGAAACTTGGTGAAACTTTTCAATTTCTAGACGATAACGCTAGACCGCACCGTGCACCCATATAGATGAGAATGCGCGCGAGGAGCTTGGTATTCCACATTTACCAATACCTCCGCACTCACCAGGTTTGGATTGCATAGAACATGCATGGGATATGCTCCAAAGAAGATCAGATAACCATCAACCTAACCCAGAATCCTTAAATGATCTGAGAGAGCCTCTGCCCCGTTTATCGAACCAAATTCCTCAAGAAATGTTCAACAACCTCGTGTGTAGTATGCAAAGAAGATGTCAAGCTGTTATTGATGTCCGTGGAGGCCATACATTGTATTGATAGTCTTAAAATGCTTGAATTCTCGGGGAAAAAAATTTCGTTATTTAACTCGATTTTTCTTAACCACCCTGTATACGCTGCAGACCTACAAACTAAAATCAATTTGCAACTTGAAATCATATTATTATGAATTTTCATCACAAAAACCTCATTTTAACTATATTTTTTTGCAATTCAAGTCAATATCCCTAACTCATGTGGAGCAGTTTATTTGTGATACGCACCTGCAAGTACACGTACTGCAAAGAACTCAAAGTTTTCAAAGCATCGTATGGTGGTTTCTGGATCCCGTTGCTATCCAAATGGAGCCTTTGTACTGTCAAGAGTCCAATGAAACTCTCACTCCTCAAATTATCGCTCAAGTTATTGTGGCTCAGGTCCAGTTCCAGCAAGGAGTTCATAGATGGCCACAGTTTTTCTGGTAGGTGGGTCAGTTGATTGTAGGATAAGTCTAGATATGACACTGACTGAGGGAGAGTGAATACCTCTTCCAGCAGATTTCCTTTCATCAAGAGTCTCCTCATGCCATCAAGACGAGTGAAAGCGCCTCTAGCTGAAATTAAAATCATAAACAATGATACTTGAAGACTTGAAGAAAAAATCAGACTAAATCGAATATTATGATAGTATTTATTTATATTGAAGGTGATGCTGCACCATGACCTAATGGTCTTCCCTGCCTCCCTTACTTGAGCTGCCGATACATATTCCACGAAACATTTTCCATCCAGTTCCAAAGTTCTTATGAACCTCAGAAGCTATGAAGATTTCAAGAAAACAATGTTTTCATCCCTTAAGATTTCATGGCCAAGCACTCCTAATTCTGTTAGTAAGTATTCAAGGGTCTATTCCTCCTATACCCATAAATCGAACTCGTCGTTTTCTGCAGAACCCCAACTCTCTAAGTGCTTTAGGCCAATGCCCCGAAAGAATACAGAGATAATTTTTGGATTTATCAGTGTTGAAGTTCCAAGAGAGCTTTTTAGAATGCTCCGAATCTTGAAGATTCTACCAGAATGCCTCTCGTTCAAATTCTTCTTCTGTCTAAACCTTTCTTTCCCTTACTTCTAACAAGATAATACGTGACCATATACATCAGAATTAACTTGGCCCATTTAGAAGACATTCTAGTCAATGCCTTGGCCCTCTAGATCTCCCAATCTTCCATCCATTGAACAATTCTTGGACACAGGTAACCTGGGATGAAATACTTCGAGGGGAAATGGATCATCTCAATAGGAGTATGCCAAATGTTTCTTTGAGTGCATAAGACATCGTGGAGGTTCAACAAAATAATATTTTTTTCCTTTAACCAACGCTTGGTAAATTTAGTACATTACTTACCTAACCTTTAGAGACATGCATACCAAAAACAAATTCATTTATACCGAGTGTTCTTTTTTTCCATGTCCATTTCAGTATGAATTGCACCGAAAAATATCCCATCCTAACTTCTGGAGCTATATTCCCGTTTATAATTCTCCCCGATCAAACTCACCTATTTTCTTCAACAGATTATGGCTCAAATCCAGTTCCAAAAGGGTGGGGAGGGGACCAAAAGTGCTCGGCTTGATTGTAACCATGTGATTGTGACTCAAGTTCAGGTTCCTGAGGGAAAACAAAGTCTGGAACACGGCATTGAATATTTCCGTCAGGTTGTTATGGGATAAGTCGATGGTGTGAAGTTCGTACAACTTTGGAAAGGTGGCTTTGGGAATTTTTACGAGGTGGTTGTGCGAAACGTTGAGTATCTTCAAGCCCGTCATGTTGGCAAGAGGGACCTGTAAAAAGAGAAGATAGTTTTGTTTTGCGGAACTTGGGATCTGACGCGTATCAAATAACAGCGTCGTTTCCTTCACAGCGTGGTTCAAAAGTAGGAACTAATATTTCTTTATGAATAGGTCACTTTTTAACGAAATGAAGGATTGCATTTTCCCTTATTTTTTCACTGTTTTCGATATTTATTCTATGAACTGATCGCACACATGAATTTCTGACTTAAGCTGAATACAGACTATTCTGACGTGACGTGGTTACATGTGGGCCCACGTCAAAATTGTGCGTGATATTCAAATGCATAAAAATGCAACACATCGTTCTGTGGGTTCACGTTCATATTAGGCCAATGTGAGCACTGCACGGTTCTGACGTGACGTGAAATCACGTCACGTCAGAATAGTCTGTATTCACCTTTATTCAATATGAGTCATAATCGAATATACGAGGATGTATTGATATCTAGTTAGCTTAGACCAGTTCCATGCATAAACAGAATATTGCGATACCATATCAACGAACAATAACTTATTAGAAGTGTCAGTGTAGAGTTCGACGTCAAAAAAGTAAACCAGAGTTACGCAATAAATTTAAAAAAAAGATGTCCACCGAAATTGTAAAAATCGAAAAATTGGAGTATCCCAAATGTTTGAATGTTGACCAAAAGCGTGCAAGGGTAGAAGCATCGCGTTCGATCTGTGCTCGATTTGAAAACGATGTAGACTTCTTAAACCGAATTGTTACTATGGATGAGACTTGGGTACATTTCTACAATCCAGAAACAAAGCAACTATCGATGGAATGGCGACACTCTGGTTTTCCTAAGAAGTTTCGTGTCCAAAAATCTGCTGGAAAAGTTCTTGCTTCAGTTTTTTGGAATTGCCATGGAGTGATCATGATTGATATTTTGGATAAGGCTGGAACAATAACTGGAGATTACTATTCGACATAACCACCCTACGGGAAAAAATTAAAGAGAAAAGACGCGGAAAGCTATCCAATGATATTTTGTTTCCACAGGACAACGCCCCAGTACACAAATCTCATGTTGTCATGCAAAAAATTCGTGATTTAGGGTTAGTATTACTAGAACACCATCCTTTTTCTCCAGATTTGGCTCCGTCCGACTATCATCTCTTTCCTCAACTGAAAAAAAGTTTAACAGGTCGTAAATTTTCTTCCAACGAAGAGGTAATAAAAGCTGTGGAGGACTGGTTTGCAGAGCAGAAATAAACATTTTTTTTTGAAAGGTCTAGAGACGTTGCAGATTCGCTGTAATAAATTTATTCAATTAAGAGGAGAATATGTTGAGTATTAAAATATTTTGACATTGAAATTTTGTTTGGTTCTATAGTAGGCTGAGAATTTTTCAATATATCCTCGTATATCGTTCAAAAATAAGAAAATTATTTTTATACTCAATCGATATTATTCACAATATATGTGAGAATTAAAGAGAATAGTTTTTATCGGTTTTTCGAACGATTTTCAAATCCGCAAAGATCGGCGACTTCGGTAGTTTAATTGGCCAGAACAACGGGCCAGAAATCTGAAGATGCGTGGTTCGATTCCCGCTCAAAGTGAAAACTTTTTTCAGATTTTAAAATCGTTTGAAAACCCGATGAATGTTCTCTATTTTACATTTTGTTCAATTATTCGTTCAGGAATGAAAAATCAATCGATTTCGAATGATACTTAACCCGAAATCGCCCAATTTACCACAAAATTCAGCCGCCTTAAATTCCACCCATCTAAACGCTCTGCGACCAAGTCGAACGAATTTCCTCGAATGGAGAATCAGATAGAGATCGCCTGAAAATAATTCAGTTGGCGGGGAAAACGGAATATCTTTCATTTTGATCACCGTCCGATTGGGCTTTGTGTGTGAAATGGCGCGTTTTTTGTTTAATGGAGACCGAAATTCTTTCATCCGAAACTCGCTATTCTCCAATCGTAGCCGCTGCGCACGCTTTTTTCCGATACGGTTTCGTTTGATGTCTGATAAAGCGTTTTCCACCGATGTTTCATGTATGTCGTTGATGGGGCTTTCGATCAGAAGCGTTGGATTGAATTAAGTACATTTCTCAATAAGAGCGCTAGATCTGAATTACTCGCCATGTTTGACAGTCATGATGTCACATGATTATGACGTGACAGTTCGAAAGTTGACAGATGGAATGGCAACACTCTGGTTCTCCAAGATCTAAAAAGTTTCGTGTCCAAAAATCTGCTGGAAAAGTTCTTGCTTCAGTTTTTTGGGATTGCCATGGAGTAATCATGATCGATTTTTTGGAAAAGGATAGAGCAATAACTGGAGATTACTATTCGATAATACTGACCACTCTACGGGAAAATATTAAAGAGAAAAGACGCGGAAAGCTATCCAAAGTTATTTTGTTGTTACATGACAACGCCCCAGTACCTACACAAATCTCATGTTGTCATGCAAAAAATTCGTGATTTAGGGTTACAATTACTAGAACATCCCCCTTATTCACCAGATTTGGCTCTGTCCAACTATCATCCCTTTCCTAAACTGAAAAAAAGTTTAAAAAGTCGTAAAATTCTTCCAACGAGGAGGTAATAAAAGCTGTGGAAGACTGGTTTGCAGAGCAAGAAGAAACATTTTTTGAAAGGTCTAGAGCCAATGCAGATTCGCTGTAATAAATGTATTCAATCCAGAGGAGAATATGTTGAGTTATAAAATATTTTGACATTTTGTTTGGTTTTATAGTAGGCTAAGAATTTTTCAATATATCCTCGTATATGTTCAGCTGTATCTATTCTGGGCAAAAGGGATCCTTCAACACTTCCCAAAGTTCCAGGAGAAAAGGAAACATTCCTGAAATCTCGTGGCGAATTCAGGAGATTTCGGGAATGTCTTCAGCCCGAACAAACACTCACCTCATTCAGCGTAGTCAGTTTGTTGTAGGACAACCTCAGCTCGGAGGCGTAAGTGGACTCATCGAAGACTTTCCTGGCGAATGTGGCTATGGAATTATGCGAGAGGTCCAGAAGAGATATGTTTGCACAGTTCTCGAAGGCGCCGTTCTCAATCACACTGATATTATTCCTGGATAGATCGATTTTCGCAAAATAAACATCCTTGAACGCGAGTTTCTGGACCTCGGTAATGTTATTCTGAGAGAGATCGATGATCTGTAATAAAGAAGAAATTTATTCAGCTTATGCCGACGCTGAGATGCTGAGAGAATCGCACGGCGTTGTCTGGAAGTCATCAATATCGAGCAGGAAGGGATGCTGGGTGGTTTAGGAGGTACGAGGGTGGTTATAAAAGTATGCAAGCTGGAAGGAAAGATTTTCACTGAAATCTTGGTTTCAGCAGGAATGTAGTAGGGAAAGTACGTACAAAATGGCATAGGGCTTCATTTATAAGGCATAACTTGTTTGTAGTTAATTACAGTAATGTCATATTCTACACCTATAATCTTTGGTCCTTTCTTTATAAAATCTAATCAAACTTTATGAAATAAAAGTACCAAAAATAAAATATTCTTAGATAAATTGGGATAAACGAAATTAATTTTGTCCGCATGCTATGGACAAAATGACATACCGGCAACAGGCAAATGTAGTTTTCTACTTTTAGTTACAAAACTACTGACAAAGTTCACCAATGAAACGCTTGGATCTTCTAGGAACATCAGCACAAGATGCGTGAGCCCAATGCAACCAATGCATGCATCGTAACCAGTCTTTTTCAGGGCTGATCCTGGAGAAGACTGGTTTATTCCCGATCTAACTCGGAAAAAAAGGTCATAACAATAGACAGATGGGCAGTCGTTTACATCACCTCGAAAGTTGCTAGGAACATTTTCTTCTTCGTTGTCTTCTTTAAATAATGCCCTAGGGACGTGTCTCCTTTTCTTTGGAGGAGGTAGGAGCTCATTTTTTCATTTGATTGCAATCATATTAGGTGTAGAAGTTGAAACTAAGAACTAAGTACGTTTATCGAGTCTTCGGCTCACGTTTGCCTTGTCCACTTGTGAATCGTCCTTTAAGGATTGGAGCAACCTCCTCATAGGATCGGCAAGAGTATGTAAAGATGCATTGCCTTTATTAGCCGCAGATGAATATTTCGTTATGAATATGTTGAGACAAGTCCTGGCTCTTTGTCCACTAAACCCTTAAAAATCCCCTTAATATATCCCCAAAGACAGAAACCACAAGGTGTTGAATGACACAATCTGGGAGGATAATTAACTGTACCATCGCCTGAGATAATTTTTTCACCAAATTTCTTTCTAATTAATATATTGTTGAGGTGTCCTTGGGATAGGTGGCACGGTCTTGTTGAAACTACCTAACCTCTACATTATTCTCAAACCAACTGGAGAAGAAATTCATGTAACATTGTTATGTGTCGTCCTAAATTGACTGTTACTCCTCGACCATTTTCTTCAAAGAACTTTTTTTTTTTTTTTAATGTTGTGATTTTCAAGAAAAGGAATATCCTGTAATGTTCAGAGAACATCGTGAGAACCAAGGGCAAGCAGGTAGGAATTGGTGTTCTTCTTGAATTTCTGGAGGTTATATGCCTCGGGGAACACCTCCCTAAGCAATGTGTTCCAAATCCTCGCTGTTCGTTGGATGAACGAGTCTTTGAAGAGAGATGTTCTGCAGGTCTCCAAAGTTACCACGAAGGGGTGTGAAGACTTAACTTGATGGGTTAGTCTGGAAGAGACTGCCAGAGGGGGAACGATTGCTGACAATTCAGAAGAGCATCGCCCATGGAAATATCTATAAAATAGAGACAGATCGCCCACTTTTCTACGGTGTTCCAGAGAAGTGAGCGAGCTTGTAAGCGATGCATCACCGACGAGACGAATTGCCCTTTTTTGTACGGAATCCAAGAGTTTTACGCTGTGTTTAGGTGCAGCACTCCAAACATGGGAACAGTATTCCAGGACAGGTCGAATATGTGCCTTGTAGATCATAAGCAGCTGACCTGAGGTGAAATAGCTCCTGGCACGAAACAGAAAACCAAGTTTTTGGGATGCACTTTTAGCAATGGATCTCACGTGATTCTCCCAGGAAAGGTTACTGCCGACAGTAATGCCAAGCATCGAAATGGATGACTTCAATGGTATGGTCACTCCCGACAATTTTATGCTGGGCACAGTAAGATCGGCTTTTCTAGAGAAAAGACATGCTTGTGTTTTGTTTGCGTTCAATCGCTTCAATCACTCCTCCAGCATAAAAGCAGTGACTTCATATGGATGTAATGGCGTGTGAACATTTTCGTGTGGATTTTCATCACTCCAAATTTTGCAATTCTCTTTGTTCACGTGACCATTCAACCAAAAATAAGCTTCATCATTTAATAAACTTTTTCGATTAAATTGTTCATCATTTTCCAGTTATTCAAAAGCAAAATCAGGATAAAAGGAACGTTTATAGTGGTCTAATGGTTTCAGTTCCTGATCTTTTTGAATTTTGGGAGAATGTGAACACAAATCTTCCCTTGAAATTCTTCATGTTGTTCGAGAAAGATTTAAATCTTGAGAACGACGTGAAAAACCTATACATTTGAAGTTTTTCCCACTTTTGCTGCTACCAAATCAATATTCTCGTATGTTCATTTCTTTTTCGTTCTGATACCTACTCTTGTATGGTGCTAAGAAAATTCTCTTTCATATTTGTACACAATACAGAGGAATGCTGTAAATGAATTCTTCTTAAATTTCTCTCAGTATTCACAAAGGAGCACTGATTTCGAGAAAACAATTCAAAAATTTTTAAACATTGTTGAGACGCATATCTTTTCATGAATAAATGTGATAACCTTCTGAAACCAAATGATAAAATAATTGTCAAAAAATAATACACAGTGTTGCCATCATGACCATTTCCAATTGTACCATAAAAAAGATATTTCAAAATCGATATGCCATTCATATTGACCCATTCTTTCATCTCATTTGTGAAAAGACAGTATGCTTCCCTTCCAAATAATTTTGAAGGTGACCCCTGTATATAGTTGAGTAAAAAGGTCTAATTTAAGCACGTCACGTCGGAACGCCTCGAAAAGATGTCATTTCCGCAAAGTTGCATGCACTTTTGACAAATGGTTATTGTTTGTCAGGTCCATTATTATATTACACGTTCTGCATCTTCAATAAATCGCATGACACTTCCATCTACTTCGAAGTAACTACACTGTCATAATGGAGGCCAGAATTATTAAGAATGGTCATGCGAAGTTCACTTCGAATAAATTCGAGAGTGTAGATCCAAATAGGATGGGGAATTCTTGTAACTGGAATATTTAGAGACACTACTTGAGTTTATTCATTATATTCCATGCATAAAACGCACAATAACCATATTGGTTCTTGCATTGATGAATTCAATTGATTTATTGTTTCATTCAATGCTTCTCTTTTTCCAATATTTTTCTTTCGAATCCTCCTTTAATTTTGTCTTCATAACATGTCAAATTGAGCTTCACTCACCTCTAAATAATTCAGCTGGTAGAACATCTGGTAGTCCACCTTGGTGAGTACATTTCTGGCCAGATCTATGGTACCTATTCGTGTTAAAGAACTGAAAGTTCCTCTTGCAACATCAGCAATTTTGTTATCTGACAAATAAATTCTTCTCAGAAACCTCATTCCTCTGAAAGTATTAGAATCCAGTCTTTTTATTCCATTGTATGACATATTGAGAACTTTCAGGACTGTGTTTCTTGCAAAGGCTCCCCTGAAAAAAATGAATATGATGAAAATATAGACGCATGAATGAAGAAGTAGAAAAATAAGCTCTGAAGGGGACCATGAGGGCGCAGTGGAACGCAATCCCCTTACCAAACTTTGAACTGTAAATTTTAATCGACCAGTTAATGTAATGGTTGTTAATCCTACTATAAGTGGTCCATATTTAGCTGAAGACGTGTCATTTGGTTGGAGTGGTGCTCAAAGTACCTACATAAAGAATATTTACCTTGTGATTTCGTTCAAAGCATTATGGGACACATTCAGCCATCCCAACTTGGTCAGATCCGAAAGATGAGAGCTATCAATCTTCTTTATTCTGTTAAAACTCAAATCCAAGCTCTCCACGTCTCTGAGACCCTTAAACTGGTTCCTCTGAAGACTCGACATATTATTTCCGTGCAGATCCAAAGTCTTCAGCTTCCTCAAAGTTTGCAAGGCTTCAACTGGTGGTGTTTCAAGTAAACCGTTGCTCAAGTGGAGTCTCAAGAGAGTTCCGGTCATGCCACTTTCTGACAATATGTCCTTCGGTAAATTGGTCATGTTATGACGTTCTATGTTTAGTATGGTCAATTGTCCAAGAATCTGAAAAGATGGATCAACTAGAATCTAGATTCACGATTGAGTTTTCACAAACAGATATTCGATCTATATTTGACGGTCTTCTTTCGAAAGCATCGCATTATCATCTATATGAACAAATTTCCATCTCCAATGTATTTTCTATTCGAAATTTGAGAGCTTTCAGTGAAATCTGCTGCCATTGCCGTTTTATGCAGATGTGAATGCAGGCAGATACCTCGCTCATTTGCATGTAGTAATCGACAATCAATCGGAGTACCTATTCAATACTTGCATATTCTGAAAGCTATGTTATGCCGAAAATGCACTTTGATGTCTGAAACAGTGTATAACAGTTTGTCGAATTGGGATATGCAAAGGAACAAGATAATTCACCAATATATCAGAACGTAACATGCATAATGTGCTTTCCTGGCCCTGGAAGAGGAGGCAGGGTCGAACTATGGAATATATCTACTACTCCGTAGCTTCAGATAACGGATGGTCTGAAGCTCATATAGACAGCTCTAAAAATCATCGAGAGGAAAGAACTCAAAGTATGCCTGAACAAATCTCTCGAAAACAACACTAATTCAAATCTTAGAGCTCCGGTCCTGAATGGCCAGACTCTGAACTTCTTTAGTGAGTGCAAACATCTCGGTGTTATCCTGGAGAATAAACTCAACTGAAGGAAACACATAGAAAAGATTCTTCCAGACCAACGGCGGTCATGTGGGCCTGCAAAATACTCTTTGGAAAGATTTGGGGCATGAAACCAAAAATGGTACTGTGGTTCTACACAGCGTTAGTACGCCTTATTGTCACCTATGCGTCTATGGCTTCTAGCATGGGAATGGTGGGAATGTCGTAACAACCAAAAACAACTGACCAGAGGCAAAAAGGTGAGTCTTCTATGGCTGCCAGGGCATGTGGTGTTGAAGGAATTGAAAAAGCCAATGACCTTGCGAAAAGTGCATCAGGATCAACACCTGCTGGGCCTGAGCCATTCTGTGGGATTGTAAAAGATCAATATAAGGCAGGGGTCCAACAATGGGTGTTGGACAACAGAATAACCCTCTAGAGGAACACTCCTAGAAATACTCAGTCTAAGAAATTCGGGATGACTTGACCGACCTATACCAGTATCTCTTGAAGCTGTCACAGGCTGTGTTTCAGGTGATGGTAGGTCTGCTGAAGGGGCATTGGTGTATGTATGGGAAAGTCAGCAGATGAGATTTGTAGGCTCTGTGGATCAGAAGCAGGGACAGTTGAACACATGGTATGCAAGTGTCCAGAGCTGACTGACCTAAGAACCATTTAAATGGGGAAACTGGTCCTGGATTTCCACCGGGTAACGACCAAGGCTTCTGAGGATGTTGTCGATTTTGTCAACACCATTGACGACTTCCTTGGGTTTCAATGAATGCGTAGGGTAGAGAACGAAAAGTTCACATGGTTGCAGTCCTCGGAAGGCTAACCGAGCCATGGACCCCGGTTCAAATAATGATACACAAAAGGAAGAAACAAGAATAGTGTACGTCAAATATTCGAGATATTATGAGAAATATCGGAGATGGTTCCTTTTCATACGATCAGCGGCAGAGATAAAACAAGATACTTCACAGTTCCCGTCTATCGAAATGTGAAATATTGCTGCGGTGAAGGACCTCGCTCTAATTCGACAGAAGCAATTTCCTTGGTGCCTCCCTGTCTTTCAGGAAATCGATAGATACTCACTTTGAATGCCAATTTCGGGAACTCGACCAGGCTCGTGTTGATCAGATGCAGCTCCTTCAAGGAGCCATTAACTCCCAGGAAAGTGTGCTCTTCTATCGTCTCTATAGGCGTATCCTTAATCTCCAGGACTCGTAATTGCAGTTTGTACAGCAGACTTCCGAATAAGCGCCCTGCAAGTGGGGAGATTATCGGCCTTCATTGTATTCGGGTACTTTTGTAGGGGTTTTATGAAAGAATTCATCGATTGTTATCTTCGGAATTCGATTTACGTAGCAGACATGGAATAAGTTATGTTTTTGGCTTAGAATCGCCAAGTTTGTATTTGAAAAGCTCTCTTATTACTTAAAGAATGGATAAAAATTATATTTCAGCCTTGAAAAAGAATCACAAAAGATTCGAAACGTTAGCAATGTATGGATAAGTAAGCAAATAAATTTGTCCAAAGTCCTGAAATAAAGCATCTACTTCTAAAGAAACCTGGACGTTATCAACTATCAATGTTTCTACAGATTATTATTTTTTCAATTTCTCAGTTTTTTCGGACACATGGGAGTTTTGCGAGATTGCGATTTAAACTACTCACTGATATGACATCTGTCAATTGTCAATTTTTCAATGGGCATGTCGTAGGTAGCCAAATTATTCAAAGCCACACTCATACTGGCCAAATTTGTGTTGTTACAGGAAACCTCCAGACCATCATCTGATTCCTTCGTACACCAGCAAGGGTGAAGTAGTAGGCCTTCTTTTGGGCATCTATACTTTGGTCCTGGTGGAATGTAGCCCCCGTTAACTTGGAGTATGAAGAACACCGAGATTGCATATAGAACAGAATTCATTTTTCTGAAACAACAATAATCAAATGAATAGAAAGGCATTTTTATCAAATTGTATCGTGAATTATTGCAGCGTTTCTATCGCAAATTTAACCACGATATCCGATGTAAATTTATCCAGTTTATTGGAGAAACTGCCACCTTTATTAATTATGAGATCTCCTATTATTCTACAAAAACATGCAGGTATTCCTGATGACGATATTGTTAGAAATATCAATCATAACAAAAGGTGACAAAATGGAGCACTGGAAACAAACTAAATGAAAACTGTCACAGACTGTATTTAACATTGACGAACCTTTTCCAATAAAACCAAACCGGGAAATAAAATAGGATGAAAAACACATAGTATATTCTCATGTTTCGAACGTATTTGGAAACGAGTTATTCGTATGAACACCACCACAAACGAAATTTTATTCAGCTCACCTCACAGGTGTTTTATGTATACACAGAACAATCATCATAATCGGGTATATTCAATTTCGTTTTTCTGCATTTACATTCCAAAGAGGAAATGTTTGATGATATGCTTTGAATTCTCTGAAATACGATAGAATTATCGACCAGTGCTCTTGATATACGCTATATTCAATCAATAAAAACAGTTTTTTATTTATCTCTATACATTACAATCGAAATATTCGATTGAACTGTATTCGGCTGAATTTTTCAAAGGAAAATTTATTGAGATTAGTATAACGCACGAAAGAGATACTGTTGACGGGATACAGTATCGAACATAGCTGGTTGCAATGATAAATTGTTAGGACACTTGCAAAACGCTTGTTCCAACCATTCTAATCTTCCATAATAGCCATTTTTCCAATCGATAACACCCATACCACGAATGGTTTGAGCTTGAGAACAGTAGGTACTCGAAAATGAAATATCGAAAAGATAAAACTGTAAAAATTCGTTACTTATGAGGGCTATATGGCCGATTTTGGTATCAAAATGTAGGTTTTCGAGGTCGCTGAATTCAATAGAACAAATCCAAGTCGTCATCTGTCATAGTTTAGATTTTCATCTGTCACATGGCATTTTTTGAAAAATTGGTAATTTCGAACTGTCGTAGCGTCGTCCCTCTTGTCGTATTCACCTTTTGTTCATATTACATTAATCAGCATATCTCAACGTATCTCTGTGCAAAATATGAGCGATTTTAAAAATTTCGATTTTTGGGTAAAAAATGATCAGGGGGTAAGACCCCCTAAAAACACCATATTAGTCAATGAAAAATAATATCCGAAAGGTTCTAATGTAGGTAATTATTGAGAAAGTTAATCGAGTCATTCGAATCTTCTAAAATAGGTATTTGGCGGATTGATATCACCCATAATACGAAAGGTCTTAGCTCGTAAACAAAACTCGAAAATGAAAAACCGATAAACTTAAAACGAAATTGTTCATTACTTATGAGGGCTACCGGGTCGATTTTGGTATCCATTTGAAGGTTTTCGAGGTCGCTGAATTGAATAAAAAACATTCCAGAGCCCTAACTAGCACAGTTTAGATTTTCAGCTGTCAAATGGTATTTTTTGACAAATTGGGAATTTCAAACTCTCATAGCTGTCGTTAGTCTCGTCGTAACCACAAATGGTTTGTATGATGTTGATCAGCATATGTCAAAGTATCTCTGTGCAAAATATGAGCGATTTCAAAAATTTCAATTTTTGGGTGAAAAATGACTGAGGCGTAAAACCTCCAAAAACACCATATTTGGCTATAAAAAAATATATCCGGAAGGTTATAACGGCACGAATGATCAAAAAGGTTAATCGAGCCATTCGAATCTTCCATAGAAGGACTTTTGCACACCGATAACACCGGTACCACGAACGTAGTGAGCTCGTGAACAAAACTTGGAAGTGAAATATCGAAAAAATTAAAACTCAATAATTCTCAACTTATAAAGGCTACAGGAACGATTTTGATATCAATTTGTAGGTTTTCGAGGTCGCTGGATTGAATAAAAAACATTTCAGAGTCCCAACTAGCATCGTTTAGATTTTCAACTGTCACATGGCATTTTTTCAAAAATTTATAATTTCAAACTTTCATAGCTGCCTTCCCTTTCGTCGTATCCACCATTGGTTTGTATTATGCCGATAATCATATCTCAAAGTAACTCTGAGCAGAATATGAGCGATTTCAAAAATTTAAATTTTTGGGTGAAAAATGACTAGGGGTAAGACTTCCCCAAAAACACCATATTTGGCTATAAAAAAATATATCCGGAAGGTTATAACGGCATGAATGATCGGAAAGGTTAATCCAGCCATTCGAATCTTTCATGAGAGGACTTTTGCAGACCGATAACACCGGTACCACGAACGGAGTGAGCTCGTGAACAAAACTTGAAAGTGAAATATCGAAAAAATAAAAACTCAATAAATCTCAACTTATAAAGGCTACAGGAACGATTTTGATATCAATTTGTAGGTTTTCGAGGTCGCTGGATTGAATAAAAAACATTTCACAGTCCTAACTAACATCGTTTAGATTTTCAACTGTCACATGGCATTTTTTCAAAAATTTATAATTTCAAACTTTCATAGCTGCCTTCCCTTTCGTCGTATCCACCATTAGTTTGTATTATGGCGATAATCATATCTCAAAGTAACTCTGTGCAGAATATGGGCGATTTCAAAAATTTAAATTTTTGGGTGAAAAATGACTAAGGGGTAAGACTTCCCCAAAAACACCATATTTGGCTATAAAAAAATATATCCGGAAGGTTATAACGGCATGAATGATCGGAAAGGTTAATCCAGCCATTCGAATCTTCCATGAGAGGACTTTTGCAGACCGATAACACCGGTACCACGAACGGAGTGAGCTCGTGAACAAAACTCGAAAGTGAAATATCGAAAAAATTAAAACTGATGTTACCTCATTTTCCATCTCAAAACTAATAAGACATAAGACTATAAATATATTTTATTTTTCATACTCAAATTCCTGAAAGAAGCTTGCTTACTTTTCAGTCGAAGTTTGGAGAAACCCGAAGTTCACCCAGTAGATGCCAGCTAATCCGAACGCAACCGAGTTTCCAACCCCATTCATCAAGTTGTCGCCCACCCTGAACGTTCCCTCCGAATTTTCCTAATAAACCCAATCACCGGAAAATTCCTCCGGGCTGGGAGAAAACTAATTCCGACAAATATCGGACTAATGAAGAAATACCGTGTGTGAATAGGTCTGGACCTCGCCATTCTCGTTCCCGCTGTTTTTTCAGACGGCGTGTGCCAAAAGCCGCACTAAATTACCTGTCGAGGGAAAACTGCGAATGAAAAACGCGGCCCTACGTGCCGCGGCCGCGGACACACACGCTGAAGTTCACTCGGAAAATTTACGGTTTACAGTTGCGGCTAAAAGACCCCGGAGGGCGATTGAACTCAGGGATCGGAGATAGGGTATGCATATTCAACGCGAGCGGTGTGAGAGGGGCATAGGAAGGGCCGGATACTTGGTCCTCTGGTCCTGGTGTGAGGCGAATTGAATTTGGATAATTTGGAAGGTGTACGAATCTGTGAATTGTTTTAACGTTGCTCGTGTAATGTCCCCAATTCGCTCGATACAGATGTGAAAAGTTCCAGAAAACTTTTCGAAAATACACACTCGTTTTTTGAATGACATTGTAAGATATATCGTTGAATTCAGCTAAAAGTTATTTCGAAAAATGTCATAAAATATGCAGGTCCGTATTGAAAAAAATAAGGTTGAGGGTGGCCCAGGAAGTACAAAACGTTGGATACGAAATCTGATTATGTCATTTTGAGGATAATTCACTGTCGAATAAAAAATTCCTGTAACATTTTTTGATAATATTTGAAATAAAGTGGGAAAAAAATTAAAATCACAATGACAGAATTTACTTTTCTTATGATATCTCAATAACCGGCCCTGATAATCTCGATTTGTTTGAACTGCTTGACAATGCTTCTATGGATGCAACTTGTTCTACATTTGACCGACCTTCTAACTCTTATGGTTTGAAAGTTACCAATACAATGCCATTGAAAAAGTGGCCACCCTGTATAAACGAAATTTTTACAGAAATTAGCTTAAGGTGTCAGCTTCATCATTCGGTGAACATCTGAAGTTTTTTCATACAGAGTGTCTAATATAACTTTACAAATTCACTCAAATTGAATATGCGATCACTCGATTTATTCAAATGGAACACCCTGTATTTTTCTCTTTCATGAAATTTGTTTTTCAAATGTCTACCTTTTTTACAAAGAACGAGGATGTATTGATATCTAGTTAGCCTAGACCATCAGTTCCATGCATAAACAAAATATTGCGATACTATATCGTCGAACAATAACTTATTAGAAGTGTCAGTGTAGAGTTCGGCATTAAAGAAGTAAACCAGAGTTATGCAATGAATTAAAAAAAAGATGTCCACCGAAATTGTAAAAATCGAAAAATTGGAGTATCGAGCCATCATCAAGTACCTGTATTTAAAAGGGTTAAGAGGTAAGCAGATTTACGAAGATATGCTTAATACCCTTGGTGATCAATATCCTTCGTATGCTACCACAAAAATTTGACTGCAAGCTTCAAAAGAGGTACATTTTCCATTGAAGATGATGACCGATCGGGAAGGCCAGTTTCTGTGTCAGTCTCCGAAAATATTGATGCAGTTCATGACATGATTTTATCAGACCGTCGAATTGGGCTTAAACGGATATCTGTAGAACTGAAGATTTCAAACAAACTCGTTCATCATATAGTTCACGTCAATTTTGACATGAGAAGAGTTTCTGCAAAATGGATCCCCAAATGTTTGAATGTTGACCAAAAGCGTGCAAGGGTAGAAGCATCGCGTTCGATCTGTGCTCGATTTGAAAACGATGTAGACTTCTTAAACCGAATTGTTACTATGGATGAGTACATTTCTACGATCCAGAAACAAAGCAACAATCGATGGAATGGCGACACTCTGGTTCTCAAAGACCTAAGAAGTTTCGTGTCCAAAAATCTGCTGGAAAAGTTCTTGCTTTGCTTTGCATTTTTTTTTAAAGGTCTAGAGACGTTGCAGGTTCACTGTAATAAATGTTTTCAATTAAGAGGAGAATATGTTGAGTAATAAAATATTTTGACATTGAAATTTTGTTTGGTTCTAGTAGGCTAAGAATTTTTCAATATATCCTCGTATGTCCCATACTTGAACCGCTCTCCTTTGAGATATTTCACATTATGTATTTGAAAAACTATCACTTCGTAAAAAAGGGCTAAACTCAATTCCTGAAAAATTGAAGGTTGGTTTTGGCGATGGCGATGAATATTGTCAATTTTTTGTTCTTCATACCAGATAATCATGAAGGTATACATTCATTTAATTCGTAAGATTAGAGCCCTTTGCATTGACAATGATGTTAAGTTACTTGAGTTATTCATTTTATAATAGGCCACATAAAACAATTCAGTTTCTGAACACTACGAGACAGATAAATTTTTATTAAAAAGGGGTAATTTGCTATCAAAATCCCATAAATATGTCCTGCCGTATGGAACGGTCAAATTTGTAATACTCGAACATAAAACTATGTGTGATTCTTGAAATCAATCAATGTGTTGGTCATAAAATGTAAGCTTTAGGGTTTAAATTCAAATCACCTTTAATAAGCATGCCAATTGCCATTTTATCACGAATGGTATTTGAATCAAATGGACCAGAAAAAATCATATTTCATGGTGTTGTAAAGCTGCAAATATAAAACGCAATAAACGGATTGAAGATCATCCACTTCTCATTCGATAATCTTGGCGGAATCATGAAGTTCATCAATCTTTTTTTGGTTTTCTCTGCAATACTTTGCTTGTCGCTGATGTCAGTCGTGTAAGTATAATTATTGTACATTTTGTTACTCCTTATTTCAAGTTCTTTAAGTTTTTGATTTGAGAGGAACTTGTATTTTGATTGTTATTTTTTCGAAAATGTTAAGAGAAATTATAATAACTAGATATTTGGTAATAATATTTCCTCAATCGAATAATTAAGATTTCATCATTCAGAAATTCAATTTTGTTGAACCTGTCAATAAAACCTTTTTGGTACCTCACACTTGTAATGTATGATATTTTCAACAGGTTATTGAAAGAATGAGTTGTTTTCAGAGCGGTGAATCCGTCTACAGAAAACTCGTCCACAGAAAACCCATCCTCAGAAACTAGCGCAACGAAAACTAACTACTGGGTACCTATGCCGAAAGAAGCGCCTTCAGAATGGAGTGTTGATAAAGCATTTTTTGGAAAATTGGCTAAATGTCCCAACCCACGTACAAAGACCGAATAAAACTATTGAAATTATGTATTTCGATTAAAAATAATGGAAATGAATTAGTAGAAATAATTGAGTTCGATTTTTCATCACCTGGTTTGAAATAAAAAACTATTCTCATCTCTTTAATTATTGCAACAGCCTGCCTCCCATTTTTTGGAAAATACAATCAATATGTAGGTACAGGACTCATTTCATCCTGAAAAAGTTTCCAGTGGTGATTTGGAACAATACATCAGTGACAATTTTCATTTTCATGTGAAGTTCTTCAGTGTTTCCTCATTTCATTTAGTTCACATATAGAGAAATATCACAAAATCGTTCATTATGTGAGTCATTCTTCAGTTCGACAAGAAAAAACTGCTCAAAATCTAACCTAATCTGACATAGAGTACAGGGTGGGCAAAATTGGTGCTTCATGAACTGAAACTTTTTAACCCGAGGAGATAGAGAAAAATGAATGGCATCTTATAGTCCTCTTTTTTCGAGAAACTGATAATGGCATCAACTGCATTCCTCTATCTTCTTTCGTTTCCGAGTTATAGGCCAAAATTGACATTTGGGCGATTTCAACTTTGGTCATTATCTCCGTTTCTGTTCATGCTAGGATGTTGAAATAAAAACATTATACAGGCACTTTTCTGATAGCAATCCAGGGGCGTACTCTGATTTTTTCTAAGAGGTTCATTTGCTGAGTTATAACATAAAGTTGTGTTTTTTCTTATGGAAACAGTAGTTTGAAATGACTTAGAAAGAATTGCCATTTTCTTCCCTTTTCGGAAATGTATCACATGTTTCAGTTCATGTAGCACCAATTTTGCCCACCCTGAACACATCACAAATCTGAGATATAGGTACAGGGTGTCCTACGAGAAATCTCAAAAACTTCACTGGGGGATAGAAGACTTCAAGGTGATTCAAGATCATTCTCGTGTAACTCATTTTATCACGATATCGAAAGATGACGTTAACACAATATCGATCATTAAGAAACCAGTTAGTTCTAAGTAGAGTAAACCCATTTCCGATTAGCCAAACCATTTCTCATTTGGTACCACCATTAAATATCCAACATATACTCAAGGGAAGGTACCTACATCCACTATAATTCAAAATTATCCCAAGAAGTTCTTGGATATATCAGTTTTCATATATCCCTCGTACATATCTACCAGTACAAGTACTTACATTCTTTAAATAGCCCTCTACTTATTCACTATTAGTTTATTTACTTCAGAGTCACTGTGCTTGATAGACATTCTAGACACTCATCTTAGGATCGATTCCACAACTTGACAAAGAACATGAATAACTCTTATTTTCCGAAAAAAACATTGCAATATTTTACCGACTATTCGGTATTCAACAATAGGTTAATCATTCGTGGATTCAACCTTACTGTTACTTTTACTTCGCCAAGGCAAATGACTCTGGGTCTGAGAAAGAGGTGGAACTTGAGCACACCAGTACACCTATTACCAAATGCTTTCTCTTCGTTTCAGTAGAAGATGAATCGAGACTAGAGGTGGATATGAAGTTAGAAAGATCGTTATTGGGCTGATAGTGAATGTGAATAAAGAATTGTTTCAGGACTTCCTGGTGTGTTTATTTGGTTTTCTTAATTAGCTTATTGGTTTCCACAACAATAAGATCTCTAGAGGAAATTGAATTGTTGAAGTTTGGTAGGAAATTAGTTCTGGTAGTTCGATTTCTTTAGTTGAATATTGATTGATTTTAACAAAGAATTCAAATACCTAACAGTTAAGTGAGGAATGCAATTATAATAGGTACATGATCCAATTAGTGCATCAGGATTTGTAGGTTTGGTCACAATACAATAGCACCAACGTAAATTATTGGTATTTCTCATCGAAACTGCATATCATAAGAAACATAATTCTACATGTTGCCAAGAAGTTCAAAATAACAATTGTATGAAGATCCTAATCGAATTTTTTTTCTTTCATCAAGTCCAAAAGAATAATATCGAATTTAATTCTTGATTTTGGTCTTTGCAAATAGACCTTATACAAAATCTTAGTTGTTGTTATTCAAAAAACATCGAATAGGCCGAACAGAGTAGAAAACTAAAAAATCAAATATTCTTCAAGTGTACTACTATTTTTTTTAAGAGAAAATCTATAAGAACTGTGGTATAATCTTCAATAATATCGTCTCATGAAAGTCTGCTTCCCTCTTTCTATATAGTCTAATTTGCCTACTAAATGAAGATATACCTTAATTGTTGAAGATGTCCTGTCGGTAGTGCCATCTATACACCAAAATACAAATCCTGTTAAGAGTGAACGAGACTCTCATGAACAGGAATCTATTGCAGCTTAGAGTTACGCCGAATAGATAACGCCACCTTTTTCATCTAGTGACATCTCTTCCGCGAATGTCGAACATTATCCAGAACAAGAAGTATTCTAGAACGATTAGATGAGTAGGTATACTCTTCGCCAGATGGCACTTACAGAGTCATAAATTCATTTTTGCCTTTTTAAATTTCATTCATATTCACCATAGAAGAATAGGGTGAAAGGTTCAATTATTGGAGTCGAACACATTGGGTTTTACGAATAGAAAATAAAACATTCAATATGAGATTCTTCTTTATTTTATATATGAGAACAATAGATTCATATTAATCGATTCAAAACTTGAGCAGATGAAAATATCAACCATTTCTTCAGAAGTCAACCACTATATATACTATTTCCTCGGTGAATTTTGGTATGTTCTGTTTAATCCAACTGATACAAGCTCCTTCGCCTGAGTTTATTTCAGGTGAATTGTTTTGTTCTTCAGTTGCATCAAAAACTTCAGTTGAATTCCTCGGTTTAGAAGGAGGTCTGAGCACAGCTGTAAAATAAATGTGGATTATCGATGAATATTCGATTATACAAACATGGTGTTACACCAATCACCATTATAATTGGATACAGGGTATTGAAGATCGTTTCTGAGGAATATGAATGAAAGGATATTCGAGATATATATCTCAATTATCTTTTCATGTATTGTTGGTGTATAATAAAGTTTTACCTTTGTAAATATATTCTATATCTGGATGAACTGACTCTTTTCGCAATCTCATGTTTGCGGCATCGGTTTCACATTTTTTATATCTCGGATATCCCAAACAGAATGATTCAAGCACCTCCATCCTCAACATTCTGAAAAACATCCACTCAGTTATCTATACAGAGTGTCCCAATGAAAAGAAGCCACTCAGACATATTCATTGGAGTTTGTAGGGAATACCTTTTGCGGTACTAAAAGTCTTCAAAATTTCGTCAGAATGTCTGCTGATTCACTGGTTTTGCAATAATTTTCTGCTCTGGAGTTCTCATTTTATTTGGTACACAAATAATAGGAAATTATTCGAATTAAATGTTAAGGTTGACAAATACCCCAAATTATTTCTATTTTTTCTCACCTGTCATCCATAGTATCACCTTCCTTCACTTTCCAGGTTAATTTATTGTAGAGTTTTTCAAATATACTGAAGAAATATGCCTAAAAAACATTTTGAAAGCATGATGGGATACTGCCATTTTTCAATTTATTAGATTATACAAAGAATTAATAAAAAAAATCTACCAAATTCGATCTGATTTTCTAAAACGCAAAAAAATCCTCAACTCACCTTCAAAAGATTCTGGAGACTTGAATCGTAGGAGAAATTTTGTGTAAACATGGAAAATGAACGACTCGCATACGTATATGTGATAAAACTGATGTTCTTGATGGATTTCAGTGCATTCAATATTTTAAGAGGAACATCACATGGTATTTTGCCTATAGATGACATGAAGAAAGCATCTTCCACGAAAGGTCCAACATCAGTTTCCTCCAATTTCTGCAAACAGACAAGACATCATGAACAGATGTAACCAGAAATCGAAATGGTGAATTCCAAGTCAAATGAGTAAAATGATCGAAACATTATACCCCAATATTATTGGCCATATTTTCATATAACTCCCTCGTATATACTGCACGATACAATCCATTATTCAAATGATTCAGTTGAATCCATTCGTCACTTTTCTTCTTGGGTATTATAACTTGAAAAAATTATTGAATTTGATGAAATTATGGTGGCCAACGATAAAATATTGTAAACTTACCCCTCTCCATTTCTCTATCGAACCAAACGATGTTGGAGGTCGTATTGGAACCAGTTATATACTTGATTGGAAAGGTCCACTTGTCTCTGAAAAAAAACCATATGTTAGATAGATCAAGAAACTAGTACTGTCTACAATCACTAACCCAAAAATTGTTTTTGGCCCATCATTGCACAAAGCCGATTGTTGCAGAACGAAGGAATCATTTTCTACTTTGACGCTAACTAATGGCAATTTATTTTGAAATAGAAAAGATTCCATCATATCTCTAACGTTCATGGTTGGTACAGCTTTATCCACCAAGTTAATGAATTCTCCTGTGGTTGAATACCCAAACTGATGCTGTTTGAGATGTTGTCGAATAATATCCCTGAATTTGTCCGACCCAATCAGGTCTTCTAACATCAAAAGAAGAGCACCACCCTTAAATTAAATATTCGTCTAATGAATAACCAAATGGATCGAAAGCTAATTCAAATTGTCACGTTTGTATGATCTTCTCAGTTGCGAGAATGAGTCAAAATTATCTTCATCTCACCTGGTCATACGTGGTAGGGCCATATTTGGTATATAATTCATTGAGTTTCCTCGGATAACTGGCAGTTTCATATGTTGTTTCTCCATAGCACTTCAAATCGAACAGCGACAGGTATTTGCTCTCTTGAAACATAAGTTTCTGCGAAAAAAAAGATGAGTGATACGATTTTTATTTCAGAATCCAAAATTAATACCACTAAACGCTCTCCATATATTGCTTCACCTGCTTTGTACTGCATATATCGTGCGAAACCCTCTGTTAGCCAAAGATCGTTGTACCACTGATGAGTGACTGAAAAGACCAAGTTTATTTCATGTTCACCGATAATAATTTTGCAGTTTGGTAAGTATACTGCAGTTTTGTGCAGAGAACAGCGCCCTCTACAATAATACAATTTTCGTACCTAAATTTCCAAACCACATATGAGATATTTCATGGCAAATCAACAGAGCAGCCTCTATGGATGAATACAATTGAGAATGGAAAGGATTTTTCGTGAAAATAGCGTGATCTTGATAAATTACCAAACCATAATGTTCCATTCCTCTGCTTCTATACGAAGGAATCGTTATAGAATCTAAAAAGAATATTAAATGTAATTACGAATCTAATTTATTCTTACGGAAGAGTTAGGCTTTGCTCACCAACCTAATTTGGGTAGAGGGTACTGTATATCAGTGTAATTTTCGAAAAATCCTAAAGCTTTCTTCGTAGTTTTGAGAGCATTGCGTAACTCTAAAGTTTTTTCTCCAGCCTTATAGAATCTTAGTGGAATGATTCTTTGGTCTTGTGAAATGTAATCAATTTCGTCGTACGTATAATCAGTGACGACCCAAGCTAGGAGGTAAGTCGACATTGGAACTGTGCTCTCAAAATCCACAGCTATTCCTTTGGATGTTTCAACCCTTCCCTGCAAAAACAATAAATTTAAACCAACCAGTTTTAGCACATTCTATTTTAGTCTCAAATTAATTTCTGATTGAAATATCTTAAGCTGCGTCTAGATGTGCGAGCCGAACCTATTGCGAACCGCTCGCGAACCAATAGCGACAATTATTTGGACGGCATGTCGAACCTCTATAGAGCCGCTCGCAAACCGTTCACGCCGAACCATCGATAGTCGGATTCTTTAGCGGCGTCTAGATGTGCGAGCCGAACCTATCGCGAACCGCTCGCGAACCAATAGCGACAATTATTTGGACGGCATGTCGAACCTCTATAGAGCCGCTCGCAAACCGTTCGTGCCGATCCATCGATAGTCGGATCCTTTCGCGAACACAACGCGAGCCCAGTGTTACTTCGTTAATCCGTCGGTATTGGTTCGCGAGTGGATCGCAAGTTTGTACGTGAAATTAACGAACATGACACGAACACTTCGCAAACGGTTCGCGATAGGTTCGGCTCGCACATGTATACGCAGCTTTTCACGAACACAACGCGAGCCCAGTGTAAATTCGTAAGCCGTCGTTGGAATTGGTTCGCGAGCGGATCGCAAGTGTGTACGTGAAATTAACGAACATGACACGAACACTTCGCGAGCGGTTCGCGATAGGTTCGGCTCGCACATCTGTACGCAGCTTTAGGTTTGTCAGTTGCAGTCAAGGGCGGATTTACGGGGGTGGGGGGTACTGGGGGTAACTACCCCCCCATGAGTATCCAAAACCTGAGAGAAAGGTGTTTGTGTACCTGATTTAATGGTTTTCAATCGTTATTACCCCCCCTATGATCGTTATTACCCCTCCCATGAAAAAGAACTATATCCGCCCTTGGTTGCAGTTTCTCTTGCTTCGGCGATGTGTAGGTGATTCTCTTGGCCAAACTTCGGATTCGTTTCATTATACAGAATTCTGATTTCTTATGTTGTTACAGTTAGACTTAGACTTACAATTTCTCTCATATTCGAAAGAGCTTCCCAGGAATTATTTGGCTTCACCAAGCGAATATTGAATGTCGATTTAAAAAAGGGCTCATCAAAGCAAGGAAAAGCAGCTCTTGCGTTGTTGGAAGAGAATTTCGTTGCTAGCATAGTCCTAGAAACAAACTCAAAATGTGAACCTGACATCATTGTGGAGGAACATTTGTTGTTTAACAATATCAAATTTTGTTAAATTTGCTCTATTTAATTATTCGTAAATGATGAAATTGTGCATTGAGCTTGATGAATTTGTTGAAATCAGCTTCTTTGAACTCACCTTCCTTGACTGACTGAAGGTTCTAACTTATAGAAACCCAGATATTCACCAAACATTCCAGTAAACTTGATGTTGAGGATATGCTCTCCAGGTTCTATAAAATCTCCGCCTTCATAGAAAACTTCCAAAAGTTCATTGCGAGGATCCAGAATATATTTGGTGGTGCCATATGCTTGGTCTAAAGTGATCTCGTTTATCTTCAACTTCCTGTTGTTCAAAGATATGTTTCTGATAGGTCTATCAATGTGGAGAAATATGGTGACATCTCCATCGAAAGTCTCACCTTCGATGTTTGGTGACAGTTCGAGAGAATAGGAAGAAGGGATGGCATCTCTTCGAAGTCGGAAAGTATCCGCTGCTTCTATGGCTGTAGGAGAATAAGTACTCAAGTTGATAATTAATAAACTATATAGTCGAAGTAATTTTCTCGGTCTTTCGGTCACGTCTCCAGTTTCTCGATATCGATGGACCAGTCGGGAAACTACGCTTTTACTATAACTTCATCTGCACTAATTTTACGTCTAGGCATTATCGCAAAACAAATTTTCAGATTTTGAATCAACAATAACTGATCCCAAATTCTAAGAAGGCAAAAGAGTTTGCCTGGAACTGAAGAACGAAACTGAATCAAACGAGGAGCGAAGAAATCATTCAGATTTGAGAGAGTAAACATTTGACATCTCATAAATGAACATTTGGTGAACAAGAATTCCTTAACTTTTGTGGAGCAATGGCATCATTGCTGCTTCAAAACAGTTTGAAAATACCTCTCCATAATTATTTATGAACTGCTCCACATGAGTAAGGGATATTGACTTTAATTGCAAAAAAATATAGTTAAAATAAGATTTTTGTGATGAAAATTCATTTTAATAATGATTTCAAGTTGCAAATTAATTTTAGCCTGTAGGTCTGCAGCGTACACAGAGTGGTTCAGAAAAATCGAGTAAAATAACGAAATTTTATTCCCAGAGAATTCAAGCATTTTAAGACTATCAATACAATGTATGGCCTCCACGGGCATCAATAACAGCTTGACATCTTCTATGCATACTACACACGAGGTTATTGAACATTTCTTTAGGAATTTGGTTCCATAAACGGGGCAGAAGCTTTCTCAGATCATTCAAGGATTCTGGGATAGGTTGATGATTATCTAATCTTCTTTGGAGCATATCCCATGCATGTTCTATGCAATTCAAATCTGGTGAGTGCGGAGGTATTGGTGAATGTGGAATACCAAGCTCCTCGCGCGCATTCTCAACTATGGATGCACGGTGCGGTCTAGCGTTATCGTCTAGAAATTGAAAAGTTTCCCCGATAGCAGCATGAAAATTTGGCATAACATTGTCAATGACATGCTCCCTATAGTGTTAGGCGGTCATATTCCCAGGACAAATGTGTAGATCTGTGCGCCCGTTGAAACATATCCCGGCCCATACCATAACATTACCCGGAATGGATGGACTTCTTGGACATAGCGACGATTACAGGCATGCGTGGGATTGTCCATACCCATATTCTTCAAGAATCTGAAAATCGTCCATATCTGGATTCATCAGTGAAAAGGACACTACGCCATTGATCGTTCCAATTGATATGTTGCCTTGTCCATTCCAGTCTTTGACGCTTATGGTCACGTGTTAATGGAACTCCTCTTAATGGACGTCTATAACGTCAAACGTCGTCTGATGGTTTCGATGGAAACTTGGACCCCATTTGCATTTTGAAGAGTATTCCGTAGCATTCTACCCGTAGATGTAGGGTTTCTTCTCGCCGAAACGGTGACGAAACAATCCTGAGCAGGTGTTGTTTTTCGTCTCCCACCAAGCCTTGGTCTTTCCAACACGGAACCTGTCTCCCTGAACCTATTCCAAAGTCGAGATATCACACTTTGGCTGACTTGGAGCCTTTCCGCTACAACAACCTGAGTTAGGCCACCCTGTAGCATTCCGATAGCCCTATTAGCCTAAGCGTTTGTTAATTTACGTCTTGGCATTTTCAGAAAACTCGTTTCAAATCGAAGCCGTTGATAAACTGACTTCATTTCAAAATGAGAACAATCATGAAGCATATGCAAAGAACCAAACTTCAGAAAAAAGGCGACCAGATTGACGAAATGTCTCATACTGATTTTTATTGGATCGATTCAAGTTGTTATTGAGTTTTAAATGATTTTACAGCGATTTTCTCGAAGATTACATACTTTTAAAAACGATTGAATACGATATCCCTAGCTCTTGTGCAGCAGTAGTATTTGTTATCATTTTTATAATACCTGTTTGGGTATTTTCCTATCTCAATTGATGTATAGATTCATTTCGTTATTGGAATATGACATGACCTATGTTTATTCATTTGAAAAATATTATCCCAGTCAGTTTCACTTTTCCAAATTTCTATATGCAAATGTTTGAGCGTCTGCAAGCATCTAATCCACCTCATTGTCACATTTTGACGGCTTGTGCATAGTTAATCACGTTAATTACCGTGATAATGCCCGGATCCAAATTTTAACTTCCCTTCAACACATTCTCACCATTATTGAACACGTTGCTCAGCAGAACACGAGTATCAGCACGCTGTGTCTTCATTTACTCACGTTCTCCATTTGACAAACGAAAAAAACCGCTAGAACGATCATATCTACCCACGGATTTTTTTTTAGTCCGTTTCTGCTATTGACATTTCGGCTCAAATCATTCCAATTTGTGTATATTCATTATTCGATATAAACAAAAACGACGGATGAGTTTGGGGTTGGCAGGTTTTCACAAACTGGCGATACAGGGTGAGCGGTTCATGAATTCATCTGTGAATAGTAGAATTCTTTCCGGAAGAGAGTTTTGAACTAAAAATAAATTCTCATTTCGAACAAAAAGGTTTTATACGTTCCACACTTTCTTGACGAAGATGGTTTTCAGAAACCAATTGAATCCATTAACATCACAAGTTGCCTAAGCCAAAAAAAACAATTTTCGGTACTTACCCTGGGTAATCAAAAGCAAAAGGCCAACACACAAACACACTCTTGATCCCATCCTGACCAAAGCACCCTTGACCGAATAACTCACCAGAACAGAATGCAAACTATATAATTTTCTATTCAATTCGAACAAATCCAAGTACAAACTTCCCTTTCTATGTTAATTCGTTGAATTTTGTCTCATGCATAAGCTGGATTAAGTTAGTCCTTCGATTTATAGTAGCGATGTTAGGCATTTCCAATCGTTCATTTGACTGGAGTAGGTGGTGTAGAAATTGCATTCTGAACAGATAAGAAGTACAGAATGCCTTTTCCGGATATAAGTGTAAATTTTTAAAATTGAATATTAATCGATTGGAAGGGGTTTTGGAGAAATTGAATGAGAATGAATTCGTAATTCGATTAAGTAGAGCCATTGGCGGCGACATGGATCGATTTGTATAAAATTTCAATGCACTAGTATTTATTTGAGTCGAATTTTTAATCCATAAAGAATCTGAAACTTATGTAGGTATATATGTATCAAATTCATTTTCAGATCAAGGATCCAGTTGGTTTTTCAGTTCAATATTGTGATATCCATTGTTAGGTAGTGGTTGATTCTGATGTACAGGTAGCCCATAAAATATTCTAACAAAAAAAGCACTTAATGACTAATATTCGAAAAATAATTTATCTTCTAGTTCCTACAGTTTTCGAGATCCCCACACTATAAAACGAATTAAGAACACCCTGTATATTTATGTGAGCATAACCACTGATACAATATGTGCTGTCTCTCATCTATGCTGAGCTGCACACATCAGAAAAATGTTGTTTGCTTCGAAATTACATATTTTCTAAAATATTGTAATTGTAATTTTTTCGAAATTCCCCAATTTTCGTTCTGTCGAAATTAAAATATACAGAATTTTGGAATTCACAGTGTTTGACAATTTTAAATCGAAGAATTTTTGGATTTTCTTTCTACAATTTTTTTTTATTCAAAATATTTTTCAAATGTCTGATTTTAAAATCCTCAAAATAGTTTTTTAAATTCTTCAAGTTAATAGTACAACACACAAGATTTGTGGCCTTATGTAGTCACATATTTCAATGGTATAGTCATCGGAAAAAGGGATTCACTCATTGAAGAACTCAAAATTATTTCCATATATAATTTTTTTATTTATACATAAATACAATTAATTCTGCTAACAGAATAGTCAAAGATTGTTCTTTATCCAGGACATACATTGTTCCCCGTATAATTCACTTGCATAATTGCTTACAACTGGATCAGTTGTTGAGTTCTTGACTTGACTTTTTTCACCAGTAACATTATTTAGCTTCAGCATGGCTGAAAAAAAAATCGTTGATGTCATTATACATATATCGTTTTTGAAAAATAAAACAATCAATTTAAGATATTCCCACCAAAAATTTCTTTCTCGTAGTCCTCACTTAGCAGGGTATTCAGAAAGTTAAATTGTTTTTTTTTTCAGTTTACTCACAATTCCACACATTTAAGACATCCTCATGAAGTTTTACAGATTGGGTCATTTCTTTTGCAGCATCTGCTGCGCATTTCTCGTAGGCAATGGGTGGTAAACACATAGCTTGCATGAGTCTGGCTCTTAACAACCTGAAAAGTGAAAATGCCATGAAAACTCTGGTAAAAACATAATTGTATAATATTTTTTTTCGAAAATTTCTCATCTTATTTTATTCAGTTATCAGGTATCTGTACCATTCCATTACCTTCGAACGTGATCATCTTCTGGGCTAACTCTCCATTTCAATTCCTCATACAGGGCCGTGAATGTATCAACGAAAAATTTCTGCAAAAATCGTATTCGAAATTTTTGTGATGTATCTCAAATATTTTTCATACCCGCAGTTTTTCGAAAGTTGTTCGATTCCTGCCGAAACGTTTGATCATATTGCTCATGGCATCAAATGAAGCCAGTGTTGGTAGCAAACCATCCTTTTTCCTCAGTTTCCCAATGAACTTCAAGGGTATATTACATGGGATCGCATCATCAGCAACATGGTGTAAACTTTCCAGTATCAAATGGGCCTGATCCACTTCACTCAGATCCTACAAACGAATTCCGAATCGTTCATGTCATGATGAATACCTAACTCACAATTTTCCTAGTAGGTACTGACTCACATCGAAATGATCTAAGAGTTGTCCATATTGCTCTTCAGCATAAAGCACCCTGTAGTAACTTGTTGCATTCGGGTTGAACTTGATCCATTTTTCCCCGCAACTACCTAAGAATACTGAAAAAAATTGATTCAATAGGTGATGATAGATAATATCCAAAATAATATTTTAATGCTTCTTTTATCACACTGCAATTCAAATTTAAATTTTTTTTTCCATTTTCATACTAACATTGATCTGCATCCCTGTCAAACCAAACTAGTGTTGAACTTCTGTTACAACTGCTTATGAAAGTGACAGGTATAGTCCATTTTCTCCTGAAACATTCAAAAAAAATTTTCGAAGCCAAATAAACCTACACAAGCCCTCAAAATGAACTGAATACATATAATATACAGAGTGAACCATATGAAAGAGTCCAGCCAAATATTTCCGTAAATATTTTCAACCATAAGATGATACACTGCCAAACTGTTTGAAATAAGGACTGTTTATTTCCGAGCTTTTTTTATATCCATATATTCTGAGCTTATGTTTACGTATTACCTGAAAATGGAAGTAGTAGTCGGTGTCACTATCATACTTCGTTGATGTAAGATGTATCCATTCGACAGCTTATCCCTCGATACTATTACAACAGGAAATCGGTCCTGGTGCAACCAAGTAAGTAGAAAGCCTCTGAGGTTTATGAAAGGTGTAACAGATTGCATTATATTGATAAAATCACCAGTAGTTGCGGAATCCATAAAGAAGTTTCTTAGGAAGTTCCTTACGCCTTGTTTGAAATTTTCTGGGCCCATTACCACCTCTAACATTGTCAGTAATGCACTACCCTGATATGAAAAGATATGGGATGTAGTGTATTGTACAGGCTGGGGAAAATTACTGGTTAATTCTAGAATAGAAATACAAAAGAGTAACCCTCTAATATACAGGTTGGGCAAAATTCGGATACAGCCTAACATTCATAGATTTCGAGTTATGAACAAAAATAGAGAAATTTTCAATAAATCTGATTAACTGGCTTGTTTCGAATATTCGAATATTATACGACTGAATTCTTCAATCCAGCTTTCTCCGAGAAATGAGAAGGATTTATGATCTCCCAAATGTAAACTATAGTCGAAAATTCTATTTTCTTGTACAAAATTTTTGCTGGTTTCAAAAATTTCGTTATTCACATCAATATTATTATTGTTTTTGAGCACATAGAAGAAGAGATGAAGGGAGAGGTTGTTTCAAACTGTAGCATATCCTGAAATAAAATACTCACTTTTGAATAAGTAATGTCTCCAAACTGAGCTTCCACTTGATCATGGTTTTTAGGAAATTCTATGATAGGTACAAAGTCATCATAAAATACATCGTCCCGGACTAGAACGGCTTCCATTTCCATCTGTAGAATCGATGATGAAATTTTATATCTATCTGAACATTTGATTACTTCTTAATTGAATCTCATAGTAAAGATCCAAATGCGCTTTAGTGGCTTTATCGTTTTTCAGCAGTAAGGTTAGTTTATGTTAGTTCGGAGTCTTATGGCTTAATTTAATATATGTATACTGCAATAATAACATATTTCAACTGATATTATGATGTAAACCTCGAGAAAGCAACGTTACATCCGTAAAACGACGCCTGAATGAAATTTGTCCAATCTATTTTTCATATCTTGCTCCATTCCTATGAGATATCGAACATATAATAATAAAAACCTTCGGTAACAATTTTTTTTTGAGCTATAAAAATGCATTGATTGAACGTGGCAACAAGCATCGTACGCTGAATTTTCATTGAATTTAATTCAAAAATATTTCAACAGTTCAAAATTTAAAATTCATTTGAGATATTCATTCATCTTTCCTTAGATTATTAAATAGAATTTTGTCAGAATTTCTTCAAGTGTGAGAGTTTGAAGATTTGAATGTGTGTGTTCCAAGTTGCGGTTGCAATAATTGCAAAAAAGAGGATACCGAAAATGTGTTACTTCAGTGTCTTTCAAGGTACGTTTTTGGAGCAATCGCATCTAGACTTAATGAAAATATGCTTCCTGGTCGACATATTTTTACCAACGGATACTGTCGGAGACTTTCCAAAAAACAAATTATTTTTGAAATTTTCAGAAACTATAGCCTCGAGAAAATTTAAAATCTTCATTGACTCAGCTCCAATGAAATTGTCCATTTTTTGAATTCCTTTCTAGGTCAAGTCCTTGAAAGAATACCTTGACATTTTTGACAAATTTTGATCTTTTTGGACTATTCAAGACCCAGCCTCCCTATTCACTCCAAATCCCGTTGAAAAAACAGCAAAATTACTTGTTTGCCAGCATTGAAACTAGTAGTGAATCATACCAAATCACTTGTTTAAAAAAAAAAATTTAAACATCGAAAAATCTAGGGGAACTTAAACTAGAAATTTACCCAATCGAATTCGAAAGCTATTCACCACCAAAATTCAACATTAAATCTTGAACTGAGTTCAGATGTCATGAGATGTCAGAGTAATAATAAATATCTCACCATCTGCCAAAGAGGATACTGATTATCGAGACCTTTTATAGCCATAAGGTCCGCAAAACCTTCCGCCAACCACAAATCGTTGTACCACATTGGAGTCACTACAATTACGAAAATTCAGTTCAACAGTGGATATAAAGTGGCTCTTTTACTTATATCTCCGAACCACATATGAGCAATTTCATGCACAATCAACTGAGCTGCGATTCTCAGCTGTTCAACCTTTGAAATTTCTGAGGAAGCATTGTGCGAAGCTGAATTGTGGGATAATACTACCAATCCTAAGTTTTCCATTCCCAGGTAAATAAAGTGTGGAACTTCTATGAAATCTGAAAAAAGCTCGTACATCACACATACTCCTCACTGGTACATTCAAGAATGAGGAATTTGGCGTTTGAATAAGAGCGCAAGATTTCAGTGTTCCATAAAACATGGTTTTCTGTAGCAAATTATTGAAATATTTTTTCTGGACATCAAATCGGGATATAAAACGACTAGGAGCGAACTCGTGCAAGATATACAAGGGTGGTATGACTTGTGGCACCGTCTTGCTGAAACCAAATGTCAATAGCTTCCAAATGGGGCACAAAAGAGTTATCATAGCACTATATCGCCGGTCATTCGCCGTTACTGTAGTTTTTGGCAACCAGGACGCGTTATTCTACCGTATAATGCCCCATTTTTACTTATTCCCATCTGTCAACTTTCGATCTGTCACTTCATAATCATGTCACATTATTATTCTATGAGGAAAATGAAATGCTCGTCAAAAATTAAGGATATTGATGTATTCCGAATATAAATATTTTTAGTGTCTCAATTTTTTTTTCAATTTCATAAACTTATAATTATTATAGAAACGTCTACTACATCATTGTGGAACAAGTTAAATCAAGAATGAACGTTTGTTCATATGAAATCACTATACAAAGAATCCCCTCTGAAATCTTCAGGATCAATTCAGAAATCCCTGCATGCGAAGACTTCATACGTATTTAACAATAATATCCACATCCTGCTTGGATTCAATTTGCAAATTAATTGAGGAAAATCTATTTACTGTCGCCTACAGATTACAGATTGAATTAAAAAAAAATAGTGATATTTTCAATGCTTTTCTCTTCTCAACTGTCCTCATAATGAAAGCTCTATTCGTTTTACTAACGTACCTAATTTAGAACCGGGATAAGGCATATTCGTGTATTCTTCGAAAAACTGTAGGGCATGTTTGGCCACATCCAGCAAAAACGGTGCTTGGTCCAAGACCTCGTCCACTAAAAAGAATCTAAGAGGTATAACCCTTCCATCTAGACTCAAGTATTCGACTGCCTTATAATTATATTGAGTGAAAACGAAACAGACCAGATATGGTGAAATTTTAGGTGTGGTCTTATAATCCACCGCTATGCCATCCCTTATTTTGTAGGAACCCTGAAACGGAAGATGTATGTGTGGAAATTTAATCTGAATGATCTAAATTCAGTCATAACATATTCTCCTTCTTCAGAAATGTTCCAGGCTGTTATGACTAATTTTGAAATTATTATTTACATGGATGAAGTTTACGAAACGAGCCTTGTGATGTTTCGAGAATCATCCTTATACCCTTTCCTGCCTTTGAAATGTATTGAAAATTGGCTTACAATTGCCTCCATGTTTGAAAGAGCTGTGAATGATGAATCTGGACTCACTAAACGAATATTGAATCTTGATTTGAATGCTGGCTCGTCGAAACTTGGAAAAACCATTCTGGCATAAGGTGGTGAGAACATAGTAGCAGCAGATACACTGTAAAAATTTTGAGACAAATTAATGTATTCTACTCGAACACTCCTTGATTTTGTCTCGATGTCTGTATTTTTCTGAAATTCGCATATTAGAATTTGGAGGGTGGGGATGATAGGTGATAAAGTTGATAGGGAGGGGTAAGACTTTTGACGATGTGTGTATATCTGAAAAAGAATACTCACTATTTTTTTCCTTTCCACTCGATCACACTCTTGAAGAGACCAATGCTTTCTGACCTCATTTTTCCCATATACTCAACATGGACCAAATGCTCCCCTGGGTCGATATAAGACCCATCTTGGTAGAAAATATGGACCAGTTCGTATTTCTCCTCGAGTTGGTATGCTGTCTGATTAGAGTTATCCAAGACCAAGGTTCTTATTTCTAAATCTCTGAGATTCAGAGATAGGTACCGAAGGGAATTTTGCAACTCCACGTAGATATTAACTTCCCCATAGAAACTATTATTGTCCATGAATGGTTGTATTCTTATATCGTATGATTTAGGGATGGCATTATGATGCAGACGAAACCGTGGCTCATCTAGAAATTAGGAAATTTTTATTCTTGTATCAACCTATCCAGTTTTAACTCACCCTGTACAACGGCCGACCCAACGGATATGAAGCAAATCAGCAGAGCGATGTGACCCTTCATTTGTGGAGTTTTTTGTCGACTGGATCTTCCTTAGTCTACAGTTACATTGCTTCGAATAAATATATTGGAATCCTAAATCGGATATTTGAGGGAACAATAGAAATATGCATTTTCATTGTTCACTAGAATTTTTCAATAGTCTAATGTAGTCCGACCGTGATACAGGGTGGAAGTGCATTAATAATAAGAAAAAACAATTGGTTCTTAAGGCTTGTTTATTTAGATAGAACAGGTCACAAAAAGTACAATGAAAAAAGAGAAGTATAAACACAACATAGTAAAATGATAACAATTAAATTATATATCGTCGCTTAAAAATTCAAAAATTGTATAATAACACTTACACTGTAAAAGTTTCTTCGAGACTTTATCAAACTGGGCATCGTGAAGATTCCTATACTCTTTTGAGAGATTATAAATTTTTATTTCCCTTCCCTAGGGGAGGACTGGAATTTTGATGTCTAGGTGCCTAGGAAAGCAAAGTCTATTCCCATGTCTGGTATGATAACTGTGACTACTTTGAACTAGATAGTGTGCAAGTGAAAAAAAACGTGTTCAAAATCAACCATAATGATTTTTGAAGACCTGAATAAGAAATACTTCAACACAATCAAAACATTTTTATTTCAACATCTCACACAAGTTGATAGTACAACACTCAATATTTGTTGCTTTATGTTGTCACATATTTTAATGGTATATTGATCAAAAAAATAAATTCACTCATTGAAGTACTCACAATTTTCTTTCTTGCATATATAATTTTTGCATTGATACATTTCATTCTGCTCAATTGATTATCAAAGGTTAATCTTTATCCAGGACATACATTGTTCCCCGTATAATTCACTCGCATGATTGCTTACAACTGGATCAGTTGTTGAGTTCTTGACCTGACTTTTTTCACCCGTAACATTATTCAGCTTCAGCATGGCTGAAAAAAAATCGTTATTGTCATTATATATCGTTTTTGAAAAAAAAAAACAATAAATTTATGATATTCCCACCAAAAATTTCTTTCTGGTAGTCCTCTCTTAGCAGGGTATTCAGAAAGTTGAATTGTGTTTTTTTCAGTTTACTCACTTCTCCACACATTCAAGACATCCTCATGAAGTTTCACAGATTGGGCCATTTCTGCTGCAGCATCTGCTGCGCATTTCTCATAGGCAATGGGTGGTAAACACATAGCTTGCATCAGTCTGGCTCTTAACAACCTGAAAAGTGGAAATGCCATGAAGAATATGGTGAAAACATAATTGTATAATATTTTTTTTTCGAAAATGTCTCATCTTATTTTATTCAGTTATCAGGTATCTGTACCATTCCATTACCTTCGAACGTGATCATCTTCTGGGCTAACTCTCCATTTCAATTCCTCATACAGAGCCTTGAATGTATCAACGAAAAATCTCTACAAAAATCGTATTCGAAGTTTTTGGTTATGTATCTCAGATATTTTTCATACCCGCAATTTTGCAAATGTTGTTCGATTCCGCCCAAAACGTTTCATCATATGGCCCATGGCTTGGAATGAAGCGAATGTTGGAAGCAAACCATTCTTTTTTCTCAATTTCCCAATGAACTTCAAGGGTATATTACAGGGGATCGCATTATCAGCAACATGGTGTGAACTTTCCAGTATCAAATGAGCCTGATCCACTTCACTCAGGTCCTGCAAACGAATTTCGAACCGTTTATGACATGATGAATACCTAACTCACAATTTCCCAAGTAGTCACTCACATAGAAATGATCTAAGAGTTGTCCATATTGTTCTTCAGTGTAAAGCACCCGATAGTAACTTGTTGATTTCGGGTTGAACTTGATCCATTTTTCCCCGCAACCAGCCAAAAGTACTGAAAAAAATTGATTCAATAGGTGATGATAGATAATATCCAAAATAATATTTTAATGCTTCTTCTATCACACTGCAATTCAAAATTTCAATTTATTTTTCCCAATTTCATACTAACATTCATCTGCATCCTTGTCAAACCAAACTAGTGTTGAACTTCTGTTACAACTGCTTATGAAAGTGACAGGTATAGTCCATTTTCTCCTAAAACATTCAAATAAATTTTTGGAAGCAAAATAAACAAACACAAGCCCTCAAAAATTGAATAAATATAATATACATAGTGAACTATATGAAATAGTGCTGCCAATTATTTCCGTAAATATTTTCAATCATGAGATGATACACTGCCAAACGTTTTGAAATTAGGACTGTTAATTTCCAAGCTTTTTTAATATCCATAGATTCTGAGCTTATGTTTACGTATTACCTGAAAATCGAAGTAGTATTCGGTGTCACTACCATACTTCGTTGATGTAAGATGTATCCATTAGATAACTTATCTTTCGATACTATTATAAGAGGTAACCTGTCCTGGTGCAACCAAGTTAGAAGGAAGCCTCTGAGGTTAATGAAAGGAGTTACAGATTGCATTGTATTGATGAAACCACTAGTAGTTGCAGAATCCATAAAGAAGTTTCTCAGGAAGTTTCTTACGCCTTGTTTGAAATTTCCTGGGCCCATAACCACTTCTAACATTGTCAGTAATGCACTACCCTGATACAAAAAGATATGAGATGAACTGTACTGTATATTAGAAGGCAAATATTATGTATTTCGGTTTTTGAATAAACCAGTTACCAAAAACGTTACTGTCTGTTTGTCGTAGGAACGAAACAATGAATGTAAGTATGTCTTTTAGCACATAGATGAAGAGATGTAGACGATCGTTTCAAAGATACCATATCCTGCAATGAAATACTCACTTTGGAATATATAATGTCCCCAAACTGAGCTTCCACTTGATCATGGTTTTTAGCAAATTTTATGATAGGTACAGTGTCATTATAAAATATGTTTTCGTGGCGTAAAACTGCTTCCATTTCCACCTGAAAAATCGATGATGTCATTTTTTATCAATCTGAACATTTTATTTTTCATTTATTTATTAACGTTTAACATTTGATTACACTTCTTGGTTGAATTTCATGGTGAAGGTCATAAGACATGTTCCCTAGTAACATTACGAAAAACCCTCACGACCAAAATTCAACGTTGAATCTCAAACTGTCTACACGTTTCAGAGTTATAATGAATATCTCACCAACTGCCAAAGAGGATACTGATTATCGAGACCTTTTATCTCCATGAGCTCCGCAAAACCTTCAGCCAACCACAAATCGTTGTACCACATTGGAGTCACTACAAAAACAAAAATTCAGTGCAACAGTGGATATACATATAAGTTGCTCTTTTACTTATATCTCCGAACCACATGTGAGCAATTTCATGCACAACCAACTGAGCTGCACCTCTCAGCAGTTCAACCTTTGGAGTTTCCGTTGAAGCATTGTAGGAAACTGCATTGTGGGTTAATACTACCAATCCTATGTTTTCCATTCCCTCGTAAATAAAGTTTGGAACTTCTATGAAATCTGAAAAAAAAAGGCTCGTACTCACACCTATACCATGGTACATTCAGGAATTTGATGTAGCATGGTGTTACACTAATCACTGCACATAGACTTCATACGCATTTAGCATCAATATCCACATCCTGCTTGTATTCAGTTTGCAAATTAATTGGAAAAAAATGGGTTCACTGCCGGCAGATAATTGAATTTGAAGAAATATTGTAACAATTGTTATTTTCAATGCTTTTCTCTCATGATTAAAGCTTTCTTCGTTTTACTAACGTACCTAATTTAGAACCAGGATAAGTCATATTCGTATATTCTTCGAAAAACTGCAGAGCATGTTTGGCCACATCCAGCAAAAACGGTGCTTGGTCCAAGTACTCGTCCAATAAAAAGAATCTGAGAGGAATAACCCTTCCGTCTCTACTCAAGTATTCAGCGGCCTTATGATTATATTGAGTGCAAACGAAACAGACCAGATAAGGTGAAATTTTAGGTGTGGTCTTATAATCCACTGCTATGCCATCCCTTATTTTGTAGGAACCCTGAAACGGAAGATATATGTGTGGAAATTTAATCTGAATGATCTAAATTGAGTCATAACATATTCTCCTTCTTCAGAAATGTTCAAGGCTGTTATGACGAAGTTTGAAATTATTATTTACACGGATAAAGTTTACGAAGCGAGCTTTGTGATGTTTCGAGAATCATTCTAATACCCTTTCCTGTCTTTGAAATATATTGAAAATTGGCTTACAATTGCCTCCATGTTTGAAAGAGCTGTGAATGATGAATCCGGACTCACTAATCGAATATTGAATCTTGATTTAAATGCTGGCTCGTCAAAACTTGGAAATACCATTCTGGCATAAGGTGCTGAGAACATAGTAGCAGCGGATACACTGTAAAAATTATGAGAAAAATGAATGTATTCTACTCGAACACTCCAAGATTTTGTCTCGATGTCTGTTTTTTTCTGAAATTCGCATTGTTGGGGGAGGGGTGATAGGTGATGAAGTTGATAGGGAGGGACAAGACTTTTGACGATGTGTGTATATCTGAAAAAAATCCTTACTATTTCTTTCCTTTTGACTCGATTACACTCTTGAAGAGACCAACGCTATCTGACCTCATTTTTCCCATATACTCAACATGAACCAAATGTTCCCCTGGGTCGATATAAGACTCATCTTTATAGTAAATATGGACCCGTTCGTATTTCTCTTCGAGAGTGTATTCTGTCTGATTAGAGTTATCCAAGACCAAGGTTCTTATTTCTAAATCTCTCAGATTCAGAGATAGGTATCGAAGGGAATTTTGCAACTCCACGTAGATATTAACTTCCCCATAAAAACTATTGTTGTCCATGAATGGTTGTATTCTTATATCGTATGATTTAGGGATGGCATTATGATGCAGACGGAAGCTTGGCTCTAGAAATCAGGAAATTTCATTATCGTATTATCGTTTCCAGTTTTGACTCACCCTGTGCAACAGCCGTCGCAACGGATATGAAGCAAATCAGTAGAACTATGTGACCCTTCATTTGTTGAGTTTTTTGTCGACTGGATCTTTCTTAGTCTACAGTTACATTGCTTTGAATAAATACATATTTCGAAAATCCTAAAACGGATGTCTGGGGGAACAATAGAAATATGCATTTCCATTGTTCACTAGATTTTTTCATTAGTTTAATATAGTCCGGCCTTGATATTGGGTGGAATGGCATTAATATAAACGCTAATCGCTTCGAAATATCTACAAATTGGTTGATGTGTTCATATTTTTTTTCTAAGGGAGCTGGACTACACCAAAGTTCATAATTTGGTCTTCTAATGTTATATCGATGTGAATTGGTGAAATTACCAATTAAGTAATTAAGTTTCATTGATGAACGAGTTCAGGGGCGCAGCCAGGGGGGGGCCCGGGCCCCCCCGAGATTTTTCTGCATGCAAACTTCTCTACCTGTATATCAGTAGATACAGTTGAATGTATATTGAATATTTGCATCCCCCCCCCCCCCGCACGAAAATTCTGGCTGCGCCACTGAACGAGTTGATCATTAAAATAATTTCATTGTTATTATGAATACATCAATTGTTCGACATCTTATTAGAGGAAAGTCACCAAATATGGAAGAGTATCCTAATATGGAATAACACCTTCATTTCTCCAAGACTAAAAGTAATAAACGGAACATTCGACCATCTTCTGTTTCATTCGGTCTACTAACTATCGCACTCACACCATCGAGTCAGTTGCGCAAACGCTTAAAGTGTGGCAGGCGTGTTTTGTTTTGTTGTCGTGAAGAAAATTTTAAAAGGTAAGTAGTAAATGAGTATTACCAGCTGTTATGTTTGTATACATAAGTGTTATACTATTTAGAATATCGGTATTATGTTTATTTAACCATTTTGTGATCTTTTGTCATGTAAATATTGTGACTTGAAAAAATATTTAGAAGAGTAGTATAAAAATCCAAATATGGACAGTCGTCGGTGTCTAATTATGGAATATGCTTGATGTGTGGGCTCTGGGCACATTATGATTGTGCTGGTCCAGAGTTTGATACTTGGATCTGTGACTTTTGCAAGTAATTATGTAACTTCTTTCATTTATCACGATATGTTATATCCATTTAATTGATCTCAAAGATATTAATGTCCATTTTTGTTATTGTTATGTTGATTTGAGCACATATTCCATAAATGGATTCCTATTCAATATTTGGTTACTCATTTGTGATTTTGTTTTTTGTGTTAGATTTTAATTAGATAACAAATATATTCGATTAGAAGCTGTTAATTACTACATATAAATGTATGACTGATTAGTATGAAAATTAAACTGATTTAATAATATGAAGTTTTTTCTTTATATCCCAAAAACAAAATGGTATTCCATATTTGGTGACTTTCCTCTATTTTAGCCTGAAAAAACTCTACAAATGCATATCTCAAGAAGAAAAAGACACAAATCAATTCAATTTTCCCAACTTTTGACGAGTTCATCCGGTTTGTGAAAGATTAAGCCTTAAAAAAGGAACAACAGAGCCTCATAATAGAAACACCTTTTCCAAAAATATCTTCTCTATTTCATTCAATTTCGAGAAACGCTGAAATCATGCAGGAATCCAAGAGTATGGGGAAAAATTGTCGATACTTCGAAAGCAGCCCTTCTGACGCCTTGCTGTTTGTTAGACTCAACATCTATGTCCCGACATCGCTATAGATACAGCATCTAACTGGCGCCGCGACGAAGGCGCCGTGACGCCTCGGTTTCATCTCGCCAGAAAGCATCCTGACCATTGATAAGATCCTACTTGGCAGGTGACAGAACACTTTCACTCAGCTTGGGAAGGTCTTTAGTCAGCTAATGTCCCCTTGACGTGAACTTGATGTATTTATGGGAATTCCGTCCAGGAAAGTAAAAGTGATATGGGGATAGTAAGGGGGAGAATAGGTTGAAAAACTGATTTGAATGATGGGAATTCTTTATTTGGATGATGGCCAGATAATAATGATCAATATGAGGTAGAATATGATGAGTACATGTTTTAAAGTATTCTCATTTTACATATACAGGGTTTATTTTAAGGTGGGGCTTTCTTTTGACAGATGATAGAACTCATAAATTAATGAAAAGTTCAATTTAAAAAACTTATATTAAAGCGGCATATGGCCAAATGATCTGTTCTACGCACTAGAATTTTTTGCAAATTTGTTAGATAAGAAGACGAAGAACAAGAGATGTTGATATCTACGGAGGAGCAGGTTCGAACTGAGGAATTTTCAGATTCACCTAGAAACTAGAAAACATTCTAGCTTCATTTCCTCTGGAGCATAATTCATATTAAAAATTTTTGGTAAAATGACTTATTTTGATGAGTTCTACCATCTGTCAAAAGAAAAGCCTCACCTTGCAATACATCCTATATATTTTTTCAGGTAGAAAACTTTGACATACAAAACCGTGAGTTATCTTTTAAGGGTTTGTTTTTCATACACGGAACCCTAAAAATGAAATGAACAAAAAGGGGTGGAAAAACTTTCGTAAATCATATCATTTCATAATGAACCCCAATCCCTTAAATTTGATTAGGGAAGATGGGTCGTGCTATATGTTGTTGAAGCGGGCTTTTCCATGGGCGCCCGCAGAAATCCCCAAAAATTTTTCTCAGGGGGGGCCAAATAAAGATTAGAGAGCAATATTGAGGGTGTTGTGCTGTAAAACAATGAGGCCATCAAAATCTCAGGGGGGGCCATGCCCCCCCCCTGCGGGCGCCCATGGGCTTTTCCTCCTGAAGATTAATGATTAACCAATTTCTAATAGACAATCCAGGAGGGGAAATTAGTTTGGAAAAACCAGATGAGCCTTAAATAGTGCGCATATATTTGAAGGCACTTGAGTAGGATCAATAAATTTTTCGTCGTCTTGATGTTAATCAATTTATAAATCTGCTATTATGATTTTGAATTTATGTATTTATAGTTTTTTTATTCTTTCACAATTAAGTATAAGAAAAAACTTCTTTCTTCAATTTACATACTTTGCACAATCAGCTTCTTCACTTCGAAATAAGCTTTCTTAGCGATCTTGTTCTGCAGTACATTTTTCTACCAAGAATACATTCAAGGATTTGTATATCACAATTATATTGCATCAATATCAATTCTTTCAAATAATACGCCATTTTTTGTTTCTTTATGCATTTATTCATTAACCACAAAAATTTACACATCTAACCAAACTCGAATTCATGACTCTACAATTCAACAAGAATAAATTGAACCTTATAATAAAATATAAGACAATCTTGTGAACAGATTCGATAGGCTTATGGGATTCTTCATTCAGGTACATAATTTGAACACATAAGTACGATCATGAACTAATGAAGTAAAATGATCTTCCTTGCGTTTATTCTTGTTTCCAATATCCGCTGTATTTTTTCCGATTTCACTAAGAAAATCTTGTCAATGGGCACCATATCTGCATAAAGATTCGCTCCACAGGGTGTCCCAACGAAAATGATGTATAATCAAAGGCAAACTGAAAGGTTTTGCAGAACACGAATATTTCAGATAACAGCAACAACTGCAACAAGGTGGTGGATCCTGAACCTGAAGGTAGTCACTTGTCATGTTGTCATAGAGAAAGAGTTGTGTTGTTTACGTAAGTACATCAGGGGTTCGATTCCTGAAAGCAGGAAGGTAATTTTATGGTGGAAACATACATATCTCTTTGCATTGAAGGCAAACAATATCAGAACTACCAATGAGGCAAGCAGCATTCAAAAAAGCGTTGGCAATTAGTCTTTGAACTCTTGAAAGTGGAAAGGAAATCTGTATCTAATGAAGGATAACATCTCAAGGTTATAGTAGGTACAGCCAAGTCATATTTCAAAAATTTACAGCCTACTAATCATCTAATGGAAATGAGAGACATTGCATATTACCTGATAACTGCGGTGTCTATTTACTATCAAGTTCTGGCTTGTTTAGATTCAAGAAATCCGATAGCTGAAAATGGATGATCGGTGGACAACTTCAATGGCATCAAATCTTTTTCATCATAAATATTGTTTGAGGTTTGAGTATAGAAACATTAGTTGGAAAGGGCAGGGGTCCAGCTCAGTTCATGTTTCAACCTTGAACTATTGATAGCTTGCATCTTCACTTCCTTTCTCCTATGCTGCTGTTTAATTTGTATTCTGTAATGGAATCTCGAACTTTACGATTGTGGCTGAAATCATTTTAGGACTCGAGTTGATATGTTATGTCCAAATTTGTTCTTAGTACGCTGGAAAAAAACTTGGAATATACAATTTCAAATGATTTCAATGTCTTGGAACATGAAAATTAACTTCAGATTCAAAAAAACCCCCAATGTAATCTCGTATCACAAACCTACATATCCATGATTCTCCGATGAACATAAATGTAATATTCTCGGAAAATAAAAGTATCTTGCTATAAGCCACCATCTAGAGAGACTCACTTTCATCCCCTCGAAGACAGTAGACCTAAGTTTCGATCTGTTTATATCTCATCAGAGCCACACATGGGTCCTCCTTAAAAACTCTGACGGTAGTCATAAGCAGAAGCAACATCATGGTGCCACACCAACAATTCACCTTTGGAGTCAACCTATTCGTATTCTCTGAAAATTTCAGATAATATTCATTGCATATAATGTTAAATTCAAATCTGCATTCAACAGGGAATATTCAGTATCAGTATGTACAAAATGCGAGTAAATTCTCATAAAATTGTGCGAATGCCTTGAAGCTCTAGCCAATCTCCATGGTAATACGTTTGATTCCTGGCTGACTAGAAATCAACAACCAAGAATATCAAACATATCTTACGGAGATCAACTTCCAACAATCCTGCAGGAATATTAAATAATGATAAATGTCTACCTTTCGTTCCTTTCCAATACCTTGCGACCCCCAGTAGAAGCTTCAACAGTAACTAAACATTGTTGTGGACTCAAAAAATCAAAAACAACGTCTCAATTTCTTCTAGTTTCGTAAAGCTGCAGGATATTCAGCAGGAACTTCTCTGCCACGTGGACTGCAACTTGCCTCGACGGCTTGTGCAGTCCTGCAACACTAAAGTTCAGTGACACACTGTAAGATTTCCTGCCGAACTATGGGGGAAGTACACGTTTTGCGGCGGCGCTTTAGGACCACCCTTATTATGCACATGACAAACATTAAGGGTGCTTCTCCCTATAATCTTGTCATTCTAGGGTTGAGGCAAAAATTGATTCCCCTAATTTTAGCTGTGGTCTGTTTTCATAGATCTTCGATAGGGTGTTAAGATTCGGAATTAGATTTTTCTGGAATACTTCCGTATCGGCATAAAGGGTGTTTCAAATTGTAATTTTTTTTTGGAATAAATAAAACACATAATTTGCATTCATTTTCAAAAACTCTTTATTGGTAATTGAAGTACCTACCTATCAGTCATGACATTTTTATGTACGAAAAATAATATCTGCCAAATGGCCTCCTTTTGCAGCTATACAGACGTCCACTCTTTTGTTAAAATTTAATTTTCAATGACATTTCGACATAATTGAGGCTCTATCTCACTAATGACACGAATAATTTCATCCTTTAGTTCCGGAATCGATTGTGGATTATTTTTATAGACCTGGCTTTCCACATAACCCCAAAAAAAAACAGTCCAACGGTGTCAAATCACATGATCTTGGTGGCCAATCGACATCACCGTTTCTGGAGAGTACCTATTCGTCTATAGTCCGTTCAAATATAAGGAGTTTTGTAAACAAACAAAATCGTCTGGTTTGCGCACAATAAAGCTCCTATTGGTTGAACCATCATTACGACGCTCCCTTCGACCGCCCTAAGAGACTGCCAGGATCGTACTCGGACTGTGGATGGTACTGGATAGAAATGATTCAATAATTTGAGCCAGCAATTCCCACATTAGAACTTTTTTCCTCAGAAACTCGAGTGCAAAATTTCTGTTATGATTTGCAACTGTCAGAAACATTTCATATCCGACGTAACCCGTTTTTTAAATTTTGTTTTGTTTTTATATTATTATCTACTAAATAATTTCTTTTTCGGATGCTCGAGATTGCGGCAAGGTTATTCCAGGAAACACCAGAGTTTTAGAGATTTGGGTCGGAATCTTGCAAGATTTCGACAAAGTAATTCCGGGAAACACCAGATTTGGGTCCTTTTCCCTAATGGGTGAAAGCCATCTTGATTTTCATAAATATCGAAGTTTTCAATTGACAATACTCGAAAAAGATCTCTGTTCAAATTTATAATGGTCATTTACTTGTAATATCCGAAATATATTTATTTTCGGTCCATAATTTTATATTATTTGGTACGAAACTCTTTGTCGGCTGCTCAAGATTCCGACAAGGTAATTCCGGGAAACACCAGGTTTGGGTCCTTTTCCTTTATGGATTAAAGCCATCCTGATTTGCATATATATCGAAGTTTTCAATTGACAAGACCAATTAAAATACCTAGAGCTACTGTGAAGGTCTAGTTCAAAGTGTTTATAGATTTTGTTGTGAAAAGTTTATTGTGTTGGAAAATCTTTTGACGAAGTGTATATAGTGTTTATAGAACAATGTCGAATTCGGAACCGGATACTGCATCTGAGGGTGATATGTGGGGGCCACCACGAAAAAGGTCCAAAAGGTCGCATTTCTCTGCTGAAAAAAAAGAGATAATTTTTAACATTTTTCGAAAAGAATTGGAAGAACATCCTGATTTCTCGAAAAGAGACTCAGTAGGAATTGTTTCAAAATCCTCAGGGGTGAGTGATTCAGCTGTATTCAGAATTCTCAGAGAATATGAAGAGAATAAAACATTGACGCCACCTAAGAGGAGAGCCCAGTCGTTAAAAATAATCGATTCGTTTGACGATTTCGATATGAACCTTATCAGAAGAATTGTCCACAGATTTTTTTTCCGGAATGAAATCCCAACGATTTCTGAAGTTCTAGAAATCGTGAATGATGACGACAGTTTGCCAAATTTCAAAAGAACAACGTTCTATAAATTATTGCAAAAATTGAATTCAAGTTCACTTAAAACTGAACGATTGGGTGAAATCTCCTCGATTCGACTCTGGACGGAAAGAATCTTCACGAAGGCCCTCCTACCGCTGCGCGAAAGATGTTATTATTGCTCCTTCTTAGATTTGAACAGAGTATAGCAATTTTTTGTCTCAATAAATCAATTGTGTCATTTGCAAAGTGAGGTGTAGCACCATCCTGCTGAAACCAATTGAGGTGTGCCCATAAAAACAATCAAGAAGCGACAGATCTGGTGACCAGTAGGACTATACTATGGGACCTCTACGACCAATTTGTGTTACTTCTTGATGAGGTGGTGCCCCATCGTTGGAAAGAGACATTATCTTGATTCATAACCCACTGAAATTTAATAAAGGGTTCTATTTTGGATCTAGATCTCCCTTTATATAAGTAAATAAAAATTTTCTAGTATTACTTCGAAATCATTTCAACACCGAAATAAATTTCCATTGAATGCCATTTTTCCATCCATGAATCTCCCCCCTCTTCAGTGACAAAAATAACATCGGCATTTTCTATAACGTCTCGCAAAAACCGCCGTGTAAACAACCGACCCCAAGCCAAGTCACAGCCTTTCTTCTCCTCTTTCGGGAAATCCAAGAGGGCAGAGTAAAACAATGACGTCGCAATGGACTTTCCCACGCCACACTCCGTCTCATTGTTATTTTGACAAATGTCATTTTCTGAGAGCAGTCGAAAACATCCTTAAATAAAGTAAATAAAACTATTATACTCCCAGAGATGGCAGGATTCGATGGAGCGCATCCTTGTTGGAGTCTAAGGGAGAGTAGGAAGGGGAAGGCATAAAGTTTCTTTTCTCGTTGCAAAAATTTCATCAAATCCGACAACGCTATCTTCCTCTGGTCGATTTTAACTGATTCTTGAGGTCAAAAGAAACCTTTTTTCATGTTCTATTTTTCCGAATTCGGCTCTGTTAAAAAGATAGGTATAGCCATTTGAAAAAAAAAAATTGGGCTGACTACGCCTCTGAAATGATCTTCTGGAATTGATGCAAAGTTCATATTTCTCGATAGAAATTGAGTTTATACATTTAGGGAATACTCAAGTACTAACCTTATTGGAATTAAATGTTGCAAACACGATAATTTTCAACAAAAACAGTTAGTTTCATCGGATAATATCTGCAACTAAAAATCCACACCAAAATAAGTTCCTTCTTCGATTTTTCTGCAGATTAGTTTGTAAACACTAATAACTTGTTCATATTTTCCTCGAAATTCCCAAACAATATCATGAAGAAAGACTTTTCATTCAGATCATCAGAATTCATTATTAAACAACCTAACCTAATCCATTTTGTATCGATTTCAAGAAGATGTTGTCAGCTTGCTGATATTTTCATTGAGGTTAAGGATTTGTTACGAAACATAGTATAAATCACGATACACTTGTGTACCGTGGTATAAATATCTATCTACTGCCGTTTCCATCATAAATCGACTTTGCCCCCAAATTTTACCACGCATGCGTAGAGCGAAACCGAAAGATTGGTTATCTGGAGGCCAACTATAAACAATAACAAACCAGAGTCTCTGAACAAACTGTAAATATTATGTGATGTTCTGAATACATTCAGTGAATTATTGTTCTAATGTGATTATTATGTGAAGTGAATTAATATAATCTTAACCGTGTCGAGTTTATAAAATTCCAAGAGGATATTGTTTACATAGAAACATCGATAAAGATTATAAGGTATCATTTTATTTTTCATTAATTTCAATTTAACAAGTAGTTTGTATCGAGATTCATCATTCATATCCGAATTTTGTATTTCATCGACATTTAACTTCAATATGGACCGGTAACTATGAATTTTCAATAGAAACTGTGCGTGATAAATCCTCCTTGGTGTTCAATTTTATCTCCCACATTTGTGGGATTTTATTATTAAAATATCTCGACAAAGTTGATAAATATTGTGACAACATTGTAAACCCGTTTAAAGACCAGAGAAGGAATAATATTCGATGATATTTAATGCAGAGACGCATTCAGATTATTCTTGAAATTTATGATTTCTTCGTCAAATTTCTCCGGGTCAAATTGGAAATAACTCGAAAACGACGCATTTTATTGAAAAAAAATAAGAATACTTTCAGTTTCTTAAATGATTGATTCTTTCGAAAATATAAACCGTTTACCTTTTTAAAGTGGTTTTATGGTGTTTAAGCGTATATTGATCAGTCGACTACCCTGTAACTTTTATACTAGTAGAGATATTGAATAGGTTTTGATTGAGGAATATGCACCATGAATAGAGTAAAAACTCAACCAAAATTCAGTTCATTCGAAATAACGGTTCCGAAGATATAAAAGTGTTAATTTCATGGATTTTCGACACCCTGTATCTTCGAAACCAAACCGAATTTTGAAAAATGGTATAGGATAAAAGTGTTTCGTTTGATGAGAGGAATCTACAGTTAATATATATGTACAAGTCGAAGACTCATCCTGTATACGTTTTTAGGCTGCCATCAGCAAGTATACGCAATGAATCAGAAACACATTGAAAATTTTTCAGAGGAATCGGTAAAGCATCCGAGCAGCACTGTTTCATTAATGCATTCCAAGCAGTTTTCTGCCAACCACTTCACGAAATTCTAGTATTCTTTCCACAGCAAATTTCGAAAAGTTTTTAATGAATTTCACAATTATCTTCCATAATTGGAATGTTTACACCTGAAGTTTTTATGCAGTTTTCATAGCCACGACAGCGAGGTTCGTAGAAAATTAATATAGAGAATTAACTAAAGGGTTTTTCAAATTGCGCGTTTTTTTTAGAATAATTAAAACACATAATTTGAATTCATTTTCAAAATTTTTTTTGGTAATTGAAGTATCAGCTATGACATTTATGTACGAAAAATAATATTCACCCAATGGCCTTCTCTTGCAGCTCTACAGATGTCCACTCTTTTGTTAAAATTTCATTTTGACATAATTGAGGCTTTATCCCACTACTGACACGAATAATTCCATCCTTAAGTTCAGGAATCGATTGTGGATTTTTCTTATAGACTTGACTTTTCACATAACCTTCAAGAAAAGAGTCCAACGGTGTCAAATCACATGATCTTGGTGGCCAATTGACATCACCGTTTCTGGAGATTATTCGTCCAGGAATTTTTGTCTCGATAAATTAATTGTGTCATTTGCAAACTGAGGTGTAGCGCCATCCTGCTGAAACCAAATTTCCTCCATTTTCAAAGAAGTAAGGTCCAATTACACCACCTGACCACAATGCACACCAATCAGTGACTCGTTTAGGATGCGTAGGTTTCTCATGAATAATTTGTGGATTTTCCTCACCCCAGATACGACAATTTTGTTTATTAACAAAGCCACCAAGTTCAAAATATCCCTAATCGAAAAACATGATTTTTTGGGAAAAAATCAGCTGGTTGTTCTTTGATGAAATTGACGATTGAACGACGTTTTAAATTATCTAATGGCTCTAGTTCCTGTGATATTTGAACCTTATATTCCTTCAGAGCTAAATTCTTGGGTAAAATACGCCATGTTGTGGACCCACTAAGTCCAACTTGTGAACGTCGTCTAATGGGCATTTCAGGGTCTTCAGGAACACTTTCACGAACCGAATCAATATTTTCTTGTAAACGACCGCTACGACTGTATTTTTTACTTTTTTGGTCTTCCACCGAACCGGTCTCTTGAAATTTTTAATATTTCGACCAATAGTGCTCTCAGTAGACGATTATGTAAACCATAAAATTCACGTAATTTTCTAAGAACACTTTTCACAGAACGCTGATTTTCATAAAATAATTCAACAATTTGAACGCGTTGTTGTATCGTGTTCGAAGCCATTTTCATAAATGTCATACATCACACTTCTTAAATGTCAAATTACCCAGACGAATTCAGTTATTCTTAAAAAAAACACGCAATTTGAAAGAAACACCCTCTATAAAGAAATTGGCTCCCATTTCGGAATTTGTTGATTTAGTGACAATCTAACATTTGTTCGGGCCTTGATGAGCCATTGGTGTCGCTATTTCGGTAGCTATCGCCATGTTGGGTTTAAAAAATCAGTCTCTTCCTTTTGGCGCCTCTTATCTTAGTTTTTTAGACAAGACAGCACCCCATGTCTGATCCCAATCAACAACAACCCAATATTACTTTTTTTCACTCTCAATAAAACCGAAAATGAATTGATTGAACACAGCGAATCCATGCAGAATCGAATTTCACAGCCCATCTAGATAATCCCTCGATATCTGGGGTCTTGAGGAACGAGATGGCGTTCCAGCTAGGGTGAGGACAAAAACCTCTGAGAAAGAGTACATAAAATAATTTGTATCATAACAATCTCTGAGATATATGGCCAGTGGGTAAAGATATAAACTGGGAATATTTTCCTCACAGATTGATTGAAAGTATCTGCCATGCTTGCAACCCCAACCCCTATCGGAGTTTATGTTGTTTTTCAGAATAACAGGATAAGTAGATAAAAGCAATTGCAATTTCGGATATTGTGTCTTGTGCATTTATGCTACGAACGGAACTGGGGATATTACGTATGATAAGGAGAATTTATGGATTGGATTGTCACATTTGGATTCGTTAATGGATTGGGAAAGTTCGGAGATGCGTTTCAGTATACAGAGTGTCCCAACGTGAAGGACACAGTCTGAAGAAGAGATTTGTAGAAAATGCAAGAATTAACTTTCATAATAATTTCATAGCGATTAAAAACGATTTATCCGAGAAATTTCCATCGAACATTATCTAAAAGCTTCCTAATGTAATCATCTCCATATTTTGCAACTTAAATTGTATTTCATTAATGGCGTCCTATTTGAAAGTTATAGCATTTCCAAATAAATCATTATTTCGAATGGATCGAATTTTAAGTCGGTATACTGTATACCGACTTAAAATTCGATCCATTCGAAATAACCCTGAAAGACCCTGTATACCGTATACTTACAGGGTCTTTCACGAGGAACCTCACCCATATTTATACGGGAAACTACTGAACTTATTTTCATGAAATTCAGCACTTATAAGTATTTCACGATGCTGATGAAATCTAAAATATTTTCAAGGCATGAGCACCTCCGGTTTTTCCGGAAATGACGTCAACTTCCGTTTTTCAAATTAGAACACCATTTTTTTATTGCAGAAATAGATTCCTTAGAAAATTTCAAGTTATTTTGATGTAACATTTTTCAGTTTTGGTTGGAAAATTCTCTCTGAGCGGGAAAATTCGAAAAAAAAATCGAAAATAGAACTCCGCTGAAACAAGAATAACTTCGAGGTTTTTGGATGGAAAATTTTCATTTTTGGGATTTTTCAAGATGTAAGATTGATGTATCCACTTTAAAAATCGAAATTGCGATTCATGATACAGGGGGAGAAAAAATCGCTTTCAAAGTTAGGGATGACAAAATCGTGAAAAATCAATTTTTTCGAATTAGAACCCCATTTTTTATGGCAGATATTGAATCTACGTTAAAAAATAATGTGAGTGTATGCATCACACCCTTGCCCTAAAATGGATATTTTCTTAGTTAATATCCACTTTAGGGCAAGGGTGTGATGCATACACTCACATTATTTTTTAACGTAGATTCAATATCTGGGTTCTAATTTGAAAAAATTGATTTTTCACGATTTTGTCATCCCTAACTTTGAAAGCGATTTTTTCACCCCCTGTATCGTGAATCGCGATTTCGATTCTTAAAGTGGATTCATCAATCTTACATCTTGAAAAATCCCAAAAATGAAAATTTTCCATCCAAAAACCTCGAAGTTATTCTTGTTTCAGCGGAGCTCTATTTTCGATTTTTTTTTTCGAATTTTCCCGCTCAGAGAGAATTTTCCAACCAAAACTGAAAAATGTTAAATCAAAATAACTTGAAATTTTCTAAGGAATCTATTTCTGCAATACAAAAATGGTGTTCTAATTTGAAAAACGGAAGTTGACGTCATTTCCGGAAAAACCGGAGGTGCTCATGCCTTGAAAATATTTTAGATTTCATCAGCATCGTGAAATACTTATAAGTGCTGAATTTCATGAAAATACGTTCAGTAGTTTCCCGTATAAATATGGGTGAGGTTCCTCGTGAAAGACCCTGTATACTATAAAGGGATCTTGTCAATTTCGATGTCCAAGGGGGGGCCATGGCCTCCCCCTGTATCCTCCAGTGAATTGACGTGCTCATTGGCCCATTCCACCAAAAGTCGCATATGATTTTGAGGCAAAATGGAACTCAGATCTGAGATCTGGTAACATGGGACGTTGACAGATTTTAATCTTCGCGGCTTGTAATGCAAGAAGACTTCGTTTTCATTCTTCCCGAATTGCTTTAGAAATAGGTAAATCATTTCGAGATTTATCAAAAATCGTTACTATTACCCGGAGCCATAGTTTTTCGGTCAAATTGAAAGTCATCGAGGGTTTGGTGGTGTGGAAACCACCCCTGTTTCAGCTAAGCGCATTCTGCACATATTCAGATGCGAAGCAATTCATATTCGGCCCCAAATATAGCATTGTTATTCATAACTAGCTGGCCCGGCGAACTTTGTTTCGCCTAAATAATACCTATCACCTATACCATAGCCATCTTTATCTTAAGAAGGCCGTGCCTATACTTACAGTAGATTTCACAACGCAATCACCAGGGATCGAAGATCAACGGCTTGGTTAGATTTCTGAACTGTCAAATCGAGTATTCTAGATCAAGCTCCGATCACCGGTGATATGCTTTGTGAAACCCCCGTTAAAGTTGTATAAACTTACCATTGCAATTTTTTCAAGCAGGAGATAAATTAGGCATAATAAAAGTTCTGTCAAATGTCATCTGTCAACTGTCATCTGTCAAACGTCATCTGTCGAATGTCATCTGTCAAACGTCATCTGTCAAACGTCATCTGTAAAATGTCATCTGTCAAATTTCATCTGTCAAATGTCATCTGTCAAATGTCATCTGTCATCTGTCAAATGTCATCTGTTCATCTGTCAAATGACATCTGTCAAATGTCATCTGTCAAATGTCATCTGTCAAATGTCATCTCTCAAACGTCATCTGTCAAACGTCATCTGTCGAATGTCATCTGTCAAACGTCATCTGTCAAATGTCATCTGTCAAACGTCATCTTTTCCATGGATATGAGCTGTCACACAAAACAGAAATATAAATATATATATATTTATGAAAATTAGCTATCGACCGTAATTGTTAGAATTTGAAAGTTCATTAGGATCTCTCGGTCAAAGGATTAGTAATACACTTATATATTATCCAAGCTTTCGGTAATGTTTATTACCTTTCTCAAGGATATTATGGTGTGATTTTTATCCTAGTAGTTACAGAATTATTTCGTAATCTCACTCTCACTGAGATACAAAATTTTATGTTGCCTCTAATACATAAAATATGTGGAATTATGGTTAAGATCTTCCACGAATATTCAATTGAAATGGAGCTGTTACAGATTTTAAAAATGCTTTGTCAACCTCTTTGAAGAAATGAAAAAAGAAGTACATTCGTAGAAGAAGATGCCCTTCAATATGAATATCTGAAAACAAATCCAATAACCCTACACTTATACGGGGAGACAGAGTTTTTGCTGAGGTTTTTATCTGTGCTCTTGCATCATACGCAGAAATGTATGGTGCCCCGTTTGACATTCCTCTGCTAATACTGAGATTAGGAGCGGGGAATGGATCAATATGTTTGTTTGAATGATCTGTTCCTTGTTGCCTTTTCGAGACACATGCCATAAAAAAAAACAGAAATACAAAAATAATATGTCAATTACTAATTATGGGCAATTTTGAATTCAGTTATTTCCGCAAATATATTTATTACCCAAACATAAATCAAAAACATTTCAAAAATATAGAGAAAAGATGAAAATGGACAATTCACGATTGATGCTGATCGTCACAATCCGATTTACTTTACATTCCGGTAAAAATTCACTGTTCCACCAACTTGATCTGATAATAGCCTTCCATGTTATTATAAGTTCTATGCAAATTACACAATAATTGTATACATCGCCATTCATACTCTAGTCTACCATTTCTGAATTTCCTACCCTTCAAGAAAATGAAATCCACCGTTGCCAGACAACTTCATGGCTTATAACTTCACAACGTTCTATTTTATCGAAAATAGCGAGTCCATTTCTCTCGTTCTATTTTATTATTGCATTTCTATTGAATACCGTGAAACTTCGTTCTACCATAGAATATTCTTATACCGTTGTTAGGTATTCTGTGGTAAGACCTACTATTCACTTGACATGCGATTCTGTGGAAAAAAAACTAACCTCCTTTGTCCAAATGTCAATATGGCATTTCGAAGTTTTGAACCAACCATAGATCGCCTTTTATTAAAAAGAAAAGGGCTATTTTTAGGGTTTTTCCAGCAATAATTCTAATTTTTCTCGCCGTAAAAACCATCCTTGAACTTCAACGAACATTTAAAAAAAAGATTTGGCCAAATTGGTCGAGGCGTTGTTGAGTTATGCGCTTACAACACATTTTGCGATTCATTTTTATATTATAGATTCACTGACATTCATGGCTTGGCACTTAAAGGACTCTGTCGAAATTACATAGTCGATCGGGTTTGTCCCCTACAAACCCCATCCCTGGCATTCCGACATCTCGCGATATTATATATCATTTTTATTGTAGTTGTTTATGCGGAGAGATCGCTCCAAGTTTTATAGTTCCCCTTGTTCGAAGTATTCACAGATAGGATCTTCGGGATCGTTGATGGAGTTGGAGTTGAGTAGACTTGCTGTCTTAATTCATTAATTTCGGCGTTGGGGTTGCCGAACTGATTCTGGAGGAAGAAGCTTTCCGGATACGGAAAAGCTATCCGGTTTTCTGTTTGGTCCTATACAGAGTGTAACAGCCAAATGGAATAAATTCGATAACGAATAAATGAGGGCGTGTTGGGAAAAACGCTCGGACAAGTCGATTTGTAATTTTAAATGCGCATATTTTTCAAGAAAATAATATTATATAGGGTGTTCCATGTGACCGTGGCCAATACCAACTTTCTTATTTCAAATGCAACCCCCTGTATATTATTTATTTTTTGGATTCTTCAGAGAATTCTAGACACAATTCATCCACAATGTCCTATACCTATCTTTAACTATTTCGGAAGTATTAAGTGTTTTCAGATTTATTGCAAAAATCAACGTTTTAAATGAAAATTATTTTATTTCACAAATTCGGTACATTACACTTAAAACCTAATAAGTAATACTGATTATTTCTTAATTATTGAAAAAAAAAACAGAAAAAACATTAATGTCAATGTAGGAAATGTTCAAAATGCTCGCCGCGAACGTCTTATTATTATTAATAACATATTATTTCCGAGAAAGTTGAAGATAGGTATAGGACATTGTACATGAATTATGTCTAGAATTTTCTGAAGAATCCAAAAAATAAATAATATACAGGGGGTTGCATTTGAAATAAGAAAGTTGGTATTGGCCACAGTCGCATGGAACACCCTATATAGTGTTATTTTCTTGAAAAATATGTGCATTTAAAATTACAAATCGACGTGTTCGAGCGTTTTTCCTAACACCCCCTCATTTATTCGTTATCGAATTTATTCCATTTGGCTGTTACACTCTGTAAATTCTCCGGTGAATGAGACAATGATCGGAGTTGTTTTCATCCAACACGAAGAAATTATGCTGATTCATTTTGAATGTAACAGAAATTAATCAAATTTCTTGAGGTCCAAATGAGTTGGTCGGAAATATTTTTTTTAATTCGGCTTCGTTTGAGAGATACACTCTTCTGTCAATATCTTCGGAACATAATTTATTCAAATGAACAGAATTTCAGACAAGTTTCTGCTCAACTCGTATAGCATATTCCTCGATCAACACTTATTGAATATTTCCACCAGTATCAAAGATACAGCCTTGCCGACTCATAAATCCCCGGAAAATACTATGAGCAGCGGCAGCTCGAGATCATTTGAAATTTGGAGGCTCCGATTATGAAGTCAACTATTTTCAGCCAGTAAAGTCTTTTTTTTCAAACTCCTAAAAGTTTTTTTTCGATACAGTCGAATGGTCATCGACCTAAGTCCTTCAGCCAATAATAAAATTCACAGTATTTCAAGTGTGTTAACCATTTAAGTCTAAAAAGAGAAGAAAACGAAAAAAGATAATAATGACAATATTTAGGAACTTCTTAGTTTTTTTATTAAAGTGCAAGTTAGGAATTTCCTGGAAGGGTGATCTATGGGATCAAGTTGCATGAGCTTACTTATTTCTTCTTTCATGTAGGTACAGTTCTTTGAAACTCTCCCTGATGGGTTCAATCTTTGTTTTTTGTTTAGCAAATGATTTGGAGGGTTATTCAGCGTGTTATCTGGGTGCCTTAATTTTGTTATAGTTCTGAGGGATGCTGTTTCCGCTACCTCCACAATTTTCATGACCGACCCACTGCAATTTTCCGCATTTTATTTTCGAATTATTCCTAATTTTATCCGATACGATTTATCAAAAAACGTAAAGAATTCAAAAATAATTCTGGATGTAGCCAATTAAAAAGTATTATATGACCGAGTTAAAATTTAGAATTAAGCTGTTATGATTTTGAATCAATAAATCCCTTCGAAACTTCACGAGTACCAAAGTATTAGGTATAAGAAGTTATATCCAATCCAATTAATAATTCGAATATTTTCAATAATAACAGTGCTGTCCCTCTATACTCTCAGTATCGCAGTAAACTTCAATGTTCAGCTGGAATGACCCACTCTTCACCCCCCATATTTCACCCCCATATTTCACCCCCATTATCCCCAGCCAGAAAAACTTGGAGTTCTATAAATCATCTCATTTTTTCTCTCCTTTAACGGTAGGTACGCCAAAACAATTATCCGCCCGACAAACAGAGAAGTTTCTACAAAAAGTAAATGTCTTTTTGTGCCATCGCGAATATAACAATTTGTTATTTCGATGCCGGGAATGGACGGGGTGAGGCGATGCATTTGCGAGAGGAGTTGGGGGATGGCGCCAGGTTAGTCCCGAAAAATGGCGCCAGTCTTGGTTCGATCCAGCAAAATGAAAAAATATAAAGTTTGTTGCCAGCTGAAGAGGATGCTCTGCCGAGAGAAATATTATCAGGTTTATATGTCTCAAGAAAAATATGGTAAAAACATTCAATTCCCTGAATGAAGAACGTTTCAACGTTTCATTTATTTCTGCAATTGTGACTTTTTTTTCAAAGGGCATCCAATTTCTCCGAAAAAAATCAAAAAAGCACGTTGCTAAGTAATATTTCTATAAGAAGTATGAGTGCTAGAGGCAACAAAAATCCGAGTCGGAGACGAGAATGGGCTCCTATTCCACATGCGAAATTCGAAAACGAGCGAGTTTTCGAACGCATGAGTGTTGGAATTGCATTCTGCAACGAGTATTAAACGATATTTTTTCTATTTCAGTCAAATTTCGTTGGAATTCAATGAAAATTTCAGATTATAATTCCTAGTGACTTTTGTGTTGTATCTTGGCAGTTGGTGAGTGTTACGAATATGACATTTCCAAATTGACGTGTTTTGAAAATTGATAGGATCGGAAGCCACTGCTGACAACTACGAAACGAAAAATAGAACAGAAAACAGTGCTGTAGTGAACTCATTACGATAGTGAAATAGGGAAAAACCATTTTTAAATCAAAATTGCGCGTTTCTGATTGGTGGAAATTAATACGAGGGAAAAAGGGAAATATCATAAGGGCATCTAATTTTTCCTGTGAAAAAAATCGTAAAAACATGTTGCTGACTAATATTTTAACAAGAAGCATGAGTGCTGGTGGCAACAAACATCCGAGTCGAAGACGAGGATTTTTGCACCTGCGCGAATGCTTTTTGTTTAAAAAATATTACTTTGCATTGTGTTTTTTCGATTTTTTCACAGGAAAAATGAGATGCCCGAATGATATTTGACAAGACTATTTCATGAGTAACAGATTATTCTGGATGCATTATTCAATTCAATTCAATTTATTCATTCAGAAAAATCAACATTACATACAAATATTTTCTACAACCTGGATACGTAAGCAAGCTTGTGTTGTATCCACTTTATAAAACAGGATTTATTGTGCATGTCCTAATATACTAAATGGAGATTGAGAGACTTCTCCAAACTGAAATAAAAAGTAAACAAAAACAAGTGGAAGAAAACCGAAAGTGAGAGAAAAAAAAAAGAGAGAAGGAGGAGCTATCAGACTCACATCAACAGGGATAAGAGGCCAGTGTAATTGTCAGAGACGTGAACCCTAACTTTTTTATTAAACAACCTCCCTGTCAATCGTTTGAGGTCCTGTGGAAGGGCGTTCAACAGGCGAATTCCATTATACAAAACGCTCTTCTGGCATACCTTCTTATTCTGACGAGAACAAGTAAAATGTCCAGAAATCTTCTGTCTCGTACCGTACGCGTGATCAGTTTTCTTGAGATCTCCTCTCTTGTGTAAATATTTTATTAGTGAACAAATGTAGATTCCCCGAACATCCAAAAGACATTCTGATTCAAAGACATTTTCCAAATTCATTCTGTTCTCAAGTCTGAAAATTAACCGGACTACATAGTTTTGCGTCACTTGAAGCTTTTTTAAAGCATTCAGATAAGCTGATCCCCATATAATGATACCATATTTTATTATATATGTATGTTATTATTAATTTTCGTTGACAATAGCTGTCAAGTTTTGCCGCGGGTAAACCCGAAAAAACTGCTGACAGCTGCTGCCTTACAGTTTTTCCATCTAGAAACCATTTGTGATTCAAAATTGCGCGTTTCTGATTGGTAAAAATTAAGACGTGGGAAATAGTCGATAGAATCGTTCAAATTTTTTTTCTCAAAATCGGTAGCAGATACGACAAAACTACAAGAGACCATAAAGTTTAGTATAACAACAGTGCTCCTTTCAACAATTTTTCGAACTAACAGTGGTTCACCAAAAAAAAGTTCTGGAGGAAAACAAGGGACAGTGTTCCACAAAAATATCATCCTGTAGATTTGCAATCGAAATGGTGAGGACTCTAAATTTTAATTTCTATATGCCTAATTCCAGTTGAATTGTGAAATGCAGATACTATGAGAAAAAAATTAAAGTCATGGCTTCATTAGTAGTCCTATAATGTTGGTAAAAAATTTCTATCTTTTGATGGTTCCCCCTGAAATAAATCAGTAGAAACAAATAGCAAAAACATCACAGTTAAAGAATAAATGCATTTATTAACTCCAGACTAATAACAATAATATTTCATACAAAATTACAAATGTCCAAAATGCTCGCCGTTTCTTCAATCAAAGTGGGGAGGCACTCCATCTTGTTGAAGAAATTTTGTAGTAACGGCCCTTCCACGTGGACTTCATTCAGAAGAAGAGGAAACTTTGATGATGAATGTCCAAGTATACAGGAGTGGTCGATCATTATTTTCTCCGAAAATTCTTACATTTCGCAAAGATATCTCTTTCTGTTTGTTGAGTGACTTCGATTCCATCATCCTGGAACAAGTTCACTGAGACATCTTGATGGTATCTAGGTGCAATATGCAATCTGCTCTTAAAATTCGTTTCCACCATTTTGCGACCAGTAGAGGTAGATTTTTCAGCTTTGTGGACTCATACGACCGTTTTGAAAATTTCTCGAGGTCGGTTTCCCACACATTTGTGTTTGGGAAGGTGAGTGCATTATACAGGGTGTGTCTTCGTTTGTTAAAGGATATAGAACTCTAACATTTAAATTCATCAGAGCTCTTCAAATAAACCACTTGAAGATTTGAATTGCTATGAAAAACATTTTTTTCGGTGATACCGTGTTGGATCATCGAGTCGAATTCTTTCAAGCGTTGTGATATTCATATAATGCACTAACCTTCTCAAAGACAAATGTGCCAAGAGTTGGAATTCCGTCTTTGAGAGTTTCTCGATAACGATATTCTCGAGATTAGACCTCTCCCTGGCTAATCTGGCTTGGTCCCAGCCTGTGAGAATGGCATACTTGAATCTCGGAAAATCGTCAAGAGTTCCTTGAAATTCCATGCTTCTCATATTCGCCGACACTTTTCTGGGATTAGTCATTACGTCAAAGTAGCTTAGAGAAGTGTTGGGTATTTTCTGCAGTTTTAGATTTTCGATTTCGGATGAAATGGTGGTATCGATGAATTTCTGATCGAGTCTACCTAGAAGATTATTTTCCACTGGCTGTCCTTGTTTTTGTTTCAATAAAATGAACACTATCATTTCTGTTAAACAATCTCGGCTATTCCTATCTTTTGCTTCGTGTACAAGTGTTGGCCAGTAGAAGGTGGGTTCTCCAATAACAGCCCCATACTTCAACAGAGGCTGAATCATGCATCGTTTTTGAAATATTATCGCAGATTGTAATGGAGTTTCTTCCCATTGGTTCAAAGCATCTACTTCAATACCTCTCTCTAGGAACAAGTAAGCGATTTTTAATGTTTTCTCGTCATCGAAATTTCTGCGGCACAGCGTATGAAGAATATTATTCTTCAAATAATCATAGCAATTGATATCAGCACCGCACCTTATCAATAATTCCATGAACTCGATATTTTCTGGTTCCTCCACCACAATCGAATGGAGAAAAGTTCGGCAACCTAGACCTACATCATTTATATCAAAATTGTCTAGTTTAAGGAATTCCTTCAGGCACTCTTCACGCTTCGGTGACATCTGGATGCTGTGGTAGATCATCCTCATTTCACTCCCATACTCAACAAGGGGGGCAATCATCTCATAATGCCCCAATTGCACAGCCAGCTGAAGTGGTAGGAGCTGATCCGGGTTCCGTATGATTACGAAATAGGACGAGTTCACCTCACTGTTCCGGGCACCCCACTTCAGCAACCTCAACACTTCCTCTTGGTCGCCTCTCTCGATAGCAAGGTGAAGATCGGAATCTTCTCCACCTTGCACCGTAACCTCCCACTCCTCCTCTGAGTCCTCCAATTCCCAATCCTCTACTGGGAGCTCAAAATTCTGAAATGAGAAAAATTTCATGAATACAGTGATATTCATCGCCCATAAAATAGAACCCTTAGAATAGAATAGTGAATGATTTAGTAGATATCAGATCAACAATAACACTTTATGAATATCATCAGCGTAAAAAATTCTTTAAAGCATGTTTTCAAATTTTATATAAACATTTGAAGTGTTTAACCTAATAATAATAATAAGCTTGATTCAGAAAATATAAATAATTTGCCGTTTCAGCTTTATTTTCACTATGGAGAGTGTCAAGATTTTTTCCGAATTTGTTTTCTGAACTATAACTATTTTTTCGCTTGAAAAAACATCATATTTCGAAAATCTCAGATTTTCTTTATTACGAGATGAAGAATCATTATTAAAGTAGAAATATAAATCTTAGTAGATATTTTTCGAGGAGATTGATTATGAATATCCAGCTACCTTACATTATTAAATGATCTCAAATATTTGACCTCTCATGAGAATTGAGAAGATTGAATATAAGAAGATATAATGAATCGTACATTTATTATAAGATGAAAAGTAGAGGCGTGAAAATCAATGAAAATACTTCTAACGGTTGAAAATTGCAAAATACGAATAAATTGAAAAATGTGTACTCACCAATTCATCCAAATTAAAGGCCATCTTGATTTCTGAAGTTTTATAACAGCAATATTAGAACACACGAAATTTATTTCAAAATTCAGTTACACTTCAACTTATTAAAAGGCGGTCGCAAGGCAATTGAATTCTTACAGAAAGTTCCATTATTTATATGCACCTAGCAGGTACTTTGTACGTAAAATCATCCCCTCTCTCCAAACCCCATTTGTACAGTCGAAAGTACCCTCGAACTCAATCAATAGCGTCATTAGGCTATCTTCAAAGTCTAAGATTCCATTATTTACAAATCTATTGAACAGTTCTTAAAAGAACATTATGACAAACTTATCAAAAGGCTCAATTTGTTATTCGATAAGGAAGAAGAATCAATGGGTAGTAATCGAAATCATTTGTGTTATTATTGTTGTATTTCTTGGAATTTCTTTATCGATGTCGAAAGATTATTATCCTAAAGGGGCATTGTCAAAAGATTGACTTTGGTAATGTTCTGTGTGGCGATTTTTTTTAAGAGGGGTTTATAGTGCCCAGCTTTCTTAGCGTCCGTCAAAGTCTGCCTTCTTCTCACCCCTCACCTCCCCTAAGAAATCGTCGATTTTCAGTACGTCCGAAGATATCTCAGACATTCCTCGTATTTACCGCCCTTGTCTTCCACATGCGAGATTTCTGTTACGTACAGCCTTTACCTAGGGGAGGGCGGAAGTTGTCGAATGCCCTCGTATATTCACGAATGAAGTGAAATTATTTACGAAACTGCTGACAACACTGTAAATTCATAGGACGTAGACGTTTTGCCAGATGGAAATAAATAGTTGGGATGATGGGCCCCCAATAAATTCGTACACCCTTCTTGGTTGTACGAATTTATTGCGAATTTCTGTTTTGGTTGTAAGTTAGATTCGGAAAAAATCATCCACATCTACAGTAAAAAAAAATGTGATTGAGACTCAAAACCTAAACTATTTTTTTTTATGAATTTAAATTTGTTTTTTGTATGAGATGCTGTATCAGAGGAATTGTATATACATACTCTATTTTTTATGATTGCGTTTAATCGTGCCAAAAAAATGATAGTTCTCTAAGTTTTTTTCATTTTTTTTATTGGAGTAAAATCATAATTTTTCTTTGCAGAATACAACGCAATCATAAAGAATATGGTTCTAATTTGAAAAATATAAGTTATGGCCAATTTTCGATCATAGTTTTCGACACAAAATTTGAAACACCCTGTGATGATTATTCTGAACTTCACAAGATGCATGGCCTTTCCACATTCTTCTACTCTGATGTTATGAGGACTGTTTACGTTGAGGATATTGAGAATAAGAAAAATGAACATTATACTGACTACGAGTATTTGAGTATTTTACTTTTATTCCGGTTTTTTCTCGATATTTTGAAAACTATGGTTTTAACAGAAATGTACTTATTCAGAATTGAATGCTTAACAAAGGAAAAAATTGAAAAAAAATCTTTTCAACAAATCTATTTTTTTCACTTGTTGTATAACCAAGAGCGCTCAGGCTCCAAAAATATTTTAGCTCAGTAGAAAATTTCGAACAATATGATCTCAATTCTCAGATTTCTAATATGTCCAGTTCTCCAGGAAGGTCTAATAGGCACTCGAACTGGATTATAGTCATATATTTTTTTGATATATGTAATTAATTTGAAATAGCTTTTTTTGATGTTAGTGACTATAATAGATATCAAGAATTTCGGAAAGTTTTTGAAATTGAATGAGTTTTTTCATGAACTCAGATCATGGATCAGAAAAATTCATTTTATAAAATTGAAACGATAAGGTAATTCAAGAAGGAGGAAGGATTGTATGAAATTCTAGAAGATCTCGAGAATTTTCTGATCCCATCATAGCTTGTCATGTAAAAAATTTTTATGTAGGATAAACATCACATAACAAATGTGCGCAAAGATTTTTGCGTTTATCACTAAATTTCCTACTCATCTTCGAAGTAATTGAAACAAATAACAGAACACCTCCAATCACAAGAAAAAAAAATCAAGTGAAAATTCACGACCCTCGTCTCTCGTCACAAGATCTAAAAACGTAGGGACCGAACGAATTTGCTTTCGGCTTGCCTGTCCAACAGAAGTAATAGAGAACATGTTTTTACACTTTTACTTTTCACTGATAACAGACGCCTTACAATAAAACAATAAATATTTGCCACTGGGATTTACCGAAAACCCCAAAGTGCAACCTCAAATGTGCAGTATTGCCAGATAGATGGAACGATCAGTAGAAAATGGAAATAGCCAAGTTCGTCGATTAGGTGGCAGCACTTTGCGATCGTTTGATTTTAATTTTACTGAAATCGGTTTTTGAGCGATTGGAGAAAACTTTTTATGTTAAATTTTTCGTGGGAATTCATAAAAAAAAATGGTCTAGGTTGGAAAGTTAGAATTATGCATATAAAGTCACTAAGAAGGGAAAAAAAAATTTTATTTTTTTTTTCACTCGACGAAAAAAAAAATTATGAACTTTCCAACTTGAAGAACTCTTCAAATTGAATAACAGTGAAAACCCCATATAAATCGGTAGTCTCTATCGTGAGTAATCCCGAATCGCGTTTTGAACTGAACGTCAGAACGGTATAGGCCCCTCTTAATACAAATAATTGTAAGAAATGACCAGCAGACCAGTTAATAGGGTAGTAATAGCATGCGTGGGACAAAAAAATATGCATTTGTATTGAGGACAGTTAGAAGGTAAAATTCCAATTTCAAAAGGTGGTAACAATCTAGCATTTCTCTGTTTCAAGATGAGATTCAAGCATGAATCATATAAAAATAAATCCTATAGTAGTTTTATTGGCGGTTTTGGTGATATTTTCGCTCTCAAATACCTTTTTAAACATTATTGTCAAAATATCATGTGTTCAATGGTCTTATTCTATATTGATCATTCTCAGAATTTCCATTTTAAACTTCGAAGAAAGTTTTTAATTGTCTTTCGCGACAATACTCATTTTACCTTTGCCATTGTTGATTGAATAAATTTCTTTTATTCTTGTAATCACACGCTCTTCAAGAAATTTAGTATACAATCAGAAGTTGTTATACAGCTTGTCCCCATATTTGTGCAAATATGAAGAGGCCATCCATGATTGCTGATAAAGTATAAATGTTTATGTCAAAATATTATGAGTTTTTTCTGTTTTGATTCTGAATAATCACCAGCATCACTAGCTAGAATTTTTTTTTATTGGACAGGTAATGAATGGAGCTCTTTTTGAAGACATAAATAATTTTTCAGGATTTCCTAGGAAATTCCATACTGCATATCCTAAAAATATACCAATAATTCGTTAAATTCATCGTTGTTTAATCCAATAATTCACAATCGATCTAGAAGTTTATATATTTTCATTTCAGTCCTGCTTAAAAATATGTGGATATATTTTGTTAGTATTCATGGGCAATTAGTCAAATAATCTTAATCTTACATGCCGTTGTTTCATTGAATTGTTTGTGAATTCTTTTCAAATGTCACAATTTTTTATGGGTATTTATTGCTTAGTGAGACCAGAAAATCATTTTAATTGTGGAAAGCTAGATATAAGTTTCAACACTGATAAGATTTTTTCAAACCCTTTGGATTCGTCAATGATCAAATAAATAAATATGAATTGGAGATTAACGTCTGTGAAATATATAAGAGATCCGTCTGAATACCGATTAATCATTTTCTCTTAAATAAATACAAGGAATGAATCATAATAAAATAATAAATAATTAAAATTGTCAATTGAGCTCACGCAATAACTGTGGCGAAATTTTGCTGAATACATCCCATCCATCAGGTTCAGACTGGTTTAGTGAAATTCCAAGAATTCATCCTCTGATAATCCATAAATGACGGAAGTTTGTATTGAGGTACAAACGTATGACCACTTATGGTCTTCACCCACGAGGCAACGGGATCGGAAACAAGCAACAAAGATAATAAAGGGCCATAAAATCCGGCGCGTGCCATTGCAGATGCTATGAGTTCCCATGAAGAACAGCGGAATTTTTGGAGTTGTGTCAGTCACTTCTACGAAAATTTCCGTAGAATTAGGGAATTCAGAAAGTTCCGACGGCATCTCCGATTTTGTGGAATATTATTGCACTAGGTAGTTGAATTCTTATCAGTTTTGCAAAAGTAGTTATGCTGGCATTAGATGTCATAAAAAAAATTTAATTGCTTCATCTATTTCAATCATCTGACTCATTGCTTTCTACCGAAAAAACCTACATAACATTTCGAGAAACTCAGACACAAAATCGAAAAACTATGTTTTCCAAAATTCAACTTCATTCTCATAATAAGAAGGGGCAGAATAACATATATTAAATTCAATAAAAATGGACCCCTACACTGGACTGATAATACAAGAACATAATTAATCTGGTTTTTATGGCATAGTCCACTCAGCGAAATAGCAAAAAATTGCAACTACCCGCTTTGGAATAACGCAAAATATAAATGAATATCTTCGTTTCTAATATTTGGAAACAATATTCATCATAAATTGATTTCATAATATGTACTTCCTTTCAATACCGAACAAAATCGTACGGTTCCTAGTTACAACTTTCTGAATTCCGTAGAAGTGGCAACGCTGTCAAATTCTAGCAACATAATCCGTCTACCTCTTGTCAAAACCCAAGTGGCACATTTTATTGGCCATGATTTATTGCAGATCGGGACACAATGTTTCCGATTCGGTGTCTCCCGTGGATGGGCACTGGTACTAGATTTTTCTATCCCGAAATTATCTCCCTGTAGATTTTACTACAGCAACATTTGTTTACCCGGAGTTTTCTACCCCGAAAATTTTTCCCCGGAGTTTCTCCAACCGCGTAATTTTTGACCCCGGAGTTTTTCCAACCGCGCATGGCTATATTCAGAGTTCTAGCTTTTAGTGGAAAAACTTAATTCTGCAATTTGCCCATTTCGTCCAATAATAAAGATACAAGATGTTGATTTGTTTTCGAGATACAGGGTGTACTAGGGAGCAGTTGGACGAAAATTATAGAAACAGGTGGATTGGACTTAAATAGTTCAGATTTCTTTTTATGCTCACTGGATTTTTATGACAATTTTGATTTTTTCGATAGAATCGTCCACAATTTTTTTTACGAAATCGGTAGCAGATACGACAAAACTACAAGAAACCATAAAGTTTAGTATAACAACAAAAGTGCTTCTTTCAACAATTTTTCGAACTAACAGTGGTTCACCAAAAAAAGTTCTGGAGGAAAACAAGGGACAGTGTTCCAGAAAAATATCATCCTGTAGATTTGCAATCGAAATTGGAATGTCACATGGTGACGACTCTAAATTTTAATCTGTATGCTTGATTCCAGTTGAATTGTGAAATGCAGATACTATGAGAAAAAATTTTTAAATTTCAAACTTTATGGCTGTATTAGTAGTCCTATAATGTAAAAAATTTCTATCTATTGATGGTCCCCCCTGAAAAAAATAGCAAAAACGGGAAAGTAACATCACAGTTAAAGAATAATTGCATTTATTAACTCCAGACTATAGTGACAATAATATTTTATACAAAATTACAAATATTCAAAATGCTCGCCGTTCCCTTCCTGTTTCTCCTGCCATTTTTTCCCAATTCTGCAAAGATGTTGGTCGATCATTATTTCCATCGAAAATTCTTCTTCATTTCGCAATGATATCTCTTTCTGTTTGTTGAGTGACTTCGATTCCATCATCCTGGAACTTCGAGATTCAAGTATACCATAACCACAAAACGACCGTTTTGTAAATTTTTCGATGTCGGTTTCCCACACATTTGTGTTTGGGAAGGTAAGTGCATTATACAGGGTGTGTCTTCGTTTGTAACAGGATATAGAACCCTAACATTAAAATCCATCAGAACCCTTCAAATAAATCACTTGAAGATATGAATTGCTATGAAACCCAATTTTTTTGGTGATATCGTGTTGGTTCAGAGAAAGTTTTGCTTTAATAACAATACATATCATCAAGTCGAATTCTTTCAAGCGTTGTGATATTCATATAATGCACTAATCTTCCCAAAGACAAATGTGCCAAGATTTGGAATTCCGTCTTTGAGAGTTTTTCAATTACGACTTTTTCGAGATTAGACCTCTCCCTGGCTAATCTGGCTTGGTCCCAGCCTGTGACAATGGCATACTTGAATCTCGGAAACTCGTCCAGGGTTCCTTGAAATTCCAGGCTCCTCATATTCGCCGACACTTTTCTGGGGTTAGTCATTATGTCAAAGTAACTTAGAGAAGTGTTGGGTATTTTCTGGAGTTTGAGATATTCTATTTCGGATGAAATGGTGGTATCGATGAATTTCTGATCGAGTCTACGTAGAAGATTATTTTCTACTGGTTGTCCTTGTTGATGTTTCAATAAAATGAACACTATCATTTCTGTTAGACATTCTCGGCTATTCCTATCTTTTGCTTCGTGTACAAGTGTTGGCCAGTAGAAGGTGGGTTCTCCAATAACAGCCCCATACTTCAACAGGGGCTGAATCATGCATTGTTTCTGGAATATTATCGCAGATTGTAATGGAGTTTCTTCCCATTGGTTCAAAGCATCTACTTCAATACCTCTCTCTAGGAACAAGTACGCTATTTTTAATGTCACCTCATCATCGAAATTTCTGCGGCACAGAGTATGAAGAATATTATTCTTCAAATTATCATAGCAATTGATATCAGCACCGCACCTTATCAATATTTCCATGAACTCGATATTTTCTGGTTCCTCCACCACAATCGAATGGAGAAAAGTTCGGCAACCTAGACCTACATCATTTATATCGAAATTTTCGAGTTTGAGGAATTCCTTCAGGCACTCTTCACGCTTCGGTGACATCTGGATGCTGTGGTAGATCATCCTCATTTCACTCCCATACTCAACAAGGGGGGCAATCATCTCATAATGCCCCAATTGCACAGCCAGCTGAAGTGGTAGGAGCTGATCCGGGTTCCGTATGATGACGAAATAGGACGAGTTCACCTCACTGTTCCGGGCACCCCACTTCAGCAACCTCAACACTTCCTCTTGGTCGCCTCTCTCGATAGCAAGGTGAAGATCGGAATCTTCTCCACCTTGCACCGTAACCTCCCACTCCTCCTCTGAGTCCTCCAATTCCCAATCCTCTACTGGGAGCTCAAAATTCTGAAATGAGAAAAATTTCATGAATACAGTGATATTCATCGCCCATAAAATAGAACCCTTAGAATAGAATAGTGAATGACTTAGTAGATATCAGATTAACAATAACACTTTATGAATATCATCAGCGTAAAAAATTCTTTAAAGCATGTTTTCAAATTTTATATAAACATTTGAAGAGTTTAACCTAAGCTTGATTCAGAAAATATAAATAATTTGCCGTTTCAGCTTTATTTTCACTATGGAGAGTGTCAAGATTTTTTCCGAATTTGTTTTCTGAACTATAACTATTTTTTCGCTTGAAAAAACATCATATTTCGAAAATCTCAGATTTTCTTTATTACGAGATGAAGAATCATTATTAAAGTAGAAATATAAATCTTAGTAGATATTTTTCGAGGAGATTGATTATGAATATCCAGCTACCTTACATTATTAAATGATCTCAAATATTTGACCTCTCATGAGAATTGAGAAGATTGAATATAAGAAGATATAATGAATCGTACATTTATTATAAGATGAAAAGTAGAGGCGTGAAAATCAATGAAAATACTTCTAACGGTTGAAAATTGCAAAATACGAATAAATTGAAAAATGTGTACTCACCAATTCATCCAAATTAAAGGCCATCTTGATTTCTGAAGTTTTATAACAGCAATATTAGAACACACGAAATTTATTTCAAAATTCAGTTACACTTCAACTTATTAAAAGGCAGTCGCAAGGCAATTGAATTCTTACAGAAAGTTCCATTATTTATATGCACCTAGCAGGTACTTTGTACGTAAAATCATCCCCTCTCTCCAAACCCCATTTGTACAGTCGAAAGTACCCTCGAACTCAATCAATAGCGTCATTAGGCTATCTTCAAAGTCTAAGATTCCATTATTTACAAATCTATTGAACAGTTCTTAAGGGTGTACAGTACTTTCATTCGCCCTATGCTTCTCAGTGCTAATTTTAGAACACTCTAACTCAAAATTGGCTCGATGGATACATTTCATTTTCATAGAGTAGACTCGAATGGGAATTATCAATGGATCTGTGTTGGATTTTTGGAAAAATATTTTCAGAATCTCCTGAAATTTGAATTTGAAATCGAGAAATTTTATAAATGATCATATCTCCCAACACCGAAGTTTTCGGGAAAAAATCAATACACAGAAACATTCCAATTTCAAAGAAGTTTTCTTAAATATAAATTAAATTTTTTTTTTCTAAATGATATTGAGTGTAGAGTGTGCTAAAGTTTCGAAGTTCTTAAAATTCACGCCTCCCATCTAGCACCGCCTCTAAATATCGGAATAACCAATGAAAACGTACATCTTCAATTTAATTTTGATTTATGGCTTTCAAAAGGGCAATATTTCACTCAAAGAAGTTTTTATGATAGGGTAATGATGCCAACGATTGTCGGTACATTTGATCTGCACTTGATTTCAATACCACAGGAAATTTGACAGTTTTTATGACCCTAAAAATTTCACTGGGTTCTTAGCTGAATATGCTCGTACCTGAACGATAGATAAGGATTGAAATTTGTCGTCAGGTGACAAGGCGGGTTACAAACCCATTACCTAGCGATGACGATTTCGTCATCTATCAACAATAGTAGGGAAGTTTACAACCTTTAATATTCAGTTTCCAAATTTCACTTGTTTATGCATAATCCTTCCAAAGGTAAGAGGGGGGGTGTGTAGGGACTTTTGAGAAGCACTATATATTCCAATTGTGTGAAGAAAGAACTCATAGCTTAGTATATTTCCACCTGAATTACCTCGTGTTCTAACGGAAGGTTATATATAAGGGTACTTATTAATAATATTCACATAATTTCATTTCGTGCAACTATGGCTAAGTATCGCTCAAGAGTTCACAAAAGATCGGCTAGGTCGAAATTCATGAAAAATTTACAAATTGCAAGGTATGTATATCACATAAATTCACCTATACTTTTAATTCTCTCATAACTAAACTTGAAAGATCTTTGGCAAATCTGAAGAATCTACGAAAAGTGTTATCCATTAATTGATTTCCATTTCAGACAGAACGCTTTAGCTAAACAAGAAGGTTATAGTGAATTGCTCGAGTCTACAGAAGGTGGTAGAAATGAGTAAGTAATCCATTAGATAAAGTCATCATAGTGAACAAAATTCAGATAGTATACTTTTTAGGGATGCAATAGAAAATCTGCCAGAATTGGAAGTAGAAATTGACTCTTCTCATATCTCTATAAGGCATTTACTGAATGGACGCCGTATAGTGAATTTAGGTCACATTCTTTATGAATACGAGCAGATCATAAGACATAGTGATAAATATACTATGGGCAAAATGGCTTTCGTGAAGGAAACGAAATTTGGGATGAATTCGCGACTCCATTTCTTCTGCAATAACTGTGGAAAATCTACTATTTTGAATACCGATCCAGACTATAAGCAAAATGATTTGTCTAGTGCTATGGTATGGGGCAATTTATCAATAGGTATTGGAAAAAATCAATGTGAGGAGTTATTCGCCATGATGGACGTTCCATTCATGACACAGAAGACATACAACCGTAAAGTGTTTCAAATAAAGAAGGTGAGGATATTAGCTAATGTTCGAACAGTGAATTTCATCAATTTACTTATCTCTGTGCAAAACGTTCATTACTAAGTATCAGTTGAATATATAATACGTTGATTTCGGATTTCCAGGTCCGCATAGAATATTCATCACATCAATAGTTTTTTTAGCACGAAATATCACGGTGTTTGCTCTATTAACATTTTGAAAAGCTTAAAGTTTCACCACTAAGATCATACTTTACGCTCAAAGTGAGATCATGAAACAATATTATGTTTGTCATTTTTCAAGTAAGATGCATGGAAATATCGAAATTATGTTCACAGCTTCCCTAATACTCAAATTCTATTTAAGAGAATCACTTTCGATAAAATAAATGTTTATGTAAACACTTAATACAGTATCGACAATATTTTAGATCTGGGAAGAAAAATTATTCGAAAATATGCAAAAGGCTGGCGAAGAGGAAAAAAGGATTGCTATTGAAAAAGGGAACGTGTGTGCAGATGGAACTCCCTACATAACTGTCATAGTAGATGGAGGATGGAGCAAGCGTAGTTATGGACATGGATACAACGCACCTTCGGGACTTGTGAGTATCTATAAACATTGAAACTGATAACTGTTATAACGCGAATAATTCTTATGATCTTCGCTCTCGGGTATCAAAAATAAAAAATAAAACAATGGGATGCTAATTTTTCAGGGAATTATTATTGGTGCACAGACGAAAAAACCACTATTTCTAGGAGTAAGGAATAAAACGTGTTCTGCGTGTGCATACTACAAAATGCGAAATACACCTTCCCGGCCACATCATTGTGCACTCAATTACAGCGGTCCTTCAACTGGAATGGAACAGGAAATAATTGTAGAAGGTTTTTGTAAAAGTGTCGAACAGCACGGACTTCTATACAAATACTTAATAGGTAAATCAGCAGACAACAATATTCATTTTTAATATTAACTGGACAATTCTAAAATGTTATAGGTGATGGAGATTCGAGCGTGTATGCAAGGGTAGTAGAAAAGGTACCTTATGGTCGGCAAGTGATAAAAATTGAATGTGCCAATCATATGACCCGATGTTTGAGCGACAAATTGCACAGACTTGCTAAAAACACTTCTTTCGGTATTTCTAATAGAAAAATACTTACGAGGAAGAATAAAAATATAAATAATATCGAAAGACTCGTGAAATCTGTGAGGATCATCGTAAAAAACAATGAAGATGATTCAGCCATATTGCGACAAGATTTGGGAAATGCTCCTTACCATGTTTTTGGGAATCACAGCAATTGCAGGTGAGTACTTATCGATTTTTTCTCAACCTCCAGTACCAGAGAACATAAGTTTGATAAATAGTAATTTTGTTCTCACAGAGATTCATATTGTAAGAGAAAGGATTCAGGAGAGGAAGATCTCACCAAGATTATGAATCAGTCCTTTTTTCAAGAAGTTCTGAAAATAGTGGAACCGATGAAAAATAAGGCTGATCGATTAGTGTACAATGAAACCACAAACCAAGCCGAAAGGTATGAGAGTTCAATTTAAATATTTCCAATATATTTTCCATTCATTCTACTTTTATCTACATATTGTTATTCGCAATAGCCGAAATCGGCCAATGTCCGAAATTTTTGCTCACAACGCGTTATGGGTATCTTATTTACCCACAATGCGAACATGTGGTTTTTTTCGAGCATTGAGTGAAATGCAATTCCCAGAACGCGACGTGGGTAAAATGAATTGTCCACAACGCAGAATGAAAGCGCGCTAAAATAGGATTCGCATTGTGGATTATCAAATTTACCCACAACGCGTTCTGGGTATTCCGCTTTACTCAGTGCTCGAAAAAAATTATCTATTCGCATCGTGGGTAAATTTGGATACCCATAACGCGTTGTGAGCATAACTTTCGGACAGTGGCCGATTTCGGCTATTGCGAATAACATATTCATACCTGAATTTTACATAGATATATATTGAAATTTGTTGATTTTTTAGGTATATGGCACTCGTCGCTAAATGCACGGGAGGAAAAAGAGTTAATTATAGTAAATCCATTTCATATACCACTCGTGCTTATGGAGCTGCTATTTCTCACTCTGTTGGACCTGCGTGGCATCTCCATACTTGGAAAGGCCGTCTTGGGGAGAATACGCGTAAAATTTTGGCGAAAAGGAAGCGGATTCATGATAAGAGAAATGAGGGTACAAAAAGCCAACCAAAAAAGAGAAGAGATTTTTCAAATGGTCCTGACATGAATTACGGACCAAATGCTGCCCAGCCTGACATTCCTCAGGGGGAAATGTCAGTAAAGAAAACCCTCTTTCTGAACAAACTGAAAGATAGAATTTCAGATCGTTCAAAATTGGAAGAAATTGAGGAGAAAACTCGTGGGCAGCATGATAATTCCTTATGGAGGGAATTGAGGCAGGACTATCTGACAGCCTCGAACTTTGGTACAGTGGTCAAAAGAAGAGCAACAACCCCTTGTCATAATTTAGTAAAAGCTTTACTGTATAAAAATCCGGTGAATACTCCCGGTATTTTGTATGGAAGGGTGAATGAAAAAGTCGCTATAGAGATATACGAAAGACTGAAAAATGTCAAAGTCAAACGATGTGGATTGTTTATTGATGTGGATTTTCCATTTTTAGGTGCTTCTCCCGATGGATTGATTGGAGATGATGGTTTGATAGAGGTAAAGAGTTTCCAGTCAATCAAGGGAAAACTGAAAGATTATTCGAAACCACATTGTTATACTATCAATGGAGAAGAAGTAAGGTGAGAAATCAGATTTCAAACGCCGTTTCATATTTTATTAATCTTTTTTTTTCAGGTTGAAACGAAACCATAATTATTTTTTTCAGATCCAAGGTCAACTGAATATATGCAGAAGACGATACTGCGATCTGGTTTTCTATTCTGATGATGATTTTCATGTCCAAAGAATCGAAGTAGATATAAACTTCTGGCACAGTATCATGATTCCGAAATTGGAAAAGTTTTATATTAATTGTATTCTTCCAGAAATTATCGATCCAAGAATTCCAAGAGGATTAAAAACTCGGGAACAGGAATAAACTGTTATAAATATGGTGTGCCTTACATTGTAAACGCAAGCGTGACGTTGAATTTGCAAAAGTAATGACTCTAATTCATTTCGCAAATTCCGCATTGTTTGAATGCGTAATCGCAGGTTTTTATCGAAACTTTATATCAATAAAATTCTTATTATATCAATAAAATTTTTCAATAAAACCATATTGTCTTTCATTTGATAATATTTTTTCGAACTAACTTCTGTTATGATGAATTAGTTCATTGATAATCCCTCCTGGATCTTATATTGGTCCTCTGTTCCTTCTGTCTTCTAAATTATTTTCAGGTGAGTGACACCATTGACACATTAGAGGAATACTCAATGGAGACATTTTGGGTTTTACCAGGAGAGGAGAGAATTTCCAATACGTCATTTATTCAGATTTTTCATCCCTAAACATAAATGATCCTACTCTTCAGTGAAATAATAGAAAAACGAAATATTTTTGAGCGCTCGATGGGCTCATTATAACTAGTGTCAAATCAATTGAAACAGCCATTTTATTTCGAATATTCGTATTCTTTCTAATATTCTATATTATTACATTGTGTATCAAACAAGACTATGAAATGAAATTGAAAACCATTTGATAATACGTAGGTATCTCTGAACCTCTGATATAAACAAGGTCTTAGAATATTCATTTAATAATTGTTATCATGGAATTTGGTGAAATACTTTCATGATGTTATTGATAGGTAGTAAGGTATGAAAATAAATAAATTTCACTATTTCTAAATATATTCCAATGACGCAGTTTCGGTAATTCTATCGATCTGAGGAAACGATGCCCACACAATTCTTCTTTCTATACCAGAATTGACGAACGTTTCGATCCTTTCGGTTCCCTTTTACATCAGGTAAATAGAGCGGTGGGCTTTATTATGGTGTCATAAATTGCAATAATACCAGATGTTCATTCTGTTCTGTCGAAAATTTTGTTCGAAGTAACTCGGCAAGAATAGGCGGGGCTATTGAAATATTGGGAGTTTTGAATTTTTATTGCTGGGTATTTTCATGTAGTGCCATCTAGCGGAATTCGAGCTTTCTGGCAAAGGGTGTAACAGCCTTAAAAGAACATTATGACAAACTTATTAAAAGGCTCAATTTGTTATTCGATAAGGAAGAAGAATCAATGGGTAGTAATCGAAATCATTTGTGTTATTATTGTTGTATTTCTTGGAATTTCTTTATCGATGTCGAAAGATTATTATCCTAAAGGGGCATTGTCAAAAGATTGACTTTGGTAATGTTCTGTGTGGCGATTTTTTTTAATACAAATAATTGTAAGAAATGACCAGCAGACCAGTTAATAGGGTAGTAATAGCATGCGTGGGACAAAAAAATATGCATTTGTATTGAGGACAGTTAGAAGGTAAAATTCCATTTTCAAAAGGTGGTAACAATCTAGCATTTCTCTGTTTCAAGATGAGATTCAAGCATGAATCATATAAAAATAAATCCTATAGTAGTTTTATTGGCGGTTTTGGTGATATTTTCGCTCTCAAATACCTTTTTAAACATTATTGTCAAAATATCATGTGTTCAATGGTCTTATTCTATATTGATCATTCTCAGAATTTCCATTTTAAACTTCGAAGAAAGTTTTTAATTGTCTTTCGCGACAATACTCATTTTACCTTTGCCATTGTTGATTGAATAAATTTCTTTTATTCTTGTAATCACACGCTCTTCAAGAAATTTCGTATACAATCAGAAGTTGTTATACAGCTTGTCCCCATATTTGTGCAAATATGAAGAGGCCATCCATGATTGCTGATAAAGTATAAATGTTTATGTCAAAATATTATGAGTTTTTTCTGTTTTGATTCTGAATAATCACCAGCATCACTAGCTAGAATTTTTTTTTATTGGACAGGTAATGAATGGAGCTCTTTTTGAAGACATAAATAATTTTTCAGGATTTCCTAGGAAATTCCATACTGCATATCCTAAAAATATACCAATAATTCGTTAAATTCATCGTTGTTTAATCCAATAATTCACAATCGATCTAGAAGTTTATATATTTTCATTTCAGTCCTGCTTAAAAATATGTGGATATATTTTGTTAGTATTCATGGGCAATTAGTCAAATAATCTTAATCTTACATGCCGTTGTTTCATTGAATTGTTTGTGAATTCTTTTCAAATGTCACAATTTTTTATGGGTATTTATTGCTTAGTGAGACCAGAAAATCATTTTAATTGTGGAAAGCTAGATATAAGTTTCAACACTGATAAGATTTTTTCAAACCCTTTGGATTCGTCAATGATCAAATAAATAAATATGAATTGGAGATTAACGTCTGTGAAATATATAAGAGATCCGTCTGAATACCGATTAATCATTTCCTCTTAAATAAATACAAGGAATGAATCATAATAAAATAATAAATAATTAAAATTGTCAATTGAGCTCACGCAATAACTGTGGCGAAATTTTGCTGAATACATCCCATCCATCAGGTTCAGACTGGTTTAGTGAAATTCCAAGAATTCATCCTCTGATAATCCATAAATGACGGAAGTTTGTATTGAGGTACAAACGTATGACCACTTATGGCACTTATGGTCTTCACCCACGAGGCAACGGGATCGGAAACAAGCAACAAAGATAATAAAGGGCCATAAAATCCGGCGCGTGCCATTGCAGATGCTATGAGTTCCCATGAAGAACAGCGGAATTTTTGGAGTTGTGTCAGTCACTTCTACGAAAATTTCCGTAGAATTAGGGAATTCAGAAAGTTCCGACGGCATCTCCGATTTTGTGGAATATTATTGCACTAGGTAGTTGAATTCTTATCAGTTTTGCAAAAGTAGTTATGCTGGCATTAGATGTCATAAAAAAAATTTAATTGCTTCATCTATTTCAATCATCTGACTCATTGCTTTCTACCGAAAAAACCTACATAACATTTCGAGAAACTCAGACACAAAATCGAAAAACTATGTTTTCCAAAATTCAACTTCATTCTCATAATAAGAAGGGGCAGAATAACATATATTAAATTCAATAAAAATGGACCCCTACACTGGACTGATAATACAAGAACATAATTAATCTGGTTTTTATGGCATAGTCCACTCAGCGAAATAGCAAAAAATTGCAACTACCCGCTTTGGAATAACGCAAAATATAAATGAATATCTTCGTTTCTAATATTTGGAAACAATATTCATCATAAATTGATTTCATAATATGTACTTCCTTTCAATACCGAACAAAATCGTACGGTTCCTAGTTACTACTTTCTGAATTCCGTAGAAGTGGCAACGCTGTCAAATTCTAGCAACATAATCCGTCTACCTCTTGTCAAAACCCAAGTGGCACATTTTATTGGCCATGATTTATTGCAGATCGGGACACAATGTTTCCGATTCGGTGTCTCCCGTGGATGGGCACTGGTACTAGATTTTTCTATCCCGAAATTATCTCCCTGTAGATTTTACTACAGCAACATTTGTTTACCCGGAGTTTTCTACCCCGAAAATTTTTCCCCGGAGTTTCTCCAACCGCGTAATTTTTGACCCCGGAGTTTTTCCAACCGCGCATGGCTATATTCAGAGTTCTAGCTTTTAGTGGAAAAACTTAATTCTGCAATTTGCCCATTTCGTCCAATAATAAAGATACAAGATGTTGATTTGTTTTCGAGATACAGGGTGTACTAGGGAGCAGTTGGACGAAAATTATAGAAACAGGTGGATTGGACTTAAATAGTTCAGATTTCTTTTTATGCTCACTGGATTTTTATGACAATTTTGATTTTTTCGATAGAATCGTCCACAATTTTTTTTACGAAATCGGTAGCAGATACGACAAAACTACAAGAGACCATAAAGTTTAGTATAACAACAAAAGTGCTTCTTTCAACAATTTTTCGAACTAACAGTGGTTCCCCAAAAAAAGTTCTGGAGGAAAACAAGGGACAGTGTTCCAGAAAAATATCATCCTGTAGATTTGCAATCGAAATTGGAATGTCACATGGTGACGACTCTAAATTTTAATCTGTATGCTTGATTCCAGTTGAATTGTGAAATGCAGATACTATGAGAAAAAATTTTTAAAATTCAAACTTTATGGCTGTATTAGTAGTCCTATAATGTAAAAAATTTCTATCTATTGATGGTCCCCCCTGAAAAAAATAGCAAAAACGGGAAAGTAACATCACAGTTAAAGAATAATTGCATTTATTAACTCCAGACTATAGTGACAATAATATTTTATACAAAATTACAAATATTCAAAATGCTCGCCGTTCCCTTCCTGTTTCTCCTGCCATTTTTTCCCAATTCTGCAAGGATGTTGGTCGATCATTATTTCCATCGAAAATTCTTCTTCATTTCGCAATGATATCTCTTTCTGTTTGTTGAGTGACTTCGATTCCATCATCCTGGAACTTCGAGATTCAAGTATACCATAACCACAAAACGACCGTTTTGTAAATTTTTCGATGTCGGTTTCCCACACATTTGTGTTTGGGAAGGTAAGTGCATTATACAGGGTGTGTCTTCGTTTGTAACAGGATATAGAACCCTAACATTAAAATCCATCAGAACCCTTCAAATAAATCACTTGAAGATATGAATTGCTATGAAACCCAATTTTTTTGGTGATATCGTGTTGGTTCAGATAGAGTTTTGCTTTAATAACAATACATATCATCAAGTCGAATTCTTTCAAGCGTTGTGATATTCATATAATGCACTAACCTTCTCAAAGACAAATGTGCCAAGAGTTGGAATTCCGTCTTTGAGAGTTTTTCAATTACGATATTCTCGAGATTAGACCTCTCCCTGGCTAATCTGGCTTGGTCCCAGCCTGTGAGAATGGCATACTTGAATCTCGGAAAATCGTCAAGAGTTCCTTGAAATTCCATGCTTCTCATATTCGCCGACACTCTTCTGGGATTAGTCATTACGTCAAAGTAGCTTAGAGAAGTGTTGGGTATTTTCTGCAGTTTTAGATTTTCGATTTCGGATGAAATGGTGGTATCGATGAATTTCTGATCGAGTCTACCTAGAAGATTATTTTCCACTGGCTTTCCTTGTTTTTGTTTCAATAAAATGAACACTATCATTTCTGTTAAACAATCTCGGCTATTCCTATCTTTTGCTTCGTGTACAAGTGTTGGCCAGTAGAAGGTGGGTTCTCCAATAACAGCTCCATACTTCAACAGAGGCTGAATCATGCATCGTTTTTGAAATATTATCGCAGATTGTAATGGAGTTTCTTCCCATTGGTTCAAAGCATCTACTTCAATACCTCTCTCTAGGAACAAGTAAGCTATTTTTAACGTCACCTCGTCATCGAAATTTCTGCGGCACAGAGTATGAAGAATATTATTCTTCAAATTATCATAGCAATTGATATCAGCACCGCACCTTATCAATATTTCCATGAACTCGATATTTTCTGGTTCCTCCACCACAATCGAATGGAGAAAAGTACGGCAACCTAGACCTACATCATTTATATCAAAATTGTCTAGTTTAAGGAATTCCTTCAGGCACTCTTCACGCTTCGGTGACATCTGGATGCTGTGGTAGATCATCCTCATTTCACTCCCATACTCAACAAGGGGGGCAATCATCTCATAATGCCCCAATTGCACAGCCAGCTGAAGTGGTAGGAGCTGATCCGGGTTCCGTATGATGACGAAATAGGACGAGTTCACCTCACTGTTCCGGGCACCCCACTTCAGCAACCTCAACACTTCCTCTTGGTCGCCTCTCTCGATAGCAAGGTGAAGATCGGAATCTTCTCCACCTTGCACCGTAACCTCCCACTCCTCCTCTGAGTCCTCCAATTCCCAATCCTCTACTGGGAGCTCAAAATTCTGAAATGAGAAAAATTTCATGAATACAGTGATATTCATCGCCCATAAAATAGAACCCTTAGAATAGAATAGTGAATGATTTAGTAGATATCAGATCAACAATAACACTTTATGAATATCATCAGCGTAAAAAATTCTTTAAAGCATGTTTTCAAATTTTATATAAACATTTGAAGTGTTTAACCTAATAATAATAATAAGCTTGATTCAGAAAATATAAATAATTTGCCGTTTCAGCTTTATTTTCACTATGGAGAGTGTCAAGATTTTTTCCGAATTTGTTTTCTGAACTATATCTATTTTTTCGCTTGAAAAAACATCATATTTCGAAAATCTCAGATTTTCTTTATTACGAGATGAAGAATCATTATTAAAGTAGAAATATAAATCTTAGTAGATATTTTTCGAGGAGATTGATTATGAATATCCAGCTACCTTACATTATTAAATGATCTCAAATATTTGACCTCTCATGAGAATTGAGAAGATTGAATATAAGAAGATATAATGAATCGTACATTTATTATAAGATGAAAAGTAGAGGCGTGAAAATCAATGAAAATACTTCTAACGGTTGAAAATTGCAAAATACGAATAAATTGAAAAATGTGTACTCACCAATTCATCCAAATTAAAGGCCATCTTGATTTCTGAAGTTTTATAACAGCAATATTAGAACACACGAAATTTATTTCAAAATTCAGTTACACTTCAACTTATTAAAAGGCGGTCGCAAGGCAATTGAATTCTTACAGAAAGTTCCATTATTTATATGCACCTAGCAGGTACTTTGTACGTAAAATCATCCCCTCTCTCCAAACCCCATTTGTACAGTCGAAAGTACCCTCGAACTCAATAGCGTCATTTGGCTATCTTTAAAGTTTAAAATTCCATTATATTCAAATCTATCGAATTGTTCTTAAAAGAACATTATGACAAACCAATTGAATTGCTCAATTTGTTATTAGATAAGAAGAAATCATTTGTGTTATTATTGATGTATTTCTTGGAATTTCTTTATCGATGTCGAAAGATTATTATCCTAAAAGGGCATTGTCAAAAGATTGACTTTGGTTATGTTCTGGGTGGCAATTTTTTTTGAACGAATGATTGTGAGAAATGACCAGTTAATAGAGTAATCAAATTATGCAAATATGAAGAGGCCATCCATGATTGCTGATAAAGTATAAATGTTTATGTCGAAATATTATGAGTTTTTTCTGTTTTGATTCTGCATAATCACCATCAATAGGCATATGCTTTCGGCCTTTGATTTAGATTATAAATTGCATTGTCGAATATTGGATGAGATCTTATGGGCATTGGTGTAGCTATAGAAATTTTTTCTATCGGACAGGTAATGAATATAGCTCTCTTTGAAGACATAAATGATTTCCCAAGATTTCCTTGGGAATTTCATACTGCATATCCTGAAAATATACCAATAATTCGTTAAATTCATCATTGGAAGTTTTAATCCATTAATTCACAATCGATCTAGAAGTTTATACAGAGTGTAACAGCCAAATGGAATAAATTCGATTACAAATAAATGAGGGGGTGTTAGGAAAAACGCTCGGACACGTCGATTTGTAATTTTGAATGCCCATATTTTTCAAGAAAATAAAATTATATAGGGTGTTCCATGCGACCTTGGCCAATACCAACTTTCTTATTTCAAATGCAACCCCCTGTATATTATTTATTTTTTGGAATCTTCAGAGAATTCTAGACATAATTCATGTACAATGTCCTATACCTATCTTCAACTTTTTCGAAAATATTAAGTGTTTTAAGATTTTTTACAAAAATTAACATTTTAAATGAAAATAATTTTATTTCACAAATTCGATACATTACACTCAATACTTATTTGCCATTTACCTCTTGATATGAAGAAAGTAAGCAAAAACCCATTACTGAGAAGAAATTAAAAAAAAACGCCTGAAATGTTGAGTAACTTTAGAAGACAATTCTACACCAGATTAGCATGTTTCCAAGACGTTCGCGGCGAACATTTCCTACATTGACATTAATGTTTTTTTTTGTTTTTTTTAATAATTAAGAAATAGTCAGTATTACTTATTAGGTCTTAAGTGTAATGTACCGAATTTGTGAAATAAAATGATTTTTATTTGAAACGTTGATTTTTGCAATAAATCTGAAAACACTTACCTAATACTTCCGAAATAGTTAAAGATAGGTATAGGACATTGTGCATCAATTGTGTCTGGAATTCTTTGAAGAATCCAAAAAATAAATAATATACAGGGGGTTGCATTTGAAATAAGAAAAATGGTATTGGCCATGGTCACATGGAACACCCTATATAATATTATTTTCTTGAAAAATATGCGCATTTAAAATTTCAAATCGACGTGTCTGAGCGTTTTTCCCAACACGCCCTCATTTATTCGTTATCGAATTTATTCCATTTGGCTGTTACACTCTGTATATTTTTATGTCAGTCCTGCTTAAAAATATGTTCATATATTTTGTTAGTATTCATGGGCAATTAGTCAAATAATCTTACATGCGGTTGTTTTACTGAATTGTTTGGGAATTCCTTTCAAAAGTCACAATTTTTTTATGGGTATTTATTGCTTAGTGAGACCAGAAAATCATTTTAATTGTGGAAACCTGGATATACGTTTGAACACATCGATAAGATTTTTTCAAACCCTGCGGATTCGTCAATGATCAAATAAATAAATACATTTTTCATTGAAAGCGTTGATAATTTTGAACACCATTTTTCATTAATTTCCTTGCTTTTATTTTCAAATGAAGGAATGAATCATAATAAAATCTTTTGGTCAAAATTTCCAATTAAGCTCACGCAATAACTGTGGCGAAATTTTGCTGAATACATCCCATGCCATCAGGTTGAGACTGGTTTAATGAAATTCCAAGAATTCATCCTCTGATGGTCCATAAATGACGGAAGGTTGTATTGAGGTACAAACGTATGACCACTTAGGTACTACTAGTCCCTGACAAACAAATTTTAAACAATATAACCATTTGAGGGTAAAGTGAATGATTTGTAAGTTCGAAAGAAAACCTGGCCAGACTTCGTGACTTTGAAGTAGGTAGGTACAGTTGTTGACATGAAGGGTGGTAAATTATCCGAATTATTCCAAACCTCTAACAGGATTTAACGACACTCGACTGTCACAACAATTGGAGGAATTCAATCTCTTTTGAGATTTTAAAATTTCGGAGTCGTAATATAAAGTTTCATTTTTCGTAGGGTAATTCATCTTTTCATCGACAGAAAGGGTAGATTAAGAGAATGGCTGCCTGATCAGATATTAATTCCTACTGGTTATTTCAACATTCAACGAATGGATTATTTCTGTTTTCAATTGAATAATATGGATTGTTTCTATTTTCTGCGGATAATTTGTTTTAATTGAATATAATTCATCTTTCGTAGTCTTAAAAATCAAGTTTTGGAGAACATAGATTATTTTCTTCAGAAATATCAAAAACACAGTGATTGCTTGAGGATCAACTCACCATAAATTAGTTGCTCTCCTATTCCACAGACATCCAAAGAAAAAGCTGGAAAATGTATAGGGATGAACCAATGAACGGGGCAAAATGATAAAATGAAATGAATGATTGAGATGACGATATAGACTATAGAGATGATTGTAGGAGTTTAATGCAACTTCGAGATTATTATCGGCACAACTTTATGTTTCAATAACGAAAAAACAAGATGTAGGTAGAGTAGCGTCCCCAAATATTATATGATGTGTGGGATTTGTGGGTACTAGGACGATATTCTCTGGTGTTAACACAAAACTACAGTTTTCCTGACGTTTCGCTCTTTATTAGAGCTTCTTCAGAGGCTACAATATGAATTAGGACATTACAAATTACAAAATATATCACCAGTTCACATGTTTTTTGTTCAGATATAAGCTACTTACTTGCTGAAAATTGTCACCATTGTCAAATTCATGTAGCAAACCATCAAGAAGGCGATTCTGGTTATAGATAATAATTTTTGTTGTTGACTGAAGTGAACTGGCGAGAATAAAATATATATAATGTATATCATAAAATATTAAAACACACTAATCCGCATTAAATGAATAATGGCTATTATAACGTTGGAACTTACTTTTCTTGTTAATATTTTAAAAGTTTTTCGCGAAATTATTTAGTTCAACGTGTTGTCTGTATTTTTGTTGTTTAATTATCTGTCATTTGTGTTGGCGTTTGTGACATATATGATGAAGTCATTCTGGTGTCGTTCCGTTCCGATCATGTATTTATTATCCTACGTGTTGTTTCAATGTGTTAATTGTCCAGTAGTATTTTATACATGCTGTTTAGTGTCGCTGTGTCTGTTCTGAAGTTGCAACTATTCTTGTCCATCTGTATCCTTAGAACTTCCATGATTTCCCTTTTGATTTGGTATTCCTCACTGTCTACTATCTTCACATTTTTGAAATCGAACTTGTGCTGGTGTTCTTTGGCATGTTTAGCTAGAGCTGTTTTTTCATTTGCATGTTGTCTCGCTCTTACATGGCAGTATTGACTCGTGTTACCAATATATGTACTTGGGCAGTCTGTACATGAAATCTTGTAAACTATATTGGATTTTTTTTGTTTTGATTTTTTTGGAGTTTCGATTTTATCTTTGAGTCTTGTATAAATTAATTTGTTGTTGGTTGTGATGTTATATACACTTGAATTTATGTCTTGTTTTTTGAATACTGTCCTCATTTTCTTATCTACTACAACGACATTCGGAAATTTGTAGAATCTTGTATTTGTAGATTGTATATTATTAGCGAATTGTGGGGTTGAGAAGAATATTCTGTTGATGAGGTAATTAGGGTAGTTATTTTCTCTCAAAATGGTCTTTGCTTTGTTAAAGTTGATTAGATGGAATTTTGCATGGCTCAGTTTCATGATACGATTTTTGATGTTTCTTATTACAGCTATTTTATGCGTTAATGGACAATTGGAAGTGAAATTTAATAATCTACTGGAAGTGGTGGGTTTGCGATAGAGATCGGTGATAACATGATCTCCATCCCTTATCAATGTCAAATCCAGGAATGGCAATGTTAAATTGTTTTCTTGTTCTATTGTGAACTGGATCCTACTGTGTATTCCATTGAATAAGTTCAATGTTTTCTGAACGTCTTCCTTGTGGACAACTAGCACCATATCATCAACATAATACCTTAACCATATTATCTTTATATTATTTTTGCTCTATTGACAACGTAGTCCATCACAATGTTGCTAAGGCTAGGACTGCATGGCGATCCCATACTGACTCCATCTAATTGTCTGAAAAATCGTCCATCATATTGGAAAAAGCTATTGTCAAACATATATGTGACGAGTTCTATGAAACTATTTTTGGATGTGATGTTTGTGTATCCAGATATGCAAAGATTATAATCTTTGCAGATATGATGTTCCAGTTATCATTAAGAATTTTAATTACAAGATCTTTCGAAATTGACGGAAACAAATTTACTACATCCAAAGATATCAGAATGTACTCTCTGGGAATGACTATTTGTGATATTTGCTCTTTTAATTCATAGCTGTTCTTAATGCTATAAGTCAGGGTGGTTGTCATTTGACATAGTATCTCATGTATATATTTTGATATTTTATATGTTGGTGATTGTATAGAAGATACAATGGGACGAAACTTTAATGGACCTTGTTTGTGTGTTTTTGGTAATGCATACATTCTAGCTGGTATGCTGTTGTGTGTTTTTAAGTTTTTTTCTGTGTAGTTATTGATGTGTCCTCGTATATGTAATTGAGAAATCAAATTGTTACCATGTCTTTGTGTTTTTGCTGTTGGGTCCTTTGTTAGTTCTTGGTACATCATTTAAAATATCTTCTATCCCTTGTTTATATGTGTCAGTTGTTAAAATGACGCTTGTCTTATCCTTATCAGAGTTTGTTATCATTATCTCCGGATGTTGCTTGATGAAAGCTCTAGCCTGTTGTATTTCTGAATGAATTTCCTCTCCTTCTCTATCAAAAAATGTTACAGGAATTTTTTATTCGACAGTGAATTATCTTCAAATTGACATAATAAGCTTTTGCATCGAACGTTTTGTACTCGGTGGGCCACCCTCAACCTGATATTTTTCAATACGGACCTGCATATTTTTTGCCACCTTTCAAAATAACTTTTAACGCTGAATTCAACGGTATATCATACAAGGTCATTCAAAGTTGATTTTCAGGTGATTTTGACCCTTATTATTTCTTTGGGTCGGATCTGTATTACATTTATCTTAAGTTTAATTAACAACATGCAATACATTTCGATAAAAACATTGATATCGTTGATATATGTACTTGTTTTTTCTTACATACCAACAACTCTAGGTTTATTGAATGTATTATTTTCAAGAAGTAGGCCGTGGATAAAAAAAACAAGAAATGACATTGTATGATATATCATTGAATTCAGCGTTAAAAGTTATTTAGGAAAATGTCATAAAATATGCAGGTCCGTATTGAAAAAAATCAGGTTGGGTTGAGAGTGGCCCACCGAGTACGAAACGTTGGATACAAAATCTGATTATGTCAATTTGAGGATAATTCACTGTTGAATAAAAAATTCTTGTAGCATTTTTTGATAATATTTGAAATAAAGTGGGAAAAAAAGAAAAATCAAAATGACAGAATTCACTTTTCTTATGATATCTCAATAACCGGCTCTGATAATCTCGATTTGTTTGAACTGCTTGACAATGCTTCTAAGAATGCAACTTTTTCTCCATTTGACCGACCTTCTAACTATTATGGTTTAAAAGGTACCAATACAATACCATTGAAGAAGTGGCCACCCTGTATATTGTTGATACTTTGATAAATAGTGAATATTTTGAACCTTCAAATCCATATACTTTAGAAGCCAAGGAATTTCAATAAAACATGGAAAGACTAAACAGAATTGGAATAATATGCTCGAAAAAGGGCACTGCCTGAAAGTTTGCCGACCATTTTAGTTTTCTCATGTGAAGTCTCGAAGATCTAAGTTTCATTCACCCCAAATCACGATCTCCAAATATATTTTAGATGGGACAAAAACCACAAATTAAAAACTATGCTTGTATTCACTAATTTTATTCAAAATCTCAGCTATCAAATTGCAAAATAATTTTAAATTGTGTCGGTATAATAAAGCCTATCAACACTCACTTCAATTCATTCGAAATGACTCCCATTTCTTATCCAGACAACTTCGATTTCTTTAATTCTTCCAACAAAGGTTGATAACCTGTTTCTTGAATTATTTTTATTGTTGTTGCTTCCAGTTATTGACTTTCGAGACTGAGGAATGATTCGATCTGATTCGATTTATTCAGTTCGATTTCCAGAAATTAAATAGTGTTTGGCATGTTTAAATTTCAAGTTTCCGCCAGCACCTAGGCACGCTGTGGGGTGCATTTAGTAGCCTTATGAGGCTACGTCAACGCCAATTGGTTTCATTGAATAGGAACTACCATTTTAAAATATCCATAGGCAGGTAAGCTCAAATTATTCTGAACCAAATATCTACCATAAAAAATGGAGAAAATTTTACGATGGCGTCATAAAAAACGTCTTTTATTGAGATCCGACTAAATTGACCAAATCTTCAGGAATTCCACTTTTGAAACACCCAATGAAACTTCTTCTTTACATGGTGTAGGTACTTATATGTATAAACTGCTCCACATGAGTTAGGGATATTGACTCAAATTGCAAAAAAATATAGTTAAAATAAGATTTTTGTGATGAAAATTCATATTAATATGATTTCAAATTGCAAATTAATTTTAGCCTGTAGGTCTGCAGCGTATACAGGGTTGTTAAGAAAAATCGAGTAAAATAACGAAATTTTATTCCCAGAGAATTCAAGCATTTTATATTTTAAGACCTCCATGGGCATCAATAACGGCTAGACATCTTCTTTGCATACTACACACGCGGTTGTTGAACATTTCTTGAGGAATTTGGTTCCATAAACGGGGCAGAAGCTCTCTCAGATCATTTAAGGATTCTGGGGTAGGTTGATGATTATCTAATCTTCATTGGAGCATATCCCATGCATGTTCTTTGCAATTCAAATCTGGTGAGTGCGGAGGTATTGGTAAATGTGGAATACCAAGCTCCTCGCGCGCATTCTCAACTATGGCTGCACGGTGCGGTCTAGCGTTATCGTCTAGAAGTTGAAAAGTCTCACTAGTAGCAGCGTGAAAATTTGGCACAACATTGTCAATGGCATGCTCCCTATAGTGTAAGGCGTTCATATTCCCAGGACAAATGTGTAGATCTGTGCGCCCGTTGAAACATATCCCGGCCCAAACCATAACACTACCCCCTCGGAATGGATGGACTTCTTGGACATAGCGACGATTACGGGGTATGCGTGGGATTGTCCATACCCTTATTCTTCGAGAATCTGAAAATCGTCCATATCTGGATTCATCAGTGAAAAGGACACTACGCCATCGATCGTTCCAATTGATATGTTGCCTTGCCCATTCCAGTCTTTGACGCCTATGGTCACGTGTTAATGGAACTCGTTTTAATGGACGTCTAGAGCCTAGATTCACCTCTCTCAAACGTCGTCTGATGGTTTCTATGGAAACTTGGACTCCATCTGCATATTGAAGAGTATTCCGTAGCATTCTACACGTAGATGTAGGGTTTCTTCTCGCCGAAACGGTGATGAAACGATCCTGAGCAGGTGTTGTTTTTCATCGCCCACCAAGCCTTTGTCTTTCCAACACGGAACCTGTCTACCTGAACCTATTCCAAAGTCGAGATATCACACTTTGGCTGACTTGGAGCCTTTCCGCTACAACAACCTGAGTTAGGCCACCATGTAGCATTACGATAGCCCTATTAGCCTCAGCGTTTGTTAATTTACGTCTTGGCATTTTCAGAAAACTCGTTTCAAATCGAAGCCGTTGATAAACTGACTTTATTTCAAAGAACATTCATGAAGCATATGCAAAGAACCAAACTTCAGAATAAAGGCGACCAGATTGACGAAATGTCTTACTGATTTTTATTGGATCGATTCAAGTTGTTATTGAGTTTTAAATGATTTTACAGCGATTTTCTCGAAGATTACATACTTTTACAAACGATTGAATACGATATCCCTAGCTCTTGTGGAGCAGTATATTTATAAGGCGGCATAACAAGTATTGCACGCGGGCGATCAAAATAACTAGTGGCGGGCCTGATCCTGTTGGAACCAAATCGTATTATTCGTATTCCGTGGAACTTGAGGATTAGCTTGATCAGGTTATAAATTTTCCAAAGTTGGAACGACACCATTTTCGAGTAGTGCTAAATTATTACAGTTAAGTTGAAGACATAAACGTTGAATCCAACTAAAAATGAAAAATCTGTCAGGCTATACTTCTGAGATTTGATAAATGGAAATCAACATCCCCCAATCTGGATCTATACGGTCCTGAAGTTAAAGTCGTAACGCATCCCTTAATGGGTTATTTATGGTTGCCATTTATTCGAAACTCGTCGACATAATTCTTTATTGCTCATCGTGGTGCAGTTAGAAGCGGCAGTGCACCGGCCATATAGCACGTTGGGGGAAAAATACGGTTCAGGAGATCGAAATTGTTTTATAATACGTGCAGAAACTTCATTCCCTAATCCCTATAGATATTTGTCTCAATTATGACTCGAATCATGCAGATTCTTCTCAGCGATTAAACGATGCATGATCTCGAGGGTAAGGGCGGTTGAAGGGGTAGAACATGGCTTTACGTTCCAATTATTGAACGCATCCAGTTGGGATCTCAGCGATAATGTTTTGACATTTCTCAATTTTTTTCATCTGACCCTCTACCCATTAATGATGGTGTTCCACAGAGATCGATTCTGGCACCAACACTGTTTCTGCTTCACGTCAACGATTTGATGCAGGCAACTTCATGTCTAGTACACTTTTTCGCCGATATAGTACCCTCCATACCTCCTTCTCTTCCAGGGCTCCAATACCAGCCCGCCAAATCATAAACGAACGAGGAAGAATAGACCCCACCCCCTAGTGGAACTCGAAATTGACAATAATCCCTTGATAGAAGTTCAATCGATCTCTAATATTTCCAATAAATCAATTTATGGCCTTCCCCGGAACAAATTCATTCCCCCCCCTGATAGGCTGTCTGGATCCGCCAGTGAGTTATCCCTACCAAAAATTCCATCACTCTAAAAAACACTCAATAGATCCTGCTAGTTAGGAGAATCAGTTGTGGTCTGTATAGGCTTTGTTACAGTGTTCTTACGGCCACTGTTAATTTTCGACCCAACCGTGAATGGTGGCCCACTACCGTCCGACTAAAAAATTTATTGTATGTGATGGATAAGAAACTGATGAAAAATTTGATTCAAAAGCTTCAAGGGTTATAACTATTGATATCTTCGATTCAGCATGTCTTCTTGACGACCCCTCATCATTGAAATCCACTCATTCCACATTATTCCTCTACCGAAATAAATCAATCAAAAAACTGAAGTTTCATCATCGGAATGAATCTGGTAAAAACATGAAACAACCCCATGCATCATCAGGCCGCTGTATCCTTGTTGATGAATAGCCAAAATATGAAAATTCCGTATTCACGGCCCACTACGTTTTCCGGACTCCGGAAGTGCGTCAGCACCGGAAACATCGATGACTCCGCCGGCAAAGAAACGAACAAAAGTTTCCTTTTCCTCTTTCGGGAAGGGAGTCTAGGATAGATTTATATTGGACGATCTCTTTTATGGACTTGTTTACTGTTCCGAAGGAGAAACTGCTGCTGCTGATGCGTTGTAGGGGTTTTTTCGGAAGACTTTCCGGTTTTTCCGGATCGGATTGATTGTCAGTTATTGATAAAAATTGGGGTATGATCTCTATGCAGGAGATTCTTGGGTTTACCGAATCCTAAGATTGCAGTTCAGTTCATTTCGATGCGGTATGAAATAGTGAATTTTTGCCAATTAAAGTGAAACGCACTGTATGTTGACTCGTGTATATTATACGCATACATCCGCATTGTTTGAGAGACTTGTGTGAATTCCAAAGATGAATTCTGCATTTGTGATTTTGTTGAGTCTTGATGTTTGAAAAAGTCTGATCAATATTAGATTTATTGTGTTACATTAGAGTTCGGTGAGATGCAGATAATAAAAAATTATTATTTGAGAGATTATTCTGAAATTCTAAAATATACGAAATTGGTTATAAAAACATGCCCCCTCTAATCCGCCAGTGCTAAGAGCCACAGCATTCAACGAGATCCAACTTACGATTGTAAGCACTCTTGATCCTCGAGTGATTAATTGAGACACAAACATGGGGATCCCGGAAATACAATTCGGGATTCTCTGGAGTAAGAACGTCCGATAGATGGCGACGATAAGCATTTTATCAGCGACTTAGTAATTATAACTAGTGGAATGGTTAATGTAATAAACAGTCCGACCCTAGCAATATAGTTAAGTAGTAAACCCTTATGATTTTAATAGGCTCGCACTTCAAGAAGGCAAGGGACGGATTCAGGAAAGGGTCCATTGTATAGGGTAGTTCTTTATTAACCTCAACCAAAATCAAACCGAGAAGTACTCAAGACATTTTCATAAAAAAAATTTCAGTGTGTTATTCGGTATGATGAGAAAATCTTAAATATACTGCTCCCCAAAAGTTAGGGATATCGTATTCAATCGTTTTTAAAAGTATGTAATCTTCGAGAAAATCGCTGTAAAATCATTCAAAACTCAATAACAACTTGAATCGATCCAATACATTTCGTCAATCTGGTCGCCTTTTTTCTGAAGTTTGGTTCTTAGCATATTCTTCATGAATGTTCTTATTTTGAAATGAAGTCAGTTTATCAACGGCTTCGATTTGAAACGAGTTTTCTGAAAATGCCAAGACGTAAATTAACAAGCTGAGGCTAATAGGGCTATCGGAATGCTACAGGGTGGCCTAACTCAGGTTGTTGTAGCGGAAAGGCTCCAAGTCAGCCAAAGTTTGATATGTCGACTTTGAAATATGTTCAGGGAGACAGGTTCCGTGTTGGAAAGACCAAGGCTTGGTGGGCGATGAAAAACAACACCTGCTGACCTGCTCAGGATCGTTTTATCACCGTTTCGGCGAGAAGAAACCCTACATCTACGTGTAGAGTGCTACAGAATACTCTTCAAAATGCAGATGGGGTCCAAGTTTCCATCGAAACCATCAGACGACGTTTGAGAGAGGTGAATCTAGGTTGTAGACGTCCATTAAGAGGAGTTCCATTACCATGTGACCCTAAGCGTCAAAAACTGGAATGGGCAAGGCAACATATCAATTGGAACGATCGATGGCGTAGTGTCCTTTTCACTGATGAATCCAGATATGGACGATTTTCAGATTCTCGAAGAATAAGGGTATGGGCATATTACGCATACCCCGTAATCGTCGCTATGTCCAAGAAGTCCATCCATTCCGAGGGGGTAGTGTTATGGTATTGGCCGGAATATGTTTCAACGGGCACACAGATCTACACATTTGTCCTGGGAACATGACCGCCTTACACTATAGGGAGCATGTCATTAACAATGTTGTGCCAAATTTTCACGTTGCTATTATTGAAACTTTCCAATTTCTAGACGATAACGCTAGACCGCACCGTGCAGCCATAGTTGAGAATGCGCGCGAGGAGCTTGGTATTCCACATCTACCAATACCTCCGCACTCACCAGATTTGAATTACATAGAACATGCATGGGATATGCTCCAAAGAAGATTAGATAAACATCAACCTACCGCAGAATCCTTATGATCTGAGAGAGCTTCAGCCCCGTTTGTGGAACCAAATTCCTCAAGAAATGTTCAACAACCTCGTGTGTGTAGTATGCAAAGAAGATGTCAAGCTGTTATTGATGCCCGTGGAGGCCATACATTGTATTGATAGTCTTAAAATGCTTAAATTCTCTGGAAATAAAATTTCGTTATTTTACTCAATTTTTCTTAACCACCCTGTATAGTGTATACGCTGCAGACCTACAGGCTCAAATTAATTTGCAACTTGAAATCATATTAATATGAATTTTCATCACAAAAATCTTATTTCAACTATATTTTTTTGCAATTTAAGTCAATATCCCTAACTCATGTGGAGCAGTTTTTTTTTACCCTGAGTTTGGTCAGAAAGGGCTTTCTAATGTTTCCTCATTATAGTGGGAAAAAATTCAAAAAAAACTTATTGGCGATAAAATTTTATTTAAGTACTCGATAATTTGTATCCTAGCTCTCCCAAATTTCATGTTCAATTGGAACTATAGCTGAATTACTTAGTCTCTGCTGGACGCTCCAGAAGAGACTCATACATTTGGAAGAGATTGAGTAGAGTCTTGTTATTTTTATTCCAATTGGAGAGAAGGGACAATCTAAATGTGTTAATAAAGATATTGAGATGATTTAATCCTGCTCATTATTACCAAACACCATGACTAATTGAAATCACAAAACAATCTGAAGAATGGTAAAAAAACTAAAAAATTATAAAATCTTCATTAATATTCAGATTTTTTAGGCTACATTTGTATTACATTTTAGTTTTTGATATTGTACCAAATTTCACTTGATTTTTTATTTTTTCTCTTCTGATTTATGCAATAAACATGAAAATGGTTAATTTTTTTAATAGAGAATGACGCGACCTTTCAAACGATGTCCCACAAGTCTATACTTCTGATTTGAAAACAAAGGGGCTTTTCTCATTTTACATAACTGAAAATTCTTCGGAAATTCTAAGACAAATATGTACATCACTTTCAAAACACATACGAGCAATCGAAATCGATTGGTTGATTGATTGATATTGTTTATACTGATTACTCCTGGGTTTTTTCCAGTGATGGAACTTGGAATTGAAATAAAACACATTTAAATTGAGATTGAAGCCATTCATTTTACACACAACCAAACTTATATGGAATCACCCAGTATTAAGATGAAATATTATTTTGATATCTTTTTCGTTAGAAGCAAATAAAAAGTGCATGTGTTTACTCACAAAAACAGTTAGGTTCATAAGCACTTGATAAGATTTGGCTTTGCAGTGTCGATTTTACCATTTCGTTCGAACGTCGCAGTGAATTTAAATTTTTTTTGCGTTTTAAAAAAAATGCCTTATGTGGGGTTATCGGAAGTCCAGAGAGGAAGAATTATTACTCTGGCAGAACAAGGTATGTCACAAAGACAGATTGCAAGAACGGTGGGGGTTACACAAGGGGTTGTTTCAAAAACCTATGCAAGGTTTCTGGAGTTAGGAACCCTAAAGAATAGGCCGAGAAGAAGTCGTGGAAGAGTAACTACAGAAAGGCAGGATCGCTTTTTAGCCCAAACAGCAAGAAGAAATCCCGCAGTATCTCATTCAGAGCTTCAAAGGCAATTTTTGCAAGCTACAGGTGTTAGTGTTTCTGTCGAAACTAGCAGAAAAAGACTTCGCGCTCGGGAATTATTCAAGAGAAGAGCGTTAAGAGTTCCAGAACTATCAAGGCAAAATAAAGTTGACCGTTTTAATTGGTGTTTAGAGCATGAAAATTGGACTATTGAAGATTGGAAAAATGTCTTATTTTCGGATGAGACCAGAATTGGCCGACGATCAGACGACCGGCGTGTTCGCATTTTAAGAGGTAGAGGGAGGCAAGCTTGGCTCCAAGCTGCAAGACCGATCCCTAAATACAAAGGAGGTACTGTAATGTTTTGGGGCGGAATTATGTTTGGTGAGAAAACTCCTTTAATTCCCATTAGACAATCTCTGACAGGGCCTAGGTATGTTGATCTATAGTGCTACAACCTGTAGTGAAGCTCTGGCGAGGTGCTTTTGGAGATTATTTCCTATTTATGCAGGATAATGCACCTCCACATACCAGCAGAGTTGCAACAAATTTTTTCGAAACAGAAGGTGTGACTGTTTTAGAGTGGCCTTCTTGTTCACCGGACCTTAATCCTATCGAGCACTTGTGGGATAGGATCAAAAGAAAAATTAGAGCTCGTCAAAATAATCCTGGTAACGCATAGCAACTTATACAAGCGGCTTTAGAGGAATGGGCAAATGTTACAGAAGAAGAAATTAACAACTTAATAGAAAGCATGTCTCGTCGAATTCAAGCTTGTATCAATGCCAGGGGTGGTAATACTGATTATTGATTTGTTAAAATCGTTTTATTTGTTGTTCAATTCTCATTTACATAAAAATTATTTTTAGAGAAATTTACACTTAATTTTCTGTTCTATTATAAAAATAATCTTTTAATAATTTATATTATTTTTGTAATAAACTTGTTTTGGGAAAACTGCTCTTCACTTTTCAGCGACTTTTTTTTAATTAAAATTCGTTTTTTCCAAATAACAGGGTGATTCCATATAAGTTTGGTTGTGTGTATTTGACTATTTCACTCATTCCATTTTTAGTGAGGAAGTGCATGCAAGCCGGCAAAACTAACAAGTTGGTTTCCAGCGATAAAATTTTTGACGTTTCTCAAATTCATAGATATCTTCGGAAATGACTACCATAGACATAGAGAAAGAAAACCCTTTCCTTTGATCACTCACAGCATTATATGAATACAATACCAAGAATGATCGAGAAACAAGTGTTTACGTTTTCACTCAAGAATTTGTAGATGAACGAAAACCGACCCTCCGAACAATCCCTCCAACGTCTTCAGTCGTCAGGCCCTATTTTGACAAACTAGCGCCCTCATGACGCAGCCATGTGGAAAGTCGGGTTGTCAGCGACGCTACCCCGGAATGGATGCTTGCCCCGTGCCGTAAATTATTGTTATCGCTATCGTGATCGCTCGCCCCGTCCGATTTGTTTTTATGTCAACTTCCCTACCCCGATGGTTATCCCCAGAACTAGAAAGGGCGGAAATATTGTCGTGAATCTTAATTATCCGCCATTTTTCAATGGCAAGAATTGCGACGAAGATGAAATAACTAATTCGGTTGGATTCTCTCTGCTTTTTGCCCGAATGCCTGTTTCGCCACTGGCTGATATAGTCGCGGATAAGCTATTCATAACTTATCCAACAGATATCCCAAAAAATTTTTTTTCACAGGTGTCGGATAGATAACACTATCCGATAAACTGCCGGATAATTTAACACTTGGATAACGTGGCTGATAAATTTATATTCGGTGGATAACCCTATTTCGTTCATGACGAGTGCAACTAGTTTAAGTTCATCTGTTGAGTAGATGTGTCCTCGAACTCGAAGCTCGACATTCAGGGCTATTCACTAAGCAAAGTTGTTATGGATAGCAACTGTAAATCGTCGTTATCCCATGTAGGTAATAAGCATGGGATAACGACGATTTACAGTTGCTATCCATAACAACTTTGCTTAGTGAATAGCCCCGATTGTTTAGATATATCGTAATATCAATGAGGTTCTGCGATAGAGATAAGAATATTAGAAATGATTTTAGTTGATATCTGAATATGTACCTAAGTGAAATTTCATACCGGTTTACCATCTGAAGTGAATTCAATCCATTCTTCCTGTATATTATCGCAATCATGGCATTATGGATTTGTTGAATTACACTGCGCAAAAAAATTAACGAACATTATGGAAATCTCAAATTTATTCTACAACTGAAGGTGTTCTCAATGATAATTATTTTTATCAGAATTATGCATGCATATGTTATCCACTTTCAACGTTTTTCTTCAATACAGATGTTTTCTCCCAGCAGGAATAAAAAAAGATGATATTATCAGATTTTGAATGTATTGGCTCCATTCTAAAATCAGTTGTTCTCGATCAATTCTAGTGATCAATAGATTTTCTTTCGTTTGATTTTCTACACTCGATCGCTATGCACCGCGAAACACGCAATTTGACTCAAGAGGAATGTGCCCAAGCGGTAGTTTTGCGAGAAGGAGGGTGGACATACACAAGAATTGCAGAAAGGTTTGGAGTTTCCCATACAAGTGTGTCCAGAATGTTGCAGCGATTCAGGGAGACAGGTATGAATGTCCGAAGACCAGGACAGGGTAGACCACGGGTATCAACTGCCATTCAAGAACGTTACTTGAGAGTTTCTCCGTTGAGACAACGGTTTGCAACCGCTCGCCTCCTTCAAAATCAGCTTGAGCAAACTCATGAGGTGCAAATTAGCACTCAGACAATAAGAAATCGCCTCAGAGAATATGATTCAAGGCCTCTTGTCGCGGCAAGAGGCCCAGCTCTTACCCCAGCCCATCGAAGGGCGCGTTTGGATTTTGCGAGAGAGCATAACCATTGGGAAGAGGCCGATTGGGAAAGAGTTCTCTTCACAGATGAGTCTAGAACTAGATTCTGCCTCTACCATCGTGATCGACGTTCCCTTGTATACAGACGTCCACATGAAAGATATTCTCAGTGCAATTTCCTGAATACTACTGGTTTCGGGGGAGGATCGATTATGGTATGGGGTGGAATATCTTTGACTGCTCGCACAGACCTAGTGGTCGTTGATAATGGAGCTATGAATGCTGATAAGTATATAAGGAACATTCTTGAAGAGCATGTAGTGCCATTTGCCCCATACATTGGTGAAAATTTCATTTTTATGGACGATAATGCCAGACCCCATCGTGCGCGCATCGTTCAGGAGTACCTTGAAAAGGTTGAAGTCTCTCGAATGGAATGGCCAGCAAGAAGTCCAGATCTCAATCCGATTGAGCAGATTTGGGACAACCTCAATAGAAGGCTGAGAAGTTCAGAAAATCATCCAGCTACTCTTAATGACTTAGGAATCCAACTCGGAGAAAACTGGAAAGGATTAGATCAGAGCATTTTAAGATCACTCATTTTGAGTATGAACCGTCGTTGCCGAGCTGTAATAAACGCAAGGGGTGGAAATACCAAGTATTAAATCACTTATCAGCATTTCAGTAGAGGAGAAGGTGGTATTATGGAACCCCAGTTTGTTTTTATTTTATAATCCGAAGATATTTGTGTTTATCTTCTTGTTTTTTGTATCAATAGGCCCTATATATATTCAGTTTGTGTTCATTTGAACGAATTTAGAATACTTGCAATATTGAACAAGATACACTTAATTATTTCGAAAAGCTCAAAATTGGACTCCCAAGAAAGTAGGCTGGTAATATGGACCCTTTGAAAAAATGAGAACTTATATTCAAAGAAATGCATTTTTGGGTGCATAAACAAAAAATATCAATCCCACTTATGATAATTATATTTTATAATTCATAATATAAGATTATGAACGACGGAAGTCACACGTATATGCATCCTTGACACACCAATCGGAAAAATCGTTGTGTGCCCATAACTCGCACATCAGATACTGAATCCACAGAAATTGAAGTCTCCAATTCTATTTTGTGAGGAAAGCTGGTCATTACTGCAGCAGATGAAGCTTTCCGTCCTCTGTTCGACATTTTTTTCTTAGGTTGTGGTACCATCACCTTTGGGGTTCCATATTATCAAAAACACATGTTACAGTACATCGCTTGGCAAATTTTATGGAACCTCGTAGAATGCATTATCACCTACTAGGTTTCAACAGAAAAGCCCTATTTTAGCCTGGCAGAATACTAAAATATATAAAACTCAGATTTAAATCTTTTTTATGTTGACGCGAATTCACGGCATCAAAGTTTCGTTCAACCCATTCACACATAACCCCTCACAGTTGGATAACTGCTGCGTACTATACGCTGCAGTTTTCCACACAAGTTGTTCCAGAAGTGACAAAGGATATTAAACTTTTTGAACGGTAGATATCACGGCCAGTTCAGAATTAACCAAGGGTTCCATATTAGCAGCAGGGTTCCATAATACCACCTTCTCCTCTATTTTGAAAATTGTTCATTTCTCTTCTTTCACATAAGATTCGGTGAAATCCTGAATTTTTCTTCCATTTAATGTGTCTTGTTTCGAGAGAACATAAAAAATAAGTTATAAAGTCAATGTAGAGTTAACTTTCATTAAAATTGAGATTTTCAGAATGTGCGTTAATTTTTTTGCGCAATGTATTAAATACCATACTATTTCCAGAAAAAAGTTGATGTTTCAAATTTTTGATTCAAATACTTTTGTGTGACATCGAAATGTTTTCATGAGGACTTGTGTTGCTTGCTGTCAGCAAATATGTATATAATCATTATTTCTCTATTTCTGTATCGTAATGAGTTCATTACAGTACTAAAAAGAGTGCTGTAATGAACTCATTACAGCATTGTTTTCAGTTATATTTTTCGTTTTTTGGTTGTCTGCACTGGCTTCCGATCCAAACGATTTTCAACACACGTCAATTTGGAAATGTCAATTTCGTAAGAGTCACCAACTGCCAAGATACAATACAAAAGTCACTAGGATGTATTAATCTGAATTTTTCATTGAATTTCAACGAAATTCGACTGAAATAGAGAAAATATCGTCTAATACTCGTTGCAGAATGCAATTCCAACACTCATGCGTTTTCTACGGGATTCGATGTCGATTCGATTTTCGACCACAAAAATGGCTTTTGACAACTGTTGTCAATTTTGAAAATGCAGATTAATTCGAATTTTACTGAAGAAGTCGAAGATAAAGTATAGTGTTCAATTCGCGGTAATGGTCATAACACACTTGATGAATTACACCCCTCGCCTGACGGCTCGGGCTGCAAAATTCATCTGCTTGTGTTATGACTTACATTACCGCTCATTGAACAATATACTATTACTTGAGAATATTCAGATTCTTTGTTTCTCACTATTTCTATCCATACAATTTGTAGTTTAAGATAATCCGGGTGGGTACAGAGAAACAAGACCTTATGCAAGTTTTTTCTAACTCATCATTTTAATTTTTGAAGATTTACTCAAGCAGATAAGGAAGATCATGGACTAACAATTTGATGTGCATGTCCAGTACTTGTTGAAATATCAACATCCAACCCTCTTTATATCTATTATTACAAGCTATGATCAAAAAGTACCAAAAATCGTGATTTTATTGATTCTAATTCAGAAAACTGCAAGCGCCTGAATAGACGTATGTCTCTTCTGCCTCCAGTTGGATACGCCTATGAACCTATCGTTGAGACAGCATTAGCTGTGACCAATAACACAAAACGTGGTCTAATATTTATGGCAAAATAATGAGGATTTCATGACAGAGATACCTACCTACTACAATCCTATCTCTTCGTGATACCACAATTATCTGAGTAGACGGATTTTTTTGTGTTGGTGGTGGAAATGTAACTAATTTTGGTCACCGATTCTCGAGACCCCTATTTTTGATTTTTGCCAGGAGGAACCCTGTTTCGGAGTGAATTTCGCCCCTCATGAGTCGAACCTCATCGTTTATGTCCATTTTCGTCTAAAAATTCCACAATAACCAATAACTGACATTCGGACAAATTATAATAAGATTCTTGTCCGAGAAATTGCGCAAAAATCATGTGGTGTCAGTTCATAAAAATTTGAGACTATTTTAACTCCAAAAATCGTAGATTTTATATCGATTTCATATTGCATTCAAATCGTTAAAGGGGAGCAGCCTCCAATGAATTTAGGTTTTCATTATAATCAACCAGACATATTGATCAGAATTTATGGTGGATGCATTAATATATTATTTGGTATAATTGACATATCCGAAGCAAATCCACAGTTACTATATTTCAAAAGAGACGCGTTTACAAATAATTATCTCCAGTATCCATCGTTATTCTTTCGTTACAGTCCTTCACGAATCAGGATTATCAGGAACCTCTATTTCCATAACTCACCAGCGCTACGCCACTGTCCTTATCCAATTTAGTTCAAGGCATTCCCAACTAAGGGCGCCACCGACGCCAGAGTGCGAATTCCCAACTTGCCAAACCTACGAACCAAGAGACCCTATGGCAACAATTAACAATGTTTTATCAGTTTATCATTACAAACAAGGATCCTTGCAATAAATGACCTTCGTTACATGCACAGTTTGACCAGACATTTGGGAATAATGAACAAACACCGTGCTATATCTTCGAAAATGAGCTGGTTAGTCACTCTCCGATAGCACATTCAATAATTCGTGAGACGAAAGACGAAACGTGACAACGTTGCCGTATAATCTAGTAAAAGATTCACCGTGAATTGGGCGTGTTGGTTTTCACAAATAATCGAACATTTATGTGTATTTTTATTATAATGTACTAGTTTAATAATTGTATCAGGTAAGCAGTGGAAATTTTGATATATTATTCTTGTATTGCTATCGAAAATCAGCCATAGAATTGGTGTATATCAGAGAAAATAGTGTTTCTTGAATGCATCTGTGCTGGGTTACTTCACTTCTAATTTTGTCAATAACTTGGTGTGCCTGAATCCTTGAATTAAGCCAATTTTTCATGTAGATTAACTACAAAAATTAGATTTATGCTTAACTGTATAATATTGTAATATAAATCGTTTTGTGTTAATGCCCTTTTATGGTTATTGGAATTAATCGAACAGCTGACAGCTCGATCAATTTCTATGTTTATTTATTAAATGTATCACATCAATCCAATTGAATATTCCCTAGTTTGTTTGCGTTTGATCAACGCGTTTATTGATTATGCTTTTGAATTATAAGATGTGAAGTTTGTTATGTTGGAAATTAAGATAATCAATATTCGGCGTGCTACTTGAAAGTTGAGCCCTATTTCATTGCAGGGGCTATTCTGTGAACTTCTATGTTCGTTTATTCCAGGGGAGGTTGAGGGAAAGGCAGTGGTGTAGGGAAAGGGTGGAAATCTGGTTACATTGGATATGACTTGATACTTCTCAATTCTGCCTGATATGTTTCGATTATATTTTTTAATCTTTTTGAAAAAAAGTGTCAGCTATTAGAAAGAGTCCTTGCTTTTATAATTAACAAAAAAAATTTGATTTACGTCAATGATACCTAGTTGTTTTAAGAATGTTCTCATTAACATCGTGCTTAATCACTAGTGTACAAATTACCTTGATGAAATTTGAGGATGAGCTATTATTATCATTATTGTCTGTTCCAAAAGATGTTAGAAATGATATTTTCAACATAAATTGCCTTGATTGATAGGTGATATATTTTTGCACTCATTCTTCACTTTACTACCAAATTTGGAACTATGTATCCATGGAGGTGTATTATTTATTGCATTTTATCTGTTGAGAAAGTTTCCTTCACTGCGAATTCTGCAACAACCTACACGATTTAAAATAATCAATATCCGATCTCAAGATTGAAAAGTTGAATAACATACACTTTGCATACCTAATTTACGTTTATATTCTCGAGCCCACGACATTGAGATACACATGGCGTGAATGGTACCTGTTCGTTCATACATAACCTATATCACCCACGCGTATTACCTTTTTTTTCGATTCTTACTCCTCTTATAACCATTCAGTTCCTTCAATCGACCTACGTAGGAAATGCCTCTGGACAACATAATATTGATAATTTCTAAGAAGGGTACTCGATTATTTGTGAAAAATTAAGTACTTTGGTGTCCCGTACAAAAAAGGAAATTTAATGAATGTTACGGCCTAATTGAATGCAGGCCCTTTCCTTTCCACATTTTTTTGAAATTTAAAGAAACCTGAATAATTCGCAATTATGAATTCATACTAATTTAGAGTTAATTTCTCTGATCTACCTCAAATGCGAATTTTTTCCAATGAATGATCTGAAGACCTGCTAGTGATGCTTATTTCCTGTTCGAATCGATCTTTCGGTAGAAATATTTTGGGCGCCAATAAAAATTGCAGAGCTCTTGGTGATTTGCCAACAAGCCTGGCGCCTTTGGTATGGTATGAGAATCAGTTTAGTAATTGAAATTTGGTTGATGTCATATTTCCCGGTTTTGACAATGAATATACTGTGCACGAAAAATGTTCCGACCAGAATTATTCATTTCGATGAAAACATTCTTTTATTTGGTGTCAATTTTGAACTTATTCCAAACAGTAGTTTGTACCTACTTTTGATTCATCTGCAGTGTTTAGTCGCAAACTACAATATACAGGGTCATTCACGAAGGGTGTTCCTTAGATAATTTTTAGGAAGAATTCAGATTAACCGAATGGAATTGTATGTTTCTAAGTGAAATATGAATTTCACTTGGGAATTAAAGGGATTTTTATTGAAAAATAGAGGAAATCGAAACAGCAATCAAATCTACAGCCTGTATAATTCAATCTAGTTATTCTGAATCCCTCCTGAAAATTTCCTCGAGAATCCTGTAGACAAGAAGTGAGAACCATATAATATTAAAATCTAACCTTTCCGATTGTCCTCGTACATTGGAGCGGGCCTATGAAAAGTTGGTTGAACTGAAGAATGATACGTTACATCGGAAGTAAGTTTTTTTTAGTCTGGAGGTTTAGGGGCAATAGAAGCAGTGTTGATAGTAGAAGTATATTTAAGATGCAATGTGTTTACTTGGGATATTTACACTAGAGAGAGAGACATAAAGAGTACTGAAAGCTAAGGTGTGGTCTACACGTCGCGAAATACACTATGACATTTTTTCAAACATCAAAATTCCAAATCGTCACAGCTCCTGTGATCGATTTTTAATTTGAGTAAGTTACTTAATTCATATAAGACGCTCTGTATGAAGAAACATCAGACGTTTACGGAATGATTAAACTGATACATTAAGCAAAATACTGTAAAAATTTCGTTCATTCAGATTGAAACCGCGGTTTCTATAAGAATTTTGATGAACCCCTCAAAACACTGAAAAGTGAAAATATCTCAAAAATACGAATTATGTGGCACCGCCATGCTGAAATTTGAAGACTGAGGTATAAGTGTAAAGCTCTAGTTGTCCTCGAAAGAATTATGCCATGAAATACAGGGTGTTCCATTTGAAAAAGCTACCTATTTTTCCATAATTTTTTTTTATGCAACCTGTATACAGGGTTAGGATAAAGTTTGGCACCAAATTAATATCTTTAAAACGAAACGGGTGATATTTTTGAAATTTGGCAGCTGAGTGTAATGGACCACAATGCATCTGATGAGCATATTTTCATTAATGAGATACTTCCGGTTTAACCGGAAATGATAAAATTTTTTTTATTTAAATGGGACACCCTGTATATTTCTGCAGATTCTGAAAGAGCACTTTGTTTCGGATCTGTCCATATCGGGTTCCATGTAAAAATTCTCTATAAAAAGAAGAAATTCAGTGTTTTTGTACATTTGAGAAAAAATCTATTCAAATAAATAAATCGTTGTTATTTGTATCAATAGTGAGAAATAAAACGAAATACTTCTTTCTGCTTTTCATGACGTATTTTTTATGAAAATCTATAAAAAGAAGAAATACAGGGCTTTTATTAGTAGAAAAAATTTATTGAAAATAATTAAAAAAAAATCATTTTGAATGTTCGAAGTGCTTGCCATTCACCTCCTGACAATATGCCAGTCTATTCACAAATTCTTGAGTAACTTTTCTCAAGACTTGTCCATGTATTAATGCACATTCATCAAGAATCCGTTGTCTCAATTCCTCTTTTTACAGATAATTTTTACATGGAATCTGGTATGGACAGATCCGAAACAAAGTGCTCTTTCAGAATCTGCAGAAATATACAGGGTGTCCCATTTAAATAATTTTTTTTGTCATTTCCTGTTAAACCGGAAGTAGCTCATTAATGAAAATATGCTCATCAGATGCATTGTGGTCCATTACACTCAGCTGCCAAATTTCAAAAATATCGCCCGTTTCGTTTTAAAGATATTAATTTGGTGCCAAACTTTATCCCAACTCTGTATGTCAAGTAGGTAAACTGTGAATTTCTTGACCCAAAACTCTTACTAAAACCGGAAGCGGGTAATGAACCAAGCATAGAGAGGTGCAAAACAAAGAAAAGAAATTCGTTCGTGTGCCAAATTATCACAATACGGGGTGGGTCTTTGACTCGTAAATCATTACATAGTATAAAACGAAGTCGCTTTCGCTGTCTGTCCCTATGTATGCTTGAATCTTCAAAACTACGAAACGGATTTTGAAACGCTTATTTTAATAGATAAAGTGATTCAAGAGGAAGGTTTATATGTATGATACATGCATAATGTTGTAGAGAAACACTGAATTTACAGGTTTCTAATGTGATGTCGTAAATAAACCCATTTTTTACGCTTACATCGCAAACGCTGACTGAACCCCACGAGATAAATCAAAATAATGTACTCGGTATTGTACTCCTAAAAAAGGTCAACAAAAAAGTCCGCGATGGTATATGTCCATCTCTTAAGGATAACCCACAAAAACCATTTTTTTTCCTTCACATTTTACGGGAAAAAATGGCTTATTGTAATGTAATTTAATTGAAAATTTCCGAAGATATTACAGATTTAAAATGCACATAGCGGTGCGGCGCCGGCACTACCGTTGTTTGTAAGGATTGCATTGCATCCGTGGGAAGCCGGGGCGGGTCGCTAGTTTTTTATAACTGTTGATTCCTACCATCAGACTTGACAGTTTTTTCCATGCCATTGGGCGAAACTAGGTTTCGTTTGAAAGATACAGGGCTGACGAAAAGCTATTGAACAAACACTTTTTTGTCCTTATAATCAGAACCGATATTTCAAATGAACTGGTGAAGTGTTTTATCTTACAGCCTGATAGAATCTCAAATCCACAGAAATGTTGTATAAAACTACTTTGAAACCATAAAAGTTTCATATAACCACTTATTGTGGAAATCAAAGTATGTTTTCCTTTTATCCGATAGAGTCAATTGAAGGGGAATGTAACCGTTTCAAGAAATCATATTTTCTTTCAAAACTGTGACACTTATTTTTTAATTTTGAATTATGATTCGCAGAAGGGTTGTTCAGGGTTGCATCACGAGAAAGATAATTGGGAAAAAGATTTTGAGTCACAATATTCGAAAGATCGCACCACAACGAACTAACTCCCAAAATATTCGTATCACCAAAAAATGTTTTCGGTGATGTACCTATTTTACCTATTTCACATTTTCGCTCAGACGTTGAGTTTTGGGAGACCCTGTATATTGAAAATAATTAATAACTTATCAAGGAGTGTGATACCGCCTTAAGCCTTTCGCCGATGCTCTCAGTTCTGTGCTAGGTACATGAATGTGTTGGTTCTTGTGTTATCACGATAAGTGTGTATTTCCTTTCTGCGGCGTGAGTAAGCCGGAACAGATAAACCACGGTGGTCTTATCTGTGTTCTGAACTTGGAAAAAAACATCAGTCATCACTTTGCCCTGTACAAGCATAAGAATGCGGCTAGGAGCATAGAATAATCTATTCTTCTAGGGACTACAGTGGCTTTATACGTAAGACAGTGGCGACAATAGACGTTCACGTTTTGATTGGTCGGACTGTTTTCGACCACTAATGGCGGACTTTCATTGTATTGTTGTCATGTATCTGAACATAAAGCTCAAGATCGAGTCAAATGTCAAACAGCTCGACAATCGAATGTAGAAAAATATCCGCCATGTTTGTGCAAAAACGTGTTCTATGTCCCTATTGTCGCCACTGTCTTGTATAAAGCCACTGTACTAGGGACTAGATGCCTAGAATGTTCAGTCATCGAACTAGCTAGGAGCATAGAATGCTCCTAGGAACTAGGGACCTATCGATTACAGAAATCTTTGACATAAAGTTCCCCAATGTTACAGACTACCGTTATAAATGTGACGGCCGCTGTATGACGTTACCGCGTCGTAAACCGTATACCTTTAGGTCTATTCATATGGTCTAATCCAGCCGAATCCCGAAAATAATCAAATTCTTCTGAATCTTCTCGGCAACGTATCGCAGTCAAAACAACAGGAAGCTGCGCTGTGATACTTTGGAGGAAAAGAAGATAGGCCAGGTGCTTATTAATAAATATATCCGGTATCCGAAAATAGTGATTTGGGATTGTTCACTCGACTGATTGGTCTATTTCGGAACGTGATTCATTGAAGGAGGTACTGCTCGAATAATTTCGTTAAAGTCTACGCTCTCGTGCAAACAAAGAATCGGTGCCAAATGCCGAAGCCATGAAAACTATAAATTGAGGCTGATGCGTCATGTTTATTACTTACATATTCGAAGAAATCCCTAATGCAACTTCCCGATTCATTCGATACAAGCAGGCCGTCCCAGCTTCGCCCGGGTAGAAATTTGTTTCACGTGGCGGTTTCATCTTCATCACTTCAACCTGCCATATCTTTTGATGTACTCGTTGTAATTGTATGATGTGAAGGGCAATATCGTTCTAAATTGAATACTGGGGATAAATAACGTTTTAATTTGGATGAGGATCAATACCCTATTCAAAAAACGCACTCCCGAATAGTGCATAATTTCGGAAAACATCTGATAACTATAAACAGGTAATAGCAAGTCAATCTTGAGAGATAGATACATATATGCTATCGTGGACTTTTTTGTAGTTCTATTAAGGAGGTACATTTCCGTCATACATTGTATCCACATAAGTCTTACGGTTTTTGCAGCGCACGTGAAAATAGCTGATTATGGCTGATTTTTTTGTAATTATTGAAGTTATAGTAGGTATCCTCAATTTTTTCGGGTGAAAAGTAGATGTATGCTATCGTGGACTTTGTTGTAGTTCTTTTAAGGAGGTACATTTCCGTCATACATTGTATCCACATAAGTCTTACGGTTTTTGCAGCGCACGTGAAAATAGCTGATTATGGCTGATTTTTTTGTAATTATTGAAGTTATAGTAGGTATCCTCAATTTTTTCGGGTGAAAAGTAGATGTATGCTATCGTGGACTTTGTTGTAGTTCTTTTAAGGAGGTACATTTTCGTCATACATTGTATCCACACACGGAAAAAAATAAAAGCTTGTTTCAAAGCAATACCTTTCAATTCAAGCTGATGTTAGATTTGTATATCCCCGAGAGGATATCTATTTCAATTTAGATTATCATATTCTCAAAGCCTCAGCTTCTAATGTAGCAAATGATTTTTTCAATTCAAAGATATTTGGATGCTCACGCGAAGAGTAATTTACTACTCAATCTATGAACACGTAGTCTAAAATTGAATAAAATCTAATACTCAATTGTAGTATATGGCAAATAGAATGAAGTTTACTATCTGATTATTCAGAATATATGGTAGGATCATATTGAGAATATGGTTCGTAGAAGGAAATTCACAATACTTACATTGAGAATTTGAAAAGCTTGTATCAAGTTTATACATTCTCAAAGGGAATCATTGTTTTCTCTGCTCATTTAGAAATATGATTGTTTTGAGTATATTAAAGATGATTTCATTTCAATTGAAGAATATTGATAATTTAGAAATAAAAAGATATTGCTAAGATGCAAATTACTCGATATTTGAATTGATATTTTGATAACGTTCATTCTGAAATGCTAGTAGACTATATATTACTATGCATATTCTCAAAATATTTCCCTCCGAATATTTCAATCTCATCTTGAAATTGAAAAGGTGGAGAGAATTTGAGAATTATTAAGCATATCTATTTGTAGGTTAATTATTGTAGTTCAATCCGAAATATTTGGCCTTTGGCTTCATTCTGCAGATTTTGAATAAGGGGTGGTATGCTGAAAAAATTAAGGAGCACTCATCAAAAATAGAATATTCATTTGAAAAATATATTCTAAATAACACAGTTCTCAGATATAAAATTGAAGATATTTATAAAATATTCATTAGAATTATGTGCCACTGTATTCTTTCTACATTGTGGAAGGTGTTTCTTCATTTTTACATGACGTTGGTCCAAGGTTCATCGTTAAGTTGCAGCCAAACAATATCCTCGTTATTCATAGCTGAAAAATACAATTTTAAAACAAGCTGCACGTAGAGGCTTTCGATAATATTTCCTTTTCCCCATAAAGAAGGGGTTGCTACAGTAAACCTTATAACCATGATGAACACATTTAAATCAATATGAAAATCCCGCAATTCTGAACTGAGTAGGTTATCTGAAATTGCCGGAATCCATAGAAAATGGCAAAGTTGAAAATTAGAAATATTTATAAATGGGTTTTCACGTCTGTGAAATAATCATAAAGCAATCGTTAACGGCATGCATTAGAAATATTTTTTGTAAATGCAAATTTTCAGCAGAAAATTATGACTAGTTTTCGAAATGAACGTCTAATAGAGCTCTCGCAGTGAATCGCCCTAATACTCTCAGTGCGCTTGATTCAATTTGAAATTTATTTCTTGAAACTACTAAGAACATCCCTGACAATATGTTAGATTGAACAAATTCACTTACCTTTGAATACTTCAATAACCAATTCCTCACAACCCCATCAATCCTTTCGAACATCACCAATATCCACCTGCGAAGTGTTCTGCATCATTCCGTGAAACGCATTGAAAATGAATAACCAGAAAAACTCAAGTTTCAAAAATTCCAAAGTTTCTCCTCCATTCTGAACTAGATAAACTGAACGTGAACGAAAGCGAAATTAATTTCGACACATGCTTCGTAGATAGGTCTGGACCTGTCCAACGATTATGCCAAGAAATATACAATATACATACTTCATTTGAGATTGGAGAACGCGATTGAATCTCAAACAGAGAAAGTATACATTCAAATCAAGTGAATCAGAGAAATTTGAACTTAACTTCGAGCTTCTCATCAGAAAAATATCATTATATTGAACATTCCATTTAGCGTTATGAAGAATATTTGAGATTCAATTTGAGTTGAAGAGTTTTGTTTTTACCACTCATGAAATGGAGTAGTGTTCTTTTAAAAATATGGTATATATGAATGGAATCTGTCGAAAACTCAGTTTGAGTGAAATGATATACTCAGAATGAGGTGTTATAGTCTCATTTGAAGAGCACGCGATTTTCATCCTGAAAATCGTTCATTTAACTGAATAGAGATAACCAATACTTGAATGGAATAATTTTTCAAGTTTGAATGAAACATATTTACTTGAAGTGAAAATTTATGTTGAGAAAATGAATATTCACATTTGAACATTTCAGGATTTTCAAAGCAAAACTATTTTCATCAAATGAGAATAAAAACTCTCAGAACAAGGTGAAAGAAATAAGAATATTTAAATATTCCTTTTGAGCATTCACTTTTTTCTGTGCATAAGTCTTACGGTTTTTGCAGCGCACGTGAAAATAGCTGATTATGGCTGATTTTTTTGTAATTATTGAAGTTATAGTAGGTATCCTCAATTTTTTCGGGTGAAAAGTATAGCCCATGTCACTCAGGGATAATGTAGCTGTCTAAGGGTGAAAGAATTTCTGAAATCGGTCCAGTAGTTTTTGAGCCTATTCTTATCAAACACACAAAAATACAAATCTTTCCTCTTTATACTATTAGTATAGGTAATAACTTTGTGGAAATTGAAGAGTGGACGAATTGAGTGTTTTGAGCTTCAGGGATACTCATCTTGCAAGATTTTTTTCCCATTTATGATCGCACATTTGAATGTTTTAACCAAAAAACAGGTGGCCCCAATGAAAGCCTTTTCTCAGTTTCCTTGGGAGGTCCACAAGAATCACTCATAACGACCGAATGAACTAGAGTTAGTCTGGGTGCCGGTTGGACAAATTGCAAATTATTAATAAAGTTTTCATACTTTCTGTAGAGCTTAATTAGGTAGAGTCTACCACATTTTTCCTCTGTGAACATTTTTGTAGTCGCTTTTTTGCAGCAAACCTCTCGTAAGTCGACCATTTTTTCAATTTTTTCAAATCATACATAGGTTTTTCCGTCAAATGCAATCATAAAAAGTAAAAACAATCTGGAAGAAATGAGAAAACAGGATTGTCCGACAAAAATAGTGTGGCTTTGAGCGCGTCTACCAACATGATTCATGAACATGACTGAAAATCGCATTTTTTTAAATTATACATACATTCCTAATTTTTTCAGAATCGGTTGATAAAACCACATGAAATATGAAAATCCAATTGTCCGACAAAAAAAGTGGCGTTTTTCTTGTCCGGCAAATCGAAAACGTTTTTTTTTGAGTTTTTAAATTCATTAACATTAGTCGGACAAGAATGAATTCATATTTTAGAGAAATTCCTTTAATAGAAAAAAAACTGTCCACCATATAAAATGCGGCAAATCCTCATGGTTTTTTTTCTTCGATTATTATTGAAATAAAATGCTTTAGGACGACCCAAAAATGTTCTAGTTTTACGAACCGTCTATGCCAAATTTTCACCATTTTATTGAGATGTTTACCCACTTTTTGATCTGGTAATAGCATTCCATGTTAATCTAAGGTCTATGTGGAAAACCCTTTTAATTCAAGACGATTTTCACTTTTATGTAGGTATCATAAATTTAAAATGCAAATCTGATGAAACCACATGATGGACAGTTAGAGTCCATGACAGCAAATGGCCGAAACAGTGAGAATCGCCCAAATCTGAGGGGAGTCCTTCAAGACTCGAGGGAGTCGTACATTACAAAGGATCCGCTAATTTCGAAAGACCGAAGGTATCAGATTGCCGGTCAGTCCAAAACTGCATAATCAGAGGCCTCCAAAAGTTTCGAATTCTCGCCTAGAATAGCCCTTAATTAAGCACGCACTCCAAAAACGCGGTCCGTGTAGAACGCGTTTGATTAGCTTCAAAACCCACGAAAACGCCCCTACACGCGATAATTTAAGGGCGGCAGCAATCACGGCCTAAATACACCCCCGCGAGACCCGGCGAACCGGCAATGAGCGGTCCACAACGTGGCGGATGAGTAACAGTATGATCTGCAATATGATAATAACGTCGATGACGGGAGGGTGGAAAATTCGAGAGACTCGATAGTTTCGATAATTAATGGGGACGCGTCCAAATGGCTGATGCATCTTGATGAAGATGACGAGATGTTTTCGGACGGGAGACAATGGGCGAGTAATTCGTTTTGGAGTTTTTAACGGGGGGCGAGGGCTTAATGTAAATGGTCCCAAGACGCGTTCCACTCTTTATTGCTTTCCGTCGAATGGGTTAAGAATTAATCGGACACCCCTATGAATTTTATCGGTACTTTGAATTTCAACAGCTGGCGTAGGATTCTATCTTTTTTTAGTAAGTAATTAATTCTCCGACAACTACTGTTCAGAATTATTATACATATGTAGGCACTGCGAATGGACTTTGTCGCCAACGAAGAAGATCCGGACTTCACTTCGAATCTGTGGTCTATGGTTCAACAATCCAGGTAGCCATCACCCGACCAAGATTATAATAATAATAAAAATAAATTAAATAAATTTATTTATGACCTCTTATCAGAAGTTTCCTAATGGTCCTAGGGCCTAAAAAAAACAAAAACATTTCAAGAGAAAAAACATATATCCATACAAAGTTATTTTCCAAAAAGTTTTTTAATATAGATCTGTACTAGGAGATAACTCTACTGTTCCACAAGAGTTAGGGATATCGTATTCAATCGTTTCTAAAAGTATGTAATCTTCGATAAAATCGCTGCAAAATCATTTAAAACTCAAGAACAACTCGAATCGATCCAATAAAAATCAGTATGAGACATTTCGTCAATCTGGTCGCCTTTTTTCTAAAGTTTTGTTCTTTGCATATGCTTCATGAATGTTCTTCTTTTGAAATGAAGTCAGTTTATCAACGGCTTCGATTTGAAACGAGTTTTCTGAAATTTTTTCACCTTTAGAAAGCCATTTTATCCCACAAAAAAATTAAGGATACCTACTTTAACTTCAATAATTACAAATAAATCAGCCATAATATTTTCACGTGCGCTGCAAAAACCGTGACTTACGTGGATACAATGTGAGACGGAAATTTACCTCATGAATAGTTCTACAAAAAAGTCCGCGATAGCATATAGGTATCTATCTCTCAAGATTGACTTGCTATTACCTGTCTATGGACTCTATGGTAATCAGATGTTTTCCAAAACTATGCACTATTTGGGAGTGTGTTTTCATGAATTGGGTATTGATCCTCATCCAACCTAATACGTTATTTATTTAATTATTTAATTTAGAAGGAATGATGCTCTCCACATCATACAATTATAACGAGTACCTACATCAAAAGATATGGCAAGTTGAAGATGAAACCGCGGCGTGAACAAATTTCTACCCGGGCGAAGCTGGGACGGCCTGCTTGTGTCTTATACAGGGTGTTTCACCATAAACTGGACAAACATATATAGCCGTGTAGACGACACCGAGGAAGTCATTTTTGCCTTATGACATACAGGGTGTTTCACCATAAACTGGACAAACATATATAGCCGTGTAGATGACACCGAGAAATTCATTTTTTCCTCATGACATATACCTCGTTTTCGACGCATAAGCGAGATACAGGGTGTTCAATGTCAACTTCGAGCAATATTCTGTGAACTGTTATGAGTTAAGCGTGATATTTGAAATAACGGTTTCTGGTCACATCTGAGTATTTTTGAGGGCTCAATTGAATTGTGGTGTAGAATTTTGCAAAAAAAAATTCAAAATGGCGGAAAACCTGCAAAGTCGGAAATTTTTTTTCTCGGTTGCCAATTTGGAAAACATAATCTCAACGTACTCGATTTTCTAAGATTTTCCGTGAAAAAATTTTTTCAAATTTCGAACTCAACTTTTTTTTTACATGTCTTCAGTGAAAAAAAAATTTCGCCCAAAATTTTTGGAATTTTTCATGGTTGAACTATCTTTAATTCTGAATACTTGGGTGTGAACAGAATGAAAAAATATCAATTGGTTTTCTTTTTGTAGCCTTCCGAAGATTACGCTAGGTGTACTTTCTTAATTTTTATTTGAGAAACTGGAGGCCGTACGGAGGTCAAAATCGTGCTGATGGGCTGCCAGAATGATCCGGATAAAAATATGAAATTATAAACCAAAAAAATTTTTTTCAAAAAATTTTGGTAGGAATCGAACTCTAAGAGTATGAATTGGATTAATTATAATCCTATAAATCTCCGTTACCAAGGCAACTCTAGTTAATCGAGAGTGTAAAGTTCGAACCTTACCAAAGTTTTTTGGAAAAAATTAAAAAATAAATTATTTTTTTTTTCAATTTTTTTTAATTTTTTCGAAAAAAAATTTTTTTGCTTATAAATTCATATTTCTATCTGGGTCATTCTGGCAGCCCAGCAGCACAATTTTGACCTTCGTACGGCCTCCAGTTTCTCAAATAAAAATTAAGAAAGTACACCTAGCGTAATCTTCGGAAGGCTACAAAAAGAAAACCAATTGATATTTTTTCATTCTGTTCACACCCAAGTATTCAGAATTAAAGATAGTTCAACCATGAAAAATTCCAAAAATTTTGGGCGAAATTTTTTTTTCACTGAAGACATGTAAAAAAAAAGTTGAGTTCGAAATTTGAAAAAATTTTTTCACGGAAAATCTTAGAAAATCGAGTACGTTGAGATTATGCTTTCCAAATTGGCAACCGAGAAAAAAAATTTCCGACTTTGCAGGTTTTCCGCCATTTTGAATTTTTTTTTGCAAAATTCTACACCACAATTCAATTGAGCCCTCGAAAATACTTAGATGTGACCAGAAACCGTTATTTCAAATATCACGCTTAACTCATAACAGTTCACAGAATATTGCTCAAAGTTGACATTAAACACCCTGTATCTCGCTTATGCGTCGAAAACGAGGTATATGTCATAAGACAAAAATGACTTCCTCGGTGTCATCTACACGGCTATATATGTTTGTCCAGTTTATGGTGAAACACCCTGTATACCCCGTTTTCGACGCATAAGCGAGATACAGGGTGTTTAATGTCGCAACTTTGAGCAATATTCATTCTGATAACTGTGGTGAGTTATGCGTGACATTTGAAATAACGAGAAATAACGTAGAGATCTAATTTTCGAAGGAACGTCTGGGATGAAACGTAGACATTTGCCCGCTGGGTGGGACACTAGTATTGCATAATACTCAGGAGTTCCTGCTAGAGAGTAATATAAGGTCTGCCGTTTCATTTGGTTGCTATCGTATGAGGGGATATGTGACACTGATGACGGCAAAGAAGCCAGAAACCGGTCTGTCATTTTCTTTCTGCGGTAGCAGCACGTTCCGGCGATTTACTTCTTGAATTAGATCTTTGCTAGTCCATTTCTCTCATTTATTGTATGTCCCTAGTGGATGGTCCTAACGGACGTGAATTTCTCATTTTGATTTGAAATAACGGTTACTGGTCGCATCTTAGTAATTTTTAGGGCTCAATTCAAATGTGGTGTAGAAAAAAATTTCAAAATGGCGGAAAGCCTGAAAAAATGGATTTTTTTTTCTCGGTTGCCAATTTGGAAAGCACCATTTCAACGTACTCGTTTCTCTAAGATTTTTCGTGAAAAAAAGTTTTCAAAATTCGAACTCAACTTTTTTTTTACATGTCTTCAGTGAAAAAAAATTTCGCCCAAAATTTTTGAAATCTTTCATTGGTTGAACTTTCTGCATTTCTGAATATTTGGGTGAAAACAGAATAAAAAATATCAATTGGTTTTCTTTTTGTAGCCTTCCAAAAATTACGCTCGGTGAACTTTTATGATTTTTATTCAGAAAACTGGAGGCCGTACGAAGGCCAAATTTAGGCTAATGAGCTGCCAGAGTAACCCGGACGGAAATATGAATACATAAACCAATAAAAAAATTTTTCAAATAATTTTGCTGGGAATCGAACTCTCCACTTTCGATTTACTAGCGTCGCTTTGGTAATGGAAATTTATAGGATTGAAAAAAACCTTATTCATACTCGTAGAGAGTTTGAATCCCACCAAAGTTTTTTGAAAAGAATTTTTTTGGTTTATGAATTCATATTTCTGTCCAGGTCATTCTGGCAGCCCACTGGCACAATTTTGGCCTTCGTACGGCTTCCAGTTTTTCGAATAAAAATTATGAAAGTTCTCCGAGCGTAATCTTCAGAAGGCTACAAAAAGAAAACCAATGGATATTTTCTCATTCTGTTTTCACCCAAGTATTCAGAATTAAAGATAGTTCAACCATGAAAAATTCCAAAAATTTTGGACGAAATTTTTTTTTCACTGAAGACATGTAAAAAAAAGTTGAGTTCGAATTTTGAGAAAAATTTTTCACGGAAAATCCTAGAAAATCGAGTACGTTGAAATAGTGCATCTCAAATTGGCAACCGAGAAAAAAAATTCAAACTTTTCAGACTTTCCGCCATTTTGAAATATTTTTCAATATTTTACACTACATTTGAATTGAGCCCTGAAAAATACTAAGATGTGACCAGTAACCGTTATTTCGAATGTCACGCATAACTCACCACAGTTATCAGAATATTGCTCAAAGTTGACATTGAACACCCTGTATCTCGCTTATGGGTCCAAAACGGGGTATATGTCAAGAGGCAAAAATGACTTCCCGGGTGTTGTCTACACGGCTATACAGGGTGTAACTGAATAAGTGTAAAACATTTAAGGAGGTGATTCCTCATCGAAAAAAAGATAGGATCTTTCATATAAAGAAACTTCATTGGAGCATCCCTTGTTAAGATACAGCCCCTTAAAGGGGGTACATAAAATTTGTATAACAATTTTTTTCACAAGCACTGAAAAAGTTACAATATTGAAATTAACCTGACGTTTTGTACTACCAAAAAGACACTTAGCCAGTAATTTATTTGGTTTACCCCATGATTGTAAGGGGTGAAAAACGCAACCCCTAAAATTTATTTCCAATGTAACTTTTTGTCTTATTATTTGTTTACCATTTAAAAATTTATTTCCGATAGCCTGTTTCATTCTAAACAAAAAATGTCTCTTGGGTTTTTTGCCCAAAATAAACCAGTAAGCAGCAAAACATTATTTTACGAACAACCAGGCCCGCCGTAAGCGGGCGTGCAAGGCGTGCCCGGCACAAGGGCGGCACGTCCAGGGGGGCGGCAAAGTGAAATTGAATTTTTTTTTGGAGGGGACAAACAACGTGGTAAGCGGAGGGGGGGAGAAAAAAGGGGGGCGGTTGTCCAACTCCAACTGCTTCAAAATTTTGCCAACTGTCATAGAAACATAGAAATTTGGCCATATGCGATCGAAACTTTGCCAACTGCTTTGAAATTTCTCCAACTCCGTTCAACATTGGGGGCGGCAAGGTCTCCCCATCCCCCTTAGAGAGACTTTTTCTCTGAAGGATTGGGAGGACAGGCGGCCAACATCGATAATTTCCGTATATCCACGAAATTCAGTGAATTCACTGCAGTGTTTCTTTCAGGTATATTTCCGGGAGGGGCACTGCCGCCCCCCGAAGTTCCGCAGGTGCCCCCCCGGCGAAATACTGAGAGCGCCCAGATCCAGTTATGGCATAAAACTTCAAGATCAAAAAATTCACATAATCCGATAAATTGCCCTCCCGGAACTTCGAATTGCGCCCTCGGGAAAAATTTTCTGAAAGAAACATCGATTCAGAAAGTTCCTACGGCATCTTGATTTTGTTGAATATTCTACGAGAAAAATTTGCAGATGTTCTTTTTCCCAATATTACAACCAGGTAGTAGTAGTAGTAGTTTTGAATATTTTCAGTGTCGCCGTATCGTTTATGCCAATTATTGCATGTCATAAAAAACCCCCTGTTACCAAATTGCGCCCTTTCTACTAGCCGAGTTTAGGTAGATACGTGATTTTGAAGAGAGAATTACGAACATAAAGATAAAAACAGAATGAAGGTCTTTGTCGGAATATACACCCCCTAGGATCAGTTGCATTTTGCATTCGAAATTGAAACTTGTCTCTTGTCTATGATTCGATTCGAACAGTTCCGTGGTGTATGAACAGTAACGATCAAAAATTAAATTCCAATTATTTTGTTAATAGTGAATCTGAAGCTTAAAGATGATGCTACAAATGAATCAGACATTGACGGTATTGATTTGTTTAATGAAATTATTGCACTAAAATCGCATTTTGCAGAACTCTAATCGAAGGATCCACAATCACTGTTACAATATATTTTTGGCAATGACTTAATTTCTACATTTCCGAATATAACAATAGCACTAAGAACACTACTAACATTGCCGGTTTCAGTTGCATCTGGAGAAAGATCTTTTTCAAAATTAAAAATTATCAAGAATTATTTAAGATCCACTATGCTCAAACACAGATTAAGTAATTTAGCTATATGTAATTTCAATTGAACACCAAATTTTGGATAGATTGGATATGACTAAGATTATAGAAGATTTCGCAAATATAAAAGCGAGAAGAGTGAAATTTTTTTAGATAAATATTTGAGTGTGTATCTATATGATCTTTCAATTTTATGAATAAAAATAACAATAATATAATATAATATGTATAATAACAATAATTCAATAGGTTTTTCATTTTTTTCCCACCATAATGAGGGAACCCTTTCTAGAGAAGACTTAGCATATGTAGCGCAGGGGAGTATTTACGGGGGGGGTACTGGGGGGTAATTAACCTCCCCAGGAAAGAGTTTTTCACACTAAATCTTCGAATGGAAACGATCTAACACCCCCCCCCCCCCCTTTACCCGCTCTCAAGATCAGTTCAGGTCCCTCGCTAAAACTTGCCACTACCCTACCCCCCCCCCCCCAATTGCTCTCTGATGTAGCGCCCTATTGGGGGCGGCATAACAGTATTTGCACGCGGGCGCTCAGACAGCTAGCGGCGGGCCTGCGAACAACTACAGAGATACATCGTCATAAATGCGAACTGGATTTATTGTTATTTTGTAGTTAGTACCTGCATTAAACGATTAAAGGGTAATAAACAAAACTAAGTTATTAATAACAAAACACACAACATGTAGTACAAAACGTCAGGTTAATTTCAATATTGTAACTTTTTCAGTGCTTGTGAAAAAAATTGTTATACAAATTTTATGTACCCCCTTTAAGGGGCTGAATCTTAACAAGGGATGCTCCAATGAAGTTTCTTTATATGAAAGATCCTATCTTTTTTTCGATGAGGAATCACCTCCTTAAATGTTTTACACTTATTCAGTTACACCCTGTATATGTTTGTCCAGTTTATGGTGAAACACCCTGTATATTCGTATCTTACTTTCCATGCTCATGTATTTGTTCCTCCATATTATATCCCTCAAGTATCCCGATATTCTGGCCGCCTTGTTGACTTGTGTCAACGTGTCAACGTCATAATCATGTGACATTATGACTGTCAAACATGGCGCGCATTTCAAATCTTGCGCCCTTATATTGAAACACCTTTCAGATGAAATTTTGCAATTGGATGGGGTATGACGTATTCCAGTTGCGGGCAAAATTGTGTCCAAATCGCATGACCATAACCATATCAAATGCTATCTAATTGTTGATAAAAAATCCCAATATTTCTGTTATAACATATCCAGTATCAAGGTCGATTTTGAAAGCTGCTGTCGAATTATCGCTATCAGAAAACCCGTTTTTATGCGGATATATATCGAATTTTTCCGGCCCCGTACATTTCCCGAGCGTTCGGGATACGAATTTCCCTTGCTCCGGGAGGCTGTAAAACCGGAACGTAAAGCTGGCTCCGGATTGTTACACCGCTCGGCGACGACGACGTCGGGGACGCCAGGCAGACGGGCGCCGGCGATTTTTTCCCGTGGAATCTCCATGTGGCGGAGCGACGTCGGGGGCAGGCGACGCCCCGTCGATGGACGCCTCCCTCGCGTTCATCTCATCCCGGCTCCGGGGTGCCTTCCTTTCCGCGATCTCGCTGCGACAAGGTTTTTCTTGGGTCTCGAAAAATTAGAGGTCAATTGGGAAAGCTGATGCATTTTTCTCATTTTTTTTGTCGTTCATTCTGTTGTAGGGGAAATACGTATAAAATTACATAGAAAGGGTTCCTCCAATTAGAGGTGTTATTTTGAATAGCCCGCTATTTCGGTAGATGTCACACTTGAAGATGTCATTCTTTGACATTTGACAAGTAGAAGTAGAAACTACGCCATTAATAAAAATGGAACGATACATGCTTCAAAAACGCATTGAAATTATTAAAATTCAACAAACAAATGGTGAAAATTTGGCATAGACGTTTCACAAAACTAGAACATTTTTGGGTCGTCGTGAAGCACCTTTTCGAATACAGAAATTGGTGGAAAAATTTGAGCGGTTGGGGCAAGTTAGAGATGTTTAGAATAAAACCCGTTCACGTCGCTCAAGAATAGCCGAAAACATAGCTGCTGCAGCCGAAAGTGTTGAAGAAAACCCAGGTTTGTCCATTCCTCGTCGTTCTTTGGAATTAGGCATTCCACAAACGTCATTACACCGTAAGATTTGGGTCTTAAGGCTTACAAAGTTCAGTTAACACAATAACTCAAACCGGCCGATCATTAGGTCCTTGAAATGCATGAAAATGATCCGGAATTCCATAGAAAAATCATTTCGAGTGATGAGGCCCATTTCCACCTCGGTGGCTTCGTCGCATCTGGGGCTCGGAAAACCCAAGAGTTATTTTTGAGGAGCCTCTCTATCCTCAACTAGTGACTGTTTGGTACGGTTTATGCTCCGGCGCGATCATTGGACCTTACTTTTTCGAGAATGAGGCTGAAGCAACAGTTACGGTGAATGGATTGCGCCATCGAGAGATGATTAATGTTTCTTTATGGCCGGAATTGGATGGTATTGATCTGGTCAACGTTTACTTTCAACAAGATGACGCTACGTGCCACACAAGCAACAAAACCATTGATCTTTTACGGGAAAAGTTTCCGGACCGTTTTACCTTTCGGAGAGGTGATCACAATTGGACACCCAGATCTTGTGATTTAACAACTTGCGACTTCTTCCTTTGGAAACCCTCTATATTTGCTGGTGTATATTATAATCATTTATCCGCGTTGTTTGAGAGACTTGTGAATATTCCAACATCAAGTCATTACCAATATCTGCAGTTGTCAGGAACAGTTCAGATGATGCCATATTCAATTTTGTAAAATATTTATGTTCTATAAGGAAATCTTCTTTGAAAAACAAACGAAAATACCGCAAACATCCCGATAGTATTCACAATTTAAACTGCTCCACATGAGTTAGGGATATTGACTATTGCAAAAAATATAGTTAAAATCAGATTTTTGAAAATTCATATTAATATGATTTCAAGTTGCAAATTAATTTAAGCCTGTAGGTCTGCAGCGTATACAGGGTGATTAAGAAAAATCGAGTAAAATAACGAAATTTTATTCCCAGAGAATTCAAGCATTTTAAGAACTCCATGGGCATCAATAACAGCTTGACATCTTCTTTGCATACTACACACGAGGTTGTTGAACATTTCTTGAGGAATTTGGTTCCATAAACGGGGCAGAAGCTCTCTCAGATCATTTAAGGATTCTGGGGTAGGTTGATGATTATCAATCTTCTTTGGAGCATATCCCATGCGGCCATGCATGTTCTGTGCAATTCAAATCTGGTGAGTGCGGAGGTATTGGTAAATGTGGAATACCAAGCTCCTCGCGCGCATTCTCAACTATGGCTGCACGGTGCGGTCTAGCGTTATCGTCTAAAAATTGAAAAGTTTCACCAATAGCAGCGTGAAAATTAGGCACAACAACTCCCTATAGTGTAAGGCGGTCATATTCCCAGGACAAATGTGTAGATCTGTGCGCCCGTTGAAACATATCCCGGCCCATACCATAACACTACCCCGTCGGAATGGATGGACTTTTTGGACATAGCTACGATTACGTGGTATGCGTGGGATTGTCCATACCGTTATTCTTCGAGAATCTGAAAATCGTCCATATCTGGATTTATCAGTGAAAAGGACTCTTCGCCATTGATCGTTCCAATTGATATGGTGCCTTGCCCATTCCAGTCTTTGACGCTTATGGTCACGTGTTAATGGAACTCCTCTTAATGGACGTCTAGAACCTAGCTTCACCTCTTTCAAACGTCGTCTGATGGTTTCGATGGAAACTTGGACCCCATCTGCATTTTGAAGAGTATTCCGTAGCATTCTACACGTAGATGTAGGGTTTCTTCTCGCCGAAACGATCCTGAGCAGGTGTTGTTTTTCGTCGCCCACCAAGCCTTGGTCTTTCCAACACGGAACCTGTCTCCCTGAATCTATTCCAAAGTCGAGATATCACACTTTGGCTGACTTGGAGCCTTTCCGCTACAACAACCTGAGTTAGGCTACCCTGTAGCATTCCGATGACCCTATTAGCCTCAGCGTTTGTTAATTTACGTCTTGGCATTTTCAGAAAACTCGTTTCGAATCGAAGCCGTTGATAAACTGACTTCATTTCAAAATAAGAACATTCATGAAGCATATGCAAAGAACCAAACTTTAGAAAAAAGGCGACCAGATTGACGAAATGTCTCATACTGATTTTTATTGGATCGATTCAGTTGTTATTCAGTTTTAAATGATTTTACAGCGATTTTCTTGAAGATTACATACTTTTAAAAACGATTGAATACGATATCCCTAACTCTTGTGGAGCAGTATATTTATGTTCCATATGAAATCTTCTTTAAAAAACAACGATTATCATCTTTAATTGTTCGGAAAACATAAATTTATCTTTCGGCCAAGAATAATTCTTCATCTCTTAGACAATCTTCTCCTCTCTTTCGAGCAGTAGGCAACGCGGCTAATCTCTAGGAAAACCGGAAACGCAACCGAGATATCCTAGATTTTCCATCCCCATAAAAACGTTCCCGGAGCAAATCCGTTTCATTACGTAACCTCTAATGACCGCGTACTCATAGGGGGGAACCCAAAACCCAATCGATACATATCTATTTATACCCTAGCACGCGCCACTCTAGGGGCAGCATCTGAATGACACACAATTCGTACGTATCAATTATTCCCCACCCCCTTCGGCATCCCACTGTCCCATTACCGAAAAATATCTGCCCGCCGCCCCCGCCGACAGCCCCTAAGAGCGTTTGTTATCCTTCGCCGCGGCGTAAACACGCCGAAACTTTTCAAAATCGCATTATAATCCCCGTCTATTTGTTGTTTTGCAATCGCCCCGTTTGAGCGTGGCGCCAAACTGGCGCCAACGCCGCCATTGGTCCGGAGGTCCGCCAACGGTCCCCCACCACGCCGATCTCCTCCAATGGGAGGCCGCCGTATCTTTGTCGCATATCGGGGGGTCTTGATCGCCGGAGATGGTCTTGATATTTCGTTGTTGTCTCGAAATTGCATCATTCCTATGGTGAACCCTGTGGTGTGCATCCCCTCAGCTACAGTCGGAGGCAGGCAGTTGCTGGAGGCGGTCGGGGTACTTGTCGGGGGCCCCTCGTACACGACGAGACTCCCAGTCGCCATGGTGTCCCTGTAAGTATCTGTGTCTTCCTCCTGCATGAGATGTTGTCTGGTATAGTTAATCCAAAGTTACTTGAAGGAGTCACAAAAACTTCCACACAGATGTTCCTTTGAAACCGGCAAAATATCGAAGGAACATCTGTGTCAAACCTTTTTTAACTCCTCCAAGTAACTTTGAATCAACGTCACGCATGGTGTCTTCACCTCATTGATATTGATATTGAATTCTTATTGATAGCACTATTCGTATGCGGCTCTATCTATTTCGGTAACTTTTCGAACGGCCCCTGTACTATTAAGGTCCTGAAACTGTTTTTCACAGTTGATTTTAAGAACTTTTTGATGGCGACCAAGTCGTCAGGAAAATCGAAAAACATTCACAGTTCTTTTTAATAATCCTAGTTCATATACTCCCTGAAACACCCTGTAAGTCGAAAACGAAGCGCTCGCTCACCCATATTCAGACCCTACTCAGCACGGATTTGAACCGAGGTCCATACGAATCGTTGTCCGGTGATCTATCAACCTAACCAGTATACTCCATTCACTTTTATATAGTATAAAAGTATCCCGGTTTGCTATGGTTTGGGTTAATCAAGTTTTTTACTTAAAACCGACGCAGGTTGGTACTCGTGAGATGTCAAATAATTCTCAGAGACGTTGCCAATGCTAATTCCTATTTGCTCTCATTTAACTTTGTAAATGGAGTTACAAGTTCATTTAAAGTGACACAGGTTTCGTAGTACTACTTCATTTTCATACTGGAGTATTTCAAGTTGAGCAAAAAGGTATTTAAATGTCTTCTGTAGGCTTATTTCTTGAGAATTTTGAAAAGTGGGGAATTCCATGGGTACTTCTGTTCGTTTAGAAGTTTTTCTGTCGGGTTATTCGACACTCGATTCTTGATTTCCGTACAAGAAAATAGCATAACTGAATCTATCAACCATGTTTATATACGTGAAATAGGTACTTCCAGTATTAACAGAGAAAAAAGTTTCTTCAACAATCGCCAAGTCTTTGGAATTTTTGAATTCACATTATATTTTCTCAAATTCATTATTTTCCCAAAGTAAATAAACATTTCGATAAATACGTAATTACTACGTATGTAGAACGGACAACGTTGCTTATTTATCTGACAGGGAAATGACTATAACCTAACATTTTCAAAATATACACGGTGAAATGTGTCAGAATTTCATGGCCAACCGGGATACATTATAAAAGTGAATGGAGTATAAGATGTTGATTGCCTAACCATAGTCGATTTCAAGCGGATAACCTGGTCCTAAGTGGTAATTACCAATGATAACCAACCTCATTCAAGCTCTTTTGGTCCTTGTTAGTTATAATCATGTGACGTCATGAATTAGCCCTTCAACGTCATCGTTTGGACCGCAGATAACCGTACTTGAGAGCTGGGTTAAGATTCTGGTTATAAGAAGTGAGGTTAAATAAGATTTATTTTCGCGCGATTCCTGAAGGGCTATAACCAAGGGTAGGACCAGAGATAACCGCGGTTATTACTGGTCCTCCGCTTGAAATCGATTCATGTAACCGCTTAAAATTATTCGGAACAATAAAAGGTTCTTTCAGATGATATCGTGTTTCAACACTTTTCGGACCAGCCTGTAAGTATTAAGATTGTTGGGTTATAAGTTCCTTTATGGTTGATTTCAATCAAACACAGATTTCTCCAAGGCATTCGATCGAGTCTGGCATCAGGGACTCCTCGCCAAGCTTCCATCTTATGGCGTGACCCCAAAGCTATGTTCTCTGCTAGCTAGTTTTCTCTCAAACAGATCTCTCCATGTAGTGGACGATGTAGTTTCATCTGACTCTCTATCCATAAATGCTGGTGTTCCGCAGGGATCAATTCTGGCTCCAACACTATTTCTACTTCACATCAACGATTCGCTGGAAGCAACTTCGGGTCCAGTGCTCAGCTTCGCGGATGATAGTACCCTCCATACCGCCTTTTCTTCTAGGGCTCCAATACCAGCCCGCCAAATCAAAAACGAACGAGGAAGAAATGTTAACAACATAAATATGGACTTGGCAACAATTCTTGAATGGGGATCTAATAACTTGGTAGAATTCAACGCAAACAAACACAAGCATGTCTTTTCTCTAGAAAAGCCGATCTTACTGTGCCCAGCATAAAATTGTCGGGAGGGACCATACCATTGAAGTCATCCATTTCGATGCTTGGCATTACTGTCGGCAGTAACCTTTCCTGGGAGAATCACGTGAGATCCATTGCTAAAACGCCTAAAAGTGCATCCCAAAAACTTGGTTTTCTGTTTCGTGCCAGGAGCTATTTCAACTCAGGTCAGCTGCTTATGATCTATAAGGCACAGATTCGACCTGTCCTGGAATACTGTTCCCATATTTGGAGTGCTGCACCTAAACACACCCTAAGACTCTTGGATTCCGTACGAAAAAGGGCAATTCGTCTCGTCGGTGATGCCTCGCTTACAAGCTCGCTCACTTCTCTGGAACACCATAGAAAAGTGGGCGATCTGTCTCTATTTTATAGATATTTCCATGGGCGATGCTCTTCTCAAAAATCAGCAATCGTTCCCCCTCTGGCAGTCTCTTCCAGACTAACCCGTCAAGTTAAGTCTTCACACCCCTTCGTGGTAACTTTGGAGACCAGCAGAACATCTCTCTTCAAAGACTCGTTCATCACAACGAACAGCGAGGCTTTGGAACACATTGCCTAGGGAGGTGTTCCCCGAGGCATATAACCTCCAGAAATTCAAAAAGAACACCAATTCCTACCTGCTTGCCCTTGGTTCTCACGATGTTCTCTGAACATTACAGGATATTCCTTTTCGTGAAAAACACAACATAAAAAAAAAATCGATTTATTCAATTCAAGAATGAGGTGGTCGATCTCTACTCGAAGAAAAGGACTGAATAACTTCTTAAAAAGAATCGTTTCTATTCCCTTATTCATAATACGTAATATGCTGATACCAAAGTATCAGGTTAGATATGGGATGAGAGTTAAATCTGTCACCAATACACTTTAGTGTGGAGTAGACATAAACCAAATAACGAATAAATATTCAACCCTATTTATGATATTTCGTTATGTGGGAAAAGAGAGATTTGGTTTTGCTATCTATTTTTCAACAAGGATCAATTATACGTGGGTTAAGGGACAATGACTTCTCTGACATATCAATATTGCGGAAATTCCAAAGTTAACGATTATTGAACACGTGAAGATATAAAACAAGAACATGCTTTTAATTGGAGCCCCACTGCCTTGACTTTCGAGCACGGGCCAGTTGTACCTTCCTGTAAAAAACAGATATGTCATTTTTGTCGTTTGTCATAGGCTTTTCTTGAATCATTATTCAACAATTCAACCTTTCTTCACTCACGTTTCACTTTGCAACTACGCAGAGGAACTTCCTCCTCAGCGACCTCAGAGGTCGTAGGTGGTATTTCAGAATCAGAAGCCGTCTCACTGACCAACCTCTCGAACATGACCAAACCCTCTCTTGTGGTAGACAGATCCTCGATCATCTGAGAATCCTCATCTGTCGTAATTTCTTCGTACGAAAGATACGACGATTCGAAAGTTGGTATCTCTGACATCGTAACTTCTATTCTGACGCCGGTGTGGTGCGTGAGGGTCTCGGGACCGTCTTCGGTGGTGACATCTGAAGACGGCTGGGCTTCTGTGCTGAGTTGAAGGGTGTAGTTGTTGGGGTTTTCAGAGGATTCTTCGTCGTCAGTGTTGATCATTCGTTCTGGGTAATGGGGAGGTTATATTTTCATATTCGGCGATTTCTAATGCATGGGAACCATGGCTGGACCTAGCTGCGAACTCTGAATCTCACCTAGAGTTTTCAGGACCTCTATCTTTTCCCTCGAAGATCTTTTCTCGTCTTCGCTGGCAGCGCACAGGCCGAAAAATTTGTCGCTGCATCTTCTACCTTCCGGACAATACGAACAAGTGGACCCAACGGTGTAAACTTTTTCTCCTTCGATATTGCCAGCTCGACCGTAGTTACAGACCATGAAGAAGGCGTACAGGTCTTCCAGCACTAAAAGAGATTTCTTTCGTGACTGAATGGGACTCCCATACACAAAAGTTAGATGACGCTGAGGCAGTTCATTTATAAAAATGATGGTAATCCATATAGGTCGTTGACATATGAATTCGATAAGGCAAATAAATCTTTCGATTGCTTTACTGGATTGAGCGAAGAATATCACTCACCGCAATTCGATATGCCCGATGGGCTGAGGTGTTAATTTAGCTACTATGGGTGCTGTTGGATGTTGGATGATTTCGTCCTGTTAGCCCGTCGTTTGAAGGAGGCTTCCTAGGAAATGCGGTTACATGGAATGTTCCCTATTGAACCTATCAATAGGGGTTGCACTGAACACGTGAGTAAAAGACCCTTGCCTTTTACTCCTCGCGAGGACTTAACTACTGCACTGGGGCACTTAAAAAAAAAGTTTTTCTCTGGGACCCCTCGATTCAGGGTGGAATAATGTTCTGATGAGGATTGTACTTGTCGGAATGCCGATTGTTTTCACCTGGCTCGCACCCGAGCTGGTCTGGAGTTTGGAGTCATAGAAATACACAAAATCTCAGATCGCGATTCAAACTGCTCCACATGAGTTAAGGATATTGACTTAAATTGCAAAAAAATATAGTTAAAATAAGATTTTTGTGATGAAAATTCATATTAATATGATTTCAAGTTGCAAATTAATTTTAGCGGTCTAGCGTTATCGTCTAGAAATTGAAAAGTTTCACCAATAGCAACGTGACAATTTGGCACAACATTGTCAATGACATGCTCCCTATAAAGTAAGGCGGTCATATTCCCAGGACAAATGTGTAGATCTGTGCGCCCGTTGAAACATATCCCGGCCCATACCATAACACTACCCCCTCGGAATGGATGGACTTCTTGGACATAGCGACGATTGCGGGGTATGCGTGGGATTGTCCATACCCTTATTCTTCGAGAATCTGAAAATCGTCCATATCTGGATTCATCAGTGAAAAGGACACTACGCCATTGATCGTTCCAATTGATATGTTGCCTTGTCCATTTCAGTCTTTGACGCTTATGGTCACGTGTTAATGGAACTCCTCTTAATGGACGTCTAGAACCTAGATTCACCTCTCTCAAACGTCTTCAGATGGTTTCGATGGAAACTTGGACCCCATCTGCATTTTGAAGAGTATTCCGTAGCATTCTACACATAAATGTAAGGTTTCTTCTCGCCGAAACGGTGATGAAACGATCCTGAGCAGGTGTTTTTTTTTCGTCGCCCACCAAGCCTTGGTCTTTCCAACACGGAACCAGTTTCCCTGAACCTATTCCAAAATCGAGCTTTGGCTGACTTGGAGCCTTTCCGCTACAACAACCGAGTTAGGCCTCCCTGTAGCATTCCGATAGCCCTATTAGCCTCAGCGTTTGTTAATTTACGTCTTGGCATTTTCAGAAAACTCGTTTCAAATCGAAGCCGTTGATAAACTGACTTCATTTCAAAATAAGAACATTCATGAAGCATATGCAAAGAACCAAACTTCAGAAAAAAGGCGACCAGATTGACGAAATGTCCCATACTGATTCTTATTAGATCGATTCAAGTTGTTATTGAGTTTTAAATGATTTTACAGCGATTTTCTCGAAGATTACATACTTTTAAAAACGATTGAATACGATATCCCTAACTCTTGTGGAGCATTATATTTACGAACGGTGATATTCTTTGGACCCAATTCATATGCAAGCCGACCTATTAGAACTATTTTTACTTTCCAGCTGACTATTTCAGCGTCCCCCGTACGTGACTCGGTGTAAGTACGAGGGTCGTTCAAAGAGTAAAATGGCAGTTTCATCTTATTTTTCTGGTCATCTGCTGTTTTCGATAATTTTCCTAAACAATATTTTCTTACGTTTGGTCATTCCACATCCCACTCTGTTGGTCTTGGCCCATACCAGCTGTGTGAACTGCTTAGTGCTAAAAAAAGAGTTCAAGACTATTTAAGGCTAAGTGAAGGGCACACTCACTATTTGTTGTCTCTGTAATGCTCTACGTCTTCCAGAGGCATTACTTTGGAGCTGTGAAAAACGGATTCTAGCATTTCGGTGATTATTTCTTCTACGGATTTCGGATTGACGGAAACCCTGATGAAGATCAGTTGCCCTATGTCTTCTCCAGCTGAAAAGGTAGAAAGCAGTGAAGGAATCGCCCCCAGGAAACTTTTCCGATGGCACTGACGACCAAATTTTATTCACCTTTTGGAAATTATACTAACGACAAAGAATCTGCAACACCCAGAAGGAGCCGTTTCAATTTTAATTTTTTTCTGTCAAAACATAGATGGTATAGCAAGGAGTAAATGATTGAAATTTGGAGGAAAAAGAAGCGTTACAATTCTTTTTTATAAATTTGTTAATAATGTGTTTGCCCACCGCGGTTATCTATACACTCCACAACACGTCTTGGCATTGATGCAATAAGATGGTCTATTTCTTCTTGACGGATACTATCCTAAGCTACCTGTACTTCATGTTTCATAGCCGCCAAAGTCCGTGGGGGCTGGGGTGAATTTCCAAGCCTTCTACCCATGATGTCCCAAACATGCTCTATGGGCGAAAGATCAGGGGATCTGGGCGGTCATGGCAAAAGATTCTCATGGGTCGCTTCAAAAAAGTTTAAACTAACTTTGGCAACATGAGGTCGAGCATTATCTTGCTGTAATATTGGATTCTCGAGCCGGTTAAGGTAAGGGAGAACTTGTGGCTCCACTATTTCTTGGAGGTAACGCAGCGCCGTTATGTTACCTCGAATGAAGACTAAAGGTGGCCTATTTGCATGTGTGCAATAGCACCCCATACCATAACGCCTACTGTCCTTTGCATACATGACGCTCAACATCAAACTGAGGTTCACGTCTTTCTCCTCGACGTCGTCTAACCCTTCTTCGGCCATCATGTGCACCCAAGGAGAATCGTGATTCATCAGAAAAGACGACCTGATGACATTCCACATTCCAATGTTAACGTTCTCTGCACCACTGTAATCGTTGCCGGCGATGCTCAACCGTCAGAGGTAACACAAGATGTGGTCGATAATGCTGCAGTCCAAAAGACCTTATCCGGCGGTAAACCGTTCGGACAGTTACAGGATGGCCTTGTTCTCCTAACGACTTGATGCCATTCCACATTCCAATGTTGTCGTTTTCTGCACCATTGTAATCCTTGCCGGCGATTTAAAATACAGCTCCTTCCTGGTGTTTCAGTTTCTTTGTCAGTTAGTATACAGAGTGGCCACTTTTTTAATGGGATTGTATTGGTAAGTTTACCATAAGAGTTAGAAGGTCGGTCAAATGGAGAAAAAGTTGCATTCATAGAAGCATTGTCAAGCAGTTCAAACAAATCGAGATTATCAGGACCAGTTAATTATACAGGGTGGCCACTTTTTCAATGGCATTGTATTGGTAACTTTTAAACCATAAGAGTTAGAAGGTCGGTCAAATGGAGAAAAAGTTGCATTCATAGAAGCATTGTCAAGCAGTTCAAACAAATCGAGATTATCAGGGCCGGTTATTGAGATATCATAACAAAAGTAAATTATGTCATTTTGATTTTTATTTTTTTCCCACTTTATTTCGAATATTATCAAAAAATGTTACGGGAATTTTTTATTCGACAGTAAATTATCCTCAAAATGACATAATCAGATTTCGTATCCAACGTTTCGTTCTTCCTGGGCCACCCTCGCCCTTATTTTTCTCAATACGGACCTGCATATTTTATGACACTTTTCGAAATAACTTTTAACGCTGAATTCAACGATATATCATACAATGTCATTCAAAGTTGATTTTACAAAATGGTGGAAATTTCGAACACTTACCTACGTCATTAATGTTCATCATTTACCTTCGAATAATCATTCAATTTGTCTTTCATTGAATGATATTTTCGTTTAATTATTATGAATTAGGTTTTTCACCTCTTGAAATTAGTGAATAATTATTACTTGTTTCTTGCTTTGATTCTGTTACGTATTATTTATTTACAAATTTCAAGAGGTGAAGAACCTAATTCATAATAATTAAACGAAAATATCATTTAATGGAAGACAAATGAAATGATTATTCGAAGGTAAATGATGAACATTAATGACGTAAGTGTTCGAAATTTCCACCATTTTGTAAAATCAACTTTGAATGACATTGTATGATATATCGTTGAATTCAGCGTTAAAAGTTATTTCGAAAAGTGTCATAAAATATGCAGGTCCGTATTGAAAAAAATAAGGTTGAGGGTGGCCCAGGAAGAACGATACGTTGGATACGAAATCTGATTATGTCATTTTGAAGATAATTTACTGTCGAATAAAAAATTCCCGTAACATTTTTTGATAATATTTGAAATAAAGTGGGAAAAAAATAAAAATCAAAATGACAGAATTTACTTTTCTTATGATATCTCAAAAACCGGCCCTGATAATCTCGATTTGTTTGAACTGCTTGACAATGCTTCTATGAATGCAACTTTTTCTCCATTTGACCGACCTTCTAACTCTTATGGTTTAAAAGTTACCAATACAATGCCATTGAAAAAGTGGCCACCCTGTATATCATAAGGAAAGTAGATTTTTGAAATAAATTAAAAAAGTGGCCACTCTGTATGTCCTCTATAATATATCAATACACCATGAATGTCGAGGAATTTCGAAAATTCCCATCTTGTGCTTTCAATTTTGCATCGCTCACAACGCCATAGCCATGACCAACCGATTTTTTCCCATTCGGTCGAGTTGAACCCTAATGTTTTACCTAAAGGGTTCCACACACTCCCCGTTTTTACCGAACGGACTTGTCCGACGAACAAGTCGGATATAGCGAAAATGACGCAAATCTCTATGACACTCGGCCGAGCATTGGAACCCGGGGCCCCTTATAAATCACGGCATCAAGTCGGCCGAAGCGGCGGCGTCGGCTGGCAAAAAGCGGGCCGATCGGAAAATCAATGAGTATGTCACGTCGTCCCCGTTATGAGTTATGATCCCAACGCCGCCTTTGCCGATCCCGGCCGGTGTGTATTTTATTGTTATACCTTACCGGAGCTCTGCCTGCACTTGTCATATTGAAGTATGCATTTGTTCGCGTAGCACTGCGCTAAATAGGCCAATTCCTCATCCCAAACCTGGAAAATGAGATCGGGTCGATTAATTCGGTCGCCGGAATGTACGGGGGCCGTCGATTACTTCACAGCTTTGAAACTGGAGGAAATTGAATGAAAAATTTCGAGCGCACTTCTTCATCAAAGTATTGTCATACTGCTCCAGAAACTCGTCTGTCAACCTTTTCTGCATTAGGCACTTGAGAAATTATTCCCCCCTTATACTGACAATTATACAGGTTGTTCTCCATTGCCTTCCCCATCAGTATCATCACATAAGGACTGAACGAGAATCAATTCGCTACCACAAAAACGCCTAATATCTCTTGAACCAATTGAGAAAAAATCAAAATTTGATCATAGTTAGCTTTGTTATGAACGTCAGAAGCATGTGGAACATTTACTTCATGCATATTCCAATTCTCTGTCGCAAAATGTGAAGCGAAGTGAAAACACAAGACTTCATAGTGAAACTCTTTTAAAATAATCAAAAATGGAGCTACAAAAGAATCGCAGAAGAGGCTCGCGTTCGTCCGGAAACGGTATCAAGAGTTGTTAAGCGCTTCAACGAAGATCTTACAATTAACTGCAAGAAAGGAACCGGGAGGAAAAAGGGGTTTTATAGCCCAAAAAAAGTGAAGAAAGCCATCAGCCTTTTTCAGAAGAATCCTAACCTTTCAGGACGGAAAATGGCCCAAATAGTGGGTTGTTCGCAGTCAACCGTTCAGGAAATCAAGTCGAGTTGTGGGCTTAGAACATACAAAGTGCAGAAAGTGCCAGACAGGAACGCTGTGAAGAATCAAGAAGCGAAATCAAGAGCAAAGAAATTAAAAAAGATTTCTTGAAAAATTTTTCCTGTTGCGTAATGGACGACGAAACCTATGTCTTGGCTGATTTCTCGCAACTTCCTGGTCAGGAATTTTATACTGCAGATTCTCGTAGAAATTTTGACGAACAATTTCGCGTGAAGAAACGACCAGTATCCTAAAAAATTCCTGGTTTGGCAAGCAATTTGCACTTGTGGGAAAAGGAGCAAATTTTTCGTTGGCCAAGGATCTGTTGACTCGAAGATATACATCGAGGAATGCTTGAACAAGCGACTTTAACCATTTTTACGTGAGCACGATGTGTCAACAATCTTTTGGCCAGATATATCACTACAGCAAGGCCACCAAGGAATGGTACGAAGCTAATGAGGTAGTTTTTGTCCCCAAAGAGGCCAATCCACCAAATTGCCCAGAACTCAGGCCAATCGAAAGATATTAGGCCCTGGTAAAAAGAGAATTGAAGAAAACTGAGAAATCAACGAAAACATGAGCGGAATTCAAGCAAAAGTGGAAGACAGCATCCCAGAAAGTGACTGAGAACACTATAAGAAGCATGATGGGAAGAATTCCAGAAAAAATCCATGAATTTTGTAAAAACTAGTTTTGGTTTTTTTATTGTAAAAACAGTTTTCATTAGAATTAGAAGATGATTCGAAAATGAGTCAGATTTTCAAAATCGGTCCAGTGGTTCAAAAGATATAAGCGTTTTTGTGATAGCGAAATTTTAAGCTATACAGCATTAATCCTTATCCAATTGAGTACCTTTCATACATTGTCCATTCAACATAGATCAATATGGCCCTTTACAGCATGTAATTTAAATGAATATTTCCGAAGATATTACAGATTTAAAATGCAGGGACATAGCGGTGCGGCGCCGGCACTACCGTTGTTTATAAGGATTGCATTGCATCCGTGCGAAGCCGGGGCGGGTCGCTAGATGAAACTAACCATTTCTAACATATCCGCAGCTTGCGGCAAACTGCCCTTGTGCTGACCCAACGCCTCTCCAAAAGCCACCTTGTTCCTGTAATAATTGTGCATATCCAAAGTGAAACTCCTCAATTTTCCGGTGTACTCGAATTTCGTTTTCACTTTACATTCGGGGCCTACGCTACAGTCCTGGAAATGGACGATGAAAACGGGATGAATTAAGTTCGTTCATGGGGTTTCTCACGTGTTGCAAAGTGCACATGATGTGTTCAACGGTTTTATTGTTTGTATGGCAAGGTAGACGACAGTAATCCACGTCTAAAGGTTGTGTGCAGCGGAAAAGAATGTAGAATAAGATGTATTTAATCATTTTGGCATTTGATTGACAGTTTGTCATAGATTTTTATTATCTTTCAGATTTGCCATAGAACTATGGTTGAATCATTCTACAGTGGCTTTATAAAGCCACTGTAAATCATTCTAGTTTGTCTTTGGATAGAGAATAACTATGCATCAATGCATCTATGTCTATGGTATACAGGGTCTTTCACGAGGAACCTCACCCATATTTATACGGGAAACTACTGAACGTATTTTCATGAAATTCAGCACTTATAAGTATTTCACGATGCTGATGAAATCTAAAATATTTTCAAGGCATGAGCACCTCCGGTTTTTCCGGAAATGACGTCAACTTCCGTTTTTCAAATTAGAACACCATTTTTTATTGCAGAAATAGATTCCTTAGAAAATTTCAAGTTATTTTGATGTAACATTTTTCAGTTTTGGTTGGAAAATTCTCTCTGAGCGGGAAAATTCGAAAAAAAAATCGAAAATAGAGCTCCGCTGAAACAAGAATAACTTCGAGGTTTTTGGATGGAAAATTTTCATTTTTGGGATTTTTCAAGATGTAAGATTGATGTATCCACTTTAAAAATCGAAATCGCGATTCATGATACAGGGGGTGAAAAAATCGCTTTCAAAGTTAGGGATGACAAAATCGTGAAAAATCAATTTTTTCAAATTAGAACCCCATTTTTTTATGGCAGATATTGAATCTACGTTAAAAAATAATGTGAGTGTATGCATCACACCCTTGCCCTAAAGTGGATATTTTCTCAGAAAATATCCAGGTTCAGAAACCTCGAAGTTATTCTTGTTTCACCGGAGCTCTATTTTCGATTTTTTTTCGAATTTTCCCGCTCAGAGAGAGTTTTCCAACCAAAACTGAAAAATGTTACATCAAAATAACTTGAAATTTTCCAAGGAATCTATTTCTGCAATAAAAAAATGGTGTTCTAATTTGAAAAACGGAAGTTGACGTCATTTCCGGAAAAACCGGAGGTGCTCATGCCTTGAAAATATTTTAGATTTCATCAGCATCGTGAAATACTTATAAGTGCTGTGTTAGAATTTATTTGTACATTATAGTTCACTTTCATCATGTATGTAGGATTATGATTGTCAGTTGAATTGGTCAAGAATAAAAAGTCAGATAAAATCACGAAATATCGCATCTATTGCCTGAAAATAAGAATATTTCGGAAAGAGAGCTAACATTTTGGTCCTTCGAGCCTCAAAAGAACCTGTCCATGGATGATCTACGGAGAAGTTCGCGAAAAAATGCGGGGGAAAATAAGAGTTTGCCCGCTGACTTTACATGGCCTAAAAAATTTGGCGAGAGAAATTCGATTGCATTTTCCAATAAATCCAACAATAGTTCGCATAAGTCTCAGGTGAGCTTGGAACGACATCGAATTGCCATCGAGATGGAAAAGAAACGGCAGTCTTTGGAGAAACAGAAACTTGAGATAGAGAACAATATGCGGTTGTTGCAGATGGAAAATGATTTGGAAAATGCTAGACTTGATGCAATCGAAGAAGTAAGGAGTCACAGAAGTCAGTCGAATGGTACAAATGAAAAAACTACCATTAGCATTCGACAACGAAACGATATATCCCATTGTTTACATCCTGAAGTTATCGTAGCAAAGGATAAATCTTGTTCTTCAGATCATGATCAATTTGATCGGGAGGTAACTTCAAAAGATGAGTTTGTGAGTGAATGGGTAAAAAAATCCACTCAACAGTGTCAAGATGTAAATCATCAGGAAGTTCTCAGCATAGTAGAAGATGAATCGATACATCCTCCAGGAAATTATGAATCAGCTAGAAAAAAATCAGAAATTGAGATATTGTGTCAAACCATAACTGATGTGATAAAAACAGTTACGAAAAATGTTCCTGCTGCTTCAAATGAACACAATCAAAATATGTTCCTAAGACGACAGGTCGTCGAAAAAGATTTTCCTAAATTCTCAGGGAATCCTGCTGAGTGGCCACTTTTTCATCAACAATATCAGAGAATTTCCAAATTATGTGGTTACACTAACGAGGAAAAGATGTCAAAGCTACAAAAATGCCTAACAGGAGAAGCCAAATCTGCCGTTGCGGGAATGATGCTTACATCAGAAAATACTGATTTGGTGATGGAAACTTTGGAACTTCATTTCGGCCGACCCGACTATATTATTGAAGTGATTATTTCTAACATCAAACAACTTCCAATTTTGAAAGAGAGAAATGTCGATAAACTCATTCAATTTTCCAACGAGGTGAACAATCTTGTAGCAACTATGGATACCTTGAACTCCAAAGGACATATGGAAAATCCACACTTAATAAGAGATTTGGTCTACAAACTTCCTGACATGTTGAGACTGAAGTGGGGTGAAACAGTTGCGGAAAAATGTGGAAGAATAAATCTGTTAGATTTTTCGAAGTGGTTGAAAGGTTTAGCTAAAGCAGCATGTTACGTTAGTTTGCCAAATGAGATGAATCCACCTACTCAGCCTGAAAAACATAGTCAAAGAACAGTTCCAACCAAAAAACATGAACGAGTATTCAGTACGAGTGAAATAACGAAAAAAGTTTGTTGTTATTGCGGGCTTGAACATGAAAGATCCTGTTCCAAACTTCAATCAGATGATGTTGACGAAAGATGGAAAATTGTTACAGAAAAAAAGCTGTGTTTCATTTGCCTTAAGGGAAAACATCAGAAATTCAGATGTAATAAGAAGAAAAGGTGTCTTGTGGATGGTTGTCAAAGCTTCCATCATCCACTTCTCCATAAGAGTTCAGTATTGACACAGTCAAATACAAATATGCATACTGATTCGATTCTTGCAACACATAATGACAGAAAGAAGATTTTGTTGAGAACAATTCCTATAAAAATTCATGGTCCTAAAAAAGTGATGAAAATTCTCGCTCTTTGTGATGAAGCCTCCACTGTTACAATAATTGATAAAGAAGTGATAAGAAGCCTCGGATTAAATGGAACGAAAGAAGCTCTTTGTTTACAGTGGACCAATGACATCATCTCAAGACAAGAAAATTCCGAAAAACTGGACTTGAAAATCTCAAAAAATCAGGATGGTGCCGAAATATTCACAATGGAGGGTGTTCATACTATAGAAAATCTCTCTGTACCACCTCAGACAGTAAATATGGATCAGTGGAACTCATTTCCTCATCTAAAGAATATACCTATCGAAAATATACAAAATGAGAAACCACTTCTTCTTATTGGCCAAGACAACATAAAATTCATCGCTCCAAACCAGGTTAGAGGTGGCCCAGAAAATACTCCAGTGGCTACAAAATGCAAATTGGGTTGGTCACTTCATGGTCCTGTTCTGGAGGATGGAGATATGAAAATTGGAGCTCATACTTTACATATCTGTGAAAGAGATGCTGACAATGAGCTGCATGAAATGTTGAAAAGTTCATTTGCCAATGAAGATTTTGGAATAAAGCCAACCCAGAGTTCCAGAGATCCTGAAGAAAATAGAGCAGTCACCATCATGAATAAAACAATCAAACGCATTGGTGATAGATTTGAGATTGGTTTACTTTGGCAAAATGATGAGACTACATTACCCAGAAGTAAATACAATGCCATCCAACGTTTGATATGTATGGAAAATAAATGTATGCAAAATGATGATTTCGCTAAGAAGTATCAACAAAAAATAGATTATTATATTGAAAATGGTTTTGCCAGAAAATTATCTAAACATGAAGCTTCGATTGAAGGTCCTCGAACGTGGTATTTGCCACACTTTGGTGTCGTCAATCCTAAAAAGCCTGGAAAAATGAGGCTAGTATTTGACGCTGCTGCCAAATCCAATGGATTTAGCCTCAATGATTTCCTATTACCTGGCCCTGATCTACTGCAGTCATTGGTGGCGATTCTTTGGAAGTTCAGGAAGAGAAGAATTGGCTTTTGCGGAGATATTAAAGATATGTTTCACCAGGTGCTGATTCGTGAAGAGGATAGGTGTGCACAACGGTTTTTATGGAGAGATTTGCATCGAGAAAAACAACCTGATGTATACGAAATGATGGTAATGATATTTGGCTCCAAATGTTCTCCAGTTTGTGCTCAATTTGTGAAAAACTACGTTGCCCAAGAACAAGCAGAATCTCCAGATATCTTGACTGCAATAAATAGGAAGTTTTACGTGGATGATTACCTTGACAGCAAAAATTCCGAAGAAGAAGCCATCGCAACTATACTCGAAGTTCGCAGAATTTTGGCCACAGGGGGATTCAACATTGTGAACTGGATGACGAACTCGCCGAAAGTGAGAGAAATGCTGGGTTCTGATTTAGTTGTCAAAAATTTAGATGAAGAGAACCTACATCGAGTACTAGGCCTCTGGTGGGACAGTGAAAAGGACGAATTTCTATTCAAAATGAATAATGAAGATACCTCGGATAAATCTTTCACCAAAAGGGGAGTCCTGAAATCTTTGATGTCCATTTTCGATCCTATTGGTTTTCTCTCATCATTTACAATCGAAGCAAAGATTTTGCTACAGGAAATATGGCGTTCAGGAATCAACTGGGACGAAAAACTTCCTGAGGAATTGATGAAAGTCTGGTGTAGGTGGATAGCTAGTTTTCGGCAAATTGAAAAAATAAGGATTCCCAGATGTTATTCGGTGAATATTCCAAAGGCTGATAACATTGAAATTCACTCATTCTGCGACAGCAGCCAGAAAGCTTACGCCTGTGTCGTTTATTTGCGAGTTTCAAGAGGCCTACAAACAGAAGTTTCTTTCATTGCTGCAAAAACTAAAGTTGCACCTTTGAAATTGCTTTCTATTCCGCGCTTGGAACTTCAGGCAGCAGTCATGTCAAGTAGACTAACAACTACAATCAAAAACGAACTGAAACTGTCAGTGAATAAAACATTCTATTGGACAGATTCAAAGTGCGTCCTATGTTGGATACGAGGGGATGTTTGGAAGTACAAACAATTTGTTGCTCATCGAGTCGGCGAAATACATGATTTAACAGAAATAAATCAATGGAGATGGATTCCCACTGACATGAATGTTTCAGATGAAGCTACGAAAATAAATACATCCAAACAAAAATCGATTTCCGAGGAATGGTTCGCAGGCCCGAGTTTCTTGAAGAGAACCGAAGAAGACTGGCCAAAAGAAAAAGAAATGGGTACATTAGATGGCGTCGAAATGGAAATGAAGAAGACATTTTCTGGTACTCACTACGTTTATGCTATGAGCAATTATTCGGAATCCTTACCAGACATCAAACGATTCTCAAAGTGGCTTCGACTCATCAGAAGTACAGCTTGGATGTTACGATTTATAAAGCGAACAAAAAAAATTACACCAGAGAGACAAGAGCTATCCGTTGAAGAGTTGAATGAAGCTGAAAAATTATGGATCAAGAAAACCCAACAAGATTTTTACGAGGATGAATTGAATTGTCTGAATGATGGAAGGAGAATACGAAGAAAGAGTAAGATTGGAAGTTTGTGTCCAGAATTAGTAGAAGGATTCATAGTAGTTGGCGGCAGGATAGACCTGGCAGATTCCCTAGAAGAGCGAACTAAGAAACCTATCATCCTACATCCAAAACATGAATACACCCAACTACTCATTCGTCATTTCCATGAAAAATTCAGACACCAAGGGGTTAACCTTGTTCTCAATGAGCTACGGCAAAGATTTTGGATTGTTAATGGAAGAGCAGCAGTAAAGTCCACATTTTTCAACTGTCAAAATTGTAAGAATAGGAAAGCTAGGCCAGTTCCACCAATTATGGGTCAACTTCCAAATGCCAGAGTAACTCCCAATACGAGAGCATTTGTGAACGTAGGCTTGGATTACTTCGGTCCATTTCATGTCACAGTGGGAAGAAGAAAAGAAAAAAGATGGGGTGTTTTGTTTACCTGTTTAGCAGTCAGAGCTATTCATTTGGAAATTTCACATTCTCTAAATTCGGATTCTTGTATAATGGCGATAAAAAGAATGATAGCGAGAAGAGGTAAACCGAAAAGTATTTTCTGTGATAATGGGACAAACTTCCGAGGAGCGGATAATGAAATTCAAAAAGCGAAGAAAGACCTCGATAATACCTCATTCATCAACTCTGTGACCTCAGATGGTATAAACTTCAGATTCAATCCTGCAGCAGCACCTCACATGGGGGGTGTGTGGGAACGACTAATTGGATCTGTGAAAAAGGTTATAGGAAAAATTCTATACGGACAATCGTTGAAGGATGAAACTCTCCAAACACTTTTCGCTGAAGCTGAGAATATTGTTAATTCTCGCCCCCTTACCATTTTATCAACTGATCCCTATGATCTCGCACCACTAACCCCAAATCATTTTTTGGCTGGGTTTGCAAACAATGATAGTTCCATAATAGAAATGAATCCAGATAGTAATTGTTTGAAGCGTGAATGGAGAAAGGCAGAAATGTTGAGGACATCGTTTTGGAACAGATGGATAAAAGAATATCTTCCCACCCTTAATAGAAGAAATAAATGGACGCTTCATCAGGCACAGATTGAAAAAGATGATATTGTCGTAATGGTAGACGATGATGTACCGAGACATAAATGGAAACTTGGTAAAATAGTACAAACCTTTCCAGGACCTGACGGAAGAATCAGAGTTGTCGACGTTAGAGTTGGTTCTTCTGTTTTTCGGCGACCAGTCGTCAAGATATGCAAGTTGGAACTGGAGGGATAGTGAAATTCTTCACCAGGGGGGAGAATGTTAGAATTTATTTGTACATTATAGTTCACTTTCATCATGTATGTAGGATTATGATTGTCAGTTGAATTGGTCAAGAATAAAAAGTCAGATAAAATCACGAAATATCGCATCTATTGCCTGAAAATAAGAATATTTCGGAAAGAGAGCTAACATGCTGAATTTCATGAAAATACGTTCAGTAGTTTCCCGTATAAATATGGGTGAGGTTCCTCGTGAAAGACCCTGTATAATTCTGTGAGTAATATCTCTAAAAACATCTTAACTGTGAGGTCTATATACAGGGTGTATTTTAAGGTGAGGCTTTTCCTTTGACAGATGGTAGAACTCATCAAAATAAGTCATTTTAGCAAAAATTTTCATATGAATTATGCCCCTGTTTCGAAAATGAAACTAGAATATTTTCTAGTTTCTAGGTGAATCTGAAAATTCCTCAGTCCGAACCTGCTCCCTCGCCTGCTCCTCCGTAGATATCAACATCTCATGTTTTTCGTCTTCTTATCTAAGAAATTTTAAAAAAATTCTTGTGCTTATGACAGATCATTTTGCCATATCATGCCGCTTTTTTATAAATTTAAATTTTCGGTAAAATGACAAATTTTGATGCGTTCTATCACCTGTCAAAAGAAAAGCCTCGCCTTAAAATACACCCTGTATACTCCATTCACTTTTATACAGTATCCCGGTTGACCATGACATTCTGACACCTTTCACCGTGTTTATTTAGAAAATGTTTAGTTATATTCATTTTCCTGTCAGATAACTATGCTACTTTGTCTTCTCTACATAGAGGCCGTAGAAATGACGTATTCAGCGAAATGTTTATTTACTTTGGGGAAATAATGAATTGGAGAAAAATAATTCAATAATTCCAAAGACCTGGCAAATGTCGAAGAAACTTTTTTCTCTGTTAAAACTGGAAATTTTTCACGTATATAAAAATGGTTGGAAGATTCAGTTGTGCTTTTTTCTTGTACGGAAATCAACAATCGAGTGTTGAAATTATACTGAAAAATAATGGACAGAATATTCCGAATAGTACTCGAATAACCTGACAGAAAAACTTCTAAACGAACAGATGGACCTGACCTATGGAATTCCTCACTTTTCAAAATTGAGATGGAGACTATTGAGAGTAGAAATTAGCATTGGAAACGTCTCTGAGAATTATTTTGACATTGCCGATATTTCACGAGTGCCAACCTGCGTCAGTTTTAAGTAAAAAAAACTTGATAAACCTAAATCTTGGCCAACCGGTATACTTCAAAAAAGTGAATGGAGTTTATAGTTCGCCCATAAAATGAGACTCCATTAGATAAGTTACTAGGTATATAAGTTCTATTCATGTTCCTTATGAATAACCTAACCTATCTCATATTTATGGAGAGGCGAGGACTGTCCCACCACCAATGATGGCGAAACTCAGTTGCCATTTACTTTGGCAAAATCTGTGAAGAACGGTCAGGAATTTACGATAACTGGATTTGGAACGAAGCTCGGCAGAGTGAATCTCCCGAGTAGGGATTTGGGGGGTATAGTTGGGGTTTACTGAAGGATCCCGTTTTATTTACGACGACCACTGTCTTTGGGGACTAACCCGCTGTGATCATTAACTGAATATAACCCTGTGGGATACATGTTGTGAATCTAGGAGCGAATTTCATTTTGATCGTCCTTTGATTTTTGATAAGCCTGAATGGTTAGAGTTGGATTACTCCAGCTTCGTTTGAGTGTGGTCAAAAGGGATGTAAGTTCAGCGCAACTTCACTGCCTTTAAGTCTTTACACTATCAAGTGTTTCTATGTTAAGAGTCTTTAGCCTTCAAAATAGGAAACGCATACCGCCAGATGGCAGTGCAGTGCATTAATTTTTATTTATTGGATTATTCAGCTTAATAGAACCAATGTTGGGGCGCAGGGAATATAGCAAGAAATCCTACCCTGAACTAGATCTCACACTGGCTGTATAATACTGTCTCTTTCCGTCATCTGGGAGGAGATACCTGCGGGGCGTGTCATTTAAAAGAAATTCAATTCCATCTTAGAATCCACAATTGTAAGAAACAATTAATTTTCACTAATCGACGGCTAAACCAAACCTTAATAAATCGTCTTTGATAAAAATGGATATTTATGATTTCGAATAGAAAAATTCAAGGAAATAAATTTCGAGAAAACAACACATTGTTGTAATATTATTCACAAAAAAAAAGGTGAATTCTGAAAAAAAATGAGATAGACATTTGATTAACTAAATGATAGACTTCAATACTGAAATGAAAAAATACAAAAATATTTGTTCGTTTTGATGGTGGAAATGTTACAGAATAACCAAAAATGTATCCTTTTCATTCATTCAATACTTATGAAAAATCATACATCCCTTCATCAATCAGAAAAAAATAAATCGTTTCTGACTCCTTTTTTTTCAGGGACGTAGACCCTTAATAAAAACACATTAGCAGCTTACTCTCTCCCCAAACGACTTTTAGAAGTTTTTCTGTCAGGTTATTCGAGTACTTTTATTCTTTTTTCGAATGAACTATCACAAAGTAACGGATTATTCTGTTCATTATTTTTCAGTTCAATTTCAACACTCGATTATTGATTTCCGCACAAGAAAATAGCATAACTGAATCTTCCAAACAATCTTCCGTTTATATACGGAAAATAGTTCCAGTATTAACAAAGAAAAAAGTTTCTTCAACATTCGCCAGGTCTTTGGAATTGACATAATATTTTTTCAAATTCATTATTTCCCAAAGTAAATAAACTTTTTGATAAATACGTCATTATTACGACCTGTATGTAGAGAGGACAACGTTGCGTAGTTATCTGACAGAAAAACGACATAACCTAACATTTTCAAATTATACACGGTGAAATGTGTCAGAATGTCATGGCCAACCGGGATACTTTATAAAAGTAAATGGATTATACTTGCTACGCTTTCCAGCATCTTTTCCCTTCGCTATGGATCCAATGGTACCATCAGCTTAGCAAAAATCTGTTTTTCGATTTGAATATAGGTTTTTTCTGTATGTTTAGTTACGGAAGTAGTTCACTCGGGCAAACGACGAGTGCGCGCGCGCCAGCGTCTTGTCAGAGCACGTGCCAAACCGCGTGGCTTATCGATTGGCGGCGACGCCGAACGGTCGGACGCTCAGGTTGCTAAGCGACGCCGCCGACGGACGTCCCGCAGAAATGATCTCAGATGGCTCTGTATGATCGGGGTGCGCCATTGAGTGTTTTCCTCCCCCCAGTGTAACTCGATATTTTGTAGCGAGATGCTGGATAAAACCGAAGTTATGTATTTCCCAGTTCGGAGTTTGGAACCCTCAGAACGCCACTCTAGTTTCGGTTGTACTTTTTTAAGTCAATGTTCGAGTATTGGTGGTAGTAGTTACCCCCAACTGAGGTAATATTTGGGAGCGTTTAAAATTCGTGCTGCACTCACCATGTCGGCGATTATCTTGTTCAACGGAGTGGTGTGGTGAGTAATTTTATGGCAGTAGCGACATCTAGCGATTTTCCTCTAGCCTATTTTATTTTCGACTTCGTACTTGTTAAGCGAATTTCAATCGTTCGATCTTGATTGTTTTCTCTATCGCTGAAAAGTGAAGAGCAGTTTTCCAAAAACAAGTTTATTACAAAAATAAAATAAATTATTAAAAGATTATTTTTACAATAGAACAGAAAATTAAAAGTGTAAATTTCTCGAAAAATTTTTTTTATGTAACTGAGAATTGAACAACAAATAAAACGATTTTAACAAATCAATAATCAATATTACCACCCCTGGCATTGATACAAGCTTGAATTCGACGAGGCATGCTTTCTATTAAGTTGTTAATTTCGTCTTCTGTAACATTTGCCCATTCCTCTAAAGCCGCTTGTATAAGTTGCTCTGCGTTACCATGATTATTTTGACGACCTCTAATTTTTTTTTTTGATCCTATCCCACAAGTGCTCGATAGGATTGAGGTCCGGTGAACAAGAAGGCCACTCTAAAACAGTCACACCTTCTGTTTCGAAAAAATTTTTTGCAACTCTGCTGGTATGTGGAGGTGCATTATCCTGCATAAATAGGAAATAATCTCCAAAAGCACCTCGCCAGAGCCTCACTACAGGTTGTAGCACTAGATCAACATACCTGGGCCCTGTCATAGATTGTCTAATGGGAATTAAACGAGTTTTCTCACCAAACATAATTCCGCCCCAAAACATTACAGTACCTCCTTTGTATTTAGGGATCGGTCTTGCCGCTTGGAGCCTAGCTTGCCTCCCTCTACCTCTTAAAATGCGAACACGCCGGTCGTCTGATCGTAGGCCAATTCTGGTCTCATCCGAAAATAAGACATTTTTCCAATCTTCAATAGTCCAATTTTCATGCTCTAAACACCAATTAAAACGGTCAACTTTATTTTGCCTTGATAGTTCTGGAACTCTTAACGCTCTTCTCTTGAATAATTCCCGAGCGCGAAGTCTTTTTCTGATAATTTCGACAGAAACACAAACACCTGTAGCTTGCAAAAATTGCCTTTGAAGCTCTGAATGAGATACTGCGGGATTTCTTCTTGTTTGGGCTAAAAAGCGATCCTGCCTTTCTGTAGTTACTCTTCCACGACTTCTTCTCGACCTATTCTTTAGGGTTCCTAACTCCAGAAACCTTGCATAGGTTTTTGAAACAACCCCTTGTGTAACCCCCACCGTTCTTGCAATCTGTCTTTGGGACATACCTTGTTCTGCCATAGTAATAATTCTTCCTCTCTGGACTTCCGATAACCCCACATAAGGCATTTTTTTTTAAACTTCGCAAAAAAACAAAATATAAATTCACTGCGACGTTCGAACGAAATGGTAAAATCGACACTGCAAAGCCAAATCTTATCAAGTGCTTATGAACCTAACTGTTTTTGTGAGTAAACACATGCACCTTTTATTTGCTTCTAACGAAAAAGATATCAAAATAATATTTCATCTTAATACTGGGTGATTCCATATAAGTTTGGTTGTGTGTATTTTTCCTCTTTATTCAAATGAAGAAAACAATTGCAACAAAAAGATTTACGCGATTTCAATCTAAAATTATCATTTGATTGGAATACAAGAGTTATGACACCAACTCTAAAAAGTGATGTCTGAAAACATCGAAATCTACAGAGGTTATTCTCAATGCTTTGAAAATCAGAATGACGGAAAGCTAAGGGCAATATCATCAGCCTGTACGATTTTCTCAGAGGAAGTAATAGGGATATCACACAGATATTAGTTGAAAGTAAGAGGTGCTTAAACTGGTCCTTGTGGAACACCAATGTTCAAACGTTTAAAATAACCTTTATTATTCTCAACAAAAACACGAATTCTTCTATTTGGCATCATATTTCCTTCTAAGCGAACCATTTTTTCATACAACCGATTTCAAGGAAGGTTGTGAGACTAAAGAACCTGTTCAATAATTTCTATTTCTTCAGAAGAATCCTGGCAATTCTGTATAACATCATCTGTTGTGGAATCAATGCTGAAGAGTGCCAACCTTACTAAAATTTCAAGAGAAACACTTAATAAACTAATGGGTCGATAACTACTAGGATCAGAAGAATTTTTAAAATTCCTATTACCTTCACCTTGCGAACTTCGTAAGAAAAATTGAAAAGAGGCCCAAGTTCTTGAGTTAACCTTCTTAAGGGGCCGTTATACTCTGGCCGACGGCACCGATTCTTCATCAAAAAGTGCCTTTCATTTTTTCAAGTTCACGCCCTCAATTTTCCACCTGAAAGCTTTATTTTCAGACAGTTCTCTGCGATTTCACACTTTCTGGAAGTCTTTTCAGTATTTCCATAATTTTTTGCATTAATTAAGCGCCTATCCTAATGGACTTTTTTTGAATATAGAAAATTGATTTGTCGAGGGTACTCCAATGAAGTCAATTTTAATAGACTCTCAAATCCAACCCGATTTTTTCATGCGAAATAATAATTTTTTCGAAGAGAAGAAATTGGAGTGCCCTCAAGACATCCTTTAACTTCAATTTAAAGAAAAAATCAAGCTTTTAGGTGAAAAATTGAGGGCGCTGACTTGAAAAAATGAAAGGCACTTTGGAATGGAAAATCGGTGCCGTAGCCGAGTTTTTCATGCGAAAAAATAGTTTTATCAAAGAGAAGAAATTGGAGTGTCCTCAAGACATCCTTCAGCTTCAATTTAAAAAAAAAATCAAGCTTTTAGGTGAAAAATTGAGGGCGTGAACTTGAAAAAATGAAAGGCACTTTTTGAATGGAGAATCGGTGCCGTAGCCGCCTGCCAGAGTATAACGGCCCCTTAAGGTGTAACCCAAGCTTTCTCGCAAAATTTGCCACAATGTGGGGAGATTCCGAATTCGTGTGGAATGGCTCTTTTTGCTCCTGATGCCCCTAATATTGATATTAAGACAACCAACCAGTGCGATTAGTTCAAGTACTCTTATTCCCTGTTGAAAATGAAAAAACCTGCAGTAAGTCTGTCGGCGTGTGGCCGCTTTAGGCCGTCGCGGCCCGACCTGTTCGGGCTTGTTAGCGATACACGAGAAGACACAATCGAATAAAGAAAGCAACTCGTTCGTGTGCGAGTCGGGGCGAGTCAATAAACTGGCAAGTCCACACCGAGAGAACTCTGCGTGTCGCATAATTCAATCAAGCACCGTTCCGACACGGGGAAGGTTCTGTGGGGGGTGAGTTTGGCGAGGGGAGAATGCTCTGGAAGCAGCGCTGGCTCGGAGGTAATCAGGTTAATCGGGCCTGAATAATATATCACTTGACTCGACGGAATTGTCTGGGATGTGGGGTATATCTTAATTGTCTCGATCGCAAGTTGGTTGCGAGGAATTAGACTTATTATTCCAGCATTTCAGGGCCTTCTTCATTATCACCTCAATCGCAGAAGTGAAAAACACGGCAACGTCGCTTAATGCTATATTAACCGTTTTGTGAAAGCCATTTATCTCTATTTTCGATCTAATCTCAGGAATCAAAGATGAGAATAAGGCTCAGCTCGCATCAAATGCATTAACATATTAGTGACACTCAATTATAGCAATGGTACAAGTTGAAGCCTACTTTAAAGGATGACCAGACCACTTGAACTTGAAGAAACCTTTTGAAATATCAAGGAATACCATTTTTCTCATTGAGTACCAAATTCACTTTCACCCTCGCCTAATTGTCGAAGAAACTGCAACATCCAGAAGGAGCTTTTTAAATTTTTTTGGTAAAACATAGATAGTAGGTATAGCATCTTAAGTAAATGATTGAAATTTGGAGAACAAAAACGAAGGGTTCCATTTTTTTTTCAATAAATTTGATAAAAATGTGTTTGTCCACCGCGGTTATCTATACACTCTCTAACACGTCTTGGCATTGATGCAATGAGATGGTCTATTTCCTCTTGAGGGATACTATCCCAAGCTACCTGTACTTCATGTCTCAGAGCCGCCAAAGTCCGTGGGGGCTGGGCTGAATTTCCAAGCCTTCTACCCATGATGTCCCAAACATGCTCTATGGGCGAAAGATCAGGGGATTTGGGCGGCCATGGCATAAGATCCACATGGGTCGCTTCAAAAATGTTTTAACTAACTCTGCCAACATGAGGTCAAGCATTATCTTGCTGAAATATTGGATTCTCGAGCCGGTTAAGGTGAGGGAGAACATATGGCTCCACAATTTCTTGAAGATAACGCAGCGCTGTCATGTTACCTCGAATAAAGACTAAAGGTGGCCTACTTGCATGTGCAATAGCACCCCTTACCATAACGCCTACTGTTCGGTGTACATGACGCTCAACATCAAACTGAGGTTCACTTCTTTCTCCCTGACGTCGTCTAACCCTTCTTCGGCCATCATGTGCACCCAAGGAGAATCAAGACTCATCAGAAAAGACCTGATGTCATTCCATATTCCGATGTTGTCGTTCTCTGCATTACCATAATCGTTGCAGGCGATGCTCAACCGTCAGAGGTAACACAAGATGGGGTCCATAAGGCTGCAGTCCAAAAGACCTTATCCGGCGGTAAACCGTTCGGACAGTTGCAGGATACCCTTGTTCCCCTAACCACTCATAAGCCAAAGATCGGTTCCTAATGGCCATATTAGTCTTAGACGTCGATCTTGAACTTCATTTGTGTCCCTTCGACGTCCGGAGCCTATTCTTTTTCGATTTTGGGCATTTTCAAACCACGCTTTACAACATCTCATAATAGTAGTTATTTTTTGTTCGTACGGTTAACGATTTCTCGAAATGACAACGCTTCCCGTAGACCAATAATTCGACCTCTTTCAAATTCACTTAGCTGGCGATAAATTCCGCGTACACGTGCTCTAGGCATTTTTCTATTCTATACTATACTAAAATAGTAACTCGCTGGACCGGCCCGAGAGAATCTGTCGAAAAGTTGGTCCAGAAGAATTTTAACATCGCAGCGAAGCTGCGATACGATGAGGAAATTTTTATACGGTCGGAAAGAGGAATAATCGATTCATACGTGGGTGAAATTTTGATTCTCCAGGCGAAGTAGAAGTATTTTTTAAAAATCCGACAAAAAGGGCCATTTTAAACTCGATGAAACTTTTTTCACAGATATCGTGGCCGTGATGTAAATATACGAGTCTAAAGAGGAAAAGTCAATGTAAAATAGCTTGGTATTCATATTTTCCATAATGTCCCCATTTCTTCAGGAAAATTGATCAAACTTTGACATTTCGCTCATAAAATCACCCGAGTTCTACCGATGAGGATAACTACTTAAAAGGTAGATCTGCTGGCCCACACTAGTAATAACAACTAAACATCGACTTTGGAGTTCCTCGAACAGCTGGTTTGTTGTGAAATTTGAGAAATTGGCACAAAACGACTGCAATATTCAATTAACAAAAAATGTTTACATAAATAAACTTTTTTTCCCAAATTTTAATCATTTACTTCTTGCTATTCTCTCTATGTTTTACCGAAAAAAATTTAAAATTCAAACAGCTCCTTCTGGGTCTTCCAGTTTCTTTGTCAGTTAGTATATTTTCGCAGTAGATACACATTTCATTCGATCAATTTCCCAGTAGACCATCTAACCGAATAACAGAACCTTCCCCTCAAATCGCGGTTTTTAAGTGGCGAAAACTCGACACAAGACTCCAATTCAATTACATCTTCTCCACCCTATTCCAACTCCGTTCCATCTACCCTCTTTTCGAAAACCGCCGCCGTTTTACACGGCTATACCTTCCACACCCCCTCACGGTACATCTGCAAGATACTCACGACCGAATAAATCGACTGATCTGGAAATTCATGATGATGAACCGCAGGAAACCTTCGACAGAGGCGGTGCTAGGATCGTATAAAAATACAAACAGTTCAAAGGGGCTTGATCGTGAACAGAATGGGACAGCTTACAGATAGAAACCATCAAACTTTCAGCTTTATTTGTGCACCGAGTGACAGATCTTAAATGCTCCATTTTTGGTCAAATTTCAAATATTATTTTTGTTTCAGTGAACCAAAACAATCGTCAACATGTCCTTATCACTGCGGATCAACCTCATCGAAGGAAACGTTACGAAGACCATTGTTTTCGATTCTTCAACAACGGTCTACGACGCCTGCAGAATCATCAGAGAAAAATGTACAGAGGCCAACATGGGACAGCGTAAGTGGAGCTCTAATTTTCATACTAACATCTGTGCCATCTAGTATCATGCCATTAAAACATAGAGTTTGTACCATTCAGTATATTCCAATACTGGAAACCGAAAATGAAACTTGAAACATGATCGACTATTTTGGCTTCACAAACATTATTTCGTTCTATTTTATGAGCAACAACTTCAATATTTCAAATAGAATAGCCTGTATATTAGAGTTTTTCAGTTCATTCCACTGCGATCTCAAGGTCCATTGTGTCCCCCATAGGAGCTGTTTTTGCAACTGATGCTCTACAGCTCGCCCTCCAGAGTTCAAGGAGGTTAAATCCTCGTTCCTCCTATAATTCTCTTGTCCAAGAAATTCCTTGCGTAAACTTGCAATGGCGCGGCATTCTGTAAGTGAAGAACAGAAGTTTCCTCCTGTTCCTGACACGTCAGTTTTTGACAAACTCATCTTCATCATAAGCTTCCTAAGGTGACAATGTACTTGAGGAGTAGGGAAAGTACGTACAAAATGACAAAGGGTTTAATTTCAGAGGCATAACTTGTTAGTAGTGAATTACAGTAATGTCATTATTCTACACCTATGATCTTTGGTCCTTTCTTTATAAAATCTGATCAACCTTCATGAAATAAAAGTACCAAGAAATAAAATATTCTTTGATGAATTAGGATAAACGAAATTCATTTTGTCCGCATGCTATGGACAAAATGACATACTGGCAACAGGCAACTGTAGTTTTCTACTTATAGTTACAAAACTACTACACCAATGAAACGCTTGGTTCTTCTAGGAACATCAGCACAAGATGCGTGAGCCCAATGCAACCAATGCATGCATCGTAACCAGTCTTTTCTAGGGCTAATCCTGGTTTTTTCCCGATCTAAATCGGGAAAAAAAATCATAACAAAAAACAGATGGACAGTCGTCTTCATCATCTCGAAAGTTGCTAGGAACATTTTCTTCTTCATTGTCTTCTTTAAATAATGCCCTAGGGACTTGTCTCCTTTTCTTTGGAGGAGGTATGGGCTCATTTTTTGATTTGATTGCAATCATATTAGGTGTAGAAGTTGAAACTAAGTACGTTCATCGAGTCTTCGGCTCACGTTTGTCTTGTCCACTTATGAATCGTCCTTTAGGGATTGGAGGAACGTCCTCATAGGATCAGCAAGAGTAGATTAAGATACATTGCCTTTATTAGCCGCAGATGAATATTTTGTTATGAATATGTTGAGACAAGTCCTGGCTCTTTGTTTGCTGATGGAGCCTGGGATGAATGGTCTCGGTGTTGACCGGTAGATACGGTTAATTCAGTTGAAATACCTATGTCATTTTGTCCGTTCACTGTATATGTCGTTTTGTCCATAAAACGTTATAAAACTAGAAATATATCGAATCAACACAACAAGTATTTCTAACATAAAAAAGCTTCGTGAATACAATGACAAATAAGTAAAGTTTGAAATGAATGCAATATAAATGAAAAAAATGGTAAAAACTGGCCATTTCTTTTAAAAATTTGGCTCAATGAAAAAAACTCGTGACCTATTGATTTCTGTTATCACTCATAACGACAGAATGAACTAGAGTAGCGCTTTCGAGTTTTCAGAGGTTAATAGAACCCACCCGGGTCGTGTGATATGGTAGGCAGTTCCGCATTTGATAACTCAAAACTCAAGTTATGATGCCTATGTCATTCCTGGAAGATTTCTTCAGAGTGCTTCTCTTTCAGTTTCCCCTTTCTATTCATTTTCGAAAACGAAGCAAATCCCTCAGAACAATCCCCGTGTTCATTTATCGGATCACATTCCCAACAAAAGTCAAGTCTGCGACGAAACACGCATTTGTTCACATCTCCGGAGACCTATCCGTTGAAACAGCCACCCCCGAGTGACGATAAATAACCTTTACGGCGTCTAGGATAGATAACCCAAGAGCTTCTTTTTATTGTTTTGCGAACTCGGTCATTTTTATCAGTGGAAACGCTGTTTCAGGCAGCAATTCAGGTTATCTCTACATTGGAAAAGCTTACTGATCTTGGCTCAGCTATTTTGGCGCTTATTGAAGATTGGTAGATTGGCGGTCAAAAATTTCAGCCTCATTATTCACAGTACATATGTCAAGTATACTAACTTTTCCATTGTTAGCATCGCAAAATGAACCTAAAGTATCAATGTTTGTTTATCATTATTGGGATCAATCGTCCAAATGAGAGCATTATTGATAAGTTTTCCTCTTTCTTTCAGCAAAAGATTATGGCTTGTTCCTCACTGACGAAGACAGCAAAACTGGAGTATGGCTAGAGCCTGCACGTCAACTGGAATATTATATACTCAGAAACGGAGATCTTCTGGAATATCGAAAAAAACTGAGAACATTGAGGGTCAAAATGTTAGACGGTAAGCCAATTCTCTTTCCATATACAAACATAATTAATTAACGCATTCAATTCTGTGGCAGAATCTGTAAAAACGATGCTTGTGGACGATTCTCAAATAGTGGCCAACCTAATGGTGGTGATCTGCACAAAACTGGGAATCACCAACCACGACGAGTATTCTCTGGTCCTGCAGGAACTGCCTGAGAATCAAGAAAACCTGGACAACAGAAATTACGGCACCCTGACCTTGAAGCGGAAAAAGGAAGAAAAGATCGAAAGAGACGCCAAGATGGAGCAACTGAGGAAGAAGTTGCACACCGACGACGAGGTACCTTGGCTAGATCCTGCCAAAACCTTGAGGGAACAAGGCATAGACGAGAACGAAACCGTTATTTTGAAAAGGAAATTCTTCTTTTCCGACCAAAATATAGATTCGCACGATCCTGTTCAACTCAACCTGCTGTATGTGCAAGCCAGAGACGCCATATTGAACGGAACCCATCCTATTACAGAATCCAAAGCCTGTGAATTTGCTGGCATACAGTGTCAGATACAGTTCGGAGATTTTGTGGAGAACAAACATAAACCAGGTTTCCTAGAGTAAGTTCAACCTCATGCTGCTATTCAAAGAGTCGCCTTACTTCCATTTAAATCATTCATTCGTTCTAACTTTTCCATATCTTAATTCCAGACCCAAGGAATTCTTACCTCAGTCTTACGTGAAAGTCAAAGGAACCGAAAAGAAGATCTTTGCAGAACACAAGAAACATCAAGGTTTGGATGAACTGGAAGCAAAGGTGCTTTACACCAAAAATGCAAGAGCCTTGAAAACATACGGAGTAACTTTCTTCTTGGTGAAAGAGAAGATGAAGGGAAAGAACAAGTTAGTACCTCGATTATTGGGTGTAACGAAAGATTCAGTGTTGAGGCTCGATGAAAAAACGAAAGAAATCCTTCAGACTTGGCCTTTAACCACAGTGAGACGTTGGGGAGCAAGTCCGAACACCTTCACTTTAGATTTTGGTGATTACTCTGATCAGTACTATTCTGTGCAAACAACTGAAGGTGAACAAATTCAACAAATCATCTCTGGATATATTGATATCATTCTGAAAAAGGTAGAAAAAAATCATTTATTTATTTTGTAAAATAGCTGTTCATACCATTTTTTACAGAAACAATCGAAAGATCACTACGGCATAGAAGGTGATGAAGGTTCTACCATGTTCGAAGAGAGTGTAGCGCCACATAAGTAAGACAATATCAATGAAACATCGAATTTTTATTTAAAATTATTTTCATCTTAGGGCTACCATTGTCCAGAACGAAACAACAAAGAAGGGAAGAATCAGCATGGAATCTCTGGCCAAGCCTGCGATTATAAGAGCTGGAACCAATGGTCAGTATTCAATCACTTCAATTTCGTTATTTTATTTTTTTCTATTTTTCATTTATTTTATTTGTTATGAATAGGGGAGAAAACTTTTGTTACTGGGGTTATGAGTAGTCCGCAAATACCCACAGTAGGGGGACAAGTGAATTTAGGACATGCCCCATCTACGGTAAGAAGAACCATATTATGATCACTAACAAATCGAAAACTAAAATGATTAACGACATCTCACAGTTTGATTTCAATGAATAAATTAACAGTTTATGCCCGAATCAAGTCATTCTAATGAACTAACTAATATTAACATCAATATATCACGTTGAACAATATCTTGAAGATTGATGAGGAACATTTCTATCGTAATAGCTAAAGTAAATGACCAAATTTTTGTTGAAATAAGGAGGTGCAAGTCACTGTTAGTCGAGTGTAAATATTATTGATTTCCTTTTGTTTGGAAGTTTAATACTGTACAAAACTCGTTTATTCTTCAAATATTATAAATATGTTTAATATAGAACATGATCACTACATTTCCTAAATGAACATTGTTTCTGCCAATTTATTCTCTCAGCGAATACTTTTGATGTTTTCTTCGTAGTTCTTTAACCTTTTTATTTGAAAACACTCGCGAATAATGTCTTGAACGTAGTTTATATCTTCAGTTTTCCGTGAGTTTGTCGACGCTCAAATATCATTGAAAGAAATTTTCGAACTCCCAGTTCATTATTACCTAACTGTCTCGAATAATACAGAATACCAATATTGATTTTTTATGTTTATTTCATGCTTATGACATGGAACCTCAGGCAGAGTAGGTACATAGATTTGTACATATGCTCTAGTCAGCACAACTAAAAACTGTAAATAAAAAACCTTAAACAGAGTGAAGCATGAAAACACAAAATAGAACTACTCTCCACCTTTCAATATCGATCACTCTGCCCAATCTTTCTCATAACATTTATACTTCATCTGAAATCCACCATTTAATGATTGTTAGTTTCAATTTGCAATATTCCATTCATTCTAGGCTCAACAAACGAAGGTCACCTCCGTCCTGACAGAGCCTCAAAGGGCTCTCGTTTCCACCATAACACAAACGCAAACGAGAATAAAAGAATCAGAGTATGAACTTGAAACCAGAGCCCAAATACCAGAACTGGGCACCGACGCTTCTTCCATGAAATGGAAACAAGTGACTCTCGACACCAGAAAACAGAATGTCGGTTCGTCAATAGCCGCAATGAACGCTGCGACAGCTAAAGTTGTCACTTTGACTGGGGGTAGTCAAGATGAAGTCGACCATACAGCAGTGGGTGCTGCCATAACCACGATCGGTAGTAACTTACCCGAAGTCACCAAGGATGTTAAGATGATTGCAGCACTCATGGAGGATAGAAATATGGGCGAGAAGCTGCTGGACGCCACCAGAAAGATGTGCTTTGCCTTCAGCGATCTACTAAAAGCCGCTGAACCTGAATCTAAAGAGGTATGGTCTAGTTCTGGCTGGTCGAAAGTGTTTTATTATTTTTATTTTTTTCAGACAAGACAATCCCTTCTTAACGCTGCTACCAGAGTCGGAGAAGCCAGTACTCAAGTCTTGGCAACAATTGGTGAAGACACTATCGAGAACAAAGAGCTCCAAGACATGCTCTTATCCTTGGCCAAAGCTGTAGCCAACACCACAGCAGCACTAGTCCTTAAAGCCAAGAATATAGCTTCAACTTGTGAGGACCAACAAACCCAAAACAGAGTTATCGGTGCTGCTACTCAGTGTGCACTGGCTACCTCGCAACTTGTTGCTTGTGCCAAGGTTGTAGCACCTACCCTGACTGCTACAGCGTGTCAAGAACAACTCACTATGGCAGTGAGAGAAGTAGCGAAAGCTGTGGAGAATTTGGTCGCAGTCTGCAACGAGACGTCAAGAGACGACGAATTAAATGGACAGCTCAGAATTGCCGCATCTGAAGTATCGAGAACCCTGAATGATTTACTGAACCACATCAAACTGGCGTCTAGAGAAAAGGCGAGAGAGAGTGTCCAAGAATACAGCGTGGAGGAAATATACACCGCCACCGACAAATTGACAGCCGCTTCTGGTGATCCAAACGAGATGGTGCGTCAAGCAAGACGTCTAGGACAAGCTACCGCTCAACTGATACAAAGCATCAAAGGAGAAGCTGAAAGGCTTCCCGATTCTGATATCCAAAGACGTCTTTTGGCCGCTGCCAAAACTTTGGCTGACGCTACAGCGAAAATGGTTGAAGCAGCAAGACAATGCGCAAATTACCCTCAAGAGGTAGTCTACCAAGACGCTTTAAGACGTACCGCTGAAGAGTTGAGGGATGTGACCATTGTGGCCGCTACAACGCCAGCGCTGAGGGCTAAAATGGTGGAAACAGTGCAGGTGTGCGCTAGGAAAGCTGTATCTTCGGCTACGCAGTGTATTACTGCTGCTCAGTCCAGTAATCGTTATAATGCGAATGCTGCAACTAGGGAAACTTTGATTAGTGACACACAGGAGTTGGCTGAACATATACCGCCGTTGGTTGATTCTATAAAGGCCAACGCCTCTACTCCACAGGATGCATTCAACCAGAGCGAACTTATGTATGTTGCTGAAGTTTTTGTTCACGTAAGTTTTCTACATTTTTGTTGCTTATTGTTATATCTTCGTTTTATTTTGAATTTTAATATATGTGGAAATTTAATTCGTTGATTGTCACCAAATTCCGTTTTTCAACAGCCAGCTATACGTTTCGTACAAACTTCCCGCTCTGTTCTGCCTACCCTCTCAGACCAGGCCATCACCGAAAGACTATCTGTAACGAGCCAACAGTTCAATTCCGACCTGAGCGAGCTGAGAGACGCACTGACCCGCGCCAAGCCGGCTTGTCAAGGTCTCGGCTTCCAAGCCGCTTCCCAACTGATCGACAGTCTCCGGGAGGAGCTCGAAGAGTTCGAAAAGGCCGTCCAGATGCACTCTTTGAGACCTCTTCCAGGAGACAGCTCTGAAAAGGGCGCACAACAGATGTCTTCCAGCAGCAAGGCCGTTAATCAAGGCGTGGCTCAGCTCATGAGCGCTGCCGCTCAAGGAAACGAGCCGTACACGGCTCAAGCGGCTAGAGACACGGCGGAGAGCTTGAGAGCCTTGACCAGTTCGGTTAGGCAAGTCGCTGCCACTTCGAACAATGTGGAGGTGCAACGGAAGCTGATTGGTTCGAACAAGGAGGTTTTGAGCCATTCGGCTAGGTTGATCGATGAGGCTCAAAGGAGTCTTCATACTGTGGGCGTTACAAACGGTTTGCAGTCAGCTGCAAGAGGTAAGAGAACATAGATGATCATTAGATTGTGATTCATTAAAGATAAATGGTTGCTTTCTTTTCGGCCATGCTGTTCGCATGTTTTATTTTGCATGATTTAAACTTCTCTCTCTACTGCATGCTTTTCTTACTATTATTTTTACTTAAAAATCTCAATTATAGACGGTGTAGTATTTTCCCATTAGTTTTATCGTAGTTTGTCGCTTTTTTCCAGCTTTCCTCTGTGTGCTCACTTTTTCTTTCTCTGTTTCAGATGTCTTTATTGTTAGTTTTTTCCTTTCAGACATTTCAGACTCTTTGAGTAGAACTGTCGGCTGTCTACCCGGTCAGAAAGACGTTGACAATGCCATAACAAACATAATCGAATGGACTTCGATAATAAGTCTCAATAATCTTCCGCCAACTTCGAAAAGTTACGGAGAGCTACAACAAGAGCTCAATACGGCCGCTGCCAACCTTAACGAAGCTAGTTCTAGTGTTGTGGTATCAGTGAGGAGCCCAACACAACTGGCTTCCAGTTCTAAAGATTTTTCAGCGGCTTTCCACGACTTATTAAATGTTTCTCTCGAAATGGCTGGTCAAACTGCAGAAGTGGAGGTTAAGGGACAAATGGTTCATTCGTTGAGGAGCGTGTCCACGAGCTCCAGCACGTTGTTGACTACAGCCAAATCTCTATCGGCCGATCCTAATTTGCCAAACGGCAAGAATCAACTGGCTGCCGCTGCCAGAGCAGTCACTGACAGCATTAACTTCTTGGTTAACGTATGCACATCGGCTGCACCTGGACAGAATGAGTGCGACAACGCTATCAGGAAGATTCAGGCCACTAGGCATCTTTTGGAAAATCCAGCAGAGCCTGTCAACGAGTTTTCTTACTACGAATCTTTGGATAGCGTTATCGAGAAGAGTAAAGTGTTGGGTGAGTTTTTCAGGCGTAGAGTTACTGACACAATACTTCAGTATATTGGCGAATCCGGAATCACTTCATTATTTGATTTCGCAGGTGATGCAATGACTGGAATAACAAGCAGTGCCAAAATGTCAGAACATGAGAGGTTCTGCGATAATATAAAAATATTCAGTGGTGCCATATGTAATCTGATAGAAGCCTCAGGCCAAAGTGCCTATTTGGTAAGAAGAAAATTATTTAATCCTTCTACTGTATCTTGGTCTCATTTGGCAAATTGCAATGGACTTTGAAAAGCATTTGTAGCTCGATAATACATTATATATTCTCTGCTCTCTTTTAGATTGCCATATCTGACCCTACCAGCATAGCAGGTCGCCCGGGTCTAGTGGACCAAGCCCAGTTTGCAAGAGCTTCCCAGGCCATCCACCAAGGCTGTGCTGCCCTTTCTTCACCTTCAAGCCCTCAAAAGCAAGTACTGGATGCCGCGACCCTGATCGCAAAGCACACGAGCGCTCTCTGCAACTCCTGCAGGGTCGCCAGCGCTAAAACGTCAAACCCCGTGGCGAAACGTCAGTTCGTACAGAGTGCCAAAGCTGTTGCCAATTCCACCTCGGCGCTTGTGAAACAGATCAAAGCTTTGGATCTCACCTATTCGGAAGAGAACAGGAGAAATTGCGCAGATGCCACCAGGCCTCTTTTAGGTAGTTATTGTCAATTTGGAATGACTCGAAAACGCCTGAATAACCTTCTGGTCCTCAGTTTGTTACGTTTTTGTTGCTCTTGCCCTAATTTTTCTGTGTTTCAGATGCTGTGAACAGCCTGTGTATGTATGCTAGCTCGAGTGAATTTGCGAGTATTCCAGCTAAAATTTCGCATCAAGCCCGCCTCTCTCAGCAACCTATCTTAGAACCAGCCAACAGGCTGATCGACAGTTCAAGTTCTGTCATCAACACTGCCAAAAATCTCATAGTGATGCCAAAGGATCCCTCTACGTGGCAGCAGTTCGCCAGCACATCTAAGCATGTTTCAGATTCCATGAAACAGCTTGTTACAAATATTCGGTGAGTTTTATGGTTCACCACAGGTTTCATGTTGTTTTGGTTAAGTTAGTTTAGATTAGATTGAATTACATTCGTCATCCTTTCCAGCAACAACGCACCGGGAAGAAACGAATGCGAAATCGCCGCAAACACGCTCAACAACCATTTGCGAAGCATCGATGCCGCTTGCATGGACGCCGTGTCCCAATCTCTGGCACCCAGAAGAGGGGCAACTTTACCTGTTTATAGTCAGCAGGTTGAAAGGGCCGCTGCCGGTCTTTACGATACCATCGAACCTTTGAGACAGGCCTCGAAGTCTGAGGCCGAAAACATCGGTCATGCCGTCAATCAAATGGTAAAGTTTACGATTGGTTCGTGTTCTTCCTTTGACTGGTGATTCTTGCAGGTACAATACTTCGAACCGCTGGTTCAAGGCACGATCGGAGCGGCTTCTAATTTGAACAACTCCAAGCAGCAGGAGCAGATTTTGGACCAAGTCAAGTCTGTTGCTGAATCTGCGTTGCAGCTCATCTATTCTACCAAAGATGGTGGTGGCAACCCCAAGGTGACTGAAGAAACCTTGTAAAGCATATTCCTATTTGGTTATAATATATTAATTTTCTCCTCTTTGAATAAAAGTGCTCTAGTTATCACTATTCGGTACTCTTTTTTTTTTTCTTAAGGTTCAAGGTAATTTAGGATCCTTAATTCTTTTTCTAGGCCTTAAACATCCATCCAGACATAGACGAATTCGCCAATTGCACCAAAGAGGCTCTCCAAGAGCTAATGGGAAGTATTGAGGCCATCTCTACGCAGAGTGGTATAGTGTCGGGGGTGGTGGAAAACATCACCAGAGCAATGACACGTCTTTCAGATCACAGAGCTTCTCTCATCATATCTGACGATGACAGTTATGTAGACTACCAGACCAGAATGGTAGAGTGTGCAAAAGACATAGCCAAGATAGCCGGAGAAATGGTAAATTTCTGTTTAAACATTGTTTTGCTATAATCTCTGTTATCCCTATAAGTTCATTACATAGAACTCAATACAATTCTTTTCACAGGCTTCTAAAGCATCGACAGATACCCAGAACTTGGCGCCCTTGTCAGCCGATCTGTCTCATAAATATAACCAATTGGCGAATGACAGTATCGGTGCTGCAGCTGCGGCCACAAACGGAGAAGTGGGTCTTCGTCTTAAAGAAGTTGTTCAACAGCTTGGCGGCGCTTGCGTGGATCTGGTACAGGCCGGAGGACATTGCCTCATCCAAAAAGACGACATTGTTCTCAGGGAATTGGGCGACTACTCCAGGAACGTAACGGAGAAAGTTGCTAGAGTTCTTGCTACCCTTCAGTCGGGATCTAGAGGTACCCAAGCGTGTATCAACGCTGCTTCCACCGTGTCTGGCATTATTGGCGATCTTGAGACGACCATCATGTTCGCTACCGCCGGTAATTTGAACCCTGAGAACGAACACGAAAGCTTCGCCGACCATAGAGAGAATATCTTGAAAACTGCTAAGGCTTTGGTCGAGGATACCAAGACTTTGGTAGCGGGAGCTGCCTCCACTCAAGAGCAATTGGCTGTTGCCGCCCAAAATTCCGTATCAACCATCGGTAAGTACGGAATTCTATTTGCATATCATTCAATACGATTTTTTCTGTATTCGCCATCATCTTATAATTTTTCAGCCCCATGAAGGTAATTTTCTTTTTTTTTTCTTTTCAGTTCAACTTGCAGAAGTAGTCAAGTTCGGTGCTTCAAGCCTGGGCGCCGACAATCCCGACTCCCAGGTCATGCTGATCAATGCCGTCAAAGATGTCGCTAGTGCTCTTGGAGATCTTATCCACGCCACTAAAGCAGCTAGCGGCAAGCCAATCAACGATCCCGCCATGGCACACTTGAAGGATAGCGCTAAGGTACGCTCTATGATCCGTGTTTTTCACTGAATGCTCTTTTGCATCAAGATTTTATTGCATCTTTCTAATAATGTATTGCATTTCGTGGCGAAAGTCAATCTGAATATTTCAATTTTTCGGACTGTCTTGAAAATAGTTAAACCCTTTTCTCTTGGTATTATTTCAGTGAAATTTTAACGGAAACTTTATCAAGTTATGTTCATTTCATGGCTAATGGCATCAAATTTTAAAAAAATACAGAAAATGCTGTTTATCTTCAAATGCTCGTGAATGGAATACATCATTAGAATGATTTCTTATTGTAACTATTTACCATTACTTTGTTTTTCATGCTGTGTGTTTCCTTGTATGATTCTTCTATAGAAACTGAGTTTATATGAAGATTTTGGATTAATGAAACAGCCCATATACATTGAACATAGTTTGCAATGTAATTCTGTCATTTTCTCACCATAGTCTCTAACTTACATACTGTTGATGTGTCCTAACATTTTGCATGTGTTTTGTGCTCGTTTTTGTTCGATGTTTTTAGTGAAGTGGGGTGGACTTTAATGACAATAATGTCTAATCAATCATAGGAATTTTTAATCCGAACAAGTACTAAACACATCGAAATGTGTTACGATATCAGGTTCTCTATGTGGTCACTTGATTCCTCGAAGGTATAAAGTCCACCTTTATTCTTGGAATGGCTTCAGTCATTTTTTTTTCACATTAATAATGCAGATGAGAAAGTAAAGAAGGAAGACTGAAACTTGATGCTGATGATCCTCATCAAGTTTTCGAAATTAATAATTAAAGGATTTAAAATGTCTCAGACTCTCCCTAAGACCATTTCCGAAAAATTTTAAGGTAAGAGCTGAAAATAATGAATCAGATATAAATTTGGCTGAAATTATCAATCTCCCTTGTTATTTTCTTGTCTGTCTCGGTTTTAATGTGTTGAGAATGATGGATTAACCAAGGTCGAAAAGAATAAACGTGGTGGATTTTAAAAGATGTTTTTGATGAAATTTGGCAGATGCCAGGTGATTCTGACACTGATTGGTGGATTTCTGATCAAGAGGAGGAGCTGATCAGGCTTTTGAGTGACAGCAAAGAGAATCTGAATTCTGACAGTGGATTGCAAACAGACATTACGCAGTGTTTGATTACTGCCTAATATTTTTTCTTCCTGTGTTTGTTTCTTCCTAGAGAAAAGGAGAAATGTGATACGAATGAGTTCTTTTCAAAAAAGGAAATTTACAAAGTATTTTATAGAAGTAGTAACAGTTCTATATTGCCTGTAGACAAAAATGGCCATCGACCAATGGTCCTTCAGCCAGTATATAATGAGATACCAAAAATCTATATTGGTCACCAAAAACTCAATCCAGACGGTATTTTCTTGGGAAAACATAATATTTTTTGAAGGTGAAAGAAATAGCCAGAAGGAAAAATATTCACATAAAAAAATTTCATATCAGTCATATAAAATATCCAAGACACATTGGTCGATAACCCTGCTATGCGATGAGAAAGATTCAACATTTAGTTCTGAATTCCTCCTTTTCTCGATTTTGCCCTTATATACCAAATGATATGTTAGATTTTATTTTTTATAATTTTCTATATCTTTATTTTTGTAATCACTGTGTAAGTTCATCCTTTTCTATGTGTCAATAAATTGTGTGGTTTCGAGTATGTAATTAATTCACTGTAATTTGAGAGGTACCTCACTCCGAATGGTATGTATCTGTTTTGTTTTAGGGTATTTTTGTTATATACCTGGTGGTTTAGAATTGGGTGCCTTCTCAGTCATTGTCATCTTTGCTGTATGTGTATTTTAACCAACTCATTTCTTCCATTTCAGCTATATTTTTTGGGTTTTTGAAGGAAATATCGATATGAAGAACATGAAATCAAGAACACATTTGATTGTATACATATAAATCAAGTATTTTTATGTGTGTTTCATTTCTTCATCTCATATCTTCTTTTTATTTTATGGAAATCTAAAAGCATGTTTGTACATTTCGAGGAGCTTATGTGAATGTGTTGTTACTATCGTTTTCTTTCAGGTAATGGTTACTAACGTGACTTCGTTATTGAAAACTGTCAAAGCTGTTGAGGATGAACATACTCGCGGCACAAGAGCTTTAGAATCGACGGTTGAAGTTATCGGCCAAGAAATGAGAGTGAGTTATGCCTTTTAAATTTTGAATCATTTGTTTGAGATGCTGTTTAATTCTTCGCTCTACAATTACTTTTTTCTTCAGGCGTTATATTCAACTGATGGTTTCAAAAAGGAAGTCACTGCAGAGGATATCATGAGGAGTACAAAGGCCATAACTAAAGCTACAGCCAAAGCTGTCTCAGCTGGAATCAGCAACAAACAAGACGACATTATTGCCGTAGCTAACCTGGCTAGAAAGTCAATTTCTGATATGCTAGTTATCTGCAAGGTGAGAAGCATTTCTAGACAGATTTTTTGTAACAATGTGTTCATATTGTTGAACGTCCACATAAAAATTCTTGTTCTTTATGATGTAAAATTCATTCCTTCTTTACAGAGTGCTGCACATTTCTTAGCAGAATCGCCTGAACTCAAAGATAGAACTCTCAACGCGGGTAACGACTGTGCACAGCAGTTCAGGGAACTACTTCTGGCTATTCTTCAAGGAAACAGTGCGGATGCGAAGCACGTTTTACCACCAATATCGAGAAGGATAGCCCAGTGTGTTACAGAACTTGTTAGCGTTGCAGAACTTCTCAAAGGTACTAGAATTTTAATGAATTCCAGACAAAAATCTCAATTATTTATGTCCTTAATGGAGAACCCTTGGTAAACATTCATGTTATCCCTTCGTATTATCTTCGAATTGCTTGAAAATCTCATTTCGAAGGATCAAAAATTTGTTTAATTTGAAATTGGTCATTTTATAGTCCATTGAATATTTCAACGTTCTGCTGTTGATTCCCAGTGTTTGTTTCGTAGGTTCTGATTGGGTAGATCCAGATGACCCTACAGTAATAGCAGAGAATGAACTTCTAGGAGCTGCAGCATCCATCGATGCAGCAGCTAAGAAGCTTGCTAACTTAAGACCTAGAAAAGCTATAGAGGTAAGTGCAGGATACTGTGTTTTATAAATATTATCTTTAAGGATATTTCGAAAAATTCCTAACAGTATGGCTGATTTCTGTAAGATATGTTTGATATTCTTGGTTGATGTTTTAAATTCACCCAGGAATCAAACATATTATTATGGAGGTGAGCAAAATCTTCATTCACACAGGTAAAATCTCTAATATATGAAATTTACCACCATTTTAACAGATCTTATCTTGAGTGATCACATAAATTTCTTGTTTTCAGACTCAAGACCTGGACGAATCTCTCAACTTCGATGAAATGATTTTGGAAGCTGCAAAATCTATCGCTGCAGCTACCTCCGCACTTGTTAAAGCCGCAAGTGCTGCACAAAGGGAACTTATCGATAGTGGTAAAGTGTCGAGAACCCCAGTTTCATCATCCGATGATGGACAATGGTCCGAAGGCCTGATATCTGCCGCAAGATTAGTTGCTGCTGCCACCCACAGTTTGGTAGAAAGTGCCAACGCACTAGTCAAAGGTATTTAACATTCACCTACCCTCATAAGGAGATTTATCAACATACTAATTTTTGTAGGACTTGGAAGCGAAGATAAACTCATATCTTCAGCCAAGCAAGTGGCCAGTTCGACCGCACAACTCCTCGTAGCCTGTAAGGTGAAAGCAGAGGGTGATACCGAAGCCACCAGAAGACTCCAACAAGCCGGCACAGCCGTAATCAGATCCACCGATAATTTGGTCCGTGCTGCCCAAAGAGCAAAGAGTGTGGAGGAAGAGAGATGTCTGGTCCTCAACAAGAAGATGGTGGGAGGCATTGCCCAAGAGATAAACGCTAGAAGCGAGGTTTTCAGGATCGAGAAAGAACTCGAGGAGGCCAGAAACAAGCTTACTGCAATCCGTCAAGCCAAGTACAAGCTGAAAACTGGCGATACTTCTGGGGATGATACAGACGGCTACATCAGTTCAGCACAAGAAGGAGAGGCGTCGCGGTGAGTGAAAGGTGTGTGGTTAACAATACTAATCTCACTATCTCACTCACTATATCTCTGCAAAATTAGATTGATGGAATCGAGAAATCTGCTCATTTCGAATAAGTATTGCTTTTCCGCTTTGAATCAAGTAATTGACATAAATCTGTCATTGTCAAGTCATTCATCTGTCAAATTTCAATGGCATTAAGGGTCTGATCTCATTGTTATGTAAGCAAAGGTTGGCATACACATTGATCTGAATTAAAAAGAAGCACCGAGGTTAAGACGCTGTATTCTCAAAATATTTTGAAATTAAATGAAAGAATTTTATCGATGATATCAAGGAAAAAGTAAACTATCTCGACATATTCGACTGGGCAGGCTTATGTGACTATGTGAGCCATCCTGTATATTTTCCTATCCAGGAGGTTGTTTTAGTGTTCAATTTAAAAGTTTATGGAAAAAGCATTGAGCTTGGAGTCTACTGATTTAACCAATAAATATAACTAAATTTTTACAACTTTCTTATTCAAAATTACATTTATTTCGATGTTCCGTACCTTTGAAAGTGATATAAAAATATTTCTACATGTTCAGTATGCTCGAAAGATTTGTGAAAATCAGTGGTCAATCGCATTTTGTATACACTTTACCCTTTTATACTTGCACTTTTTGTATACTAATATTGTACTTATTAATAAAAATGTGACGAGAATTGAGGGCAGTTCGGAATGGCACGGCTTTTCCCAGCATGAATTTAATCATAGGCATAATTTTGGATGAAGGTTTGGTAGCATGTTCTGACTGGGTTTTGAAGAATGTCTTCGAAATATAATTTTACAGAAGCGACTGAGAATGAAAATATCAACGAAATTTGGCGTTTTGAGAAAGATGTAACAATAATCCATGGCATGATTTAAATTCTCTTTCGTATCTTGATGCTTGCGAATCATTAACTTGCTCAATAAAAACTGAAGAGTTTCTGCTGAGAGTTTAAGGAACATAACTTTGGATAAGGCCCCTTCTGAATTACTTGCGCTATGTATTTAACATCTGGAATCCAAAAAAAATCCCTTGAAGGAAAATTCCCTTAAAATATTATTGGAAATTCATAATAGCAATAATATGCAAAAGTTCAAATCTTGCAAACACTCAGCAAAAATAATGATTTCAGAAAATTTACCCGCGAGTGCATCCCCAGTGGATCTTGTCAATATCCCCGCTTCTCTTACAGGTTGTACCAGTCTGACACCTTAAACAACTCCTACAAGTACAGTCAAACACCCTATGCGAACTCCTACAGTCATTTAGAGAGCCCAGAGAAAGTAAATTCTTTGGATCGTAATACGAAAAATAGTCTGCACCAATCGCACATAAACGAATTAGAGAATGCAGTGTATGGAAATAATGTATATTCTCAAAATGCTTATGATGATCAAAAGTACTGTTCGTACTCCAACAAATCACCGAATTATCCCACGTCGACAAATTATGAGCCTTTGTATAGTTCCAATACATATTCTTCATATAACCAACCTACGTCCCCAAGTTATAGTTCAGGTTATGTAGCTCCTACGAAAACATTCGAAAGTGCCATATATAGTTCTGTGAATAAATCGCCAGCGCCACCTGTTAGTCCTGGTCACAATCTGAATTCGCCAAAATTATTCAGCGGTCAACCCTCAAGAACTTTCGATTATACTAGCAGCCCTTCACCAAGTTACGACCAAAAATATCGTTCATTTGATCTAAAACCTCAGTCTTCTACTGATGGTTATTCCAGTTCAGAATATAGTGCAAACACTTACAAAACACCGACTGGCTTCAAGTCGGAATCTTACAAATACGAAACGTACAAAACCGCCGATCCAATTTATCAGACAATCGAAGAAAAATACTACACAAGTACACCAAACAAAGATCAAATGTTGCCCTCAAACTCGACATACCAGAGTGTCAAAAATGGCATGGATTCTCAGTACCAGTCTTCTTTCTCTTCTAATGTTGAGTACATAAACGAACCTACTGTTTTGAAGGACAGTGATACTCTTGAACAAAAAATGTTGAAAAAATCCATCACCCAACAAGTTATTGAAAAGAAAACTGTGTCTACCACAAGAACAAGTAAGCAAGAAAGTTCAACAAAAACTTTTGGATTCAAATAATGAAAGTAATTTGAGTGGATGATGATATGATTAAAACGCACATTTAAAATGCAATCAGTAACTTTCAGAAAGGGAGTAAGAGATAAATTTGAATATTCATACTTTGACTAATTATTTAGGAATCATAAAAGCTTTCAAGTGTCTTTACACAAATATGAGCTTTACTGAAATGCTTCTATATGAAAAAATACTTGCCATATTAAGTAATATCATTTTCCAAAAGGCTAATCTAGTTGCTTCCTCAAAGTGACCTTAATTTGTATATGGTGCTAGAACTCAATATGAAATTGAATGAGTTTGTAAATACTACTTGTATAGAATACCTGTGTTTTTGTTAATTGTACTTTTATAATGTACAGAATCCCCATGAAAGCTTTGCTATTACAGCTTTATTTTTATACTTTATTTCATTCAACACATACCCAAATGTATGGAGTTACAATTTGTGTGCCAATTGATTTCATTATAGCTTCTCGAAAAAGTTTATCGCTTTTGTATAAACTTACTTCATTTATATATTGTACTTATATTATCTTATGAACTGATGTGATTATCTAATCCGATATTGTTATCATTGAATTCTTGGAAATCTAACGAGTGCCTATTAGACTTATAAATCGAAGTTTTTCGTTAAAAATTTTTTAATCTTTACATTAATGGTGCCTATAGGAATATGCTAAAATATGCATTGCATGTTTTAATACAATTATTTGGAATGTTTTACCCAAATGTATATGAATTTTGTTTTATCATTGTAATTTTTAATATGTACAATAAAAATACTAATTGTAGTGGAAATTTTTTTTATCAGTCCTTCGTGTGTCTCATAATCGGAATTCGGGGTAAAATGAGAAAAGTCTAACCGTTTTGCGCCCTTTTTATTGTCATATTTATGACATTAACTCTCCACTATTTCTCAGAATGCAAGTTATATGTCATTTCGTTTGGTGGGTACACGCAAAATTAAAATGAACTACACTTACTAAAGATATTGTATCTTCGTTTCTTCACAAGCTCAGGAAACATCAATTGAATGAATACCAAAAGTGAAATAATCCTTTTATTGTTTCAATCATAACAATTCAGTTCACCATCCAACATATAGATTGTGAGCATCGATGAACTTTTTGAGCCATTTATATACAGGTTTGTAGTATTGAAGGAGTGGTTTTGTTGTTAGTTGATTGTGACCAGTTAGCAGTTCCAAGGCCACACTCCAGTTCACACTTGAACCAAGAGATAGAACACGCCTAGAAGTAGGAATTTCGAAAGATGTTAGAAGAACTAAAACTAAGATGAAACATGTGGAGTGTATCAATAAAAAAATGAAATATTCATCGGAATTATAAACAACAAAATTGAAATACAATATTTACCTTAAGTGCTTCCCAGCTTTTTTAGAGCCATAAATATCACACCTTTGTAGAGGTAGTATTTTTTCCTCTTCTTCATTCAGAGAATTCCTTCCTAATACTGTGAATTCACACAAGCTTTTGAAAAGGTCCATTTGCAATATGCCGCTCAGGAAATACCTTAAAATATTATTTTCTGCAGGTTGATACACTTTATACTGACAAAAAACATAACATTGCATGATGGCTTCTACTGTAATCATATATCATAATGGCCTTAGGTGACTACTAGAGAGTCATTCTCTAATGGAGAAGTTGATGTGTTTAAGGTATAAACGATCTAATTTTGAAAAATTCAACGCCCGGTATCTTTGAAATATAGCGTTAACAATACCGTAGGTACAGATCTAAAATTACCTTATATAAGGCGTTCCATCGGGTATATGAAACTTGGCACCTGCATCAAAGTATATTTCACTCCTGCTTGCTGGTGGAACAACTCCACGGTAAAGCCTGTTCATCTTCCAGTATGCATCGTTGAGTCTCTCTTCAGGAATTTCCCCGCTGAATATTTTCCATCTGTATTTATCGATTAGGAGAGCAAAAGGTATCTCTGGAATTTTCTCCAATGCTTGAAGTAGATTCAAAGCGAAATCCGTAGTGCTTTCGAATAGTTCTTCATCGCTAAGCAAACTTATACGGTGCAAATGTTGAGGAGTCATAACTCCGTGCATTATGGCGTCTCCTATACTTTCGTGAAAAGCTGTGTTGGTTCCTTCCTGAGTAAAAAAATGGCTTATAATTAATAGTTAACACGTTAGCACTCAGATATTTATGGCTGCTCTCTTTGCTAACATCTGGGGCTTCATAATCAATGCTAGAATAATCTTTAGAATGGTTTTCTTGAAATTGTCAAGATTGAAGTCTTACCTGAAATATTGCAGGCTGTTGTTCATACGCCATGTAGTATTCAATATGTCCCATTTCATGATGGATCACGTAAAAATCGTCTATGCTTCGCTGTCCACACATCATGATCCTATTAAAAAATGAAGTGAGGATTCAGCTGAGATTTATAAATGAGTAGCCACAGAATCATTTTTATACCACTTGTGAAGGAACTATATACAATATTTTGCTACAAGCTAATTTCGTACCTGAAATCACCATCATTAAACAAATCGGCAGCGGTTCCATGACAAATCGATGTATTGTCCTTTTGAAATATCGAGTTCTTCCAGAACTTCCTGGTCATTTTTGGCATTCCCATGGATACGTAGAAGTCTTCAGCTTCTGAAACCTACAAAATTTGTTCACCTAAGGATCAAACCTCCGTATTATCTCACCATATGCCTTATCGTCTGGTTCTTGGACTGCAATCTTTCGTTCAATAAAACCTTGTAGTTTTTAGGGGTGAAAAGTCCAAACAGATGCGACCAATCTTGACCCCACATATTTCCTGCATAAAGAAGTTAGTTTATCGATTGGGTCCCCCAAGGTTCAGTTTAGATAAAATTGCTATTTTGAATTCTCAGCCTCACCTAATAAATGTACAGGTATTGGTCCCTTCAAGTCTATTTCTGATGGCCCGTATTTCTCGTAGAGTTTATACCTGACGACTGAATGGAGCATCATGTATAAAGGTTGTATTTCTGCATAAAGTTGCTCAGCAACTCTTTCGAGATTTGGAATTTCTAGCTCTTCTCTCCATACTTCCCCAATGTCCAGATATCCTGAAATGGACGAATGTGGATTAGATTGGTTTGGTTAATATCTACTCCGTATCCTTACCATTCGCTCTTGCAGCTTTGTTCAGAATATTAACCACTTGGAGAAAAGGACTCTTGACCTTGGGTCCAACTTCGTTGTGCCATAGGGTCCAGATCCATCTCAACTGGTCGGCATTCAAGTCCTGTCTTTTCATCAAGGTTTCCAAATCGGGCTCTCCAGAAATACAGTCTCCAGGCTTGGGGACTGTCTTTTGGAGAGAAGTGTTTGGAAACAATGTCGAGTAATATTCTAGAAATTCTTCGGTTGGAGGAAGGCATATTTCTGTACCATACATCTCCGCTAAGGAGCCCATGGTTTCTATATATTTCCTGGAAATGAGGGAGCTTTGAAATAATATAATTTTAATCAGCCATAATCTCACAAGACTTGCTAAGCGAAGCAATGTAAATGCGACCTGATTCTTCACTTTCATATCAGTATCAATATAAACATAAAAGCTTTTAAGGTTGTGGGAGGTTTATCCCAGAGAAGAGCAAGAACGGTTTATTATGATTCTTAATTTCCAAGAAATGAACAAGAGGAAATGACTTGCTAGCTGAAAAAAGAAACATTTCCGATAGTATATCCGTTTACAAAGAGAGGAGAATGAGAGATTGGGAAAATAAGAAATTTGTAGCAAACGTGTGTAATTGACTGAAAAATACAGGAATCTAGCGGAGTGCTTTTTTTCTTCAAGGAAATTGCATCAAATATGGAAACTACGCAACTACACTAGGTGGTCATTGAGGGTAGTTTCTCTCGTTTGAAGGAAAAGAGATTTACGTTCCAAACTGTCTCAAAATGTCTATCATTTTTATCAAAGATTATAATATAATCTTTGATTTTTATGATGATGCTCAGGAAATATGATTCTGGGAAGGTTTTGAAGTTTGTCAATAATAATTCATTTAGTTTTATTTCATTTCTTGACCTCTTTTGAATGTCCGTTAGTTTCATTATGTTATTATTTGAAATTATCATTTTTCGTGTCTGCTGGATGCGGGGGTTGAAATAATCCTAAGGTTACTTCTGAGAAAATGTAAGGTATTCAATTGTCTACATTATTGTGGAAAAAATACAGGGTGTTCTATTTGAAAGAATTGAGAAATAACAATTTTAAGTTCTCCATATTTGGACCTTAATAACGGACACCCTGTATATGACAGGTTGATCGTTTAGGAACCATGCCAAGGCAAATCCTTCAATTAAAAAACTTTTAGTTCAAATTCATGTTACTATCGCTTCTGGAAATCGTCAGAAGACTTTTACTGAACTGCTTTTTCCTCACCTTTTTGCAGTTTTCTTCGAATAAGATCTGAACTGTTGGAAAAATGTCCCTAAGATTTTGCGTCATGAAAGAGGTAATGAAGGTCATTGAAAATATGTGAAAATATATGGGGTGATCCATTAAAAAAATCATCCTGTTGAATAACATTTATCGGGGACACCCTGTATATCAGAAAATAATTTCCTGAGATGCAGAAATGAAGGTACAAGAGGTCTACTTTCCAACGAAATCTCTGAGATGTCTGGTTCGGCAGCTATGGAAGAAGAACGCACTATTGCAGGACCCTGTAGATATATTGACTCGGTTTTTAATTTGTGGTATATTCAAGTCTCCATTTTTATTAGACACCCATTCTTTAATTTTCGCATGAAACGATTGATATCATACCGTCCATTTTTCTCTCGAAGAGCGCTATCAACAAGATTCATACAAATACAATTCCTATGTCCAATATTCAATCCCCAACACTCACATAATTCCTTGATCGGTGAACTTCCCACCTCTACACAACAAATACATTTTCCTTTGCTGTTTCCCCGTCATCCAGTCTCTCTGGATTTCCTTCCCGCATATTGCATTTCTCCACCGGTTCTTGAGCAACGTCAGTTCTTTTCCATACTCCGAATATTTCTCGTTTTCTGGATCGACAGTCAGTTCCCAAGTGAGACGGCTCGCTAGGGAGTTGAATTTGAGGAAATCCACGTCTATGTCATCCAGCCACTTCTCGATTTCGTATCGATATTCTGTAATTAGAAGAGTGGCTGAGTAATTATGATGGGTTTTCTTTGATGTTCGTTGAAGCTTTGTGTAGACATCTTGTTTATGGTTGTAGGAGGTTTTGTTGGAAAAGAACTGGTTGGAGATACTCAAACAGGGGTGGAGGTAGAAATAAAGAGATAAAAAAAATAATGGTAGGGTAGTTTATCTATCCTATGAACTATGGTTTAAAAATATACGTGAAGAGTTTTCGAAATTTGAACAAAAAACAATACCGTTGGCACGCTACGGTTGATATTGAAAACTTCGTTCACTTTGGAAAATTTACTTGTATGAGTTCTTCATGTATTATTATTATTAATGTTGCCCCCTGCATTGGCCAGAAGAGTTACGGAGCTTCTCCTGAAACAGCGACCTGTGTAGCTCTTATACATGCATGTCTTTTCCAAGCCATTTTCAATCAAGCTTGGAATTTCTTCCATTCTATTCATCCCCACTTGTTGATTGACACATTTTCCTCTCGAATATTTCAAAAATAGTCTATTACCTTTTGTTTGAGGCGGCCGTAGTGCTCTATACTTGCGATAGGTATATACAGAGTGGCCACTTTTCAATTGGATTGTATTGGTAACTTTTAAACCATAAGAGTTAGAAGGTCGGTCAAATGGAGAAAAAGTTAGGTGCGTCAAGTTGGTGACACACCCCCCGAATTTTGGTATCGAATTGTTTTGGGAATTTTGTGCCCATTTTGTGCCAATTTGTGCCGTATGTTATGAATTTTGTGCCCGTTCCGTTTTCGAGATATTTCAAGTTTTCCAAGTGTGTCACCAACTTGACGCTGTGACACACTTGTGGAAATTTGAAATTTTTTTTCTTTCGATAAATTGTGCCCATTTTGTGCCAATTTGTGCCGTATGTTTTGAATTTTGTGCCCGTTCCGTTCTCGAGATATTTCAAGTTTTCCAAGTGTGTCACCAACTTGACGCTGTGACACACTTGTGGAAATTTGAAATTTTTTTCTTTCGATAAATTGTGCCCATTTTGTGCCAATTTGTGCCGTATGTTTTGAATTTTGTGCCCGTTCAGTTCTCGAGATATTTTGAGTTTTGTTTGTGAGGAGCGTCAAGTTTGTGACACACCCCCCGAATTTTGGTATCAAATTGTTTTGGGAATTTTGTGCCCATTTTGTGCTAATTTGTGCCGTATATTATGAATTTTGTGCCCGTTCCGTTTTAGAGATATTTCGAGTTTTTCATGTGAGTCACCAACTTCACGTTGTGACTCACATAAGGAAAGCTGGAAATTCTTCTTTGGATAAATTGTGCCTATTTTGCGCCAATTCGTGCCGCATAGTATAGATTTTGCATGCTTGCAGTTTTCGAGATATTTGAAGTTATTCCTGTGAGATGAATAGATGTAGCAGAATTCAAAGAGGAGCGTTAATTCCATGTCATAGTTTTATGTGATCATTTTAAAGTATGAGTTGTTGAACTTGCAGACATTCGGTGAAAACAACCAAATTTCAATGATTCGACGACCTTTTCACTTAGAATAATCAATTCAATATAATATTTGAGTTGATGAATTAATAATATAATATAGGTACAGGTTTATCGAATACGTTGGCACATCCTCAGTTTCAATTATACAGGGTGTTTGGTAATTTGACGTGAACCTTGTAAAGGGATATACTAGACGTCATTTGCAGTCAATTGCGTCGAGTGAAGCATGGTCCGAAAATCTATGGTTACGAAGATATCGCGATTATTCGACTTTTTTGAAATTTTCTGCTTCGTCATCGAAAATAATTAATTTTGTGAAAACTACTCGACCCTAAATATTCAATGAATATTTTTTTCAAAGCTGAGGAGATGGTCCTCGTTGCTGCGAAAAAGTATATTCACTAAAAATTCAGATAACCCGAGATTAGAGGGTCATGGCTGCACCTGTTTTCCTCATAAAATCTTGATAAAACAGGTGAGAATTACTTGAAAAAAGTATTATGGACTTGGTGTACAAATCTCAAGAAAAACTTCCCTGTCTCATCAGCTTTCCAAAAAGGTACATATGTCAATAACTGCTTCATGCAATCTAAGTCCTTTATTTCACTCGGCGTGATTCGTAAGCCTTAAGCGGAGCGGGCCATGGTTCGATCACGCGGAATAGTTGACATGATATGACAGATCATATATTAAATTATCAAACTGTTAGTTGCTTGCAGTTACAACAATAAGAAAAGTTAATTTTTCCTGAATAGCCGTTGAAATCTTCAACAATCGATTGAAAGTACTCCAATGGCTTGTTGTGGAAACGCAGAATATGCTGACATTTTGTACTTTTACGGATTGTGTGATGGAAATGCTATTGAAGAGGGAGATCCGGTCCGAAGAATGGACTTGGACGGTTTCTTCTCAATTGCGATATCGAGGGTCCCAATTTCTTGAAACACATCTTATGGACGGATGAATCTGAATTTAACCAAGACGGAATAACAAATTTCCATAATGCGCATTATTGGGCGCCAAAAGGTCAGAATCCCAGAAAATGTAAAGAAAAGATTTTCTTTCAATGTATGGATAGGCTCCGTCTACATTTGTATTGTTGGACAAGTTTTTTTACCTGATAACCTAAATGGGATCTCATACGAAAATTTTCTGCGTGACGAGATTAGGTTGCAATTATAGAAGATGTACCGCTGACAGTTCGATCACGAATTATTTTTCAGCATGATGGCTGTCCAGCTCATTACTTCAGAAACGTGCGGTTGTGGCTAGACCAAAACTATCCCCTACGTTGGATAGGACGTGGTGGGCCAATTTCTTGGCCGGTCAGATGTCCGGACCTGACCCCATGTGATTTTTACATTTGGGGTCACATGAAACAGCTAGTGTATAGTAGGTACACCAGTGACGACAGCTGAAGAATTGAGGGAGCGAATTTTGACGGCTGCTCAGCATGTAAAGAATAACTTCTCAACGCGGGTAACAATTTCTGAAGTACGCCGTAAACTGCGTGCATGCATAAGAAATCGAGGGCGACAACTCAAGCAGGATCTCTAGTTTTGTTAATTTTTTGTTTATGTTTATGTCTATGTTTATGTTTATTATACGGATTTGTTTGTGGTTAATATCATTAAAGCAACTAACAGTTTGGTAATTTAATTTGTGATCTGTCATGTCACCTATTCCGAGAATAATTGCTGAAAGTGATCGAACCATGAACCGCTTACGAATCACGCCGAATGAAATAAAGGATGATAGGATATCTAAATGACTCGAAAAAGTCTGTTGTCTGCTTGGTTTTCCGGCCATATTTTTTGATTGCATGAAGGAATTATTGACATATGTACCTTTTTGGAAAGCTGATGAAACAGGGTAGTTTTTCCCTACATTTGTACACCAAGTTCATAATACTTTTTTCGAGTAATTCTCAATTGTTTTATCAAGATTTCATGAGGTGCAGCCATTTATGACCCTGTATATCTCGGGTTATCTGCATTTTTAGTGAATACTTTTTCGCAAGAAATGAGGACCATCTCCTCAGCTTTGAAAAAAAATATTCATTGTATATTTAGAGTCGGGTAGTTTTCACAAAACGAAGCAGAAAATTTCAAAAAAGTTGAAAAATAGCGATATCTTCGTAACCATAGATTCTCGGACCATTCTTCACTCGACGCAATTGACTGCAAATGACGTCTAGTATATCCCTTCACAAGGTTCACGTCAAATTACCAAATACCCTGTATAATTGAAACTGAGGATGTACCAACGTATTCGATAAACCTGTACCTATATTATATTATTAATTCATCAACTCAAATATTATATTGAATTGATTATTCTGAGTGAAAAGGTCGTCGAATCATTGAAATTTGGTTGTTTTCACCGAATGTCTGCAAGTTCAACAACTCATACTTTAAAATGATCACATAAAACTATGACATGGAATTAACGCTCCTCTTTGAATTCTGCTACATCTATTCATCTCACAGGAATAACTTCAAATATCTCGAAAACTGCAAGCATGCAAAATCTATACTATGCGGCACGAATTGGCGCAAAATAGGCACAATTTATCCAAAGAAGAATTTCCAGCTTTCCTTATGTGAGTCACAACGTGAAGTTGGTGACTCACATGAAAAACTCGAAATATCTCTAAAACGGAACGGGCACAAAATTCATAATATACGGCACAAATTAGCACAAAATGGGCACAAAATTCCCAGAACAATTTGATACCAAAATTCGGGGGGTGTGTCACCAACTTGACGCTCCTCACAAACAAAACTCAAAATATCTCGAGAACTGAACGGGCACAAAATTCGTAACATACGGCACAAATTGGCACAAAATGGGCACAATTTATCTAAAGAAGAAAATTTTCAAATTTCCACAAGTGTGTCACAGCGTCAAGTTGGTGACACTCTTGGAAAACTTGAAATATCTCGAGAACGGAACGGGCACAAAATTCAAAACATACGGCACAAATTGGCACAAAATGGGCACAATTTATCGAAAGAAAAAAAATTTCAAATTTCCACAAGTGTGTCACAGCGTCAAGTTGGTGACACACTTGGAAAACTTGAAATATCTCGAAAACGGAACGGGCACAAAATTCATAACATACGGCACAAATCGGCACAAAATGGGCACAAAATTCCCAAAACAATTCGATACCAAAATTCGGGGGGTGTGTCACCAACTTGACGCACCTGAAAAAGTTGCATTCATAGAAGCATTGTCAAGCAGTTCAAACAAATCGAGATTATCAGGGCCGGTTATTGAGATATCATAAGAAAAGTAAATTCTGCAATTTTGATTTTCCTTTTTTCCCACTTTATTTCAAATATCATCAAAAAATGTTACAGGAATTTTTTATTCGACAATAAACTATCCTCAAATTGACATAATCAGATTTAATATCCAACGTTTCGTATTGAAAAAAATGAGGTTGGGGTGGCCCAGAGAGTACGAAACGTTGCATACAAAATCTCATTTTACGTACTTAAGACAAAAATAACTATTATGAATTTAACCTGTTTCGAAAATGTCAACGGATACATTTTTCCATTTGAAAAGCTTTTATTTTTCAACCCAAAAATGAAAATTTTGGAACATAATTTAAAGGACAAACATCATCCTTTTTTATGCAGAATCACTTGTTAATTATTGGAGAAATCATTAGGATGATACGCCCTATACTGGCCTATACAGGAAGTTACATTGAAAAATAGAAAAATAAGTCGGACCCGTCAATTTTCTTCTTGAAGGAGATATTTTGCACATAAAACCCCCTCATCATATCATTTCATACGAATGATAAAATCTCGATAAGAAATTTACTGCCAAATTCAGAAAAAAAGTCATATTCAACGACATATAACACGACCTATCTTCCCTATCAAATTCAAGAGGCTGAGTTCGCTGCGCAGAGGGACGAAATGATGTTTGTAAAAAATCGAAAACAAAATTGATATCTCAGAGCGATTTTACAAAATCTTTTTTTTTCTACTAGAAAAGACCTCCGTTTTCTTTTCAATGTGACACCCAGTATAAGCGGCATACGCGTGTATATTATTTCCGTTGTTTCCGAAAGTATTTTTTTGTGGACAATTGCATGATCTACAACTTTTGTCTACAAGGTCACAAGGTGACATTTTTACTGAAGAAAAGTACCATTTTTTTGTGGTTGGCCACTGGTAGTTCAAAAATATAGAGAAGAAATGTTTTTTTTTTAATAATGTATCTGCTACTGCTTTCGGGAAAAAAAGACAATTCTCCCCATTCCTCCAGGAAAATCAAAATTTTCAAAAAAAACAGTAAGCTGTTCGAATGAATTCTTGGTTCCATTTTCAGTTTTGAAATATCAAACTCATATTTGGAGAAATATGAAGCGTATGTGAACTCATGATCCGTCTTATCAGCAAAGGAGAGAAAATGTGGAAATTTAGGATAAATGAAATCTTTCTGAATTATTTGATGAAAGCCGAATGATCTAAAATATGATCATACTGACCATGCTTCAGGCTATCCTCACTATTACATCCTCGATAATCAAGAACCACCAATAAAAAAATCAGTGTTGAATGAAACCTCACCAACCTGTTCATTTCAACAGTTATCAACTTCTAACTGCCATTACAAATTTTCCGCTTTTCATTCTTGCACAAGAAGTCATGCGTGATACACTCGTCTCATTCACAAGTGGAATCGTCATGAAAGCTTCATTTATGTTTATTTCCTTCTTGTCCCATTCTATCTGGATTATGCAAAACAAATTACTGGGTAGGTGGGTCAAAACATCCCTCAGGGTATTTTTTAGGGATGAGACGCTGAAGAGGCAAAAATTAATTTGATGCTTAGTTTTGGAACAGGGTGATCACGGGATTACTTTTAATGAAAATGGAAATGAAATAGAAAAAAAAATTATAACTTTCATTCCCACAAATAAATACAACTGAGCGAATAATTTAATTTTCGAATCAATTTTCTTTAGAAAACATCCTGTGAGTTTGTCCTTTTTATAGGTAGATTCTCATTGATGAATCCAACGAAAAAACTGTTTAATAGCTGTCGATTGACAGCAGCTGTTTGTATATGTTTTTGAAGAAATACTGCGAATTTTTGGTAAATAGTTCGCGAGCATTTTTTATGGTTCTGGTTGATTGATCTTGACAAAATTTCACACGTACCTTGAATACGTCATTCTCCATCCGACTGCAAAATTTCGTCTAGATCGAATAGGTAGTTTTGAAATTATCGAAAAAACAAACTCCTGGCCGAATGCCCATCAACGAATTTAACCCCCCTTTCGAGATCTGAACCAACCCTTAAAAATTCAAGTCTCTAGTTTCATCGTCCGAAAGTTATTGTGTTCACGGACGGACAGAATTGAAATTTACACGGATTCGTACCAGTGAGTCCAACTGAGAGAAATATAAATCCCAAACTCGAATGAACATTTTTTATTCGTTACGTTTCTTTCCATTTTTGTGGCCGCTTTGTCTGATGAAATGACAGTAAACCTATGGAAACATCTACCAATTACCGATGATGGAAATAGAAGGTGTGTTTGAAGTGTTAAATGCGATAATAATCAAGATGATTGACTGTTCGTTACACAGTAAATGAATGAATTAATGAAATCGAACCATATGCTGGTGGTTACTCGTGTTGTCAGCATGTTAACTATCAATTAAGATTATCGATTGTACTCTCGATATTAATAGATTTTGAAAAGTTCCATTAGAAATATGCTGCAATTTATTCATTGTTGAGGTGGGGGTGAGGACTAAGGAATAAGCATTGCAAAAGCTTACAATAGTAGGTATATCAATTGGATATAAGGTCATACAGGAGGGTGTTCTAAGAAGAAAGGGACAAATTTAGTACGAGATTTGAGGGCATCCGGGGAATCTGAATATAATCCCCATGTTGGAATCTTATATCTTCCCTAAGGAATATACATATACAAGTTTCATTTATGGAAATCTGCCAAAACATAAACCACAATTATTTCTCGAAGGCTCAATCAAATCTCCTCAAGTTTAGATGATAAGAAACTATTTTTTTGCATGAGAAAATGATTGCAGAGTACCTACGCTATTTTGCCATCTTCGTTAACCAGGAAGCCTTCGTTGAGATTGGAGAGAGGAGAGAGTAGGTTGTCCCATGCCTAAAGTTAATTCACCTGGAAAGCTGCAGGTGTTCTCAGAAAAGATCAAACAAATTAACTTTTATTGCTTCATTCCTTCATTCTGAGAGGCGATACGATTGTTCAGCTGTTTCTTAGGATTAAGAATAATGAAAATGGAACGTCTTTCAATCCAGGCTAAATTGATGTCATGTGGCTCGAACATGAAGAAAGATACTGGGAATGATATGAAAATAAGTTCGCGAAAACTGTCTTCATTGTTCGAAATAAACGTCTGGATGAATCTCCATATGGGTGGAGATACAGGAGAGAAATAGGAAAATTCTTAATGAGGGCTTTTTCCAGCCTGTATCACTTTAACGAAGATGCCTATAAATAAGCATTTGTACCATATATAATGCTGAAAGCAAAGTATTTTTCATACAAACTATGCTATTAGGTATTTAGAAAGAGAAACTACTGATTCAGAAGAATGTTGACTGAATTAATAAATCACAAGCATTTTCAATCAATACAATCAAAATTAATTTCCAATTTATCTGGAAATTTGTATTCGTTCATCAATTTTAAAAGAGCACACCTGCGACAGGTATGCATTAAGCATTTTCTAGTGTTAATATCTTGGGTGTCTCCTACTCAAATCCACTCCTTTTCTCTTTCGAAAATTATTATCTATAAAATCAATGTATTTTTTTATTATGCAAAAAAAAGGAAATAGCTATTCGTTTCCAAGTCTCTCGAAGAAGCCTGTATTTAAGGCAGTTGGGAATATTTCAAAGGATATATAAGGATATCGAAAAGGTAGGTAGATGAGAAAATCGAAAAAACAGGTCGGCACATGTTTCACCTCAGGGTAATCGAATATCTACATCTCATTTAGTGTAGAATTTCTGTTTGCATTCAGGTCAACGAACTACCTGGGTAGGTTTATTCAACCTGAGAATGAACTTCATTCTTACGGAATCGAAATTGGCTTTTTATTCCCATAAGATTGTCACCATCTCCACTGATTTTGAAAAATCCTGGATATTTTTGCTGAATATGGAAAAACTGGATATTTATATGCTCAGAGTTCACCACTCAATTAGTTCAAGATGTTAACTCAAGATGACACTCTTTATGTTTTATTTTCATGCAGGTCCTACCTCCATGGTTTTTTTCTCAGACCAAGGAAAGAGGAGACCTGGGATGTCATTCATAAATTCAGGAACTTTTGAAGCCAACATCCCGACCAATTTCCCATGAGTGGAACAAGGACAGACGTAGCTGTCCTTGTTCCACGGATATCGCGCTGGCAACAATGCAGAAACTAGATTCGCGTGAATTCGTTTGCCGCCAGTGGCGTGGATCTGCCGTGTTGTTTAGGGGGTTCCATAGTTATTCACATTTGAAGATGATTGCTTCGGAGCTCAATATCTTTGGAACTACAGTCGAACTTCGATAAATCGAATTCTTGATAACTCGAATCAAATTGGTTGGCAACAGCATTTGAAGATTATTGTTTTTCAATAACTCGAAGTCTTGATAACAATTAGCTGAAATTTGGTTCCAATTTGATATGCACACGTTAGGTAAATAACTTTTTATTGATGAAATCAGAATTCAATTAATTTCAAATCAAAATCACCTCAATTAATTTCGACGGAAAAAAATGTATATACTTACATTGTCCGATTATGGGCCAATTTTTCGCGTGGTTCCGGAGTTATTCACATTTGAAAATTATTGCTTCGGAGCTCAATATCTTCGGAACTATCAATCACAATTAGCTGAAATTTCGTTCCAATTTGACATGTATATTAACTGAATGAACTTGCCGAAGAATTCGCCTCAAAGATGAACCGATTGAAGAAAAAAATGAGCTCACCTGAATTTACTCAATAAAATTCACGAAAATATGTTGATTCAGAAGATTTAATCATGTTACAGAAAATGAATTACCCAATAAAATATCAAAATAATAATCCAAAGGTGTTTTATTGAAACAATAATTATAGTTAAATCACAATCCACAATAGCACATTAATTCAAATTTATTTCACAAATAGTTACAAAACGAATGGTAACAATTAATAGTTACATTGAAATAGTAAAATTATTCATTCCTAAACAATATAAGTTTTGTGTTCATAGATCTTGATCTATTTTCTTTGGACTCATCTAAGAGTTTAGTTGTTTCATGATGGATCCTTATTCTAAAATAAATTTTATCAACTGCTAATCTGTCTTTCTGAGACAAAAATTCATTTTGAGGGTCATGTTAAAGTTGGGCTTCAGAGAATCTTGTAGAGATCACTTCAAGGAAAATAACATTTTAACTACATATGATGATATGGCTTATATTTCTACAGAGTACTTGTTTTCATGGCTCATCATTCTGATTACTTTAAGAACTACAAGGCACATTGAGCCTTACTTGTATCCGTGTCACACTTTGTCTCTTACAGAAAAGTCTTCCTTATACATGGGTCTTAAGTTGTTCAATGCTCTGCCTCACAAATTGAAGACCTTGAATAAAAAAATTTTAAAGACTAATTTATTAAAAATGCTTGTTCAATGTGAGCAATATTCTTTAAAGGAATTTTTTGAATGAAAGAAATAATCAATAGTTCAATGTTCTCGTATATTTGTACTGCATACAATATTCGACCCATCAATCATACATGGGGAGTCAATATACTGATAAAAATAAGAACATAGCATTTATTAGACATACAGAATGTAAGATCTAAATATGAGTCATAAAATATTCATAGCCAAATAATCTTCAATACCATACTTTGATTGTGTCAAGAAAAATTAAATTTGACGAATTCAACCTTTATTGTACAATTTTTTATAGCAATGAGCTCTTGAATTAATAAACATTATGAATTATGATCAGCATGTCCATCAATGAAATTTCCATCAAAAAGATGATTTTCAAAATGGTGTAAAATGGATGAATTAACATTAAACATAGTTTTGCTGATCAGAACTGGTAACAAATGTTCTATTGAAAATATTTGAAGTTTTATGGGAGAATTTGAACAATTTTTCGCCCTCTTTACAAACATCAATTACAAATTGGCTAGCCCTAATTAATCTTCCATGTTTTTCTTCTTTGGAGAAGTGAAACATCTACTTCATTTCTCAAAAGATCAAGGTACTTTCGACATGAAATAAATTTGTCAAGTATCCGAGCAACATATCCTACAATATCTTCTGAATATGTAGTGAGATTCCATGCTGTTGAAGTTGCATACTCAAATTTATCCATATCTGTAAAAACACTTTCCACGACTGAAGCAAACTGTTCTTTTTTTTCAATATTGGTTGCATGCTAACTGCAGATTCGAATGTCAGGATACTCAGATACTGATGGATACCTGATTGATGGCATTTCCGGTATCAGAAGCGGATATTTGTGAGTGAACAATCAACCTTTTGTATGCTGCATCGAACTGTCTTGCAGTGGGGTTATAGTTATGTCCAGTTTTACTTCTAACACTGTCCTGCGACAGTTTATAAGTGAGAAGATATTTAAGGAATTTTTGCTTCAATGACATATTTCTTATACATTTGTTCCAAACTTTCAATGCAGATCAAGAAACCTAAAAATCCTGTTTTTCTTCCACTTCTTGTAATAGGTATCCCTTTCAATGTCAGTCCAAGAATAGATCTTTTCATCGTATGCATATAATCTGGTAAATTTCTGCATCGAGGAATGAAACTTGATCTCTGCAAATATATTTCTTTGAATATTCATTGTCAAACGGCAAATTATAACTTTTATCATCTTGGGGAGTGACAGTTGAGCTTGAGCTGCAAAAAAGTTCTCAATTAATGTATTGAATTATACTTTGTAAAAAATAATATAATATTATTATATAACAATATTTACTGACACATATTCTGACTCTATTTAATGAAGTTATATTCAAACAGGTTGAATTAAAATATGAATCTCTAGAACTCCCACAGAAACTTACCTTGAAGACGTAAGTTCCCAGAGTTGGAACAGGATTGACATCATTTTTGAGATATTTTGTACCATTCACTTGAAAACCAAAATCTTTGGATTCGAAGTGCTCCGAACATTTTCAGCATCAACCAAGTGCGAAATTGAAAGCCATATATTTCTTCTCTCAATATTAGAAGGAAATCTGAAAGTAAAATTATAAACATTGGACAATCTACGCCACTGATCTGCAAACATGAAACTAACCTGTGAAAACTCAAACTAGGGTTGCGAGAGTCCAATTTGCCAGACATTTGACACTTACGAACCATTATTTTAACGTATTTTCGAAAAACTCTTTGATATTTTGCTCAAGATATTCAGACATAGGCGTTTTCTGGCGTTGAAGCGTATTCAATCTTGTATTCGAATGCGATTTCTATGAGACGTCATCAATGTCATGAACCGCGAGAATGCTTAATTTCAAATACGTTCAATAATCAAACATAAACATAACCCTATTTGGACTTGGAGAAGGTGCTGAATAATCCCGAAATTAAATTTTTTTATAAGGAAAGATGAACCCTGAAACTATGTTCCTTTTTTTTCAATTCCATTACCTTTAAATAAATGAAGTTCTTATACATTTCATAATATAATTCATTTCAATAACACAAACTTAATACTTCCATGAAACACAAATAAATAACTTGTTATAATGAAACAAAACTTAACAAAATAGGTACTTAGTTAAACCTTGAAAAATTATTCTTGTTTGGCCTGTTTTTTAAAAATGTCTATTATGCCCATGGTTTGTTCATGACGCTGTTTATTTTGCTCTTGCATTGCACCCAGAAGACTGCTAAACTGTTGTGCTCTTAGGTTTCTCTCTTCTTTGATAATATTCTCAACTGTGGAGAGAAGTGTTTTCTTAGGGCGTACAGATTTCCTTATACTTTGGAATTTGTTTTTCTTTGAAGTCTCATTGGCTTGGCTAGGGTTATTATTTTTCGATTTTGGGGCATTATCATCATCAGAATCCCCGTTTATGTGTGGTGATACTGAATTTGTTCAAAAAATATGCTGCTATCCATGTTACAGAGCTCCTTGTGCTTGAAAACAAGCCTTTTCATTGAACTGGATGCAAATATCTTGAAATTATATCTGTAACAGGAAAAAAAGGAGAAAAACGAGAAAGAAGCATTAAAAAAATACTTCACCTGCTAAAAAACCTTTTCACAAAGTCTTAACTCTCTTATGGATCGGGAGGATCTTTCGATCAGGTCCGATCTTCCAAGTGATGATTCTTCTGTTCTTCAGGTGTTCGAGGAACGTCGCAGGCCCCTTATGTTGGGGGATCATCTCCCATAGATTAGAGTGGTTGTTTTTAGCGAAAAATCGGCAAAAAAGCAAGAGCAAATTCAAAAACCTTCTGACACTTCATTGTCATTTCTGACAATGGTTATGATAGCGTTTTGAAACTGCATCCAGCTTAGTTTCAAAACTCCATGAATACGTTTCGAATCGTTTTACTTGTGACGTCATCGTTTCAACGCCAGAATGAATGTATTTGAATCGTAGGACGAATACGTTTCAAATACATGGACGCCAGAAAACGCCTCATGTCTCAGAAATTCAATTATTTGACACAACTGAACTAGATAGCGGCATGGCAACGTGTATCAAACATGAAATGTCAAATCGTAGGCCAATTTCGCTGATTGGTCGAGAACAATATTATGAATGAAACTGAAACAACCGGTGTTGTCAAGTTGGGAACCAGGTAATCACGTGAATGGCCATTCTGGAAGGATTCGACGTTAATGAATCGAAAATCTCAGACAACGTGACAACGTCGTTCAGATCTTAGCGTAATTCTCGTTTTGTAGTAATAGAGTCGTCCAGTTCGTTCTTCATTATGTGGCATCTTGGCTTCAAGATTTATCATCCTATACCACGTCTCCTCTTTCCTTTGTCTAAGGTTTTTTTCAATAATTTTAGCATACTGATGTTCACTACTCGATTAGTTCATATAATCCACTGAAGGTGACATGTGGTATTTATGAAGAAAACTTGTTAGTTTTCTGTAATTTTAGTTGGAACATACACCAATATGGGCGCTGTGAGCATTTTCCGAATTTTGACATTGATTCAAATGTGAACGGTTTGGTTTTTTTCGTTTTTTGCACTTTAATTTTCATGTAGTTTTTGTTTAAAATAGTGAATCTTTTTTCAGTTTTGTTCTTTCCAGGAATTATTAAAATATCGGATAACAGCAAAAATAAAAATACATGAGTACCAGCCGTGACAAGGTATTTAATGAAATTTCTTTACACAATCTTAAAAGGTATTTGCATATTTGTAATTAAGAATCACAGGGATAAATAATAAGTTGGGCCTGAAATGAACGGCATTTCCAGATGATTTGATTTTATTATTGGTAGTATTTTCAGTGTTTACAACAAAAAACTTGAGATGTAAAAACTAACCTCATTTCAAAAGAAAAACATCAAAAAACAAAGTGTAGTATACAAATATTTCAATTGCAATTAAGGATAAGTGTACGAAAAATTGTATATTATCTTGTTCTCGTATTTTCAGGCTTCTCCAGTAATTTCGAATACAAATCATTGTTTACTCCACATCTGTTTGAGTTCAAAATGTATATAGCATCATCTTCCACTTCCGTCAAATTCCACTCATTCCCAGAAGGTGATCTAGTGTACAACTACCAACCAGGTTCCAAAGTAGATGGACCTGTAAGAAGCATTTCGTGGAGTAAAGACGGAGGCTGGTTGTCAGTAGTTCCGAAGTCGGGTTTACCAGAAATAATCAGTGTTAAAAATCAGCTCAAGCTAATACACACCATAGTTGACGTGGATGAACCTTCTTGTACTGCATTCCAAAATACAACTAAGAAATTTATAGCTTTTGGTACGAAAAATGGGCAGGTCCTGATTTACGATGTCAAACAGAAAAAAATCAAGAATAAGTGAGTAACCAAAAACCTCGATTCCTGTGTTGGAGAAACAGATACCTGAAAGTATTCTTGATGCTTGATTTGAATGAGTGACTGAAAAAAATTCATCCTTACTTTCGATTTTAGATTTCCTCGAGCTTCTTCTTTGATTTCCCACATTGAATTCACAGCAAGAGACAGCCATTTAGTGGCTGGATGCCTGAACGGGGAAGTTCAGGTATTCAGCAACCTCACTCATGCCTTATCCTCAACCTTCAAAGTGCCAAGGTCTGAGAGTGTCAGTGCCTTGAGGACGAATCCCCTGAAGAGGAATTTCATAATTGGTGGCAGTAATGAGGGTGTTGTAGTCGTTTGGGATATCAACGTGAATAAACATAAGTTCTTTGTTGAGTCCCATAAAGCTCCTGTTACTGGTGTGGCCTTCTCTCCTAATAACCCAGATTTGATCATATCGACAGGTAAAATACATGAGACTTGGTGCAAATAGGATTTGGTGGTCTTAGACTTTGGAATAGAGTTTTGTGATGTTGTGTCCGGAAAAAAATCTCCGACTTTTCAGGGGCTGACCGGCAGTTTTTCTGCTACGACATAATATCCAACAAATGCATAGCCAGCGTACCAGTGGTCAACAGCATGACAGCCGTCGATTTCTCCCACGACGGCACCCACTTCGTCCTCGCCTCCCAAGAGGGCAACGTCAGTCTGTACGATTCGAGGAGGATCCTAGACCCAGTTCTTGTCTTTGAGGCACACAAGAGCACCATCCGCAATGTCGCCTTTCAAAAGCAAGAGATGGTCAATTCCAACAGCAGTCTGTTGGAGGACCTCGCCATTTCCGAACAGCGTAACTCGAAAAGTGAGGAGGAGACAGGAAACCCTTCTTTTGGGAACCTACTCCCGAATACGCCGGAGTTGGGGGAGGTGACGGACTTTCGGAGAGGGTCCAGTCCGCAGAACGTGGTGGATTCGTTCATGGCAGGTTTGGGTTTGGACGGAGGGAACATGGATAAATACGATCAGTCGATTAATGGAGATGGTGAGTAAGATTTCGTGACTCTGGCTGTCGCCCTTATCAACAGACTGGCTTTTCCTGCCTCCGAACACCTTTAGGGGAATTTTTAACACTCAAAAGCACTAATTTTTCGTGGCTCCCTTTCCTCATTACTGATCAATATTTCAAACAATCAGGTTTTTAATTTATAGCCGACAATTGGACCGATTGTAATTCGTATAATAAACGACAATATGAGAGCCATTCAGAGGAACCACCTGCAAGATTAAGTTTATACAAAAGAAGATCCTTGAGCATCAAACAGGCATCTACTTCCACTCCAACCTGTCCTCAAGTCGTTGTTTCGAACCTGGAAGCAAACATGTCGCCAATAGTCAATCATATGGAAGGAGACGGAAATAATAATGCTGCAGAAATTCCAGTCTCGCTCGATCACATGAAGAAACTAGTGGAGGATGCTGTTAAAAATGAGCTGGAAGAAAAATTCAACGTATTCACCAAAGAAATGAAGTATCAGTTTTCAAGTACAAATGCCCAAATGAGAAGGATGCACCTGGACATGATGATGGCTATGATGAAGGATTTTATCAAAATGGAGAATAATATGAATTTATTGAGGGAGGATCTCGCTTCTAATACACCGTTATCAGATAACTATTTGTTGGAGGAAAATTTGAGATTGAAGAAACAGATTGCTCTTCTTGAGGAAAGATTGTCAAAGACAGACTTGGAGAATTAGGAAATTGATAGATGAATTAACTTGGCTGTGAATCTTTTCGGTATTTTACTCATAGGGTTGAATATTTTTACGTGAAGAAACGAATAAATGATTTTTAATTTTTCACAAAGTTTTTTCAATCTAAATAACCCTCCAATTATATCCTGGTCAGAATACCATACCATGATTCTTTCACAATTTCAACATCTTTGAAGCGAAGAGTTTAGGGGCCTTTGATAATGAAGAAAAATTATAGAATTAAGTTTTTTATTAATAAGGTCATGCTACAAAGGTGACCACTCTGTATATTCCTCCACATTCCTCATTAGTTGAACTTGAAGTTGTGTCATAACCGAAAGTCACCTTGGATAAAGCTCCAATCAACAGACAACCAGAACTTTAACAAAATGACGTTTTAACAATCACATTTTCCAAAACCCAGTTAAAATAAAGTAAAAAAAAGATATTCAACATTAAATTCTATATTTGTAACAAAGTTACGATGATACAACGATTCACAATGTTTTCAGTATGTGTATACAGCTTTTAGAAATTTCAATATGTTTTAAAATTCAACATAATATATAATACAAAAAAGGAATGACTTTAAACTATTAAGTAAATACTTTATATCCATGGTACTAAGAGGTGTGACTCCAATTAACAAATGTATATTCATCTAAGCACGGTAGTTCTTGTGCAATTCTGGCTTGATTGCATAAACGAGGTCCAAAACTGCATATATGACCTTAAAAAAAAAATTAGTATTACGGCCCGAGGATCATCAGGAAAATGTTATGGATTTTTTTGTTAACAAATAGTTTCTTACTGGTTCTTTTTTAGACACAACAGCCTTGTTCATATCATCGACACGGATCTTGGTGTCTTGATCAATTTTAGAAGCAACATCTTCCCTTGATCCCATGTGTTTAGCTTCAAATTCCCTGAACTGACGTTCACGTTCTTTACGATATTTCTCAATTTCATCTTGAGCTTCTTCTTTAGCCTGCTTCAATCTTCTGGCTTTTCCTGTTTAAAAATGCATACTTAAAAAAGAAGCCAAAGAAATCGAACTAGTTACTCCATAAACAAAAAACAATGTTACCACTGATTTGATTAATTCGAAATTCAAAATTTTCAAGTTCAATTAAACTCGTGACTTGGAAACTACACCCATGGACACACTAATGTTGATAATCGATTTATTTTACAAAGTCCTTACGTTTTCTTGCTTCTGAAACCTTCTCAGCAGCCCGTTTTTCCGCTGCCAACAATTGTTGGATTCCTTGAGTTTGACTAGCCATGATTTTTCTGGTAAAAATTCAAACCCCAAAAAACTATGCACAACAAAACTCTTCTGAATCTAATAAAATATGAGAGAATTTATTGGAGTGGTGGAATCACTAACAAGTCATATGATAGCTGTCATTTCCCTTTCCTTTTTCCATTCAATGGGTGGAAATGGAAAATAGGTCATCGTTTCTCTTATCTCTTTCTATGCTCGCCACGTCTAAATTGTTAATTTTCACCTGAATTATTGGATTGATGTACACGAACGTATTCTTGATCGCATTTTGATAGTTAATTACACCTTGAGCGGGTCATGTCGCTCGCAAAAATTCCTAGAGGATTTATTAATTAATAAAGAGCAATCATATACACACCCCTGAACGATCCATAATCTCGATATTCTGTAATGTGGGTTGCCTACATAGAGATATTGGAAAAGAGACCTCTATAGAATATATCAAGAACTAACATTGACGGTTTCTTTGGTTTTCTGTGTTTTGGTGACGATGACAGCTCATTTCAAAACATAACCTCATTCTGTTTTCAGATATGATTTGAATTTTGAGTAGGTATCAAGTATGATAACGTAATTTCGAGATTTTCAGTAGGATTACATGAACATTTTCTCGAATTTCCTACTTGGTTTTTGTGGAACCTTATGTTTAATATTTTTAGCATACTACACATCTTCATATCTAGTGGAAGAACATTTATTGTTTGGGGACAAAATGGGTAAAGACAGCGAATCTACAAATAAATATAGCATTCTCTTACCAACCTACAACGAAATCGACAATCTTCCCATCGTTATATGGCTGATAAACAAATATATGGAAGAAAGGTACCTTCAGACAACAAAATCCCAATAATACATTTCTGTTAATATCTGACATCGGAATTACAGTGGTTATAACTTTGAAATAATTGTGATTGACGATGGAAGCCCTGACGGTACTCTGGATGCTGCTAAGAAACTACAGACAATTTATGGTGAGGACAAAATTGTCTTACGTCCTCGAGCCAGTAAACTTGGTCTTGGAACAGCTTACATTCATGGTTTGAAGCATGCTACTGGAAATTTCATTATTATAATGGACGCTGACTTGAGTCACCATGTAGGTATTATTCGAACAAGTAAGAGTGAAAACGTCACAAATAGATTTTTCAGCCTAAATTCATCCCAGAATTCATACAAAAGCAGAAAGAGAAAGATTACGATCTTGTATCAGGCAGTCGATATATAGGAACCGGAGGTGTGCATGGTTGGGATTTCAAGAGAAAACTTATTTCTAGAGGTGCAAACTTCCTAACTCAACTCTTATTGAGGCCTAGGGCTTCTGATCTAACTGGTTCTTTCAGATTATATAAGAAGCCAGTATTGGAAAAATTAGTTGGTAGTTGTGTATCCAAGGGCTATGTTTTTCAGATGGAAATGATAATAAGAGCAAGGCAGTTTGGTTTAACTGTTGGGGAGGTGCCTATCACTTTTGTTGATAGGGTGTATGGGGAGTCAAAATTAGGGGGATCTGAGATTTTCCAATTTGCTAGTTCTCTTCTTTATCTTTTTGCCACTACATAGTTGCCTGAGTGTTGAGTTGAAAGGAGTAATTCTAACTGAATTTGCAATAAATGATACTTTATATTGAAAAAAATTCATTCCATAATGAAGATGTATTTATAATATTGAAATAAATCATATGCAGGATATATTAGTTTTAATCTAGCGAACTTTGATGGAATATAATGGTACAAGAAACTCGATATTGTATTTATTCTTTAAAAATGGCTCGCCCAAAATCCAAAATATCTTCATCAAATTGTCCTAAGGGAGGAGGACAAGCTTGCGAATTTTGTTTCATCCTAGCTTTTTCAGTGGAAGTTATTGAAAAAAAAATATTTTTTTGGCAAACTTCTACACCCAGTATCTTTTTACATGAATTGAGGTAGAGATCTATATTACATACAATTTTCCAGAATGGCGATTAACATTTTCTCTGATGGAACTGATATACCCTATGGTCCCTATGCATGTTTGAGCCTTGAAAATTCAGTTTCATAAATAGTCATAGATAATATACATGGGTTTCTGCAGAAATTAATTCCAGGAGAGCATCAGACAAAAGAGTCTTTTTTAATGTTCTTCGTAACACAGATATGTCAAAAAATTCTTAAACATAACTAAATAAAATACCGAATGAAATGCATACTTCTTGCGATAATTCAAAACATGGGAGATTACCTATGATAGACCTATTAAGGCAACAAAAAGAAGCCTTTTTTAGCAATTCTTATATTATGTTTTCTCTACAGGCTCGAGATAACACCATTACAAATCAGAATAGAAAAGATCCCAAGGCATTTCTTTTCAGCAGCGAACTTTTCTGTACAGAAGTTAAAACAACAATTCCTATCCACTCAACTCGGAATGCGGCAGGTAATACTCGTAAATAATGAATCGAATAAACAACGTGTTCAGCTTACGTACGCCTGGAATAAAGGAAAAAGGAAGTAAAGTCGTGAGCGTGACTTTTCAGGCTAGTATCTTATGCAACCAAACCACTAGGGGCTCTTTAAGAATACAATATTTACTTGGAAAATAAATTCTAAGGAGAAGGGCAAGACAAGTTGACGGGGCAGGAATTATGCATTCCAGTTTATTTCTTCAGGTGACGAGCAATTTAGAATTGAGCACACAAATTGATATAATTTTTCCAGACTTTACGTCAGTGCGAAGGCACCCTGAAAAGTGGGCCATTTTCCACTGTTATCTCTGTGAAACCTCAGAAAATTCATATTGACAATAAAACCCCAATAAACCTCTAAACCTCAACTTGTCTTGTCACAATCAGCGTTCCTTCAGCTCATTCGTTATGCATGCGAGCAAATATTCAAATATTGCCTGTTCGAGAAACTCATAACGGCTTCCCTTGATACAAATTTCTTCGGAAAACATATCCTGAGGCTAGCTCGAATTTATACTTTGCGTCAGTCGAATGGAAATTTTCCTTGCTTTCCCTGTCACAACAAGAAAAAAAAAACAGAAAGGTTTCCCAGCAGAACGATATAAACTGACCGTCAAAAAAATCTGGCCACCAAAAATTTGACATATTTGCAAAATTGTCCATCTCTTGAACCCACTCACTTTTATATTTCGATAGGTTAATTCCTCTGCTACAATTCCTCTGTTCGAAGTTTGATTAATGAAATCGATAACATGATAATAGAAATTATACGATCAATTAGAACCTTTGACGATAACCGATAGACATTGCATAAATCCTTGTAGAATCATGGTTTGTTCTGGCTCCCACATTTAAGTCATTACAATGATTTGAACAAAGATAAAAGATCGGATCTCTTTGTTCAGCCACGTTTTGTGGCAACACCGCATGAATCCTTTGCTTTGGATGAACATGGGCGTGCGATTTTAAATCACTTCTGCCGCGACATTTATTGTTATTCAGAATAAAATCTTTTTTTCAGTATAATTTTATTGAAAATATTCTACAAATGTGAAGAATAATGAATTTTTCAGTGCTCATTACTCTAAAGTTTCGAAAATGTCTAATTTCAACTCTACAAAAATATTTAATACCGGATTGACTCGGTCTTCACTTGATGGAAATTCCTTTTTATAGGAATTAAATGACAGCGAAATAATTGATGTAATAAATAAACTAATCGGCGTTGCTGAGAGAAAGAGGCGGAAAGATTGTAAGTTTTGCAACAATTTCGAAATTGTATCAGCGTACACGAACCTTTGTTATAAAAAAGAAGTTAATAAATAATAATTGATGAACACTTAATAATTCAAAGTTTTCTTTATTTTCTCTCACAAATTTCAAACCATTTGATAATTCAAACACTCGATAATTCGTATCATTTTGAGAGTCTCTTGAGTTTCGAATTAACGAGAGTCGACAGTATATTTAAACCTTAGACAAAGGTCTGAGATTTAAACTCAATGAGTTGTTACATCAGGGATTCTATCTTTGATTATACCCGTCTCTATGAGTCTATAAGGGCCGGTATTATAAAAGCCGAATCGAGGATTCAATCGTGCGCCAACTACCAGATAGTGAGGAATTTGGTTGTTGGCGCAACGGTTGAATCCTCGGTTGGTCTTTATAATACCGGCCCTAAGACTAGTATAGAGCCCCTCGATCTACCTATTAAGCAGTTATCCTTATCGTAGGCCTCCGGTTGCGGGATGTGAGCGCAGTTGTCAGATTGTGTTCCGGACTTTCTCTATAGAAGACTGTGGTCAAACTTTGACAGCTTACAGCTACAATGTCAAATAGTTCTCTGTGATCTCTGCAGATCGGGCGATTTTATAGGAGAAATGTCATACTTTGATCAATTTTCCTGGAGAAATGGGGAAATTATGGAAAATTTGAATACCAAGCTATTTTGCGTTGACTCTTCCTCTTTCGATCCGTATCATCACGGCCAGGATATCTGCGAAAAAAGTTTTATCGAGTTTAAAATTGCTCTTTTTGCCGAATTTTTTCGCGATTTTCGCGAATTTTTTTAAAATACTTCTACATCGCCTAGAGAATCGAAATTTTGCCCACGTACGAATCGATCATTCCTCTTTCCGACCGTGTAAAAATTTCTTTCCTGTATCGCAGCTTCGCTGCGATTTTAAAATTCTTCCAGACCCACTTTTTCGACAGATTCCCCGGGCAGGACCACAGAGTTACCATTTCAGTATAGTATAGAATTAGGACATCACTGTTTCATTCAATTTTATCGGTACCATAATCCATAAAAACACCCTGTAACTTTGTGAATATCCACTTATAAGAACACAAACAACAGGTTCATACAAATTTGAATCCATGCATACATTTGTGGTACAAAACTACCCACTTTCCCCATTCAAATTCCTGATGGGGTTGCAACCCTCCCCAGGGGGTTGCTAGTAGGAACAATCTTTGTATCCCCTATCATGTCCCTCTGTCATAAAAAATCGACCTGTCTGAGTGTTTTCAGAAATTCTGATTCGTTGTTGAGATATTTTAAATGAGACACCCTGTATTACGAACGTCAAACGTGTATCTGTTATGAAATTCATTATTGACTTGAAGCGATTGCTTTCATTTAGTTTTCCTTTTGCATTTATAAAACCACGAAAAGATTTCTGTTCGTGATATTCCGATAGCTCGGAAAATCCAAGCCAGAAAAAGCGCTCATCGCTTCCTGTGGTGTCGGGTAATTTCCTCATTCCATCCGATATATCCAAAAAGAGGGTGGGGGGCTGGGCTGAGCTAACGAAACGTGATAAATATTTTTCTGTGCGGTAGAGGCAAAAACGAGAACGGATGGTCGTTGTTCGAGAGATGGAACCGGAGGAGATGGGAAAAACGCTGCTAATTAGGTGCGTGGAAAAAGCCAAATATTGGCAGAGTAGGGAGGGAACTCTGAGCTGAAAGAAACCACTTCTGTTGCCTGCACTCATTTCGCATGAAATGGATGTGGGACTTAACAAAAATAGTAAGTACTGAAATGAAACAACATTGACTTCTATCAGTAGGTATTATTAGATATTAGACTTTCCGATAAAAAAGAAGCAGACTTAATTCTTCACCTCATACGAAGTTTGTCCATACGTCATTGAACCCCCACTGATTTACCAATTCTTATCCGAACGAAAATCAAAGAAAAATTGACTGATTTATGAAAAAACATGCCTACCGCAAAGTGAACACTGAAAGAATGGGATTCTGGCTTAAGAGATATATCTGCTGGCCTTGTGTTCTTGTTTATGTGTTGTACGAATAAGAAATCCTTCATTAATGAAAAAAACGAATAGAAATCGAAACTTTCTATGACCATAATAGCCAGGCCCGGATCTACGATTTTTTCTGACCGGGGCAAAAATTCATGATTGCGCCCCCCCCCTCCCATTTGTTTAATATGTACATATATGAATTCATAGAAAGAACAAAAATGAATAATTAAAATAAAAACTAATAACAAGGAAAATATCACAAGTAAAGAAATTGGACTTTTTTCTTCACATAGCATCAGCTCCTCGAAATCTGTTTCGGAAGCAGTTTTGTCTTCTATAGCTAAGATCACAGAATACCTAACTACACAGAAGCGTCACTCTATGGGATGACGCTTCTGCCATGCTAGGTAGTACATATGTCAGAATTAAATTTAAACTTCCCGATGGACCGCTGAAGTTTGTTTCTTTTTGGTATGATTCTGATTGTTGATAAATCGAAAACTAAAATCCTTTGTTATGTGAACCATTGACCATTCAAATCAAATTGTCCGCTCAAAAGTGACATATGTACTACCTAACAGAGAATGAAGGTCACGAAAATTTGCCCCTTGAAGATCAAAGTGCCGACGCTTACTGACGCTTCTGTGTAGTTAGGTATTCTGTGCTAAGATCGAGAGGCCATAGAGACTTTTCTGGCTCATTAAGGATCACAAATAATTTTTTATTATTTTCAATTTGCTGAAACTGCTTTCACATTTTGCAGACGTGGTAGGCAATGTGCATTATATTCTATATAATGTCAGCTATACTGACATTATAGGGAAAGCATCTTTCAGATCTTGCCTGTGAAGAATTTGTAGCAGGTCTAATGAAGTCGATCTTTCACTTATTTCAGGAAGCAACATTTTGAAAACCGCTAGTTCCTGACAAAAATAAACTGCATTCAAATCTCTTCAATATTTTTGCGCTAAAAGGGTCCCATTTTCTGCAGATTCTTTTTCGCATGTTTTAAAGGGCATGGCCATTGAGGAATGAAAAAGACTCTCTTCGCTTTCTAATCTTTTTTTGATTTCTGACAATAATCTGTCGAAAACAACCTTAATTTCCTCGGAGAATAAACCAACTTGATCTCATTAATAATGCTATTCCGAACTTTGGTGGCCATTAAATCGATAATTTCTTTTATATATTTTTGGGAAGATAGGATGTTTGTCCTTTTTTTGAGTGGTCAAGATGGCAGTTCAGAAACGGGTCATATTCAATAATAATATTTTTTTCCGAGAAAATCAAAAATAAAAAAAAATTAACCTCTGGTTGTTTTTAGCGCCCCCTTAAGCTGGCGCCCAGGGCAAGCGCCCCGCTTGCCCCACCCTAGATCCGAGCCTGATAATAGCCTCTGTTTGCGAGAAATCAACAATTCTCCTTAGGATGAACATTTTTTATCCAGTTTAGTTGCCTATGCCGTCATCTATTCATCGAACACCCACTTTGCGAAAGTTGCGGAAGCAAAATACCTGATAATTGCATCTTCTCCGCAGTTTCATATTAAATATCCCGCAAAATAAGAAAAAAACATTCACAATGTCTCTTTTCGTTGGTATTCGCCAAATAAACATCCATCTTTTCCTTCGTTGCAGCACATTAAATATCTTGATTCTTTTGTGCAGCGCAGTCGTGTACAATGGAACATTATCAGTGAACCCATAAAACGTATGAATTATTGAGCGATATATCCCCGGGAAAAATTGCAACAATGTTAATAGTGTACCCTCTGGGCAATGAAGCAGGAATAATAAATATCTGCAACGATAGGATGATCCATGGTTCAGACTATGTGTTATTTATTAATCGGTATGCAATTCAAATGAATAAAATATAGCTTCAACCTATTTTCCAGATGTCCATTCGTTGATATGCTAATTTTACATGCGGATAATAAATTGAGTAATCGCAAAGTGTTGTGTGGATTACCAACTGTCGACGATGTATTAATTGAATGAATTACCATCAGTTTAAACAGGGTGATCCTTAATTGGGAATACAGATTTTTTTAAATCGATATAGCAGATACAACAAAACTACAGTAGACCACAAAGTTGAGAATACTAACAAAGATTCTCTTTACAATTTCTCAGTGGCTCCCCAGAAAGAAGTTCTGGAGGAAAACAGGTGACAGTGTTCCAGAAAAAATATCACCCTGTAGATTTGCAATCAAAATTGGCATTCGAAATGGTGTAAACTCTGAATTGTGATAACTGTTCCAAATTTAAGTTGAATATCTAGTGAAATGCAGATATAATGAGGAAAAAACTCGTGAAAAATTCAAACTTTAACACCCTATATCTCGGAAATTAAACATTTGTGGTCAAGGGCGTCGCCAGCCTTTGAGCTAGGGGGGGCAAAAAACAATCAGAATAGCAAAAATGAACTGATTTTCGTATATTATGCTATTATTTCATAAGTTTTTAAAGGATTTTTGAGCTCTAGGGAGGGCAGCTGCCCCCCTGGCGACGCCCTTGTTTGTGGTACCATGTTTGTGAGACTTTTTGCTGTCAAAAATAATAAAGAATGTCTAATAGCTTTAGAAAGCTTCGGAGCAGCTAAGATGTCATATGATCAAAGTAACATCACTTCAATGAGGATTCCAAAAATTTGTCAGGCTGACATTCTGAAAGAGAAAGTTGGAAGCTACTTTTGTTGACAAAATATCAACATATCGTTTCGAAAACGAAACCCTCGCATTCGCCAATTGGTGATATTTCTTCTGATTATTGTAAACTCTGGCGTGATTGCCATTGATTTTGCCGAGTTACTTGTATATTCTTTTTACTGTAGATTCTTGAGGGCAAAAGGAACAAAAATGACCGCCATTTTTCGAAAGAATGATTGAGTCCGTCAGGGACGGGCTGAAGCCAAATTTTTGGGGGGGGGGATAGCTTCGAAAATTTTCCAACTGTGCATTAAAGGATTCGAAAACCAATGGTTGAAGGGGGGTGGTATTTTGGACTGCGAGTCAATGTTTTTCCCCGAGAGCATTAGATAAAAATATTTCGAAAATTTTGTAGTGTAGTTTTTTAATTCTGCATTAACAGATTAACACACTCCACACTCTACAGGATTACACAGCATCTGTTATCATTATTTTGTATGCTTCGATTTTTAAGTTCAATTCCGAAGAAAAATAAATGATTTATTCAAGTGTACTGAAAAAAGTCCACATAACACACACTTCACTTTGAATCTTTTTCGGTCCATTTTTGCGTACTTAAGGGGCCGTTATACTTCGGCCGACAGCTACGGCACCGATTCTCCATTCAAAAAGTGCCTTTCATTTTTCCAAGTTCACGCCCTCAATTTTTCACCTAAAAGCTTGATTTTTTTTTAAATTGAAGTTGAAGGATGTCTTGAGGGCACTCCAATTTCTTCCCTTTGATAAAACTATTTTTTCGCATGAAAAAATCGGCTACGGCACCGATTCTCCATTCAAAAAGTGCCTTTCATTTTTCCAAGTTTAAGCCCTAAATTTTTAACCTAGAAGCTTGATTTTTTCTTTAAATTGAAGTTAAAGGATGTCTTGAGGGTGATTTCTTCTCTCTGAAAAAATTATTTTTTCGTATGAAAAAATCGGGTTGAATTTGAGAGTCTATGAAAATTGACTTCATAATCGTTTTTCCGCGGTTGTTCATCAATTTTTTTTTAGAAAATTCATTGGAGTGCCCTCGAAAAATCAATTTTCTATATTTTATAAAAAATCCCATTTGGATAGGCGCCTAATTAATGCAAAAAATTATGGAAATACTGAAAAGACTTCCAGAAAGTGTGAAATCGCAGAGAAGTGTGAAATTGCAGTGCCCTCAAGACATCCTTTGATTTCAATTAAAAAAAAATCAAGCTTTCAGGTGGAAAATTGAGGGCGTGAACTTGCAAAAATGAAAGGAACTTTTTGAATGGAGAATCGGTGCCGTCGGCCAAAGTATAACGGCCCCTCAACAGATTTACGTGTTGAACGGAGATTCGATAGAATAATTAAGAATGAGAAAAAATACTGCCTACTGCCCGACCGAGAGAAATAGCGCAAATTGGTACCAGATGGTTTTTTATGACACAGTCGATGCGGCCAAACTGAGAAATTCACAACTACCTGCTGAGGGATAACGTAAAAGATGAAAAATTGTTCATCTTTTCAAAAATTCAAACACTTGGTAGCAATATCGAAATAAATACCATTTATTTTATTGCTGATTATACACATTGCACATTGGGCCAAATCTGCCAAATACTCTAACAAGAATTTGTACAATTGTCGCTATTCTCTGCATGCTTTTGTCCGGCTAAACGTGGGCTTAGTTTTACCGGTTTAATAAGCATTAATTTCAAACATTATTTAAAAAAAGTCAAATTCATTCACATTTTAAGAAAACTTTTGTAGAAATATGTAGGTATTTCAACTCAATTGAAATCTTTCCAACTGCTTCAAAATTTTCCTAACTGTTTTGTTCCAACTGCTTCGAAATTTTCCCAACTGCTTCGAAATTTTTCCAACTGCTTCGAAAATTTTTCAACAGCTTCGAAAATATTCCAACTGCTCTTAAAATTTGCCAACTCCGTTCAACATTGGGGGGGATCGTCCCCCCATGCCCCCCCTAAGGCCCGTCATGGAGTCCGTGCCTGGCATGATTTCTTGTTGAGAATTGAAAGAGTTACGGAACATTATTAATATGTTCATATTAAACCAGAAATATATGAAAAACAAACTTATTATGTGGGTATATTCAAATTTATCAGTGATAATACTGAGCCTGCACACTATTTAAAAAAATCCTCTATGAATTATCGCGTCATTTCGCTGATTCCAGATGAAGAATACATATTTTATCGCTTGAGACAAAGTTGCCAATAATCCAAGTTAGGAAAAAATCGAATTATTCGATGAGAGTATTCTACATTGAAAAAATGTACAAGTCAAAACTCATTCTGTATGCCGCCTATTCAAAAACGATAGCTTTCTTGCCAGAGTTGCAATAATTAGAAGATATATCACAAATTGGCTAATGCGAAGGTTTCGTTAACGAATTTTAAATCAGTGTGTTACCTGGGACGACAGGAAAAACTAAAATATGTACATATTTTTGTCAGCAAAAATAGTTATGGAACTCAGTTTTCGTATGGTAACCCTATAAATTATAAAATTGTTGGATTCCCCATCGAATTTTAATGTGACTTTGATTATTTATAACGGGTTTTCCAATATGAGTCGTTATTTTGAATAGCCTGCTATTTCTGTAGACGTCACTTTTGAAGCTGTCATTTTTTGACATTTGACAAGTAGAAACTACGCCATTAATAAAAATGGAACGATACCCGCTTCAACAACGCATGGAAATCATTAAAATTCACCATAAAAATGGTGAAAATTTGACAGAGAGGGTTCGTAAAACTAGAACATTTTTGGTTCGTCGTGAAACACCTTGTCGAACCACGATACAGAAATTGGTGGATTAATTTGAGCTGTTGGGACAAGTTAGTCATGTGAATAATAAAACCCGTGCACGTTGCTCAGAAACAGCCGAGAATATTGCTGCTGTAGCCGAAACTGTTGAAGAAAGCCTAGGTTTGTCCATTTTTCGTAGATCTTTGAAATAAAGCATTCCACAAACCTCATTACACCGTAATTCGCATAAAGATTTGGGTCTTGAGGCTTATAAAGTTCAGTTAACACAAGAACTCTAGCCGGCCCATCATCAACAACGTCGTGTCTTTGCTGATTGGGTACTGAAATGCATGAAAATGATCCGGAATTCCGTCGAAAAATCATCTTGAGTGATGAGGCACATTTACACCTCGTTGGGTCGCATGTGGTGCTCGGAAAGCCCAAGAGTAATTGCTGAAAAGCCTCTCTATCCTCAACGTGTGACTGTTTGATGCGGTTTATAGTCCGGCGGGGTCATTTGACCTCAGTTTTTTGAGAATGAGTCCGGTGCAACTGTTACGGCTGTTAGAGCTCTCAGACATTCTCTATTCATTCTGACCGCCTAATTTTGGATGATGTTAAGGAAGAAAGATTCTATATTACATCAAAGACTTGTTGTTGAAAAAATAATGGCATGGCAGCTATTGTGGTGATCTCAATTTCACCAATGATAGTGCAGTTTGTCCCATAAAGCTATCGCAGCTTGAAAGCAAGCTGTTCTTCACCTCGAGCTGCTTTTCCACCCATTCCAGTCATGTATTTAGCAGTAAATAAAACGCAGACATAATTAGAAGCACTCCTTTCTCATGTTTCCCAATAAAAATCCCCATGAAGTTTGAGCCACCGGCATCTCAATTATTTTTCCCTCGTTCGTAATCAATGACTTGTTGGGGTTGTGAATAATGGCAGGAATGCTCTCGATCAATTAGGACCTTTCTTGTTCGTCGCCCGAAAGTAACGGATACTGCATCATTGATTCTCCATTTCCCAACTTTCGTTAACTCCTTTTTAATGTTTTCGGCAGTTTAATGCTGATTACATCCGAAACATCGCTGCGACTACCGTTTGGGCCGACTTTGGAGTGAGATGTTGGCCATAATTATTTTATTGGAGGAGAGATTCGGCCTAAAAGTTTCGTCAGTCGTGACTTCTGAACGAGCGCTTTATTTTGCCAGAGTTTCCGACAGAAATAACAGTTTAAGGAACCGAAGTCAGAGCATAGTGTGTCCAAAATTCTATGATCTCAAGGCCGTAGCCAGGGGGGGTCCGATGGGGTCCACATCAAGGGCGTACCCAGGATTTCAGCTAGAGGGGAGCAGCTCATACTTGAAAAGAGTAGGTAACACGTTTTTATTTCCCACTTGCCAGGAAAATTTACATTAATTTTATCTTCAAGGGGGGGGCAGCTGCCCCCCCTGCCCCTACCTGGGTACGCCCATGGTCCACATCAATATTTTCTTTTGAATGACGCTACGACTGTATTCTTCACTTTTTTGGTCTTCCACCGAACCGGTCTCTTGAAATTTTTTAATAACTCGACCAATAGTGCTTTCAGATGGACGATTATGTAAACCATAAAATTCACGTGGTTTTCTGAAAACACTTTTCACAGAACGCCGATTTTCATACAATAATTCAACAATTTGAACGCGTTGTAGTATCGCGTAAGAAGCCATTATTTTTATAAATGTCATACATCACACTTCTTGAATGTCAAAATACCCATGATTTTTCTAAACCAATTTATTTCATTCGTATTCTTATTCCTTTTCAGATGTCGTTTACTTTATTTTTGTGTCTTTTTCCAATTCAGTTTTTTTTTGCTGGACTGTTTGATAGATTACTGATTGTTCATCAGTTTTTTTGTTCAAGTTGTGAATATGATCAGGCCATGTCAGGAGGGGGACAGGAAACGAAAAAAGCCACATGCGTTTAGGTGCCTGTGTCCTGTGTCCTTCTTGATTATGGTATCTTTATATATTCGAGAATTATATGTTTATAACGAGCGTTGAAAAAGTCGATTTCAAAAAGGTTTTTATCTGATGGCATGTCATAATGACAACGTTATGTCACTCAATTTTGATGACATAAGGAAGCTCATTATGGGACTAAGTACCATAATGAATTCATTATGGGACTAAGTACCATAATGAATTCATTATGGTACTAAGTACCATAATGAGCTTCCTTATGTCATCAAAATTGAGTGACATACTCCTTTGAAAATAGTTGTCATTGTGACATGTCGAAAATGCAGTTTTTAATTTTTCGAAAATGTATTGATATAAATGCCATCAGATAAAATTTTGTATGTAATACGAATCATAAACAATCATTATGGCACACGCCGTGTTATCGGACTCGGCTACGCCTCGCCCGATAACATTCACGACTTGTACCATAATGATCGTCTTTATGATCCTTATTGACCTTATTACATAAATAACTATTGACTTATTGGAGTTGATATTCTGTGGAATAACAGCTTAGGTATCATACCATTATAAGGTTATTTTGCCATATTCATTGAAATCTATTAAATTCAGTTATTATAAAAAGAAACCTGAACTATTCAAGTCTGGGGATCTGGCAAACCATGACTGATGTCTTTTCTACCACAATCTACCTGGTTCAATGATTTTCGTTCAAATACTCCTTAGTCCGTAGTACCACTTGTATCTCTTACATTTTTGATAATCTACTTGTGAGTTAATCCAAGTCATACCTACTTTCTTCAAATTTTGGACTATTTATCAGGGTCATCTCAAAACAAATCTCACTTCCAAATACATTTTATTGAGTAAAAATAAATCAAATTCCGGGATACAATTTGGCAAGCGAATATTTTCAACATTATCACATATTCAATAAAGATATCTTACATGCTTTATGTACAAATATACAAGTTCCATACATTTTCGCCCAAATATTGCACCCAAAACACTTTGTAAAATATATAACACATTCAACAATCTGCCAAATCATTTACAATTCTCAATTTTGTAAACTCCCCAAAACTTTTAATCCTTTCCTGAATCCAAATTTATATTCCATAGTGAATAATTACGAGCAGTGACAATAAACAAATTCAGTCATTTACAATAGATATTCCTCGAATAAATTATTCTGTCTTATAACTGAAACATAATCCGGCAACACCGCTGCAAGTGACCCGGATATTTTTCATATATCTATGGAAATGATACTGTAGTATCGACATACATACAAGAACTTAATCTCAATAACAGTCTCGAAGTTGTGAATTCAGTTCAACTCGTCGTAGAAAGAAGACCGTGTTCAAATTATAGTTTTCCGAAACTAAAAAGTTTCTTCACTTGAGCGTTAATCGAAATCACTAAGTTTACGCTCACTCTATTCGTTTACTCCGTTCATTTCACACCCGACCGAATTTTCACATTGAACTGAACGTCGAAGTACATGAAAACACTTAAACTTTGCTTGAGGAACTGAGAATGCATCCTTACTGTTTGTGAAATCACGTGATCGGGTGACTGGATATCATTACCATTATTAAAAGGCCGTATTTGATCACTGTTGATGAGAACGAAGAACTGGCATTTGCGTGCTGCATGGCTGCTGGTTTCTCTTCTGGAAAGAAAACGAATATTAATATTCAAGAAGTTGTACTCGGAGGAAGACAAATAATGCTCACTAAAGAGTTCGCGAAAACTTCGAGCGATGAGGAGATGAGATTTCATTATTAAGTGGCAGTCTGATATTGAAGTTTTCTTGGAAAAAAATTTAGAGGAGTTTTAGAGGCTTGTTGGATTTGGAGGATATTGCAAGGGTACAACCATTCTATTTAAAATTCATTATTTCTATAATGAATCGACTTGAAAACATTCTGGCATCTGGCAACGTCAACCGTAGGAAAAACCTAGATCTCAAAAGACTCCACCTGTGCGTCGTTCGCCTAAGTCGTCATTTGAATGATATTATTTCCAAGACATGAATAAAAAAAACTTGATTATGTATGCTTTCAAAATGAAAAAGAATTTTTCCAATATCTCTTTTCGTTATTTTTTGAACAGCTTCTTCAAATGTGGGAAAACTAGTTGCCGCACCCTGTATTATTTGGAAACGTTTCTATCTCTTTTCCATTTTCGTCTCCCAATTCAATCTATATATCACGTATCGTACGCGTGAGGATATTCCTTCAACATGAATATAATAAATTATTTATTATCCCTTTGAACATTTGCACCTGCATGCAGACCACATCATGAAAGAACGTGACGAGCGGCACTTTGCTTGGATTGGTTATGCAATATTGAGGGATCAATATTTTTTTCTACTCCTCCTATAAAAAGTGACGAAATTCGTACATAGAACCACATATTATGTAACCGCCTATTTTAAGCACTGTGCAACGTAAAACTGTGTGATTCAGTTTACCGTAAACATAAAGCACGCTCGAAAGCCAATACGATGAATCTGTAAAGTGAAACGCACGGCAAATAACGAATAAGGGTAGTTAATTAGTAGTTACCATGGAAACGAAAAGACGCCATTAGTTTCTGACGTTTCGTGAATGTAGGTATCGCGAATTGTTACCAGTTTTTGGATTTGCCATGATTATTTGAAGATAAATCCCTCATAACGAATAATAATTGTTGTGAAAAATGTCCAGTGGCAGCGAAGATGAATTGTGCACACCTCCCGATATAGTGGAAAGAGCGAAAAATGCTTCATATAATTTATTACCCGCAAAATCTCTTGGAAGATACGAACGAGTTTATTATAAATTCATGGATTGGAAGCTGAAACACAAAATCAATTCATTTTCGGAAAATGTTATGTTAGCATATTTTGAAGAACTGTCCAAAACAATGAAGCCATCGTCACTTTGGTCAATTTATTCGATGCTAAGGTCAACAAAAAACATAAACCATGATAACGTTAATATTGAGTCTTATCCTAAACTGTTGGCTTTACTCAAAAGAAAATCAGATGGTTTCAAGAGTAAGAAATCGAAAACGTTGACATCAAAAGAAATCAATGTCTTTCTCCAAAACGCTCCAGATAGCAGATATTTGCTGACGAAGGTATCTATACAAGAATTATACAGGGTCTTTCACGAGGAACCTCACCCATATTTATACGAGAAACTACTGAACGTATTTTCATGAAATTCAGCACTTATAAGTATTTCACGATGCTGATGAAATCTAAAATATTTTCAAGGCATGAGCACCTCCGGTTTTTCCGGAAATGACGTCAACTTCCGTTTTTAAAATTAGAAAACCATTTTTTTATTGCAGAAATAGATTCCTTAGAAAATTTCAAGTTATTTTGATGTAACATTTTTCAGTTTTGGTTGGAAAATTCTCTCTGAGCAGGAAAATTCGAAAAAAAAATTGAAAATAGAGCTCCGCTGAAACAAGAATAAATTCGAGGTTTTTGGATGGAAAATTTTCATTTTTGGGATTTTTCAAGATGTAAGATTGATGTATCCACTTTAAAAATCAAAATCGCGATTCATGATACAGGGGGTGAAAAAATCGCTTTCAAAGTTAGGGATGACAAAATCGTGAAAAGTCAATTTTTTCAAATTAGAACCCCATTTTTTTATGGCAGATATTGAATCTACGTTAAAAAATAATGTGAGTGTATGCATCACACCCTTGCCCTAAAGTGGATATTAAATCCACTTATATATATATCTGCCATAAAAAATGGGGTTCTAATTTGAAAAAATTGATTTTTCACGATTCTGTCATCCCTAACTTTGAAAGCGATTTTTTCATCGCGATTTCGATTTTTAAAGTGGATACATCAATCTTACATCTTGAAAAATCCCAGAAATGAAAATTTTCCATCCAAAAACCTCGAAGTTATTCTTGTTTCAGCGGAGCTCTATTTTCGATTTTTTTTTCGAATTTTACCGCTCAGAGAGAATTTTTTAACCAAAACTGAAAAATGTTACATCAAAATATGTAACTTGAAATTTTCTAAGGAATCTATTTCTGCAATAAAAAAATGGTGTTCTAATTTGAAAAACGGAAGTTGACGTCATTTCCGGAAAAACCGGAGGTGCTCATGCCTTGAAAATATTTTAGATTTCATCAGCATCGTGAAATACTTATAAGTGCTGAATTTCATGAAAATACGTTCAGTAGTTTCCCGTATAAATATGGGCGAGGTTCCTCGTGAAAGACCCTGTATAAATAAACAGGCAAATATTGATACTTTTTCATTCCAGGTGGTTTTAATTATCGGTATTAGGGGGCTTGTAGAAAGCAGGAGTTACGCAACTTGAAGCCTGAAGACGTGGAGGATACGGGAAAATGTCTGATAATTCATATTGCAGATTCAAAAACCAAAACGCAACGTTCATTTGTCGTTTCCGAGTCCTCTTATACGGTTTGTAAAAACTATATCAATTTACGTCCTACAGGAGAGCATCTTCAGACTCTGCCTTTCTTTTTGAATTACTTAAATGGAAAATGCACCAAGCAATCTGTTGGAATGAACAAAATCGGTAACATGCCAAAAATAGTGGCAGAATATCTGGGCTTAGAGAATCCCAAGCAATACACGGGCCATTGCTTTAGGCGTTCTTCTGCCACAATTTTAGTAGATGCTGGTGGCGATATGCTAGCACTGAAGAGACATGGCGGTTGGCGGTTATCAGCAGTGGCCGAGAGTTATGTAGATAATTCTATGAAAAACATGACTGCCAACTCATCAAAAATTACATGTGCCATTAATAATAGAACAGAAAAATAATTATTTTTGAAAATACAAAAAATCCGAATACCAACCCACCCTCTCTTGTTTTTAATATTTGCACAGTAACAAGTAAGAATAATTATTACAATCAAAATGTGAACTAAACAATAGGAACTTATTATAGTTGTATGATTTTTTGTCTCGTTTTTTGTAGTTATTTAATTGATTGATTAAAAATATATTCACTTTATGGGAATGAATGAGATCGTAGGAAAATTATAGTACACAACTCGAGTTGTAAGGCAATTAATGTGCTTCTTACAACTCTTGTTATGTAATATACTATTACGCTGACAAATAATATTCTACGTCAAGTGTATGCTGGCTTCAGATGAATTCTTCTTCCTGATTTATACTGCTTGGGTTTCAATGAATGAGGATGGTAGAGAACGAAAGATCTACATGGTCGCAATTCCCGGAAGGTTAGCCGAGCCATAAAGACCACGGTTCGAATGATTAATAATAATAATAAGAGAATGCTTGATGAAACATTATGGATTATGAACATTTAAATCCAAATAATGTTTCAATAATTCCTGCAAAGATTTTCTACTTTTTCAAAACGAATTATGAATCCAGAACTACATGGTTCGACGAGAGTTTATTGCCCAGAGAACGCGTAGAACGGAGAGGTTGAGACCCTTGTAATTTCTTCGGATTTCTGTCCCAAATACGATATAATGGGCCCATTTCTATGCAACACCATGAAACTTTCCAGAACGGCGCAGATCTCGTATCGTATTTAGTGCGTCTATTGGCCCACATTTTTCTGGCCTGCCGCTCTGTTTGGATGAGATTATTTTCAGCGAAATTATATTTTTATGTCTTGGCAAGAAGAAGATCCCGGACGTGATTACGATGGGTTAGGGTACACTGGGACGGGGCCAGGGAATTTGAATCAATATCAGGGAAAATGCCGGAGGGATTTGAAAGATCATTCAACTGACATTTCGGGGGTACTTGGAAAGATACGAGAGTTTTGAATGGTGCAATTTGCCGAAACCTAATGATTTCATGCATTTGTTTTGGTTTTCGCCCAATTGATTTTTGCTTTCGCTAAGATTTCTGAATTGCTGAAATTCCCGATACCTTATAAGCCAAAAATTATTTGATAATGAATACTAGACAAGTATATGAAGGTTTCTTGTAATTTTATTTCAAGTTGGCAGAATATAAAAAAAGTTTCATTTCTGCATGTTGGGGATAGTTACTCCTCTTCGGAAATCAATAAAGGCAAAAACATAGATATGAATATTATGAAGGTCACTCTGCCTGGAAATCAATGAAAATTTAACCTAGTGTAGATGAGGTTATTATAGTCCGTTCAAATATAAGGAGCTTTGTAAACAAACAGAATCGTATGGTTTGCGCACAATAAAGCTCCTATTGGTCAAACCATCATAACGAAGCTCCCTTCGACCGCCCTAAGAGACTGCCAGGATCGTACTCGGACTGTGGATGGTACTGGATAGAAATGATTCAATAATTTGAGTCAGCAATTCCCGCATTAGAACTTTTTTCCTCAGAAACTCTAGTGCAAAATTTCTGTTATGATTTGCAACTGTCATAAACATTTTATATCCGACGTACCCTATTTTTTATTTTGTTTTTTTTTTATATTATTATCTACTAAATAATTTCTTTTTCGGATGCTCGAGATTGCGGCAAGGTAATTCCAGGAAACACCAGAGTTTTGGAGATTTGGGTCGGAATCTTGCAAGATTCCGACAAAGTAATTCCGGGAAACACCAGATATGGGTCCTTTTCCCTAATGGGTGAAAGCCATCTTGAATTGCAATAATTACGAAGTTTTCAATTGACAAGACTCGAAGAGATCTCTGTTCAAATTTATAATGGTCATTTACTTGTTATATCCGGAATATATTTAGTTTCGGTCCATAATTTTATATTAATTTGTAAGAAACTCTTTGTCGGCTGCTTAAGATTCCGACAAGGTAATTCCGGGGAACACCAGGTTTGGGACCTTTCCCTTGGATTAAAGCCATCTTGATTTGCATAAATATCGAAGTTTTCAATTGACAAGACCAGTTAAAATACATAGAGCTACTGTGAAGGTCTAGCTGTTCAAAGTGTTTATAGATTTTGTTGTGAAAAGTGTATTGTGTTGGAAAATCTATTGACAAAGTGTCTATAGTGTTTATAGAACAATGCCGAATTCGAAAACGGATACTGCATCTGAGGTTGATATGTGGGGACCACCACGAAAAAGGTCCAAAAGGTCGCATTCCTCTGCTGAAGAGAAAGAGATAATTTTGAACATTTTTCGAAAAGAATGGGAAGAACATCCTGATTTATCGATAAGCAACTTAGTAGGAATTGTTTCAGAATCCTCAGGGGTGAGTGATTCAGCTGTATTCAGAATTCTCAGAGAATATGGAGAGAATAAAACATTGACGCCACCTAAGAGTAGAGCCCAGTCGTTAAAAATTATCGATTCGGTTAAAGATTTCGATATGAACCTTATCAGAAGAATTGTCCACGTTTTTTTTCCGGAATGAAATCCCAACGATTTCTAAAGTTCTAGAAATCGTGAATGATGACGACAGTTTGCCAAATTTCAAAAGAACAACGTTCTAAAAATTATTGGAAAAAATGGAATTCAAGTTCAGTTAAAACTGAACGATTGTGTGAAATCTCCTCGATTCGACTCTGGACGGAATGAAACTTTACGAAGGCCCTCCTACCGCTGCGCCAAACATGTTATTATTGCCCCTTCTTAGATTTGAACAGCAGGAATAAAAAAAGATGATATTATCAGATTTTGAATGTATTGGCTCCATTCTAAAATCAGTTGTTCTCGATCAATTCTAGTGATCAATAATTTTTCTTTCGTTTGATTATCTACACTCGATCGCTATGCAACGCGAAACACGCAATTTGACCCAAGAGGAATGTGCCCAAGCGGTAGTTTTGCGAGAAGAAGGGTGGACATACACAAGAATTGCAGAAAGGTTTGGAGTTTCCCATACAAGTGTGTCCAGAATGTTGCAGCGATTCAGGGAGACAGATATGAATGTCCGAAGACCAGGACAGGGTAGACCACGGGTAACAACTGCCATTCAAGAACGTTACTTGAGAGTTTCTTCGTTGAGACAACGGTTTGCAACCGCTCGCCTCCTTCAAAATCAGCTTGAGCAAACTCATGAGGTGCAAATTAGCACTCAGACAATAAGAAATCGCCTCAGAGAATATGATTAAAGGCCTCGTGTCGCGGCAAGAGGCCCAGCTCTTACGCTAGCCCATCGAAGGGCGCGTTTGGATTTTGCGAGAGAGCATATCCATTGGGAAGAGGCCGATTGGGAAAGAGTTCACTTCAGATGAGTCTAGATTCTGCCTCTACCATTGTGATCGACGTTCCCTTGTATACAGACGTCCCCATGAAAGATATGCTCAGTGCAATTTCCTGAATACTACTGGTTTCGGGGGAGGATCGATTATGGTATGGGGTGGAATATCTTTGACTGCTCGCACAGACCTAGTGGTCGTTGATAATGGAGCTATGAATGCTGATAAGTATACAAGGAACATTCTTGAAGAGCATGTAGTGCCATTTGCCCCATACATTGGTGAAAATTTCATTTTTATGGACGATAATGCTAGACCCCATCGTGCGCGCATCGTTCAGGAGTACCTTGAAGAGGTTGAAGTCTCTCGAATGGAATGGCCAGCAAGAAGTCTTAATCTCTATTCGATTGAGCAGGTTTGGGACAACCTCAATAGAAGGCTGAGAAGTTCAGAAAATCATCCAGCTACTCTTAATGACTTAGGAATCCAACTCGGAGAAATCTGGGAAGGATTAGATCAGAACATTTTAAGATCACTCATTTTGAGTATGAACCGTCGTTGCCGAGCTGTAATTAACGCAAGGGGTGGAAATACCAAGTATTAAATCACTTATCAGCATTTCAGTATTTTGAAAATTGTTCATTTCTCTTCTTTTACATAAGATTCGGTGAAATTCTGAATTTTTCTTCCATTTAATGTGTCTTGTTTCGTTCAAAACCTTCCCGAGAGAACATGAAAAATAAGTTATAAAGTCAATGTAGAGTTAACTTTCATTAAAATTGAGATTTTCAGAATGTGCGTTAATTTTTTTGCGCAGTTTTCCATTTAGCAGCCTGATGGAAAAATGTAACGTTCGAATAAAATTACAAAACTCTTCCCCGACAATATAGTAGGACCTCTTAGAAGTGTCGAAATCGCAATTGCTACTTATCATCGGAAATCCCCTTAATAGAACCTTGACACAAATCGTCAACGTATGCGGAAACCACCCCTGATTGCTCTCCCAGCACTAACTGTATCAGCCTTCGAATCTCCATAACCAGAGATAACTCACTATCGTAATGGATTAGATTTAGATCCCCCCGAAACTCATCACACTCAGGGGTATATATTTCCATCTCACAAAGGCGCTCAACGTGTCTGCGCTCTCAACTTAACAAACTAGTTTTGGAACGGAGGAGTGATTATTGGAGCAAGTTGCTGTTGACTGAAGCCGGCTGCATTTCTGAGGGACAAAGAAAGGTGCATCCCGCATGCCGAGGAGAATTCGGAGGACTCGAATGTTTCGGCAGAGAGAATGTAGTTGATCTCTTTGTGATCTTTGAATGGTCGCTCGATTGAAAGGGTTTTAGTGATGATTATTGGCCGAATTCGAATGAGGTCTTCGGATCGTCAGATACTTGAAAGTCGTGTTGTTGCAAACTAACTCCATGTTGATGTTTCGAAAATATAATTCAACCTTCTTAGATTTATGAAATTCTTTCGGATCATCCTCATATGATTCTGTGATAGTGGGTGCAAATTCTAATAAAATATGGCTTTATTTACATGAATAACCATGAAATGAAACGAAAAAATGAAATTCATTCTAGAAAATGCTGTTTATTTTAAAGAAAAGGATCATTACAATGTTGTTCCATGTCAGTTTCAGACCTGTTTTTACATTTACTAATCTTACTCAACTACTTCATCAGGGGAGGTGAAGATTGGACGTTCGACAGAAATTTCATTACCAAATTTGGAGACTGATTCAATTTTTTCATCAAGTTTTCAAATGTTAACATGCTCATCTAGCTCATCCTTTTGCCCATTTCCTTATGAGTTTCATAGATTAAAGTTCACTCAAAAAACATAAAAAAGTCTAGTAAAGAGTACCTACTACTTATATTGTTGAAATAGCTTTGATCAATTCCTTTCTAGAGTAACGTTGAAAGCCGTCTGAGTTATTGATGTGTATGTGTAGGAGAAATACGTACAAAATGACATGAATTTTATTTCAGAGGCCTTACTTGTTAATAGTGAATTACAGTAATGTCATATTCTACACCTATAATCTTCAGTCCCTTCTTTATAAAATCTTATCAACCTTTATGTTCGACTGCTTCATAAACACATGATTCATGAATTCGTTTAGCGTCCATAATTGACTACTTTATTGGACTCAACTGTCACAGTCTTCTCTCGATTTTGCCATTTTCTTCGTTTCACACCACTTGTAGGCCGCATACAAATTCTCATAAGCACTTTCAGTGGGTAGGAGAGATTCTTTGGCACTTGCGGCTGAATTTTTTATACGCTTTACTTTCCCGAACTATCCATTTTTTCGATTAAGTATTATGACGTTTGTCACAGAATTAACGAAGTAATCAACTTTGTTAAGTGAGGTTGCTAAGGACGCTGATGGTTACTAAGGTAAGAAAAGCAAAAGCACACTCAATGTTTCTTTTGTGATAAAGCGACGAATATAGGTATTAATTGCCATCTCAGAAAATAAAATTTCTGCATTGCAGTCAAACATAAAACATTGTATGCAACTCGTACATAATAAGGCTTATGGACTTGCCCAAATTATTGGCCTCTCTCGCTTTGCTCGCTCTGCCATAAACTTTTGGACTCGTCCATAAAGGCCTAATTTATGTACTTGTTACATAAATAGCTATTATGAAATAAAAGTACCAAAAATTAAATATTCTCAGATAAATTGGGATAAACGAAATACATTTTGTCCGCATGCTATGGACAAAATGACATACCGGCAACAGACAACTGTAGTTTTCTAATTATAGGTACTTACAAAACTACTGACAAAGTTCACCAATGAAACGCTTGGTTCTTCTAGGAATATCCGCACAAGATGCGTGAGCCCAATGCAACCAATGCATGCATCGTAACCAGTCTTTTCCAAAACTAATCCTGGAGAAGACTGGTCATAACAATAGACAGACAGATGGACAGTCGTCTTCATCATCTCGAAAGTTGCTAGGAACATTTTCTTCCTCATTGTCTTCTTTGAATAATGCCCTAGGGACTTTTCTTCTTTTCTTTGAAAGAGGTATGGCCTCATTTTTTAATTTTTTTGCAATCATATAAGGTGTAGAAGTTGAATCCAAGTTCGTTTATCGAGTCTTCGGCTCACGTTTGCCTTGTCTACTTATGAATCGTACTTTAGGGATTGGAGGAATCTCCTCATAGGATCAGCAAGAGTAGGTTAAGATGCATTGCTTTTATTAACCGCAGATGAATATCTTGTGATGAATATGATAAGAAGAGTCCTGGCTCTCTGTTTGCTGATGGAGCCTGGGATGAATGGTCTCGGTGTTGTCCAGTAGATACGGTTAATTCAGCTGAAATACCTATGTCATTTTGTCCATAGAGCGTTATAAAACTAGAAATATATCGAAATAATACAAAGATTATATTTAACATGAACAAGCTGCAATAAAAAAACCTTTTTAAGACAAGCTTTTATAATAACAACACTCATCCGCCATTTTGAAGCCGCCATTTTGAAGCCGCCATCTTGAATTCCTCCATTTTAAAGAATCGTTATTTCCGACCCAGAAAACCCCCGGATACCAATTTCGAATAAAATCGGATCATAATTACAATATGTACTCGTCCGCCATATTGTTGTCGCCATATTGAATTTTCCAATTTTGACAGAAGAATCATCATTGAGATACTAATTTTGAATGGAATAGGATTATGATTACAAAACTCATACGCCATTTTGGAGCCACCATTTTGTTTTTTTCTATAACAAATATTCCATGATGCATTGTTACCAGAATTATGTACACCTGCCAAATTTCAAATCAATCGGACGATTAGAAGGGTGTCATATTTAACTTGCAAGATTTGATTACAGAGAGACAGATAGACAGACAGACAGACACCGGGACAGGTGAAACTAAATGAAACCTTGTGAAAAAGCTTCGTGAATACAATGACCAATAAGAAAAGTTTAAAATAAATGCAATATAAATAGAAAAAATGGTGAAAACTGGCCATTTCTTCTAAAAGTTCGGCGCAATGAAAAAAACTCGAGACCTATTGATTTCTGTTACACTCATAACGACCAAATGAACTAGAGTAGCGCTTGTGAGTTTTCAGAGGTTAATAGAACCCACTCGGGTCGTGTGATTTGGTAGGCAGTTCCGCATTTGATACCTCCAAACTCAAGTAATGATGCCTATGTCATTTTGTACGCATTTTCCTCATTTGAATATTGCCAAGCAACAATTGTTTCGCTTATTTGGCGTAATCATGTTTACATTTTGAATTTCGTTGTCCATTCGAGCGGAATTAAGTTCTTTATAAAACCCGCCCTAAGTTTACGTCTAGGCATAATTGCAAAACAAATTAACAGGTTTTGAATTAAAGGTGATTGCAAGAACGTGGAACAATAACAAAATTCTTGGAAACGACAAAAACTTGGAACTGGCAAGTTAGCAAAACAGGAGCATTCAAAAATGAGAGAGTTGATTTATCATAAATTAGAATTTGGTGGATAAGAATCTGCAACTTTTGAAACGGTCACAAAATTTCTGAACTTGGATAACATTCGTGGAGCAGAATATGTGTATTATTATTCTTATGACTCCGTATTGAAAGTAAGTATAGAACACCAACTGCCGTTTCAACTCAAAGCGGATTATACCGAAATATAAAACGCTCGAAGAATTCAAAGTTACATTTTTCATAACTTATATGTCCCTTTTCCATTTTCACGGAATGAAAGTCAGAATACGTTATTCGTTTGTTTACTGCGACCGGAGTGGCCATTCCTCATGACGCCTAGTTGAAAATTAATCCCGGAGTTTGACACATGTGCCTGCAAAGTTACGGCCACTGTCCGGAGAATATTTCCATACTGTTATGAGAATTTTTCTTTTTGTTTAGACGACATACGCTCCCAGCCTCTCCGACATCTCTGCGCATCCGAAAAGTTGGGTTTCTCGGTTTCGAGGCGGAAACCGATGATATTTTTGTGGCTTCCTGGTTTTGATTGCTTTTTTGCAGGATCGCATCGAGAGATGAATGCTAGATTTCTGCATATCGGAGGACGGTCGAGAGAGGCTCTTTTACGGATTTTGGACATGAATATTCATCGCTGGTTTTTCAGTTTGGAATTAATGAATCTGCCTTTCACCTGGGTGCTTACCGTTTTTGGTGCTTGGATAAATTGGTTTGGAATGAATTTGAAAATTCGTATCTCACTTTATTCGAGTGAATTCCAATCTAGTTGTGATCACAGAATTCACTCAAACCTGAATATGATAATCAACAATATGCAGGGCGATCCACGAGAAATTTTCTTACTTAATGTTTCGTTGAATGAAATGGTACGAGGAAATTCCAAAAATGAGAAGATGAAAAATGCATCATCAGTTCTGTGATATTCTTCTCAAGACGTTAGCTTGTCTGGATGTTGTTTGTGTGATTCCCTAACACAATGAGTGAGCTCAACACAAAGTTCGGGAAGTTATAACTCAATCTTCATAGCCATTCCAGCGAAAACAATTCAGGGTATATGAAAATCTCCCTAAAGATCATGCCCGGTCATAACATGTTGATCTTGTTGGTCGTGATCAGATCTCTTATACAGGGTGACAATTTAAAAACTTGGCAGATCAATTATGAGGCGACAAGGATGTTTTCAGAGGAAATGCCGGAACAGGTCAATTTTTATGGGAAGCCGAAATCTCCTCAACCCTAGGTGTAAGGGCTATCACCCCTAAATTCTTAATAGGGAATAGGGGGTGAGATTTACCTCAATTGAAAGATCACTTGTCCCTCTACATGAATACTATGGTTTGCAAATTTTTATTGATTCCTTGAAGTAGTTACAGGAGGTGACAATTTGAAAACTTGCCAGGCCAATTATGTCTCGAAAAGGATGTTTTCAAAGAAAAAGCCGGAACAGATCAATTTTTGAAGGGAGGGGGACATATTTTGGGCAGAATTATAAGCCGAAACCTCCTCAAATCTAGGTGAAGGGACTATCATCCCTAAATTCTTCATAGGGAATAGAGGGTGAGCTGAACCTCAATAAAAATTTGACAACTATAGTATTCATATAGAGGGTAGAGTTATCTTTCAGTTGAGGTATAGCTCACCCCCTATTCCCCATTGAGAATTCAGGGGAGATAGCTCCTACACCTAGGCGAATGTAAAATTGAATTGAAGGGTAAATCCTGCCTGTCGTAAAAGGCGACTAAAAGGATAACCATAGGTGGTAGATGGTCTCATCGCCCGGTGAAATACCACCATATCGACTTTGTGTGCTGTGAAATGGATCACTCCATGTTTCAGTGTTCGGTCGATACTTTCCGGTCTCCCCTTTTCCCCTCTTCCCACCTCTCCACCACATTTTATGCATAAAGATGATGAAGTCTCCTAGAGTAAAACATTCCGGAAGCAAAATACCTCTCCATTCGGATTTCCGGGCGAGAGGTACTCGAGGGGACTCATCTCTGAAGATTAACTTTTGTAACATCCGCGGACTCAACAAGAACATCAATGACGTCCACCATCACCTACAGACGGAACAACCAGATATTCTGGCGCTGACAGAAACACAAGTGAACTCGTCCACCAACAATGTCCATATGCTCTGTCCTGGTTACGAACTCCATTCTCGATTCAGGTTCAAAGGTGGAGTCTGCCTCTATGCCAAGGCTGATCTTTCATGCCAGCGTGTAGAGAGTTTGGAACCAAGAGATTTCGATGTGATGTGGTTCAAGCTAGCCAATACCAAACTGACCAAGTTCCTCTGCTGCCTTTACCTGTCGCCAAATGAACCGTCATATATGAGCCTTTTTGAGTTTTTATCACTAAAACTGGATTTTATCCAGGAGAACCACCCAGCAGCTGAAGTCATAATCATGGGAGACTTCAATGTTCACAACGCAGCCTGGCTCAAATTCTCCAACAAAACAGATGATCCAGGTCGTCAAGCTGAGGCCTTCGCCATCACTCATGGCCTAGAACAACTGGTCGAGCTACCAACCCGCATCCCAGATGTCAACAACCACTCTGCCAATATACTGGATCTCTTTCTCACTACCAATCCTGATCCATATAGAATAGAAGTTTGCGACCCACTTGGAAACTCGGACCACACCCTAATCTCCACAACTTGCTCTTTTCATGTACCATCAAGCCGCACAATACCACCCCGTCTCATGTGGCATTACAAATCGGCCGACTGGGAAGGGCTTCGTATGTTTTTCTCAGCGTTCCCATGGAAAAGAGCTTGTTTCTCCTCAGTAGATCCAACAGAATGTGCCGAGACAATTTCTGAAATAATTGTGTTGGGGATGCAAACTTACATACCGAACACAGCAAGGAGAACATTATCCGATAAGACCTGGTTTAACAAGAACTGCTCTAAAGCTGTCGCTTCCAAACAGGCAGCATTCCATCGATGGCAAAAAAATCCAGGCCCTGAGACTAGAGCAGAATATGTGGAGGCTAGAGGCATATGCAATGAGACAATCAAATCTTCAAAAGATGCTCACAATGCCAAATTAAGATCTAGACTTGTTGAATGCCCTAACGGATCCCGTTCATTTTGGTCCTTCGCCAAAGCTGTAGGAAGAAACTTCACTTCCAGCTCGTTTCCCCCTCTAACCAAGGAAGATGGAACAGTAGTAACGACTGCCCTGGAAAAAGCCAACATCTTCGCGCATTTGTTCGCTGAAAATTCCACTCTAGATTCATCGGGAAAACAACCCCCGAATATTACATCTATTGACAGCCATATGCCCGAGATAACCTTTCGCCCACGTACTATCAGAAAGATTCTGTTGGGTCTCAACACCAACAAAGCCAGTGGATCCGACGGAATCCCACCGATTGTTCTCAAAAAATGTGCCCCCGAACTAACACCTGTCCTCTGCAAATTGTTCAACCACTCTTACAAATTGGGTGTTTTTCCATCCAACTGGAAAACCGCAAGAGTACAACCAGTACCTAAAAAAGGCAAAAAGACCCTACCTAGCAACTACAGACCTATCGCTCTGTTATCTATTATTTCAAAGGTCATGGAAAAAGCCATCAACTTCGAGCTCATGAAACATCTGGAACACTCAGGAATTATCAACGATAGACAATATGGTTTCCGTCATCAGAGATCCACTGGTGACTTGCTCGCTTACGTCTCACATATATGGCAGCTATCTACCGAGAAATATGGTGAAGAAACCCTAGCCGTAGCACTGGATATCTCCAAGGCATTCGATCGAGTCTGCCATCAGGGACTCCTCGCCAAGCTTCCATCTTATGGCGTGCCCCCAAAGCTATGTTCTCTGCTAGCTAGTTTTCTCCCAAACAGATCTCTCCATGTAGTGGTCGATGGAGTTTCGTCTGACTCTCTACCCATAAATGCTGGTGTTCCGCAGGGATCAGTTCTGGCTCCAACGCTGTTTCTGCTTCACATCAACGATTTGCTGGAAGCAACTTCGTGTCCAGTGCACAGCTTCGCGGATGATAGTACCCTCCATACCGCCTTTTCTTCTAGGGCTCCAATACCAGCCCGCCAAATCAAAAACGAACGAGGAAGAAATGTTAACAACATAAATATGGACTTGGCAACAATTCTTGAATGGGGATCTAATAACTTGGTAGAATTCAACGCAAACAAAACACAAGCATGTCTTTTCTCTAGAAAAGCCGATCTTACTGTGCCCAGCATAAAATTGTCGGGAGTGACCATACCATTGAAGTCATCCATTTCGATGCTTGGCATTACTGTCGGCAGCAACCTTTCCTGGGAGAATCACGTGAGATCCATTGCTAAAAGTGCATCCCAAAAACTTGGTTTTCTGTTTCGTGCCAGGAGCTATTTCACCCCAGGTCAGCTGCTTATGATCTATAAGGCACAGATTCGACCTGTCCTGGAATACTGTTCCCATGTTTGGAGTGCTGCACCTAAACACACCCTAAAACTCTTGGATTCCGTACAAAAAAGGGCAATTCGTCTCGTGGGTGATGCATCGCTTACAAGCTCGCTCACTTCTCTGGAACACCGTAGAAAAGTGGGCGATCTGTCTCTTTTTTATAGATATTTCCATGGGCGATGCTCTTCTGAATTATCAGCAATCCTTCCCCCTCTGGCAGTCTCTTCCAGACTAACCCGTCAAGTTAAGTCTTCACACCCCTTCGTGGTAACTTTGGAGACCTGCAGAACATCTCTCTTCAAAGACTCGTTCATCCAACGAACAGCGAGGCTTTGGAACACATTGCCTAGGGAGGTGTTCCCCGAGGCATATAACCTGCAGAAATTCAAGAAGAACACCAATTCCTACCTGCTTGCCCTTGGTTCTCACGATGTTCTCTGAACATTACAGGATATTCCTTTTCGTGAAAATCACAACGTTAAAAAAAGAAAAAAAAAAAATTCAAAAAATTTATGCGAATATTAAATAATTCATTTAATTTGCAAAATATCGGAAAAATCCCTTCGGTTGTTATAACTTGATAAACTCTGCAAATCTCGACATAATGCATACCAGAATGTGAAGCACTGTAACAAGAAAAAAATAACATAATTAATTGTGGCCACTCAATGGAAATACATTCTGAATTCACAAAGACTTTCAAGTTTGGAAATCGATAAGACAAACACTTTCATCTCTACCAACCGTGCCTATTTGTTAAATATAAAGACGATCCGACCAAGATTGAAACCCTGTTGATATCTCCCCTTAATCCGCGAAGAAGCTGATGCTGAATAAACATACCCTGTTTTCCGTACCCAAAATGGTCGCCCTTATATCTTTCGATGGAGTCGACGGGATAAGCTTCTCGGGCCCAAAATTCCGCTAACTGTTCAAATCCTTCTTTGGATAGGAATTTGAAGAAGAGATTGAACATGAGTAATCCCGTTCTGATGCTCTCATTTTTTTAATGAGTCTTTTGATCTTGTTCGCTGTTCATCCAGGAAGATGGTTTCGGAGGACTGTTGATCGCGATTGATATTGCTAACTGTGACTCACGTGGACTATGTTATTCGCATTTTGAATTTTCATGAATCTTGTAAGAAAATTTCGGTTTGAATAGGAAAGGTATAATTTCTGAATTCTGATCAATTTCTAGAAGCAACTACACTGCGCAAAAAAATTAACGCACATTCTGAAAATCTCAATTTTAATGAAAGTTAACTGTACATTGACTTTATAACTTATTTTTTATGTTCTCTCGGGAAGGTATTGAACGAAACAAGACACATTAAATGGAAGAAAAATTCAGGATTTCACCGAATCTTATGTGAAAGAAGAGAAATGAACAATTTTCAAAATACTGGAATGCTGAAAAGTGATTTAATACTTGGTATTTCCACCCCTTGCGTAAATTACAGCTCGGCAACGACGATTCATACTCAAAATGAGTGATCTTAAAATGTTCTGATCTAATCCTTCCCAGATTTCTCCGAGTTGGATTCCTAAGTCATTAAGAGTAGCTGGATGATTTTCTGAACTTCTCAGCCTTCTATTGAGGTTGTCCCAAACCTGCTCAATCGGATTGAGATCTGGACTTCTTGCTGGCCATTCCATTCGAGAGACTTCAACCTCTTCAAGGTAGGTACTCCTGAACGATGCGCGCACGATGGGGTCTGGCATTATCGTCTATAAAAATTAAATTTTCACCAATGTATGGGGCAAATGCCATTACATGCTCTTCAAGAATGTTCCTTATATACTTATCAGCATTCATAGCTCCATTATCAACGACCACTAGGTCTGTGCGAGCAGTCAAAGATATTCCACCCCATACCATAATCGATCCTCCCCCGAAACCAGTAGTATTCAGGAAATTGCACTGAGCATATCTTTCATGTGGACGTCGTATACAAGGGAACGTCGATCACAATGGTAGAGGCAGAATCTAGACTCATCTGTGAAGAGAACTCTTTCTCAATCGGCCTCTTCCCAATGGATATGCTCTCTCGCAAAATCCAAACGCGCCCTTCGATGGGCTGGGGTAAAAGCTGGGCCTCTTGCCGCGACACGAGGCCTTAAATCATATTCTCTGAGGCGATTTCTTATTGTCTGAGTGCTAATTTGCACCTCATGAGTTTGCTCAAGCTGATTTTGAAGGAGCCGAGCGGTTGCAAACCGTTGTCTCAACGAAGAAACTCTCAAGTAACGTTCTTGAATGGCAGTTGTTACCCGTGGTCTACCCTGTCCTGGTCTTCGGACATTCATACCTGTCTCCCTGAATCGCTGCAACATTCTGGACACACTTGTATAGGAAAATCCAAACCTTTCTGCAATTCTTGTGTATGTCCACCCTTCTCCTCGCCAAACTACCGATTGGGCACATTCCTCTTGGGTCAAAGTGCGTGTTTCGCGTTGCATAGCGATCGAGTGTAGAAAATCAAACGAAAGAAAAACTATTGATCACTAGAATTGACCGAGAACAACTGATTTTAGAATGGAGCCAATACATTCAAAATCTGATAATATCATCTTTTTTTATTCCTGCTGGGAGAAAACATCTGTATTGAAGAAAAACGTTGAATGTGGAAAACATATGCATGCATAATTCTGACAAAAATAATTATCATTGAGAACTGCACCTTCAGTTGTAGAATAAATTTGAGATTTCCATAATGTTCGTTAATTTTTTTGCGCGATGTATTTCTGGGATCTAAAAAAATATGTCTCTTCTCAAACCTACACATACCTGATGGATAAAAACTATCAAGTGCGTGACAAAGAGCTGTAAGAACCAAGAACTCTTTGGATCTCAGTAAGAATGAGATGGTGAACAATTTCAACATCGCAATTGTCAGGATTCGTTCAGTAACTCCACCAAACTGCACCATGACGTTCAATTTGTTTTGACCTCGAATCGAATTAATCTTTTTTGGTGGAAACCTAAACCTTACCTGAAATGCAGCAGTTTATCGTTTCCACCATCGAATTAGAGTATTAGACCAACCCTTAAATAGACAAGGCTCACATAGATGGGGCTGCAATTAAATATTCATCGGAAATTGAGGTGATTTTCCCCTTGCATCAGATAATAAATCGATTCGCCTGTGCACCCAAAACCTCTCTGGTTGCACAGTTCTAATCGATTCTCCTCAAATAAATACGCTTCCAAGACGTACGTATCTCAACTTCCGTATGTCTGTCAAATTGCTGGAAACTCATACGATTTCCAGAGGTGCTGTTACCTGCTACCTATTCGCGAAATTAGGCTATTATTTCCACTTGTTGGCAGGTCATATCCGAACCGCCCTAACCTAGTCACGAAGTCCGGATGATTTACTTTATCTCCCGAGTATCTATTAGGTTTTTGACAGTTTGCTGGTGCTCCAGCCAAGTTTGCTACCTTCCCTGATCGTTCCAATACGTTCGAATCTGCTTCGGATATGGTGTTTATGAGGGTGTTTATTGAATAATCTAGGAAGGGTTTCACGAAGATTTTAATCTCGCTCCAAGGGGGAACTGATGAAGATTTTGTTATTGCAACCAAAAATTTGTTTTGTGAAATTCGAATTTTATTCGATGAACGGAAAAACTACTGATTTCAAAGACATGAAATGTTTGGCACACTCTAACTAGTTTTCGACGAGCAATCGATCGGAATTACAAAATTATATGGTTCTCATTTGAAAAAAATGAGATTTCATAGTTTTATTGGGGCTCACTTTGAAGTTCCGTTTCAGACACCCTATATAATATTTCCTCATAATTTATAGATACAAGAAGCAGTAGCAGCGTACTTTCTTCTGTTCCACTGTTGCCAAAAGAAATAAACTGCTCCACATGAGTTAGGGATATTGACTTAAATTGCAAAAAAATATACTTAGTTAAAATAAGATTTTTTGAAAAATCGAGTAAAATAACGAAATTTTATTCCCGGAGAATTCCAACATTTTAAGACTATCAATACAATGTATGGCCTCCACGGGCATCAATAACAGCTTGACATCTTCTTTGCATACTACACACGAGGTTGTTGAACATTTCTTGAGGAATTTGGTTCCATAAACGAGGCAGAAGCTTTCTCAGATCATTTAAGGATTCTGGGGTAGGTTGATGATTATCTAATCTTCTTTGGAGCATATCCCAGGCATGTTCTATGCAATTGGTAAATGTGGGATACCAAGCTCCTCGCGCGCATTCTCAACTATGGCTGCACGGTGTGGTCTAGCGTTATCGTCTAGAAATTGAAAAGTTTCACCAATAGCAGCGTGAAAATTTGGCACAACATTGTCAATGACATGCTTCCTATAGTGTAAGGCGGTCATATTTCCAGGAAGAATGTGAAGATCTGTGCGCCCGTTGAAACATATCCCGGCCCATACCATAACACTAACCCCTCGGAATGGATGGACTTCTTGGACATAGCGACGATTACGGGGTATGCGTGGGATTGTTCATACCCTTATTCTTCGAGAATCTGAGAATCGTCCATATCTGGATTCATTAGTGAAAAGGACACTACGGCATTGATCGTTCCAATTGAGATGTTGCCTTGCCCATTCCAGTCTTTGACGCTTATGGTCACTTGATAATGGAACTCCTTTTAATGGACGTCTAGAACCTAGATTCACCTCTGTCAAACGTCGTCTGATGGTTTCGATGGAAACTTGGACCCATCTGCTTTTTGAAAAGTATTCCGTAGCATTCTACACGTAGATGTAGGGTTTCTTCTCACCGAAACGGTGATGAAACGATCCTGAGCAGGTGTTGTTTTTCGTCGCCCACCAAGCCTTGGTCTTTCCAACACGGAACCTGTCTCCCTGAACCTATTCCAAAATCTAGATATCACACTTTGGCTGACTTGGAGCCTTTAGGCTACAACAACCTGAGTTAGGCCACCCTGTAGCATTCCGATAGCCCTATTAGCCTCAGCGTTTGTTAATTTACGTCTTGGCATTTTCGGAAAACTCGTTTCAAAACGAAGCCGTTGATAAACTGACTTCATTTCAAAATGAGAACATTTATGAAGCATATTATGCAAAGAACCATACTTCAGAAAAAAGGCGACCAGATTGACGAAATGTCTCATACTGATTTTTATCGGATCTTTTCAAGTTGTTATCGAGTTTTTAATTGATTTTACAGCAATTTTCTCGAAGATTGAATTCTTTTAAAAACGATTGAATACGATATCGCTAACTCTTGTGGAGCAGTATATTTACAATATGGGATTTTGGAGATATAAACACAAATTTGTGACACTCTTTCTATCAACAAAGACAATCAGGCCATAACTCAACAATCGCTGGAAGTGGTTGCGCTTATCATACATCAACTCATTGCAGAATTAAACGAAGAATTCAAAAATGTATAAATATACAGGGTGTTACTTTTGAAATAACGAAGTTCACATTCGTTTCCGGTAGAACCGGAAGTAGATTCCGCTTGAAAATATTTTACAATTCGAATTCATGTTGAAATCTTATCAAAATTCCTTTCTCGAATACGTCGAATGAAACACTTAAAAAAATCACCCTGTATATATTGATTGAGGATCAATGGTTCTTCGATAGTGTCATGATAGTTAGATCATGGTAAAACGGTTTGGATTGGGTCCTAATTTGAAATAATGCTTCTTTTTTCCATAACAAGGTTTTGACAATGAATTTTAGCTTCGCGACTCATCCTTCAGATCGTTTTCAATTATATATTCATGAGAATACCGATCGATTCAGGGAGCCATCCCAGATATTCCAGCATTTTGCATTCAACATCCGTAGTTGAATTTCTATTCAACGAATCGCATCCCAAAGTTAACCCATTTCACTGATTGAATAACAACAGGGACATTCACCAGCACGAATATTACGTCGGTCTAATTAATGACACACCTAATCATCATTGTGTCAAGCATGTTTACCAACGCAACAAAATTAACGTTCAGTTTTCACTATATCATGTTTCCTCTCCTGAAATGGCAGTCGTGCTGCTCTGATTGGCTGCGCTGAATTGAATCTACTAGTACTCCGCGGTCTGCTGATTCATCCAATTGCTGTAGAGATAATGAGAGGCTGGTAGGAAAATCTGACTGTGTGTTCGAACGATGTCCAGAATTTAGAAAGAGTTCGGGATGAATTTGTGGGGTGGTATAATGTGGGTAATCTGGGGCTTTAATAATCATATAATATCATTATTTTATGATGGTAATCGGGATGGATTTATCGTTTATCCGAAATGTCACCGACAAATAGTCGTTGACGTTTAATTTCAGAGAGATGAAGTCAAACTGGTCGATAATGCAAATACACAAGGCCATCAGATTTATCTCTTAGGCCAACATCAACCGTGAAAACCATACTTTCAGTGTATACTTTGTGATATATTTTCGCATCTCATACTAATTATCATTATTATTTGAACTTGGGCTGTTATGGCTCAGTTAGCCTTCCGGGAACTGCGACTTCTTTGTTTTTTTGTTGTCTACCCTAACTTTATCTAATAAAAGTAAAATGAAATAATCTTAAATAAATTGGGATGAACGAAATTCATTTTGTCCGCATGCTATGGATAAAATGACATACCGGCAACAGGCAACTGTAGTTTTCTAGTTATAGTTGAAAAACTACTGACAAAGTTCGCCAATGAAACGCTTGGAACTTCTAGGAACATCAGCACAAGATGCGTAAGCCCAATGCAATCAATGCATGCATCGTAACCAGTCTTTTCCAGGGCTAATCCTGGAGAAGACTGGTTTATTCCCGATCTAAATCGGGAAAAAGGTCATAACAATAGCCGGATGGACAGTCGTCTTCATCATCTCGAAAGTTGCTAGGAACATTTTCTTCCTCATTGTCTTCTTTAAATAATGCCCTAGGCCTAGGGACTTGTCTCCTTTTCTTTGGAGGAGGTATGGCCTCATGATTTGATTTGATTGCAATCATGTTAGGTGTAGATGTTGAAACTAAGTACGTTTATCTAGCCTTCGGCTCACGTTTGCCTTGTCCACTTATGAATCGTCCTTTAGGTATTGGAGAAACCTCCTCATAGGATCCAGTGGCGGATCCAGCTCTCGAGAAAGGGGGGGGTCACGGTCAGGAGGATTACATACCTGCCAATTGATTTTTGGAGACAAATCATCATCAAACACAAGATTTGAGGGTTCGTCCAGTCCAGGGGGGGGGGGGTCATGACCCCCATGACCCCCCCCCCCCCCCCTGGATCCGCGCTTGATAGGATCAGCAAGAGTAGGTTAAGCTGCATTGCCTTAATTGGCCGCAGATGAATATTTTCTTATGAATATGTTAAGACAAGTCATGGCTCTTTGTTTGCTGATGGAGCCTGGGATGAATGGTCTCGGTGTTGTCTGGTAGATACGGTTAAATCAGCTGTCATTTGTCCGTTCACTGTATACCTATGTCATTTTTTACATAAAGCGTTATAAAACTAGAAATATATCGAATTAATACAAAAAGTATATTCAACATAAAACAGCTTCGTTAATACAAGGACAAATAAGTAAAGTTTGAAATGAATGCAATATAAATGAAAAAAATGGTGAACCAAATTGCGAGTTTTCAAAGGTTAATAAAACCTACTCGGGTCGTGTGATATGGAAGGCAGTTCCACATTTGATACCTCCGAACTCAATTTATGATGCCTATGTTATTTTATACATATATGTGTCTTTTGTACGTATTTCCCTATGCATCTCATATACTCTCATTTTTTCTTCAATTTTCGTCTTTATGAGAATTGGTATATCAGTCCATTCTTCAGAGCTCTATGTATTTTCAACACTTCCAATTCATCAATAGACAATAAAATTTAACAATTCTGCAAAACTCAATTCAAAATGAGCTGATTTCGTAAATTTTTTGAAGATGGCTATGTCAGCAAGAGTTCCACTTAAATTTTGAAGATAAACAGAAGTTTGCCCTCAATGAGCAATTTATTGATTGGTATATGGAGTGAAAAATAAATTACCTTATGAAAAGTATCGACGTTTCTATTTGCGTTGTTTCAAAATGGTAATTTTGGAATGCTTAACCTAATAATCTGAATACAAAGTCTGTATTATGGAAAATTTTTCTCTATCCCTGACCGATCTTAGGAAAACAGTGACAACTAATGGATTGAATTCATGCTTCTTGTGAACTAATGTTCCTGTTTTTGGAGAAATTATCAATTCAGAATCAAATTGAATATAAAATGTATCCCTCATAACATAACTTGACCTTTTCGATGATGAACAAAGCAGAAGAGAGGCGCATGATGAGAACGCCATTACGAATTTCGTATCTTTGTGAACAAGTCTCGCGTAATGCTTCGTATTTCAAGTATCGCTAAAAACGTTTAATTTGTGATTCTCCAAATTAAAATAAATTTCTTCGAATATGGCACTCGCATTTAGCGAAAACTCAAAGAGAACTGGAAGTGATTTGGGCGACATACAGAGAACGACAAATCCTTATCATTTTCACGACATTCTCCGCGAAAATTCCTGAAATTATAATCGTTCGTTGTGCTTCAGGAAATTCAATTCGCGTTTTGCCAAAAAAACTCGCAGCAGCCGCCATTGGAATAAAAAAAGCGGAGACGTGCTATCAAGTCGGCAGACTTCGTTATTTACTTTTTCTTTTTACCATTTTCCTAATAACAGGGAGCTTTCTCGAGATTACATGTTGCTCTTTCTGGTTCGTTATGTTGTCACTTTCACCTTTTCCATATCACCGCCCTATTTTGTAGTCGGAGTGAATTTCCCACTGTGGTAGAAAAAGTTATACGGAGAATTGGAAAATCGAAAATTATATGATAATTTCGATATAATGAAATGAGATGATCGTTCAAATATCTACGTGTTCTTTTGCCCGAGGCTACATAAAAGGATAACAATAATATTTTGAATTTCAATGACCTCAATATTTCTCATTACTTTTATGAGAAATATCGGTGGTGGCTTCTTTTTACTGGGAAACCCTGTATTTATGATAACTTACGACCTAAGTCACGAAGTTGAAGTCATTTGGGAGGAGAGTTTGTATTACACAGACGCGATAAAAGTGCACACTTCAGCAAAGATTTCAATTTGGAAAAACCAGTTTGCTAATTGGATAATATCATTCAAGGCAACCTCAATGAAACTAGGCCAACTACCACCAAGTAATCAGCTTCACTACTCTGGAGGCATAAGAGGAAACGACCCTTGATGTCCTGAAAGCAATTCACAAGTCCCAAAACCAGCTATAACTCACCTGTATGTGTGTACATAAAAGAACATTGGAGCCACTCGACAATGGGACTTACCCATTTCACGAACTGCTTAATCCATTATGCCCCTGTACCCTTTCATATTTTGATATGCAAATGGTAGCAGTTAACAAGATATATTCTGGTCAATACAACGTTGAGGCAGCATCGAACATAGCAGCGGAAGCTTTTCTGGTACACAGAACGCGCTGCCGTCCAAACAGGGTGATTCCTGTTGAACTATACGTATTTTACAGGCCGATAAGGGATATTTGGCTGAATTCATTTCACGTCCTTTTATTCATGATAATATTTTTTTTCTATCGAATTTCGTTTTTAGAACTGAATTCAGAGTCAATTTTTTGAAATTGAATCGGTAGCAGACATTTTGATATTTGAATGATGAAGGTCTCGAAAATTTCAAGGAAAATTATTAATGTGTCAGTCCAAACATTTAAGAGAATATACCTATAATTGACAAAGAAATTGCAACACCCAGACAGAAGGAGCTGTTTTGAATTTTTTTTGGCAAAACATTGATAGTATAGCAAGGAGTAAATGATTAAAATTTGGGAAACAAATCGTGAAGGTTTTTTCATGTAAATTTTTTGTTACTCAAATATTGTAGTCGTTTTTTGCAAATTTTTCAAAGGACCCCGCACACTTACTTAGGAAAAACGGGTCCAGTGAATTTTCCCCATTTTTACATATTATATTTATATCAACCTTAAGAACAATATATCAGATTTTCACGGAGGTCTTACATCCGGTTTGGTCTATAGGGCGTTCCAAAATTGTAGCTACGGAAAAATGAATTTTTAAATTTTGATGATAATTCTTCTAATTTTCAGAACTTCATCATGATGCCTTGGGTTCTGAATAACAAGATATTACAGATATCCAAACACCGCCTACCACGTTAAGTTTCGTTATACAGGCTGTTCCATGAAGCTATATAAGTAACTGATTGTAACTTTGTTAGTGACTTTGGGACCAACCTGAGTTTTTCAAAATATGATACAATGATGTATGTCCACCTCTGTAGGAAGTTTCAAAAATGTACAAAGAACAGTTGCAAAATTATTCAGGTTTAAATTCGGATTTCATACAATTTTTCTTTAAAACTCATCTGTAGTTGAGATTGCTGTCAAGGAATATATGTTTTCATACAGTATAATTATTATGGTAGGTACTGACGGTCGGTCAAAAGGTGTTTTTATTCAGGAATGTACAGGATGGACATAAAACGGTGTCACTAATCTCCTCATTTCGCTATCTCAAAATCGGTTTTTATAGAAAAACAGTATTATCTTTCCAGGTTGTTGTATCTTTGAGCGTTGCAGTTTCTTTGTCAGTCAGTATATTAGCAATATAATTCTTCTAGTCGAAACACTGTATTTCAACACAGAATGAAGAAAATACAGCCTATGTCTCTCCCACAATTCATACGCATCCAATGACACCTCATTTGTTGAAAACCATCAAGATGTTTGGGCTGTAGAGTGTGAAAAAAAAATAGCCATGCATGTATACACTCGAGAAACATAACCCTTTTTTTGGCGCGGTAGGGCAATTACAATCAACTCGAATTCGATAAGTTTGAAAATTTCATTTCTCTAATAAAAGAAGGTTGATAAGAAAACTACATCATCACCAAATATTCTTCAGTAACAGAGGGTCTATCCATCAGGGACTCCCCTCGTAGAATGTGCAGAACAAACTAACAATTATATGTGTGTGCAAGCTTAAACTAGCAAAAAAACACAGTATGAATGGACAATTATCGAATATTGATGTCTACTAACAACCGAGTAGCTACATAGCAATGTCCATCTCTATGTATGAACATTGAACATCCCTAGCAACACGCACAGAGTCCGTCCCTATCGTCCTTTTTGAACAGAAATTCGAAACATGCAATCGGGAAATTTGTTGTTCGGTGATGCAGAACAATTAGCTTAGTTCATTTGACATTCTCCTGTTTTTCAGGTATTTTTGTGACCCCGCTATGTAGCTGATATCGGTTTTCGATATATTCGTGCTGGAGCGCAAAGCTAAAATTGACGCGAGTAATTTAATTATCGGGTATGAACAGGAGGTACACTTGCCATATTATTCATGATGATTTGCGGAACTAACACAGATAATTCTTGCTACAACCCTCTACAATTCGAATAAGTCGACTCATTTCAAAAGAAATGACCGCCTTGAATTTCTCTAGTTTGGCAAGAAAACCATTTATCGATCGGTTGAGTGGGTATGTCTCATTTTCATGAGGAAAAATGCGTTTAAATCCATCTGAAAACAGCCATTTCATAACATTCTATTGTATTGTCGAGATATCGTGTGGGGATACATTTTGAATCATTCCGTGACGTCAGTCTCATTAAGCTGATTACCATCGTTACCTCTTTGACCACCCACAAAACCCACATCATCATGGTGTACGTGACTGCTGAAATATCTACGATTTCATCATGAATTCTATGGTACAATATGTACAGCTCTGTTGTTGTGAATTAAACGAAAGTGCATTTTCAGATTTGGGTAAAACCATAAAGATTTAATCTTAAGGAAACTTAGTGGGGTGAAGAAAAACAAGATATATCCCATGAGAAAAGTAGCCATTTCTGACTATAATGAGAAAAACAACCCATTTCTTGAATCTACATACCAATGGGAGAAGGTTAGGACATGGGGTATTTCAATATCTTGCATGTGTTCCCTAATGCAAATTGTTCTGGAATAAATGTGTCACCATACAGAGTGTAACAGCCAAATGGAATAAATTCGATAACGAATAAGAGGGCGTGTTGGGAAAAACGCTCGGACACGTCGATTTGTAATTTTAAATGCGCATATTTTTCAAGAAAATAATATTATATAGGGTGTTCCATGTGACCCTGGCCAATACCAACTTTCTTATTTCAAATGCAACCCCCTGTATATTATTTATTTTTTGGATTCTTCAGAGAATTCACAATTCATGCACAATGTCCCATACCTATCTTTAACTATTTCGGAAGTATTAAGTGTTTTCAGATTTATTGCAAAAATCAACATTTTAAATAAAAATTTATTTATTTCACAAATTCGGTACATTACACTTAAAACCTAATAAGTAATACTGATTATTTCTTAATTATTAAAAAAAACACAAAAACAACATTAATGTCAATGTAGGAAATGTTCAAAATGCAAACAGACAACGTCTTACTAAGGCTATGAGAATAAACAAATCTGATTTTTTTTTAATTTCTTCTCAGTTATGATTTTTGTACCTTCTTCATATCAAGAGGTTAATGGGAAATAAGCATTGAGTGTAATGTACCTATCGAATTTGTGAAATAAAATAATTTTCATTCAAAATGTTGATTTTTGTGAAAAATCTGAAAACACTTAATATTTCCGAAAAAGTTGAAGATAGGTATAGGACATTGTACATGAATTATGTCTAGAATTTTCTGAAGAATACAAAAAATAAATAATATACAGGGAGTTGCATTTGAAATAAGAAAGTTGGTATTGGCCACGATCGCATGGAACACCCTATATAATTTTATTTTCTTGAAAAATATGCGCATTTAAAATTACAAATCGACGTGTCTGAGCGTTTTTCCTAACACCCCCTCATTTATTCGTTATCGAATTTATTCTATGTGGCTGTTACACTCTGTATATTCAGTTTTATGAGCTTATGCTGAGAAACTGAGTGAAGGTTCATAGGACATGGTTACTGTCTCAAAAAAACCAGATGAATTTCCCAAACTTGACCTAAATTCTTGGGTTGAGAACCTTTTCAATAGATGACCCATAAATCTGTCCAAAGGGTATTTTTAAACAAAGAACGAGAATTGTAAATCATGGTATATGGAACAAATATCGGGGTACAAGTAGTCGATCCCTTATGGTAAAAATCAATTTATCTATACAACCTTCTTAAAAGAGACAGCTCATTTCTCGTGGACAAGGGATTTGAAATTTATTTTGTCCAGATGTTGCGTAGTGAGACGCAACAATTCTCAAAATTTATTCTCCAATTTTTGGTTGTTGTGAAGTTAAGAATCTATTAATTTCAATTAAGACATAAACTAGATAATAAACATAACGTCATAAACACAGATATAACGGGTATCCAGTAAACAACATATAGTGCAGAAAGAAACTTTACTCCACCATCTACATGAAGTTTTATCTCCTTATTTCACCCTCCAGACGGAATTCATCTCCGTCCTAACTGAAACCCTGTGATTCATAACGATCTAGAACTTGGGAAGGCGTTTTATAGCCCCCCAAGATTATCAGGACGCCTCAGCATTTCCTTGTACTGGAAGCTGAACTAGAAGGATTTGGATTTCAAGGCGCTTCGTTACAATTTAGGTCCATTATCTAAGACAGCCCCCATTTTATTTACTCAACCTGGAGCTATATCGCTCTACTGAGTAGCAATGTATACATTTTAACTCTCTCATCGCCGTATTATTAGGAGTTCTTGGAACTCTTGATATATCATTTGTGTGTTCGCTTCAAGTGGAAGGGTGACCTTGAGAAAACCAAGTTTTGAACTCAAGTTCGAAGGGCTCGATAATATTTGTTCCAAGGAATCAGAGAATGAGCACGCTCGGGAATTTCGGGCAAATAATTAAATATTTATTGACACAATTTCCAACCAGAATCATCGAATGATCCATTGCATTTTTTGACAATCAGGACGCGTTGTTCTACCGTGTAATGAATGCCTCATGTTTACTTACTCCCATCTGTCAACTTTCGATCTGTCACGTCATAATCATGTGACATTATGACTGTTTTACATGGCGCTCTATTCGAATCTTGTGCTCTTATTGGAACACCTATTATTAACTGAATTGTTTTGGTTGTGGAAGATTAGAGGAAAGTCACCAAATATGAAATAGTATCCTAATATGGAATACCTTCATTTCTCCAAAACTTTAAGTAATAAACGGAACACTCGACCATCTTCTGTTTCATTCGGTCTACTAACTATCGCACTCACACCATCGAGTTAGTTGCGCCAACGCTTAACGTGTGGCAGTGGTCGTGAAGAAAATTTCAAAGGTAAGTAGTAAATGAGTATTACCAGCTGTTATGTTTGTATACATAAGTGTTTTACTATTCAGTGTATCGGTATTATGTTTATTTCACCATTTTGTGATCTTTTGTCATCAAAATATTGTGACTTGAAAAAATATTTAGAAGAGTTTGAACTAGTATAAAAATCCAAATATGGACAGTCGTCGGTGTCTAATTATGGAATATGCTTGATGTGTGGGCTCTGGGAACATTATGATTGTGCCTAGTTATATATGGGTTCTTATTTCATATTTGGTTACTCATTTGTGATTTTGTTTTTTGTGTTAGATTTTAATTAGATAACTAATATATTTGATTAGAAGCTGTTTATTACTACATATGAATGTATGGCTGATTATAGTATGAACATTAAACTGATTTCATTAATATGAAGTTTTTTCTTTATATCCCAAAAACAAAATGGTATTCCATATTTGGTGACTTTCCTCTATTCTTCCGAAAAGGACGAAGAGAAAATAATTCTTTCTCTCACAAAAAAGCTCCGTGAAACAGATCTTGAACGAACATGTTTACATTCCAAACGAAAATAATAATGCCCTTCATATCGTTGACAAGGTAAATTGATGGGACTGAGCTCCTGAAGAATGAGGTTCCATTCATTGAGGCCAATATGAACACGCAATATTCTATATGCTCTTGATTAATTGAATGCGTTATGGAGGAAACATTATTCCGCCTGAATTCACCAGTCATAACAAGTAAACATGATTCCTGATAGATCACGAACTAATATCAGAATAACATGTGTTTAGGAGCTACAATTGTCATTTGATCTGCATTTAATACGTTGTGAAGGCGGCTTCAACCTGCTCATTGTATTTAACTCTTCATGTTTCTGCTTTCCATCGAAAATTGACGCTTTCATCCCAGATTTGCTTGTTGATTGACCGGTCTGAACCACAGAGTCTATCTGTAGAAAGTTTGTTGGGAAACTGCCAAACAGCTATACGAGTACATAGTTCACAGTACAAATTTAATTTTACTCATAAACTATCTGAAATTGAATCCTTGTTGAAGTTTCCATATTGGGACAAGACATCAATTAATCATGGCCATGGATTGAAGCTCAACTTTGGAATCAGGAGATCGACGGGATTTAAAATATTCACGTTAACATTTTCCATGCACAATGTACTCAAATGGATGGGTAATACCGGCTTCACTTTGACCGCACTGTAGACTTCAGAAGTCAGAGCTTTTCGAACGAATTCCTGCATAATTTAATGTACAACAAAAATATCATCTCATGAAAATAAACCACCCCTCTTTATTATTCCTTATTTGAGAGGAGACCAGGATTTAGTAGCGAGATTTAGCTTGTCATCTCTGTCTATCCATTCCGCTGATCATTCTTTAAAGGCACGGCTTTCAAGAGATTAAAAGTATCCCGAACAAAAGCTCTTGACCCCGAAACCGCCTTTTTGGGACCGAAATCTCGAATCCCTCGGGTATACCAGAAAATTAATCGTTGCAACCATTGTCAAGAATCCATTTTTCTTCGTAGCGAAGGGTAAATCAACCTGGAGAAAATTCTCGTCTGTTCCTGCGATGACGTGGGTCGGTAATTTGTTTCTTATCGTCTCGAATTTTTCCAGCTCCGAAGTTTGCGATCGAAAAACTAGAGAAGGAAACGGGAGTTTTCCAGCCTGGAAAATCCCTTCCTATTCCTTCCGCCCAATTATTGCAGTATGCAGGTAATTATCTCTCTACCTCAACCAAAATTATACTCAAGATATTTTCATACAAATTATTTTCAGTGTGTTCAGCCAATCTCGGTCGCGAGTTCCTCCAACAAATTGACAATATCATCTCGTTCTCTGAAATCTGAGAACTACTTTATTTGGGAAGAATTCCGGATCATCGACGATCAACGACGTTGTTGATGATCGGTCGGATTGAGTTCTTGTGTTAACTGATATCTATATGCCTCAAGGGGACCTGGTACCCGTCCGAGCTCGCGAGCTCCCTTCAAAAATTGGGCTTTTTATTTCCATGATATCTCAGTTCGTATGCGACGTGAACCAACAATTTTTTTTAAAATTGAAGCTTAATCATTTCTCTAGAATGTGTGTTACTTGCTTTTCTGTTTTTTTCGTATATTAGGAAAAAAAACCTGGTGAGCTGTAATTTCATGAAAATCTGGAAAAACGAATTCGTTTCCATGATATCTCCGTCAATTTTTGGGATAAATGTATGAAATTTTCAGTAAACAGGCGGAATTATATTTTGCAGAATGTGTATTATTCGCTTTTCCGTCATCTGCGTATATTAGGAAAAAAAACCTGGTTGAAAATATGACCAATAAAGTTCCTACTTTATAATTCATTTAAAAATTGAGGGGGCAATAAACAAAAAAACTGATCAATACACATTCTGGAAAATATTATTCCGCATGTAAACTAAAAATTTCATACATTTATCCCGAGAATTGACAGAGATATCATGGAAATAAAATCGTTTGTCCAGATTTTCCTGAAATTACAGCTCATCAGGTTTTTTCCTAATATACGAAGTCCCGGACTAGGCCGGGAAATGCTACTTTCTCAAAGAAAAAGCGTCCGGGAAGTGGGTACATCCCGGACGGTTGCCGAAAAAATAATTTTTATTTAAAACGTTGATTTTTGCAATAAATCTGAAAACACTTAATACTTCCGAAATAGTTAAAGATAGGTATAGGACATTGTGCATGAATTGTCTCTAGAATTCTCTGAAGAATCCAAAAAATAAATAATATACAGGGGGTTGAATTTGAAATAAGAAAGTTGGTATTGGCCACGGTCGCATGGAACACCCTATATAATTTTATTTTCTTGAAAAATATGCGCATTTGAAAATACAAATCGACGTGTCCGAGCGTTTTTCCCAACACGCCCTCATTTATTCCATTTGGCTGTTACACTCTGTATAGCTAAATTGTGAATTCGTGTGAGCTAATAACAACTCTGTAAATGATCCATTGGAATCAGTTCATCTGCCAGCGATACTGAAACAGATTCTATCTCGTCATGAATTGAATATTTCCCTTTTGAAAGTGGTCCAATCTCGCTGAGCTTCTCGAAGTGAAGTGGAAGGTCAAAATTCCTCATGGAAATCCTTCCCTTTCAATTCGTATTCGCAGCCTCTATTCAACGATGACATTCGTCTTTTGTATGTGGAAATCTCCCCACACTTACAGGAGAATTCGAAATGAAAAAATCCACGACATTCCTATCGTACCTTCCTGCTATCTCGTTAAATATTCACGAATACTTGTCTGCCGTGGTGTGCTGAGAGAAAGTGGAAAAGCCGGCCCCTAGAGATGGAAAGTTCATGAACAGATCGCAGGATTGATAAGCAGGAATCGATTTACGTCGATAGGATGTGAGGAAACATATCTCGGAATTGGGTAGAACAAAGTTCGCAACTTGTGGTTCAAATGCTCATGAAGCTTGAAGCAGAGTGTGAGAGACTTCGAATTTTTCATTTCTTGCCTGAATCTTACTAAAAACATTAAAGAAATAACTAGTGAAGGGTTTTCCAATAAGAGGTGTTATTTTGAAAAGCCCGCTATTTCGGTAGATCTCACTTTTGAAGCTGTCATTTTTTGACATTTGACAAGTAGAAACTACGCCATTAATAAAAAGGCCGGAAAAAATCACGTCGTTGTTGTCATTGTTATGATCATCACAATAGCAACGAAATTACGGATGACAGTTTTGTTGTGTTTAATTCAAATAAGAATCAAAATGTATCTATAATAAAGAAATGTGTCGTCTCATTGATTTGTAATTCTACACGGTTGCCGAAAAAATATCGTACGCAACACGGCCGAAAATAGTTTTTTTGGACTCACAGACTTCCAGGACTCGCCTCCGGCTCGTCCTAGAATTTTGTATATTCCTCCAAAAAAACCCTATTTTCCGGACTTGTTACGTAAATTACTATTATTTCACAAATTCGGTACATTACACTTAAAACCTTATAAGTAATACTGATTATTTCTTAATTATTAAAAAAAAAACAAAAAAAAACGAAAAAAACATTAATGTCAATGTAGGAAATGTTCAAAATGCTCGCCGCGAACGTCTTGGCAACATGCTAATCTGGTGTAGAATTGTCTTCTAACGTTACTCAACATTTCAGGCGTGACTGATCTAATCGCAAGCGTGATTCGGTTTTTTAGGTCGTCTAAGTTTAAGGGTTTCGTTTCGTATACAATACTTTTGACATATCCTCACAAAAAGAAGTCTAATGGTGTCAGATCAGGAAATCGTGCTGGCCATTATATCGATCCGCGCCTCTCTATCCACCGATTTGGAAAAATTTTATTCAAGTACTGCCGGACATTGATTTGGTAATGGGGCGGTGCTCCATTTTGCTGAAACCATATTATATTGGCAGGAACTTGTGGATTTGCTGGATCAGGATATAAGTTTATCAAACTTGATTCGACATTATTTTGGAGTAGTTCTAAATATTTTTCTCCATTCAAGTTGCCGTCAATGAAAAAGGGACCTACGATATGATTTCCAACAATTCCTGCCCAAACATTAACATTTTCAGGATATTGCGTATGTTCTTCTCTCATCCAGTGAGGATTCTCATCAGACCAATAGCGGCAATTTTGACGATTAACATGACCGTGTAGTGTAAATGTACTCTCATCAGAAAACAAAACATTTTCTGATTGGATCACATTGTTATCTAACATTGCCATCATTTGCTCACAAAAATGCGTTCTCCTATCGAAATCGTCTTCTATGAGCTCCTGAGTTGCCATCATTCTATAGGGATGCATCTTACTTTCCTTAATATTCGAAATATTGACGTGTGGCTTACGGTGAACAGCGGGGTTACTTTTCGAACAGAATTATGTGGGCTTCTTGAAACTCAAGCATAATATCCAATTTCGTATCCTCACTTACTGCATTGGCAGCAATTTTTTTTATTTGTCTTACATGACCAAGCTCTCGAAACTGCTTTTCTATTTTGCTAATTATTCCTTGGGATATAGGCGGCAAATTTGGAAATTTTTCGTGAAATAAGCGAGAAACTTCCATTTGTGTCCGTGTGTAATCTCCATAACCAATCATTTGAAGAATGGTTATTTTGTGCATTTCTGTTAAATGAACCATTTTTCTCATATTATTACGTACAGTTATCGAAATTCAAAAGACAATAGCACTTACACTGATCACTTATTGTCATGCAAACAGGCAACGTGTTACTAATGCTATAAGAATAAACAAATCTGTTTTTGTTTTTCTTAATTTCTTCTCATTGATGGTTTTTGCTTACTTTCTTCATATCAAGGGGTAAATGGGAAATAAGTATTGAGTGTAATGTATCGAATTTGTGAAATAAAATAATTTTCATTCAAAATGTTAATTTTTGTAAAAAATCTGAAAACACTATTTCCGAAAAAGTTGAAGATAGGTATAGGACATTGTACATGAATTATGTCTACAATTTTCTGAAGAATAAAAAATAAATAATATACAGGGGGTTGCATTTGAAAAAAGAGAGTTGGTATTGGCCACGGTCGCATGGAACACCCTAAATAATTTTATTTTCTTGAAAAATCATTTTCGATTGTAGCTGACTTCTAGACTTCGAAAGCGACCGATATTGCGCTCGTGCCGTCATCAGGCGAGACGCCATGCTCAAACGTTCTGTATCGCGTGAAGACTGAAGACATGAAAAATGTCAAATTTCCTGCCTACAAATTGGACATTTTCATAAGGAGCATTAATCACTCCTGTCGTCATGCAACGAACGTCCGAAACATGAACTTCGCTCTCATTAAAACAAGAAAATGACAAACTACAGCCCTTAATCAAACTTAATTTGTAGCATTCAGCTCGCAGAACGTTTCCTCGGGCGTCATGAATTCCCAAACGTCACCCAGGGCGTATTTGCGAAATAAATGTACCAACATGCTTTAATTGTTCGAAAAATAATTCAATTAAAGCGGAGACATATTACGGGCGTTTTATTTGTGGAGAAGAAACCCATCCAAGGGGTCAGATAAGGACGGGAGGAGAATCTTCTGGAGTTTTCCGTTTAAACAACTCGTTGAACTCATATGGACCGACATTTATCAGTGTGAACCTCGGAAATTGTTAGCGAAGATTTCACTTCAAAGATTTTGTGGGGATGAAGTAACAGCTTCTCCTTTGGCAGCAGTAATTTGATTTATTTCGTTCAGCGGGATTATCTTCTTTCCGGTGAGCAGGATGCTCGAGAAAATTTCTTTGTGTAAACGTGCTTTTGAAATATAACTTTATTATCTCCATGCTATACAGGGAAAGACTTGAACTTATACCTTATCAACTTCATATTACTCTCATCCACATTTTTTCTCTACCATTGTTTGAAATTTCGATGCGTTTGTACTTTGACTTGTGCATATATTTTAACTGTAGATTCTTTAGGCCAAAAGAAACGATTTTTTCATCCTCCATGTTTTCTAATTCGGTTCTGTTAAAATAAATAGCCATTTGAAAAAAAAATTAGGTCAAATACGTCCCGGATACGATTCTTAATTGATAGACAGTTAATGTACTCAAGAAATACTCAAGTACTAAACTCATTGGGATGAAAATGTTGAAAACACATTTATCTACTCCCATAGAATAATATATCCATTATTCAACTGAATTTGATCTGTAATAGTCTCTATAAACCAATAGTGTGAGGTAATAATAACTCACGCCTATAACTCACTCTAATACAAATAGGAAAAATGTAGCTTACGAAATGAATAAAAAAGTCGGGTCAATGGGGAACTCTATTTCAGACGCATCAAGGTAACGTTCTCGCCATCCATTTCTATATTTTCTTAGGTCTGAATATCCAAAAATTGCCTTTGGAAAACGTGAATTTTCGACGTTTCCTACGCGATTCGATTCTCGACCACAGAGACTGCTATTGACAACTGTTATCAATTTTGAGAATACAGAATAATTCGAATTTTACTGAAGAAGTCGAAGATAAAGTATTGTGTTCAATTCGCGGTGATGGTCATAACACACTTGATGAATTACACCCCTCGCTTGACGGCTCGGGCTGCAAAATTCATCTGCGTGTGTTATGACTTCCATTACCGCTCATAGAACAATATACTATTATCAACGAAAATGATTGGTTTTGTTCCATAGTATCTGCAATCAAAAGAGACATATTCCTTCCACAAAAAGTTCTTTTTTTGATTTTCCCAAAGATAAGTTTATAAAAACTCATAAATCGTTCATATTTTCCTCAAATACCCAAAAATAAATCGTAACCAATGATTTTTCCAAATTTTTTTCGTATTCAAACGAATTATCAATCATCCATGAATATTTCACCAGGACCAAAGAGACTTTCTGGTAAAGACGTCGCTATCGCTATCGGCTATGGTACCGATTCTCCATTCAAAAAGTACCTACCTTTCATTTTTCCAAGTTAACACCCAAAAGCTTGATTTCTTTTAAATTAAAGTTAAAGGATGTCTTGAGGGCACTCCAATTTCTTCTTTTCGAAAAAATGATTTTGTCGCATGAAAAAATCGGCTATGGTACCGATTCTCAAATCAATAAGTGCCTTTCATTTTTCCATGTTCATGCCCTCAATTTTCAACCTAAGAGCTTGATTTATTTTATTGAAGTTGAAGGATGTCTTGAGGGCACTCCAATTTCTTTTCTTCGAAAAAATTGTTTTTTCGCATGAAAAAATCAGGTTGAATTTGAGAATCTATGAAAATTGACTTCATAATCGTTTCTCGGCGGTTGTTCATAATTTTTTTTATAAAACTCATTGGAGTACCCTCGACAAATCAATTTCCTATATTTAAAAAATTCCGTTGGGATAGGCGCTTGAATAATGCAAAAAATGATGAAAATACTGAAAAGACTGCCAGAAAGTGTGAAATCGCAGAGAACTGTCTGAAATTCCAGAAGAATTGAAAAAAATTGAGCCTTTATGTGGAAAATTGTGGGCGTAAACTTGAAAAAATGAAAGATACTTTTTAAATAGAGAATCGGTGCCGTCGGCCAAAGTATAACGTCCCCTTGATATCAGGAATCGACCAATCTCAATCTCAAACGTCTGCCTTTGATTCAATTTCATCTCAACATTAAATTTTCTTGAACATTTCTTTATACAGTTTTTAGTACCTACTGACTATGTCTGGGGTTTCCAAATGAAAATTCGATTTCGTAGCACAATAAACTTTAAATAAAAAAAAATATTATATACTCTCTGATCGAACTACAAGTTAACAATGTTGTCAGAATGCTTATCAACATTTTCGAATAATGTATTTTGCGATTCTTTTATATTTCGAATTCAGGAATCCAGATTATTTTCGGGATTTATGAAAAAATGTCATCGAATAAAATTTGGAATAATAACTATAGAAAACGAAGCGTTTCATTAAAAAATCTCAAGAATACTTTTATTTTATAAAAGTCCTAGTTTAATAGTTTTTGAACCCAAACATTGACTTACTGGAGCTTGAAGAAAAAACTGGACAGCAACGCTCAACCTCTCACTTCCTAAAGCTATGGAAAATTCCCGACAGAATGCAGTCTATACGAATTGAGCATACGCTCGAAGCACATATGACCGTGAGTGAAAAAGCAATGTGTTCTCAACACCTCCCTATACAAGAGACAACATAAATCATCACCATTTGAAAATGGACAATCAAGGCCTCTTATTCACGGAATATTCGCTTCAGCCCTGTCATTCCTCCATCATTGACTGGACTCTTTGAACTGATCAGTCAATGCCGATAATATATGAGTATTTCGGATCTGCATTCGAGAATTCAATCTTTCGTTTAAATCATCAACATTCATATATCGGAAAGATATAAATGAGTGCTGTTTTTTCCAATTTGAATTTTATATTTTACAAGTCAGTATACAAATTTTAGGGTTTGTTGAGAGGAGAGTCGCTAATTTAATATTTCATCTATCGCTTGGACTGTTACCTTAAAATTATCCTCATAGATCTTTCCTGAACGCATTTTCTCGAAGATAATTTGGAAACGGGCCCGGAATGATAAGATTAGACTCCGATTCCATGAGGAATTATTGCGAAACTCGTCAAGGTGGAGACATGAAAGCGTTGCGGAAATATAAGATCTGTCCGTCACTTAATGCGTTTTCCATTTCATGAGGACATAATGAATTTTCTCTGTTGTGCCTGTTTCTACTCTTATTAAACCGGGTTGGAACTGAGCCTTGAAGACGGATTAACTGGGTTATATCTCTGTAGTCTGGAGATGAATTCAAGTTTTGCAAAGGAACATAATTCGTAATCCTTGGGATGTTTATATAGCGTTTCGTTCCATCTAGCAATATTTCATATCTTCTTTCATCTTCTGTGTCATCTATCTTCAAATATTTGAAACTCTTAATTGCTGTTTGTTTCCATTCGCAAATTGTTCCCAATGAAGAAACTTCATAACTCAATTCGCAAAATGAATTCCGATCCAATTATTCTACAATCGGAATTCTAAATGGGCAAATGGGTTAAGTTGAATTGGGCTTGATAGGGAAGATATTCAAGCTTTCAATTCATACTACATTACTGCAGCTTTGAGAACGTTTTTTAATTTTTTATGGTCGAAGGGACTCCAGCAGTAAGTATCTATAGAATAGAGGAGATCTCTCATTCTTCTACTGTGTTCCAGAGAAGTGAGCGAGTTTGTAAGCGAGATTCAGCATTCGTTTAAGTAGAATGAGAATGAGGGCTCAGAAACCTTAGGACACCCAGAATAACTACAAAAGGGTCTCGAAAGATCATTAAGGGGATGTTATACTCTGGCCGACGCCACCGATTCTCCATTCGAAAAGTGCCTTTCATTATTCCAAGTTCATGCCCTCAATTTTCCACCTGAAAGCTTGATTCTCCTACGATGGATCATTCTTATGTAACGACCTTGACGAATTCCTTTTCTTTTTCTACGTCAAACAATAGGGACGTTTGCCCAGTTTGATAAATGACTCTATCACAAACGAGAATATTCTTTCGTAGCGTATGCTATAGACCTACCCGCTTTTTTATTCCACAATCTATCTTGTGCTCTTTTGAATACTTCCGATATGCCACGTTGACCCTGATATTTGTTGACTTTATATTCCAACGAGCCCTTCTGGAATTCGAGGATTTCCTGCTATGTTTCATCTTATGTGTTTCCTGAGAAACCGAGAATTTGTGGGATATTCCAGACAGGCGAAATGGGAATGAAGGAAGAGGTTCATCTTGTTCGCATACTAGTGTGTGGATGTTTATCAAGAAGAGGAAGGTTGGAAAACGGAGGATATTTGCATAGGAATTTTCGATATGAAAAATCAAGAATTTCAAGGAGACATTCGAGAATTTTTTCAATTTAAAGTAGGAATGGATGTTCAATAATGAAATCTTTATACCACCGTAGGGTTTGCCGTTCAAGATTCAGTACAATTGGACGTTACAACACCGCGTATTCGTGTATACAGAGTGAGTCTTTGACTTGTACATATGTTTTAACTGTGGATTTTTAAGGCTAAAACAAAACATTTCTTAATTTTCCGAATTCGGCTCTGTTAAGAAGATATAGCCGTTTGAAAAAAAAAAATAAATTGGGCCAAATACGTGCCTGGTAAGATTATCTGCAAATATCTCAAAGTTCATATCTCTCGATTGAAATTGAGTTGATACATTTAGGGAATACTCAAGTACTAACCTTATTTGAATAAAAATGTTAAAAACACGATTTTGAAAAATGGTATGAAAAAGAGTGTATCGTTTGATGAGAGGAATCTACAGTCAGAATAATTGTACAAGTCAAAGACACCCTTTATACTTTGATTCTTGGGAGAACTTAAGGAAGACTTTACAAGTATACAGTGTGTCTGGGCATGACTAAGCGATAATTTAAGGGCATCAAATATACCTAATTTTATCGATAAAATACCCACATCTTTGGGGGGTTTACCCCCCTATTTTTTGAATAGTCGCCATTTCAAATGAATTTTTTCATTTTAGTTGACCCTTTCGAATGATATCGGCCCTACAGATGTAAAAAAAAAGTTTTTCGAAAGATAATACTACCTGCACCTTCTATTGAAGTAAAACAATATGAAAACAGTTAACTCAAGAATGTCATAAAAAAATTTTAGTCAAAAAATTTACTGAATTTTTTAGTAAAACCTGAATAGAACAGAAACTAGCATATTGAAGTATTTTTTTTTTCAACGAACTGAAACTCAAGGATATTAGCTACAAAACGACACCCACACCGTTTCTGTAAGTTACATAATTCGAGAATTATTGCTGTTTTTGAACTTGACCCTTATAAAAATTTATTTATTTATTTATTTATTTAATCCCATAAACACAGTTACCTGTAATTACATATAAGACTCATTGACAATCGTTAACTGAATTCAAACAAACATAGAGAAAAAAGCTAGACATCTAGCAAAAACTCTTGAAGTACCTACTTATAACTATAATCAGACAAACAATACATTGTGAAAATAACAAATTGATAAAATAAAATGAAAACTCAGTAGGTACTATACTTTAGATCATTTTCAATGATGAAACTAACAAATTTATCATAAAAATTTCTCAAAATGACCGCCTCTGCTTTGTAGACAGGCAGTGGCAATTATGAACGTTGGGCGCTCGGGTGAACGGTCATACTTGAACAACAATAACTCTCAAATTATGTATAACTTACAGAAATGACGTGGGTGTCGTTTTGTAGCTGATAACCTTGCGTATTAGCTCATTGGAAAAAAATTATACATCAATGTGCTAGTTTTTGTACTATTGAGGATTTACTAAAAAATTCAGTAAAGTTTTCGACCAAAATTTTTTTTAGGAATTTTTTTATAACATTTTTGAGTTGAATGTTTTCATATTGTTTTATTCTAATGAAAGGTGGTTGTATTATCTTTCAAAAAACATTTTTTTCACATCTGTAGGACCCTTATGTCCAAAAAAATCGATATCATTTGAAAGGGTCAACTAAAATAAAAAAAAAATTTAAAATGGCGGCTATTCCAAAAATAGGGGGGTAAGCTCCCCAATGTGGGTGTTTTTGTCGATAAAATTAGGTATACTTGATGCCCTTAAATTATCGCCAATGTATAGACGTGAAATATAGGTTTGGCATTCTGTAAAAAACAACAAATTAAACATGAGAATATAAAAATTCTAGCGCGATTGAGTGTTTCATTATAAATTAAACTGTAAATTATAAATCAACATTCCAAAAAGCCTAATTATAAAACAACCATTTCCGTAATATGCTTCTTTCAGGAACATCAAAACTCCATCAAAATTCATATTGGATAAGATAGCATAAAAAAGCAATTACTTTGTTAAATGAAAAACGCCCGCTCTCAAAGCACTCGGCAAACTACCAATCGAATTCCTCTCATTATCGAACGAAATGAATTTCCAGATTGATATATCTCCATTCTTTACGAGCGGAAACCACAAACTGTGCAACTCCAGCATACCGAGCGGACTATAAAACAGGGGATCTGCATGGGACGGGGCCTTATGAAACTGGCAATACGTTTTCGCGACTCTATTCCTCTGTCGGGTTTGCCAGATTTTATGACTTTTCCTCATATTCTAGTTTTTTTCGAGTGTTCTAATTGACCTGTCTCCGAATCTGTCACACATTTCTGAAACCTTTCCTCACCACCCGACAACGAAGTTCCTCGGAAGAACTTGTCAATATGTTTAATTTCAAATATCTCTTCTAATTTCAGAAGTCTGGTTTGCTAAGGCAGGATACTTGGGCAGACAAGCCCGAGGAATATATCTGACAATATATTTGACTATAAACTATACTCCATTCACAATTATGAAATCACAACTCTGGCCTTGGAAATTGGACACATTCCACTCTGTATCGAAGTTATGACGTTTTTCGAAATATTTTTATGTTCCAAGACAACACTATGTTGCCCTTTCTACATTCTTAGCGTATTTCTCAGAATGTATATTTCATTTTGGACAACACAACAGAAAATTGTGAAAACTATTCTACATGTAAAGGAGTTTTTGGATTTATGATTGTAAAGATTTATCGATGTGCTTTGTTTTCATCATGATATTGTATGAGATATGATTGTGAGGGTGCATAACATTTCTATTTCTAATATTTCTTTATTTCAAATGAATAACAGTTTTATTCATTCATCACAAAGAAAATAAACATAATAACCGAATTTGTTTACAGAGAAACTAATAATTTCAATTCAATAGTAATTGAGTTTTGGTTATTTTTGGTTATAAACTAATAAGCAAGAATGTCAATTCCTGAAAGCTTTATAGATATACATTTCATTTATTTGATCTTATGAACAAGGAGTAAAATATTCTGACTGTATAGTAATTTATTAGTTTAAAAAATATTCATACATTACTACCACAGTAGGTTTGTACAAATAAAATGGAATAGGTCAAACATATGCTTCACATTTATCATTCACCTTAGGTACTTACGAAAATCGTGCAATTTCATTCTGCAAGTTCTTTCCTCATAATTCCTCGGAAATCCTACCTGAACCATATTTTCCGGTCGCTTTCGTTAGAAGATTGTATAAGGAAGCCTTTTTTGTCCATTTACACATTCCAAATAAATTTTGAGCACCAAAAACGATACCGAAACTAACCAAACTTCTGAGGGACCGGAATTTCGTTTGAAATCTTTCTAAACGGCCAGATACCTAAAAAAAACTTCGTTATCAAGTGTAAAAAGGTCGATAAGTAGGTACTTACTTTCGCTTTATTTATGCTTATCAATCGATTTTTGGTCCAATTCAAATTTGCCGTTCGTACTCACGCCAAAAGTCGTGAAAGGAAAAAAATGACACAAAATTTCTCATATCGACGGGAAACTTCTTCTGGACGACGAAGAACGGAAAAATAGGCGATTTCCTATCGATATTTCGCCCCAAAATCGCCGATCGATTCGAACTAACAAAATGTGGAATATCTTTGATACTTTTACTTTGATGTAAACAAAGGAACTGGCAACGTCGTTTTGTCATAAACGATATTTTCTGTACGCGCACAGACTTTTCATCAGGTGCACCAACCCCTGAAAACGAAACCATGACCTTCTATGTGATTAAATAAAAGTGAATGGAGTATATATCTTCTAATTCCCCCTCCAAATCCTTCACAACCGATATTTCCCCATATTTCTTCAAGCAATTATCATATTCGGGATCAGTTGAATGATTTGGCAACACCGCCTCCTGTCAACCTTTTTGTTTATCGTTCATAAGGCGCACATTCGTATGGGTATGCAAATATTGGTGAAAGCTTGCCGGGATGTTCTGTTTCAGGTTTGGCGTAGAATAGGAATCAATTATTAATGATGGATCCCTGCGATGAAAACTGATAAAAAGGGGGATATTTGGAGGGACCATCGGCATACGGTATGGATAATTAATTTGTAATTCATTGCAGCCAGCTGGAGGCTGGATTGTCGTCGAATTAATAAAAAGGGTAATCCTGATGATCCTAAAGGGTGTATAATCTTCAGAAGGTTGTGTATTTGTTTAGGATGGATTTGAAATCTGGGGATTTGAATTTAGGTCCCAGTAAAATTGGAGTAGGGTAGGATGATGAGTGAGTAGGCTTTTGCGTTATTTGAAAGAAACAGAAATGTGAAAAATTTATTGAATATATTTTTGATCAAACTATAATTCGTAAATGAACCAGTGTAGCATATTTGAATCTATTTCATTGTTGAACAACCAGAATACCAGAAAAATCACTTTTAATATTCGGAAAACGATTAAGTTTTCGATACAATAAATTCGGAACCATAAAAGATCATTTCAATAAGACCAGGATCCTTCGCCAATTTGTTAAGGCTTTTATAATGCGATGCTGGCCCGGCGAACTTTTTTTCGCCTGAATTATACCTATAACATAGCCATCTTTATCTTAAGAAGGCCGTGCCTATACTTACTGTGGATTTCACAAATCGTAATCACTAGTGATCGGAGATCAACGGCTTGGTTAGATTTCTGAACTGTCAAATCGAGTTGATTCTAGATCAAGCTCCGATCACCGGTGATATGCTTTGTAAAACCCCCGTTAAAGTTGTATAAACTTACCATTGCTATTTTTTCAAGCAGGAGATAAATTAGGCATAATAAAAGTTCTGTCTACTGTCAAACGTCATCTGTCGAATGTCATCTGTCAAAGGTCATCTGTCAAATGTCATCTTTTCCATGGATATGAGCTGTCACACAAAACAGAAATACAAAAATAATATGTCAATTACTAATTATGGGCAATTTTGAATTAAGTTATTTCCGCAAATATATTTATTACCCAAACATAAATCAAGAACATTTCAGAAATATGGGGAAAAGATGAAAATGGACAACTCACGATTGATGCTGATCGTCACAATCCGATTTACTTTACATTCACTGTTCCACCAACTTGAGATCTTTACCTGCTTTTGATCTGATAATAGCCTTCCATGTTATTATAAGTTCTATGCAAATTACACAATAATTGTATTCATCGCCATTCATACTCTAGTCTATACCATTTCTGAATTTCCTACCCTTCAAGAAAATGAAATGCACCGTTGCCAGACTACTTCATGGCTTATATCTTCACAATGTTCTATTTTATTATTGCATTATTATTATAGCGTGGAACTTCGTTCTACTACTATTAATCCCCATGGAATATTCTTATACCGTTGGTAAGACCTGCTGCACTTTTAACTATTCACTTGACATGCGATTCTGTGGAAGAAAAACTAACCTCCTTTGTCCAAATGTCAAAACCTACATAAGTACTCTATGATTGCTCGATTGGTCGTAAAAAAAAGGAAGGCTTTTTTTCTTTTCTGTAGGATTTTTTTGAAAATATTTTGTTATATAAACCTTGCCCTAACAATAATAAACACAACAAAAAAAAATTGTCCAATTTGGTGCGATCGTTTGAACAATAAAGCATTTCGAAGTTTTGAAGGGAACCATAGATCCTCTTTTATTAATATAGATTAATCTTTTTTAATACGTCCAAGATAGTGAAAGGGTGGCTTCCCGGCCTAATCATCGATATCGAGAAACTAGAAACGTGACCGAAAGACCGAAAACTGGACGGCCAAGATCTTCCACTCCAGCACAAGACAGGGTTTTTGACTGTATCTTCCTGTAGATAGTCTTTGAGTTGTCGAATCATGCAAAAGCGACTTTGAACGCTTATGGTGTATTGGTTTCGATTAAAACAGATCTTCGAAGAAGTTAATCTATATTCTAGATTACTTTTTTTTTTAAACTGACGCAGGTTGGCACACGTGTAACATCGGCAATTTCTACTCTCAATATAATCATCACATCACGCTTGGAAACTAAAAATGCCGAAGGTACTATTGACGAAGCAGAGATAAAGTATCAGGAAGTGCTATGTAAAATTAAAATCTGCTCATTCTGAAAGTAACCCTCATATTTTTTTGGAATCAATAATTTATCACCAGCTATCCAACATTTTCGACGTATGTGAGTGAAAACCAATATATTTTCTACGAAAAGATATTTATTTTTTAGCTGCACATAATCTATCACAAAGTAACGGACTATTCTGTCCATTATTTTTCAGTAAAATTTAAACACTCGATTCTTGATTTCCGTACAAGAAAATAGGATAACTGAATCTTCCACCCATGTTCATATACGTGAGATATTTCCACTACAGAGAAAAAAGTTTTTTCAACATCCGCCAGGTCTTTGGAATTATTGAAAGCATAAGATTTTCTCAAATTCATCATTTCCCCAAGGTGAATAAACATTTTGATAAATACGTAATTACTTAGACCTCTATGTAGGAAAAACAACTATGCGTATTTATTTGACAGGAAAATGACTATGACCTAACATTTTCAAATTATACACAGTGTCATCAATTTCATGGCTGGGATAATTTATAATAGTGAATGGAGTATACTTCAAGAAGTCTGACGGTTTTTACCACAACTCTGGAGAGAAATTGATACAACAATCCCATTGAAAATATGCGATGGCGTTAAAAATTCTATTTTAACATGACCTGGTTCCTCCGGCAATTTGTAACGATATTCACAATTCAATTAAGCTTTCATAACAAATCCAAAAAGGAGAAAAACGCGTAGAAAGGTCGATTATGAACACACTTTTATTATTCGTTACCTTGAAATCGAAAATTTGCATCGTATACAATGAGATAAATATAATTAAAATGCCACGTCTGACTAGCATGTCATATCACCATTCAACGAGAATTCAATCGAGACCAATCGGTCACTGCTCTGATTTTTTCTAGCCCCTACAACTTACCATATTTTCAACATTATATCCATCCATATTAACGATATTCTCGAGGAATAAACAACAACTTCTCCACATCTCAGGACTGCTTGCCCATTTGGACCAGCACTGATTTATTCATAAAGATTTATGCACTCTAAAACTCAGGAGACCCTCCTCAAATTTCCTGCATATCCTACCACGCGGTGAATGATACTCATGTCACATGCGTGGGTTCATAGTTATTCATAGCACAAGGGTCACTCCTCTTGAGTGAAGACATCCCGAGTGAGATGTCGGTAGCGGTACAAAGGGAAGCTGTGAAAACGAATAGCAGAGATATCTTTCGCAGCCCCCGACAAAGAGATAGTGGTCCAACGTAAACAATATCGGAGACTTCGCTCGCTTTTTGTTGATGTTCTTGCAGATTTTTATCTGGCTTCGGAAGGAGATCTAGGATTGAATGGGGACTCCAGGAGTGAATGTTGTTCGGGAAATGGATTTTGGTAGATAAAAGGCGTTATTCTCGAGCAGACAGAATCAAATTCGACCACCGAAACACATGGTGTACTCATAGGGAGATGATACGATTTATGAGGATGGTATATTTTCTCCTCGGGAATTGATTGAGTTGGGTATAAGAACAAAAAATCAATTTGGTTGCAGTTCTTAAAGGTTCTTCTTTAGCAAATCGACGCCAGCATAAGGACTGAACGAGAATAAATTCGCTATCACAAATACGCTCTCATCTCTTGAACCACTAGACATCTTCTTATTCTAATGAAAACTGTTTTTACAATAAAAAACCAAAACTATTTTTTACGAAATTCATTGATTTTTTCTGGAATTCTTCCCATCATGCTTCTTATAGTCTTCTCAGTCACTTCCTGAGATGCTGTCTTCCACTTCAGCTTGAATTCCGCTAATGTTTTCGTTGATTTCTTAGTCTTCTTCAATTCTCTTTTTACCAGGGCCCAATATCTTTCGATTGGTCTGAGTTCTGGGCAATTTGGTGGATTGGCCTCTTTGGGGACAAAAACCACCCCATTAGCTTCGTACCATTCCTTGGTGGCCTTGCTGTAGTGACATGAAGCTAAATCTGGCCAAAAGATTGTTGACACATCGTGCTCATGTGAAAATGGTAAAAGTCGCTTCTTCAAGCATTCCTCGATGTATATCTTCGAGTCAACAGAGCCTTGGCCAACGAAAAATTTGCTGCTTTTACCACAAGTGCAAATTGCTTGCCAAACCTGGAATTTTTTAGGAAACTTTGCTTGTTTCTTCACGCGAAATTGTTCGTCAACATTTCCACGAGAATCTGCAGTATGAAATTCCTGACCAGGAAGTTGCGAGAAATCAGCCAAGACATAGGTTTCGTCGTCCATCACGCAACAGGAAAAATTTTTCAAAAAATCTTTGTTTAATTTCTTTGCTCTTGATTTCGCTTCTTGATTCTTCACAGCGTTCCTGTCTGGCACTTTCTGAACTTTGTATGTTCTAAGCCCACAACTCGACTTGATTTTCTGAACGGTTGACTGCGAACAACCCACTATTTGGGCCACTTTCCGTCCTGAAAGGTTAGGATTCTTCTGAAAAAGGCTGATGGCTTTCTTCACTTTTTTTGGGCTATGAAACCCCTTTTTCCTCCCGGTTCCTTCCTTGCGGTTAATTGTAAGATCTTCGTTGAAGCGCTCAACAACCCTCGATACCGTTTCCGGACGAACACGAGCCTCTTTTACGATTCTTCTGAAGCTCCATTTTTGATTATTTTGAAAAAGTCTCATAATAAATTCTCGTGTTTTCACTTCGCTTGACATTTTGCGACAGAGAATTGGAATAAGTCGCGTTCGGCATTGCGATCGGATTCGTCTGACACAATTTTATCGTTCGATAATGGCGTCTGGATGTAGGGGAGGTAAATCTGTTTCGTTCGGCAATTGACGTCTGAAGTATCCGGATGAAATCTTTTTGCTCGGCCTCGAAAGACGGATCGAACAGATTAATCGGTTAATGTCAGCAGATGACAGTTTTGGTTCAGGTTTTTATTTGTGTGCAGGGTATTCTAATTTCTAACTATTGATATCGAGATGTCTGTTTCAAATATAAATATATACTTTTGAAAGAGAGTAATACAAATCGAACAATATATGGCATGAGGCATGTGTGAAGAAATGGCGACAAGGAACAGATGGTTTTAAAAAATTCTTTTTCCCGCTCCGAATCTATGTGTTAGCAGAGGGAATGTAAACGGGGTACCACACAATTCTGCGTATGATACACGAGAACAGATAAAAACCTCTGAAAAAACTCTGTCTCCCCGTGTATGTACTGCGGGATGAAGAGCAGCTTTTGAGGGTAGACAGAATCAAAAAATCGTCGACCTCGCTAATTGCCACTAGCATTTTATTCCCAATTCAATAAATTAAGAAAAAAAGGAAAATATGCTTTTGGCTATCAGCCAACAACAGAGTAGTCCTTTTTTCAATTTATTTTTAGTTTGTAGGTTTATCATCTCTCACTCACAAACTGAAATTTTCATAAGTTTAACTTTGTCACTTTTTGTTTTTCTGAAGCATTTTTAAAGATTGCTAAGAAGAAATTGTTATTTTTGGGCATTCAAGTACTCAACTTTTCATCCACTCAACCAACCTTATGCCAATAGCTTCATAAACTTTTATTAAATTCTAGATGTGTTTGAAACATCATATTTATATTGGCAGTGTAGAACTGTTACTGATAGAATGCCCAATTGCCCAAGCCCTGCCAGCGTACTGAGGCACGATCAGTTCAGAAAAATTATCGACTTCCTCTTTAATATTTACATCAGCTTCATCCTCATCAAAAAATTGCCATTTGCCACTGTTAGAATGGCAAGTTTAAGATCCCTTTTAATTTCACTTCCAGCCATAATACAATAAACCGTCCCGGGAAATCTTTCAAAATGACGTTTGTAGTTGTAAACAAATACTTGTCAATTTTTTATCTAGATCGTTCGATAATTCCAAATTTGTCAGACATATCTGCAGTCACGTGCCAAAAAATCTCTCTGATCTGTGATGTCAATGCCGAACGCGGCTTATGAAGTAAATGTTCCACATGTTTCTGACGTTCATAACAAAGCTAACTATGATCGAATTTTGATTTTTCTCAATTGGTTCAAGAGATATAAGCGTTTTTGTGATAGCGAATTTATTCTCGTTCAGTCCGAATAATCCTCAAAGAGTCTAAAGTATAGACAGAGAAGCGAACAGCCCATTTCAGTGTGAGATTTGCCGCATAGTAAAAATTCCGAATTCACCACGAAAACGAAGAGAGACCCGATTGGATGATGGTACAAGTCTCGATCCAAATGAAAACTACATCCTTTTAATGGCGCAAGATCGATCTCGACATCTGAACCCTTGAACCCGCAGGGTAAGGTCAAAACCCTTTGGGAACATTGGGAAGCTGGGATTGGAGATAACGATACGAATGATTCGGATGAAAAAGATCGCTATAAGTTTCTGGTTGGTTTGTTGCAACGCAAATTCATGCTCTGCATATCGGTCGAGATGGTAGCAGTAGGGATTTCTTTATGCATGAATCCGAGATGCCGTTTAGGTTCAATGATTCTGATTTTTCTAGGCTTTATAAGATTTGTGGCTCATTCAGAATGAAAAATTTTTGAATGTGAACGAAATACAGAAATGCAAAGTCCCTCAATCAAAATTAGTTGAAAATTTATGCCAACCAAAAACCATTTACATTGATCGAATAGAATTCAATTGTAATTTATTGAGCATGCCATTTGAAATAGTTGCTATCAACTAAGATTTTCTGTTACAAGCGGAAGAGACAGAAACATGGAAATAGTTTTTGATGAAACACTGAGAATGAATATCATGAAAATATCTTGGGTAGATCTCCGTATATTTCTAAGTTTAGCAAGAATGAGGCCTTCTTATGTTTAACACCTGCTCTCACGAAGCGTTGATCGGAAGAACAAGCTCCCCAGGCTAGAATGACCCCGTGAATTGAATCAGAAATGGGGGTTTGTCAAAGTTTAATCACAAAGCGCATAAATGCTTTTGGAAGTTCGATACTCCAATCAATGTCGTTGAAACCGAGGGTTAATTTCCCTAAAAATTTATTCCTGCAACTGCTGCATCTAGATAAAGTACCTAAACCTTCATAAATTCACCCGAGAAGAAAATGGCTACTACCTACATACTCCCCTGAATTCCGTCATTTTGAGCCGGTAGTTTTTCAATTCAAAGTAAACAACTTCGAACGTCAACTTTTCACGGAACAAAGTTTCGAGAAAATTTTCCACCGAACCAGGTGACGTTCACGTGATCACGCTGTCGAAATTGGAGAGAAGAAAACATAATACCGTGAAAATTCCCAACTTCCCCACTTCGAACAGAATCGCATGATTAAACGCCATCAAGAGACAGAAATCTCTGAGCTCATGTTTATTTATATTTAATATTTAACTCGAAAAAGTTTGCTGCAGTAATTGAAGCGATTTGCATATTTCGTTTAATAGGAGGCTAAAAACAACCCAAACTGCAGCTCTGAGTTGTACTCAACACCTCATTTATGAGACCATAGAGCCTCTGATTAATTAACCAGCATTCAGAAAAACGCGTAAATCGTGTAGATGATGGTGGCTTACCAGCTGTTGCGTTCAGCACATGCACAATGATAGAAGCTGGAACAGCATTCGAAGGGCTGCAGGTGTAGTTTCCGTTATGACTCTTATCCGCACCCTGCATCTGTAGAACGCTGGAAGCACGGCCTTCTTTGACCTCTACTCCAGGGTCATAGTTGATCATCCGTTGCTCATGGTACCAGAAGACATAGGCTGGAGGTTCTGTGGAATGTTGGAGAGTACACACTAGGCGTAATACTGAACCAGACCTCAAGTAGAGGTCGGGGGAGCCTTGGATAGCAGCAGAGGCCTCTGAAAAGAAAATAAATACTGTATGACTATTCAGGGTATAAAGATCACACAGTAACGTTGTAAACAAGCTGGAAACTTCTACGTTTAGTTACAAAACTACTGACAAAGTTCACCAATGAAACGCTTGGTTCTTGTAGGAACATCAGCACAAGATGCGTGAGCCCAATGCAACCAATGCATGCATCGTAACCTGTCTTTTCCAGGGCTAATTCTGATTTTTTCCCGATTTAAATCGGGAAAAAAGGTCATAACAATAGACAGATGGAAAGTCGTCTTCATCATCTCGAAAGTTGCTAGGAACATTTTCTTCTTCATTGTCTTCTTCAAATAATGTCCTAGGGACTTGTTTCTTTTTTTTTTTGGAGGAGGTATGGGCTCATTTTTTGATTTGATTGCGATCATATTAGGTTTAGAAGTTGAAACTAAGTACGTTTATCGAGTCTTCGGCTCACTTTTGCCTTGTCTACTTATGAATCGTCTTTTAGGGATTGGAGTAACCTCCTCATGGGATCAGCAAGAGTAAGTTAAGATTCATTGCCTTCATTAGTTTCAGATGAATATTTGGTTATCAATAGACAAGTCCTAGCCCTTTGTTTGCTGATGGAGCCTGGGATGAATGGTCTCGGTGTTGTCCGGTAGATACAGTTAATTCAGCTGAAATACCTATGTCATTTTGTCATTTTTGTCCATTCACTGTATATGTCATTTCGTCCATAAAGCGTTATAGATTATACTAGAAATATATCGAATTAATAAGACAAAAAGTATATTTAACATTAAAAAAGCTTCGTGAATACGAATAAGTGAAGTTTAAAATGAATGCAATATAAATGAAAAAAAAAATGGTGTAAACTGGCCATTTATTCTAAAAGTTCGGCGCAATGAAAAAAACTCAGGACCTACTGATTTCTGTTATCACTCATAACGACCGAATGAACTAGAGAAGCGCTTGCGAGTTTTCAGAGTTTAATAGAACTCACTCGGGTCGTGTGATATGATAGGCAGTTCCGCATTTGAGACCTTCAAACTTATGATGCCTATGTCATTTTGTACATATATGTCATTTTGAACGTATTTCCTTTACTCTAATGAACATCTTTGAGAAAATGGACAAACACAAGTCTGGCGAAGAGGATGGAATATTCAAACTAATTCGAGAAGACACAGGCGTATTATCAGTTGATTAACAATTTTTTTTCAAAAACCGTGACTTTTTGTAAGGAATTACAGAGAAACTTTTAGTTACGAATAAATCAAGCTATCCAAAATTAATTCTTTTTTTTTGTGCGTCGATTTCACAGATCATTAGCACTACAGGAAGCGAAACAAGGTTTGAGAGTCTTCAGCCTTCAGAATAAGAAACAAGTACCGCCAGATAGCAGTGCAGTGCATACATTTTTATTTATTGGATTATTCAGGTTAATAGGGGCGCAGGGAATATAACAAGAAACCCAACCCTCAACTAGATCTCACACTGGCTGAAAAATACTCTCTTTCTCCTTCACCAGTCATCTGGGAGGAGATACCTGCGGGCCTTGTCATTTACAAGAATTTCAATTCCAGGTTGTAATCCATAATTGTGAGAAACAATTAATTTTCACTAATCGACGGCTAAAACAAACCTTAATAGATTGTCTTTGATGAAAATGTGTTTATCATTTCGAATAGAAAAATTCAAGGAAATAAATTTCGCGGTAACAACACATTGTTGTAATATTATTTACAACAAATTTCAAAAGAAAAATGAGATAGACGTTTGATTAACTAAATGATAGACTTCAATTAATACTGAAATGAAAAAACACAAAAATATTCGTTTTGATGGTGGAAATGTTACAAAATAACCAAAAATGATGAGGAATATCCTTTTCATTTATTTAATACTTATAAAATATTTTTTCATTATTCTCCTTACATACACTCATAAATCCCTTCATCAATCAGAAAAAATTAATCGTTTCTTTTTTTCAGGGATGTAGACCCTTAAGGATGGCATTTTTTATCTCTTGCAATCATAGACTCAAACCACCAAACATTTTTTTGAGTGACTTCTCGCTCGTATAAAATGTGTGCTTAATTTCATTCTGGTCAGATTTTTGGTTTTTGAGAAAAAAAAAAACTGTTTATCGGGCGCCATCTTTAGGGTGCTGTAACTAAGCAGGGGGCGCTCAAAAGAGGAATGTTTATATGGAATACCCACACTATTTTTTGACAAGAAATCACCCCTCAATTTTATTGTAACTATTCATATACACCCTGAATATTAAAGGCTCACAGCTTACAAGATAGAGCTGCATAACGATGCATCCGTGCTACCTTTTATAGGTATCCCTGGATGCTTTCATTATCTGCTTGAAATCGGTTTGACTTGTTTCCTTTAGGTTCAGGTGATCTATTTTTTTGGAAATCCAATACCGCAGTGCCCGTTCTGTCGGAAAACCGATGCTTCACAGGGAATAAAACGCACTTTCAGTATGTTCCACATGCATCCCACATCTCGTTAACTTTAACGATCTGTCATACAATCCAAAGCCTAGATTATCGCGACAATGCACAGTAAAGATCGCGTCACAAAGGGCTCCGAGCGCCATGCTCCATATTGCATTCGGCTGAAAGGCAGGAAATCCAGACCTCTTGAAATAATGAAACCGAGGGTTTATGGAACGATTCGACCCTCCTACAGGCTCCTACCCAACAACGACGGGCCTATCAGTCTGAAAAACGGCGGCAAATATTAGTGTCACGTAGCCATACAATCAGGGCCGGCTATTTCAGACCTTCCTCAATTAATAACGACGATGTGGCAAAGTTCGAACCGGATCTCGGGAAATTACCCGATGGAGTGAGGGGATACGGACAGCAGCTCCTGATTAGGTTATTAGGCAGGATACTGTTCGGAGGAAATGACAAGACGACGTTTCGTCGATATTTCCTGGATATCAGATTTTATGGATAGACTTTCGTGCAGTTCGAAGGATTATAACTAGCTCTATACCTTTTCAACTTCAAATTGGGAACTATCAAAATCAAATTGGGAACTAACATAATATTCAAATTGGGAATAATCAAAATCAGATTGGGAATAATCAATTTCATATTGGAATGACATCTACCTATGTGAATCAGATCTTTGAATGACTCGATATGTATACTCCATTCACAGTTATAAAATCAAAACTCTGGCCTTGGAAATTTGACACATTCCACTCTGTATCGAAGTTATGACGTTTTTCAAAATATTTTTATGTTCCAAGTCAACACTATGTTGCTCTTTCTACATTCTCAGCGTTTTTCTCAGAATGTGAATAAATTGGAAAAGATGTGATGGACGAAAATAATTAACGTTTATATGAATTAATAGAAAGGATTCCTTTTCTAGTTATTTGCATGAAAAGTACAAGAGATCACTGTTGAAATATATTATTTTTCACCATGGAAGAAAATTGCATTGCTTTCATATAATTTTCATATGCATGCTTGTGAAGATTTAATGTTTATTATCCTCTTGAACTGAAAGTTCAAGACTTGACGACATCAATTGTTGATTCTAATCAAGAATTCATTAAAAAAAATCAACCCAAAGATATTTAAGATGAATGGATGGGTAATTACGAGAATCAAGATATACATACATTTCATTTATTTGATCTTATGAACAAGGAGTAAAATATTCTGACTGTATAGTAATTTATTAGTTTAAAAAATTTTCATACATGACTACCACAGTAGGTTTGTACAAATAAAATGGAATAGGTCAAACATATGCTTCACATTTATCATTCACCTGTTCTAAAATAAGACACAAACTCCTGGAATATGGAAAAAACCGATGTATTCTGGTTCAATATAGCCTATTTCTATTTTCGGCAAAGGATTGATAGGAATAAAAGCTCCAGTGACACATTTCAATTCATCGGAATCTGAATTCACCTACCGTTGAATGCAATATAGTCATATTTCTTCTTTTTTTTTAGCTTTTTCGACGTGTTTTTTCCTGAAACGTGAAAACGATCAACAATAATCATTTAGAGACCGATGATGGCCATCCAGAACCCGTTTACTTACGAAAATCGTGCAATTTCATTCTGCAAGTTCTTTCCTCATAATTCCTCGAAAATCCTACCTGAACCATATTTTAAGGTCGCTTTCGTCAGAAGATCGTATAAGGAAGCCTTTTTTGTCCATTTACACATTCCAAATAAATTTTGAGCACCAAAAACGATACCGAAACTAACCAAACTTCTGGGGGACCGGAATTTCGTTTGAAATCTTTCTAAACGGCCAGATACCTAAAAAAACCTTCGTTATCAAGTGTAAAAAGGTCGATTAGTAGGTACTTACTTTTGCTTTATTTATGCTTATAAATCGATTTTTGGTCCAATTCAAATTTGCCGTTCGTACTCACGCCAAAAGTCGTGAAAGGAAAAAATGACACTTGCACGAAATTTCTCATATCGACGGGAAACTTCTTCTGGACGACGAAGAACGGAAAAATAGGGACTTCCTATCGATATTTCGCCCCAAAATCGTCGATGGATTCGAACTAACAAAATATGAAATATCTTTGATACTTTTACTTTGATGTAAACAAAGAAACTGGCAACGTCGTTTTGTCATTAACGATATTTTCTGTACACGCACAGACTTCTCGTCAGGTGCACCAACTCCTGCAAACGAAACCATGACCTCCTATGTGATTAAATAAAAGTGAATGGAGTATAATTAACTCTCAAATTTGTCAAAAGTAAGTAACGAACGATAAGTTTACAATTTCTTTTTGATAATCATGCCTTATACAAAGAAGAAAGCTGCGGATTCAATGAAAAAGCAGGTCATTGCGGTAAGCAATGGAAACATAACACAGACAGAATTTCGTCTTCAAAGAATGGAAAATTTGATTAGAAGAAATATATCAACCATGACATTTAGTACCTGTACAAGATATGTGGCTCATATCCAGAGGTTCATTCCTGATATTTTAATTTTTTTGGATATGAGAGTTTGAGCACAAATATGAAATTTCTTAAGTACTTCTCACACTTTTTGAATATTTGATAAGTTCGAATAAATATTAATAGTTTTTTCTTTATGTTGTATCAATATAAAGATCTTCTGATCATGCCTGATCTTGATTTACATAGCCACGAATGCCGTTTCACTTTGAAATTGATTATTCCCAATTTGAATATGTTTTTCTCAATCTGATTTTGATTATTCCCAATTTGAAAATGTTAATTCACAATTTGATTTTGATAGATACCAATTTGAAGTTGAAAAGGTATAGATGAGTTTTGATAGTTATACACCAAGCTCCCAAGGTGGAAATTTAGTTAACGGTAACGTTTATCCGGTACTACACCTCATCTGCAAACCTTCCTAGTGATATAATGATCAAGAAAATAAGCACTGAGAAAAACTTCAGTACAATGCTAAGCGAAAGAGAGGATTGGGAAAGGAAATACACCGACTATAATATCAAAGAAAATACAATAAAATGGTATACAGATGGTTCTAAAACCGCTACAGAAGCTGGCGCTGGGATTTACGGGACAAGTACCAAGTGTGCACTATCGTTAGGCTCCTGTACAAGCGTCCTTCAAACGGTAATATAACCAATCGAAAGATGTCTGGATATAATTCTAAAAAGAAACTATCAAAAGAAAGTGCAATATAGCTATTCATGCAGAGAGTCAAGCTGCCAAGTAAAAGGTTTTCGAAATTAATTAGAATTATTTAGATAGCGAGTTAGTGACGTGTTTTTGTGTTTCTTTTGTTTTTCAGGATATTTTCATCATCCTTAGAATTACCTGCACGAGGAGAAAGGTCAGGTATTTTTGTGTATGCTTAACTTGTTTGAGTATTGTTAGAAAGCTACATGCAAGGCCAGAAATCTTTTGAAGTCCAGAGTCCTGAAATCTACCACAAGTCTGTCGGTAGTCTGAATTGTATTGTTTTTGAAATCTCTCCCTTAGTTGTTGGTACTTTTATTTGTATTGTTTTTTCGGTTTTGGGTTATTTTAACAAAGCCCCAAGTTTTGATAATTTCATGTTGCTTTTGTAATTGGAATTTGTTCTGAAGATTTGATTTGGGTTCGATAATTTCATTTTGATTTGCAATTTGAATTTGTTAAGTTCATTTCTAATAATTGAACCACATTCTTCATGATTCGAGGTCACCCCAAACCATTTTCCCTGCGCCTGCCGCCATCCAAAACATCTGCATTTAATGGGACCCTACTGCCTCAGGTTAGACACATAAAAAAGCAGTTGGCGTTCGTCTACCGCCTCGACTCATCAAGATGATAAATATCTGTTTTCTCATTCTTGATTCCGAATTTCCCACATGCCACCTGGCTAAATTGAGCTATCTGCCTCTCGTCCTCATCATTTCCGTAAATCCGGTGTACATCGCGTGGCCTTTCCCGCAGAAAAAAACAGTCAGATATTGATTGCTTGATATTCGAGGCGACCAGAAGATGGATGGAAAATTTCCTGCTCAGGGGAAGTCGACCTGATGTTGTGACTATAGTCACCAAGGGTTCTATCGAGGGAAATAAAAGTAAATCATAGAATCGTCCATCTTTTTTTCCTTCTGTTACTTTTTCACAAGTATCAATGTCTCTACAACTTCATTATCTTCTGGTTCACGAGTTCTTGAATTCGAAAAATGCTTCTACGTTCAAAAAATCATTGCCATCACTAGTAGGCTGTAGGAATTCATTTTGGAAATATCCAAGATTAAAACTTCAAAACATTTTCTCTCGAATCAATTAAATCATTCACCTGATAATTCAAATATCAAAGCTTAAATGAAAACCTTTGAAGGGGATAATCTTAAGCCCTTTTTCCCAATTGAAAGAAGGAAAACTCTATATACACATATTTCAGAAGGAAATTGGGATTAACTCAAGAGAAAACAAATCAGATCAATGCCCTCAATTCTTTGACGAGAAGTTTTTAATGAGTATCTTGGCCTACAAAGATTGTTCAGAAATGAAATTTCCTGCTGGAAATGAGTGTTTCGGCCTTCTAATTCGCGATATTGTGGCGATAAAACCCACTTTTTCGAACAACGAAAAAAACAAATCGTTATTCACCCAGCGTCGTCATTCCGTCAATTCCCAGGAGGTTTGTGATCGGAATTTTCCCATTTTTCGGAAGTATATCGGGAAATCAATACCTCCTTCTGATTTCCTCCCAATGTTTTCCCAGTTTATTCCTACGGAATTGGAAAAAGGAGAACGTTACAGGAATTTCACCCCAAGGTAAGATATCCGAAAGCTGTCGATGTGTCAGAGTGAAAATGAAATATGCTTGAATAATAATATTGACGCTTCCGACTATGAATCGATATTCTGAAGACTTTTCAATGTGCATACCACGATTCGAACTCTCAAAATTATCAAATATTTACGGGAAAGTGAAATGGCAAAAATGAACGGCAATATACAGGAGAAATTCTCTAAGCCGCTCATTTGTAGTATAAATCGACCTTTGATGTTTTAGAACCTTCGAAAGGCAAGTGATTCACGCTGTTGTTCTTTTGAGTCGGAAGGACTATTATTTCTCAAATGGAGGACTCAACTTAATGATATATTCCATTTTCTGTCGGAATACGATGATGGGAAGTGAATGAACAATGAAGATTTATGTGGGAAATGTTTGTTCTTACGACTTACGAGGAAAATAGGTATTTTCGTTTGAGTAGGATGTACTTAATTTTTATTCTTTCATTGAAACCAATATTATAGTTTCATCGAAAGGATAATAAAATGGATCAATATCGTGGCTAGAATATGTTTGTCCACGTACGCTCGTAGAAGCGTTACTAATGCATGCTTTTTGTCAAGCATTATGACGTCCATTAATCTCAGGTGATTTATTCCTGGCGTATGAAAATTTCATGTGACAACCTCAATACAGGATGTTTCATAACTGGATGCATCGATATACAGGGTGTCCCACGGTCGAGTGCCTATTAGACGTTTCTGGAGAACTGGACATATTTGAAATCCGAAAATTGGGATTATGATATTGTTGGAAATTCTCTACAGACCTAAAATATTTTCGGAGCCTGAGCACTTCCGGTTATACCAGGAGTGGAAATAAATTTGTTCAAAAAATTTTTTTTTCAATATTTTCATTTCTGATATGATTGAGTATTCAATGCTGAATACATTTCTGTTAAAATCATTGTATTCATTCGAATAGTTTTCAAAATATCGAAAAAAACCTGAAAAAATGTCAAATATTCATAGTCAGTGTTATGTCCATTATTCCTATTCTGAACATTCCGAGTTTAAACCGTTATCACAACGTCAAAGTAGAAGAATGTGAAAAGGTCATGCATTTTTTGAATTTCATAAATATCATCACAGGCTGTTTCAAATTTTGTGTCGAAAACTGTGATCGAAAATTGGCCATAACTTCTGTTTTTCAAATTAGAACCCTATTTTTTTATGATTGCGTTGGATTCTGCGGAGAAAAATATTGATAGCACCCTCAGATGTTCTTGATCCTAAATTCAGTAATTGCCGAGATATTTGAGCTTTTCTGGATTTATGTTGTACGTAGAGTCAAATTCATCGAACCTGAAGAGATTCGATGAATATTCTTGTAAAACCATAGTAACAATTATGTCACCCGTGAATTATTAATGGGATCATTAATTTTCTATGGTCACAGAATATTCTCATGCCAACAGATTCGATGACTATTCTTATGAAACCATAGTAAAATCGAGAAGTAAGGTTAAGGCCTAAAATGAGAGCTGTCACTTGTGAATTATTAATGGGACTATTCCACTCACTTCAAAAACTGACCAATCACAGTCCAAAGACAGCTCGTATTATCGCGATAATACCAACTGTCTCTGAATTTTGATTGGCCTGACAGCTTCGGTGTTTTCAACGATTCAACCAATAGAACTATAAGTTCTATGATGTGATGGAACTATGGAAACGGTTTGACAACTAATAAATATAAATTGTAGACGTCAACATGAGTCGCTTCGAGTACTTTTGGCGTGAGTACGAACGGCAATTTTGATTGGACCAAAAATCGATTTATAAGCAAAAATAAAGCGAAAGTAAGAACTAATCGACCTCTTTACACTTGATAACGAAGTTTTTTTTAGGTAACTGGCTGTTTAGAAATATTTCAAACGAAATTCCGGTCCCCCAGAAGTTTGGTTAGTTGCGGTATCGTTTTTGGTGCTCAAAATTTATTTGGAGTGTGTAAATGGACAAAAAAAGCTTTCTTATACGATCTTCTAACGAAAGCGACCGGAAAATATTGTTCAGGTAGGATTTTCGAGGAATAATGAGGAAAGAACTTGCAGAATGAAATTGCACGATTTTCGTAAGTACCTAAACGGGTTCTGGATGGCCATCATAGGTCTCTAAATAATAATTGTTGATCGTTTTCACGTTTCAGAAAAAATAACACGTCGAAAAAGATGAAAAAAAAAGAAGAAATATGACTATATTGCATTCAACGGTAGTTGAATTCAGATTCCGATGAATTGAAATGTGTCACTGGAGCTTTCATTCCTATCAATCCTTTGCCGAAAGTAGAAATAGGCTATATTGAACCAGAATACATCGGTTTTTTCCATATTTCAGGAGTTTGTGTCTTATTTTAGAACAGGTGAATGATAAATGTGAAGCATATGTTTGACCTATTCCATATTATTTGTACAAACCTAATGTGGTAGTAATGTATGAATATTTTTTAAAGTAATAAATTACTATACAGTCAGAATAATTCACTCATTGTTCATAAGATCAAATAAATGAAATGTATATCTATAAAGCTTTCAGGAATTGACATTCTTGCTTATTAATTCATAACCAAAATTAACCAAAACTCAATTACTATTGAATTGAAATTATTAGTTTCTCTGTAAACAAATTCGTTAATTTAGTTATTTTGTTCATTTTCTTTGTGATGAATCAATAAAACTGGTATTTATTCGAAATAAGGGAATATTAGAAATAGAAATGTTATGCACCCTCACAATCATATCACATACAATATCATGATGAGCACAAAGCACATCGATAAATCTTTACAATCATAAATACAAAAAATTTCTGTTGTATTCTCCAAAATAAAATATTCATTCTGAGAAATACGCTAAGAATGTAGAAAGAGCAACATGGGGTTGACTTGGAACATAAAAATATTTTGAAAAACGTCATAACTTCGATACAGAGTGGAATGTGTCAAATTTCCAAGGCCAGAGTTGTGATTTTATAATTGTGAATGGGGTATGTAGGTTTGTTTTCGGTCTTTCGCTTTGGTTACCAAACCTTCATTTCATATTTCACGTCTTTATCGCTTCCTACAGTTCCAAGAATCAATAAAAGTCAAACTGTCCTATATACAGTTTATTTACAGAGTTAATTCTACACAATTATCTACACTTGTGGATTATACGTCTTTCACTCATAACTTTTGACAAACACACGTTTAGATACGATTCATCCGCATTTACCGAACTTCGTGAAATAGAAAACGTCTATACGCCGAACAAAAAATGAATTGATCTTGTACCGACGATATGGTACCGTCTTGAAGATCTAATTCCGTCTTTAATGGCAATAACTTCCTCCGTCTTAACTCTCTACCGACTCCCGTAGGAACTCTGTTCTCCCCGAGTAACAATTAACTGCGTTCCCAACTGACAACTGCCTGACCTCACTACCCCGATTATCTGCATTTGAGAAAAGAGGTGATATTCCTTGTACTACTTGAGCCAATTGAATGAGCAAGAGCCAAGTGCATCTTTGAGCATCATCAATTACCCTATTCACCTTGGGATGACAATAAATCACTTGCGTCTAAATTGGCCCATTTATCTTATTCCACAAACTGGTTAAACTGCTACATCTCAAATTACACTTCTTTTCAACTATAAGATAAAAGTTTCACATTCAGGACTCGAAAGCTTATACATGGAAGTCATCAAATGCGAAGCAAAAATTTCACGTCCTATTGATGAAATACAGCCAAATTTATTCGAAAAAAAGAAGATTGGGTTGAGATTTGAAATTTTTAAATTGTATCATATGCTATTGGAAAATTTATCAGCTCAGCTTCAGAAGAACAACCTAGGGATAAGTGGTTATGTACAGCCTATGCAGGCATGTCATCTGAAAAACAAAGACTTTTTCAACATAATGAAAAGATTTTATTTGGACCTAATTTGTCGGTTGGGAAAATAACATGCCACAACCATTCTTCTCTTGTCCATCATTCACAAAGAAATTGTGATACATTGTTATTACTGACGATACTGGGGATCTCATGAATATTTTCGAATTAGGTTTTCCCAGATTGATGTGTCAGAGTGAAAATGAAATATGCTTGAATAATAATATTGACGCTTCCGACTATGAATCGATATTCTGAAGACTTTTCAATGTGCATACCACGATTCGAACTCTCAAAATTATCAAATATTTACGGGAAAGTGAAATGGCAAAAATGAACGGCAATATACAGGAGAAATTCTCTAAGCCGCTCATTTGTAGTATAAATCGACCTTTGATGTTTTAGAACCTTCGAAAGGCAAGTGATTCACGCTGTTGTTCTTTTGAGTCGGAAGGACTATTATTTCTCAAATGGAGGACTCAACTTAATGATATATTCCATTTTCTGTCGGAATACGATGATGGGAAGTGAATGAACAATGAAGATTTATGTGGGAAATGTTTGTTCTTACGACTTACGAGGAAAATAGGTATTTTCGTTTGAGTAGGATGTACTTAATTTTTATTCTTTCATTGAAACCAATATTATAGTTTCATCGAAAGGATAATAAAATGGATCAATATCGTGGCTAGAATATGTTTGTCCACGTACGCTCGTAGAAGCGTTACTAATGCATGCTTTTTGTCAAGCATTATGACGTCCATTAATCTCAGGTGATTTATTCCTGGCGTATGAAAATTTCATGTGACAACCTCAATACAGGATGTTTCATAACTGGATGCATCGATATACAGGGTGTCCCACGGTCGAGTGCCTATTAGACGTTTCTGGAGAACTGGACATATTTGAAATCCGAAAATTGGGATTATGATATTGTTGGAAATTCTCTACAGACCTAAAATATTTTCGGAGCCTGAGCACTTCCGGTTATACCAGGAGTGGAAATAAATTTGTTCAAAAAATTTTTTTTTCAATATTTTCATTTCTGATATGATTGAGTATTCAATGCTGAATACATTTCTGTTGAAATCATTGTATTCATTCGAATAGTTTTCAAAATATCGAAAAAAACCTGAAAAAATGTCAAATATTCATAGTCAGTGTTATGTCCATTATTCCTATTCTGAACATTCCGAGTTTAAACCGTTATCACAACGTCAAAGTAGAAGAATGTGAAAAGGTCATGCATTTTTTGAATTTCATAAATATCATCACAGGCTGTTTCAAATTTTGTGTCGAAAACTGTGATCGAAAATTGGCCATAACTTCTGTTTTTCAAATTAGAACCCTATTTTTTTATGATTGCGTTGGATTCTGCGGAGAAAAATATTGATAGCACCCTCAGATGTTCTTGATCCTAAATTCAGTAATTGCCGAGATATTTGAGCTTTTCTGGATTTATGTTGTACGTAGAGTCAAATTCATCGAACCTGAAGAGATTCGATGAATATTCTTGTAAAACCATAGTAACAATTATGTCACCCGTGAATTATTAATGGGATCATTAATTTTCTATGGTCACAGAATATTCTCATGCCAACAGATTCGATGACTATTCTTATGAAACCATAGTAAAATCGAGAAGTAAGGTTAAGGCCTAAAATGAGAGCTGTCACTTGTGAATTATTAATGGGACTATTCCACTCACTTCAAAAACTGACCAATCACAGTCCAAAGACAGCTCGTATTATCGCGATAATACCAACTGTCTCTGAATTTTGATTGGCCTGACAGCTTCGGTGTTTTCAACGATTCAACCAATAGAACTATAAGTTCTATGATGTGATGGAACTATGGAAACGGTTTGACAACTAATAAATATAAATTGTAGACGTCAACATGAGTCGCTTCGAGTACTTTTGGCGTGAGTACGAACGGCAATTTTGATTGGACCAAAAATCGATTTATAAGCAAAAATAAAGCGAAAGTAAGAACTAATCGACCTCTTTACACTTGATAACGAAGTTTTTTTTAGGTAACTGGCTGTTTAGAAATATTTCAAACGAAATTCCGGTCCCCCAGAAGTTTGGTTAGTTGCGGTATCGTTTTTGGTGCTCAAAATTTATTTGGAGTGTGTAAATGGACAAAAAAAGCTTTCTTATACGATCTTCTAACGAAAGCGACCGGAAAATATTGTTCAGGTAGGATTTTCGAGGAATAATGAGGAAAGAACTTGCAGAATGAAATTGCACGATTTTCGTAAGTACCTAAACGGGTTCTGGATGGCCATCATAGGTCTCTAAATAATAATTGTTGATCGTTTTCACGTTTCAGAAAAAATAACACGTCGAAAAAGATGAAAAAAAAAGAAGAAATATGACTATATTGCATTCAACGGTAGTTGAATTCAGATTCCGATGAATTGAAATGTGTCACTGGAGCTTTCATTCCTATCAATCCTTTGCCGAAAGTAGAAATAGGCTATATTGAACCAGAATACATCGGTTTTTTCCATATTTCAGGAGTTTGTGTCTTATTTTAGAACAGGTGAATGATAAATGTGAAGCATATGTTTGACCTATTCCATATTATTTGTACAAACCTAATGTGGTAGTAATGTATGAATATTTTTCAAAGTAATAAATTACTATACAGTCAGAATAATTCACTCATTGTTCATAAGATCAAATAAATGAAATGTATATCTATAAAGCTTTCAGGAATTGACATTCTTGCTTATTAATTCATAACCAAAATTAACCAAAACTCAATTACTATTGAATTGAAATTATTAGTTTCTCTGTAAACAAATTCGTTAATTTAGTTATTTTGTTCATTTTCTTTGTGATGAATCAATAAAACTGGTATTTATTCGAAATAAGGGAATATCAGAAATAGAAATGTTATGCACCCTCACAATCATATCACATACAATATCATGATGAGCACAAAGCACATCGATAAATCTTTACAATCATAAATACAAAAAATTTCTGTTGTATTCTCCAAAATAAAATATTCATTCTGAGAAATACGCTAAGAATGTAGAAAGAGCAACATGGGGTTGACTTGGAACATAAAAATATTTTGAAAAACGTCATAACTTCGATACAGAGTGGAATGTGTCAAATTTCCAAGGCCAGAGTTGTGATTTTATAATTGTGAATGGGGTATGTAGGTTTGTTTTCGGTCTTTCGCTTTGGTTACCAAACCTTCATTTCATATTTCACGTCTTTATCGCTTCCTACAGTTCCAAGAATCAATAAAAGTCAAACTGTCCTATATACAGTTTATTTACAGAGTTAATTCTACACAATTATCTACACTTGTGGATTATACGTCTTTCACTCATAACTTTTGACAAACACACGTTTAGATACGATTCATCCGCATTTACCGAACTTCGTGAAATAGAAAACGTCTATACGCCGAACAAAAAATGAATTGATCTTGTACCGACGATATGGTACCGTCTTGAAGATCTAATTCCGTCTTTAATGGCAATAACTTCCTCCGTCTTAACTCTCTACCGACTCCCGTAGGAACTCTGTTCTCCCCGAGTAACAATTAACTGCGTTCCCAACTGACAACTGCCTGACCTCACTACCCCGATTATCTGCATTTGAGAAAAGAGGTGATATTCCTTGTACTACTTGAGCCAATTGAATGAGCAAGAGCCAAGTGCATCTTTGAGCATCATCAATTACCCTATTCACCTTGGGATGACAATAAATCACTTGCGTCTAAATTGGCCCATTTATCTTATTCCACAAACTGGTTAAACTGCTACATCTCAAATTACACTTCTTTTCAACTATAAGATAAAAGTTTCACATTCAGGACTCGAAAGCTTATACATGGAAGTCATCAAATGCGAAGCAAAAATTTCACGTCCTATTGATGAAATACAGCCAAATTTATTCGAAAAAAAGAAGATTGGGTTGAGATTTGAAATTTTTAAATTGTATCATATGCTATTGGAAAATTTATCAGCTCAGCTTCAGAAGAACAACCTAGGGATAAGTGGTTATGTACAGCCTATGCAGGCATGTCATCTGAAAAACAAAGACTTTTTCAACATAATGAAAAGATTTTATTTGGACCTAATTTGTCGGTTGGGAAAATAACATGCCACAACCATTCTTCTCTTGTCCATCATTCACAAAGAAATTGTGATACATTGTTATTACTGACGATACTGGGGATCTCATGAATATTTTCGAATTAGGTTTTCCCAGATTGATGGGAAAATGTGACGACGTCATTGAGAATTAGCGTTTGTGCGAGTGAAGAGGGTGGAATTTTGATGTTTCGAACGTGACACATTAGGGTGAATTTCGTTGTATTCGAATCTTTAGGGGTTGAGGACAACATTTGGGCGCGCGTTAATTACATCAGAGAATCAGAATTCAGAAGGCAGCATTGTTAAAGGTGTGACAGCGAATTGAAATGCTGATTGAACTCCAGTTTAGGACATTTCGAGATTTTACATTGTCTTTACGAAAATAGAATGGTAGGTTTTCCGAAAAATGGGTGATATTTTGACATTAAAAGAAAACTGCCATTTGAATGTCGCCTTTTTTCTGAAGTTTGGTTCTTTGCATATGCTTCATAAATGTTTTTATTCTGAAATGAAGTCAGTTTATCAACGGCTTCGATTTGAAACGAGTTTTCTGAAAATGCCAAGACGTGAATTAACAAACGCTGAGGCTAATAGGGCTATCGGAATGCTACAGACTGGTCTAATTCAGGTTGTTGTAGCGCAAAGCCTCCAAGTCAGCCAAAGTGTGATATCTCGACTTTGGAATAGGTTCAGGGAGACAGGTTCCGTGCTGGAAAGACCAAGGCTTAGTGGGCGAAGAAAAAATAACAGCTGCTCAGGATCGTTTCATCACCGTTTCGGCGAGAAGAAACCCCACATCTATACGTGTAGAAAGCTACGGAATACTCTTCAAAATGCAGATGGGGTCCAAGTTTCCATCGAAACCATCAGACGACGTTTGAGAGAGGTGAATCTAGGTTCTAGACGTCCATTAAGAGGAGTTCCATTAACACGTGACCATAAGCTTAAAAAACTGGAATGGGCAAGGCAACATATCAATTGGAACGATCAATGGCGTAGTGTCCTTTCCACTGATGAATCCAGATATGAACGATTTTCAGATTCTCGAAGAATGAGGTTATGGAAAATCCCACGCATACCCCGTAATCGTCGCTATGTACAAGAAGACCATCCAATCCGAGGGGGTAGTGTTATGGTATGGGCCGGGATATGTTTCAACGAGCGAACAGATCTACACATTTGTCCTGGGAATATGACCGCCTTACACTTTAGAGAGCATGCCATTGAGAATGTTGTGCCAAATTTTCACGCTACTATTGATGAAACTTTTCAATTTCTAGATGATAACGCTAGATCGCACCGTGCAGCCATAGTTGAGAATGCGCGCGAGGAGCTTGGTATTCCACATTTACCAATACCTCCGCACTCACCAGATTTGAATTGCATAGATCATGCATGGGATATGCTCCAAAGGAGATTAGATGAGCATAAACCTACCCCAGAATCCTTAAATGATCTAAGAGAGTTTCTTCCCCGTTTTCTTCCGTTTCTTCCCCCGATTTTCCTTAACCACCCTGTATACGCTGCAGACCTATATGAATTTTCATCACAAAAATCTTATTTTAACTGTTTCTTTTTGCAATTAAAGTCAATATCCCTAACTCATGTGGGGCAGTTTAACTTCAATGCGTTCTTTAAGCGTGTATCGCTCCATTTTATTGATGGCGTTGTTTCTACTTGTCGAATGTCAGAAAATAACAGCATCAAAAGTGACATTTGCCGAAATGGCGGGCTTTTCAAAATAATACCTCTCATTGGAAAACCTTTCAGAATACAGATCACCGAGCAATAGAATCACCAAATATGCTTTCCTGTGCCGCTATTTCAGGTGTATATCACAAAAATAAAAACAAAATAACATTGGCTGGCTATTCAATATTACTTTTATTAAGAAATAGATTTCCAGAAGCAGGTGGAAAATATGGAATATTCTAATACAGCCCTGGATGGACCCTATACAGGGTCTTTCACGAGGAACCTCACCCATATTTATACGGGAAACTACTGAACGTATTTTCATGAAATTCAGCACTTATAAGTATTTCACGATGCTGATGAAATCTAAAATATTTTCAAGGCATGAGCACCTCCGGTTTTTCCGGAAATGACGTCAACTTCCGTTTTTCAAATTAGAACACCATTTTTTTATTGCAGAAATAGATTCCTTAGAAAATTTCAAGTAATTTTGATGTAACATTTTTCAGTTTTGGTTGGAAAATTCTCTCTGAGCGGGAAAATTCGAAAAAAAAAATCGAAAAAAAAGCTCCGCTGAAACAAGAATTACTTGGAGGTTTTTGGGTGGAAAATTTTCATTTTTGAGATTTTTCAAGATGTAAGATTGATGTATCCACTTTAAAAATCGAAATCGCGATTCATGATACAGGGGGTGAAAAAATAGCTTTCAAAGTTAGGGATGACAAAATCGTGAAAAATCAATTTTTTCAAATTAGAACCCCATTTTTTTATGGCAGATATTGAATCTACGTTAAAAAATAATGTGAGTGTATGCATCACACCCTTGCCCTAAAGTGGATATTAACTACTCAGAAAATATCCATTTTAGGGCAAGGGTGTGATGCATACACTCACATTATTTTTTAACGTAGATTCAATATCTGCCATAAAAAATGGGGTTCTAATTTGAAAAAATTGATTTTTCACGATTTTGTCATCTTTAACTTTGAAAGCGATTTTTTCACCCCCTGTATCATGAATCGCGATTTCGATTTATAAAGTGGATACATCAATCTTACATCTTGAAAAATCCCAAAAATGAAAATTTTCCATCCAAAAACCTCGAAGTTATTCTTGTTTCAGCGGAGCTCTATTTTCGATTTTTTTTTCGAATTTTCCCGCTCAGAGAGAATTTTCCAACCAAAACTGAAAAATGTTACATCAAAATAACTTGAAATTTTCTAAGGAATCTATTTCTGCAATAAAAAAATGGTGTTCTAATTTGAAAAACGGAAGTTGACGTCATTTCCGGAAAAACCGGAGGTGTTCATGCCTTGAAAATATTTTAGATTTCATCAGCATCGTGAAATACTTATAAGTGCTGAATTTCATGAAAATACGTTCAGTAGTTTCCCGTATAAATATGGGTGAGGTTCCTCGTGAAAGACCCTGTATAGAGTTTGAACACGTGCCTATGTTTGCAATTACTTAGTTTCATTGGAATCCGTTACAAACTACTTTGGGAGCGAAAGTTGTAATCGCATTCAATATTTGAGTATTCAATACCCGGCAGATTATAGTCCCCTCAGTAGCTACTATGTGTCTCCACTTATGGCCAAAAATTTTAGCTTCAATTCGTCAAGGTATATTTGAACTGAATGACTAAACCTAATTTTTGAAGCTTATTTAGGTTTGACGTTTTTTGGATGACTTGAAATCATTTGCTCAACGTTTGAGGGATAAAAAATGAGAAAGAATTCGAGGGAAAACAGCGCTCGAAACAACGCAGCACCTTTCTCACAATTGCAGGTTATATATCCCCATTTTCCCCATGTTTGTTTCGAAAATTACGGCTACGTTCCATTCCTGCTATCGCAGGAAAGCGGCGTGTTATGGGACGCCTATTTATAACTTTTCCAGATAGACCTTTTCACTTCGTGCATTCCAGCACCATTTCGCTGTTTTCGCGGGCCCTAGTCCGTGTTTGGGCCCTTGTTTCGGCTGGAAACGGTTTTGCATGTTCGAGATAAGCGGGAAAACGTCTTCCAGTTCGACGGAATTGGCTATCTGCCTTATCTAGATCGCTGGATGGATAATAGGCTTTCGTTAAATTATTTTATGTTCGGGAAAGATTCAGGATCGATACTAAATCGGGGATAAAGGTTCAAGTGAAGATCGATTGGGATTTACGGAGTGAGTCACTGGTGACGGGATTAGCTACAGAATTAACTGATCCAGAAAAGATGAGGGACATACTATGCCGAAAATTATTTCCAAAACATAAATCTCATAAAATCATCTTTCAAATAGAAGAAAAAATTTGGCTTCAATCTCGATTTAATAGCGATTTATGTAACAAGTACATAAATTAGGTCTTTATGGACGAGTCCAAAAGTTTATGGCAGAGCAAACTTGTCAAACAGCTCAAATTTTTCCACCAATTTCTGTATTACGGTTCGACAAAGTGCTTCACGACGACCCAAAAATGTTCGAGTTTTACGAACCGTCTCTGCCAAATTTCGACCCTTTTCTAGTGAATTTTAATAATTTCAATGCGTTGTTGAAACGTGTATCGTTCCATTTTTATAAATGGCCTAGTTTTACTTGACAAATGTCAAGAAATGACATCTTAAAAAGTGACATCTACCAAAATACCTGGCTATTCAAAATATCACCTCTTATTGGAATAGCTATTTATGTAACAAGTACATAAATTAGGTATTTATGGACGAGTCCAAAAGTTTATGGCAGAGCGAGCGAGGCCAATAATTTGGGCAAGTCCATAAGTCTAATTATGTACGAGTTGCATACAATGCTTTATGTTTGACTGCAATGCAGAAATTTTATTTTCTGAAACGGCAATTGATATATTCGTCGCTTTATTACAAAAAACATTAAGTGTGCCTTTGCTTTTCTTACCTTACTAATCATCAACGACCTTAGCAACCTCACTGAACAAAGTTGTTTACTTCGGTAATTCTGTGACAAACGTCATAATAATCCAAAAAATGCATAGTTCGGGAGAGGAAAGCGTAAAAAATTTAGCCGCAAGTGCCAAAGGATCTCTCCTACCCACTAAAAGTGTTCATGAAAATTTGTATGCGGCCTATAACAAGTGGTGTGAAACGAAGAAAATTGCAAAATCGAGGGAAGACTGTGACAGTTGAGTCCAATAAAGTGGTGTCCAATAAAGAAGTCAGTTATGGACGCTAAACGAATTCATGAATCAAGTGTTTATGAAGCAGTCGAACATAATAGTACGCATTGTTTACCGGGTAGGAAAAGCCTTACATTCCTGGACGATCGTGAAGATTGCTAAGTCGAGGCGTAAGCCGAGACATAGTCCAGGAATGTGGCTTTTCCTACGAGGTTAACATAATATTTTTCCACAAAGAAAATCGCGAATTGTTCGATTCATAAATAAATGGAGCTTTGAAATCCGGAATGGCATTGGTTGCGTTATTTTGGACACGTATTAATGCTAAATTGTCAAACTTGACGAATATTAATTCAATTGCTGGTCTTTTCGAAACAAAACAGTGTAGAATGATAAGTGATGATGAATTTTCCATTTCTGAAACTCCTTCAGAGCTGGTTGAGGCAGAGTGAATACTTCTTCATTAGAATTATTGCCGAAGAAGTCTAGAGATAAGTACGAATATGCTATGCACTGACAACTGTAAGGAATAGTATATTCTAAAACTAGTTGCAGAATGGACTCCTATTCCAATACGAATGCGTCGCTCGTTTTCGAACGCATGAGTGTTGGAATTGCATTCTGCAACGAGTATTAGACGATATTTTCTCTATTTCAGTTAAATTTCGTTGAAATTCAATGAAAAATTCAGATTATACATCCTAGTGACTTTTGTATTGTATCTTGGCAGTTGGTTCACTGACGAAAATTGACATTTCCAACTTGACGTGTGTTGAAAATTGATAGGATCGGCAGTCATTGTTGACAACCACGAAACGAAAAATATTACTAAAAACAGTGCTGTAATGAATTCATTACAGCACTGTTTTTAGTACTGTAATGAACTCATTACGATACTGAAATAGAGAAATATCATTTCCTTACAGTAAGGAAATGAATATTTCCTAACAGTTGGGAAATCTTGACTTTTTCTATGACAAATTCTGTTAGGAATGTCAAAATTGGTCATAGAAAAAGTCAAGATTTCCTAACTGTTAGGAAATATTTATTTCCTTACTGTGAGGAAATTAAATTTTCTTACAGTTGGTTCGACATATGCATAAACGAACTTTTCTCATGATTCCTTCGGCACTTATTCTAAAGAAGCAGTATTTTCACTGCATTAACCAGCTCTGGAGGAGTTCCAGAAATAGCAAATTCATCATCACTTATCATTTTACACTGTTTTAAATTCGAAAACACCAGCAATTAAATTAATTATATGCGTCAACTCTGACAATTCAACATGAGTACGTTTCCATAGTAACTCAGGGCCCCCGCTACCATGTGTGCAAAGTGTGCGATGCACACGGGCGCCATCCTTTTAGGGGCGCCAAAATCCTGGGTCAAAAATCGCAATAAAATTTTCGCGAAAAAAAAAACAAAAATTAATGCTAAAATAAAAATGCTTGTATTTGATGCGTCTCTGTAAACGTTCTTCAACGCACAGGTTCGCTTTTTTCGGACTGGACGTCGAACGCCGCATCCACGCCGTCAATCTCGTTTCTACGAATTTATCCAACCAATGTAGTTGTTCTCATTACTATACATATGATACTGACCCGTTAAGTATTTTACAATATATATTTGAAAACAATTTGATCTCGACCCTTTTAAACCTGAGCATTTCACTAAGAATTCTTCTGGCATTGCCTGTATCTGTAGCTTCTGGCGAACGATCTTTCTCAAGTTAAAAATCATTAAAAATTATTTAAGATCGACAATGCTTCAAGAAATATTGTCTGGACTAGCAATATTAGCAATTGCACAAGAAATTCTTGATGGTATCAATTTAAGCGATGTAATTGATGAATTTGCAACAGCCAAGTCTAGGAAAATATTGCTATTATAATAGCTATTTTTATTTTTCTACTGTACCTAGCTTTCATTTTTGATTTCATGAGGAAGTTAACTGGGTATTTTTTAAAGAAGTACCTGCATATTTTTCAAAATACCTAAGTATAAGTAGAAAGTGATACCTATGACTAGAGTGTAACAGCCAAATGGAATAAATTCGATAACGAATAAATGAGGGCGTGTTGGGAAAAACGCTCGGACACGTCGATTTGTAATTTCAAATGCGCATATTTTTCAAGAATATAATATTATATAGGTTGTTCCATGTGACCGTGGCCAATACCAACTTTCTTATTTCAAATGCAACCACCTGTATATTATTTATTTCTTGGATTCTTCAGAAAATTTCAGACACAATTCATGCACAATGTCCTATACCTATCTTTAACTATTTCGTGTTGAGTGTTTTCAGATTTATTGCAAAAATCAACGTTTTAAATAAAAATTATTTTATTTCATGAATTCGATATACACTTGAAACCTAATAAGTAACACTGATTATTTCTTAATTATTAAAAGAAAAACAACAAAAAATAAATGTCAATGTAGGAAATGTTCAAAATGCTCGCCGCTAACGTCTTAGCAACACGCTAATCTGGTGTAGAGTTTTCTTCTAACGTTACTCAACATTTCTTCTCAGTAATGGTTTCTGCTCACTTTCTTCATATCAAGAGGTTAATGGGAAATAAGTATTGAGTGTATAGAATTTGTGAAATAAAATAATTTTGATTCGAAATATTAATTTTTGTAAAAAATCTTAAAACACTTAATATTTCCGAAAAAGTTGAACATAGGTTAAGGACATTGTACATGAATTATGTCTAGAATTTTCTGAAGAATCCAAAAAATAAATAATATACAGGGGGTTGCATTTGAAATAAGTTGGTATTGGCCACGGTCGCATGGAACACCCTATATAATTTTATTTTCTTGAAAAATATGCGCATTTAAAATTACAAATCGACGTGTCCGAGCGTTTTTCCTAACACCCCCTCATTTATTCGTTATCGAATTTAATCCATTTGGCTGTTACACTCTGTATGTATACATTAGCCAATATTTCTGTTTTGTGTTCCTTAAAGATGTGATTTTTAGTTTTTGGTTATTTTTATAGTATTTATCAACAGAGTGTCTGTACCCTACTAGTCAAGGAAATACTTCAAAGTGGTTGTGACCAAGAATTTATTTCGAGTTATTTATTTCGTTATGATTTTATTCTGTTTTTTTGTGTTTCGTTTGTTTTGTACTTCAGTCTACAAAGAAATATCTAATTTTTGACTTCTAAAGTTCAGTTTTTCGATTAATTTTAAGCACCTATAGCTACCTACCCACCTAATAAATAAAAAAATCCAAAATGCTTTAAGGGGCGCCAAAATTCTTTTTTGCACACAGGCGCCAGAAGCCCTTGCGGGGGCCCTGAGTAACGTAACCAATTTCAATACGAATTTCGAAGCATAATTTATTTATGAATTGAATAATTCGCGATTTCATCAAAATTAATTGGAATCTGTCGAATTTTAAACGATTTGCGGAAAAATAGTATGTTCACCTCGTAGGAAAAGACACATTCCTGGACTCTGTGTTGCCAAGTCTCGGCTTGCGCCTCGACTTAGCAATTTTCACAATCGTCCAGGAATGTTACGCTTTTCCTACCCGGTAAACAATGTACTATTATTTCAGTTTGAAGTTCCATTACTCTAAAAAACACCCGATATATAATTGAATGGGCCAGGACATAACATTGAAAAACTGCGTTTTAATGGCTCAAATAGATTGTACTATAATTGTACTGAGTTGTTTTATTTGAATAGTCCTTCCAACCTGCAGTTCTTTCGACCCATAAACTCCAATCAAAAAGGCATTACCGAAAATAGAAATTCATTCCTATTCCTCATCTGAAGTAACGGTAATGGTACATCCTCCCTATTCCGAACACAATGTGTCAACACTTCGAGAAAAATGGTCCAAATGCATCAGCAAAGTGCAGTTTTGTTGGAAACCGCTTCGAAATGAGTACACACTACATTTAATGTTATCTAGGACTGGAGAATAATCTGTGGACGGCGGTTGCGACCGAAAACAATTGCTGCATGATATCCCGAACCGAAGCTCTTTCCGGTTATCGTAAAAACTGTCTAGTATAGCACGTCTGGTTGGAAAATTCGTTAGGAAAAGGACAAAACGTTGAAAAGCGCTCCTTGAAAATTATTTCTACGCTTTCCGCGTGAAATGTGGGAGTCAGGTGCTGGGGATGCTTTCTGACTGCATTTCGCATGAGATGTGGTCGTTGACTTTAAATGTGCAAATCTCCTGCGGAATTTATAATTTCGTCCACTAGCATCCCGTCCTTGTGGTTGAAAAATGTGAAGAATATTCCTAAGCAACCACAATACGACGATTTTAATGGTCCTATTGAATATTTCCTGAACTCTCAATAAAATAAAGGACCCCGCACACTTACTTAGGAAAAGCGGGTCCAGTGAATTTTCCCCATTTTTACATATTATGTTTATATCAACCTCAAGAACAATATATCAGATTTTCACGAAGGTCTTACATTCGGTTTGTTCTATAGGGCGTTCCAAAATTGCAGCTACGGAAAAATGAATCTTTAAATTTTGATGATAATTCTTCTAATTTTCAGAATTTCAACATGGTGCCCTGGGTTCTGAATAACAAGATATCACAGATATCCAAACACCGCCACCACGTTAAGTTTCGTTATACAGGCTGTTCCATGAAGCTGTATAAGTAACTGAATGTAACTTTGTTATTGACTTTGGGACCACCCTGAGTTTCTCAAAATATGATACCATGATGTATGTCCACCTCTGTAGGAAGTTTCATTAATGTACAAAGAACAGTTGCAGAATTATTCAGGTCTAAATTCGGATTTCATACAATTTTTCTTTAAAACTTATCTGTAGTTGAGATTGCTGTGAAGGAATATAGGTTTTCATTCAGTATAATTATTATGATAGGTATTGACGGTCGGTCCAAAGGTGTTTTCATTCAGGAATGTACAGGATGGACATAATTCGGTGTCACTAATCTCCTCATTTCGCTATCTCAAAATCTGTTTATATAGAAAAACAGTATTATCATTCCAGGTTGTTGTATCTTTGAGCACTCTAAGGATGCATATTTTTTTAAATATTATACCATGAAAGTATGTCGACCTTTGTAAAAAATTTCACTCGTGTATGAATAATTTAAAGATTGTTGCCAAATCATTCAGGTTTTAGTTCAATATACACCATCACTTGAAATAATAATTATCAACAATTTACATAAAAATGTATTAGCACAAAATATGAAATCTGTTAATTCAAATCTTAAAATAGGGTTATTAACACGACTGATTAAACAATTGATAGATTTAACAGTTGAAAGACTGAAGATTTTAGCTTTATATTTGTTACACCACTATATAATCTAGGACAGTTACTAAAAAAAGTCATGGAATAATCACTCCTGCATTCAAGATAGAATTCAAGAGTTGAGTAGAGGGGTACTTAATATTTCGCATATGTCGTGCGTATCCAAGAAACCAGAGTACGCTTGTTATGTGAGAACATGTCCTCAGGGTTCTGTCTCCAGTAATGGTGTATATTGAACTAAAACCTGAATGATTTGGCAACAATCTTTCAATTATTTATACACGAGTGACATTTTTCACAAAGGTCGACATACTTTTATGGTAAAATATTCAAAAAAATATGCATCCCTAGAGTGCTCAAAGATACAACCTGGAATGATAATACTGTTTTTCTATATAAACAGATTTTGAGATAGCGAAATGAGGAGATTAGTGACACCGAATTATGTCCATCCTGTACATTCCTGAATAAAAACACCTTTGGACCGCGACCGTCAAAAGCTATCATAATAATTATACTGAATGAAAACCTATATTCCTTGACAGCAATCTCAACTACAGATAAGTTTTAAAGAAAAATTGTATGAAATCCGAATTTGAACCTGAATAATTTTGCAACTGTTCTTTGTACATTAATGAAACTTCCTACAGAGGTGGACATACATCATGGTATCATATTTTGAAAAACTCAGGGTGGTCCCAAAGTCACTAACAAAGTTACATTCAGTCACTTATACAGCTTCATGGAACAGCCTATATAACGAAACTCAACGTGGTGGGCGGTGTTTGGATATCTGTGGATATCTTGTTATTCAGAACCCAAGGAATCATGATGAAATTCTGAAAATTAGAAGAATTATCATCAAAATTTAAAGATTCAGTTTACCGTAGCTGCAATTTTGGAACGCCCTATAGAACAAACCTGATGTAAGACCTTCGTGAAAATCTGATATATTGTTTTTAAGGTTGATATAAAAATAATAAGTAAAAATGGAGTAAATTCACTGGACCCGCTTTTCCTAAGTAAGTGTGCGGGGTCCTTTCTGCCTGTTCAACAGAAACAACCTTCGAGGGCACATCTATAAGTGAGCTAAGGAACCATTCCAAACCAACTGCCGTAAGAAATCCTAACTAATAGAATTTTCGATGTGTGGAATGGCTTGCCGGGATCGGTGGTACATGCTGAAACTGTCAACGAATTCAAGAATGTATACCATCGATGGAGAGGGGACAATGCTGCTGTCGATTGATATGCTTAAATTTTTTTTTCAATATTCCAGAAATTACTAATTTAATTCAATTTGTTTTTCGATGCTAGTGAAATGTGTTTTTTTTGACCAATGTATTGAGTTTATAGGTTTAACCAAAATAGTTTTCTTGGACTCACAGACTTCCAGGACTCTCTACTTTTGTCTATTCGTCCAAAAAACCCTATTCTCCGGACTTGTTACGTAAATAACTATTTTTTGGAAACTTTTGTTACTGTATTCCTTATCACTTTCCTTCTTTTGACATCGTGTCAAAGTTCTTCTCAGTATTTACTCTTTGAATCTTAACATCACTAGATGCTTTCCAAGATATTCTGGGTATAGCCTCATGGGGCACCTTATTGATTACAAGATGTAGAGGTGTGGGATCTGTCTTGACATCAAGCGCAAGTGCACGTGGGAGATAGGTACTTTCATTACTTTTATATTCAGCTCATTTGGTTCCACACTAAAAAGCTTTTTCTGCTTTCGTAAGACTTCCAAGTAAAACAGAACGACTTTACTCTCGAAGAGTTGATGGAATTCTAATTACAATTGCTATGTTGTTTAGGCCAGCTCCACACAGCATTACGAATCAAGCCATGTTTGCACTGCACTTTCGGATTTAGATTGAAACATTTTCAAAGGGAAATTTCGATGTGGGCACCTAAATGAAACGTTCAAAACGTTACAGATTCACTTTTCAACCATCCTTCGATATCTTCCATTGATCATCACCCACATCTATGATTCCTCAACTGGAAATTTCCCTACGAATTGAACATTCCGCATGAACCCTCGATTCTTAATCATTGCTGATTCAGTTCTCGCTCCCCATTCAGGTAAAAAGAGTGGGATGGAACACGATTCTGGCGAAGATGCTGAGAGCCGTTCCCGGAATAACGATTCTTCTTTTTCGCGATGCAGATTATGGAAATGAACGATATTGTGCGTTAAGTGAAGCGTGTTCTAGGAATTAAATGCAAGTTTCGCTCGCTGTCGGCGGAAATGTGGATTATTCACTTCACGATTTCCGTTCGGATGATGCGATTTCATTTTGGATTGTTAGTGCATCGATTCCTGTTGGAATTATATCTGGACTAGGGGCAGCTTGTAGTTTGTATGCATATATTCAACTGAGGTTCCCAGAACTGACTTTCATTATGATGAAGCAGGTTAAATTCGACAAGAATGTTTGTGGAGGTGGTTGATGAGCATCCAAAGCTATTTGTAGATACTACGAATATTCAGAGCAATTCTAGCACGATAGGGTGACGCATTATTGTCCAAAAATAGGAAATTTGGCTGATAGCAGCAAAACAAAGGTATAATATTGTCAAAGACCTGCTCCATGTAAAGCTGTGCATTCATGGTACTATCAAACTCCAACTATTCTGTACGTCCATTGAAATGGAGGCCCACATAAACAATAACTGTACCACATCTGAACGTAAGAAATTCCTGAACTGATCCGCGATTTCTGAGCACCAGAGGATGAGTCCAAACGTCGACTATCTAAAAACCGTCTGTTTTGTACCTTGATTAGTTTATCAAGGTGTTCTGTTTTTATTTTTGTAACCTGATTGTTTCACCAGGAAACTGGTCTTCTTAAAACTGCTTGTACTTGGTAGAATGCTGGTGATCCTCGTTTATCTCGATGATTAACTGATGTGACTGCACAACCGATGTGAGGGGGTATACTTAACTATAAGCACCCCATGGTAATCTTGATGATCACTGCAATAAGTTGTTATCTGTACTCAGATAACATCTGCGAAGAGTGCGAAGAAGTTGAGGAAGTGTTGAAATTTGAACGAACTCTCAACAAACAAAAAACTGTAATTGATTCTTGTTACCATAACTCAATGTTTTTTTATGACGAGTGAGAACATTTGTAAAATGTGGTTGACACAATAAAGTATCTATCTATCTATCTATCTATCTATCTATCTATCTATCTATCTATCTATCTATCTCAGGCCCAGATCTACGTTTTTTTCTGACCGGGGCAAAAATTCATGATTGCCCTCCCCCCATTTGTTTAATATGAACATAAATATGAATTCATAGAAAAAACAAAAATAAATAACACAAATGAACAATGAAAACAAAAACTAATAATAAGGGAAATATCACAAGGAAAGAAATTGGACTTTTTTCTTCACATAGCATCACGCGGCGTGATTTTCTTTCCGCGAACGCATCTATTAGCTACTCGAAATCTGTTTCGGAAGTAGTTTTGTATTCTATAGCTTAGTTCGAGAGGCCATAGAGACTTTTCTGACTCATTAAGGAACGCAAATAATTTTTTATTATTTTCATTTTGCTGAAACTGCTTTCACATCTTGCAGACGTGGTAGGCAATGTGCACTATATTCTATATAATGTCAGCTATACTGATATTATAGGGAAAGCATCTTGCCTGTGAAGAATTTGTAGCAGGTCTAATGAAGTCGATCTTTCACTTATTTCAAAAATCAACTGCATTCAAGTCTCTTCAATATTTTTGCGCTAAAAGGGTCCCATTTTCTGCAGATCCTCTTTTTGCATGTTTAAAAGGGATGGCCATTGAGGAATGAGAATTTCGTATACAGACTCTCTGCGCTTTCTAATCTTTTTTTGATTTCTGATTGTCGAAAACAACCTCAATTTCCTCGGAGAATAAACCAACTAGATCCGTTCTTGACTCATCATCGCACATTTCGTCAACCTGCTTTTTTTTCTTGGAAGCACGTTTATTTCTAAGAATTGGCTCCACATCCAATTCTCCTGAAAGAAGTGTAGCTTCCGAGATCCAGTTTTCAATAAGTTTTTCTGTCATTCCTTGCAAGATCTTCATAAGACCTTGCATGAACGTGAAATAACTATATCTCTTTTCTGAATTTCCACGTTGACCATATTGATCTCTCGCAGAATATTATCCCAAATTGTTAGGTTCAGTATGAATCTAAAATCCATCACAGCATGAAGCAAATGACCAGCTTCATACTTGTATTCTGCGACTAGTGAGGATTCTTTGATTTCTTCCACGGCCTTCACAACTCCCGGTAAATTATTGAGCAAGGCATTAACAGCTTCATGTTAAGTCCATCTAGTTTGGCTACTTCCATTAAAATTTGTTTTCGTCCACTTTTTCATAATTGTCCATCGTGTGGTTGAACTAACAAAAAACCAATACAGTTTTTGTACAACACCAAATAAATTTACTGCTTCTGAACATGATAAAGACGAATGGACACCCACAAGATTCAGAGAGTGTAGAATTCTGGATTGAACTCCTTTATATATATGCCAGCTTGTCAACTTCTAAGAAGTCAATAAAACTTTCCTTTATTTTTAGTATTATAAGTCTTTGTCTTTATCTCATATCCACACTACGTTCTCTTTAAATATCGTATAACCTGGTTCATTTGTTCTGTGAGAGATACATCTGGGGTACAGTCGAACATAATAGTGTAATAGTTGGCCTCCCTGATCTCATTAATAATGCTATTCCGAACTTTGGTGGCCATTAAATCGATCATTTCATTTTGCATATTTTTGGGGAGATAGGATGTTTGTCCTTTTTTTGAGTGGTCAAGATGGCACTTCAGAGTCGGGTCATATTTAATAATAATTTTTTTTTCCGAGAAAATCAAACTTAAAAAAATTTAACCTCTGGTTGTTTTTAGCGCCCCCTTAAGCTAGCGCCCAGGGCAAGCACCCCGCTTGCCCCACCCTAGATCCGAGCCTGATCTATCTATCAGATAACACACGCACGCACGAAATAACTATTCAAGTATTATGTATACAATTATAAACTCTACCTTCTGTATGAAAATGTATAGCAAGGAAGAAATATGATCAGTTGTGATTTACAAAAAAGGTTCATTTCCTCAGAGAAAACGGTCACGAAATTTTTGATCCTCCTAAACTGGAGTTGAGATTGGACCATATTTGTCGATGAAGATGATCGTTATGCTGGAACACTATTTTTGACCAGAACTAAAACAAGACGGTTCAGCATACCACAACATTCAATAAACGAGTATTCTGAAGACATTTAATCATCTTACACAAGATATTCAATGCCCAAGTCTTGTTGAAAATTTTTTCCTTAGTTGTCCTGGAATATTTTAAGTCAATATAGATTTGAACTTTTGAATTACCTTCAATTATAATCTCCATACTCGTACCTGAGTAGCGTATCTTGATAATCGTAAATGAAATTAACATGCAAGAATTTCTGACTTGTAGGAAGTTAACCTATGCGGTGTTGAACTTGACCTTAATTTCAAAACCGCATGAGATTGACCTCATTTATTAATTCGCCACGTGGAAAACATATCCGGCTTTCATATTGAGTGGAAGTCTAACAGAGGAAAAGTCATCAATTCGTCACATGAAGATGAATAAAACGTTTATTATTCATGAATCTCCTTCAAAGTCTTTCTGCCTCTTATTCAATATTTGCAAAGCAACCTCCAGCTCCTCATCCATAACGGCTTACGTGACACTTCCGGTATTCATAAAACTCGGGTCGCCACTATTTTCTCACGTACACTCCTTCAAACTGAAACGTTTCCACTTTTATGTTTATATTTCGAATAACAGGGCTTCCCTTCTGTTGGCTCAGCAGAAGCAGCAACAAGACCTGAGGGTGTTTAATCCCTTTTCATTCGTAGCTTCACGGTGGCAGAAACGATATTTTTGTTGCCTCAATCATGAATGTGACTGTATCTGAATGAGGATGTGTGACAGTCTCTGGAGTTGTATTTGTGACTGTGCGAGGGGCTAAAGTATGACGGGTCTAAATGGAGAAACTTTTTGTGTGTTAGATTTGTGTGTATGATGCAGGGATTTTGAAAAGAGGATATGAATGCTTTATTGAACCACATCATCTTCAATGCTCATTACCTTCATACGGTGGCGGTCTATGCACGGTGAATTCTGAGGAGAGATAGTTTAAACAGGAGGAGGAACTCATCAAATGAACAATTCTACCTAAAACCGTCTATGCCGGAATACAAAGTGCTCAAAGAAAAAGAGCCAAACCAAGTTAGATATATTATTGATGTCCACAATGGGACACATTCTGTAGTAGGTACTTTTAAGTCTTGCAAAGTCACCATCCTACGAGGGGGTGATACAACTCCAAGAAAAGTAGACATAACTACTGTTTTTATTTTTTTTGTCAGACATGCAAATGTCTGGGTTATGTTTCAAGAAATTTTCTTCTTTCTTATTATTATCTAGTTGAGATACTGCTCTGATATTTTTTACGTATGTGGTTGTTGACGATTCCAACAAATATCATTCTAAAATTAATTTTGTCTTCATGTGGTTCACCCCTTTTGGATGCAGCTCTCAATGCCCTTAAAAAATCCAACAATAGGCAATTTATCTGCCTCTGTGTTTTGGACCAATAACTTCATCTGTTATTGTGATATCTGTGTATTCTACGATATATTTTTCTCATCAATAAGAAAACTTATGTTGTCCTATTATTATTATATTACCGATGTGAAGAGGTACACTTAACTGTAAGCAACCTATGGTAATCTTGATAATCACTGCGATAAGTTGTTATCAGTACCTACTTAGAAAACAACTGCGACGAGGATGAGGAAGTGGTGAAATTTGAACGCAATCTCAACAAACAACATATTGTATTTTTCTTGATACCTCAACTTTAGATAACAACACGAAATAATTATACAAGTTATATGTATACAATGACGAAATGTACCTTCTATATGAAAATGTATAGCAAGGGAGCAGAATGATCAGTTGTGATCCCTGAATATCTATGGTTTTTTAGCGATTTATCATCAAATTGACTAACGAAAATTGATCAACAACGACGAAGTACTAGATAACAACTAACGACAAAATAGTGACGAATTACTGGCTGCTTGTCTCTGTAACATATGGTTTTGAAGACAAGCTGGAAGAAAAAATTGGAGATTCATTTCCTCTGAGTAAAAGAGGAAAAGATCAACACTTGATTGAGTGTCAGAATCAAAAACGCGTTGCTAAGCCACAAAAGTGCTCTCATTTGTCATTTTTGACTAAAGTGGGTAAAACAACCCATTCCTTGTGTCTACAGACCAATCATAGTATACTTGGAGTCAATTAATAATGTTTAATAACTCTTCAATCAATTCTTCAAGTAATATTAAACGTTTTCAATCAGAAAGAACGTTAGATTTTTCGTGAAGAGTTGATTCCACAGATACTTTTTTGGAAGTAGATGAACAATTCAATATTTTGTTTGAAATCTCAATTTTATCATTTAAACTTCATTCTATACAGGGTCTTTCACGAGGAACCTCACCCATATTTATACGGGAAACTACTGAACGTATTTTCATGAAATTCAGCACTTATAAGTATTTCACGATGCTGATGAAATCTAAAATATTTTCAAGGCATGAGCACCTCCGGTTTTTCCGGTAATGACGTCAACTTCCGTTTTTCAAATTAGAACACCTTTTTTTTATTGCAGAAATAGATTCCTTAGAAAATTTCAAGTTATTTTGATGTAACATTTTTCAGTTTTGGTTGGAAAATTCTCTCTGAGCGGGAAAATTCGAAAAAAAAATCGAAAATAGAGCTCCGGTGAAACAAGAATAACTTCGAGGTTTTTGGATGGAAAATTTTCATTTTTGGGATTTTTCAAGATGTAAGATTGATGTATCCACTTTGAAAATCGAAATCGCGATTCATGATACAGGGGGTGAAAAAATCGCTTTCAAAGTTAGGGATGACAAAATCGTGAAAAATCAATTTTTTCAAATTAGAACCCCATTTTTTTATGGCAGATATTGAATCTACGTTAAAAAATAATGTGAGTGTATGCATCACACCCTTGCCCTAAAGTGGATATTAACTCAGAAAATATCCATTTCAGGGCAAGGGTGTGATGCATACACAATGGGGTTCTAATTTTAAAAAATTTATTGTTCACGATTTTGTCATCCCTAACTTTGAAAGCGATTTTTTCACCCCCTGTATCATGAATCGCGTTTTCGATTTTTAAGTGGATATATCAATCTTACATCTTGAAAACTCCCAAAAATGAAAATTTTCCATCCAAAAACTTCGAAGTTATTCTTGTTTCAGCGGAGCTCTATTTTCGATTTTTTTTTCGAATTTTCCCGCTCAGAGAGAATTTTCCAACCAAAACTGAAAAATGTTACATCAAAATAACTTGAAATATTCTAAGGAATCTATTTCTGCAATAAAAAAATGGTGTTCTAATTTGAAAAACGGAAGTTGACGTCATTTCCGGAAAAACCGGAGGTGCTCATGCCTTGAAAATATTTTAGATTTCATCAGCATCGTGAAATACTTATAAGTGCTGAATTTCATGAAAATACGTTCAGTAGTTCCCCGTATAAATATGGGTGAGGTTCCTCGTGAAAGACCCTGTATATGTTTCTGCTGTGGAGACAAATTTCTAGCAACCGTGACGTTTTATCGATGGTATGTTGCCCTCTGCATTGTGCAGAAGAGTTAGTAGAGCTCCTCCTGAAACAGTGACCTGTGTAGCTCATATACATGTCTTTTCCAAGCCATTTTGCAATCGACCTTCAAATTTCTACTATTTTATTCATCTCCACATATTGATTGACACAAAAATAACTATTTCTTGTTGCAAAACCATTGATCTGAGAAACTCATAAGGCGTTTCTGAAAAGGTTTCACTTACACTGGCGCATTCGCCAATTCGCAATTTTTGAGAAACCTTTCATTTAAGCCATCGTGACGTACAAACACTCAGTATTTAAAGCTGAATCATACAACGTATATCATTTGAGAAGATCACTGTGCCCACATTTCACCAGGATCAAAGGGCGCCCCCAAAATCCTCTAATTTTGAGTGACGCATGTGTAATCCCCTCAGAAGGGTAAACATCAGGACAGGCGGTATCAACTATTATTTGTCGAGAGTGGGGGTTCCGTTGGAACTGGAGCCACAGCAATTAAACAGCAGATTATACTTCTCGTTAATAACATGCAAATGTTCGCTGCGAGAGGGTGGAGCCGCCTTTGTAACCGATTCTTTCGCGAGAAAGTTTTATTATCCTGTTTGCGAATAATGACGCGTACTTTGCTACAAAGGATTCGGAAATTATGCTGTTCTTCAGAAAGGAAACTTGGAGCTTGCGAGTTTCTTAATGGCAAAGTTGAATTTCGGAATAGGCTTCGAATTAAGGGGAATTAAGGGTTTTCGTGAATCTCGAGGATTTGGAGGTCGACGGAGTCCTCCGGATGTTTTTCATTGTGGATTTTTTTGTATCCCCGTGAATATTTTCTGCGGAATTTCATAGAACGAGAAGAGGGCCTGAATCCATCACAGCAATAATCAATTTGAAATGGTTCTATTTATTATAGTTATGATTATGTTCACATGTTTCCATTTATGATTCTGTTGTATTGATTGTTGTGTGTGCTATATACAGTGTCTTTCACGAGGAACCTCACCCATATTTATACGGGAAACTACTGAACGTATTTTCATGAAATTCAGCACTTATAAGTATTTCACGATGCTGATGAAATCTAAAATATTTTCAAGGCATGAGCACCTCCGGTTTTTCCGGAAATGACGTCAACTTCCGTTTTTCAAATTAGAACACCTTTTTTTTATTGCAGAAATAGATTCCTTAGAAAATTTCAAGTTATTTTGATGTAACATTTTTCAGTTTTGGTTGGAAAATTCTCTCTGAGCGAGAAAATTCGAAAAAAAAAATCGAAAATATAGCTCCGCTGAAACAAGAATAACTTCGAGGTTTTCGGATGGAAAATTTTCATTTTTGGGATTTTTCAAGATGTAAGATTGATGTATCCACTCGAGTATCCACTTTAAAAATCGAAATCGCGATTCATGATACAGGGGGTGAAAAAATCGCTTTCAAAGTTAGGGATGACAAAATCGTGAAAAAATAATGTGAGTGTATGCATCACACCCTTGCCCTAAAGTGGATATTAACTCAGAAAATATCCATTTTAGGGCAAGGGTGTCATGCATACACTCCCATTATTTTTTGACTTAGATTCAATATCTGCCATAAAAAAATGGGGTTCTAATTTGAAAAAATTGATTTTTCACGATTTTGTCATCCCTAACTTTGAAAGCGATTTTTTTACCCCCTGTATCATGAATCGCGATTTCGATTTTTAAAGTGGATACATCAATCTTACGTCTTGAAAAATCCCAAAAATGAAAATTTTCCATCCAAAAACCTCGAAGTTATTCTTGTTTCAGCGGAGCTCTATTTTCGATTTTCTTTCGAATTTTTCCGCTCAGAGAGAATTTTCCAACCAAAACTGAAAAATGTTACATCAAAATAACTTGAAATTTTCAAAGGAATCTATTTCTGCAATAAAAAAATGGTGTTCTAATTTGAAAAACGGAAGTTGACGTCATTTCCGGAAAAACCGGAGGTGCTCATGCCGTGAAAATATTTTAGATTTCATCAGCATCGTGAAATACTTATAAGTGCTGAATTTCATGAAAATACGTTCAGTAGTTTCCCGTATAAATATGGGTGAGGTTCCTCGTGAAAGACCCTGTATTGTAAAACTTTTGTATTTTTCATTGTAGAGCCCTGAAGATGATTTTGGATTGAAATCAAAACTAGTCGGCCATGTTTTAAGAAGTGGTTTTGTTGCATAAACCTGACCTTTTCCCTGTTAATCAACCTTGAATCCCTCACAACTTTCAACGTTTTTGTGGGTGCTATATCTTTCCTAGAGCTCCTTTGTATGGGCGCAGCGGATGAACTAAATGACAAACATTCGAATCTCCAGAAGCGCGACTCTCGGGAATAAAATACTCCTGGATCGAACATCTTACCAACACCCCTTTCATTCCCATTGTCCTCCTCGTCATAACGAACCAAGAAACTTCGAACCGTGAATCCCGTCAACCATTCTCTTCCAGGAAGTGCCAAAGAATTGTTATTCCCCTTTTTAAGCGGCGCCATAAATTCTACAACCGCCGTGAGAATCGGTTCGGCGCTGAGTTATAAAAACCGGAGGAATACCCGGATTCATCTGCCTGAGAGAGTGTCTGCTCAGAGATTCAGTCGCGGCAACAATGGGAGCGAGTAATGTATTATTCGCATACATCTTCAAGACGCCGACTATAAATTAATCCAAGCCAGGGATCAGCAGCTGAATTCCCAGGCTCATAGACCTCAAAACAGTTAATCCCCATTTGCCTGATATGCGTTACGGCTTTACGTTGTAAGCGAGCTGGGAACAATTACCCGGAGGTAATTGAGCTCCGGTTGATACGTGGCTGCGATCTTGAGGAAGGGTTCCTGATGGGTCTTTTCAACGGTGAAAGCTGTGATTTAGAGTGTCTGCCCGGAATCGATAGAGGCAATGACTGGATAAATCAATCCGGAAGCAAAATGGTTCACGTAGAAATAAGTAGTTTTATCAGAGAGAATCAATTCTCCCTCCTGGAAATCTTCAACCAAACCAGAGTCCCGTAGGAAATTCTTCACTTTGTAACCGAAAAAAATATTTTTTTGAGGGTGTTTCAATGGGAGCGTGAGATTTAAATTACGCGCTAGGTTTGACAGTCATAATGTTACATTATTATGACGTGACAGATCGAGAGTTGACAGATGGGAGTTAATCAACATGGAGCATCACAAATTGGGTGTTTTCTCATCCAACTGGAGAATCGCAAGAGTACAACCAGTCGCAAAAAGACCCTGCCTAGCAACTACAGACCAATCGCTCTGTTATCTATTATTTCAAAGGTCATGGAAAAAGCCATCAACTTCGAGCTCATGAAACATCTGGAACACTCAGGAATTATCAACGAAAGAGAATCGGGGCTATTGACTAAGCAAAGTTGTTATATAGCAACTTTGCTTAGTGAATAGCCCCGAATATGGTTTCCGTCATCAGAGATCCACTGGTGACTTGCTCGCTTACGTCTCACATATATGCCAGCTATCTATCGAGAAATATGGTGAAACCCTAGCCGTAGCACTGGATATCTCCAAGGCATTCGATCGAGTCTGGCATCAGGGACTCCCCGCCAAGTTTCCATCTTATGGCGTGCCCCCAAAGCTATGTTTTCTGCTAGCTAGTTTTCTCTCAAACAGATCTCTCCATGTAGTGTTCGATGGAGTTTCATCTGACTCTCTACCCATAAATGCTGGTGTTCCGCAGGGATCAATTCTGGTTTCAACACTATTTCTACTTCACATCAACGATTTTCTGGAAGAAACTTCGTGTCCAGTACACAGCTTTGCGGAAGATAGTACCCTCCATACCGCCTTTTCTTCTAGGGCTCCAATACCAGCCCGCCAAATCATAAACGAACGAGGGAGAAATGTTAACAACATAAATATGGACTTGGCAACAATTCTTGAATGGGAATCTAATATGGAATGGTAGAATTCAACGCAAACAAAACACAAACATGTCTTTTCTCTAGAAAAGCCCTGCATAAAATTGTAACCATACCATTGAAGTCATCAATTTCGATGCTTGGTATTACTATCAGCAATAACCTTTCAAGGGAGAATCACGTGAGACCCATTGCTAAAAGTGCATCCCAAAAACTTGGTTTTCTGTTTCGTGCCAGGAGCTATTTCACCTCGAGTCAGCTGCTTATGATCTATAAGGCACAGATTCGACCTGTCCTGGAATACTGTTCCCATATTTGGAGTGCTGCACCAACAAATCCTAAAACTCTTGGATCCTGTACAAAAAAGGGCAATTCGTCTCGTCAGTGATGTCTCGCTTACAAACTCGCTCACTTCTCTGGAACACCGTAGAAAAGTGGACGATGTGTCTCTATTTTATAGATATTTCCATGGGCGATGCTCTTCTGAATTATCAGCAATCGTTCCCCCTCTGGCAGTCTCTTCGAGACTAATCCGTCAAGTTCAGTATTCACATCCCTTCGTGGTCACTTTGAAGACTTGCAGAACATCTCTCTTCAAAGACTCGTTCGTCCAACGAACAGCGAGGCTTTGGAACACATAACCTAGGGAGATGTTCCTCGGGGCATATAACCTCCAGAAATTCAAGAAGAACAACAATTCCTACCTGCTTGCCCTTGGTTATCACGATGTTCTCTGAACATTACAGGATATTCCTTTTCGTGAAAACCACAACATAAAAAAAACCAGATGCACAGAAGGGTTCTCTTCTTCCTCAAATAATCTACTCTGTTCAGTTTCTGTTAAGCTCGTTCTCATCATATGCTTCCTGAGACAATGTTCTTACTTGGATCCAAATAATTCTTGGTTCTTATAGTTCTGAAATCCCGAGGGAACTTCTTGGAATGATCCATTCCTTGAAGGTTCCTGCAGAGTGCTTCTCTTTCAGTTTCTTCCTTCTCCAATAACTTTCTGTTATTGATGCATCTGCCTATAGAACAGAAAGGTTCTGGGCCAGTGAATGGCTTTTGTGCTTCCTTTCTGGGTATTGTTCTGGCCTCATCGTTTCCCGATCGAGTGATCAGGACTCCAGACTGAAGAAACCTTGTTGATCTTTCCATCTTCATATCAGCTTTGAGTCGATGGCATGGGAGTTCAGTGCTTCGACAGTAGCTATGTATAAGGCCCTAGCATAAAGGTAATTAACTCTCATCTGTAGAGTACTCTGTATATTCCCAATATCCCTCTGAATACCAACCAACTGCTCAGTAAGAGTAGTATCAAGCATGAATTGCCAATATGTTCCGAAATTTCAGTGAAAAGAATGTCTAATCAAGAATCCGGCATTCCTGTGTGAAACTTTCCCTCCAAAACCTCACCAAGATGACAATAAGCGCCCTCTTCCTCTGTCCAATAAGCGTTCATCCAACAAATCGAACAGATCCGAGCCGAGTCACGCACGAGCCCACGCCACAATTCATACGCATAAATCTCGATCCCTCCGAAGGGAAATCTGGATGCCGCATTTTCCGGAATATTTTTCCGGGCCAGGCTTTTCCCGCTGACCGCAAACAGAGATATCGTTACGAATTCAATTTGCCAAGAGACCGCTCCGCTGATGCGGATCCGATAAAAGCACAACAGAATGATTCCAAGGACTTTCTGCTCCTGTCGGTCTTTTATTTCGTTTTGCCGAGTTTCACGCCAGAAATTACGATTTGTCGGCCGTATTCGGGACGTAATGCGTCTGTTGTTTATTTATACAGAATCAGGGACGTGGAAGAGTTCACATTCACGTTCGTTCTGGCAACATCAAAAAGAATTCAAGGTGAGTTTTAATTGGACTCAAAACCAAAAAAAATCCGTATATCTTTGAAATGGTCCATCACCCACAAGAAACTGTGTTATCATAGCACGATAACGTTCGCCATTCACCGTTACTGAATTTTTTTGACAATCAGGACGCGTTGTTCTACAGTGTAATGCTTCATGTTTACAAACTCCCATTTGTCGACTTTCGATCTGTCACCTCATACCAGGATGTATTGATATCTAGTTAGCCTAGAGCAGTTCCATGCATAAACAAAATATTTCGATACCATATCAACGAACAATAACTTATTAGAAGTGTCAGTGTAGAGTTCGACATCAAAAAAGTAAACCAGAGTTACGCAATAAATTAAAAAAAAGATGTCCACCGAAATTGTAAAAATCGAAAAATTGGAGTATCGAGCCATCATCAAGTACCTGTATTAAAAAGGGTTAAGAGGTAAGCAGATTTACGAAGATATGCTTAATACCCTTGGTGATCAATGTCCTTCGTATTCGACCGTGAAAAATTGGACTCCAAGCTTCAAAAGAGGTAAATTTTCCAATGAAGATGATGACTGATCGGGAAGGCCAGTTTCTGTATCAGTCCCCGAAAATATCGATGCAGTTCATGACATGATTTTATCAGACCGTCGAATTGGGTTAAAACGGATATCTGAAGCACTGAAGATTTCATACGAACGCGTTCATTATACAGGGTCTTTCACGAGGAACCTCATCCATATTTATACGGGAAACTACTGAACGTATTTTCATGAAATTCAGCACTTAGTATTTCACGATGCTGATGAAATCTAAAATATTTTCAAGGCATGAGCACCTCCGGTTTTTCCGGAAATGACGTCAACTTCCGTTTTTCAAATTAGAACACCATTTTTTTATTGCAGAAATAGATTCCTCAGAAAATTTCAAGTTATTTTGATGTAACATTTTTCACTTTTGGTTGGAAAATTCTCTCTGAGCGGAAAAATTCGAAAAAAAAAATCGAAGATAGAGCTCCGCTGAAAGAAGAATAACTTCGAGGTTTTTGGATGGAAAATTTTCATTTTTGGGATTTTTCAAGATGTAAGATTGATGTATCCACTTTGAAAATCGAAATCGCGATTTATGATACAGGGGGTGAAAAAATCGCTTTCAAAGTAAGGGATGACAAAATCGTGAAAAATCAATTTTTTCAAATTAGAACCCCATTTTTTTATGGCAGATATTGAATCTACGTTAAAAAATAATGTGAGTGTATGCATCACACCCTGGATATTTTCTGAGTTAATATCCACTTTAGGGCAAGGGTGTGATGCATACACTCACATTATTTTTTAACGTAGATTCAATATCTGCCATAAAAAAATGGGGTTCTAATTTGAAAAAATTGATTTTTCACGATTTTGTCATCCCTAACTTTGAAAGCGATTTTTTCACCCCCTGTATCATGAATCGCGATTTCGATTTTTAAAGTGGATACATCAATCTTACATCTTGAAAAATCCCAAAAATGAAAATTTTCCATCCAAAAACCTCGAAGTTATTCTTGTTTCAGCGGAGCTCTATCTTCGATTTTTTTTTCGAATTTTTCCACTCAGAGAGAATTTTCCAACCAAAACTGAAAAATGTTACATCAAAATAACTTGAAATTTTCTAAGGAATCTATTTCTGCAATAAAAAAATGGTGTTCTAATTTGAAAAACGGAAGTTGACGTCATTTCCGGAAAAACCGGAGGTGCTCATTCCTTGAAAATATTTTAGATTTCATCAGCATCGTGAAATACTCATAAGTGCTGAATTTCATGAAAATACGTGCAGTAGTTTCCCGTATAAATATGGGTGAGGTTCCTCGTGAAAGACCCTGTATAGTTCACGTCAATTTGGACATGAGAATAATTTGTGCAAAATGGATCCCCAAATGTTTGAATGTTGACCAAAAGCATGCAAGGGTAGAAGCATCGCGTTCGATCTGTGCTCGATTTGAAAACGATGTAGACTTCTTAAACCGAATTGTTACTATGGATGAGACTTTTGTGCATTTCTACGATCCAAAAACAAAGCAACAATCGATGGAATGGCGACACTCTGGTTCTCCAAGACCTAAGAAGTTTCGTGTCCAAAAATCTGCTCGAAAAAATCTTGCTTCAGTTTTTTGGGATTGCCATGGAGTAATCATGATTGATTTTTTGGATAAGGGTAGAACAATAACTGGAGGTTACTATTCGACATTACTGACTACTCTATGGGAAAAAATTAACAAGAAAAGACGCGGAAAGCTATCCAAAGGTGTTTTGTTTTTACAGGACAACGCCCCAGTACACAAATCTCATGTTGCCATGCAAAAAATTCGTGATTTAGGGTTGGAATTACTAGAACACCCCCCTTATTCACCAGATTTGGCTCCGTCCGACTATCGTCTCTTTCCTCAACTGAAAAAAAGTTTAAAAGGTCGTAAATTTTCTTCCAACGAGGAGGTAATAAAAGCTGTGGAGGACTGGTTTGCAGAGCAAGAAGAAACATTCTTTTTGAAAGGTCTAGAGACGTTGCAGGTTCGCTGTGATAAATGTATTCAATTAAGAGGAGAAAATGTTGAGTAATAAAATATTTTGACATTGAAATTTTGTTTGGTTCTATAGTAGGCTAAGAATTGTTCAGTATATCCCATAGAACTTATAGTACATGGAATGCCATTAGCCTTGCTGCTCAGCTTAAAAAAGTGGATAAACATCTCAAGTTGGAGGAATACCGAAATTTACATGTTCCCATGGATACGACTTGTCATACAAAATAGAAACACAGAAATACTATGAATTTAATCGTCAAGATCCGATTCACTTGGCATTTCGGCAAACATTTCTGTGTTTCTGATCGGTGTGACAAGTCGTATCCATGGAAACATGGAAATTTAGAGATTCCTCCAACTTGAGATGTTTTCCCACTTTTTGATCTGGTAATAGCATTCCATGTAATATAAGTTCTATGGTATATCCTCGTAATCATGTTACATTTCGACTGTCAATCATGACGCGCAATTCAAATCTTGTGCTCATATTGAAACATCCTTCATTTTTAAGGCTCCCCACTCAGTTTTTCGAAATTCATAGACAATTCTACCATTTTAAATTGTCTCAACTTTTTCCGAATCACAAGAAACAGAAACGGTACATTTGAGAATTGAGAACCAATGTAAGTAGAATTCATTACAGAGTCTGCCGGATTTCATTTCATATCTCAAGATTCGAAGGACTTTTCCAGAAGTCAATAATCTTCAGTCTGGAAATTCTGAAAGGAAAAGACCTCACGAGGCGTAGACAAATCACCGATACAATTTCAGTACAATTCTCATTCCATTCGCTCTCAATCTAGCCAAATCTCCGTTTGATGAAAAACTGATAAAAGCGTTCAGCACAACCAGGGAAGGTTCGTTTAGAGACGAAAGAAAAAAAAGCAATTCGAGCGTGAGAGAAAAGCGACAGATTCCATCTGAGATATAGGAGAGAAATCCTACTGTCACCGATGAGGCGAATAATCTATACGATTTACGAATTCCCGTCTTTGCTCCCGTAATTGGTATTCTTATGGATACAGTGATCGTGAGAGGAGATGAGGTTGTTTGTAGCTTATCAAAGTTCTCGTAATATGTTTTCCGATGTTCTGTACTTTTTCTCAGCCGTCTTTATCGCCAACGCAGAACTTAGAGAATTGACCTCGTCGTATTTCCAGACGAAAGCTTTATACAGGGTATTATTTCTTAATCTGGCCCAAAAATTTACGGAGAACTACTCAAGATATACTAACTATTTAAAGTAACATTTTTTTTGGTAAAACATAGCAAGGGTTTACAATTTTTTCAATAAATCTGTTGATAATGTTTCTGTCCACTGCGATTATCTATACACTCCCCAACCGAATTTGTGAAATAAAATAATTTTTATTTGAAACGTTGATTTTTGCAATAAATCTTAACTTAATACCTCCGATATAGTTAAAGATAGGTATAGAACATTGTGCATGAATTGTGTCTAGAATTCTCTGAAGAATCCATAAAATAAATAATATACAGGGGTTTGCATTTGAAATAAGATTTGAAATAAGTTGGTATTGGCCACGGTCACATGGAACACCCTATATAATATAATTTTCTTGAAAAATATGCGCATTTTAAATTACAAATCGACGTGTCCGAGCGTTTTTCCCAACACGCCCTCATTTATTCGTTATCGAATTTATTACATTTGGCTGTTACACTCTGTATAATTCACTATCAAGATTCTCCCGAAATTCAATTTGATCGATGAACGTAATAATACAACCCCTATCTCCCAAACTCTCCAATCTTGAAACCCCAATTTTCCAAAACTTTCCTAATGAACGTTGCGAAAGTTTGAACTGTAATAATCAAAAGTCATGACCGTTTATGCTCTAATCAAACTTGGTAATTGGGATGGGGACTTTGATAAATACGTATTATTTCCTGGGAATGGGGGACTGGGCCCAGGCGGAGTTTCAGAGGGATCTCTTGCTTGTTCACATCCTGTTTGACTTCTTTCAAATTAATCTGTAGGGTTGTCGTAAGTGGGCATTCCAGATAAAGGGTTTCCTAGATGAGAAGATATGATAACTGTCCTTCTAGTCAGACGTAGTGGGACACTATTCACAGTTGGGTCAGAAATTAAACAGTGCTGTTCTGAAGGTGCCGAGAGGAAACTTCAAAAAAGACTTCATTATAATTTATCATTATCGAAGGTCACCCACTGCTGAACATTCAACACGTTGTTGTTTCAATTTATATTGAACGACACATAGATTCGAAAGTTTTTCATCTCCGAAAGTATTTCTGTCTTCATCAAAAATGGAGTATACTCCATTCACAATTATAAAATCACAACTCTGGCCTTGGAAATTTGACACATTCCACTTGTATCGAAGTTATGACGTTTTTTAAAATATTTTTATGTTCCAAGCAAGGGCGGTCATAAGGGGGGGGCCATGGGGGCCATGGCCCCCCCCAAAGGTGGCAACGCACTTAGAATAAATTCTGGAATACTAGATACTATTGTGACACCTTATGTAATTGTACAAAATGGCCCACCCCAGAATCAAGAGATATGACCGCCCTTGGTTCCAAGTCAACACTATGTTGCCCTTTCTACATTCTTAGCGTATTTCTCAGAATGTATATTTCATTTTGGAGAACACAACAGAAAATTGTGAACAATATTCTACACATAGAGGAGTTTTTGGATTTATGATTGTAAAGATTTATCGATGTGCTTTGTTTTCATCATGATATTGTATGTGATATGATTGTGAGGGTGCATAACATTTCTATTTCTTATATTTCTTTATTTCAAATGAATAACAGTTTTATTCATTCATCACAAAGAAAATAAACATAATAACTAAATTAACGAATTTGTTCACATGGAAACAAATAATTTCAATGCAATAGTAACTGAGTTTTGGTTATAAATTAATGAGCAAGAATGTCAATTCCTGAAAGCTTTATAGATATACAGGATTGGATATCGGGTTATATTGGAGTCTAAATTTAGACTGGATTGGATATCGGGTTATATTGGAGTCTAAATTTAGACTCCAATATAACCCGATATCCAATCCTGATTTGTTGTTTATAGATATACATTTCATTTATTTCATCTTATGAACAAGGAGTGAAAAATTCTGACTGTATAGTAATTTATTAGTTTAAAAAATATTCATACATTACTACCACAGTAGGTTTGTACAAATAAAATGGAATAGGTCAAACATATGCTTTACATTCATCATTCACCTGTTCTAAAATAAGACACAAACTCCTGGATAATGGAAAAAACCGATGTATTCTGGTTCAATATAGCCTATTTCTACTTTCGGCAAAGGATTGATAGAAATGAAAGCTTCAGTGACACATTTCAATTCATCGGAATCTGAATTCACCTACCGTTGAATGCAATAGAGTTATATTCCTTTTTTTTAGCTTTTTCGACGTGTTTTTTTTCCTGAAACGTGAAAACGATCAACAATAATCATTTAGAGATGGCCATCCAGAACCCGTTTAGGTACTTACGAAAATCGTGCAATTTCATTCTGCAAGTTCTTTCCTCATAATTCCTCGAATATCCTACCTGAACCATATTTACCGGTCGCTTTCGTTAGAAGATCGTATAAGGAAGCCTTTTTTGTCCATTTACACATTCCAAATAAATTTTGAGCACCAAAAACGATACCGAAACTAACCAAACTTCTGGGGGACCGGAATTCCGTTTGAAATCTTTCTAAACGGCCAGATACCTAAAAAAACTTCGTTTTCAAGTGTAAAAAGGTCGATTAGTACTCACTTTCGCTTTATTTATGCTTATAAATCGATTTTTGGTCCAATTCAAATTTGCCGTTCGTACTCACGCCAAAAGTCGTGAAAGGAAAAAATGACACTTGCACGAAATTTCTCATATCGACGGGAAACTTCTTCTGGACGACGAAGAACGAAAAAATGAAGAATATCTTTGATACTTTCACTTTGATGTAAACAAAGGAACTGGAAACGTCGTTTTGTCATTAATGATATTTTTTGTACGAGCTCAGACTTTTCATCAGATGCACCAACTCCTGAAAACGAAACCATGACCTCCTATGTGATTAAATAAAAGTGAATGGAGTATATATACTACTTGATTGATTAGTTTCAAGTAAAAAAGCACAGCTATAGATACAAGATACGTTTCTTTTCCGAACACCAACTCTATTAGTCGGTAATCTTTGAGCATGGCCTTATTCAATTAGAGCCACAATTGTTGCACGATCAATCTCACTTATCACTCTACGTGAAATTTAAGTTCTTTGACTAGACAAATATATGCACTTGCAAGTGACGATTTGGAAGAATAAAAATTGGTGAACAAAGCCATGAAATATTGTTGATCTTGAAAACTTTCTTTCATATCAAAATTTCAAGAATTTATTACCCCCTTCGGCATTGGCTACCCGAGAAAGAGTTTAGTTTAGGGTAGTTATAGTAATCGCCACAATTTTCTGAAAATAGGTCAAAATTAATCAGCTTGCTTCCAGCTTGCATTCACTAACATTCCCATTAAAATGCAAATTGTGTAATATCATTGATTATTCACCTAAATGAAAAGATCAATAGTTAACTGGTTGATTACTATTTAATGGTGATGCACTAAAAACTTAATATGAACACTCTGTATTGAATACGTGTTCGATAATATGTAAATTGAAACTGTCGTGGCAATATTGAGATTACATATTCGATTTCATATTATGTGTCAGTAGAGTTGTCTACTTTTCCGTGAAAAAAGTGGTCTTTTGCAATAAGGGTGGACTCCCTGATGAAGAATATCTTCTTCCGCAGTTCATGAACATGATTACTTTGGAAAGAGGAGACCTAGTGTCCAGATTCAGTATTTTTATTCTTATTCATACTTGATCCTCAAACCAGTAGTTCACCTACTCTCAGAAACTTTTATACAGGTCAAAAACATCAATATAGAAACCAAATTAAAAATTTATACAGCTTAGACAAGTCGCTGCAATCTTAGATATTTTCTGTTCTCGATTCGAGATGACGAAATCCCTAAAGTTTTGTCCAAATCACAGGGATTTTCTACTTGCGTCGAAAATAGGAAAATCATTTTTCAATTATAGCGATTTCGCCAGTATAGAACATATTCTCATATTGCTTTCATCTGCAGTAGACTGTGAAGGCCCCACTTTTTACAGCCCTCATATAAAAGAGCTCTTGGGGACGATCCTTTCTTTTATAACACAACTGGATGGTTTCACAATAAATTGCTACACCCCCTGACATTTTCTTATTTCACGCACAACTGGTACGTTCTAGGGTTTCGCGGACCTCTTTATATGTGGACAGTGAAACAATTCCGCAACTTTTTCTTTGTCACGATTCACTTGTGCAAACACTCTCCTGGATTCTGAATCGTATGAATGACACTTTCATCACTTCAGTTGCTTATTGGTGAAATGGAGAAACTTAAAGACACACCTTATGGAGTCCCAATAAATCAGCGCCAATGCTATCTGGACATGCGATCCTTTCAAACTTCCTCTGATTTTTTCTCGATTCAGCTTCCCTTACAATTCGCTTCCAAGGAAGAAACATTCCTTCCCCTCCGCCCTAGGCCCGATGGCGATCTCGAAGATGAATAGGAATTAGGAAGTTGTTCCCAAAGTTTGAAGATTACCGGTCTTTCGTCCCTTCAGACTAGAGGTCATGGGATTTGTCAGCTGAAATAGATTCCCTTTGATATCGATTCGATACTGTGCCTCCTTTAAATCATTCACTTTGTATTTAACGGAAAGTATGATTTGACGGATCGAAAAATAGCATGACCAGGTAATAACGGGTAGAATGAGAAGTGAATTAACGATAATTTAGGCTTTCTTGAGCAGTCTCCTTATTCCGTTTCCGACTCAATTAATTTTCAAATAAAAAGAGGAAACCATCAAACCATCTCGTTCGGAAATTAATATTCAAGCCAGCAAAGGAAACCTTTGGATCACTTGATGTGGCGAGTCTACATCGATTCACTGTATCTTTGTAATTATCGAAAGATCGAGTAATGATTCTTAATTGAATCAAATATTCCTCAATTTTTAACGCTGAATCTCCGAGAGGAATGATTTCCTTAACATATTTCATCAATCTTAGAGAAAAGACACAAGGTAACCGGTCAACAAATAACTGTTCTGTAGCTTTTCTACAGTCGTAGTCGTGTAATTATTCGGGATTTTCTGATGAATTTATTAATAATCATTCAAACTACGACTAAAATTCATCATTCACCACAGCTCAGTCCCTCAGATCAAAAAGCACTTTCCAGATTAACAAAGGTTCAACTTTGTTGCAATTGTATGAAAAGTAAATTACTTTATGAAATATAACGAAAACTGCTTTCTTGATTTTTGAATCCAATTCAAAATAAAAATTTTTTCGTGATTTCGTGAGTCCCTCGAAATGTTGCTATTTCACATTCAGTTGAAGCGATTCTGACTCATATTTTGGTAAATCGAAATCTTTTTACTATAGTTTTCAGTTTGATAAGGGCATTCTACTGTAACCTCAAGAACTATTGTGCTCCCCCATCCAAGCTGTTTTTGAAACTGCACTATCTACAGTTCTCCTAGGAGGTTAAGTCTTCGTTCCTCCTATGATTCTCTTGTCGAAGTCTTTCCTTACGGAGGCTTGCAATGTGGAGGAACTCCGTAACTAGTAACCAGAAATTTTTGGGCCAAAATGTGGGGATCCTATAGAAAAATTACGTTTTTATCAGAAGTTTGGAAATAATTAATATATTTCCATATTCCTTAGAATAGAGGAGCTAGAAAAGAAGCCATTACTGTTTTCCTCGTATATTTTGTGAACGTGATATTTTCAATTTCACAAAATTGGTTTTATTGTTCACTTGTATAGGCACCTTTTGTCTTATTTAATAATTTTTTTACCATTTTGGGGATGTCAATTGTGGTACTATCAAATAAGTTGTTATAAAGGGTGTTTGGAGGGTGAGAAGCGATAGGTAAATGGTGGATAGGTTGCCCAAAGTTCAAAATTTCCCATTTTTCTCATTAAAATCTTGAATTTTTTTAAATTTAATGCTCGGAGAGTATTGTCAACCGATGATAGAGAGACCACGCTATTTTTAGCTGAGTAAGAATCAGAGAAAAGATTTTACCTGCTCAATGGAATAGTTTTGTCGTCACCCTTTTAAGGCATTCTTGAAGACAAAACGGTTTTTTGTTGAGTTATCTGATTATTAATGGTACATTTCACATACCATTGCAAAGAGTATTAACTAGAGAAGTTTTTAAAACCATTTTGAAACCCCACACTATGTAAATTTTTTTTATTTCACTTTGTGAAGTGGACACAACATTATTTCCTTTTTTATTTTGATGTTTCATACGACACTGTCAGGTTTTTTGAAGACGTTTGTATGAAATTATGATTCAATCTGAATAAGACAAGACTAGACTAAAAAAATGAATCATTTTGTAGGCACCTCGAGCATTAAATGAAAAAAAAATCAAGATTTTAATGAGAATAATGGGAAATTTCTAGAAAAATGGCAAAAAAATTATAACACCTTGAACTTTGGGCAAAATGTTATTTTATAAGGCGCAACAAGTAGCCAAAGCATCACCTATCCACCATTTACCTATAGCTACTCACCCTCAAAACATCCTGTATATTCATAGATACATAAAATGGATAGATAGATGGATTGAGTAAATAAAAGCTCGACAAAAATTGACCTCTTCCATGGACGCAATAAGAAATGTGAATTTTATTAAGAGGATTTCCTGGTGGTCTCAAAAATATATATTTTTTTCCTGGTCCGAACATTGGGACAAAGTGAAGTGAATATTGTATTGTACTTGGTTTCTGATATGTGTACAAAATCTCAAGTCAATTTAACGTCCTGATATTGGTCAAAACTACGTTGAAAGACTCCCTTACTTAGATCGAATACATACATTAAAAAAGGAGCAATGGAATCAGACGAATTCTCAACTGCAGAAATATTGAGATGTTCCCGAGTCTGACATTATACTCATCAAAAACCATCTCTCACTCCACTAATTCACCATTCCAAATCCAAATACCTCCCTTAAATAATACATTCACCCCCATTCTTCGTCCAGACTCCCTTAACGACCTGTGTCTCAATGCCCCCAAAAACACCCAATAAAAAAATATTATCCCGGCAGAAATTCCATTAAAGCATGAATATGAAAACACCTCAGCCCGAAACTCCGTTCCACACCCAGAAAATCCCTTCCATACGTACGATTCCCGTGAAAAATAATTCTCCCGTTCGCGTCTAAGCCCCCAGAAATGAGGTCGTGCATTCCGAGAAATAACACTTCATCCTAAATATGATTGCGATATTTCTGGGGGCCCCCGACTGCGACTGGTGCCCTGGATGGAATTTTATCACAGATTATCGGGCATCAAGTCATCCGGGAACAACGGAAAGATGGGTTTGAGGGGTTTTCTGGTGGGGCTTGGTATTTTATCTCGAACTAGCGGAATTCTTGCCCCCTCTTTGTTGGGGCAGGAAAGGTCAATTATCTTTCTTTCGGGCCGTTAACTATCATGGTTATCTTGAATTTTGAAGCTGCTGCTTAGGGTAGTTGGATGATGAGGCGTGAAACCATTCTCTTGAGTTTCGATGTCTTCTTTTCACCTAGTCCAATTTCTTTCCCACATTATTTCCATGATTATTTTTTGACGTTTCTCGAAACCAATAGAAATCTTCAATTTCAGTAATTCATATACGTTCTAGCCAATCAAAACATTATTATAGTGGAAATAATCTACCTACATTATTCCATTTCTTTTTCTACGTGCTTCGTGCAGGCTTTCCATTTTTTAGCTGTTCACTCTTCAAGAGCCTCATTTCAAAGATATTTATTTCACTTGCTCAATTTTTTGCCAAATTCTTTCGAAACATTAATGACAGAACAAAATGTCGGTGATATTTCCAACACCAACCTGAATTCTGCAACTCAAAATATTACTGAATGGCATTACCAACATAATTTCGATTTTCCAAAGCCCCCTGAGATGTCAATCATTCTTGGATGGACTATACATTGTTTTTATTGAATGACAACCACATGACAACGGATTTTCTTGATTTGACGCGTCTGTCGTAAATTTTCAAGAAATTCGTAAAATGAATCCCAAAAGTTTTAGTGAATCATCAGTCGATGATATAAATAAAATAATCATTGAAAGTGTATGTTAGAATACCAAAATAAGCAGCGCGTCGATTTGGAAACAATTCTATAATTATTTTGCGACGAGAGGGGCTTCAAATTGGAAGAGAAGACATCAACAACAAAACAAGCCGTTATTTTGAAGGACTTTGGGTTCAATATGAAGAAACAGAATGGAGAAAACAATGTGGAATAAAACCGCAAAATGAATGCAAGAGTTGTGTTACGACCAATTAAATAGAAGATTCGACCCATTCAATGATATCGAATTCAAATCCACCAGATATGCTAAAACCACCAAGCGAAAAGAGGAAATAAAGTTCTGCAAGTTTGAGCAAAGGAGAAATCTTGGACATGATGAAACTCAACGACGAAAACACACCGTCTGGCTTCCAGACAAAATTGTATTTTTCATGTTCAAAACTTCAATGCATCCTAATTTGTATAACTCATTCTGTTTATATTGAGTCGAGTAATGAGTATAAATTTGTTTAAATAAAAATATAAAATCTTAAAAATGGATGATTTTGATTGTAACGTCAGAGAATAACGTCAAAAAATAATCCATCGAATACCACACGAGAGTTCGATAAATTAGACTATTTCCTTCGTCTCAATTTCCACCAATCAGAAACGCGCAATTTTGAATCACAAATGGTTTCTAGATGGAAAAACTGTATGGCAGCAGCTGTCAGCAGTTTTTTCGGGTTTACCCGCGGCAAAACTTGACAGTTGTTGTCAACGAAAATTAATAATACAAACATAATGCATCCAGAATAATCTGTTACTCTTGAAATAGTCTTGTCAAATACCATTCGTGCATCTAATTTTTCCTGTGGAAAAAATCGAAAAAACACAATGCAAAGTAATATTTTTTTAACAAAAAGCATTCGTGCAGGTGCAAAAATCCTCGTCTTCGACTCGGATTTTTGTTGCCACCAGAGCACTCATGCTTCTTGTTAAAATATTACTTAGCAACGTGTTTTTTCCATTTTTTTCGGAAAAATTGGATGCACTTATGATATTACTTACGATAATAATTCTCCAGGCATTTTCTCAAAATTGTTGCTGGCAACGAGTTTTCTAAAATCTGTCGAATTATTTTCAATTTATTCTCACTCTCTTGTGATATTTCTACTGACTATTTCCCTCGTCTTAATTTCCACCAATCAGAAATGCGCAATTTTGAATCACAAATGGTTTCCAGATGGAAAAACTGTATGGCAGCAGCTGTCAGCAGTTTTTTCGGGTTTACCCGCGGCAAAACTTGACAGTTGTTGTCAACGAACATTAATAATACATGCATAATGCATCCAGAATAATCTGTTACTCTTGAAATAGTCTTGTCAAATACCATTCGTGCATCTAATTTTTCCTGTGAAAAAAATCGAAAAAACACAATGCGAAGTAATATTTTTTGAACAAAAAGCATTCGTGCAGGTGCAAAAATCCTCGTCTTCGACTCGGATTTTTGTTGCCACCAAGGCACTCATGCTTCTTGTTAAAATATTACTTAGCAACGTGTTTTTTCCATTTTTTTTGGAAAAATTGGATGCACTTATGATATTACTCACGAATATCGAGATGATTTCTGGCCCTATTCTGGCGTGAATGCAAATTTCACGATGGAATCTCAGTCTATCTCTTCAGAATCTATATCGAAGACGACATAGTAAATCACTCATTCTCCGACAAAATGGCAAAGATAATGGAGAGAACACAATTCAAATCCATCTGTTTCAACAAGAGATATCATCCTTGCATTACCAGCTCTGGCAAATGCATGCACAATCAGGAATCTTGAGGGAAACAATTTGGCGTGATCGTAGTTGAATCAGGATGCGACCATACAGCTAATTCCTATCATTATATCGTTGAGATCATTGGCTCCCATTTAATCCCCATTTAGGATGTTGAGATAGTTGCGAGAGTAACCATTGTTGGATCAAAGATGTTAGGCTCACCCTGTTTGTTGAATTCAATAGTCAATCTAAAACGCTAAAACGAGTTGATTGTATGTTCAACCAAGTCCTTATATTCGAATTTCAGACAGATCATTCAAATAATTATTTTTTCATTACACCGCACTGAAAACCCTATCATAACATGTAGATTTAGAACATCGAAAATGACTCTTTTCCGTGCGGCCGCACCGCAAAAAGTTTTACGGTGCGGTGAGGCATAGATGCATCCTATGATTCCTATTATATTATTATATGCTGAGACACAGAGCAACGATTGCGTGACAGTAGATGTCAGTGTTTTGAATAATTATTGTTTCACAATATCGAAATGCTTTCTGCTGAAAAATTTTCCCGTGTTATTGTTTTCAGAGAGGTGTCATGAAAAATATCGTTCATTACACGTCCAGAAAGGCCTTTTCCGTGCTTGCAACGCTCCTGGAGCGTCGCTCTGATGCGGCACTCCGGAACTGCGTTCCAGGAGCGTGAGGATTGATGCGTGGTCGTCAAATAGAGCAACACTTTTGGATCGCGCATCGATGCGGCAGATTTTACTGTACGCTCCAAAACTCTCCGTGTGAATGCAAAATACAACAGTTTTGGAGCGGAGCGTGGAATTTCCGTTGAGGTGGAAACTCCACGTTCCGTGCTCTCTTAAAAATGCCAGTCAGTTGAATCGAATACCCGTAAGTGGACAGTGTAGTGAACATGAATTCAAGAAAAAGGAAGGCTATTGCTTGTTTAGGGCTGTATGTCATCAAAGAAGATGAGAAGAAAACTCCTCGGAAAATTTGGGTTAAGCAGTGGAGGTTGAATAGAGAGCGTTTTGGTCATATGCCTCTATTAAGGGAACTTCGGGAAAATTATCCAGAGGAAAAGCCTCTGTACATGTTTATAAATAATTGTAAATTATCCCTATTCCACATTGTGTATGTAGGTACTGGTGGGAATGACCAGAATTCAAGTTTATAAACATGAATTCACATTTCCAACTACGAAAATTCGAGAGAACGATAAGCATCTGCTGCTACATATCTCGGTAGATCGGAGTGTGCGTGTGAATACGACGTTGAAATCACAAACCAGCACATCTGGCACTTCGCATCAAATCGACGCTTTTGGACTCACGATGGTCATTCACACGCACAAGATTGGAGTTAAGAAATGGAGCGAACGCTCCAAAACTGCCAGAAAAACTGTTCGTGTAAACGGGCCTATTGAGATGTCTCCAGTTTGGCTCACTCTGTACTATTGATTGTAAAATTTTCATGCCCCCTCCCCTGAAAAAACCTCCTAGGTCCGGTCTAGTCCATAAGGAATAGATACAGTAACCAGAACCTTCGCCATTTCCATTTAGTACACTGGAAATTTTAAATACATATTGGGTTTTTCATTGAACTTGAACTCTTGAATCTTTGAGGGAGACTAATGAAAAAGGTACTGAAGAGAGAAAACTTTCTGTGTTGAGTGTGTGGATGGTGATTAGAGCCAAGCACATTGAAAAAGAAAAAAACAACAATGTATTAACTCGACTGAGCTGAGATCGAAGTTAATTTAGTTTGTCAGAGACGTGGTGTAGATATAAGAAAAAGTTGGACACAATTAAAAGTACAAATAAAATCGAAGGCACCTAATTGGTAATTATTTAGTTAACACTAACTTGGAAAAATCTGGACATGTTCAATAAGAGGGGGAGAGAGAGAAGTGACAAAACGAATTTTCAAATCGGAAATCAGTAGGTAGATAGAACTAGTAGGTTTCCAAAACAGATCAAAATGCATGAAATGAAAGAATCATATTCCTACAAAATTAAAACGCAAAAGAGATTAGGCTCTTAATTTGAAACACCGCATTTTCAATGGCCATAAATACACTTCGAAACGAAATACATTCTTTTATCATTTATCATGGAACTTTTCATGCACTCCACAAAAATCGAATGAATTATTAACCTCACGAATATTGCAGAGCACGATCAATTTAATAATTGATCAAGTGTTTGCTCACATGGAAACCAAACAAGTAAACAATTTGTGGAATATTCCTCTTTTGAAGGAAATTAATCAAATGAACATATTTTGATACCTTGAGAGTTCGTAACCACTGTAGCTCCTAGAAAATAATGAAGGTTGTGGAATAATGTTGCATTTTACACTGCGCAAAAAAATTAACGCACATTATGGAAATCTCAAATTTATTCTACAATTCAAAGGTGTTCTCAATGATAATTATTTTTATCAGAATTATGCATGCATATTATGTTATCCACTTTCAACGTTTTTCTTCAATACAGATGTTTTCTCCCAGCAGGAATAAAAAAGATGATATTATCAGATTTTGAATGTATTGGCTCCATTCTGAAATCGGTTGTTCTCGATCAATTCTAGTGATCAATAGTTTTTCTTTCGTTTGATTTTTTACACTCGATCGCTATGCAACGCGAAACACGCAATTTGACCCAAGCGGTAGTTTTGCGAGAAGAAGGGTGGACATACACAAGAATTGCAGAAAGGTTTGGAGTTTCCCATACAAGTGTGTTCAGAATGTTGCAGCGATTCAGGGAGACAGGTATGAATGTCCGAAGACCAGGACAGGGTAGACCACGGGTAGATTAGATTAGAGGAGGGGCGGAAGATCATCTGAACTCGCAAGCACCTTGACCTAAAGATCTATTGTGCATAACCACGGGTAACAACTGCCATTCAAGAACGTTACTTGAGAGTTTCTTCGTTGAGACAACGGTTTGCAACCGCTCGCCTCCTTCAAAATCAGCTTGAGCAAACTCATGAGGTGCAAATTAGCACTCAGACAATAAGAAATCGCCTCAGAGAATATGATTTAAGGCCTCGTGTCGCGGCAAGAGGCCCAGCTCTTACTCCAGCCCATCGAAGGGCGCGTTTGGATGTTGCGAGAGAGCATATCCATTAGGAAAAGGCCGATTGGGAAAGAGTTCTCTTCACAGATGAGTCTAGATTCTGCCTCTACCATTGTGATCGACGTTCCCTTGTATACAGACGTCCACATGAAAGATATGCTCAGTGCAATTACCTGAATTCTACTGGTTTCGGAGGAGGATCGATTATGGTATGGAGTTGAATATCTTTGACTGCTTGCACTGACCCAGTGGTCGTTGATAATGGAGCTATGAATGCTGATAAGTATATAAGGAACATTCTTGAAGAGCATGTAGTGCCGTTTGCCGCATACATTGGTGAAAATTTAATTTTTATGGACGATAATGCCATCGTGCGCGCATCGTTCAGGAGTACCTTGAAGAGGTTGAAGTCTCTCGAATGGAATGGCCAGCAAGAAGTCCAGATCTCAATCCGATTGAGCAGGTTTGGGACAACCTCAATAGGAGGCTGAGAAGTTCAGAAAATCATCCAGCTACTCTTAATGACTTAGGAATCCAACTCGGAGAAATCTGGGAAGGATCAGATCAGAACATTTTAAGATCACTCATTTTGAGTATGAACCGTCGTTGCCGAGCTGTAAGTAACGCAAGGGGTGGAAATACCAATTATTAAATCACTAATCAGCATTTCAGTATTTTGAAAATTGTTCATTTCTCTTCTTTCACATAAGATTCGGTGAAATCCTGAATTTCTCTTCCACTTTATTGTGTCTTGTTTCGTTCAGAACCTTCCCGAAAGAACATAAAAATAAGTTATAAAGTCAATGTAGAGTTAACTTTCATTAAGATTGAGATTTTCAGAATGTGCGTTAATTTTTTTGCGCAGTGTATTTTGAAACCATCAAAGAAGCAATTCGATGTTTGAAAACAGTCATCTTCCAAGGATGCTCCCGGCAGATTCGAAACGCCTCAATTTTTTCTGTCTACGATTAATAAATTTTCCAGTCTTTGCCCTCATATCCACAGGGAGCGTAGCCCGTCAACGACCTCACGACCCTTGCATTAAACCAATTAGCAACCAGAGGTCTTGCTGAAAGATTAAAGACCCAACTACGTACTTGCGTTTCACGACACCAACAGATGCCGCTGAATTTTACGAAACCCCTGTCTGAGCGGTATTCGAATATTGCTGGTGTGACGGCTGCATTTGCATCACTGTTGATGGACCAACGGTTGTCTTTGTGCATAAAACGAACGAGATGTTCGACAGGGATGCCGCAATTTGAACCTAGGGCGAGACGAGTCAGTTGGAGATTCGTTTTAGCGTGGCAGTAAAACCCTGTTACAATGTGATGCTAGGGATGAACTACTGGAATTTAGACATCGGAAGAGGGAATTAAGACAGCTGTTACTTGGAACGAACAATAAAATGAAGGTTAAGCTCCACAACTGATAAAAGTTTAGGAAGAATGACATCCGTAAAAGTACAATATGAAGTTGAATTAGTCACTGTCTACTCAGAATGCTGAAGAGTTTTCCAATAAGAGGTGTTATTTTGAATAGCTATTTCGGTATAGGTTACTTTTGAAGCTGACATTTTTTATCATTCGACAAGAAGAAACTCAGCCATTGATGAAAATGAACCGATACACGCATCATCAACAGTGCATTGAAGTTATTTGAATTCACTATAAAAATCATGAAAATTTGGCAGAGACTCGAAACTGAATAATGGAAAAAATAAAACATTTTAAATTCGACTGTAACAAGGCCGATATGGACATGTTTGGTATCAGAATATAGGTTTTCGAGGACGCTGAATTCAATAAAAATAAATTCAAGTCGATATCTATCATAGTTTAGATTTCCATCTGTCAGATAGCATTTTTTCGAAAACCGAAATTTCAAATCGTCACAGCTCCTGCTCCTGTGATCCTATCCACTTTTTGTTCGTATGCATTGTCCGAAGTATCTCTAAACATAATAAAATCGATATCGAAAATCCCAACTTTTTGGTTGAAAAAGGCTAAAGGGGTAAGACCCCCAAAAACACCATATTTGTCGTCACCAAAGAATTCCTGGCGAATCCAAAGTCATTTTTGTAACGTAAAGATCTACTACCCATTCGAATCATGCAGATTACCCATAAGGCCGATCAGTATTGCCTATACCATGGGTGCTCTGAGCGTCTGAACAAAACTCGAAAATAAATTATGGAAAAAATAAAACAATTTAAATTTGACTGTAACCAGGCCTGTATATGGACATGTCAGGTATCAAAATATAGGTTTTCAAAGACACTGAATTCAATAGAAATAAATGTTAGCCGCTTTGTGTCATAGTTTATATTTTCACATGTCAAATGGCATTTTTTCGAAAGTCGAAATTTCAAATCGTCACAGCTCCCGCTATTGTGATCCTATCCACTTTTTGTTTGTATATTGTTAATCAGCATTGTGCAAAATTTCTCTGCGCATAATAAAATCGATATAGAAAATCTCAACTTTCTGGGTGAAAAATGCCAAAGGGGTAAAACCCCCCAAAAACACCATATTTGTCATCACCAAGGAATCCCTTGCGAATCCAAAGTCGTTTTTCGATCTCGAGGATCTACTACCCATTCGAATCATGCAGAACACCCATGAAGCTGATCAGTATCGCCTATACTTTGAGTGCTCTGGGCGTCTGAACGAAACTCGAAAATGAATTATGGAAAAAATAAAACAATTTAAATTACTGTTACAAGGCCTATATGGACATGTTTGGTATCAAAATAGAGGTTTTCGGGGACGCTGAATTCAATAAGAACAAATTCAAACCGCTATCTGTCATAGTTTAGATTTTCACCTGTCAAATGGCATTTTTTCGAAAATCGAAATTTTAAATCGTCACAACTCCGGCTCCTGTGATCCTTTCCACTTTTTGTTTTTATATTGTTAATCAGCATTGTCCAAAGTGTCTCTGCGCATAATGAAATCGATATCGAGAATCTCAACTCTTTGGGTGAAAAATGCCAAAGGGGTAAGACCCCCCAAAAACACCATATTTGTCATCACCAAGGAATCCAAAGTCGTTTTTCGATCTCGAGGATCTATTATTACCCATTCGAATCATACAAAATACCCATAAAGCTGATCTGTATCGCCTATACTTCGAGTGCTCTGGGTGTCTGAACAAAACAAAAAAAATGAAATATGGAAAAAATAAAACAATACAAATTCGACTGTAGGAAGGCTTATATGGACATGTTTGGTACGAAAATATAGGTTTTCGAGGACGCTGAATTCAATAAAAACAAATCCAAGTCGCTATCTATCATTGTTTAAATTTTCATCTCTCAAATGACATTTTTTCAAACATCAAAATTCCAAATCGTCACAGCTCCTGTGATCGATTTTTAATTTGAGTAAGTTACTTAATTCATATAAGACGCTCTGTATGAAGAAACATCAGACGTTTACGGAATGATTAAACTGATACATTAAGCAAAATGCTGTAAAAATTTCGTTCATTCAGATTGAAACCGCGGTTTCTGTAATAATTTTGATGAACCCCTTAAAACACTGAAAAGTGAAAATATCTCGAAAATACGAATTATGTGGCACCGCCATGCTGAAATTTGAAGACTGAGGTATAAGTGTAAAGCTCTAGTTGTCCTCGAAAGAATTATGCCATGAAATACAGGGTGTTCCATTTGAAAAAGCTACCTATTTTTCCATAATTTTTTTTGATGCAACCTGTATACAGGGTTGGGATAAAGTTTGGCACCAAATTAATATCTTCAAAACGAAACGGGCGATATTTTTGAAATTTGACAGCTGAGTGTAATGGGCCACAATGCATCTGATGAGCATATTTTCATTAATGAGATACTTCCGGTTTAACCGGAAATGACAAAAAAAAATTTTATTTAAATGGGACACCCTGTATATTTCTACAGATTCTGAAAGAGCACTCTGTTTCGGATCTGTCCATACCAGGTTCCATGTAAAAATTATCTGTGAAAAGAGGAATTGAGACAACGGATTCTTGATGAATGTGCATTAATACATGGAGAAGTCTTGAGAAAAGTTACTCAAGAATTTGTTAATAGACTGGCATATTGTCAGGAGGTGAATGGCAAGCACTTCGAACATTTAAAATGATTTTTTTTAATTATTTTCAATAAATTTTTTCTACTAGTAAAAGCCCTGTATTTCTTCTCTTTATAGATTTTCATAAAAAATACGTCATGAAAAGCAGAAAGAGTTATCTACTACGAAGTATTTCGTTTTATTTCTCACTATTGATACAAATAACAACGATTTATTTATTTGAATGGATTTTTTCTCAAATGTACAAAAAAAATGAATTTCTTCTTTTTACAGAGAATTTTTACATGGAACCCAATATGGACAGATCCGAAACAAAGTGCTCTTTCAGAATATGCAGAAATATACAGGGTGTCCCATTTAAATAAATTTTTTTTTGTCATTTCCGGTTAAACTGGAAGTATCTCATTAATGAAAATATGCTCATCAGATGCATTGTGGTTCATTACACTCAGCTGCCAAATTTCAAAAATATCGCCCGTTTCGTTTTAAAGATATTAATTTGGTGCCAAACTTTATCCCAACCCTGTATATAAAACTATCAGCCGTACGCCCTGCTGACGCACCTTTCATAACGAATTTCTAAGTTATTGATGATTTTAAGAGTTATAAAGAGACAGAAATGGACTACCAGAGTCCAGAGTTATTAAGTCCCTAGTGGACGGTCCTAACGGACAAGAATTTCTATTTTTAGTAATGAAGAGATTCTAAGTTCTTAAGTTTATTGATTATGGAGGACGCTACATCTCGAGTAGTTCTCCATATTAATTTGGGTGTGGTTGAGAACGAATGAACATCTATCGGTTTCTTCGATCTACCTCGATCGGATATCCACTTCATCTGCAGACTCACTAGTTCAATTATATCAATCTGGAAACAGAGATTGGGGATGAATAACTTACTGGTCACTTTGAGCTGGATGATAATACTGGTGGGAGGATGTGTGGATATTTGGCACTCGTACAAACCCTCGTCAGACGGTTGGACGTTCCTGATAAGCAGACCCCAATTCTGCAGGTGACGTACGTGCTCTACCAAAAAACGGTCGTCCGTGTTATACGTGGCTAGGCCTACTGTTAGCAAGTGGTAATCTTGCTTTCTTATCCAGGAAACCTGGAAAAAAGGACGAATGAGGGATTTATAACACTTCCATTAGGAAAATAGTAGTGTTCAAAATTCATATTTTTCGTTTTATTATACCACAAAGTTTCCTACTGGAATGGGCTTTCCGGGTCGGTTACAAAGAAGAACAGATCTATGATTCTACCCACTTTTTTTCTGTGGTTTATCGGGAATCCCAGAAACATCCTTTTACTACCTGTTCAGTGCAAATTCACCCGCTGCCCCAGTCGCAACCTCGATACGCCAAAGTTCGAATATACTTTAGTTTTCTTCCCAAAGTCGGACCTCGTTACATTCGTACCTAGAAGTGTACTCGTCAAGTGAGATAAGGACTCTACGCGGTACAACGCCTACGAAAGCAGACAGAAGCAGATACATAACTTTTAAATCTGAACAACCGTAAGTACCATTTCCTACAGTGTTTACTTTGTGGTATTTATTTCTCTGTCATACATCCATTTTTATTTCTTTAATTCTCGTGGCGACAAGAACTGGTACGACAGTCCATTTCTTCTCTCCAAGAGAGTTCCTGTATTTTATTCAAGTAGGATTCACATGAAATTTCGGAAAACATTTGACAACGTTGTTAAAATCTCAAGAATAGGTTTATCTTTGATATTGAAATAAAATATCTTCTACTCATGATTTGACATTGGTTCTGCAGAAGATAAAAATTAACAGTTGTAGTTTAGTGGAAACCTGGAAACAAACATGAAGTTGAACTGTTTCATTTTTCTATGTCCTGATGAATATCATTTCTTGACAATATGAGATATTGGATTTGCACGAAGGTTTAACCCCCCAACTTTCTTATCACTGGACGAATTTGCATTTGCACGCCAAATTTCGATGCGTCGATGTGTTTTACAAAAAAAGAGGTAATGAAGTCTCACTATCCTAAAGTGGACCGTTTTCGAGAAAACTTGCATTTCATGATTGAAAACAATCTGCTAAATTGCTAGAAAATGAATAGTGATAATCAACAACTTTATTAATTTCAACAAAATTCGACAACTAGGTTTTCAAGCTTAATTTGCAGAGTTACTTCTCATTATTTTCAGCGATTATAGTTAACAAGAATATTTTTTCCAATTACAAGAAACAATGCGTTAGCAATTTTTTTTCTGATCATACGAGGATGTATTGATATCTAGTTAGCCTAGACCAGTTCCATGCATAAACGAAATATTGCGATACCATATCAACAAACAATAACTTATAAGAAGTGTCAGTGTAGAATTCGATGTCAAAAAAGTAAACCAGAGTTAAGCCGGACTCCCACTACTTGTGTATTTGGCAAATATTTGCCACTTGCCTATATTTGGCATGTAGTGGGAGTGGTTCACTCGGCCAATACTTGTCAATCTTGTCATTGAAATTCGAAACTTCATCTACTTGCCAAGTACGCAAATAATTGTCTACTTGCCAAATATACGAGTAGTGGGAGTCCGCCTTTACGCAATAAATTAAAAAAAAAAGATGTCCACCGAAATTGTGAAAATCGAAAAATTGGAGTATCGAGCCATCATTAAGTACCTGTATTCAAAAGGGTTAAGAGGTAAGCAGATTCACGAAGAGATGCTTAATACCCTTGGTGATCAATGTCCTTCGTATGCGACCTTAAAAAATTGGACTGCAAGCTTCAAAAAAGTTGAATTTCCCATTAAAGATGATGACCGATCGGGAAGGCCAGTTTCTGTGTCAGTCCCCGAAAATATCGATGCAGTTCATGACATGATTTCATCAGACCGTCGAATTGGGCTAAAACGGATATCTGAAGCATTGAAGATTTCATACGAACGCGTTCATCATATAGTTCACGTCAATTTGGACATGAGAAAAATTTCTGCAAAATGGATCCCCAAATGTTTGAATGTTGACCAAAAGCGTGCAAGGGTAGAAGCATCGCGTTCGATCTGGGCTCGATTTGAAAACGATGTAGACTCCTTAAACCGAATTGGTACTATGGATGAGACTTGGGTACATTTCTACGATCCAGAAACAAAGCAACAATCGATGGAATGGAATTCGTGTCCAAAAATCTGCTGGAAAAAATCTTGCTTCAGTTTTTTGGGATTGCCATGGAGTAATCATGATTGATTTTTTGGATAAGGGTAGAACAATAACTGGAGATTACTATTCGACATTACTGACCACTCTACGGGAAAAAAATTGGAGAGAAAAGACGCGGAAAGCTATCCAAAGGTGTTTTGTTTTTACTGGACAACTCCCCAGTACACAAATCTCATGTTGCCATGCCAAGAATTCTTGATTTAGGGTTAGAATTACTTAAACACCCCCCTTATTCACCAGATTTGGCTCCGTCCGACTATCATCTCTTTCCTCAACTGAAAAAAAGGTCGTAAATTTTCTTCCATCGAGGAGGTAATAAAAGCTGTGGAGGACTAGTTTGCAGAACAAGAGGACACATTTTTTTTGAAGGTCTAGAGACGTTGCAGGTTCGCTGTGATCATTGTATTCAATAAAGAGGAGAATATGTTGAGTAATAAAATATTTTGATATTAAAACCACATAATTCTATACCTATAATTTGATCCTTGAAATTAAAAGTGAAACATCTAGAAGGCTCTGCCTAGGGTCAGTGAGACTATTGCGCATGTGCGATAGCGGAGAGTAGGAGAATAGGGGCATCATGGCGATCAGCAATTGACAACAATCTGTTTGTATTGAGCTACATATGGTATCCATGGATACATAATGACATGTCCCTTTCTCTTCTCCGAACGCATGCGTATAGCGACAACTGACCCTGGATTTAAGGGGAAGGATTGCCACACTTTTGTATACTTATTAGCCACTACGCTCAAATTCTATATTTATAATTCTATGATTAAAACTTTGTTTGGTTCTATAGTAGGCTGAGAATTTTTCAATATATCCTCGTAAAATGCCGGTTTTCCCGAAAACGGTTCACTTTAGAGTAATGAACCAATCTTTCCTTTTTTATGTAAAACATATTGGCGCATCAGAATCTGCTGAGCAAATGCTAATTTGTACAGAAGGGTAAAAGTAGGGGGTTGAACCTTTGTGCAAATTCAATATCTCCGCCTCTGACACGTCTCACAAAACCGAGTAGAGTGGAAGAAAGTAGCTATTATTAGTGACGATGTGTGTATAGAAACCAAACTCGAAAAAAATATAAATTTTTGACACCCTGTATTTCTGAAACGAAGACCAGATAGAAAACAAGGAAGAGAAAATAGATTTCATTCTTATGAGAAATCTACAGTTGACCGTTGATACGCTTATTTAGGAGTACTCTGTATACCTGCGGTGCCTCGCGCATTCACCATTTTGCAGCACTATTCTTTCATTCATCCTTACCCCTAAAACAAATTATTTTCGACGTCCCTGTCGTTATAATAATTCGGAGGAAGGACGATAATTGGGTAAATTATATGTCAAATACAATATTCCATGAAAATGTTATGTGTAATAATCGAATTACAGGTTATGAAATGGTATATTCCATGACTGAATATTTGAGGGATTTTTTATGGAAAAATGTACCTAGAAAAAAATTGGGAGAAAAAAATTGGGAATTGGCTGGGCATAAGGCGAACAGGAGCCCGTGTGCTTTTCACTGAAGAGAGTTCCAAATTTGTAGGAAGAGGAAGCATGCAGTTACAACCAATCCCAAAATCTCACTTCTTCATGTCACATCCATTATTCGCGAAAAATTTTGCCTCCACTCACGCTTCGAATTAGACTAAACGCGCCTTCTCGTTTGTCGCCGAAATATAAGAAATTGATGTGCCCCAATCCATCCTCAACAGCCTTGCGAGATTGCCAGTTCCATTTCCTTAAGAAACATGAATAAAACATGCGAAAGTTATTTCGGTAATAGGTGGAACGGAAGCTTGTTCAGTCGACGAGAAACTGTAAAAACATCGGACGGCTTTGCAGAAAACATGGATAGGTTGGAGGCACTTGTTGCTACAATAAAAAAAACATCGGAAACTATTCAGATTTTTTGTTACAAGGAGAAAATTCCGCAGAGAAATTGAATCAAGTCCGAGATATTGAAAATACTCAAGTGAGAAGCTTTGATGTGAAGAGTTTTCCAATAAGGGGTGTTATTTCGAATAGCCAGATATTTCGGTAGAGGTCACTTTCGAAGCTGTCATTTTTGACATTTGACAAGTGAAAACTATGATAGGTAAAAAGAAACACTATACCAGATAAACAACTTAGGAGATTCTCAACATGTTTCGAGCTTGATAAAGCTCGAGATTAAAAATTTGAGTTTTTCATGACATTCTGACTTTTTACATTGCTGTTCTGTTCGCCGCTTTTTTGCACCCTCTGGTTTTTTATTACTTCACCTTTTTAATGCTAATGACCTTTTAAGATTTTATGGTACTGTACTTTTACTATTTTTATTGACCATTTTCATCCAATTTTATTATTTAACCAGTTTTTGTTCATTTTGGCTTTTGTTCATTTTGTTTCATTTTATTATTCCGTCATTTAATTTTTCTCGTTAAGTTACATTGTTTTTTCATTTTTCGATTGTCTTTATGCTTTATTTTGTTTTATGAAGATGAGCTTTATCAAGCTCAAACGCATTGAAATTTTTAAAATTCACTATGAAATTTGGCAGAGACGCTTCGTAAAACTCGAACACTTTTGGATCGTCGTGAAGCACCTTGTCGAACCGCAATACAGAAATTAATGAAAAAATTTGAGCTGCTGAGACAAGTCAGTGATGTGAAGAATAAAACCCGTGCACGTCGCTCAAGAACAGCCGAGAATATTGCTGCTGTAGCCGAAAGTGTTGAAGAAAACCCAGGTTTGTCCATTCCCAGTCGTTCTTGGAATTAGACATTTCGCAAACGTCATCACACCGTATTTTGCATTAAGATTTGGGTTTTAGGACTTATAAAGATCAGTTAACTCAAAAACTCAAGCCAGCTGATCATCAACAACGTCGTGTATTTGCTGATTGGGTCCTTTAAATGCATAAAAATGATCCGGAATTTCATCGAAAAATCATCTTGAGTGCTTCATCAACAAGCAGAATTGTCAAATCTGGGGCTCGGATAACCCAAAAGTAATTCTTGAAAAGCCTCTCTATCCTCAACGTGTGACTGTTTGGTTCGGTTTATGGTCTCCTTGTTTTTTCGATAATGAGGCTGGAGCAACCGTCACGGTGAATAGATTGCGCTATAGAGAGATGACTAATGATTTTTTATGGCCGGAATTGGATGGTATCGATCTGGGCAACGGTTACTTTCAAAAGGATGGTGTTACGTGTCACACAAGCAACGAAACCATTGATCTTCCACAGGAAAAGTTTACGGATCGTGTTTTCTCTGGAAGAGGTGATCACAATTGGCCACCGAGATCTTGTGACTTTGCGACTTCTTTCTGTGGGGCCATTAGGAAGAGGAGGTCTACGCCAAAAGCCCATCATCGTCGATTCAAGACCTCAAAGATAGATATCGAAGACATAGGACAGCCACATGACGATTTTCATGAACGTATATGGCATTTTTCTTTGAATATCAAAATAGCATCTCTTACTGGAAAACCCTCCAGATATTTCAGAAGTGTGGAAAATAACTAGGAATAACAGAGACTTACGTGAAAAAAAAATGAAATGCTGACGAAAACATTCAATAAGAAAAAGATTTCAGTCTAGAAAGCAATAATAAACAATCTTATGTTCGACTGCTTCATATACACTTGTTTCATGAATTCGTTTAGCGTCCATAATTGACTGCTTTATTGGACACCACTTTATTGGACTCAACTGTCACAGTCTTTTCTCGATTTTGCAATTTTCTTCGTTTCACATCAATTGTTATAGGTCGCATACAAATTTTCATAAGCACTTTTAATGGGTAGGAGAGATTCTTTGGCACTTGCGCTTGCGGCTAAATTTTTTACGCTTTCCTCTCCCGAACTATGGGATTATTATCACGTTTGTCACAGAATTAACGAAGTAAACAACTTTGTTCAGTGAGGTTGCTAAGGTCGCTGATGGTTACTAAGGTAAGAAAGGCAAAAGCACACTCAATGTTTCTTTGTAATCAAGCGACGAATATATTGATTGCCATTTCAGAAAATAAAATTTCTGCATAAAGCTTTGTATTCAACTTCTACATAATTAGGCTCATGGACTTGCCCAAATTATTGGCCTCGCTCGGTTTGCTCGCTCTGCCATAAACTTTTGGACTCGTCCATAAAGACCTAATTTATGTACCTACTTGTTACATAAATAGCTATTAAAATCTCTATTGAAGCCAGTTGGTCTCCCACAGAAACTCGAGATTAATAAACAAAACTTGTATAAAACGAAATATAGGTTACATGGATTAGTAGGCAAATAATCCGAAAAGCAGATAAATAAACTCAACCAAACTATGGACTATCCGTAACCAAATCCAGGCAAATATAATACCAGAAAAACACCGCACAATTCATTAAAGTTGTATTCCAGACCACCTCTTCCCAGAAACACGAAAATGCATTTATACGTGACTGCTAATTTCCCTCCTATATTTCCACCAAACATTAGCAGGTGCTCCGTTACACTTAAGCCTTGCAAAGCCAGATAACAAGTTGAAGGCACACGCCGACAAAATGAGTTCGGGATTAGGAGGGTATCTGGAAAACAATTCCAGGGATCCCACCAAGAGCTGCAGTAAATTTCAGAGGCGAATGCATAGCTTTGCAACGTTATGAACTTTTCGGCTTCATGAAAAAATGGAAATTAAGAGGGAGCCGTTTATCTTCCAGGTGTTCGCTGAGGAGTTAAATTTCAAATTATAAGATTACTTTCTTCTTGTAAGACCTGAGGGGTTAAAATCCTGAATATCATTACAGTGTCGCAGAATCATTATTCGCCAGATGAAATATCGACAAAATAAATTGAAACCAAAGATATACAAAGGAAAGGGTCGCTTCTGTTATTTCCCTCGTTATAATGAATAATGATTAGCGAAATTAAATGAGATACGTCCATTAATGTTCGCGATACTCGATTCTCTTCAAAATACAGCACCGTGGTGCTGTAAAATTCGTGAATTTGAATAGCAAACAGATGTCCAAAGACACCTCATTTGTGAATTTCCTTGTCAGAAACTTCCGAAGAGTTTTCCAAATCAATGGATTTGCGAAACGTATTTTCAGTTCAGAGTTTCAGTGTTTCACTTTTCAGTCTTTGCTGAAAATGCAATTATTGAGTAGGCTGAATCATAGAATTATGTGTCTCAACGCATGGTGTTATTATTAATTCACGTTTGAATACTTGATGGTGCGATCTCTGTTTGAAACAACTCTCAGTTATTAAAATTTGAAGTCATCGTTGGCGGCATTATGGAGATATTCCAAAATTACGAAAAATATGATATGTTGAAATGTTTCATTTTAGCGAATGAGAATAGTGGGGCAGCAAGTGATTCAACTGTGAAAATATTAATTACACCATGTGTAGAGACACATAATTCTATGATTCAGCCTACTCAATAATTCGAATTCCATATACAAACCATCTTTTTCATTATATCTTAACGAATCTGAGGGCTATGTATAACATATGATACATTTCTGAAACGGGAAAAAAATGGCGATTCTTTCTAAGTCATTTCAAACTACTGTTTCCATAAGAAAAAACACAACTTTATGTTATAACTCAGCAAATGAACCTTTTATAAAAAATCAGAGTACGCCACTGGATTGCTATCAGGAAAGTGCCTGTATAATGTTTTTATTTCAACGTCCTAGCAAAAACAGAAACGGAGATAATGACCAAAGTTAAAATCGCCCAAATTTCAATTTTGACCTATAACTCGGAAACAAAAGAAGATAGAGGAATGCAGTTGATGGCATCATCAGTTTCTCGAAAAAAGGGGACTATAAGGTGCCATTCTTTTTTCTCTATCTCCTCGGGTTAAAAAGTTTTAGTTCATGTAGCACCAATTTTGCCCACCCTGTACAACAATTACCGCAAACGGCGCAAACTCCATTCTCTATGCATGCTTCGTTAGTGTTCGATAATTCTATCTATCCTCTCCGTCTTCTTTGGGCCGCGTTCGGTTATTGCAAACAGATGTTTTTCCTATCTTTTTCAACCTACTCAATGCCCTTTCAGAAACTGGAGTTCATTGAAGCTCTGGAGCTGGAGGACGAGTTGTAGATAGCACAGTTCCGAAAACAGATCTGATCAGAGACACAGATGACCTTGAGGTCTCAGTGAATGTATCACTTACCAATCTATATTCTATCTCTTTACAAGGCGGAGTGAGCGGATAGAACTTCTGAACCATAGATCAAGAAAGAATTCTATTTTATAGTGATATCTAGGAACTTCAATTGAGAAAGAGTTTGATATGAATGGTACACCTTTCCATAGATGAAATTGATCTTTTTTTAAAGATCGTACTGTGGTGTGAACAGGTAATGAAAAATTCACGAATTTTCATCAAACAATTCATTGGTTTCCTGTACTCTTTCTTGTGAATTTGAATCTCATCACAATTTCATTTGCAGTGAGATCAAACAGGCGGTTTGTGAATCAACAAAAAAAGTCTGGGTAAAAGCCTCATGGCAAGATTGTTCAGAAACCCTGGTATCGTTTTTTGTTTCAGATCTCGAATATGCTGATTCTCATCAGAATGATAATATTATTTTAATGTATTTGTGAATGATCGTTCGGATATTGTTAGAAACTATGAATAATTCACTTGATCTCATTTTTTATTCATGTAATTTTTTGATATCGTATGGGAACCAACTTCTTTGAGTGATGAAAAACATCCATATTGAATGTAATAACCCCATATTTAATTTGTTATAGACAATTTAATGTATCTTTTCAAATCAAATAATGAATTTAACGATTATTTCACTTCCAAGAATACACCAACTTTGAAACAACTCTGAATAATATTTATGTAGGTTTGTTTTCGGTCGCCTAGGAATATGACCTTCGCTTTGGCTACCAAACCTATATTTCACGTCTTTATCGCTTTCTACATTCCCCTCAAGAACCAATAAAAGTCAAAGTGTCTATATACAGTATATTCACAGAGTAAATTCTACACAATAATCTACACTTGTAGAATAGACGTCTTACACTGATTACCTTCTTTTGACAAACACACGTCCAGTTACGATTTATCCACATTTACTGAACTTCGAGAGATAGAAAACGTCTTTACGCCAAACAAATGAATTGATTTGGTACCACCGATATGGTACTGTCTTGAAAGATCTGATTCCGTCTGTAATGGCAATAACTACCTCCGTCTCAACTCCCTACCGACCTTCGTAGGAACTCTTTACTGACTCACCGCTAACTGACTTCACTTACGCAATTATACCCTTGAAGTTAATTCTCGGTTTCGCCCCCAATTCGCATTCGAGAATAGGCACACCGGATAAGAACTACCAAAAGCGGTAAATGGAATCATCCGAGTGCATTTCTAAAACCATTATGACGTGGAAAATATCGGTTGTGGCTACTTTTCCGTGGGACACCCTGTCTTTAGTGAAGTTCAGAGTATTTCTTACAAGAACAAAACGAACGAAGAACATCCGAAACGATAACAAGCTCCCGCAGCATCAAGGTCCATATCTGGGCCGTAAAGACGTTCAAATTCACTAGACACCTCATAAAAGTCCCAATGGCTCGAATTTATGATCAATTTTTTCCACACGCCGATAGATTCGACTGCTCCACTTTCCTTCGAGAATCGATATCACTTTCCACTTCGAGCCGAAGCGAATTGCTACAAAATTTCCATCAGGTATATACGTGCCATAAAACTTAAACCAATTGTCTTTTCGAGGACGTATTCTGGAGCGTGGGCCCGCGCAAGATACTTGGAGGAATTAGATATTCATGGAATGTATGAGACGTGAGATTTCGGATTATGTGTCTGTCTATGCCACAGCCATTCCCATTTGTAGAGAATAATTAGATGGCCTTCACCGACGGATCCTGGCTTTGTTCTGGGGGAGTTATAATTGTTGCACTCGCCATTGTTCATAACTGGAGGACTCGAGAATGTCCTGGCTGTTGGTTTCACATGTCTAATCCCTGAGTTTTCAGAATGGACCTTACTAGTCCTGGACATTGGTTTAGCTAATGACGGAAGTGGAAACACTTCAGATTAGGTAGAATCCGTTTAATCATACGGAATTATTGGATCAGCTTGATTCCATCGAGTTTGATTTTACTCTGAATTCTGATGTTTTCAAACATCAACCTTTGGAAAGAATTGGGGAGCCTCTGTTCACGCCAAGTGAAAGGTTCCAGAAGATTTTTCAGAATTGTCGAAATTCGAATTATTAAATTAATTTCTCCATACTGGGGAATTCCCATAATATGGATTATCCTTTATGTACAAGAAGAACTCGTCAGCTGTGGAGCGCAGCATATGTCGCATATCTGTTTCATTTTCATATTTTTCATTAGTTCATTGATTAATTTAATCGTGGATACTTCTTTTACCGCATTTTTGCATATTCTCTGTTTCCATCCGCGAATTCTGAAAATTTCAGTTTTTTCTGTGATTCTCAGTTTGTAGTGATTTCGATTTAATCGAATTACATTCATTTGAAATCTTCATTTGTGTGAATTATTTCGAAGGAAACGACTGTTATCAGTGGCGTGGTTATTTTATAAAACCACAAGGATAAGTGTGCACAATTTGACATTTTTAGCAACGGATTTTCACGTCAGCTTCATTCCATGTTCGTTTGTCGAGCTCGATCACTCTGTACATTGGAATAGGAGTCATCGACAGGATCCGGTTGACTGTTTTGCTGATATAGGTAAGACTGTTTTTCTTCTGTTATTTTGGGTACATTTATCCTTTCATTTGTGTTGGGTTTCAATGAATTTTATATACATATACAGTCCACTAGCCCTATATTATTTTCATTCAGAAGATTATATTTCGAAAAATTCAACTCAAATAAAATTGAACCACACTTCAATTGGTTAACTGAAACTACCAACAGCCCCAAAACCAAATAAAAGGAAGCTGGGATTCTTCATAAACTCAGATAACTCTAACCTATATATTCGCTTAAATAAATGATTTTTCAAGAGCTATATAGAATAAGGATAAGGTCTTTTCAATCTGGGTTCCCGGTCATTCGGGAATCGTAGGAAACGAAGAGGCCAATACACTGGCCAGAAAGGGCGCACAAACGCCACTCACTGGCCCAGAACCTTCTGTGGTATATAATAATATACATAATATATAAATGCACCTATGAGAAGGAGTTTATGCTGTCGGAGAAAACCGAAAGACAAAAACTCTGGCGGAATCTCGCAGGGATGGATCACTCCAAAAAGTTCCTCCGGAACTTTGAAACTGCTAGATCCAAAAAATATCTGGATCTCAGTAAAAACCAACTTCACCCACTCACTGGCTTTCTCACAGGACATTGTCGCCTAAAGAAACATCTTTTGAGAATGGGTTTATCGGACACTGATGAGTGTAGATTCTGTGGGAAGGAGGAAGAAACTCCTATTCACCTGGTTATGGAATGCTATGCCATTGAGAGCCAAAGGAAAGAGTGCTTTGGACGAGAAACTTGTAGGAGTGGGGAATTATCCCCGTTGAAGCCGTCCCAGATACTGGATTTCATCGAATCTCTGGAACTGGAGGACGAGCTGTAGGAGGCGCGATGATAACAGCTCTGTTAGGGGGCACAATAGACCTTAAGGTTGGTGGACTGTGACCTCTTTTCTCTATAACTAAAGGCTATATGCAATCTGAGAAAAAACACATGAAATTCAGAAAAATGCATGAAATCTTTACTCGAATCGATAATACGGTTCATATAATCAAATGTTTGAAGATTATTTGTTGCGAATGTTGACCAGTTTATCCGCTTTGTCCAAATTTGGCATACTCTTTCAAACTCCTCGAACCAAACATTTAATATTCAACTACCGATTCAACACTTAAACCCGCTATTCCCCGAATAGCCCTTTTTCTGTCTCCGCTCTCAGACCGTACTGAAGTAGGTACTTTCTAAAATCTTCCTTAAAACCGAATCCTGAGTCAACTTAGAACCTTCAACCTTCCCATTTAAAACTCCTCCAGCTACTGCTACTTCTTCGTTTTGAATAGCAATTTCCAATTTGCCTTTTCCCGCCTACGAAATCCGAGAGGGTAATGTAATTCATATGAAATTTTTGGTTTGTTGCAATGTCGCAAGTCCCACGATCAAGCCCTAAAATTCATGCTGAGTTCGCACCCAAACCAGCAAGGCCGTGAGAGATTTCATGAGGAAACTTGACCCGCAAGTCAATAACTTCATCGTTATCGTCTCGCCTACATCTTATGCAATACCGATAAGCAACTAAGTGATTTTCGAAGTCATGAATATAAATTCCAGAGATCTATATTGGTTAACCGCAATATTTCGATTTATCGATTTATCACAGAAAAACACCCGTTACAGGACCTAATGAGATAAATGACTGTTTTATACTGAATTAGGCTCAAAAGAACATCACCTAGCTTATTGTTATTGAGTTGATTTTCGGTTAAACATGTTCATCATTGACCTCCGTCCCCAACCCTGACTCAAAGCCATCTTTCCAATCTTTTAAAGCGAGGAGAATCGCCATGGCAACGTATTAATCCAAATGCAGAGCCGCTAATTCCTTCACACCTTTCTCCAATCGTGGCCATCGCTGTTTATCCGTTAGCTCGACAACGGGATATGACAAAACGCCTCTCGTTCGAGCCAGTCTATTTTCCGGATGATTATATTTCCGGAACCGCGGACATTTCGTTTTGTGTCCGTTTCCAGAGCATGGCTTTGTCCAAGATCGCCTGCAGTCACGGAATCATCAGATTGAACGTAAAATGCGGGACTTTTTCGCTTCGTTTCGGTCGATGTAGAAAAACACTTCAGAATATTCAGATATATCGTTTGAATGTAATGAAAAGCTTCCGGCCGCTCTCAAGGTAATTGAGCAATAGTTGCTCGAACGCCATCATTCGAAAATGAAAAGGAAACGAATTACAGGTTTGCAATTGTCAGCAAACGTTGGAATACCTGGAATTGTTTATTCACAATTCCCCACTTTTGAATAATTTCCAATTAAATGAACGAAATTGGACTACAAAAAATATCTGCGCCATATAAATCATAAGACTGGAAGTGAAATACACTGCACAAAAAAATTAACGCACATTATGGAAATCTCGATAATGTCGATAATGTTGCAGTCCAAAAAACTTAATCTGGTGGTAAACCGTTCGGACAGTTACAGGATGGCCTTGTTGTCCTAACCACTCTTCAACCAAAGATCGAGTTGTCGCAAATCGGTCTCTAATAGCCATGAGTCGATCTTGAGTTTCATTTATGCTCTTCGAAGTCCGGTGCCTACTTTTCTTCGACTTTCGGCATTAAACACGCTTGACAACATCCCATACCAGTAGTTGGATTTCTGTTCGTACGGTAGGCGATTTCTCGAAATGACAACCCTGCTTCCCGTAGACCAATAATTCGACCTCTTTCAAATTCACTTAGCTGGCGATAAAGTCCGCTTACGCGTGCTCTAGGCATTTTAACAACAACTAAACATCGACTTTGGATCTCCTCGAACATCTAGTTTGTTGTAAAATTCGCAAAAAACGACTACAATATTCAAGTAAGAGAAAATTTGATACATGAAGAAACCTTCACGATTTATTCCCACATTTTAATCATCTACTCCTTGCTATTTCATCTAGGTATGTTCCACCAAAAAAAATTTAAAATTTCAACATCCCTTTCTGGGTGTTGTAGTTTATTTGTCAGTTAGTATAGATTGAACCATAACGTCTGAAGATCTTCTCGTCCCTTCTTTTCTAGCTCTGATAACTAGAAGCCCTGCATCAAAGAAGCCTTTATCGGGTATTCCAGTCTTCCATCGGGAAACGGAAGGAAATGGTCGTCTTTCGTTAAACAAACTCCGGCAAGCCTGGAGATAACTCTCCTCCGGGATCCGGAATCACCCACGCGATAAAAAACGAGGATGAGCTGTCAAATATGCCGCCAGAAAAGGCGATATATATACGTCTGTCTGAGAACCACGTTGAATTTAATATGTTTTCGGACTGAGGAGGCACGAACCTATCGGGACATCAGGCATTCTTGCTCTGCAACGTCTTAACACGAATGATATAAAACCTAATAATGGCGAAAAACGCACCGCAGTCCTGCTCATGCAATATTTATCGTTGGGAAACGGAAAACCGGCAGACACTGATACATGCCCCCTCCATTTGACAGAACGCGAGAAAAATATTGCGAGGGGTAGGAGCAGGGGATGGAGGAAGGTTGATGGGAGGGTGATTTAAGTGTTAATTTGAGTTGACGTCGATCTGCATGAGTTAGGAATGAGGGAAGATGATGGATTTATGTTTGGGGGTGTTGAATATTGGCTTAGGAGTCGATGAAAAGTTATTCCGGTCGTTCATTTCAATTTGTGATTTAATGAGTTTGTTCAACAACATAAGAGAATGTCTCACATTGAGGCAACTAAACAGCTCCACATGAGTTAGGGATATTGACTTAAATTGCAAAAAAATATAGTTAAAATAAGATTTTTGTGATGAAAATTCATATTAATATGATTTCAAGTTGCAAATTGATTTTAGCCTGTAGGTCTGCAGCGTATACAGGGTGGTTAAGAAAAATCGAGTAAAATAACGAAATTTTATTCCCAGAGAATTCAAGCATTTTGGGCCTCCACGGGCCTCAATAAAAGCTTGACATCTTCTTTGCATACTACACACGAGGTTGTTGAACATTTCTTGAGGAATTTGATTCCATAAACGGGGCAGAAGCTCTCTCAGATCATTTAAGGATTCTGGGGTAGGTTGATGATTATCTAATCTTCTTTGGAGCATATCCCATGCATGTTCTATGCAATTCAAATCTGGTGAGTGTGGAGGTATTGGTAAATGTGGAATACCAAGCTCCTCGCGAGCATTCTCAAGTATGGCTGCACGGTGCGGTCTAGCGTTATCGTCTAGAAATTGAAAAGTTTCACCAATAGCAGCGTGAAAATTTGGCACAACATTGTCAATGACATGCTCCCTATAGTGTAAGGCGGTCATATTCCCAGGACAAATGTGTAGATCTGTGCGCCCGTTGAAACATATTCAGGCCTTTACCATAACACTACCCCCTCGGAATAGATGGACTTCTTGGACATAGTGACGATTACGGGGTATACGTGGGATTTTCCATGCCCTTATTCTTCGAGAATCTGAAAATCGTCCATATCTGGATTAATCAGTCAAAAGGACACTACGCCATTGATCGTTCCAATTGATATGTTGCCTTGCCCATTCCAGTCTTTGACGCTTATGGTCACGTGTTAATGGAACTCCTCTTAATGGACGTCTAGAACCTAGATTCACCTCTCTCAAACGTCGTCTGATGGTTTCGATGGAAACTTGGACCCCATCTGCATTTTGAAGAGTATTCCGTAGCATTCTACACGTAGATGTAGGGTTTCTTCTCGCCGAAACGGTGATGAAATGATCCTGAGCAGGAGTAGTTTTTCGTCGCCTACCAAGCCTTGGTCTTTCCAACACGGAACCCTTCTCCCTGAACCTATTCCAAAGTCGAGATATCACACTTTGGCTGACTTGGAGCCTTTCCGCTACAACAAACTGAGTTAGGCCATCCTGCATTCCGATAGCACTATTAGCCTCAGCGTTTGTTAATTTACGTCTTGGCATTTTCAGAAAACTCGTTTCAAATAGAAGCCGTTGATAAACTGACTTCATATCAAAATAAGAATATTCAATGCAAAGAACCAAAATTCAGAAAAAAGGCGACCAAATTGACGAAATGTCTCATACTGATTTTTATTGGATCGATTCAAGTTGTTATTGAGTTATTGAGATTACATACTTTTGAAAACGATTGAATACGATATCCCCAACTCTTGTGGAGCACAAGTTCCCGATGTTTTTCGATGAAAATGCATATTTTTTAAATGGTTATATCGGGTGTTTTTTTTAAAGTGATAGAAGTTCAAATTGAAATATAACACTTTTAAATTAAGATTTTGTCTTCATTTGAGATATCATTTCATGACATTCATGTTTTAAAAATAATTTCCGGCATTTTTCCACTAGCTCTGAGGAACCGCATTGCATGACCAGGTAGGCCTTATTACTTCCGTTTTTTTGGGATGCTATAAGAAGTGTAATAGATACATTTCTCATTACCCGTCACCAAGCGATGAAGTAACCCTTTCTTCTTTGCCGATGAAGCAGTTTTTCACAGACGAAAAACCAACGTTAAACGTCCCTTGTCTGCAATTCATAGGGAACACAAGTTTTCTGTTTTTGGACCATTTCCAACGCATGGAGTCTCTTGGAAACGGCGGTAACTCAGCTGCGCACCCAATAATAAATGTAAGACTGAAATAAAAATTGTGACCTTCCATCAAATGTTCCCTAGTTTTGGGGTAACCCCTCAATGAGTCCAATGCCATTGGTAACAGAAGACGATCAAAGCGGTCCCTGCGTAGGTACAAGTTATCGAAGGTCCCGCTAGTTAACGAAATCGAATTATCGCCAGACCGAGGCCCCCAAAGGTCGTTTCACATTGTGCTCGAGATTTTCCTCATTTCCCTGGGGAAATGTGAGATTTCATTGCACAACCACTTACGGAACGTCCTAGTACGCTCCCCGAAGAGCTGTTCGCATGAAATATAAATCAATTCTAGTCATACGCGCGAATGAAATTTCTTGTAGGCGCTTTACTTATGAATACAGATTCTTGTGAGGAGCCACTGAGATAATAAAATTAATTTTGATGGGGAAGTTCAACGTATACACGCATCTTCATTTAATCATCCCAATCTATTTCGAAAATATCGACGGATGTGATTTCGAGAAATGGAAAAATTAGTACGAGAATGAAATAAAAGAAAATGACAGAATGAAATAAGAGGAAATGATTTTTATTCATTTCTCATTTGTGAATGTCAGTTTCCGAAAACACAATTTTAACTTGTAAAACTAACAGTTAACTTGCAAAATTTTTAAAAGTTAGTGGTATTATTTATATTAGAAAATTTTGTTTTATCGTCATATATGTTGAAAATCATGGTACAATTGTTATTTCCAGTAACACAGATTTTTGATGATGAAAGAGTTGATACTGGTGATGATGAACCATCTGTTGACTCAGAAACTGCTGAACTCGAGGACTGCAGAACATTTGTACTCTCCTTACTACCAAATAATTTGCTAGACATTTCGATTTTTTTCTGGACCGAATCATCGACATATAACTCATCGCAATTTCGGTGCTCTTCCACCCTCCTGCACGCTTTAGTGCTAAAATATCTCCACCCGAATCCGCAACCATAGAGGCTCCACTTCTGCAAAAAGAGTGGCCGGTGTATAACTCTGGGTCTTTTAAACCTAAATTTTTCGCTATTCGCTTTGGGACACCACCAATAGTGTGCTGGCCAGCATTAAGGGAAATGCACTTTCCATGTCGGTATGTCAAAAAAAATCTTAGGCTTTCTGTTCCAGGAGGCCGAAGATTTACATATTTTCTGTATTACATGCAGGTCTTGAAGCTGCAGCCATCATCGGTTATGGTGAATCTTCTTGTTGTTAAATTTTTTGTTTGCCGCAATGTCACAATAACGTATTCTCCCATATCTTCTACATTATTCATGTTTAAGGAGAGAATTTCGTCACATCGACAAAAATCCCAAATATTGTTACAATTTTCGCCAGCAACCACTGGTCATCAGGAGCATGTAAGAGAAATTGTTCAGCCTCTTCTTCACTTAATACCTTGGCCTTTTTTGGCGTATAACGCTCATTTTTTCGTTTCAGAAACGCTATTACCTTTTGAAAACTGCAAATGACAACTAAACGTCATATTTTTCAATAAATTTTTTAAGGAAAATGAACCTGCGAACAGGGGCATTTTCATTTCCAAGCAGCTTTTCAGCATAGACCATTTTGCCCATAAAGTATTAGGGCTGAATCTAGCTGATAGTTGATTCAAGTAGACCAACAAAACATCTTCAGTTACCCTAATCACACTATTTTTGTTTTGCCACTTTTTGAAGTCGTCGTATTCTCGCTCGTACATTGAATCTGATTTTGCAGGTAATAAACTTGAAGCTACACTGCTGGCTGCCTCAATAATTTCTTTTGGTACATTCATTTTCGCTTTCGCCAAAACAAATGTAAAGAAAAATGAACATGACAACGCTTCCATAGCTTACGACATTTGCGACAAATTATTGAAATTTTTTTGGAATTTATCTTACCTTTTTACAAATGAGAAACAAATAAAATATAAAACAATACACGCAAGGTAACGGGTTTTACTGGCTCAAGGAGGTAACTGACTCGCCTGCGGCTCTTCAGTTATATCCTCAATTCGCCAGTAAAACCCTCATACCTTGCTAGTAATGTTATATACAATTTACTCAATATTATATTTGCCTTAAAACTGACATAAATCAAAGATAGTGAGATTAAAATTACAACTATTTTCAACATTTCTGAGTTGAAAAAGCTGTTTCAATATCCACCAGAATGTTAATTTCAATATTTCAATCGAAATCCTATGATATTTACGAAACATATTGAGATCACTTAATTAAATTATCATCAATGAATGAGAAAGAATGAGCAGATGAATGAAAAATTCGAAAGCTTCAGTGAAATATTAGAATTCCATTGTAAATTCCGATGAATTTTCCATGAAAATACATAACAAATAATAAAATTCATAAATTAGTGGGACCAGTTATCTCTATCACAGTGGTTTGTTGACCTAATTGCGATATTTGCAGTTCAATTGTGTTTAGAGGTATAAATTAACGGAATTTTGAATTCGATTTCACAGCAGGTGATTATTGTTGATGAATTTGTACCAATGATCCAGTTAAACTTTTGAAAAATGATAGACATTTATTAGAGGATATTGAATGTTGTGTCAAGGGTAACTGTTATGTGATCCTTAATCCTCTGAATGATTAATTGATACAGCGATTTATCGAAAATAAAAAAAAATTGCAATGGGATATGCAGAACGGCTATTGAATTTAATGAAATTACATAATCTAGTTTGATCCTGACTCATTATTGGTTGGTTTATAGCGGATGTTTCCAATTGCGTTTTTTTTAAGAATAAATAGAATATAGATGGCTCACTGAGTTTGTTTGGTTATTTTGACATTTGAAAAGTGTGATGTATACCCTGGGAAAAGTAATTAAAGAAAATTACGTGAATTTTATGATTCACATAATCGTCCATTTGAAAGCACTTTTGGTCGAATTAATAAAAAATTTCAGAGACCGGTTCGGTGGAAGACAAACATGGCGTATTTTACAAAAGAAGTTAGCTCTGAAGACATATAAGGTTCAAATAACACAAGAATCAAAGTCAGATCATTCAGAAGGTTATGTAAAAAGCTAGGTCTATAAGAATAATTCACAATCGACTTCTGAACTAAAGGATGGAATTGTTCGTGTCATTAGTGGAATGGAACCTCAATTATGTCAAAATGTCATTGAAAATTTCAACAAAAGAGTGGACGTCTGTAGAGGTGCAAGAGGAGGCCATTTGACAGATGTTATTTTTTATACAATAATGTCATAACTGATACTGCAATTACCCCCTATAAAAAGTTTTCGAAAATGAATGCAAATTATGTGTTTAATTCATTCTGAAAGTTAACCGCCCAATTTGAAACACCCCATATATGAATTTGGTCCAATGAATATGAAAAAAAAAACGAAATAGCTCCATCGGGTTCTATTGTACTTTTAGTTATCTCAAGATGCACGAGATTTTTTTTAACATTCACAATTGGGTGATTGCCCCAGTGCAATGCTCAGATCAAAAGGCACGATCGTATCTGTCATAAATTCTACTATTTCTCTAGAAGTGAATGTTTTTTGTATTCAAACGATATGATGCTCTTCTATGCTGGAATTATTCAGAAATTCAAAACAAATTTCTCTCCAACGCACGCCTCAAATAAACTTGGAACTGTAAATCTCTCGAATCTCTTTATAAAATCTTCAAAGTAAACCTACTATACCTTCGTTAGCTCCACTACATCAGTCGGTAGCAATCATCACTACCGCCCTCTATCGACCGTCGTTGTTTAATTATGCAGAAAACACCGCCTACCAAGAAGCAAAATCTAATAGCATATGTAAAACACCCATTAATCACTTCTAACGTGTTCATTTCGGCGGGATGCCTGGGAATATTTACGCCTGGCAGTAATTTCCAGCCCACACCCCAGGTCCCCCGCCGCTGTGTGTACCGTACCGACACTGATGGGAATTGCAGGTACAGTTTTAGTGCATCCGTTATTTGTGGGTATCGAGCTTAACCAACGCAGCAGTAGGAGCTCGAAAAGTGGCTTTATTTAATGTTGATACTTTTGAGGTTATTCAAATTTTTTTTTCAGGAAAAGGACGACTTTCTGCTTAAGTTTCGAATAACTACTCAGTTCAAGTATTATTGATATCGATTACAATGATGACCGAAAGCTAGGATCGATGCAATAAGGAGATTGATCTGAATTTTAGTTGATTACTATACCCGATATCTGGAAAACATCAACTACTCAGTTTTTTTGCATCTCCTTCCCGAAAGAACCTCCAAATCCTGCAAACACACTCAAATTTTGAAATATTCAAGAAAGTATATACAGGGTCCTGCAATAGTGCGTTCTTCTTCCATAGCTGCCGAACCAGACATCTCAGAGATTTCGTTGGAAAATAAACCTTTTGTACCTTCATTTCTGCATCCCAGGAAATTATTTTTTGATGTGTCCCCGATAAATGTTATTCAACGAATGGATGATTTTTTCAATGGATCACCCCATATATTTTCACATATTTTCAATGACCTTCATTACCTCTCTCATGACGCAAAATCTTAGGGACATTTTTCCAACGGTACAGATCTTATTCGAAGAAAACTGCAAAAAGGTGAGGGAAAAGCAGTTCAGTAAAAGTCTTCTGACGATTTCCAGAAGCGATAGTAACATGAATTTGAACTAAAACTTTTTTAATTGAAGGATTTGCCTTGACATGATTCCTAAACGATCAACCTGTCATATACAGGGTGCCCGTTATTAGGGTCCAAATGAGAAGAATTTAAAATTATTATTTCTTGATTTTTTCAAATATAATACCCTGTATTTTTTCCACAATAATGTAGACAATTGGATACCTCACATTTTCTCAGAAGTAACCTTAGGATAATTTTAACCCCGCATCTAGCAGACAGGAAAAATGATATCGCAAATGGAAATTTTATTCAAATAATAACATAATAAAAACTAACGGACATTCAAAAGAGAACCAACAATGGAATAAAACTAAATGAATAATTATTGACAAACTTCAAAACCTTCCCAGAATCATATTTCCTGAGCATCATCATGAAAATGATATTTCTTTTTGTACAAGCAATTCATATTGATCACGTATTCAACCAATTATATCAGTTTTTATCGGCTTTCCAAAAAAAATATTGATCAAGTTATTGCTACTAGAGCTCAAGGATACTTTCGAATATAGTAAATCAGTATGAGTTTTTGTTTCCTATCGGGATATTGGGCAGCATGAGTTCGACATGGAAATCATATCAACCATCCTATTTTTTCCAAAAATTCATACTGATTCACTGTATTCGAAAGTATCTTGAGCTCCAAGTAGCCATAACTTGATCAATATTTTTTTTGGAAAGCCGATAAAAACTGATATAATATCATTTTTATGATGATGCTCAGGAAGTACGATTCTGAGAAGGTTTTGAAGTTTGTCAATAATTATTCATTTAGTTTTATTTCATTGTTTAACCTCTTTTGAATGTTCTTTAGTTTTTATTATGTTATTATTTGAATAAAATTTCCAGTTGCGATATCAATTTTCGTGTCTGCTGGATGCGAAAGTGAGAATAATCCTGAGGTTACTTATGAGAAAATGTAAGGTATTCAATTTTCATTGTGAATAAAAAATACAGGGTGTTTCCTTTGAAAAAATCGAGAAATAATAATTTTAGGTTCTCCATATTTGAACCTTAATAACAGACACCCTGTACATGACAGGTTGATCGTTTAGGAACCATGTCGAAAATAATCCTTCATTTAAAAAACTTTCAGTTCGAATTCATGTTACTATCCGTTCTGGAAATCGTCAGAAGACTTTTACTGAACTGCTTTTCCCTCACCTTTTTGCATTTTTCTTCGAATAAGAACTGAACTGTTGGGAAAATGTCCCTAAGATTTTGCGTCATGAAAGAGGTGATGAAGGTCATTGAAAATATGTAAAAATATATGGGGTGATCCATTGCAAAAATCATCCATTTGTTGAATAACATTCATCGGGGACAGCCTGTATATCAGAAAATGATTTCCTGAGATGTAGAAATGAAGGTACAAGAGGTCAACTTTCCAACGAAACGTCTGAGATGTCTGGTTCGGCAGCTATGGAAGAAGAACGCACTATTGCAGGTCCCTGTAATGCATGTAGTTCCAGCGCATTCACCATTCTGCAACGGCTTTCATAAAGCTAATTTTGTGAACAATTCAGTGATATTTTCTGCGTATGAGAGGTACTGCTCAGCTTCTATTATCCAGTTATTTTTAATCATTTCATGAAAAAATCCCAAATAAGCTGAAAACGGTTCTGTTGTTAAAGACTCCTTACAGACAACCATGTGACGTTGCCACCCTCTTGAATGAATCTTCAGAATTACTGGCTCTGCATTCTTCATATTGTAATCTAATTCTGTTTTAACGAAATATCTATTATGACTTTAGGCAATTCATATCGTTGATATCATTTTATTGTGTAAATTGAGTAGTTATCCTTATTGGTAGATCCCTGATTTTATAGGCAAAATGCCAAACTTTGATCAATTTTCCTAAGGAATGCGGAAATTATAGAGAATATTAATACGGAGTTATTGTGCATTGACCTTTTCAGTTTCGATTCGTTTATTCACATCACGAACAGGATATCTGTAAAAAAAGATTTATCAAGTTTAAAATTCCTCATTTTGCCGGACTTTTCGTGATATCCGCGAATTTTTCGAAAACTCTCCCACATCGCCTAGAGAATCTGAATTTCACCCACGTATAAATCGATTATTCTTCTTTTCGACCGTATCAGAATTTCCTCATTCTCAATCGAAAAAAGAAACATTTGAGAGAGATGTACTTGTCCAAAAATAGCTGTGTCTTTTCAACACTTCCGAATTTGGAAAAAGGATTCTTCCACCTCCAGAATCTACAATTGAGAAGAGTCAAAGTCCTGCCAACGAAACAGAAAATTAAGGGAGCAAGTTCAGGATAATAATTGGATTACCGAGAGAACAATTTACTTTCTCTCGAAATCTGCTCTTGAACCAATCAACGGGAAAAACTTCCCGAACTCATCAAATTTCCATCATTCATTACTCAATTCAGAGTACTCATGTGAAAACTCCTCAGATATACTCCACGGTAATGAGGGAGATGAAAAAGGCTGCAGGCTCACCCTGCTTTCATCAAGATGATTGGAACAGAAAGTTCCTAAGGAATTCTTGCATTCACTTAGGCAGGAATACTTGAGCGGGCTCTCAGTTCGACGAGTTTAACCGCAAATTCGTGGAAGCAAATGAGAATTTCCGGACTGCGGACCTATCGAGGTCGAGATTACTGGAAAACGCTGTTTTCCGATGGAAAATATGGACAGGAGTGGGGATAAGCGATGAGACGGAAAATGAGATGCTGGTGACGGGTTGTGGACGAGTCTGCGGTGGTTCAAGGTTTCGAGGGTATTGTTCTGGGCTGTGAAGCAGCTGGGGTGGGTAAAAGGATTTCTTGCCTTATTGGGATTAGTGGTAATCCCTCCTTTGGATCTACCTGCTCTGAATTATGTACCTAATTCGATTAATCATTTATGCAAAGTAAACCTGGATAATGTACCTGCAGGACATTTCACCGCAAACTAGACGAACGTATATGCTGGTTTCTTGATGAAGTTGCCACTAATGTGAAAAAATAGTCAGGAATTTATTCATTTATTAATTAATTGAACATTAGGGATACAAACAGGTCAGGAACCTATGAACAGTATCCACGAATTATATCAAGATGAAAAATAAACAATCAAAGAAAATCTCTACAACAAATTCAATAAAAAAATGAAAAGCTCACTTCATCAGAAAATGTTTTTTAAGTTGTAGTTTGATGTAAGCACAATGACAAACACCGACAAGTCGTAGCTCATTCTAATGAATGGACAGTTTTTGGATGCATTTTTTCTTCTAAAAGGTACCTACATGAAAAATTTCGAAAGATCTCAGACTAAAATTGGGGACATTGCACTAAATCTGATAGGGAAAGTACGTACAAAATGACAGGATTTTATTTCAGAGGCATAAATTAAATGAAATAAAGTAGTGAATTACAGTATTGTCATATTCTACACCTATGATCTTTCGTCCTTTCTTTATAAAATCTAATCAACCTTTATCTATTAAAAGTACCGAAAAATAAAATATTCTTAAATAAATTGGGATAAACGAAATTCATTTTGTCCGCATGCTATGGACAAAATGACATACCGGCAACAGTCAACTGTAGTTTTCTACTTATAGTTACAAAACTACTGACAAAGTTCACCAATGAAACGCTTGGTTCTTCTAGGAACATCAGCACAAGATACGTGAGCCCAATGCAACCAATGCATCGTAACCAGTCTTTTCCAGGGTTAATCCTGGAGAAGACTGGTTTTCTCCCGATCTAAATCGGGGAAAAAGGTCATAACAATAGACAGATGGACAGTTGTCTTCATCATCTCGAAAGTTGCTAGGAACAGTTTCTTCATTATTGTCTTCTTTGAATAATGCCCTAGAGACTTGCTTCCTTTTTTTTTGGAGGAGGTATGGTCTCATTTTTTGATTTGATTGCAATCATATTAGGTAAAGAAGTTGACACTAGAACCCAGGTACTTCGGTCCACTTATGGATCGTCCTTTAGGGATTGGAGGATCCTCCTCATAGCATAAGCAAGATTTGGTTAAGATGCATTGCCTTTATTAGCTGCAGATGAATATTTTGTTATGAATATGTTAGTATGTATATGTAATTCAGCTGAAATACTTATGTCATTTTGTCCATAAAGCGTTTTGAAACTAGAAATATATCGAATTGATATATATAGTATATTTAACATGAAAAAACTTCGTAAATACAATAACGAATGAGTAGCCTTTAAAATTAATGCAATATGAATAAAAAAAATTGTGAAAACTGGCCATTTCTTCTGAAAGTTTGGCGCCATAAAAAAAACTCGTGACCTATTGATTTCTGTTATCACTCATAACGAACGAATGAACTAGAGTATCGCTCGCGAGTTTTCAGAGGTTAATAGAACTCACTCGGGTCGTGTGATATGGGAGGCAATTCCGCATTTGATACCTTCAAACTCAAGTTAAGATGCCTCTGCCATTTTGTACGTATTTTCCCTACCTGCAACTCACCACTTACAATTTTCCTCAATATGAATAAGTACATCGCCTATCCTACGTTTATTTTCGAGAGAAATCGAATCAAAATGTTTCCTGGCCATATAATTCTATACTATACTAAAATGGTAACTCTGTGGTCCGGCCCGGGGAATCTGTCGAAAAAGTGGGTTCGAAAGAATCTCATAATCGCAGCGAAGCTGCGATACAGAAAAGAAATTTTTACACGGTCGGAAAGAGGAATGATCGATTCGTACGTGGGCAAAATTTCGATTCTCTAGGCGATGTAGAAGTATTTTAAAAAAATTCGCGAAAATCACGAAAAAATTCGGGAAAAAAGGGCAATTTCAAACTCGATAAAACTTTTTTCGCAGTTATCCTGGCCGTGATGTAAAATTAAGAATCGAAAGAGGAAGAAACAACGCAAAATAGCTTGGTATTCAAATTCTCCCTAATTTGATCAAAGTATGACATTTCTCCTATAAAATCGCCCGATCTGCAGAGATCAAAGAGAACTATTTGACATTGTAGCTGTAAGCTGTGAGAGTTTGGCCACAGCCTTCTATAGGAAAGTTATAGTGAAAAGGGGTTACAGTTCATTGCGACCTTAAGGTCTATTGTGCCCCCTTTTCCCCCTATTTAGGAAAAAAACCTGGTTAACTGTAATTTCATGAAAATCTGGACAAACGATTTTATTTCCATGATATCTCTGTCAATTCTCGGGATAAGTGTATGAAATTCTCAGTATACATGCGAAATAATATTTTCCAGAATGTGTATTGATCAGTTTTTCTGTCCATTGACCCCTCAATTTTCAAATGTGTTATAATGTAGGAACTTTATCTGTCAAATTTTCAACCAGGTTTTTTTCCTAAAATACGCAGAAAAAAAAGGAAAGCGACTAATACACATTCTGCAAAATATTATTCCGCATGTATACTGAAAATTTCATACATTTATCCCGAAAATTGACAGAGATATCATGGAAATAAAATCGTTTGTCCGGATTTTCATGAAATTACAGCTAATCAGGTTTTTTCCTAATATACGGAGAAAAACAGAAAAAGGAGTGATACATATTCTAGAGAAATGATTAAGCTTCAATTTAAAAAAAAATTGTTGGTCTACGCCGCATACGAACTGAGATATCATGGAAATAAAAAGCCCAATTTTCGAAGGGAGCTCGCGAGCTCGGACGTGTATCAGGTCCCCTTAGTATCAGGTCGAAGCGATGACTTGGAAGCATGACCGTGTAGTGCTCATGACTTTTGGCGGCTGCAATAGTTCCATTTTCCTTCACGAAGCGATATAAAACCCTTTCTTTTGGTCCTGTTTCTGGTGCAAGTTCAAACCTGTCAAATCCCCATTGGTAAACCTTTCATAAGGTCGCTTTATATGAGAATTTCCATTAAACGTTTACATTTTGTGTCGAAGCGCATCAAGCATTAATTAATACGTCATTCAAACCAATCTACACCAAGAACCCTCCACAATTGAATTGCTCCATCCACACAGAAGAACCGTCGAAGCGCGGCGTTTTATTTCGCAGTTCGGAAATTTATTCCCTAAACGTCCCGTCGATCGCCCCAACTAATTAATCAAGAGCGCCACGGTCGACTAACTCGAATAACTGAATAACTTACGGGAGCTGGTCCAAAAGGAAAAGTGCTGTATCTGTATTCGACGACGACATTGCTGATTTGAATAATTCGGCTTAATCTGATGCAGTGGGAGTACCGGTAGCTTGATGCTCTGTTTAGATTACGATAATGGTGGATGATGACAAACCAACTAGGAATATTGATTAGGTCGATCTGGGTGGAATTTCGTGAAACGTTTGATAATGGTGATTCTCGGAAATAACGACCGGTAGGTACTAGGTGACAATGGAATTCAGCAAAGGCCTTGCATTGTTTGTCAGATATTTGATAGGGGAAGTACGTACAAAATGACATAGGGTTTTATTTCAGAGGCATAACTTGTTAGTTGTGAATCACAGTAACATCATATTCTACACCTATGATCTTTGGTCCTTTCTTCATAAAATCTTATCAACCTTAATGAAATAAAAGTATCAAAAGATAAAATATTTTTAGATGAATTGGGATAAACGAAAATTCATTTTATCCGCATGCTATAGACAAAATGACATACCGGCAACAGGCAACTGTAGTTTTCTACTTTAAGTTACAAAACTACTGACAAAGTTCACCAATAAAACGCTTGGTTCTTCTAGGAACATCAGCACAAGGTGCGTGAGCCCAATGCAAGCAATGCATGCATCGTAACCAGTCTTCTTCAGGGCTAATCCTGGAGAAGATCTTAATCGAGAAAAAAGGTGTCATAACAATAAGATGGACACTGGACAGTCATCTTCATGATCTCGAAAGTTGCTAGGAACATTTTCTTCTTCATTGTCTTCTTTAAATAATGCCCTAGGGACTTGACTCCTTGTTTTTGGAGGAGGTATGCGGGGCTATTCACTAAGCAAAGTTGTTATGGATAGCAACTGTAAATCGTCGTTAACGACGATTTACAGTTGCTATCCTAACAACTTTGCTTAGTGAATAGCCCCGATGGGCTCTTTTTTGATTTGATTGCAATCTTATTAGGTGTAGAAGTTAAAACTAAGTACGTTTATCGAGTCCTCGGCTCACGTTTGCCTGGATCACTTATAAATCGTCCTTTAGGGATAGGAGAAACCTCCTCATAGGATCAGCAAGAGTAGGTTAAGATGCATTGCCTTTATAAGCCGCAGATGAAGATTTTGTTATGAATATGTTAAGACAAGTCCTGATTCTTTGTTTGCTGATGGAGCCTGAGATGGATTGTCTTGGTGTTGTCTGGTAGATACTGATGTTAATTCAGCTGAAATACGTCATACTGATGTTAATACAGCTGAAATATGTCATTTTGTCCGTTCACTGAATATCGTCATTGTGTCAATATAGCGTTATAAAACTAGAATGTATTAATACAAATAGTATATCCAACATACAAAAAGCTCCGTGAATACAATGACAAATAAGTAAAGTTTGAATTGAATGCAATTCAAATGAAGAAAATGGTGAAAACTGGCCATTTCTTCTTAAAATTTGGCGCAATGAAAAAAAAACTCGTGACCTATTGATTTCTGTTATCACTCATAACGAACAAATAAACCAGAGTAGCTCTTGCTAATTTTCAGAGGTTAATAGAAGCCACTCGGTTCGTGTGATATGGTAGGCAGTTCCGCATGTGATACCTCCGAACTCAAGTTATGATGCCTATGTCATTTTGTCCATATATGTCGTTTTGTACGTATTTCCCCTACCCTTTATGAAGTGATTGGGAATTCGAATTAAGCACCTGACACAATAATTCAGATTGCAGCTTTTGAATCCTCCTCATTTTGAAGCAAAGTGATAAGTGAGATTGACCGTGAGAGCAAAGTGACTCTGATAATATTGAAGGGACGTGCTAGAAGGTTTGTGGCTAATGGAGTTAATGTGAGAAATGGACTAGCAGAGATCTAAATTCCGAAGTACACCACCAGGTGGCACCACCACAGCAAGACAATGACATACCGGTTTCTGGCTCATTAGCCGTCATCTGTGCCATATACTGCGGTAGCAACCAACTGAAACCCCAGGATGAAGCGTTGCGACATTTGCCCGCTAGGTGGAACACTGTATATTAACGTGCTCAAGTGTTCCTGCTAGGGAGTAATATAAGTTCTACAGCAGTGCGCAGTATAAGGCAGTATGGCACTGATGACGGCTTATGAGCCAGAAACCGGTATGTCATTGTCTTGCTGTGGTGTTGCCACCTGGTGGTGTACTTCGGAATTTAGATCTCTGCTAGTCCATTTCCCACATTTATTTTGTTGGTCCAACTAAAGGACGTGATCTTCATTTTCATTCAATAGAGTTAATGTTCTGCTTAGTGGGGTAACTCGTATTCTCTGGAACGTTTTCACTTGCAGATCCTACTAACAGAATCCTTAGAAGTTCTATGTGAAAAGCAATCATCACGATGGGCACATTCAGAGGTTCCGCATACTGAATCTATGAGTATATAGTTTTAGTTATACTGAAAAGGGGTTACAGTTAACTGCGACCTTAAGGTCTATTGTGCACCTAACATCAGCGCTGTTATCATCGCGCCTTCCAGTTCCAGAGATTTGATGAAATCCAGTATCTGGGAGTCTGGGACGGCTTCAACGAGGATAACTCCCCACTCCTACAAGTTTCTTGTCCAAAGCTCTCTCCTTTGGCTTGCAATGGCATAGCATTCCGTAACCAGGTGAATAGGAGTTTCTTCCTCCTCCTCACAGAATCTACACTCGCCAGTGGCCGATAAACCCATTTTCAATAGATGCTTCTTTAGACGACAATGTCCTGTGAGAAAGCCAGTGAGTAAGTGAAGTTGGTTTTTACTGAGATCCAGATATTTTTTGGATCTGGCAGTTTCAAAATTCCGAAGGAACTTTTTGGAGTGATCCATCCCTGGGAGATACCGCCAGAGTTTTTCTCTCTCGGTTTTCTCCTCCAGCATAAACTCCTTCTTATAGGTGCATTTTCTTATACAGCAGTAGGGTTCTGGGCCAGTGAGTGGCGTTTGAGCGCCCTTTTTGGCCAGCGTATTGGTCTCTTCGTTTCCTACGATTCCCGAATGACCGGGAACCCAGAATAAAAAGACCTTATTCTTCTTGCCTACCTCATTGACTTTGTTGGGGCACTCTCAAATCAGCTTTGAGTCAATGACGTAGGAGCTCAGTGCTTTAATGGCAGCTTGACTATCTGTATGAATAGCTATATCGCAATTCTGATAGTTTCTTTCTAGATTTATATCCAAACATCTTCCGATTGCAAGTATTTCCGTTTGAAGGACGCTTGTACAGGAGTCTAACGATAGTGCACACTTGGTACTTATCCCGGAAATCCCAGCTCCGGCTCCTGTAGCGGTTTTAGAACCATCTGTATACCATTTTATTGTATTTTCCTTGAGATTATATTCTGTGTATTCCCTTTCCTAATCCTCTCTTTTACTTTGCATTGTACTGTACTGAAGTTTTTCTTAGTGCTCACTTTCTTGATCATTACATCACTAGGAAGGTTTGCAGATGAGCCTGATGAGGTGTAGTCATTCAGAAAGGACCAAACTCTCTGATTCCTGATCCTCTCATTGCCTGTTCCTTCTTAAGATAGTCTGAGGATGGCCTTATGCAATCACTAGATGTAGAGGTGTGAGGTCTGTGATGATCTCAAGCGCCCTAGTTGGGCACGTTCTCATAGCTCCCGTGATGCACACACAGGCAAGCCTTTGTACTCTGTCAAGCATTTTCCTCGTACTTACCTGACTTGCATTAGCAAATAGGCTACTGCCCCATATATGACGATAGGTCTTACAATTTTTGGGTTACAACCCCAATTCCTGCCGTATAGACGCCTGCACGCCATCAGAGCTCTTGGAGCTCTGCCAGTAGCATTATCAACATGCTTATTCCACAGAAGTTTGCTATCCAGGATTTTCATCGACAGCTGTCCCATATGTAATGATTTGAAGGACGTACCATAATTTACTGTGAAGTAATAACAATATCTTTTTATCCTTGTGATATCGATTCAATCATCTCCAACCTAATGCTTCGATCTGAGACCCACTTCAAAAGTAAAGAAACAAAAGACAGCCCTCACCCTGCCAATTTAAAAATTCTCGCTACTCTGACCCAATTTTTCCTATACCTTCCGGCCACTTCAACCTCCAATATTAAATCAAGAACCCTCTCGACAACCGAGACTCCGCCATAACCCTCTAATATCGATGAAAATAACGGAAAATTAGGAACAATAGGTAGTTCAGGTTAACTATAGCCATTATGAGTCTATCGAGTGATTATTAAGGGTCCCCACCCAGCAATCTATTGCTGGAAAATTCGATTTCAGGTCCGCCTGCATGCTGAGGCACGCAAAACGGAGAGAATGTAACGAAAATCGAATTCAATTTGTTGAATGGGTGGGAAAATAACCGTCAACGTTCTCCATGGTCGTTAGAACGTTTAATGACTCCGGTTTTTGAATGGTCGACTGCTGGGGGATGAGAGTTATATTGAGGGTGTCTAGATGACTCCGTGATTTTATATGGGAAAGTCAATTTCAATAGAAATAGACTGTTTCAGAACCTTTCCATTGTTCCTGCTGCTCATTGCTTGAAAGGAAGTCTATTGTTCCTGGTAAAATCCATATATTTAGGCAGATGGGAACGAATGGTAGGTACTTTTCGTTTGTTTCTAGTCTTACTGTATTCTTTATTCGTAATTTCAGATTCTTTCCACTTAGTTTTCTTGTTCGTACAGGTATGTACTCTTATGATTTTATATTTCCAGGTTCACAGAAGGGTTCAGGTCCAAAGGGTTCACCCTTCAAATCACTTTTCGCAATTGCATCAGCCTTCCCATTACCCTCAATGCCAAAGTGCCCTGGCACCCATTAGAGAGTCACTCTGTTTCCTCTGGGCAGTTGCTTTATGGTTTTGCGGTATTCCCAGGTGAGCACTGAGCACTATTTCTACATTTCCTGCGACAGAATGTAATTTTTTTTATCAGACATATGGTTGTTATTCGATCGAAATCCTCCTCATTATCATCATTATTCAAGGAGGTTTCGTTCCCATGTCATATCAGACCAACTAGCAACTAATTCAGAAAACAATGTCATTAGAATCAACTCAATGATGATATGGAAAGCAGCGTTTCAATCAATAAACCAGGCAAATACAGGTGATACAGTACATAATATCGAATTCCCGTGCTTGATATCACGCATGCAACATAAAAGATCGGCTCTGTACTGATTAGAATAAACATTACCACCACATGCTTCAGCACACGAATCACATGAATATTGCAGGGCAATAATATTATTGGAGCCTAGGCCTATACTATTTAGGGGTTAAAATATTCATTGCATGTTTGTAACAACATAGCATCCTCTGGTTTTGGGGCCAATGCTTTCGTGTAGGCTCTGCATCAGGAATTTATGATTGCTTTCCTGTGATATTGAAAGATGTACGACATGGTATTTGGTGCTGCATTTGTCGGATTGCTGTCTGCTTCAATTAGGTTTATCTGATTTCTGACATTTAATGAACCAATTTTATCTACTGAGTTCCACATCGACCTGTTCATCAACTTGGATATGTAGGATTCAAATGCTACCTTCACAAATGGTATGAATCAATTATGATGAATTATAAGCCATGAATTTCTCCAAAGGAGTGTTCTCAGGTAGGAAATGAGGGGTGAAAATGTACCATAAATAGTCTAGTCCAGGGGTCGGCAACCTGCGGCTCGCGAGCCACTTGCGCCATGCGGCTCTTTAGTCTTTGGAGGTGAAGCTGCGGATCTTCAAGTCCATTCGCCAGTATTATTTATTTGATCATCATCTAATAATACCATGTTCAGGGTATACAATACAAGGTATCTGCATTTCACAAGATATTCAACTGAAATTTGGCATGGATATTACCATTTCGAGTTTACACCATGTGACATGCCAATCTCGATTGCAAATCTACCGGTTGATATTTTTTTTAACACTATCCTGTTTTCCCCCAGAACTTTTTTTTGGTGAGACACTGCAAGTTTTAAATTATAAAAAGAAGCTGTTGTTAGATTTAACTTTATGGTCTCTTATAGTTTTATCGTATAATATAATAATATTTATTTATTTGCCTCTGTACAATAACAATAATATCACATTAATACATAATATTACGATTGTGCGAAACAAGTGTCAAGATGATGACGAATATAGAGAATTAGGATGAGAAAAAAAAACTCCCCATCACTGCCTTCCAAATTCCCCCATAGAGTATGGTTCCAGATCAATCAGATACTGCAGTAGCTCAGTAGTAAATTTTTTTGTTTTCCACGACTTCTTCATTTCACTTGGCAATCTGTTGTAGAAGCTTACTGCTACGTAAATAGGGCTGCTCTCATACATTTTCCTTTTGTGTTTCGGATAGTTTATCTGATTTTTTCTTGTGTAATGTGTGTGTGTCGTTGTTTCTTCAAAATATCCATATTTTTGATAACTCACTAAAGTTTCATATATATATATGGCAGGTACGGTTAGAATTCTATTGGACCTGAATTTTCCTCTGCATGTATCACGCATTTTTGTATGTGTTATTAACCTCAATGCTCTTTTCTGGAGAACAAATATTCTATGAATCTCTGTACTTCCACCCCAAGTTGTCACAGCAAAACGCAACTGTGATTGGAAACTAGCAAAATAGACAGCCAGAAGATGTTCCAGTCCAATATACCTTCTAAGCACACAGAGCATATAACATACTCTGCCGAGTCTTTTGCATAGTTCTTCTATATGTGCTTTCCAAGTGAGTGCCCTATCTACATGAACCCCCAATAACCTTGAGGTATGAGCCAGTGTAACGTGCTCTTTACCCAATCTAAGATGCTCAGGTATGCCCGGCCTGGTGTAATTTGTCTGAAAGAGCATGAAATTTGTTTTGGACTTATTTATAACCAATTTGTTCATTGTGAGCCACTTTTCTATATTCGTCATGGTTATGTATGCTGATCTTGATAGGTATCTGCTACCGATTTAGAGAAAAACGATTCTCTCGAAAACCTGACATTAGTCAGAACCTGCCAGATTCCCAGACTTGAATATTTCTGATTATACTAACTGGATTTTTATGATAATATTGATTTTTCTGAGGAATCGACCAGAATTTTTTTTCGAAGTCGGTAAAACTACAAGAGACCATAAAGTTTAGTACAACAGCCGAGCTTCTTTCCACTATTTATCAAACTAACAGTGACTCCAGAAAGAAAGGTTTCGGAGAAAACCAGGGGATAGTAGAAAAAACACCCTGTATTTCGAAAACGACATGTTTTCAGACACATTTTTATGAGACTTTTTCACTTAAAATTATTCATGTTATCTCCCCTCTTCATTTTAACCTCCAATTGAGAAGCACTCTTTGCCAATACTGTTTATTGACGAGAAAAAAATTTGTGGCTCTTGAAAAATTTGTAAATTTGGTAAATTTTTGACTCTTCCGACTCAAAAGGTTGGAGACCCCTGGTCTAGTCAGTCCTCAAACAGGGAATTTCGGCGCGAAGTGTATTCTTATTGAATCTTTAATTGTTTTATATAGTCATTTTCAAAAACATTTTTTTGGATTTGTCCACATCACTTTTACATACACATATACTGTTAATTTGTTCATTCCGTTTTCATTGTAGCCTGAGACGAATTGTGACTCCGAAACGTCGCTTTAGAGTCCAAAGAGTTTTATTTAGTTCCTTATTTTTTCATACATCAGTATTTTATATTCATGAAAGATCCAAAATAATATTCGTTTTATTGCATCCAAAAAATCAGGTGATGAAATACTGAACATCCAATATTTCTTACGCCGGTCCTGATCGTCATTGCATTCGGCTTGGGAAATAGTGCTTCTTAGTTCAGCTACTTACCGCCAGATGCGGGAGAAAAATTTTTTGCTTCTCTGAAACACACTTATTCATCTATGAACCGGTGAACGAACTACACTAAATTCAGCTTCAAATCGTTGAACCGGGATGTGTCTCTATGTATATTTAAACTCAATGGTACAAGAGAGAAATTAATATCCTACAGATTTCTGTAAATGAATAGCTGACTTAATGGACCAGACTGTCCCGCTATTTCACAGCCAAAAGTTATGGCTTCAATGTGTTCAAGGGCGTTTTTCCTCTCATATTAAAACTGAAGGGTTAAACCTATTTCAGGTACAAATGGTTTCTGTATGCATCCATGTCGAAAACTATTCCAGATAAATATGGGAAACCAAAAGTAATGTGTCTTAATATAGGTACACACTGAGTTCGTGAATTCGAACTACTCATCACCTTCGAGTTTCTTCCGAACTCCGTAGGTAACACTTTTCGAATAATGAAAAGCATTCCTTTCTAGCTCGGCGTGAAGAAGTGAAACTTGTCAAAGGTCGAGGGTCTATTCAGTGCCTCTTTTTCCGTCGAGTCGGCGGAAATCAAGGGCCGATATCGATATCCCATCCTTTTGTCTTTTCCGAGCTCGCATTTCCCTGCAGATTACTTTTCTGTCGAACCTAAGGTTTTCGGAGGATGGGAAAACTTCCAGATCCATTTGTCCCGTTGGGCGTTGCTTTGTAAAACATGACGAGGATCACCCTCTATTCATCTGCCCTTATTCGGTTACGTTTAGTGATGGTCCAATTTGTGTGGATTTCTCCTCTTATTAGAATTTCAGCGAAGCGAAACGTGACCTTTACGAAAAGGGAAATTTAGAACACTTTTGACTCATTGTAAATAGGAATTTATTTTGTATTGAATGCTGACAATACAGTGGCTTTTATCATTTCGGCATCTCAATGAAACGGGCATGTTTTTTCTCGATTTGGCTCTCAGGTGATCACAGTTTTTTTACACCACGGTAAGTTGAACTAACCAAAACATGAAATTTGATCTGTATCTCTGTTTAAAATAGTAATTTACGTAACAAGTCCGGAAAATAGGGTTTTTTTGGACGAATAGACAAGATTCTAGGACGAGCCGGAGGCGAGTCCTGGAAGTCTGCGAGTCCAAAAAAACTATTTTCGGGCGTGTTGCGTACAATATTTTTTCGCCAACCGTGTACAATTACAAATCAATGAGATGACACATTTCTTTATTATACATTTTGATTCTTATTTGAATTGAACAAAACAGAACTGTCATTCGTTATTTCGTTGCTATTGTGATGATCATGACAAAGACAACAACTAGGCCGCTATTTTCTCGAAGAAAAATCGTCTCCGAAGTAGGTACATCCCGGACGGTTGCCGAAAAAAAACTATACATGCGCCCCGAAAATCATAGTTCACCCTGTAGAAGAATTTGAGAAGAAAATTCCATATCAACATAGGCACGTAAACGTTTTGTCAATTAAGTTTTCAAGAAATTAGTTATTTCGAATGGATCTTATACGTTCTTCTGTTATGAGTGGAAACACCTAAAAGTTATAATTTCTTCATTGAAATTGAGTGAATGCATTTAGGAAACACTACAGTATCAGCCTTTTTGGTGTTGAAAAAACGATAATAATAAAACAAAGTGAAATTCTTTTCAATTATAATAGCAATGAGATTGCCACTTTTTTTCTGTGAAATACACTACATGTTCGATTTTTCTGAATATCAGCAGGGGAAAACCCATATACTGATTATATTATCGTAAGTAATATCATATGAGCATCCAATTTCTCCGAAAAAAATCGAAAAAACACGTTTGCTAAGTAATATTTTCACAATAAGCATTAGTGCTGATGGCAACAAAAATCCGAGTCGAAGACGAGGATTTTTACACCTGCACGAATGCTTTTTGTTAAAAAAAATATTACTTTGCATTGTGTTCTTTCGATTTTTTTCACAGGAAAAATTAGATGCCCGAATGGTATTTGACAAGACTATTTCATGAGTAACAGATTATTTTGGATGCATTATGTATACTCCATTCACTTTTATAAAGTATCCCGGTTGGCCAAGATTTAAGTTTATCAAGTTTTTTCACTTAAAACGGACGCAGGTTGGCACTCGTGTAAGACAAAATATATAAATATAGGGAAATACAAAAATTGAAATTTTTCATATTATTGTGAATTATGTGTTATATATCATAGATTAATGATATATAACAATTTTCCACATTTTATCCCTTGTTTTGAATAGTATTAAGGTAAATAAATCAGGAACAAATGATGCCGTACATTTTTATCCAGACCATATCATTTAGGATGATGAAAATTGCGCTACCATTTTTTAAGGTGCTCTATGGTCATTTGATACTGTACGGCATCAACATATTTTTGAAGAGAAAAATTGAAAAAATGACAAGATCATTATACCGTCTGAAGTGTCTATATCATACCCAACAAGTGAAACCGTCGTCAATCCAAGTATCAACAGTTTTGTATACTTTTTGGTTTGAAAAAGGTATACTTGAAACATCATCCTGAATGATATGGTCTGGATAAAAATGTACGGCATCATTTGTTCCTAATTTATTTACCTTAATACTATTCAAAACAAGGGATAAAATGTAGAAAATTTTTATATATCATTAATCTATGAGTTCCAAACTTTCACAATAATATGAAAAATTTCACTTTTTGTATTTCTCTATAATTTTTTTTAGAACAGTTTCTTTTGAACGGCAATATAATATAAGAATTGTATCTTAAAGTATCATGTAAAAAAAGAAGTTGCCGTACTGGGTCAAATGACTTTAGAGCTTTATGGGTCAAGCATAAGATGAAATTAAGATAATTATTGATACCTATAACATCAAAATGAACAATTTTTTTTTGACGGCCTTATTTTTAATAGTAATTTTGAGTGCTGGATAATGTTTTGGAACCGAAGCCGTACTTTTTCGAATGACCCCCTGGAGCACGGCAAGAGAGGGGGTTGCAACCCTCGATTTTTTCCCTTTGTCGCATGATTTTTGTACGGCGTTGCTGAATAATGGATTAGAAGATGTATGGCAACCGTATAAAACTGATGCCGTACAAAGTCAAATGACCTATTTTACCATGGAAATTTTCGGAAAATCAAAAAAATTTTCCGAATATATGGCGCATCATTTTTGTACGGCACTGCCCGTTTTCCTATTATTTTCCATGGAGCTATCGATGGTAAGAATGCCGTCAAAAGTCATATGACCCAAATGTACCCAGTCTACCTGTCCTTTTGAATTGCCACCTGTACTCAGTTGGACAGCTTACAAGTGACGGCATAGTGCTGAATCTTATTATTTTATGTCCTTCTATCGTTCTAGATAGGTCATCTTCTGGTTCAAATGACCCATCAATTTTCGACACGGGCCTGTAGTCTAATATATGTATAATTAATTTTCGTTGACAACAACTGTCAAGTTACTCAAGTTTTGCCGTGGGTAAACCCAAAAAATTTGGTGACAGCTGCTGCCATACAGTTTTTCCATCTAGAAACCATTTGTAATTCAAAATTGCGCATTTCTGATTGGTGGAAATTAAGACGAGGGAAATAGTCGACATCAATCATAGGGCGCATGTTCTTAGAAGATATTTAAGGCACTCTGAAAAAAACATTTTCACCTAACTGCCGAAATATAAAGCAATTAATAGAATCAATAGATTGGATATAATATGCTCGTTATCTTTATTTTGTCCATTTATTTCCATATATTCAAATTATCTTCATGGGCAGGATATTTTAATTTTTTTAATGGAGTTTAACGATAAGGTCCAACTCAGTTTTTTATAAGGCTGGAACTGATTACTCTGTGCTAGTTTTTCAGAAACCATGGCTAAACTTATTGCTGTTTTAACTCTATTTGATATTGTTGTGTATGGTGAGTGAAATTAACGGATGTAGTTACACCCGCACTGTTTAGTTAAACAGTGCGTTCGTAAAGTGTCCACCCATTCGAAATTTTATCTGTTTGATTGCGAATTTTCACTGAATTGGAGTCAGGAGCTTTTGAATGCTCTTTCACCCACTCTATAAGTAGATTCGCATTCAAGAATCCAAGGGAAAAAATTTGGCAGCAGCTGAAACTATATCGTCCACTATTCTGACAGAAATATTGGAATTTTTTTTCAAATATCCAATTGAATTTTGTAGAGAATTATTGTAGATTTTCTGAAGGTTTTTGAACGCAAAATTAAACTCCATCTTGACCATTCTACATACAGTTATCGCATGGGTGAACTACCTTTTGATGAATCATCAGAAACAAGAATGCCATGCGGATAAATTTCAAGTATTCGGTTCAAAGAGTATCCTCCATTTTATAGCAGAGGACTTGTCCTGAATTGCGATCCTCATTCAAAATGACGGAAGTTGAATGACCACTTCATTATGCTCAAATTGAACCTTTCAGGACTATGCCTATCATGTAATACCTGCAGCAGTTCAAAACCATGTGATGGAGCACCATCACCGTGTGTCAATAATGAAAAAATCTGTATATCTATTGGAGTACCAGACTTTCCAGCGTACTTCAAAGGATGTTCTTTAGATGAAGGTGCATGTGACAGAATTGACAAAAATGGAATTAAAAGATATAGCAAGTGTGAAAGTTGTGAGGAAAATAACTGTAATAAGATGAAGTTGTCTTAGTGATTTTAATCATCGAATTGTATTGTTTGGTTGAGTTGTTAAATGTGTACTGAGTAATGTTTCAGTAAATTTTTCAGTTTAATCTTCATTTGTAACACAAAATTGTTGTTTTAACGTGGAATACAAGAAAAAGCAATCATGTCTTTGCCGTTTTACGTTTACCGCTGTCGAAATTAATCACAGATTCACAGCCCAGAGATCTTATATCAAGGATCAAGCTTTTCATCAGTTGTACGGAACCCTAAAAACTCAAGAGGAATGCTTTATTGATATGCACGATATTCCTATTATTCGAATAGTACATAATTGGTATAAACTACCCTGCAATTGACCCTTCCTCTCGCGAACTGAAGGAAAGACCTATAATTGGTCTTTCCCTATCGTTCGTTTTCATAACATTGAAATTGTAGATTCCAACCCTACAATTCAAGAACCAGAAACTGTTCCTTAATACGTTCGTGTTCTTTTGATTCGGATATTCGGAGCGAAACGCAATCGGTGAAACTACTTGGGAACTAATTTGCAATTCTGCTTATAGGTTAGATTGGGATGCTATTATTAACCCTTAAGACGTTGCTGTGATAAGTTTTCTTGTTGTTGACACCGATTCTATTCGAATCGATCCGAATGAAAGTCTCACAAGACAATTCAGGAAGAGAATTCTATGAAAATATTTTGGTATTAACTATTTGTGATGAATAATCAATTGCATCTATCAGCTGATATGTATTTTCCTCAATTGTAAATGGATTGAACATTCTGGTTACACAAGATCAACAGAAATCGCAAATTCATCCAACATGACTGCGGGGGTTAACTTTCAATACCCAAATCTTATTATTTCTGAGTAGTTATTACAGTCATTTCCTCATATTATTTTTATAAGGATGTATTGATATCTTATTAGCCTAGACCAGTTCCATGCATAAACAAAATATTGCGATACCATATCAACGAACAATAACTTATTAGGAGTGTCAGTGAAGTAGAGTTCGACGTCAAAAAATTTATCCAGAGTTACGCAATAAATTTAAAAAAAAGATGTCCACCGAAATTGTAAAAATCGAAAAATTAGAGTATCGAACCATCATCAAGTACCTGTATTTAAAAGGGTCAAGAGGTAAGCAGATTTACGAAGATATGCTTAATACCCTCGGTGATCAATGTCCTTCATATGCGACCGTGACAAATGGGACTGCAAGCTTCAAAATAGGTAAATTTTCCATTGAAGATGATGACCGATCGGGAAGGCCAGTTTCTGTGTCAGTCCCCGAAAATATCGATGCAGTTCATGATATGATTTTATCAGACCGTCGAATTGGGCTAAAACGGATATCTGAAGCACTGAAGATTTCATACGAACGCGTTCATCATATAGTTCACGTCAATTTGGACATGAGAAAAATTTCTGCAAAATGGATACCCAAATGTTTGAATGTTGACCAAAAGTGTGCAAGGGTAGAAGCATCGCATTCGATATGTGCTCGATTTGAAAACGATGTAGACTTCTTAAACTGAATTGTTACTATGGATGAGACTTGGGTGCATTCCTACGATCCAGAAACAAAGCAACAATCGATGGAACCGCGACACTCTGATTCTCCAAGACCTAAGAAGTTTCGTGTCCAAAAATCTGCTGGAAAAGTTCTTGCTTCAGTTTTTTGGGATTGCCATGGAGTAATCATGATTGATTTTTTGGATAAGGGTAGAATAGTAACTATTCGACATTACTGACCACTCTACGGAAAAAAATTGAAGAGAAAAGACGTGGAAAGCTATCCAAAGGTGTTTTGTTCTCACAGGACAACGCCCCAGTACACAAATCTCATGTTGCCATGCAAAAAATTCGTTAGCATATAGAACACCCCCCTTATTCACCAGATTTGGCTTCGTCCGACTATCATCTATTTCCTCAACTGAAAAAAAGTTTGAAAGTTCGTAAATTTTCTTTCAACGAGGAGGTAATAAAAGCTGTGGAGGACTGGTTTGCAGAACAAGAAGAAACATTTTTTAGGTCTAGAAACGTTGCAGGTTCGCTGTAATAAATGTACCTATTCAATTAAGAGGAGAATATTATGTTGTTGCGTAATAACATATTTTGATTTTGATATTTTATGTGATTTTATAGTAGGCTAAGAATTTTTCAATATATCCTCGTAGATGGGCCATCACTGATTTTCTTATGAGATGAAATTGATGAAAATGAATCTCTCAGCCGTTCATTCTTCGTTTCATATACCGAGGTGAAGTACATAGCTCTCTAACATACCAAAAGCTCGGTAATAGTATTTTAATTAATACAAAGTCAGTTGTAATTAACCCTTTTGTGTGTGGGTCCCTTCAACCACTTCTTAACGACCCTGCATGGAATTATTCTAACTTACCACGCCGTTGCTGAACTTCCTGACGACACATGGCAAGGTGGCTGTTCCTCCAACTTGCGCCACGACCACAGTACAGTTTTCTGTTGCAAACACTGGGTTTCTGTCTTTATCCTGTTGGTTTGCGTTTTGACTAGCTGAAGTCTTGTTTTTCAGTTGGTAACTGCGTACGTGACGGATGAAAGGATTGTCCGATTTTTCTGTAATGAAAAGAAAATATGAGGATTGTACTCATGTGCATATCCACCAAAAATATTGAATAGATATAATTAACTGAAACATACAGAAGTTCTTGCAAATATATCCTATTTAGGGCACAATGCAATCGCACCTATAATATAACCTCCTCTCCAGTGGCACATATAACTAAGCCATCCAGAATACAACAAAAAATCCTATAAATGTTTGGAGCCTCGCTGCTTCTACACTTTCGCTGTCATTAATTTTTATTAGGCCACATTTTTCTTCCATTCCTGGTCGACCAGGGAGTAAACTGTGTATGGTTGTTCTACTGTGAATTGGGCTTCATATAGATTAATAGACGTTTCTGACGCTGTGCTGACCCCTTCTCCCCTTTTTCACCCTCTAAACCAAATGTTCGAGAATGAAATATGTTTTGAGGGGGATAATACTAGACGATTTTATCAGGTTTCTTGGGGTCGACGAGGATTATAATGCTCTCATGGGTATATCTGTAAGATTCGTGAGATTTTGATGTATCTTCATGACAAAGTGTTATTATCGAGTGCTTTTAAGAGTGATAGAATTTTTGAAAGGGCTAACTGCGATTTTACAGAAGGTAGAATCCATGTTGTTTTGACATCATATGCTTTCGAAGAAAAATTGAATGCATCAGATTTAACAGAGGAGTCATTTAAGAACGATTCTAAAACATTGTAGGTACTTCACTGGTTTCCCAGCTGAGCTGATATTTCAAGTATTTAACAGTGTAGCTCCCTACTTATCAAATAAAAGTGTTCTGTCTACGTTTAATCAATTTATTTTGACAATAATGTAACATATTGTAGAAAAAGTTAATAAAATACGCAATACACACACTTAAAACTCGATAATACTTGTAAGCCTGTAGGGACTTGTAGACCTTCATCTGTTGTTCAGTATAGAAACTGTGAGTTAGAATTAGGTAATCCACCATGTCCATGATGCTCACAGATGGCAAAAAACTCAAATTGCTGGTCAGTTCACTTGCACCAAGAGAATAGGGATCAACATTGTCTATAATTTCAATTTAAGAGTCGTAACGCGATTTTACATCTCCTTTAAAAGATAGGTAGTATTCACTCCAAGCCATATTGTAGAAAAAGTTAATAAATTATGCAATACACACACTGAAAACTCGAACTAAACAACTCAAAACTGCAGATCACAATGAAATTCTTATGGCAGACACGATCTTGTATGCCCTACACACAAAATGGCTGCTCTGTCAAAGTCACGTGACTCAAAATGATCAATACGACCTTACCTAACCTAATAGACCTAACCTAACTAAACCTTACCTAACCTAACCTTATTCCGCAAATTCACATGGGTAGCTCGCTTGGAACCTATTCCACTGAACTTCAATGGAAGCACTCTCGTCAACAAAAATCCACACTCCTTCTACATACTATAAACAATAACTCTGAATAATGTATTCAACGGCAACGAACATATTTTCATTTGAGCCAGACAAAACGACTTCGAGCTATAAATTCGACGGGTCTTGAGGGGTTAACGGTTAACCTACGTGCTTTCCGTTTATTTTCTGAAACACAAGAACACTGCTCTTTGTGCCGAACTTTTACGTCTCTTGCAGAACTACCTTAATTAATGTTTTGATACTGGATATAATTCGCATCAACGAAACCAAATGTAGTAGTCATGAGCTATAATGACACCGGATATGATTATTTGAGCTTCTATATTTTATACTATTACAAGCAGGCCGTCCCAGCTTCGCCCGGGTAGAAATTTGTTTCATGCGGCGGTTTCATCTTTAACACTTCAACCTGCCATATCTTTTGATGTATATACTCGTTGTGATTGTGTGATGTGAAGGGCAATTTCGTTCTAAATTAATCATCATCATCATCATCATTCAGCCATTCGCGTCCACTGCTGAACATAGGCCTCCCTCATCACTGCCCAGCCTCTCCTATCCTGAGCTTCCCTCATCCAGTTTCCAGCCATTCTTCTAATGTCGTCGGTCCATCGCGTAGGTGGCCTTCCTCTACTACGTTTATCGGCTCTGGGTCTCCACTCAATCAGGCGTTTGGTCCACCTATCATCTGACAAACGGGCAACATGTCCTGCCCAATTCCACTTAAGCCTCGCAATGTGTTCCACAACGTCAGTCACACCCGTTCTTCGGCGGATAACCTCGTTCCTGACACGGTCACGTAGGGACAAACCGAGCATGGATCTTTCCATCTTCCTCTGGGTGATCTTGAGATGCCTTGCGGACGTTGCCGTCAGTGTAACCGTTTCGGCACCATACGTCATCACTGGTAGGATACATTGGTCGAACACTTTTCTCTTGAGACATATCGGAAAATCGCCCCTGAAAACGTGTCTCAGTTTTCCGAAAGCCGCCCAAGCAAGCGTTTTTCTCCTCTGCAGTTCACACGTTTGATTGTCTCTGGAGATACGAATTTCATGGCCCAAATAGACATAATTGTGTGTCAACTCCACTACCTTGCCGTCGATATGGATCGCCTCGCCTGGAACCATATTTGTCATATATTTCGTCTTAGTTGCATTGATTTTAAGTCCTACGCTGGAGCAAACTTCCTCAAGTTCCTTGAGCATGCTTTTTAAATCTCCAAGATTGTCGGCCAGTATGACTATGTCATCTGCGTAGCGTAAGTTCGTGAGATATGAACCATCGACCTTAATACCCCTTCCTTCCCAATTTAATTTCTTCATCGCATATTCCAGAACCATAATGAAGAGTTTAGGCGACATCGTGTCTCCTTGTCTTACACCTCTGCTAAGTGGCACTGATCTGGTGTTTTTGTGTAGTTTTACTGTCATGGTAGCTTTCTTATATATGTTGTAAATTAACCTGGAATAGCGATAGTCGACTCGGCATTCTTGAAGGGCCTCTAAAACTGATTCGAGTTCTATCGTATCGAATGCTTTCTGGAAGTCTATGAAAGCCAAAGCTAGTGGTCTGTTGTACTCCACAGTTTTCTCAATAACGGTCTTTAAACTTTGAAGATGGTCATTTGTTCCAAAACGAGAACGAAAGCCGGCTTGCTCTTTAGGTTGGTAGAAGTCAAGTTTCTTTTCTAATCTAGTTGTTATGATTCTTGTGAACAATTTATATAAATGGCTGAGGAGGCTAATTGGTCTGTAGTTCTCCAACTCTGATAAATCCCCCTTCTTATGAATGAGTACAGTGATAGCGTTATTCCAAGTTTCAGGTATCGTGCTATCAAACAGGCAGAGGTTGAAAAGTGCTTTTATTTTTTCGAGTAGTAGGGTTCCACCTATCTTCATAGCATCCGCAATCACATGGTCTTCTCCTGGTGCCTTGTTATTTTTGGTTTTCCGCAAGGCTAGTATTATCTCATCGATGGTGATATCAGGCAGCGATTCTGAACCCTGGTTGACAATACCTCTCTTGTGTTTAACTTGCTCAGGTTCCATATTTGAATGTACCGCTGACTTTTATACAGTATTCCGTAGAAGTCCTCGACCACTTTCAAAAGTTCATCTCTGTTCTGTACCAAAATTCCATCCTTGTTCTTCAACTTATTGATATATCTCCTCCCATTTTCTTGTCTCCTACGCAACACTTTCATGCTTTTGTTCTCCTCTATTGTTTTCTGTATCTGATTGGTATTATACGATCTGATGTCTCTTCTTATGGCCTTGGATATTTCCCTATTGATTTCTTTTAGTTCTTGGTAAGAGGTTGACTCTTCACCTCTCATCTCTCTTCTCCTTCTCATAAGTTCCCTCGTGTGGTTGCTGAGCTTCTCCTCCCTTTTCGTCCGAACACACATTTCATTTTGGCTCTCGACCAGAGCTTTAGTTATCACATCGTTCAGAAAATCGATATCAGTGCCGAGTTCAGTTGGTGAGTCAGAGCTTTTCAGCTTATGGGAAATCAGTTCTTCGAATTCCTTCTCATTTTGTGGTCTGCTCCATGTTCTGGCTATCATTGTTTTGATCATTCTATATCTTTCTCCAGTTAAGTTTATGCTTACTTTAGCTCGCACTATCCTATGATCACTTCCAGTGCCAACGTGGTTGAGTACCGACACATCCTTCACAATAGATTTTTTATTCGTTATTATAAAATCTATCTCATTTTTGACACGTCCGTCTGCTCTCCGCCATGTCCATCTCTAAATTAAATACTGGGGATAAATAACGTACCTATTAGGTTGGATGAGGATCAATACCCAATTCATAAAACCACACTCCCAAATAGTGCATAATTTTGGAAAACATCTGATTACCATAAACAGGTAATAGCGAGTCAATCTTGAGAGATAGATATATGCTATCGCGGACTTTTTTGTAGACCTATTTAAGAGGTACATTTCCGTCATACATTGTATCCACGTAGGTAAGTCTTACGGTTTTTGCAGCGCACGTGGAAATAGCTGATTATGGCTGATTTTTTTGTAATTATTGAAGTTATAGTAGGTATCCTTAATTTTTTCGGGTGGAAAGTATAGCCTATGTCACTCAGGGATAATGTAGCTTTCTGAGGGTGAAAGAATTTCTGAAATCGGTCCAGTAGTTTTTGAGCCTATTCGTATCAAACACACAAAAATACAAATCTTTCCTCTTTATAATATTAGTATAGATGTGCTTATCTATACAGGGTGAGTATTTTTTTTATTTTCCATTTCTCCGAATTTTACATTTTCAAACATATAGGTACCTATAGCCTCGATTTTTCGAATTTTTTTACTTCAGTACAATTAGATTCAGATGCATATAATACAATTGCTATTCAGTTTAAATTAATAATATATGGAAAATGATCGGATAAGGACAATAAAACAAGGGCCGATTAAATACTACGCCGACGTTTCGCCTTTAATGTTTAAGGGCATCTTCAGGGCTCGTACTTAAAAATTATTTGTTGGCCAATAAAAACATGAACAAAGAATTTTAGGATTTCTCGATATAATCTTAGGCAATCGCAAAAATATCATGGAAACAGCTATTCATGAATTCACAATCGAAAAATAAATAAAAAAAAAATTAATAAAATCAACTTTGAGATATTTACATCCATACCAAAAGTCATACGAGGTGCGTGCGCACTTACCGAATATTGAAAAATACTACCATTAGTAGATCAGGCAAATAAGACTGAATTAATCATCGATGTTATGGATGACCTTATAGAGCAGAACATAGGTCCATAATGCTCGCCTACCCATAGTAATCCAGCTTATATCAAAGGTCAACATTTATAGTGCACTATTTCACTGAACAAATTATTGTCTGCCAGAAATGAACTGACCAGTGGGTATGTAATAAATATCCCCATCTAACCTCTAAAATGAATTTATTCAAATCGAAATTCGAATATTCACGAGGATCATACTTAATCACCACAATGCTCATGAATTTTTCAATTCTCGATACAACCCCATATCGATGGGGAGTAAATAATTCCAGCTCACATCAAAGCGACCCTCGAAAAATCGAAAATCAAAAGGAACTGAAATCGCTGAACCGTCCATCATCTCCAGCAAGAATATTACTTTGACCATTCGGAAAATGAAGGTTTTTATATTCCTCTTAGCCTCCTATACGGATTCCTTTTCCAATACCGAAAGATCCAGTCCGTAGTATTTGGGAAGGACGAATCTCATATTCCAGAATACAATTCTATATTAATCCCATTTGTCCTCGTCCTGAGACCAAGGGTCAACAGGGAATGCAGCCAGTCTCATTAGTTATCCTATTCTCTGCCATGTATTTTTTAGGCGGTTTAGGGATGCTGGGTCGCATTTCAGAGGTGGATTTACAAAAGTGCCATTTTTTGAGACAAAATTACCCTCCAAAATATGGGGAATTATATTCTAAAAACTATCATTGTAAGATACAACCTACAACTTTGAGTTATCAAGGAACTATGAGAACATGCCCAATTAGGGCACTTATGATAATTCTGACTGAAACAAAGAATTGTTTCCAGGATATCCACACATCAAGATCACCTATTTGGCATTCAATTCTTACAAAGACCTTCAAACTTCGAAAATACAAGAGATATGGCAACGAAGGCTGTCCCTTTCTATTCTGCAGTTCAAATATAGTGTTCCGCAAGAGTAAGGGAAATCGTTTTTAAAAGTAGTATGTAATCTTTGAGAAAATCACTGTAAAATCATTTAAAACTCAATCAAAACTTGAGTCGATCCAATAAAAATCAGTATGAGACATTTCGTCAATCTGGTCACCTTTTTTCTGAGGTTTGGTTCTTTGCATATGCTTTATGAATGTTCTTATTTTGAAATGAAGTCAGTTTATCAACGGCTTCGATTTGAAACGAGTTTTCTGAACATGCCAAGACGTAAATTAACAAACGCTGAGGCTAATGGGGCTATCGGAATGCTACAGGGTGGCCTAACTCAGGTTGTTGTAGCGGGAAGGCTCCAAATCAGCCAAAGGGTGATATCTCGACTTTGGAATAGATTCAGGGAGACAGGTTCCGTGTTGGAAAGACCAAGGCTTGGTGGGCGACGAAAAACAACACCTGCTTAGGATCATTTCATCACCATTTCGGCGATAAGAGAACCCTACATCTACGTGTAGAATGCTACGGAATACTCTTACTCTTCATACTGCAGATGGGTTCCAAGTTTTCATCGAAACCATCAGACGACGTTTGAGAGAGGTGAATCTAGGTTCTAGACGTCCATTAAGAGGAGTTCCATCAACACGTTACCATAAGCGTCAAAGAGTGGAATGGGCAAGGCAACATATCAATTGGAACGATCAATGGCGTAGTGTCCTTTTCACTGATGAATCCAGATAGGGACGATTTTCAGATTCTCGAAGAATAAGGGTATGGACAATCCCACGCATACCGCGTAATCATCGCTATGTCCAAGAAGTCCATCCATTCCGAGGGGGTAGTGTTATGGTATGGGCCGGGATATGTTTCAACGGGCGCACATATCTACACATTTGTCCTGGGAATATGACCACCTTTCACTATAGGCAGCATTTCATTGACAATGTTTTGCCAAATTTTCACGCTGCTATTAGTGAAACTTTCAATCTCTAGACGATTACGCTAGACCGCACAGTGCAGCCATAGTTGAGAATGCGCGCAAGGAGCTTGGTATTCCACATTTACCAATACCTCCGCACCCAGCAGATTTGAATTGCATAGAACATGCATGGGATTTGCTTCAAAGAAGATTAGATAATCATCAACCTACCCCAGAATCCTTAAATGATCTAAGAGAGCTTCTGCCCCGTTTATGGAACAAAATTCCTCAAGAAATGTTCAACAATCTCGTGTGTAGTATGCAAAGAAGATGTCAAGCTTTTATTGATGCCCGTGGGGGCCATACATTGTATTGATAGTCTCAAAATGCTTGAATTCTCTGGGAATAAAATTTCGTTATTTTACTCGATTTTTCTTAACCACCCTGTATACGCTGCAGACCTGAAGGCTAAAATTAATTTGCAACTTGAAATCATATTAATAAGAATTTTCATCACAAAAATCTTATTTTAACTATATTTTTTCCAATTTAAGTCAATATCCCTAACTCATGTGGAGCAGTTTATTTCGGGAAAATGAAGAAAAATTACCTGCACAATAAATTGGATCATGAATGAAGACCCTCAGTTATTCCACCTCGAAACTTGATAGCACAATAGAATGCAGAAACCTCAAATGTTACGAAAACTTTTCCAATTTTTTCCCCATCTAAATCCCTAAATAATAATGCAAAATCTGTTCCAAAGTTCGGCATTAGCCAAACGAAATCTGAATTATTTATCAGTTTCTGTTGACGGTGTGGCATATGGACAACACAGAATCTGAAGCCCCGCGGAAAGTCAGCATTTCCACCCAGTTAGATCGATAAGTTTGCCAAACTTTATCCCGAGGGATCTCGCAGAACTTTTTCACCTTCCATTTAGTCGGGAATATATTTACCCCTTTGCCGCACATATTTCTCTTTTAGTTACATTTGGAATCCTACAGTTGGCACTGAAGCAGGTTTCTCCAGTAATTCTTCGGGAATTACCTCCTCAGGATTCGGGCTCTCTGCATTAATAGCAAATGACTCTTTCGCCTCCCTCAGAGCTTGTGTTTAGGAAAAGTCCATCCCGCTAAGAACTAAACAATTATTTTGTCGCGAAGAAGACGATATGTGCTTGGGTCTGATTTATATATCGGAAGGTATAGTAAACATCCTAATCAGTTTCGGATATTCAAATCAGCAGGTCTCCTATTCCTCATCAGCAGATTCACAGATTTGTAACGGTATGAATGACAGTAAATTAGGTCGTCATCGAAATCAACGAACTAAACCAAAGCATTCCAGATCAAAATCTATAAAATCTTCTTCGAATCGAAAGATGATTGTTTTTCAACATTGTGAGTAGACAATGAAGATAATAAACTTGTCAGACGTTGATATCCATTCACCAATTCGATCTGAAAAGAGATCTCAACTTGAAGCTTCCACTTCATTGAATTCGCAAAGAGAATTTTATTCATTTCCCATTCAGAAATGCGTACCCATTATCCATCATGTGATCTCTCCGATATTTATCGACGATTCCTGCTGCCGTCGATGAAAAATGTTTTTTCGATCGTCCAACAATAATAAAAGGATTTCCATTCACTCTCCGGAAAAAGGGCATCCGGAGAGCTGTCATAGAAAACACTTCCGAACGACGCTGGTGAAGAGGTATAAATGGTTAAATCCTGTCCAAAGCGGGAGTTACCATCAATTAAGTTTATTTTAGATAGCTCCCTCCGCACTATTTCCACTTTATTGTCGAAGTTTTTAGAGTAGAAGTTTAAGAGGACTATGGATGCTTTGTAGGTATCGTTTTTCTCTCGACTTGGGAAATCCAGGGAAGTTTAGGTATATTGATTGTCCGTAGTACTGCATCTTGGACTGAGTTTCATTGTCTTTGGTTCTTTTACTCTCTCGAGTCCACCTTCATTTCTCTGCATTGTAGTATTTCATTCCATTCGATTTGGTAGAATTGAAATTGCAAATGAAACTATCGCCAAAACCTTTCGTTGTTTTAGAACCATCTGTATACTCCATTCACTTTTATTTAATCACAAAGGAGGTCATGGTTTCGTTTTCAGGAGTTGGTGCACCTGATGAAATCTCTGTGCGCGTACAGAAAATATCGTTAATGACAAAACGACGTTGCCAGTTTATTTGTTTACATCAAAGTAAAAGTATCAAAGATATTCCACATTTTGTTAGTTCGAATCGATCGGCGATTTTGGGACGAAATATCGATAGGAACCGCCTATTTTTCCGTTCTTCGTCGTCCAGAAGAAGTTTCCTGTCGATATGAGAAATTTCGTGCAAGTGTCATTTTTTCCACTCACGACTTTTAGCGTGAGTACGAACGGTAAATTTGAATTGGACCAAAAATTGATTTATAAGCATAAATAAAGCGAAAGTGAGTACTAATCGACCTTTTTACACTTGATAACGAATTTTTTTTTTGGTATCTGGCCGTTTAGAAAGATTTCAAATGAAATTCCGGCCCCTCAGAAGTTTGGTTAGTTTCGGTATCGTTTTTGGTGCTCAAAATTTATTTGGAATGTGTAAATGGACAAAAAAGGCTTCCTTATACGATCTTCTTACGAAAGCGACTGGAAAATATGATTCAGGTAGGAATTTCGAGGAATTATAAGGAAAGAACTTTCAGAATGAAATTGCATGATTTTCGTAAGTAAACGGGTTCTGGATGACCATGATAGGTCTCTTAATGATTATTGTTGATCGTTTTCACATTTCAGAAAAAAAAAACACGAAGAAAAAGCTGAAAAAAAGAAGAAATATGACTATTGCATTCAACGGTAGGTGAATTCAGATTCCGATTAATTGAAATGTGTCACTGGAGCTTTCATTCCTATCAACTCTTTGCCAAAAGTAGAAATAGGCTATACTGAACCAGAATACATCGGTTTTTTCCATATTCCAGGAGTTTGTGTCTTATTTTAGAACAGGTGAATGATGAATGTGAAGCATATGTTTGACCTATTCCATTTTATTTGTTAAAACCTACGGTGGTAGTAATGTATGAATATTTTTCAAAATAATGAATTACTAAACAGTCAGAATATTTTACTCCTTGTTCATAATATCAAATGAATGAAATGTACCTTTATCTATATAAAGCTTTCAGGAATTGACATTCTTGCTTATTAATAACAGTTACTATTGCATTAAAATTATTAGTTTCTCTGTGAACAAATTCGTTAATTTAGTTATTATGTTTATTTTCCTTCTGATGAATGAATAAAACTGTTATTTATTTGAAATAAAGAACTATTAGAATAGAAATGTTATGCACCCTCACAATCATATCACATACAATATCATGATGAAAACAAAGCACATCGATAAATCTTTACAATCATAAATCCAAAAACTCCTTTATATGTAGAATATTGTTCACAATTTTCTGTTGTGTTCTTCAAAATGAGATATACATTCTGAGAAATACGCTAAGAATGTAGAAAGGGCAACATAGTGTTGACTCGGAACATAAAAATATTTTGAAAAACGTCATAACTTCGATACAGAGTGGAATGTGTCAAATTTCCTAGGCCAGAGTTGTGATTTTATAATTGTGAATGGAGTATACAGCATTTAATGGTATATACTTTGAAATTAAGGGTTCTATATTTCATATCCTTATGATAACGATTGAAACGAAATTACGCCTTAAAATAGTGACACTTTGCTACTGAAGAATGCAACATTTAGTTCAGAACTCGATATTCAACCTCCTCAAGAAAATAACCAGTAATTCATGTCCTTGAACTGTGCAATTAATCAATTTTCAGCCGTTCCAGTATCGACACAGATTTTCGACGCGATTTTCTAATAAATCTGCCCGCTGACATATCTTCAGCAAATCTGAAATAAATTACACGCGACGAATTCAATAACCGGCGTTGCATTCATCAGACCCACCGATTCAAAATTTGAAATATCGCCTTCATTCAATAAACAGTAACAGCTTCGACGCTGTCAACGTCCGAATAAAGGAAGATCCAGAGTAAAAAATTCCGGGGAGGTTGATTGCCTAACGTTATTCATGTATGTAGATATAATGGGAGCTTTTAATGAAAGCTTTTATCGTCCATAATTAAAGTGGACACGTTTAAGACGAGGTCACGCAAGTTGGCGTATGAAAACCGAGCTTTGAAACATGCATGCCAATATTATTATATATTTAATTACATGGAGAATTACGTCGTCACTGTTGGGAATTTCAATTTTACGATGTTCGAAGCATCGGAAAAGTTTAAACTAACTCTGGAAACATGAGATCGAGCATTATTTTGCTGGAATATTGGATTGTCAAGCCAACCTTTTTTTTATCACCCTCTATTTCAAGATTAACTCCGTTGAGGTGGGAGTTTTCTTTCACCACTGTACTCGATATAAAAACATCAATACGGCTGAGAGTTTTCATCCTCTTCCTATGACCAGATCTTTTGCTGGAATAAGAATAGAATAACATAAATAAATAATTTTCATAATTATTACATTAAAAAAAAAATCTGGTCATAGGAAGTAGATAAAAACTCTTAGTCGCATTGATGTTTTTATATCAAGTACAGTGGTGAAAGAAGACACCCCCACTCCAACGGAGTTAATCTTGAAATAGAGGGTGATGAAGAAAAAAGGTGGTTTTTGATATTTTCGTGATGTTGACAGTTTATTTCATGACTGAATCACCCTGTATCCATGATGATATGTTCTGGAAAAATCAAACAAACACCTCAAATCAACCCAAAAATACAGGGTGTCCACTTAACCTTCATTGTGAATAATTTCTATAATAATGGATCACCCAGTATGAATTCAGGGTATTTCAGGTTTTTTCGATGTAACAACTAAGTACATATCTAATGAAATAGTTCATTCTGCGAACGTTCTCGATCTGGAACCGATATATTTTATACTTTCAAAATCGGGAATGCATTCAATTATGGATAACCCTGTATTCGTAACGATTTTCGGTCATATTCCTTCATATGGTTGCTCCCTGGGGATAGAATGAAATGTTTCTTGAGAAAAATTGAAGTTCATTCGATTCTGTTTCGAGACATGCGCGTAGTAAAAGTGGGTTATTCTCAACTTCAACGCCCTGTATCTCAAAAACTAATCATAGGATTGAGTTGGGACCCAGGACACTTTTGATCAGTGGGTCGTGTACTACATTACACCAAAAAATTAGAATATTTGATGGAACGCCATTCACCATAAGAAAGGTGTGGGGTCCTTTTATTAATCATTTACTCCTTGCCAAACGTTCAATGTTCTACCAAAAAAAAATTAAAATTTAAATAGCTCCTTCAGGGTGTTGCAGTTTCTTTGTCAGTTTAATAGAGTAATTGAAAAGAAATGTCAAATACTCGGCTCAAGTTCCATAACGAAAGTAAACTAATTTGGGATGGTAAATATAATTTGTTGATCATCAATTATGCATCTTGAATTGATGAAATTAGAGCAAATATCCCTCTCACATGATCGCAATCCACTTCGACTCAAATTATAGCCGTCAAAATGAGTAGTGCTCCCATAAAACGAATCATGCAACAAAATGGCCCATATACCCTTGAATCGGTTCCTGTTGCATGAGAACTGCAGGAATGCAGTCAGAACAAGTTATGAATTCAGCGATAAAGTGCCATGAAGCATGGACGTTGCAACAGCACTCGATGTCGTTCCGCCTGCTGTCCCTCTCTAAAATATTGCTCACATACCTGCGTTTTATTGGTTTTCATGTTATCCATTCGAAATCATCGGCGGATTGTGGGGTGTTTTTGATTAATGGGGTGGACACCCTTGAACGCTCAATGCTGTTTTGATATCTACGATCATTTTACATCAATTAATCTACAGGGTCCTGCAATAGTGCGTTCTTCTTCCATAGCTGCCGGACCAGACATCTCAGAGATTTCGTTGGAAAGTAAACCTCTTGTACCTTCATTTCTGCATCTCAGGAAATTATTTTCGGATATACAGGGTGTCCCCGATAAATGTTATTCAACAATCGATGATTTTTTCAATGGATCACCCCATATATTTTCACATATTTTCAATGACCTTCATTACCTCTTTCATGGCGCAAAATCTTAGGGACATTTTTCCAACAGTTCAGATCTTATTCGAAGAAAACTGCAAAAAGGTGAGGGAAAAGCAGTTCAGTAAAAGTCTTCTGACGATTACCAGAATCGATAGTAACATGAATTCGAACTGGGAGTTTTTCAATTGAAGGATTTGCCTTGACATGGTTCCTAAACGATCAACCTGTCATATACAGGGTGTCCGTTATTGAGGTCCAAAAAGGGAGAACTTAAAATTATTGTTTGTCGATTTTCTCAAATAGAACACCCTGTAAGTTATTGCTACTTAGAGCTCAAAGATACTTTCCAATACAGTGAATCAGTATGAATTTTTGGAGAAAATAGGATGGTTGATATGATTTTCATGTTAGGGCAGTGCCACAGAACCTGTTTTTTAAGGAAGTCGAACTTATGCTGCCCAATATTCCGATAGGAAACAAAAATTCATACTGATTTACTGTATTCAAAAGTATCTTTGAGCTCTAGTAGCAATAATTTGATCAATATTCTTTTGGAAAGCCGATAAAAACTGATATGATTGGTTGAATACGTGATCAATATTAATTGCTTGTACGAAAAAGAAATATCATTTTTATGATGATGCTCAGGAAGTATGATTCTGGGAAGGTTTTTAAATTTGTCAATAATTATTCATTCAGTTTTATTTCATTATTCCAGCTCTATTGAATGTCCGTTAGTTTTATTATGTTATTATTTGAATAAAATTTTCATTTGCGATATCATTTTTCGTGTCTGCTAGATGCGGGGGTTAAAATAATCCTAAGGTTACTTCTGAGAAAATGTAAGGTATCGAATTGTCTATATTAGTGTGGCAAAAATACAGGGTGTTCTATTTGGAAAAATCGAGAAATAATAAATTTGAGTTCCTCATATTTGGACCTTAATAACGGACACCCTGTATATGACAGGCTGATCGTTTAGGAAATATGTCAAGGCAAATCCTTCAATTAAAAAACTTTTAGTTCAAATTCATGTTACTATCGCTTCTGGAAATCGTCAGAAGACTTTTACTGAACTGCTTTTCTCTCACCTTTTGCAGTTTCCTTCGAATAAGATCTGAACTGTTGGAAAAATGTCCCTAAGATTGTGCGTCCTGAAAGAGGCAATGAAGGTCATTTAAAATATGTGGAAAAATATGGGGTGATCCATTAAAAAAATCATCCATTTGTTGAATGACATTTATCGGGGACACCCTGTATATCAGAAAATAATTTCCTGAGATGCAGAAATGAAGGTACAAGATGTCTACTTTCCAACGAAATCTCTGAGATGTCTGGTTCGGCAGCTGTGGAAGAAGAACGCACTATTGCAGAACCCTGTATATGAAGACTGATTCTTTTTCATTTTCGATGATTGCCACATTGTTTTCGAAGGAGAGGCTTTTTCCAAGACTGGTGAATTTTTTTTTGGTGGGCTTTTCGAAAATATTCATAATTCAAGAGATCAACTTAAAATCTAGGAGCATAAATATCTATGCTTCTAGAATCTAGATAAAATATAACTCACCCCTCCCTTCCGCGAACTCATCGCCGTAGTAGAACACAAACGCGAAAACAACACACCACACGAGAATCCCACGGAAATGAAATGCCATTATCCCCCTTTCCAGAACGGGCGTTTAGGATCTATTTTGCCACAGCGTCGTCATCTTGAGCTTAATGCAGTCCCAGGATGATTGACGTGCCACTATGTGCCATCCTTGATATAACTAAGGAGAGGTGGTTGCCTTCTCCCTCCAATTTTTCACTGTCTTGAGTCCATGCGATATCAGGGTACTCCTGGAAGAGAAAAGGAAATTTAGTGGGTTTCCAGGTGTTGCAGGAGGTCGTTTACAAATGATGTCGTTGTAGAAACAATGTTCTGAACGTTTCTCATGCGAGGACATTTATTTTTGTATTGTTGTATAGCCGCCTGCTGAGATATAATTCTTGAAAGAAGTGTATAACCGATTTTCAGTACTTTTATAAATGACAGAAGACGGACTGTTCGTCCAATGTGGCTTGTTGAACAGTTAATGGATTCTCCCTTGAAATCCCCACTTTTTTATATTTAGAAACAAGTAATGTGGACTAATTTAACAGTTCATGCTCAGTTATTCTAGTGGAATAGTTTTTATCTGTGGTTTCTTGTCTTCTTGAAGAACATTTTTCGTTTCTGATGAATTCTGTTTTCATTTTTCTGGATATCAACGTTATATGAAAATGGAGAGACTGTGGAGTAATTAAAGACCAGAATATTTTTCTATCGGGACACCTCTTCATTTCTAGCCAATTGCAGTTCAATGTGGTTTAAGTACAGGTATATTATTGGTTAAAATTTTTTCGGTAAAATCAAAAGTTTAAGGAACAAATGCTTCTTCATTTTATAAATTAACAATAAACCCCATAACTTGGAGATTGTTTCAAATATCATCAGAGAAAATGCAGGAAAGGTTGAGACTGTTGAGAGTAGAGAGGTGGACATATCAAGAAGCTCCTTTCAGTCCTTTCATTTGTATTGTTTTCAACTCGCTTGACCTGCATCTATCTACACATCTTCGTAACGGAATCTTTCAACATAGTTTTCCTCAACTCAGGAAGTTCCTATTGAATTTAAATTTCACACATGTCGAGAAACGATGACAATATAATCATCACATTGCATTGGCCTTGCTATGACCAGAATCACCACAAAAAATAGATTATTTCAAGGCACCGGCACCTCCGTCAATTTGTTTCGATGTTCCGAATGAAATTCATGTCATTACAAGCTTTCATCAGGCATTTCTCTAATCTAATCTATTTATCTATCGATGTTTCAGAATCTCTCAACTTAGTTCTAAAATTCTAGATCTATAATATTGATTATGTTCCTTGAGATAATTGGGGAATTCGAAAATAAATAAAAACATTTCATAACAAATTTCAGTCGAAAGTCAGATTCAGGCCCGGATCTAGGGTGGGGCAACTCAAAAAAGGCAAACATCCTATCTTCCCAAAAATATGCAAAATGAAATTATCGATTTAATGGCCACCAAAGTTCGAAACAGCATTATTAATGAGATCAAGTAGCCAAACTAGATGGACTTAACATCAAGCTGTTAATGCCTTGCTCAATAATTTACCAGGAGTTGTGAAGGATGTGGAAGAAATCAAAGAATCCTCACTAGTCGCAGAATACAAGTATGAATCTGGTCATTTGCTTCATGCTGTGATGGATTTTAGATTCATACTGAACCTAACAATTTGGGATAATATTCTGCGAGAGATCAATATGGTCAACGTGGAAATTCAGAAAGGAGTTATAGTTATTTCACGTTCATTATCGTTCATGCATCAAGGTCTTATGAAGATCTTGCGAGAAATGACAGAAAAGCTTATTAAAAACTGGATCTCAGAAGCTAGACTTCTTTCAGAAGAATTGGATGTGGATCCAATTCTTAGAAATAAACGTGTTTCCAAGAAGAAAAAGCAGGTTGACGAAAAGTGCGACGATGAGTCAAGAACGGATCTAGTTGGTTTATTCTCCGAGGAAATTAAGGTTGTTTTCGACAGATTATTGTCAGAAATCAAAAAAAGGTTAGAAAGCGCAGAGAGTCTGCATACGAATTTCTCATTCCTCAATGGCCATGCCCTTTTAAACATGCAAAAAGAGGAACTGCAGAAAATGGGACTCTTTTAGTGCAAAAATATTGAAGAGACTTGAATGCAGTTGATTTTTGTTTGAACTAGCGGTTTTCAAAATGTTGGTTCCTGAAATAAGTGAAAGATCGACTTCATTAGACCTGCTACAAATTTTTCACAGGCGAGATCTGAAAGATGCTTTCCCTATAATGTCAGTTTAGCTGACATTATATAGAATATAGTGCACATTGCCTACCACGTCTGCCAATGTGGAAGCCGTTTCAGCAAATTGAAGATAATAAAAAATTATTTGCGTTCCTTAATGAGTCAGAAAAGTCTCTATGGGCTCTCGATCTTAGCTATAGAATACAAAACTGCTTCCGAAACAGATTTCGAGGAGCTGATAGATGCGTTCGCGGAAAGAAAATCACGAAAATCAAATTACCACATCAACTCCCACGTTATGACCTGACTCATGCATTTTCCGCTGGAAAAATATGCGATATCCTCTATGAATATACCTTCCCAGCTTCTATATCTCTGATACGATGTATTTTGCGAGACCCTCAGCTTCTACGATATGGTTATAGGTTTCCTCGAATAAATAAATCGCTGGGAATCGTTTTGTGTCGAAGGAGCAGACAGCAAACAGCGATGGATGTCCCAGTTTGAATTGAGAGCTTTTTTCCATTACCCAACTTCGGGATATTTATAGCTATGAAAATATTTGATTTGCATACGGTGGCAAATGTCCATAGAATGGAGTGGAGAATCGAATAAAGTGAAAGGGCAAATAAGGATTCCTGAGTCCAACATTTCGAATTTGTTCTTTTCCCTTTCCTCAAGAATGTGAAAAGCACACAAAAGCATGCTTAAAAAAAATATCTAATCTATTTAGGGTCGGTTTTATAAAGGGCACGTTCAATCCGAGGTAACTCAAACGAGGATTGAAAGTCAACCCTGGGTTGAAAAAGTTCGGTATTAAAAACGTCTTTGCAGCCTCGGTTGAACAACCTCGGATTGAGATCGCTTTTTTTGGGTTGGCTAACCTGAATCTTATTTCTCGAAGTATTTTGGCACGTTTTTTTTTATACCATGTTTGGATTCAATGATCGTAGTCAAATAAAGACAAAACAAGAAGCTATAATTCGAATATTCCCGTGTTTTGTGACGGTCACGGCAGATAATTTAGAAAAATCTGATTTCCTACATGAAAACAAATCATGTAATAAAAAAAATTGTAATTTATGAAATGAGGACAGACTTCGTACGAATTTTTTCCACTGGAAGCTATTACCAGATACGCTCTAGTCTTTATCACTTTTGTCAACTTATTTGACTCGAATGATCTAAGTTTGTACTATTTTGATATTCTGAAAAGTCTTATCTCAAACTCTTATGCCAAGTACCTAACCAAAAAAAAGCTAGGACAATACAAAACATCCAATGAAATTGCATGAACATTTAGTCATACAAGGATGTAGTTATATTTAGTATAGGAACAGATCATTCTTGATCTTGTTTGATTGAGTACATGAATTATACATTAAATTTGAAAATAGCATTCATTATTAACTTTCGCTTCATTCAGGTTGAGAGTCATGAATAGAATCAGTCTAGCAATATTATGCAGGACTCCGAAAGTCACAAAAATAATAGTTGTTTTCAAATGTAATCATATCCTGAATGAAAAAATGGGAAATGCTCTTTCACAGGCCAGAGAGTCTTTAAATTGATTCATTATTTATATGTGAGCTTCACTGAATAATTGATCATCTATTGATCTGCGAGATGGGATCGATGTCATCAGTCATTTCTTTAGAGTATATTAAAAAATTTTTATGATATGAATTTAATAAGCTTAGTAACTTTGAAATTTGAGGAAAAGTAATCCTTTTCACATCTGTAGCATTCAGCATTTTTACAATCCATTAAAATAAGCATGCACCTGTACTATATGTAATCATAATCAAGAAATACTTCTAGAACGTGAGTGCGCTCCAGCAACATGGTTCTAATACACCGAAATTTGGTCAGTCAATACAACCTTTCCCTTGTTAGTTGCTATTCCTGTTGATTGCTTGGCATTTTGATAGAATGATAAAATAAGCTCTAGAATACTTTTTGATAATGTCCAAAGTTCTAGACATTTCACAACTTTCTGACTTTCTTCTGATGTTGATTTATGTATACCACAAAAATCTTCGAAAATGTTAACAACTCTAAAAAATTCAGCTTATTCAGAGTAATTTCATCCACCTGATAAAAGAGTTTTTTTATTTGACCAAAATCTCTTCTTCGTGCCATCTTCGAAGAGGTCGAAAGGAAATGTGAAATCATTCGATTGGTATCTTTCTTATTCACTATCGTTACTATTTTTTGAATGCCTTGCTGTTATTTCATTATTAACATAACTAGAGTCATTTTCAATATTATATTCACACAGGAACCTGGCAGTTCTATCCTTCGAAGATAAGGCACAAAATTCAGTTTCAATTTAGGAATAATTTTCCAAACACCAAAGATGAATTATTAATACATAGCAAACCTACAGAAGACTGTGATTAATAGCAGGCATTCTATCCATATAATATCATATAATATTTTCATTCCAGGCAACTTCAATGTGCCAAAACAAAATGTTTTGTTTTGTTTTTAACATAATAAAGTGAGGTTAGTTGCCGGCCCCTAATAGTTCGAAAAAAACTACAAAAAGATGTGAATCAAAAACTTAATGTTGAACTGAAATACAGAAATGAAAATTGGGGTCGACAGAAAGCAGAATGAAGCCTTCAGCAGCACCATTTGAGTGTGCATTTCAGTGGCGGCTCGTTGGCAGTTGGACAGAAGAAGCTGTTTTTAGTCAGAGAAGTCTATTATTTCGAGTAGGAAGAGAACTGGAGCAATAAGGGTTGGAGGGTAGGCTAAACCCCCCTTGCCTCCTCTGACGAGCCGCCACTGGTGCATTTCCGATTCAACTGGCTGATTATAGCATGGAAGAGCGATCCGAACTTCCACAGCCTCATTCATCATTTCATTCACGAAGCTCCTATCTCCTAATTGAATGAAATTCAGCAGAAAGAGTCATACTTTCAGAACAAATGATTTTCGGAATATTCATTACAAAGGGAGCGTTAGTTATCCTGTTTCTATTCCTTCACCCGTCCCATTATTCCAGCACAAAAAATTGAATTCTCCCGAAACAGAAACAATTATTCGTCATCTTCCAGGAAACGTGCAGGGAGAGTCATCTCGTTTAAAATTCCTACCACCTCCTCTTTAATTTCCTTTCCCTGTCCCTCCTTATTTCTTGTCCTTTCAGCTAAAATGCTAGGATGCCGTATAAGGGACATTTGATTTCGTCACTCTCGCTACAAATTCTTAATTTCCTATGACGTTAGTAACTGGAACACGAGGGCTCTTTCCCGTGCCCATGTTATTATCACCTGAAGTTTTTTGAGAAGATCCAGCCCTCACATGATGCAGATCAGGGTAGGTCCTGTAGCTTGTTTTGTTAATTTAACAACAGCCTACACGCATCATCTTCAGTTAGCGATTTCATAAAATTGTCAATTGAGCCTCGAATCATTCAAAATACCATCAGTAGCCTTAATTTTTTGTTCATTACTCGTTTGGTCAAGCTACGAGGATGTATTGATATCTATACAGACCAGTTCCATGCATAAACAAAATATTGTGATACCATATGAACGAAAAATAACTCATTAGAAGTGTCAGTGTAGAGTTTAACGCATAGAACTTATATTACATGGAATGCTATTACCAGATCAAAAAGTGGGTAAACATCTCAAGTTGGAGGAATCTCTAAATTTCCATGTTTCCATGGATACGACTTGTCACACCGATCAAAAACACAGAAATGTTTGCCGAAATGCCAAGTGAATCGGATTTTGACGATTAAATTCATAGTATTTCTGTGTTTCTATTCTGTATGACAAGTCGTATCCATGGGAACATGTAAATTTCGGTATTCCTCCAACTTGAGATGTTTATCCACTTTTTTAAGCTGAGCAGCAAGGCTAATGGCATTCCATGTACCATAAGTTCTATGGTTTAACGTCAAAAAAGTAAACCAGAGTTACGCAATGAATTAAAAAAAAAGTTATACACCGAAATTGTAAAAATCGAGAAATTGGAGTATCGAGCCATCATCAGGTACCTGTATTTAGAAGCGTTAAAGTTAAGAGGTTGGCAGATTTACGAAGATATGCTTAATACCCTTGGTGATCAATGTCCTTCGTATTCGACCGTGAAAAATTGGACTGCAAGCTTCAAAAGATGTAAATTTTCCATTGAAGATGATGACCGATCGGAAAGGTCAGTTTCTGTGTCAGTACCCGAAAATATCGATGCAGTTCATGACATGATTTTATCAGACCGTCGAATTGGGCAAAAACGGATATCTGAAGCACTGAAGATTTCATACGAACGCGTTCATCAAATAGTTCACTTCAATTTGGACATGAGAAAAATTTCTGCAAAATGGATCTCCAAATGTTTGAATGTTGACCAAAAGCGTGCAAGGGTAGAAGCATCGCGTTCGATCTGTGCTCGATTTGAAAATGATGTAGACTTCTTAAACCGAATTGTTACTATGGATGAGAATTTTGTACATTTCTACGATTCAAAAACAAAGCAACAATCGATGGAATGGCGACACTCTGGTTCTCCAAGACCTAAGGAGTTTCGTGTCAAAAATCTGCTGGAAAAGTTCTTGCTTCACATTTTTGGGATTGTCATGGAGTTCTCATGATTGAATTTTTGGATAAGGGTAGAACAATAGCTGGAGATCACTATTCGACATTACTGACCACTCAACGGGGAAAAATTAAAGAGAAAATACGCGGAAAGCCAAAGGTGTTTTTCTTCACAGGACAACGCCGCAGTATACAAATCTCATATTGCCATGAAAAAAATTCGTGATTGAGGGTTAGAATTACTAGAACACCCCCCTCATTGGCCAGATTTGGCTCCATCCGACTATCATCTCTTTCCTCAACTGAAAAAAAAAATTAAAAGGTCGTACATTTTCTTCCAACGAGGATGTAATAGAAGATGTGGAGGACTGGTTTGCAGAGCAAGAAGAAACGTTTTTTTTAAGGTCTAGAGACGTTGCAGGTTCGCTGTAATAACTGTATTTGATTAAGAAAGAATATGTTGACTAATAAAATATTTTGACATTGAAATTTTGTTTAGTTCTATAGTAGGCTAAGAATTTTTCAAATTATCTTCGTGAGGTTTCATACGCTTTTTGAACGGTTTCAAAATTTTCAGGCTAAATCAGAATCGTTTGGGAAAATTCTTGCCACGTTGAAAACATAGATCCCTAACCGGAATCCGATTGCAGAAAGGTTAAGCCTCACTGAATTGTTGACTTTAAGCTGGCTGCCAAACATCCCTTATTCTTCACCTTAAGGAGTATTGGCACGAGAATGTAGATATGAGATCCGAGGGTATAATAAAATTACAGTGCGCCAAGCATCCCCGAACCTATCATTTTATTGCCCTTTGAAGTGTTTTTTTGTTGGAAAGAGGTAGATCTAGAAGGAACCTCGTAGCTGAGGTTGGTTTTGTACAGAAGCATCCACGGTTGTCTCTGAGTGTTACTCTTTTGAATGCTTCTTTTACCACACTACGAAGCCCTAAGTTATCTTGTGTCTGGCGACCACAGTCCATAGCCAGTGCATCTGTTTTGGATTTATGCCTCATTTTCAACCACAAGTTCTGCTGTATGCCCAGAAATAAAGTATAGATCAGCTCGATAAAATTACGTAAAGTCACAGCTAAGAATCCAACAATTCATCCAGGCAGAAAACAAAAATTAGTCATTTTCCTCCGGATCTCACAGTACATTTCACTGAATTCCCCTCCTAAACATCTTCATATACCCTCAACATCACAAAAATCTCAGTTTTCCCCTCAATCAAACTCCCCATTGTCTTCAGAGACAAAATTTCGGCGTTACTCACACCCCAACGATTCTTCGAGCATAACCAACTCGAGGATCCGATGAAATGGACCATGATCCCGACAGAAGAAGAGAGTTATGGTCGGGATCCTTCGAGGAAGAGATACGATTCTATCGGAGTTAAAACGCTGGAAAAGTCCCTCTGTTCTTCCGGGCATTTTTTATTGCCACCCCCTGCTTTTTCCAACTGGGTCGCTCGTGAGACACTGGCTGAAAGCCAATCACTTGATTTAGGTCCTTGTATTCACACTGGTTTTTTTTCTGGCGGTCAGATAGGGTTAATCGGAGGCGGAGTCTTGTGGGGTGAGATCACAGGATAGGAAGTTCATGTCTGAAGAATATCCATTATTTTAGGTTAAGCTTTGTCAGATCCCATGCATATAGAAGTTGCCACTACGCTTCTACTTTCTGACTTTTTCATCGAGACGAAGAGAACCGTCCTGCTCCTGATTCACGTTCAATTTTAATTGTCCCTTCTCCTCATGGCCCAATCAATATTTACGAACAGAAAGGACAGATGAACATCTAAAATTCACAGCCCTTACATCAAATAACGAAGAACAACAAAACACAAATGTTTTATCGAGTTTGATGGTAAATATTGAATTACACTGCGCAAAAAAATTAACGCACATTATGGAAATCTCAAATTTATTCTACAACTGAAGGTGATCTCAATGATGATTATTTTTATCAGAATTATGCATGCATATGTTATCCACTTTCAACGTTTTTCTTCAATACAGATGTTTTCTCCCAGCAGGAATAAAAAAAGATGATATTATCAGATTTTGAATGTATTGGATCCATTCTAAAATCAGTTGTTACCGATCCATTCTAGTGATCAATAGTTTTTCTTTCGTTTGATTTTCTACACTCGATGGCTATGCAACGCGAAACACGCAATTCGACCCAAGGGCCAAGAGGAATGTGCCCAAGTGGTAGTTTTGCGAGAAGAAGGGTGGACATACACAAGAATTGCAGAAAGGTTTGGAGTTTCCCATACAAGTGTGTCCAGAATGTTGCAGCGATTCAGGGAGACAGGTATGAATGTCTGAAGACCAGGACAGGGTAGACCACGGGTAACAACTGCCATTCAAGAACGTTACTTGAGAGTTTCTTCGTTGAGAGAACGGTTTGCAACCGCTCGCCTTCTTCAAAATCAGCTTGAGCAAACTCATGAGGTGCAAATTAGCCTCAGAGAATATGATTTGAGGCCTCGTGTCGCGGCAAGAGGTCCTGCTCTTACCCCAGCCCATCGAAGGGCGCGTTTGGATTTTGCGAGAGAGCATATTCATTGGGAAGAGGCCGATTGGGAAAGAGTTCTCTTCACAGATGAGTCTAGATTCTGCCTCTTTACCATTGTGATCGACGTTCCCTTGTATACAGACGTCCACATGAAAGATGTGCTCAGTGCAATTTCCTGAATACTACTGGTTTCGGGGGAGGATCGATTATGGTATGGGGTGGAATTTCTTTGACTGCTCGCACAGACCTAGTGGTCGTTGATAATGGAGCTATGAATGCTGATAAGTATATAAGGAACATTCTTGAAGAGCATGTAGTGCCATTTGCCCCATACATTGGTGAAAATTTCATTTTTATGGACGATAATTGCCAGACCCCATGGTGCACGCATCGTTCAGGAGTACCTTGAAGAGGTTGAGGTCTCTCGAATGGAATGGCCAGCAAGAAGTCCAGATCTCAATCCGATTGAGCAGGTTTGGGACAACCTCAATAGAAGGCTGAGAAGTTCAGAAAATCATCCAGCTACTCTTGATGACTTAGGAATCCAACTCGGAGAAATCTGGGAAGGATTAGATCAGAACATTTTAAGATCACTCATTTTGAGTATGAAACGTCGTTGCCGAGCTGTAATTAACGCAAGGGGTGGAAATACCAAGTATTAAATCACTTATCAGCATTTCAGTATTTTGAAAGTTGTTCGTTTCTCTTATTTCACATGAGATTCGTTGAAATCCTGAATTTTTCTTCCATTCAATGTGTCTTGTTTCGTTCAAAACCTTCCCGAAAGAACATAAACAATAAGTTATAAAGTCAATATAGAGTTAACTTTCATTAAAATTGAGATTTTCAGAATGTGCGTTAATTTTTTTGCGCAGTGTGTGATTAGACATTGAAGAATTTTTTGAAAACGTAGTATTTACGATCATATTCATCATATAAATTCGAATTTACGGTAGCCATTTCCCATAAACGGGAGGAAGAGGTGTCCATAGTGCAGCCGATAACAATGTCGATTTAAAAAATAATTCATGGAACTTGAAAACATAAATTTTTCACAAAGTTCCCATGAAGTATCAGTATAATAACTGTCGTAAACTGCAAGCTGCTACCGTTTTTATTGGTAAATTATTTTATGATGGCCTGCATTTTTCATTCAAATCTAATGAAATTTATTTTTCATTATGATTACCTAATATCCATTCGCAAAAACTATTTCGAACAGTTTCTCAATAAAAATGAGTTCTCCAATATGAAATAAAATACATAATGAATCGAAAAACATCTAATTACAATCATGTTTGATACGATAGGTACGATTGGCTCTATTCTTTCACAAAAAAGTAGGAATAATTTCATTGTTGTAGGACCTAAGTCAATATCCAAACGTCTCTAGTAAGAGGTTTATTGACATAGACCCCATATAATTGAATCCAAAGGCATTGGACCACAACTCCTTGCAGGTCAACCAATAGTACTATTTCTGTATATAAAAATGTGGAATTGCACCATCTTTTTGAAAGAACATTGTCATGGGCAAGAGGTAGGGGAAGTAGGTACGTACAAAATGACATAGGGTTTTATTTCAGAGGCATAACTTGTTAGTAGTGAATCACAGTAATGTCATATTCGACACCTCTGATCTTTGGTCCTTTCTTTATAAAATCTAATCAACCTTTATGAAATAAAAGTACCAAGAAATAAAATATTCTTAGATAAATTGGGATAAACGAAATTCATTTTGTTCGAATGCTATGGACAAAATGACATACCGGCAATAGGCAACTGTATTTTTCTACTTATAGTTACGAAACAACTGACAAAGTTCACAAATGAAACTCTTGGTTCTTCTGGGAACATCAGCACAAGATGCGTGAGCCCAATGCAAGCAATGCATGCACCGTAACCAGTCTTCTTCAGGGCTAATCCTGGAGAAGATCTAAATCGGGAAAAAAGGTCTCATAACAATAGATAGATGGACAGTCGTCTTCATCATCTCGAAAGTTGCTAGGAACATTTTCTTCTTCATTGTCTTCTTTAAATAATGCCCTAGGGACTTGTCTCCTTGTTTTTGAAGGAGGTATGGGCTCTTTTTTGATTTGATTGCAATCTTATTAGGTGTAGAAGTTGAAACTGAGTACGTTGTCGAGTCGTCGGCTGACGTTTGCCTTGTTCACTTATAAATCGTCCTTTAGGGATTGGAGAAACCTCCTCATAGGATCAGCAAGAGTAGGTTAAGATGCATTGCCTTTATTAGCCGCAGATGAAGATTTTGTTATGAATATGTTAAGACAAGTCCCGATTCTTTGTTTGATGATGGAGCCTGAGATGGATTGTCTTGGTTTTGTCCGGTAGATACGGTTAATTCAGCTGAAATACCTATGTCATTTTGTCCGTTCACTGTATATGTCATTTTGTCCATATAGCGTTATAAAACTAGAAATGTATCGAAACAATACAAAAAGTATATTCAACATACAAAAAGCTCCGTGAATACAATGACAAATAAGTAAAGTTTGAATTGAATGCAATTTGAATGAAAAAAATGGTTAAAACTGTCCATTTCTTCTTAAAATTTGGCGCAATGAAAAAAACTCGTCACCTATTGATTTCTGTTATCACTCATAACGACCGAATGAACCAGAGTAGCTCTTGCTAATTTTCAGAGGTTAATTGAAACCACTCGGGTCGTGTAATGTGGTAGGCAGTTCCGCATTTCATATCTCCGAACTCAAGTTATGATGCCTATGTCATTTTGTCCATATATGTCATTTTGTACGTATTTCTCCTACTAGATGAAAACAAATTCAGGCGAATACTGAAAATTTTCCAGCGCTAGTTATTGAATATTTTACATTCTGCTCAAGTTCACTAGTTACTCTTTGTCACTCTAAATTATTAAATTCTTCTTGCGTATGCTTAAGGTGTGAAGTATCATATTTGTCAATAAGGAAGAACGAAAAACGATGTTTCGAAATAATACTATTGAGAATTCGAATGACTTTTACACTCATTCCATTTTTAGTGAGGAAGTGTCAATAGCAACTCTCGTTTCACATCGATAGAACATGCAAGAGGGCAAAACTAACAAGTTGGTTCCACAGCTATAAAATTTTTGACGTTTCTCAAATTCATAGATTGCGTGCTCAATGAAACAAACAACGTTTAGATGATCTATGATGAATTTGTTAAATAGCGGAATGTAACCATATTACTGTTAGATACATTTTCTCGAGAAATAATCATGTCGAATACTTACCACTCGAGATGAAATTTTTCCTGCTGACATGACTATTTCACGAGAAAATGTGTCATTCGCGAAATTGGCGAAAAGTAACAAACTTTCATATTACAATCGAGAAATTTTGCCGGCAAAATTTCATCTCTAGTGGAATAATACATTGCGCGTCAAAATTATGGAACAAATCCATTTTCTCAGAAGAAAAATATTTGGCAACCAAATCCGGAAACAGGTCGATTTTTGTTTGACTTTCACCAAATTTTTATGCATTTTTTAGGATTTTTGTTGCACCCTGTGCCATCCACATCAACCGTCTAAATTTTTTGAATAGAGAAAGTGGTACTTTTTTGGCAAAGTCTCTGTATCTTCTTTATAGGCGTGCAGAAATTTTCAAGAAAAATTTTTTTTTCGGGAAGTGGGTATTTCCCGGACGCTTTTTCGTAAGTAATATCATAAGTGCATCCAATTTTTCCGGAAAAAATCGAAAAAACAAGTTGCTAAGTAATATTTTAACAAGAAGCATGAGTGCAGGTGGCAACAAAAATCCGAGTCGAAGACGAGGATTTTTGCACCTGCACGAATGCTTTTTGTTAAAAAATATTAGTTTGCATTGTGTTTTTTCGATTTTTTTCACAGGAAAAATTAGATGCACGAATGGTATTTGTCACTATTTCATGAGTTACAGATTATTCTGGATGCATTATGTATTACTAATTTTCGTTGACAACAACTGTCAAGTTTTGCCGCGGGTAAACCCGAAAAAACTGCTGACAGCTGCTGCCAAACAATTTTTCCATCTAGAAACCATTTGTGATTCAAAATTGCGCGTTTCTTATTGGTGGAAATTAAGACGAGGGTAATAGTCTTTGAAAAAGTAGCATTTCCCGGCCTAGTCCGGAAAGTACGTACTTTCCGGAAAATATCACGTCGTTGTTGTCGTTGTTATGATCATCATAATAGCAACGAAATAACCGATGACAGTTCTGTTTCGTTCAATTCGAATAAGAATCAAAATGTATAATGAAGAAATGTGTCGTCTCATTGATTTGTAATCCTACACGGTTGCCGAAAAAATATTGTACGCAACACGCCCGAAATAGTATATTGTATAATTAGTGGGAAAAGCATAATATTCCCAAACGACTGTGATAATTACCAGACGAGGAGCGTAGCGACGAGTCTGGTAACACAGGAGTTTGGGAATATGCTTTTCCCACGAATTATACATACTATTTTTTCTCCGATCGTCGATTTATATTTGAAAAAATTATTAAAAAATATTTCATTCAAGATGTAATCAAGTAAGTTTAAATAGGTTTCTCTATGTTCATATTTAAATATAGAAGTGGTAACTATGGAAATTACTTTGTTATGACAGAAGTAAAATAATTTTCAAGCCGATTTTGTTCGATTCGTTGTATTTTATAAGAAATTAAAAAAACAGTAGTAAACATGGACACTGATGGTGATTATTCGTTACCTTGCACGCCTCCTGAACTTGTAGAAGCAGCGAACGCGGCTTCACTTGATTTACTTCCGGCGAAATCCAGAGAGAAGTATGAACTTGCGTACCAACGCTTCATGGATTTTTGCAGAAAAAACAACAGTGTATCCTTTTCTGAGAATGTACTGATGGCGTATGTTGCTGAATTGGCTAAAACAATGAAATCTTCGACGTTGTGGGCACATTATTCCATGCTTCGATCAACTTTGTCTATTAAAAATAATATTAATATTGCCCAGTACCATAAACTGAGAGCATTTTTGAAACGTCAAGCTATAGGATACAAACCGAAAAAATCTAAAATTTTAACCCAGGAACAAGTTCAGAAATTCATTTTAGAGGCCTCAGATGACATATTTTTATCGACGAAAGTAAGTAGATAAAGATTAAATAGTATTACTTAAATTAAATGAAATACGAAATATACAATGTTCGATTAATTTTTAGGTGGCTCTGATATTTGGAATAGCAGGAGCCTGTCGACGAGATGAGCTTGTCCGAATAAAAGTTCAGGATATAGAAGATTTCGGTTCAAAAATACTGGTAAAAATACCAGAAACAAAAACAAATAGACCTAGATCATTCATCATCAACGAAACCTATTTAAATGTTTATAGAAAGTACGTATCATTCAGGCCTAATGATTTTGAAAATCCTAGATTTTTTTTTAAATTCAACAAGGGAAAAGGATGGAAGACAGTCATTGGAATTAATCAATTTGGAAAAATGCCGCAAATTGTTGCAAGTTATTTACAGTTGCCAAATCCGACAGAATATACAGGACATTGTTTCCGAAGATCATCGGCAACACATTTGGTAGATGCTGGAGCTGACATTCTTTCTTTAAAGCGCCACGGAGGATGGAAGTCTTCCCATGTGGCGGAAGAATATATTGACGAATCACTTAATAATAAAGTAGAAGTGGCTAATAAAATATTCAACACCCCTGCCTCGACTTCAAATGAAAATGATCGAAACGAGATAAACCAAACAACTAGCCATGCAGCTTCAACGTCTATAAATTCTCGTTGCCCTCCAGTACAATTTACAAATTGTACAAACTGTACAATAAATGTAAATATTAACAACAATTAATTGTGTTCAAGAATAACGTTATAAATTAGATGTTTCTTTTATTTATTTCATACCAAATTTATCAATATTAAAATGAAAACCATACTTTGTTTCATTTCATTGTAATAATCCATTTGTAACATTACCGCACGCTACAGCAGTGCGGTAATTATTACCGCACTGTTATTTTCTAATTGCTTAGCAACTGCCCACTGTTCTGGAATGTTGAGCTTTGCGCATAGAAATCAGGTCAAAATAGTGTCACTTTTCCCACGATCGGAGAAAAATAGTTTTTTTGGACTCACAGACTTCCATTTTGTCTATTCGTCCAAAAAAACCCTATTTTCCGGACTGGCTACGTAAATTACTATTTTCTGAAAAATTAGTTAGTTCAAAGAGGTTTTCAGTATCTGCACTTTGTCATGGCTCATTTACTTCGAGACGATGATACCCGATGAAATTTGTCACCGAATGAAAGTCGACCATTGCAGTTTTTTTCATGCACAACTTTCAACCCCTTTCACGTGAGGGGGGTTGAAAGGCAAAAGAACTTGGTAAAAGTGAAACAAAAATTGACCTTTTTCATGATTTTGTTGCCAAATATTTTTCTTCTGAGAAAATGAATTTGTACCATGATTTTGACGCGCACTATATATGATAAAACTTCAACAAACGATTCCGAACTGCCATTTCTCATCCAACTGTCACTGACATAGACACAACGCTTCATTTAGACCTGGCTAACTTTTCCAGTACAATGTTGAAAACCCATTAGGAGATCTTCCAAACTTCCAACAAACATCATTCAACTTTAAACCATCTAGCATAACAATTGTGGAGCATCCCCTGTTAATTGGCCTCGAACCCAAAACATCAAACCTCATTCCACCTTCCAACCCCAAAAACTTTCCCTTTCCCAAGTGCAAACGCTCGGGGAACTTCACAATCATTGTTATTCGCTCAATGGATGTTGAAGGTTAATTATGCAGGTTGTAAAACTTCCTAATGCGAATTTAAGCACCCTATACCTCGAATTAACAAGGGAATCACTGCCAACAGTTTTCCAGTTTTCCACACTCAACGCAACTTCTTCGCGGCCACACAAGTCATAACAGCGCTCAATTAAACGCTATCGCTTGCCGACAATTTCGCACACTTTGAAACCCACGATACGCGTTAACCGGTGTCGCGTCGCTAACGCAAAGAGCGACAGACTAACGGCCGAACCCGAAAAAGGCGGTTGATGCGCGTGCGCCCCGCTGCATTTGGACGGAAGCAATAAAATTCGGAGGAGCCCCTTCGCGAAATGTAAGTCTGCCTTAATAATTTGTCAACATCTGCAATTTTAGATTTGGTAATCCCCCGGGCCGATACAGGGTGAAATCTTTATTTATAGGAGCATATTTCAGGAGCTCGAGTTTTCTCGAGAGTCCTCATTTGAATTTGCGCTGACGCCGGATGTTAGGACGGCGGGGAAGGGGGTGGCAGGAATTTTTCTGTTTGGTCGATGGAGCCATAAATTCATCTGCCTCTTTCAGTTGTCTGGAGGGAATGAATTCGATTTTCAAGTATGAATGGAGGTATTCTAAGTATTGTTATGATGGCGCGTTCAGACAAAGTCGATTCGTCAACTTGACACCTCAACAGTTGAGGCTCAATTACGTCAACTGGTCTACATAAGACTTTCTCGTAGAAGTGATCAGAAATGTTTGGATTATTGGTACACACTGTAGAATTGTTGAGAATTTTGGATAGCTTGATACTCTACATAGACCTACAGCTATTTTCTCATAAGCGTGTTGAATTCATTATGGATTTATAGCACAAATATATGCGATAATTTGATGACCAGCGCATTCGCCATTTAGTGTCACAGTTAAAATCTTTTCCGCAAATCGCTAGGAAATTTTGACATTCCAGTCAAAATTGGTCATAGAAAAAGTCAAGATTTCCTAACTGTAAGGAAATATTCATTTCCTTACTGTCAGGAAATGATATTACCTTACTGTTGGTTCGACTTCCGCATATACGAACTTTTTTCATGATTCCTTCGGCACTTATTCTAAAGAAGCAGTATTTTCACTGCATCAACTAGCTCTGGAGGAGTCCCAGAAATAGGAAATTCATCATCACTTATCATTTTACACTGTTTTGAATTCGAAAACACTAGCAATTAATATAATTATATGCGTCAACTCTGACAATAGGGATGTTGACTATTTTTTGGAAATGATTTTAATTTGTAGATAAGCCCTATACGAACACGAAAAAAATATTTTTATGGAAAAAATATAGCAAATACCAATAAAAAATGCGTAAATAAAAATAGTTTTCAAAATTCCCGCTAAAACGAAGTGATTATGATGACGTCACTATACGGTAAACAGACTTCGCCGCCTGTCAAAGCGAACTGATCTTGTGTGATTTCTTGCGAACGAATCGTTTGTGTAATAACAAATAATCGTGAAATAGTTCGCTGGTGATACGTTTTACTCTCTTCTGTTCTTCGTAAGTTCGTTCTCGTGATGACAGTGAGGTTATGTTATAGGTTAGCTTGTTTACCGAACAGTGACGTCAAGTATTCTCATTCGTGTTTGCAGTCACGTGATGAACGGTAATAGATTACACATTTTAAATCGATTTTATTCAATTTGATAAGTGTAATTAGATCACTTAAATATTTTTTAGTATTTCAAAAACTACATTCAATGTGGAAAACCTCAATTTATATGAATTTGTAACATGTGTCAGCATCCCTATTCAACATGAGTATGTTTCCATAGTAACGTAACCAATTTCAATACGAATTTCGAAGCATCATTTATTTATGAATTAAATGATTCGCGATTTCATCAAAATTTATTGGAATCTGTCGAATTTTAAACGATTTGCGGAAAAATAGTATGTTCACCTCGTAGAAAAAGACACATTTCTGGACTCTGTGTTGCCAAGTCTCGGCTTGCGCCTCGACTTAGCAATTTTCACAATCGTCCAGGAATGTTACGCTTTTCCCACTCGGTAAACAATGAACTATTTTTGTACAACTACCATTAAAAGTGACACTTTTAACGACAGCAAACAATGTTATTTAAACTGATTGTTTACGTGGAAGCGTGTTAAAAATATTTTTAACATTAGTGTTAAAAATATTTTTAGCACTCCATTTTCTTATGATGAAATCAGATGAAAAAAATTCAGCAATTGTAAATTTTTATTATCAATATTTAACAATCATTACTTATGAACATTAATATTAATCGTAAAACTAGAACAATTACTAACATTAATGCCCTGTGCCGTTAGGGAGCTTCGCAACACATTATTAGAATCCTCAGCACCATCAGTACTTGTAGAAACCGGAAGTAAAATATTGGATGATGATGATCCAAAATTTATTGAGGTTGGGAGAATTTTCTCAGCAATGACATTTCTATATGCAATGGAATGATAAACATAACCCTCGGCTACCGTCGTAGACTTCCAACCACGATGTTTTTTTATATCCGTAATATTTGCTCCTGATTCTGGTAGCAATGAAGCGGAGGATCTTCGAAAACAGTGTCCTGTATATTGCTTTGGTTCTGGCAGTTTGAGGAATTCGGCAACAATTGATGGAATTATCCCAAATGTATTGATACCAACTGGATTGGCAGTGCATTTATTTTTCGTGTATTTCAGGAAAAAACGACAACGTTTAATGACAGAAGGACGCAGTGCAAAGTACTCATTGAAATAGTCAACATACTTCCCAATAATACTAAAAGAACGACTGATTTTCATTTTTGTGTTTGGAAGTTGTATAACCAATGATTTATTTGTTATTTCCATGTCTTCACTGATAAATCACACGATTCTTCACGCCGACAGGGTCCAAATAATCCGAAAATAGTTGCAACCTTAACCACCAAGTATTTCTCATCTGGTGCCTCATTTATAAACTTTTCAACTTGTTCACGAGTGGGAATTTTAGATTTTTTTGGACGATACCCTTCACTTTTCTGTTTTAAACATGCCATTACCTTAAAATATTTACTAACATCCACACCATTTTTAACAAGGGCGCTTGACTTTATCATTGAAAATTTGCTCCACAAAGTTGATGAACTCCATATTTTTGATTTTCCTTTTAAGTATGGAAAACAGGTTCACTGAAGTTCCCTTCTACATTTTTCAATTCACACCACGCCAGGAAATTGTTATATGCAATATCGTACTGCTGAACAGATTTTTTAGGTAGGAGTTCCAGATTTGCTCTTCGTGCAGACTCTTCAAGATCCACAGGAACAACCAAATCGTCACTCTCATTAATAATTGGACCCTCGATAAACATATAAAGCAGTTAAAAACCCAAGACGAAAATTGGACAGGAACGAAATTCAAATGACAGCGTCTTTTCTCAAGTGTTAGTAATCATAACGTTTGCCATTCTCAACAACCTTTTGATTATTTGAATATTAAAATGCATTTTGAAGTTTATTATTATTGCAAATTCGCCCATTTCATTATCAAAATAGGGCAGTTGTACAAAAAACATTGTATGGTATTTGTGTTGAAAGTGATTTTAATAATAAAAAATGCGTAAATAAAAATAGTTTTCAAAATTCCCGCTGAAACGAAGTGATTATGATGACGTCACTATACGGTTAACAGACTTCGCCGTCTGTCAAAGCGAACTGATCTTGTGTGATTTCTTGCAAACAAATCGTTTGCGTAATAACAAATAATCGTGAAATAGTTCGCTGGTGATACGTTTCACTTTCTTCTGTTCTTCGTAAGTTCGTACTCATGATGACAGTAAGGTTATAGGTTAGCTTGTTTACCAAATAGTGACGTCACGTATTCTCATTCGTGTTTGCAGTCACGTGATAAACGTTAATAGATAACACATTTTAAATCGATTTTATTTAATTTAATGAGAGGAATTAGATCACTTAAATATTGTTTTAGTATTTCAAAAACTACCTTCAATGTGGAAAACCTCAATTTACATGAATTTGTAACATGTGTCAACATCCCTATTGTTCTTGATCTTCTGTTCATTCTTTTCTAGTTGAACATTGAAAACATTGTTTACTTCGTTTCTGAAAATCCCCAAACGATCTGTTCATTCAGAAGTACCCTTGCGCGAGCGGGGCAATTATAACTTAATTCTTTCGAGCATCTTCCAGACCATCGAATAATTCTTTACTTCCAAATTCATATACGAAGCGGATGGGGAACCTGAAGAAAAGTTAACATCAATTTATCCTGAATGATGCGCCGAGCCAGCTCGTAACTAATTATAATATACGTTCTCCTCATGAACTTCCTGCCATTAAAAAAGAAAGAGAGTGCGCGAGCAGACTGGAAACTGGAAGGTTTGTTGCTTCCTCCTCCTTTTTATCATATTCAAAATCACAGTTTAAAGAGATTTATACGCTGAAATTGCCCATTTCGGAGTCTCCCTACCTCAGAATGAGGCAGTCTGTGTTAATTACGGACACATTTTTCAGCAGCTTCATTCACAGCATTTTTTAGGGAGATGTGGTTACGACATTGGCTGTTCTTACAGACAGAGAAAAATATTGGGTCGTAAAGTTGGGTTTCACACCGTTCTGGGGAGTTTCAAATGATAAAAAAATGGGTCGGCGATAAAAAATGATGACCTTGAGAATTGCACGATCATTTGTAAAAATTCAAGTTGATGATTCGAATTTTGCCGGAATCTACTTGTCCTGAATTCATATAGGTACTAACTGACGAAGTAACTGCAACACCCTGGAGGAGCTGTTTGAATTTTTTTTTGTGAAACATAGATAGTAAAGCCACGAGTAATAGTATACAGGGTCTTTCACGAGGAACCTCACCCATATTTATACGGGAAACTACTGAACGTATTTTCATGAAATTCAGCACTTATAAGTATTTCACGATGCTGATGAAATCTAAAATATTTTCAAGGCATGAGCACCTCCGGTTTTTCCGGAAATGACGTCAACTTCCGTTTTTCAAATTAGAACACCATTTTTTTATTGCAGAAATAGATTCCTTAGAAAATTTCAAGTTATTTTGATGTAACATTTTTCAGTTTTGGTTGGAAAATTCTCTCTGAGCTGGAAAATTCGAAAAAAAAATCGAAAATAAAGCTCCGCTGAAACAAGAATAACTTCGAGGTTTTTGGATGGAAAATTTTCATTTTTGGGATTTTTCAAGATGTAAGATTGATGTATCCACTTTAAGAATCGAAATTGCGATTCATGATACAGGGGGTGAAAAAATCGCTTTCAAAGTTAGGGATGACAAAATCGTGAAAAATCAATTTTTTCAAATTAGAACCCCATTTTTTTATGGCAGCTATTGAATCTACGTTAAAAAATAATGTGAGTGTATGCATCACACCCTAAAAGATATTGAATCTACGTTAAAAAATAATGTGAGTGCATCACACCCCTAAAGTGGATATTAACTCAGAAAATATCCGACTTATTACCTCACACTATTGGTTTATAGGGACTATTACACATCAAATTTAGTTGAATTTTTTTTTATGTTGTGATTTTCATGAAAAGGAATATCCTGTAATGTTCAGAGAACATCGTGAGAACCAAGGGCAAGCATATATTATTCTATGGGATAAATGATTAAATTTGGGGAAAAAAGTTGTGTAATCCAGGATCATGGACGATTTCTGTGACAGCTGCTGTCAATTTTTCTTCTGTTGCTGCTAGTTTCATATTGAAAATAATCGCGTCAGAAACTGTATTCTGGTTATTTAGGCAAATAATGTGCTAAAGTCGAGTTCATTGACTTCCACCTGATACACGATACATATTCCCTGAACACATCACCAAAAAAATTAATTATAATAGCATCCTTATCACCCTTGTTCGTTCGCAAATGCAAAATTCCCAGGCCATCTTTAACCGTAACGCTATCCCTCGTATTAATTCGATGTTTTCGAACATTTCTACGCTCAAACTTGCCCAAACTGAGCGTGTTTAGAGCCAATAACTATAAAAGTCGGTAATTATAAATGCCGCCGAAGATTTATGTCACCACTGAATGCACGTTAGTCAAAACTGTAGATAATAGTAATTATCGCGACTTTAATGAATTTATGGCATGCAAATCAGCTGGACCAACGAAAACGGTTTTGTTCTTTTCGACAGTCCCCACATTTCATGGTCAAGCTACATGTTTATTATGGCCGAATTTGAAGACTTGTTTGACAGTCAAAATGTCACATGATTATGACGTGATCATGCTATGAAAACTCAGTTTCTTGTGTCTCATTTGGGAGCTATTGATCTTGACGACATGTGGTTTCAGCAGGACTGTGTCACATGTCATACCGCCCGTGAAACATGAACAATCTTGCACGAGTTTGATCCTGGTCGTGTCATTTCCCGATTTGGTGACCAGAATTGGCCTTCATGCTCTTACGATTTAACGCCTTTAGACTTCAGGCTGTGAGATTCTGAAGTCACAGGTTTAGACCAATAAGCCTTTAACCATCGAAGCATTGAGAGTCGAAATTAGACGCTGCGCGCTGCATCAATGAAATACCACCGCATGTATACAATAACGTTATTGAAAATTTCGTCAATAGGGTACGCATATGCCAGCAAAGCCGTGTTGGTCATTTCCAAAATATTTTATTCCATACATCATTCCCAAATGTAGGTATATTTTCTAGATCAATAATAAATATACTGCTCCACAAGAGTTAGGGATATCGTATCCAATCGTTTTCAAAAGTATGTAATCTTCGAGAAAATCGCTGTAAAATCATTTAAAACCCTATAACAACTTGAATCGATCCAATAAAAATCAGTATGAGACATTTCGTCGATCTGGGGCCCGATTCTCAAATGTCTATCGGAAATGTAGAACGCGACAATATGTCGAGTGTTTATTTCATTCGCTGAAAATGACAATGTCGAACTCGAAAGTGAAAACACACGGGAAGGACTAACATAACGTCACATTAATGACATTAGAATGATAAAAATGTCGAGTGGCTCCTACCCACTCGTCTTCTTGTCTATCGATATTTGTCAAAAATGCGACATTTGAGCATACAAATTTTTGATTTCGTTCGACAATCTGGTGATGTCGCATGCGACGCAATAGACATTTGAGAATCGGGCCCCTGGTCGCTTTTTTTTTGAAGTTTGGTTCTTTCCATATGCTTCATGAATGTTCTTATTTTGGCTTCGATTTGAAACGAGTTTTCTGAAAATGCCAAGACGTAAATTAACAAACGCTGAGGCTAATAGGGCTATCGGAATGCTACTGGGTGGCCTAACTCAGGTTGTTGTAGCGGAAAGGCTTCAAGTCAGCCAAAGTGTGAAATCTCGACTTTGGAATAGGTTCAGGGAGACAGGTTCCGTGTTGAAAAGACCAAGGCTTGGTTGGCGACGAAAAACAACACCTGCTCAGGATCGTTTCATCACCGTTTCGGCGAGAAGAAACCCTACATCTAAGAGTAGAATGCTACGGAATTCTCTTCAAAATGCAGATGGGGTCCAAGTTGCCATCGAAACCATCAGACGACGTTTGAGAGAGGTGAATCTAGGTTCTAGACGTCCATTAAGAGGAGTTCCATTAATAAGTGACCATAAGCGTCAAAGAGTGGAATGGGCAAGGCAACACATCAATTGGAACGATCAATGACGTAGTGTCCTTTTCACTGATGAATCCAGATATGGACGATTTTCAGATTCTCGAAAAATAAGGGTATGGATAATCCCACGCATACTCCGTAATCGTCGCTATGTCCAAGAAGTCCATCCATTCCGAGGGGGTAGTGTTATGGTATGGGCCGGGATATGTTTCAACGGGCGCACAGAGCTACACATTTGTCCTGGGAATATGGCCGCCTTACACTATAGGGAGCATGTCATTGACAATGTTGTGCCAAATTTTCACGCTGCTATTGGTGAAACTTTTCAATTTCTAGACGATAACGCTAGACCGCACCGTGCAGCCATAGTTGAGAATGCGCGCGAGGAGCTTGGTATTCCACATTTACCAATACCTCCGCACTCACCAGATTTGAATTGCATGGAACATGCCTGGGATATGCTCCAAAGAAGATTAGATAATCATCAACCTACCCCAGAATCCTTAAATGATCTGAGAGAGCTTCTGCCCCGTTTATGGAACCAAATTCCTCAAAAAATGTTCAACAACCTCGTGTGTAGTATGCAAAGAAGATGTCAAGCTGTTATTGATGCCCGTGGATGCGATACATTGTATTGACAGTCTTAAAATGCTTGAGTTCTCTGGGAATAAAATTTCGTTATTTTACTCGATTTTTCTTAACCACCCTGTATACGCTGCAGACCTACATGCTAAAATCAATTTGCAACTTGAAATCATATTAATATGAATTTTCATCACACAGATCTTATTTTAACTATATTTTTTTGCAATTTAAGTCAATATCCCTAACTCATGTGGAGCAGTTTATTTGAATACTTTGCTACAGAAAACCTTGTTTTATTGAACACTCAAGTCTGGCGCTCTTATTGAAACACTCTTTATAAGCCCATTTCCCTTTATTGTCTTCTGAGAAAAACCAATCAAAAGAGCATATTGAGCCAATATTACTTTTCAGAATTTTCACAGTTCCGTACGAGTGAAATGATTTACTCATAAAATAAATGAATTTCAGCCTTACTTCGAAGTTCTTTCATTAATTCATTTCAGTTGAGTAGCAGTGCTATCATTCACTGAAATTATAGCTCTCATCATTACTCGATATCCATTACCAAACCCCTCAATCATCATTTTCCTATCATCACATCTATAATCATACTTTTTCACTTCGATTCCAAGCTGACAAGTAGTTCAACAAACTTGTGTTGAATGGTAATAACATAATGTTATAATTCCCAAACAACCGAACAAACAATGGAAATTGCCTAGAAAACATACCAAGCCTCAATGGTAACAAATGAATTATTTGTTTGATATATCGATTATTACGACCCTCCGTGTAAATATACTCAGGCATCGGAATAATGAATCTTGCATGATCTCTATTGTCGTTATTTTGATAGTAGTCATTGAAATGATTATATTGAAGTCAGTGATCCGCTATTTACGAAAATACAGTGGATTCTCAATGAAAACTCGACCAAAAAATAATAAATTCACTTAACATTTCAAATGAATTTTTGACAGGATTAAACTCAGAATAGTCCCATATCCATTCAGTCATCAACAAATATTATTACCAGCCAAGCTTTGAATTCGGAATGTTTTTACATATGTTGCAACGAACCAATTAATTTCAAACACAAAATGTTAACGAAACTTTCAGACAAATTGGATTTCGAGAATGCGCTCTGAGGCATACCGCAATGCAAACTTCGGTAGAATCTGAGAACTTGCCTTGCAAACTATGTGAGTTGTATCGCTAATTTTACTTAGATCTTGGGAAGAATAATTGAATAGAGTTCTCATCGCTGCTTGCGGAGTTCAGAGATTAGAAGAAGCAGTTGAGCCAATATTTCGAAATCTGTTTTATGATTATGTCCATTTGTACCCCTCCATTTCCAGTTGCTATCATCGGAGTCGTATTTGGAAAAAGCACGCAGGCAATCAGCGATGGAAGGCTATCATCCCTTGATGTTTGGGTTGCATAAATTCAATATTGGTGGGGACTGAAATGTGTGTTTTGATTTCGATTCAAATGCTTTCGTTTTGAATTCTAGAATGTTTTGATTTTCTCGATAGAAGAAATTGAATAACATGTGGCGATATCATCTTTATGTGCAGGATGTTCCTGAATTGCAGATACAAATAAAGAGGGAAGATTTATTAAGGACTGAACGAGAATAAATTCGCTATCACAAAAACGCCTATATCTCTTGAACCAATCGAGAAAAAATCAAAATTTGATCATAGTTAGTTGAACGTCAGAAACATGTGGAACTTACTTCATAGATATTCCAATCCTTTGTCGCAAAATGTCAAGCGAAGTGAAAACACGAGAAATTGTAGTGAAACTTTTTCAAAATAATCAAAAATGAGGCTTCAAAAGATTCGCAAAAGAGGCTCGCGTTCGTCCGAAAACGGTATCAAGAGTTGTTAAGCGCTTCAACGAAGATCTTACAATTAACCGCAAGGAAGGAACCGGGAGGAAAAATGGGTTTCATAGCCCAAAAATAGTGAAGAAAGCCATCAGCCTTTTCCAGAAGAATCCTAACCTTTCAGGACGGAAAGTGGCCCAAATAGTGGGTTGTTCGCAGTCAACCGTTCAGAAAATCAAGTCGAGTTGTGGGCTTAAAAAAAACAAAGTGCAGAGAGTGCCAGTCAGGAACGCTGTGAAGAATCAAGAAGCTGAATCAAGAGCAAAGAAATTTAAAAAAGATTTCTTGAAAAATTTTTCCTGTTGCGTGATGGACGACGAAACCTATGTCTTGGCTGATTTCCCGCAACTTCCTGGTCAGGAATTTTATACTACAGATTCTCGTGGAAATGTTGACGAACAATTCCGCGTGAAGAAACAAGCAAAGTTTTCTAAAAAATTCCTGGTTTGACAAGCAATTTGCAGTTTTGGGAAAAGGAGCAAATTTTTCGTTGGCCAAGGCTCTGTTGACTCGAAGATATACATCGAGGAATGCTTGAAGAAGTCACTTTTACCATTTTTACGTGAGCACGATGTGTCAACAATCTTTTGGCCAGATTCAGCTTCATGCCACTATAGCAAGGCCACCAAGGAATGGTACGAAGCTAATGAGGTGGTTTTTGTCCCCAAAGAGGCCAATCCACCAAATTGCCCAGAACTCAGGCAAATCGAAAGATATTGGACCCTGGTAAAAAGGGAATTGAAGATCACTAAGAAATCAACGAAAACATTAGCGGAATTCAAGCAAAAGTGAAAGACAGCATCCCAGAAAGTGACTGAGAACACTATAAGAAGTATGATGGGGAGAATTTCAGAAAAAAATCCATGAATTTTGTGAAAAATAGTTTGTTTTTTTTTATTGTGAAAACAGTTTTCATTAGAATTAGAAGATGATTCGAAAATGAGTTTGATTTTCGAAATCGGTCCAGTGGTTCAAAAGATATAAACGTTTTTGTGATAGCGAATTTATTCTCGTTCAGTCCTTAATTAATTTCAAGAAACAAAAGTTTCATAAACATGGGACCATAAACATTTCGTTTTCGACTACAGTTTGAATTTTTTTCAAGTTCTTTTCTCATAGTAGGTATCTGCATATAACAAGGTATATTCAACTGAAATTTGGCATATTACAATTTGGAGTTCACACCATATGACATGCCAATTCTGATTGCGAATCTACAGGGTGATATTTTTCTGGAACGAGGTCCATTGTTTTCCTCCAAAACTTTTTTTTGGTAAACTACTGTTAGTTTGAAAAATTGTAAAAAGAAACGAACTCAAATTTATGATCATTTGTAGTTTTTGCGTATTTGCTACCGATTCCGACAAGAATTCAGACGATTTTCCCGAAATCTTCAGTAAAATCAAAATTGCCATGAGAATCCAGTTAGTATAAAAAGAAATCTCAGCTATTAAAGTCTGGAGGTCTGGCGGCCATGACTGAATATGTGGAGTTCTCAGAAAATTATTTGACATTCAATAACATTTGAAATACGCATAATGCCATCCAAATGATTTTCTGAACTTGTCCTGTCTTAATTCATCGTTTCGGAAAAATATTTTCGAATTCTTCAGGTTCACTGCCCTTTCGAGAGACATTCATCCGTTTGTTTCGATATATCTGATCGCAATGAAATGTTCAGTTGAAATATCCATTTTCCATTTAATTCACCCTTCGTGTCAGTTTAATATCATCTCCAACATGCGTAGTTGCGTTGAGGTAGATGATTTATACGCAATTTTACATAGTTCCCGCATGTTCGTCAACAGCTACACACTTCGAGGTTTTGTTCCAGAGAGATATACGCACGAGGGGAGAGTTATTACGCGAATTAAAATAATTTACGGACCTCCTACTTGGTCCACAAATCATTCTCCTATAATATATGCTTAATTTAGATCGTAAATTTTTGTTGCCTCTACCAGGAATATTCTTTGCGCTCTCGTACATTTGGAAAAAATTTACTCAGTGAATTGATTTCAGACAACGTTGAAGCTATAAGGAATTTAGGAATAACGATGCAAAAAGTATTGAGTCGACCGAAAGAATTTCTATGTTTTGTTCGGCTATTAGGCCCACATAATCTGAATGTCTGGAAACTGAACTGCAATACCTGCGTCCTGAATATCTGAAGTTTCAAATAAAAAGAGCCATAATTCTCCCACGTCAAGCTGAGTCGAAAGTTTTTCAATCGTGAAAGTATATTGATTTATTTGTATGCTTGCTTTGCCAATTTGAGCATGTTCGTAGATATAAATTTTCTGCTATCACTCAATTCGGAAACAAAGTGAAAATTCTTCTTATTAGTTTTATATTTCGAACAAAACATTTTCTGTAGAGATATAGGGTCATTCTCATTCAAACGCAACCACAATCATAGTTTTCAAAGGAACCAACATTCTTCATGTTGTTAATTTTCTACTGATGGGTTATGTTGATGGTCCAGGTCAGGTAAGTAATCTCTCAATGTTCCTTTCGCAACTATTCACGGATCCAGACAGTTTTTCAGGGGGGGGGGCATGAATATTTTCAGGAGGGGCCATCATTCTGGAACACTGTCCCATGTTTTCCTCCAGAACTTCTTTTTGATGTACCACTGTTAGTTCGAAAAATTGTCAAAAGAAGTATTGTTGTTATGCTAAACTTTATGGACTCTTGTAGTTTTGTCGTATCTACTACCAGTTTCGAGAAAAAAATTGTGAACAATTCTATCGAAAAAATCATTTATGAGGATGGTAAATGATCTCCTACCCGATAGACATCGCATTCCTTTGTAGAAGCATGATTTGTTTTGGCTCCCACATTGAAAGTCATCACAATATGTGGAACAAGGATAAAAGATCGGATCTCTTTGTTCGGCCACGTTTTGTTGCAACACCACATAAATCCTTAGCTTTGGATGAACATGGGTGTGCGATTTTAAATCACTTCGGCCGCGACATTTATTGTTTTGTAGAATAAATCTTCATTTCAATATATGTAATTTTATTTTATTGAAAATATTACACAAATGAGAAGAATAATGAATTTTTCAGTGCTCATTTTTCTGAAGCTTTGAAAATGACTAATTTCAACTCTACAAAAATATTCAATATTTGATTGGCTCGGTCCTCACTTGATGGAAATTCCTTTTTATAGGAATCAAATGACAGCGAAACATTTGTTGTAATAAATGAACTAATCGTCGTCAAATCTCTCTCGACAATTCAAACTTGCTGAGAGAAAAAGGCGGAAGCTTGTAAGTACATTTTGCGACAAGTTCGAACTTGTATCAGCGTAGGTATACGAACCTTTGGAAACTTGTTGAAGCAGAAGAGTTCGCGTCTACTCTGAGCATGAAAAATTTTGCGGCAAATTTCAGAAAGAGAAATTTGAAATCTGAAAAAGCTACTATATGGCGGAACAACTGATTTTTGAATTATTGAAATTGAAAATAGACTAACTTATCATTTAATTCCTATCAAAATGAATTTCTTTCAAGTGAAGATCCAGTCAATACAATTGTAATTTTGCTATTGAATTATTGAGAATATTGTTATACTCATTATTTGAAAAGAAATACATCAATTCTAAGTTCATTTACCGAATATAAATGTTCAAAAATAATTATATACTATAGTATTGTCTGATAGTAGTCCCAACAAACTAGAATTTTTGGCGAATCAAGACCTTATTCTTTACAACGAGTGGTTATGTAACGACAAACTGACAATAAATCAATAAATGTAGCAAAGACTGTCTACATTGTTACAAAACAGCAAACAATCCTGACTGTGATATGAATTTGTAGGTACCAGAACAGATACAAGCTGAAAGCTTCCTTATTTTATGTTTCTACGCCACTGAATCATAAACAACCACCAAAGTTTCTCCTGTAATTCAACGGATTCGTCCGGCAACGTTGGTTTATCGAGAACCACGTGTTGACCAAAGTATCTACCCATCAAACTGAAGAAGAGATAAGGGCGGTGTTGTCATCTAACCTGAATTTCTTCGGTACAATATCCCTAGCATAAAATATTAAAATCAACTATATTCTTCGATTAACTCATTAATAATATATCCGAAAAGACTGTCTCAATCAAAAATTACGAGATATTATATCAATTGAGCATTGTAAATGAGAGAAATAGTTTATGTGTATAATAATACGTCATAGAGAAACCTACAATCTGCTCTGTTTGGCAACATGGACATATTGCAAACGATTCCAGTGTACCAGAATAAGGTACCATCGACCACCTCTAAGTTTCAGATGCGACACATTTTAATGTGAATAAAGGGGTCTCTATATAGTCTAAGATGATCTCAGGAATTGGCTCTGTAGTGTAGTACAACAGCAGAAGATCGATCTGGTCACAGTTCTGCAAGTTGTGACAACGAACTTCTCATACAGGTTAAGTTTCCTCCAAGTTTTTCCTTTTCCCTAGCTACAGTTTTGCAAAAGTTCTAGGGAAATACGTACAAAATGACATATATGGACAAAATGACATAGGCATCATAACTTGAGTTCGGAGGTATGAAATGCGGAACTGCCTACCACATTACACGACTCGAGTGGCTTCAATTAACCTCTGAAAATTAGCAAGAGCTACTCTGGTTCATTCGGTCGTTATGAGTGATAACAGAAATCAATAAGTCACGAGTTTTTTTCATTGCGCCAAATTTTAAGAAGAAATGGCCAGTTTTCACCATTTTTTCATTCAAATTGCATTCAATTCAAACTTTACTTATTTGTCATTGTATTCACGGAGCTTTTTGTATGTTGAATATACTTTTTGTATTAATTCGATACATTTCTAGTTTTATAACGCTATATGGACAAAATGACATATACAGTGAACGGACAAAATGACATAGGTATTTCAGCTGAATTAACCGTATCTACCGGACAAAACCAAGTCAATCCATCTCAGGCACCATCAGCAAACAAAGAATCAGGACTTGTCTTAACATATTCGTAACAAAATCTTCATCTGCGGCTAATAAAGGCAATGCTTCTTAACCTACTCTTGCTGATCCTATGAGGAGGTTTCTCCAATCCCTAAAGGACGATTTATAAGTGAACAAGGCAAACGTGAGGCTATAGGACTCGACAAACGTACTTAGTTTCAACTTCTACACCTAATAAGATTGCAATAAAATTTAAAAAAATCTATACCTCCTCCAAAAAAAAGGAGACAAGTCCCTAGGGCATTAGTTAAAGACGACAATGAAGTAGAAAACTTTCGAGATCATGAAGACGACTGTCCAGTGTCCATCTATCTATTGTTATGAGACTTTTTTTTCCGATTTAGATCTTCTCCAGGATTAGCCCTGAAGAAGACTGGTTACGGTGCATGCATTGCTTGCATTGGGCTCACGCATCTTGTGCTGATGTTCCTAGAAGAAACATGTTTCATTTGTGAACTTTGTCAGTAGTTTTGTTGCTATAAGTAGAAAAATACAGTTGCCTATTGCCGGTATGTTATTTTGTCCGTAGCATGCGAGCAAAATGAATTTCGTTTATCCCAATTTATCTGAGAATATATCGTTTCTGGGTACTTTTATTTCATAAAGGTTGATTAGATTTTATAAACATTACTGTGATTCACTACTAACAAGTTATGCCTCTGAAATAAAACCCTATGTCATTTTGTACGTACTTCCCCTATAATAAAATTACTGATTCCATTGTTTATCAATCGCTGAGCTCTCTGACACCTGAAGTTCAAAATTTTCCATAGATGTGACTTATCTGAGATACAAGTATCTGAAATACAGGTACAAGATACAAAATACGTATTTGTATCTTGTATCTGAAATACTTTTTTGAAAATGAATTTTGTATCTTGTATTTAAATACCTCTTCTTTGGTATCTTAGTATTTTGTAGATACTTTGTTTGCTAAGATACTTTTAGTAATAGATAACTGATTCTATTGTGGCATCTTAAGCGTCTTTTGGGGCTAAATTGATAGATGGCGTGGCAATTATTTCTTTCTATAAATTGTAATCGGCTACGCCCCTTGCTTGATTTGTGTTATTTTCAAATTATTATTCCACATCTGTGTTTAAGGACAATAATACAATAAAAAAAATATTTTTAAAATATAACACCTGTTTGCCAAGTTCTGCCCCTGTTGAGCGACTCTTCTCATTTGGGGTCATGATCATGAGGCCTCCTCGGAGAAAAATGAGTGACAAATTGTTCGAAGAATTAGTTTTACTCAAATCTCAATTGGAACATTGACTTTGAAGATATATTACCCTTGTGTCACGTTTGTGAAAAATACTTTCTTTAAATTTGTTTTTGTTACAATATTTATTTTCCTTACAAGTGCGGGAAGTGATACTTTCCCGCACGTGACTGCAGTTAACCAGAACGACGCAAAGCGGAGTTCGGGCAAGCAGTCAAGTACGGAAAAGACACTTTCCTCACGAGTTTGGAACAATATTTTTTCTACAAGCGCTCATACGAGATCGATTTCATTTCAACACACTGATTAAATTCGATTTGATATTTATATTCAAACAATTTCATACCAATGACAAATGTTAATTCACATGAAATTTCCATAGTACCCACTTTCCGCACTCATTTTAGTTTAGGTGTCACTTTCCCGCACTAGTGCGGGAAAACTCGTTTTTCTGCACTAGTGCGGGAAAGTGACACTTTCTAAACTAAAATGAGTGCAGGAAAGTGGGTAAGAGTGTAAAAACGCACGGTCGTAGAAAAAAAGTATTTTATCTATGAAAAGTATTTGAAAGATACATATCTTGTATATCTGGTATTTCAGATACCATTCCAGAAAGTTATTTGCATCTGGTATCTGAAATACTTAATTTCAAAGTATTTTGTATTTTGTATTTCAGATACTTTCTTTAAGGTATCTTGTACATCTCTGAAATTTTCCATAGTAATCTATACCACTTTTTCCCTCTGAGTGGGTTTTTTTCATTCTCATATATTTCGCTTGTTGATTTTCGTCCCGCTCCATAAAGGTCAACGTCAGCTTCCGAAATCAGTCGCATCGCATAACTTCCATTCCTGGGTGAAATTGCGGATAGGGAAATTTTTCGCATCGCTTCCATCACCGCGCACCGACGCAACGTGTCGAAAGATAAAACGCGACCGCATAAACCAGTCGCCGTTATGGCCTTTCTTCCCGCTAAATTCGAGATTTGAATCTACGAGGGCAGGGCGAAAAATTTGCAGCAAGACCGAGTTCGAATGGTTTGAAAAGGTGCAGATTGCAGATTGTGGCTTTGTCTGTTCAACTAGGAGGGTGCGACTGTAATAAATTGAAATATTTCGGTTGACCAGTGTAGTGTAGACTGAAATTTATATTCATGTATCCGAAAATTACTTTGTTGCTTATCGGTATGGTACAGGATGTTGGTGAGACGATAACGATTGAAATTATCGATTTTCGGTTCAAGTTTCTCATGAGACTCAGACGATATCAGAAAATCGTTCCACGAAATCGGTTGCACTAAATGCTTAGGTACGATAGCAGAAAAATTCGAGGCTAAAATCGTGGGATTTGCAACGTGGCAACGTGGTTTCATAGGAAGTTGCGTCGTCCTTTCAGAACCCACCAACAGGAAGTGGGAAGAAGGAAAATCTTCAATTTGATTGGTTTTCAAAAAACGAAGAAGGAAAATCTCAAATTTGCTTTGGAGACGGAATTGAAGAATCAACTCAAATATTGCATTCTCAAACACATTTTGATTGATTCTCTTTCTGGTCTGTTGTACGTTTTGGTACAAATTGAGCATAGATTTTGAGCTGACTTATCTATGATATTATTTTGACTTTCACTAGTGCTAACCTGTGTCAGTTTTGAGTGACTATTCCACTCATTCCATTTTTAGTGAGGAATTTTCCTTAGTAACACTTGTTTCTCATCGACTATTTCCCTCGTCTTAATTTCCACCAATCAGAAACGCGCAATTTTGAATCACAAATGGTTTCTAGATGGAAAAACTGTATGGCAGCAGCTGTCAGCAGTTTTTTCTGGTTTACCCGCGGCAAAACTTGACAGTTGTTGTCAACGAAAATGAATAATACATACATAGATGCATCTAGAATAATCTGTTACTCATGAAATAGTCTTGTCAAAAACCATTCGTGCATCTAATTTTTCCTGTGAAAAAAATCGAAAAAACACAGTGCAAAGTAATATTTTTTTAACAAAAAGCATTCGTGCAGGTGCAAAAATCCTCGTCTTCGACTCGGATTTTTGTTGCCACCTGCACTCATGCTTCTTGTTAAAATATTACTTAGCAACTCGTTTTTTCGATTTTTTTCGGAAAAATTGGATGCACTTATGATATTACTTATGATAAAACATGGTAACGGGCAGAATCAACAACTTGGTTTTTCAGCGACTATTTCCCTCGTCTTAATTTCCACCAATCAGAAGCGTGCAATTTTGAATCACAAATGGTTTCTAGATGGAAAAATTGTTTGGCAGCAGCTGTCAGCAGTTTTTTCGGGTTTACCCGCGGCAAAACTTGACAGTTGTTGTCAACGAAAATTAATAATACATACATAGATGCATCCAGAATAATCTGTTACTCAAGAAATAGTCTTGTCAAATACCATTCGTGCATCTAATTTTTCCTGTGAAAAAAATCGAAAAAACACAGTGCGAAGTAATATTTTTTTAACAAAAAGCATTCGTGCAGGTGCAAAAATCCTCGTCTTCGACTCGGATTTTTGTTGCCACCTGCACTCATGCTTCTTGTTAAAATATTACTTAGCAACGTGTTTTTTCGATTTTTTTCGGAAAAATTGGATGCACTTATGATATTACTTATGACAAAATTTTTGACGTTTCTCAAATTCATAGATAGCTTCGGGAATGAATACCATAGAGAAAACAAACAACGTTTAGTTGATCTATGATGAATACTTATTTGTCAAATAGCGCAATACAAGCCCATTGTGACCATCTTCAGACACATTTTCTCGAGAAATAGTCATTTCGAATACCACTCGAGATGAAATTTAAGCAGGTAATATTCAAGTTTGTTGCTTCTCGGCAATTTCGCTCATGAAATTTTTCCAAAATCACTCGCCTGACGCTGACGCTTTGATACAAATGTCATTCGCGAAATTGCCGAAAGCAACAAACTTTCATTTTACAATCGAGAAATTTTACCGGCAAAATTTCATCTCTAGTGGTATTATATATGAAAAAACTCGATAAACCTAAATCTTGGCCAACCGGTATACTTTATAAGAGTGAATGTAGTATACAAAATAACGTTCTTATTTGGAATGAATTTGCAACTTGAAAATTGTGTCTTGAACAACTCAAAAAAAATGAGCTTTACTGTGGTTATTTTAACAAAGTTGGATCAGTTACTTTTTCTGGATATAAATTGATGGATGTTGAGGAAGTTCAATTTGGGCATTTGCTGGACTGTTAAGGATACTCATCTCGTATTTTTCTTCGGATTTTACCCTCCTTCCTTGTCCAATTGTCAGTGTTGATCAATTTATTCCCCAGATATTTTGAGATGTTTCATTTCAAGGTCGAATACTACGTAAACAGATACCGTACCTAATCAGATTTAAAAAAAAATGTTCACTGTCAAATTCAGAAGGCTTTTTAACGCAATATCGCAGCAAGATCCATCTTTCCCATTCAAATTCATGAGGATGGGGTTGCAAGGGTGGATATAGCTCTTTTTCAAGGGGAGGGAAATATGATTGAAAACCATTAAATCAGGTACACAACATCCTCAAGGAAACAAAGAAACGTAATTTTTTCTGAGGTCTTCAAAGCTCATTGGGGTTATTATCCCATTACCCTAAATCCGCCCTAGTGGGGTTGTAGCGCAGAGGGATGAAATGATATAATGATGATCATGTAAAGGTGTATGAAAAAATGTCCTCCTGAAGAACAATTGATTGACAGATCCGAAAACAACCCCAAGGTGGTTTCTGGAAAAATGTGAAGCATTCAATTCTCTGCATTATAGTAAAAATGAAGAGGGCGCCACATTTGAAGAAATCAACAAATATCAATTTCAAGTTCATCATATTTGGCAATCAATAACATGACAATAACAATATAACAGATTAATATTTGTGTTATGATGACTCTATGAATCTTTCAGTAACCAAGAATTCGTATCACATTTGTGTTACGTTTTTTTTCACAACCGTTTTTGGTCCTCTCTGAATGAGATCCGAACCATTAGAAAAATATTTCAAAGATTTTGCGTTTTGATATAGATTAGTGAAGGTCACTGAAAATACATGAGAATATACAAGGCAATTCATTTAAAAAATCAACCTTTTGTTGAAAATCTTTTTTCAGTTGAACCCTGTATATTGGAGAATAATTTATTGGGATGCAGAAAAAAAATTCAGGAATCTGTTTTCGTTTGAATTTTTTGAATGTCTGGTTCGGTAGCTATGGAAGAAGAACTATTGCAGGACCCCGTATACGTGTAACCGTCGCTTTCGCCAATTCGTAACTAGGTAGGAGGATTTATTGGAAAATTCTTAGCCTACTATAGAACCAAACAAAATTTCAATGTCAACATATTTTATTACTCAGCATATTCTCCTCTTAATTGAATACATTTATTACACCGAACCTGCAACGTCTCTAGACCTTTAAAAAAAAATGTTTCTTCTTGCTCTGCAAACCAGTCCTCCACAGCTTTTATTATCTACTCGTTGGAAGAAAATTTACGACCTTTTAACCTTTTTTCCAGTTGAGGAAAGAGATGATAGTCGGACGGAGCCAAATCTGGTGAATAAGGGGGGTGTTCTAGTAATTCTAACCCTAAATCACGAATTTTTTGCATGCCAACATGAGATTTGTGTACTGGAGCGTTGTCCTGTAAAAGCAGAACACCTTTGGATAGCGTTTTTTTTGTTCGATTTTTTCCCCTACAGTGGTCAGTAATGTCGAATAGTAATCTTCAGTTATTGTTCTACCTTATCCAAAAAATCAATCATGATTACTCCATGGCAACCCCAAAAATCTGAAGCAAGAACTTTTCCAGCAGATTTTTGGACACGAAACTTCTTAGCTCTTGGAGAACCAGAGTGTCGCCATTCCATCGATTGTTGCTTTGTTTCTGGATCGTAGGAATGTACCCAAGTCTCATCTATAGTAACAATTCAGTTTTAGAAGTCTACATCGTTATCAAATCGAGCACAGATCGAACGCGATGCTTCTACCCTTGCACGCTTTTGGTCAACATTCAAACATTTGGGGATCCATTTCGCAGAAGTTTTTTTCATGTCCAAATCGACGTAAACTATATGATGAACGCGTTCGTATGAAATCTTCAGTGCTTCAGATATCCGTTTTAGCCCAATTCGGCGGTCTGATAAAATCATGTCATGAACTGCATCGATATTTTCGGGGACTGACACAGAAACTGGCCTTCCCGATCGGTCATCAATGGAAAATTCACCTATTTTGAAGCTTGCAGTCCAATTTTTCACGGTCGCATACGATGGACATTGATCACCAAGGGTATTCGTGAATCTGCTTACCTCTTAACCCTTTCAAATACAGGTACTTGATGATTGCTCGATACTCCAATACTTTTTTTGATGCGAACTCTACACTGACACTTCTAATAAGTTATTGTTCGTTGATATGGTATCGCAATATTTTGTTTATGTATGGAACTTATCTAGGCTAACTAGATATCAATACATCCTCGTATACTCACATTGATACAGATATGATCAAAAAGCACAAGGAAATTGGGGTATATAAATTATCCGATTTTGTTGAGCAAAGAATATGTTCGAAATTTTGTATTGCAAACGCTTGGAAGAATATCATGATATATATTTTTGAAATCATTGAAGAAAGATCAATTTGAAAATATCATTTCCCCTGAGAAAAAAATTCGTTATAGCTCCAAAATGTGAGCAGATGCAAAAAACCCAATGGCACTGCAGTGAAGTAGAAAAAAAAAGTGTGTTCATTTCGAGATCGTAGATCTTATAATACGCAAGTTATAGTCATTTATAATAATGGACCAAATACGAAAGTCGCCCTGTAGCTCAGAAACTAGGCACCGTAGCAACTTGGGGTTTTAAGCAATTTATGTTTCTCGAAAAATGAGGACATGTAATGTTTATTACTTTTTCTCTTTCTCTCATAGTTTAGGAGCTGTAGTACTAAACCATCGGAATCTGGCCAGCCTGTACACTTAGTTATTGCCTCGTATACTCTTCTGTTTTGTCAACTGAGCAATCTAGAACTACATTAACTTACGGTCGAGCAAGAAAATCAGTAATTTGATGACGATGATGCTGCAAGACCATTCTTGCACAGATTTATAATAAAATATTACGCACGATTTTTTAAGTGGTCGTAGTTGGGCACTGTTAGGGTAACAAATAAATGAACAAACTAATGAATACAGCACAAAGTCCCATCGAAAGAGGTCCGAAAACCTCAAGACCACCCCTTGTATTCCATGGATCTTGCGACAAACTCGCGCGTATTAACATCGTCAACGGCCATAGGAAAAAGAGGAGCCGTTGTTGGAGGCCGTATAGCTTTAACGATGGTGTCTGCTTAATGGTGCGAAGAGTGTTATCATCGCCCGAAACTTCCCGAACCATCGAACTGAACTTGATTTAGCGGCAAGGCATAAACTTTGCTCGATGCCGTTTACCGCCGGGAAAGCGCTAAATGACCGAGCCCTAATTAACGGTAGCCAGGTATTTTAAAGAGCGTGAATATACGAATCGTCAATAGCGACAATAAATGATCGATAAAAATTGATCCGAAAAAATCAGATACAAAAAAAAATGACTGGTCTTTATTATGTAGATATTATTTACATCAACTAGTTGATAGCACTTGAATGTTTCTAGTTTGATACCCACAATAGCATACAAAGCTTTATGTTTGACTGCAATGCAAAAATTTTATTTTCTTAAATGGAAATTAATATATTCGTCGCTTTATTACAAAGAAACATTAAGTGTGCTTTTGCTTTTCTTACCTTAGTAACCATTTTAGAAACCTCACTGAACAAAGTTGTATACTTCGTTAAGTTAATTATGACAAACGTCATAATAATCCAAAAAATGGATAGTGTGGCAGAGGAAAACGTAGAAAATTTAGCCGCAAGTGCTAAAGAATCTCTCTTACCCACTAAAAGTGCTAATGGACATTTTATGCGGCCTATAACAAGTGGTGTTAAACGAAGAAAATTACAAAATCGAGAGAAGAAGAATTTGGAATCGTCCAAATTTATGTACTTGTTACATAAATAGCTACAGGGTGGGGCAGAAGAACCTATCCGATTTCAAATCCCTTTTTCTCAGAAGAGAGAGCAGGTAGAGTAGTGGGGTAAAAACCGTTAGAAAGCTGGTTTTATGCCATTTGTCAGTAGTCAACATGCCTTGGTCTGGTGAACATCGTGCTTTTGTTATTGAGCGGTTTATCGAATGCGGCGGTTCGATAATTGCTACACAACGTGCTTTTCGAATTCATTTCGGACTCGGGCGTCATGATCCTGTTCCACATCACGCTACGATTAAAGTGTGGGTGTCAAATTTTAGACAGACGAGTTCAGCATTGAAAAAGAAGTCGCCTGGACGTCCCAGGACAGCAACAGGACCTGAAAACGTGGCCAATGTGAGAGCCGCGATTGAACGTTCCCCGCGTCGTTCGGCGCGAAAACATTCGCTCGCTTTGGGGATTTCCAACCGCAGTATTCGGCGAATTTTGCACCGGGACCTCAAAATGCATCCCTACAAAATGGTTGTTGCACAGAAATTAAGTGAAAGGGATTTTGAAACCCGTACGAACCTGTGTCGCGATCTCCGAGAATTGCCAAACGACGATGTTGTGCTCTTCACGGACGAAGCCCATTTTCACCTTTGTGGCGCCGTAAACAGGCAGAATTTGGGGTTACCTCAAATCGAAGGTTTACCAGCATCGACCAAGGACCCTTCTTGCTTTACGAAGGGAAATTGCTCGGGCAATTGAAGAAATTCCTGATCCTGTGGAAATGACGGTGAAAGTCATGGAAAGCTACCGCGAGCGCCTAAATAAGTGTATCCGCTCCCAAGGACGACATTTGAGTGATGTGCTTTTCAAAACTTAAATTTAAAAATGGCATAAAATTTGCGATATGTTAATAAAAAAAATTTTTTGACAAGCTGAGTGGTTTTAATTTTATAACGTTTTGAAATCGGATAGGTTTTTCTGCCCCACCCTGTATTAAAACATAAATTTCATAAAATTATCTTTCAAATAAAAAAAATTGGCTTCAATCTTGTTTCACAGCAGCCTGCTTGAAGACAAATTGATTGTCGCATGAAATAAATTCAATCTCCAATTCCTTTCGTCTAGGATTAATTTGGATAGTTGATTCTTTGCTTAACATCCAGTCAAGGATCAGCAATATGATTATCGTGTGTCGAATGAAGAATTTGATTTCATTTCAATGAAAATTTTTTGACAGTTCTAACAACAAATCCAATTTTATGATTTTGTATCATATGGAACCATTTCAGCCAATCATGTCAACATCACATCGAGAACTACATCCAATCATTGAGTTTAAATATATTTAAACTCAATGATTCAATGCAATTTTCAATCCCAATGATAACACGATAGTCTTATATAATATGATAACACGATAGTCTTATAAAATTATATAACAGTTCCATGGCAACATCATTCCAAAAAAGTTTCAAAATGTCACGTTTTGGTAATGTTAAAAATATAAATGAGCTTATCAAAGAAAACATTCCCAGAAATACTTCAAATAGCCACAAATTAATTTGGGGGATATTTATGGAATTTTGCTACGAACGATCATACGAATTGAATGAACGCAGAAGCTTGGAAGAATTGGCGTTTATACTCAAAGATTGGGCTGTCAATATGAGAAAAAAAGACGGAACAGAATTCAAAGAAGCAACGGTAAAGACAATGTGAAATGTTTCGAGCAAACTCTTACAAGAAAAGTATTATAAGGACTACAACATTATGATTGACCCGTTTAATAATATAATATTTAAACCAGCCCGAGATGCCCGCGATGCAATCAGAAAAAAATTGCAAGCAGACCCAAGTAAACGTAAATCCAGTTCAGTTTCGTTAAATTTGTCTGAAGTTAACAGAATAATATTGCTATGGGATGAAAATACTCCTGAAGGTCTTATGCGTAAATTTTATCATATTGCTGCAGTAGAACTAGCGTGGCGATGAGGGGAGACAGTTGCTTGTTTGGTGATTTTTTTTTCAAATCGAGAAGAATAACGATGGTTCTCCAACAAATCGCATTGAATACAATCCGGTATTGAGTAAAACGTGCCAAGGTGGTTCTAAAAGCTTTACAAGTAGTAAATGGTTGGTTTCCAATAGTGAGAGACAAAGCTGCCCTGTACGTCTTTTTCATAAACTAATATCAAAACGAGGCGAAAATATTACCTCACCACGACTATTCTTGAAACCAAATCGATATTGGAAAAATGAAACTGTCAAATGGTACGATAATGTACCTGTTGGAAGGAATACCATAAATAAATGGACTAAATATGCTGCCGAAGCAATTGGCTTGAATGTCAAAGACAAAAAGATAACGAATCATTCAAATAGATCAACAGCTGTCAGTCAATTAGCAAAAAGTGGTGTAGAGGAACAACAATTGCTGAAGATTACTGGTCATAGCAATCAAAATTCTATTAAACCATACCTAAACCTCGATCAAGAACACCACAACAAGATTAAGATAATAAATATTATGCGTGGAAATAGATCTTCTATACAAGAGAACAGCAACGAATCTAATGTTGAGTTGAATTTTACGAATTGCACTTTCACTAATTGTACTTTCAATAAATAAATAAATGTTTTGTTGTGTTGAGTTATACATTTTTCTGTCAAAAAAATTTCTGCCGAATATTCCTCGGACATTGATAAATGCCTCATAATTTTATAACCAATATCTCAAGCTCGTTGCTTGGTAACAGCCCTCAGCCTTCGGCTTCGGGCTGTTACCAATGAACGAGCTTTCGATGGTCATAAAATTATCTCGTCTATTATCAAGGTCCTAGGGATATTACTACTGAAAATAAATTACAAAATTGGTACCAAGTGCAGATCGATTCAATCAAGCGTTTCGAAGATTTGGACTTAATCCAAATTATCCCAACCTGCCTTCCTTGCAACAATTTTTAAATCGCAGCGATCGAATACGTGGTTTATCATGCTCATAAATTCCGAACCCCAATAATCTGGACCAATAAAGCCGCTGCTGCGCACACGCCCCCCGGTAATTGAACGGGGCCACCTTGACGACATCGACCACAACTGACTGATCCCGATTGCGAACCCCAATTGTTCCGGGGCCTGCGATCCCGTGAATTAATCTTGCTTTGGTTGCTACACAGAAGTTATCCAGCATCTGCGGTTAAGTTCCAGAAACTTTGTTTGCTAGTGCAGGTTTACACTTGTTCGCGGGAATACAGCGTAGGATGTGAAGTGGAGATTGTCGGGATACGAGTTGGGTTCGCTTACTCGACTTCTTCGGTGTGTTGGTAGATAATAAAGGGGTGTTGGGGATCTCGATGGGGTCTTAGGTTTGACGTTACTGAATATCTACGGAGTTATGTATCGTTTGAATGGTCCTGGAGTACGGGATTCTCGGAATGGCAAGGGTTGCGAAATGGGAGTTGAGGGTACCCAGAAGTAGAGGAGAGAATAACAAAATTTCAATCTTATAAATACACTTAGTATTGTACCAAACTGTCAGTAATGGAATGTTGCCTTTCATCCCATTACTTTCCTTGAATATTAATTGTTGTCTTCGACTGACGTGTATCTAGGGGACGTACCAACAAAATGACCTAGGGTTTTATTTCAGAGGCATAACTTGTAGTGAATTATAGTATTGTCATATTCTACATCTTTGATCTCTGGTCCTTCCTTCATAAACTCTAATCAACCTTTATGAAATGAAAGTACAAAGAAAAATAAGATTTTAGATAGATTTGGTGAACGAAATACATTTTGTCCGCATGCTATGGACAAAATGACTTACCGGCAACAGGCAACTGTAGTTTTCTACTCATAGTTGAAAAAACTGAAAAAGTTCACCAATGAAACGCTTGGTTCTTCTAGGAATATCAGCACAAGATGCTTGAGCCCAATGCAACCAATGCATGCATCGTAACCAGTCTTCTCCAGGGCTTATCCTGGAGATGACTGGTTTTTTCCCGATCTAAATCGGGAAAAAAGGTCATAACAATAGACAGATGGACAGTCTTCTTAGTCATCTCGAAAGTAGCTAGGAACATTTTCTTCTTCATTGTCTTCTTTAAATAATGCCCTAGGTACTTGCCTCCTTTTCTTCGGAGGAGGTATGGGCTCATTTCTTGATTTGATTGCAATTATATTAGATGTAGAAGTTGAAACTAAGTACGTTTATCGAGTCTTCGGCTCACGTTTGCCTTGTCTACTTATGAATCGTCATTTAGAGATTGGAGGAACCTCCTTATAGGATCAGCAAGAGAAGGTTAAGATGCATTGCCTTCATTAGCCGCAGATGAATATTTGCTATGAATATGTTTGGACGAGTCCTGACTCTTTGTTTGTCGATGGAGCCTGGGATGAATGGTCTCGACGTGTTGTCCGGTAGATACGGTTAATTCAGCTGAAATACCTATGTCATTTTGACCGTTCACTGTATATGTCATTCAGTCTTTAAAGCGCTATAAAACTAGAAATACACTGCGCAAAAAAATTGACGCACATTCTTAAAATCTCAATTTTAATGAAAGTTAACTCTACATTGATTTTATAACTTATTTTTTATGTTCTCTCGGGAAGGTTTTGAACGAAACGAGACACATTAAATGGAAGGAAAATCCAGGATTTCACCGAATCTTATGTGAAAGAAGAGAAATGAACAATTTTCAAAATACTGAAATGCTGATAAGTGATTTAATACTTGGTATCTCCACCGCTTGCGTTAATTACAGCTCGGCAACGATGGTTCATACTCAAAATGAGTGATCTTAAAATGTTCTGATCTAATCCTTCCCAGATTTCTCCGAGTTGGATTCCTAAGTCATTAAGAGTAGCTAGATGATTTTCTGAACTTCTCAGCCTTCTATTGAGGTTATCCCAAACCTGCTCAATCGGATTGAGATCTGGACTTCTTGCTGGCCATTCCATTCGAGAGACTTCAACCTCTTCAAGGTACTCCTGAACGATGCGCGCACGATGGGGTCTGGCATTGTCGTCCATAAAAATGAAATTTTTACCAATGTATGGGGCAAATGGCACTACATGCACTTCAAGAATGTTCCTTATATACTTATCAGCATTCATAGCTCCATTATCAACGACCACTAGGTCTGTGCGAGCAGTCAAAGATATTCCACCCCATACCATAATCGATCCTCCCCCAAAACCAGTAGTATTAAGGAAATTGCACTGAGCATATCTTTCATGTGGACGTCTGTATACAAGGGAACGTCGATCACAATGGTAGAGGCAGAATCTAGACTCATCTATGAAGAGAATTCTTCCCCAATCGGCCTCTTCCCAATGGACATGCTCTCTCGCAAAATCCAAACGCGCCCTTCGATGGGCTAGGGTAAGAGCTGGGCCTCTTGCCGCGACAGGAGGCCTTAAATCACATTCTCTGAGGCGATTTCTTATTGTCTGAGTGCTAATTTGCACCTCATGAGTTTGCCCAAGCTTATTTTGAAGGAGGCGAGCGGTTGCAAACCGTTGTCTCAACGAAGAAACTCTCAAGTAACGTTCTTGAATGGCAGTTGTTACCCGTGGTCTACCCTGTCCTGGTCTTCGGACATTCATACCTGTCTTCCTGAATCGCTGCAACATTCTGGACACTCTTGTATGGGAAACTCCAAACCTTTCTGCAATTCTTGTGTATGTCCACCCTTCTTCTCGCAAAACTACCGCTTGGGCACATTCCTCTTGGGTCAAATTGCGTGTTTCGCGTTGCATAGCGATCGAGTGTAGAAAATCAAACGAAAGAAAATCTATTGATCCAGAGGTTAATAGAAGTCACTCGGGTGGTGTAATATGGTACGCAGTTCCGCATTTGATACCTCCAAACTCAAGTTATGATGCCTATTTCTTTTTGTACGTATTTCCCCTACGCTTAAAATTTTTTTATTCATCTCAAATGTCTTCCATTCATTTCGAATATCTTAGAATATTCTTGCAAGAATGGTCCGATATTACTACTTACTGTACATAATCAAAAGACCATCCCCTCTAAGCCGAAAAAAGGGAACATTTCACTTAGGAATAAGCCAATATTCGGACCCTTTCGAAATACCACTCGATGAATACCAATAAAGGTATAGCCGTCCCAAAAATAAGCCCTGCTCCCTTTGAAGAAGCATAATCTCAATATAATTCGTAATGAGCTGTGCTCACGCTCTAAATCCCGAAAACGAACGTGAAATATCCCAATTTATCCGGTTTCTTTCCAGGTCAGCCCTTCACGAAAGCTTATTTTCTCAATCAGTTGGATTCAGCAGCATTGAAGGCTGACCGAGCTAAGAGAGTTATCATCGTGGGTTATACTCATTTTTTTCCCTTTTATACGATCGAACTAATCCATTTCAGGTTTCGTGCGATGAAGAAAATATTTCATTTTGGATTAATACATCACGTCATTCTTGAAGTATTCCTGAGCTGTTCATCAGATTACTGATGAGGGTAAATTACTCCGAAACTAGTACATGACTGGTGAAAATACCTTTTTCGAAATTGTTTGATTTAGTTATGTTATGATATGAGTTATGTTGCTCTGGCGGAGGCTATAACAAGGCCGACCAAATGGTCAGCTTCCAGTATTAATTGTACAAGATTTCTTTATAAACTGCTCCACATGAGTTAGGGATATTGACATAAATTATCAAAAGGACACCACGCCATTGATCGTTCCAATTGAGATGTTGCCTTGCCCATTCCAGTCTTTGACGCTTATGGTCACTCGTTAATGAAACTCCTCTTAATGGACGTCTAGAACCTAGATTCGCCTCTCTCAAACGTCGTCTGATGGTTTCGATGGAATTTGGACCCCATCTGCATTTTGAAGAGTATTCCGTAGCATTCTACGTATATGTAGGGTTTCTTCTCGCCGAAACGGTGATGAAACGATCTTGTGCAGGTGTTGTTTTTCGTCGCCCATCAAGCCTCGGTCTTTCCAACACGACACCTGTCTCCCTGAACCTATTCCACAGTCGAGATATCACACTTTGGCTGACTTGGAGCCTTTCCGCTACAACAACCTGAGTTAGGCCACCCTGTAGCATTCCGATAGCCCTACTAGCCTCAGCGTTTGTTGATTTACGTCTTGGCATTTTCAGAAAACTCGTTTAAAATCGAAGCCGTTGATAAACTGACTTCATTTCAAAATAAGAACATTCATGAAGCATTATGCAAAGAACCAAACTTCAGAAAAAAGGCGAACAGATTGACGAAATGTGTCATACTGATTTTTCTTGGATCGATTCGAGTTGTTATTGAGTTTTAAATGATTTTACAGCGATTTTCTCGAAGACTTTCAATAACGATTGAATACGATATCCCTAACTTTCCCTGACCTAACCGCTCAGAGGGCGATTCAGTTAAGTCCTGAGTCTATATTCACGCTTAGTCACGGACTGCTGGCTTCTTCTGAGCTGGATATTCACATAGAATTAAATTGTACAAATCTGATGTTATTCATAATTTATTCTTCTGAATTACGCCAACACTGTGGTATATTCAAATTTAGGAAATATATATCGGTTGCGGAAGTTATATCCCAAACCATTTTCGGTTCAATATAGGACTTCATTACTGACTTTGATTAAGAACTAATTCCCGAACGATTAGGTCCTTTGTTGTCGGTTGCCGAATAAGCTCGCTCCGATCATTATTGAGGTTGTTAATAGGCAATGAACAATGGAAAACTGAAATCGATCTGCGTAACCCATACAGTGCCCGTTTCTTCCTCGAACGCTTATTGAAAATTCCAGAGGATCCCCGACGAATATTTGGGAAGCTGGTATTTATCCATCCAATAATTGTCCAGTGCACTCGAAGGCATTCGATATTGAATACAAATGTCGATATGTCCCAGCAGTGATATGTGGAATACGTAACTTATTCGATCATCAAAGGAAATCCTGAAGTTAATGTAACAGAATGATGAGATGTATGGAACGCCTGACGTTGGCACTGAAATAATTTTGTTTGGAAGTTTCACGATTATCGGAAAAATCATGCCTCTCGAAAGAAATCATTCAATTTCCTTGAAACCTCTAAGCGAAAGACCTTGAAGAAGGATTTTCTGATCTCACTAGTTAGGTATAATAAACTGCTCCACATGAGTTAGGCATATTGACTTAAATTGCAAAAAAAAATATAGTTAAAATAAGATTTTTGTGATGAAAATCCATATTAATATGATTTCAAGTTGCAAATTAATTTTAGCCTGTAGGTCTGCAGCGTATACAGGGTAGTTAAGAAAAATCGAGTAAATTAACGAAATTTTATTCCCAGAGAATTCAAGCATTTTAAGACTATCAATACAAAGTTTGGCCTCCACGGGCATCAATGACAGCCTGACATCTTCTTTGCATACTATACACGAGGTTGTTGAACATTTCTTGAAGAATTTGGTTCCATAAATGGGGCAGAAGCTCTCTCATATCATTTAAGGATTCTGGGGTAGGTTGATGATTATCTAATCTTCTTTGGAGCATATCCCATGCATGTTCTATGCAATTCAAAACTGGTGAGTGCGGAGGTATTGGTAAATGTGGAATACCAAGCTCCTCGCGCGCATTCTCAACTATGGCTGCACAGTGCGGTCTAGCGTTATCGTCTAGAAATTGAAAAGTTTCACCAATAGCATCGTTAAAATTTGGCACAACACTGTCCATGACATACTCTCTATAGTGTAAGGTCACATTCCCAGGACTAATGTGTAGATCTGTGCGCCCGTTGAAACATATCCCGGCCCATACCATAACACTACCCCCTCGGAATGAATGGACTTCTTGGACATAGCGACGATTACGGGGTATGCGTGGGATTGTCCATACCCTTATTCTTCGAGAATCTGAAAATCGTCCATATCTGGATTAATCAGTGAAAAGGACACTATACGCCATTGATCGTTCCAATAATTGATTATGTTGCCTTGCCCATTCCAGTCTTTGACGCTTATGGTTACGTGTTAATGGAACTCCTCTTAATGGACGTCTAGAACCTAGATTCACTTCTCTCAAACGTCGTCTGATGGTTTCGATGGAAGCTTGGACCCCATCTGCATTTTGAAGAGTATTCCGTAGCATTCTACACGTAGATGTAGGGTTTCTTCTCGCCTAAACGGTGATGAAACGATGCTGAGCAGGTGTTGTTTTTCGTCGCCCACCAAGCCCTGGTCTTTCCAACACGGAACTTGTATCCCTGAATCTATTCCAAAGTCGAGATATCACACTTTGGCTGACTTGGAGCCTTTTCGCTACAACAACCTGAGTTAGGCCACCCTGTAGCATTCCGATAGCCCTATTAACCTCAGCGTTTGTTAACTTACGTTGATAAACTGAGTTCATTTCAAAATAAGAACATACATGAAGTATATGCAAAGAACCAAATTTCAGTAAAAAGGCGACCAGATTGACGAAATGTCTCATACTGATTTCAATTGGATCGATTCAAGTGTTGTTATTGAGATTTCAATGATTTTACAGCGATTTCCTCGAAGTTTACATACTTTCAAAAACGATTGAATACGATATCCCTAACTCTTTTGGAGCAGTATAAATGAGAATCAACAAATTTCAAAGCTTTTATATAGAAAAGTCTCCCATCAAATAACTGACATTACACTTACATTGCTTTCACCGACGCTCATTCATCATTGTTAGAGTAGTTCATAAAAAATATCACCTAGAACCAACAAATTCTGTTCTTTATTTTTTCATAACTTTTTTTTTCACGTACCTGAATATATAAAATCATTTTTAGTTTGTAGTTTCCACCCACTCAAAATCTTATGCGACTTCCATTGGAATGGGCAAATGAGCAGGTGAATAGAAACGATCAATGGAGGTCTGTATTGATCACAGATGAGTCTAGACTCTAGATATAGACGGTTTTCGGATAGCCGGCATGTTCGGGTATGGACCCAACCTCTGATGTCTTGAAAGTTATTTTTATACAGAAAATAGCTTTCAGGCCTGAGATACAGAAATTTTAATTTCAGATAACTCAAAAACGCCCCCTGCAACACAAAGTTCGTGAACTCAATTCCAGACCTAACCTCATTCGATATGAAATTGGAAATTGACAAGATCTTTATCAGTCGCCCTTTCTGAATCTCTCCCACAAATACAGGGGGGAGATAAATCTACCGTGACCCCAACTCCAATCAGGAATGATAGTCTAACCCTCATAACTCAATTTTAAAGAGTTCCACTGACTGGAGGTTCAATTGGTCCGCTTGAAGTATAACTATTATTTATGTTTGAAAACCCATCATGCAGCGTTTACCTGCAAGAGTTCATAGCAAAATGGGCCATTCAATTAGGGGTACTCACCACTTTTTGGCCCTACAAGTAGATTTGAAGGTCGTCAATTTGAACACTTCTCTTCGCCTCATGAAAAATGAGAATTCATATCGCAGTAACTGTGAAGAAATTCATCCTGACTCCTGAATTAGGTCGGGAAAGTATCGGTATTGATTTCCGATCAAAAACCTCACTCCCAGGAAGAAACAGGCATAAACACAATAAATATTTTCAATACCACTATATCTCTATGATTTTTCCTCAAATTTGATTCCTCCTGAGCAAGCCGAATGGTATTTCCTCTCACCTGAAATCCCTTTCCTCCTGAAATATTAATAAAAAAAGCTCCATGCTCTCAGTCTCGGTATCGACAAAACGAAAACGAAGTTTCCGATTCTGAAGGCGTCGCATTCAAAGTGCATATGCATTCAGGTTGAGTGCTCATATTGCTCATGCAAATAGAGATTGAGTATTGATTCTGAGGCTTATTATTTCGTGACTTGAAGAAACTTGGACGAAGTTTTCGAGTAGACTTTCATGAGGCGTCAGGGGTTGCGGTCGTTCGATTGTGCCAACAGGACGAATAATAGGTTTTCACCGCCAACAAGATACTTCAAGTAGGTACATAGTTGAGACACGGAAACGACTCAATCCATTTTGATGTAAGATTTCTAATAAAATGAATAAAGAAGGGTAAAATTTGCCAAACATTCTTGGCGTATTCTGATTATAACTTTCTCGTCATGTAGAGAAGTGAAGATTTCACTGAACATAGCTGTATTTCTTGTTTTTTGCTATATTTGAATGAATTATTCCCTTTGTAGGAAAAAAATGGAGATATTTTTCTCTATTTCAGTACTCAAAATATTACCGTAATGAACTCATAACAGTAATCTCTAAGTTTGGGTTTCAGATGGCGAAAATGATAACGAGAAGTCAGTAATCCTCTAAATTTTTGCAAAAAAAATCTCAAAGTTTCCGTTTGGAAGGTGCGGTTATACCTATACTCCATTTCCATTCACTTTTATTTAATCACATAGGAGGTCATGATTTCGTTTTCAGGAGTTGGTGAATCGATGTAAAGTCTGTGCGCGTACAGAAAATATCGTTAATGACAAAACGACGTTGCCAGTTTCTGTATTTACATCAAAGAAAAAGTATCGAAGATATTCCACATTTTGTTAGTTCGAATCGATCGGCGATTTTGGGGCGAAATATCGATAGGAAATCGCCTATTTTTTCGTTCTTCGTCGTCCAGAAGAAGTTTCCCGTCGATATGAGAAATTTTGAGCAAGTGTCATTTTTTCCTTTCACGACTTTTGGCGTGAGTACGAACGGCAAATTTGAACTGGACCAAAAATCGATTTATAAGCATAAATAAAGCGAAAGTAAGTAGGTACTAATCGACCTTTTTACACTTGATAACGAAGTTTTTTTAGGTATCTGGCTGTTTAGAAAGATTTCAAACGAAATGCTGGTCCCCCAGAAGTTTGGTTAGTTTCGGTATCGTTTTTGGTGCTCAAAATTTATCTGGAATGTGTAAATGGACGAAAAAGGCTTCCTTATACGATCTTCTAACGAAAGCGACCGGAAATTATGGTTCAGGTAGGATTTTCGAGGAATTATGAGGAAAGAACTTGCAGAATGAAATTGCACGATTTTCGTAAGTACCTAAACGGGTTCTGGATGGCCATCATCGGTCTCTAAATGATTATTGTTGATCGTTTTCACGTTTCGGAAAAAAAGCACGTCGAAAAAGCTGAAAAAAGAAGAAATATGACTATATTGCATTCAACGGTAGTTAATTCAGATTCCGATGAATTGAAATGTGTAACTGGAGCTTTCATTCCTATCAATCCTTTGCCGAAAGTAGAGATAGGCTATATTGAACCAGAATACATCGGTTTTTTTTCATATTCCAGGATAGTACGAGAGATGACGACCAAAACCATGTTTCATAGCGGCCCGGCTAAAACCGTGTAAAATCGATAGATTAGATGACCCTAGAGCCGACTGGTAAGTAGTAATACTCAGAAGTGTAGCATCTTCGCGGGGGGCATTTCTGCTGTGTAAAAAAAAATGGTCGACGGTCGTATAACGGCCCGTCTGATATTGAAAATGTACATAGGTTTTGTTATTTTATCACTAAAATTTGTGTTTTCAGACATTTTGTGCGTAGCGTTTGACCTGAGTGTCTCTTCAAAAATGTCAAAAATCTGACCTAAGTGACTCATAGCGGCTCGGTTCATTTTTGTTTTGAATCATTCGTATGGATGCCCAAAATACAAAAATACGGTTTTCAGACATTTTGAGTGTCGCCTATAACGAAAAAATGTGCTGGAGTCGCCCGGCAAAAACTCCGGCTACACTAGTAAGAGAAAGACATATGCGATCTTATCGCAAAGAAAAGAGATGAACCGAGTGTGAAGTCAACTTATCAAAATCATATGGAAGATGTAAACCAATATTTATGTGACCACAGGCTTGCTTTGCCCACAAGCTCTGACCACAAGGAGTTGATGCGATGAATATAATTCATGTAAAACTAATTTCTGAATTAAAGTCATATATTTTGTTATATATTTCATTTGGAATATATCTATTTGGTGTTAGTGACTATAATCAAAAGAATTTCTGTGAAGTATTTCGGAAATTTATCAAATTATTTTACGGACTTGGATCAGGAATATATAAGAAATGATTTGAGTTGAACTAATATCTAAATAAATATAATGCATATATTTTTGCTGAATAATTAATGTTTTTTTGGCCACAAACTACAAAAGTACGTATCATTTCATTCTTCCGAATTTTCAATTAGTAAATTTGGTAGCTACCTCAATTTCATGTTCAGTGCTAGTATTTCTATAGGATTGCGGCTATTCAGCATTGATTTCTTGTGCTTGAGGAAAGAAACTCGAATTCAGAAACACATTAGATAAATGTTTGATAAATATGTGTATGACAAAATTGAACGATACCCCTGAGGTAAATTTACTTCACGTTCATGCAACCGGGCTAAGTACTGCAAATTGAAAAGTTGTCTGATTAGTTGAATGCTACATTCAATTTGTCTGATATCATTTTTTCCACATCTGGGGAACGTATTAAATCATTGACGACGAATTTCAGACAGGTCGCTATGAGTCACTTAGGTCAGATTTCTTGACATTTTCGAAATGCTATAAAAATGTAAGGCGACATGTTTTTTGTCTGAAAATTGATCTTTCCACATCAATTGACACGGCTTAACCTATAAAAATCATTTTCAGACGGGCCGCTGTAAGTTTATATTTTTTTTCATTTTTTACTTTTTTTTTATTGGTCTCCTAGGTACGCGCTACAATCTTGGTGTCTGAAAACTGTGTTATTGGTATCTCAGGGCTATTATCTAACTACATTCCGGAAATCAGACGGGCCGCTATGAGTCACCCATGTTGTTTTTTTGACATTTTTGAAAATGCGCTCAGATCATACGCTACGCGCAAAATGTCTGAAAATCGCATTTCTGGTTACAGGGTCATATTATCTATCGATTCCGTGCGGTTTTAGCCGAGCCGCTATAAGTCAAAAATCTTGGTCGCCATCTCTCGTACTAGGAGTTTGTGTCTCATTTTTGAACAGATGAATGATAAATGAGAAGCATATGTTTGACCTATTCCATTTTATTTGTACAAACCTACTGTGCTTGTAATGAATGTATTTTTTTTAACTAATAAATTACTATACAGTCAGAATATTTTACTCCTTGTTCATAAGATCAAATAAATGAAATGTATATCTATAAAGCTTTCAGGAATTGATATTCTGGCTTATTAATTTATAACCGAAAATAACCAAAACTCAATTACTATTGAATTGAAATGATTAGTTTCTCTGTAAACAAATTCGTTAATTTAGTTATCATGTTTATTTTATTTGTGATGAATGAATAAAACCGTTAATTATTTGAAATAAAGAAATATTAGAAATAGAAATGTTATGCACCCCTCACAATCATATCACATACAATATCATGATGAAAACAAAGCACACCGATAAATCTTTACAATCATAAATCCAAAAACTCCTTTGTATGTAGAATATTGTTCACAATTTTCTGTTGTGTTCTCCAAAATTAAATATACATTCTGAGAAATACGCTAAGAATGTAGAAAGGGCAACATAGTGTGGTCTCGGAATATAAAAATATTTTGAAAAACGTCATAACTTCGATACAGAGTGGAATGTGTCAAATTTCCAAGGCCAGAGTTGTGATTTTATTATTGTGAATGGAGTATACGTTGCTATTTAGAAATAAAAGAATGCTTCTATCTTAGATATTCTGTATTTCATCTGACTTTGACAATATTTCGTTGGTATTGAGGGACTGGTCATATGACCGACTCAAAATTTTTAATCGCTGCTGTCCATCCGGATCCGGTTCAATCAACAATGAGTTCTCCCTTCGACAGGATTGTCGAAGCTGACCCTTCGTCCTGCGGTAAAATATGAATCGTTCCCCCCTGCTGGTGAAACAGGGAATGACAACCGAATCAAACCGAAACCGGTATCCGACCATCAAAATTCACGCCAATTAGCTCGGTCCTTTGAGCGGGAATTCAATAAATCATGAAGTATATCCCTGCATTCCGTTAATATGCCCGGACACATTCCGGCTGTAATTGTACCTTTGTAACGTAATCGACCCCTTGGAAATTGGAGAGGACCGCCGCACGTTCCGCGCTGATTGAGGGACAAGAATCTTATCCAGATTGGATTCTACTTCCCCCCACTGGCGGCTCGTCAGATGAGGCAAGGAAGGCTTGGCCTCGTCTTCAATCCTTTCCAATAAGAAGTGTAAAGTTGAATAGCCTGTTATTTCGGTAGATGTCACCTTTGAAGCTGTCATTTTTGACATTAATAAAAATGGAACGATATGCTCCATTCACTTTTATTCAATCACATAGGAGGTCATGGTTTCGTTTTCAGGAGTTGGTGCACCTGATGAAAACTCTGTGCGCGTACAGAAAATATCGTTAATGACAAAACGACGTTGTCAGTTTCTTTGTTTACATCAAAGTAAAAGTATCAAAGATATTCCACATTTTGTTAGTTCGAATCGATCGGCGATTTTGGGGCGAAATATCGATAGGAAATCGCCTATTTTTCCGTTCTTCGTCGTCCAGAAGAAGTTTCCTGTCGGAGGAATTTTGAGCAAGTGTCATTTTTTTCCTTTCACGACTTTTGGCGTGAGTACGAACGGCAAATTTGAATTGGACCAAAAATCGATTTATAAGCATAAATAAAGCGAAAGTAAATACTAATCGACCTTTTTACACTTGATAACGAAGTTTTTTTTAGGTATCTGGCCGTTTAGAAAGATTTCAAACGAAATTCCGGTCCCCCAGAACTTTGGATAGTTTCGGTATCGTTTTTGGTACTCAAAATTTATTTGGAATGTGTAAATGGACAAAAAAGGCTTCCTTATACGATCTTCTAACGAAAGCGACCGGAAAATATGGTTCAGGTAGGATTTTCGAGGAATTATGAGGAAAGAACTTGCAGAATGAAATTGCACGATTTTCGTAAGTAAAAGGGTTCTGGATGGGCCATCATCGGTCTCTAAATGATTATTGTTGATCGTTTTCACGTTTCAGAAAAAAACACGTCGAAAAAGCTGAAAAAAAGAAGAAATATGACTATGAATTTATTTGGAATGTGTGAATGGATGAAAAGGCTTCCTTATACGATCTTCTAACGAAAGCGACCGGAAAATATGGTTCAGGTAGGATTTTTGAAGAATTACGAGGAAGGAACTAAAAAACGAAAAAGCTAAAAAAAAGAAGAAATACGACTATATTGCATTCAACGGCAGTTGAATTCAGATTCCGATGAATTTAAATGTGTCACTGGAACATTCATTCCTATCAATCCTTTTCCGAAAGTAGAAATAGGCTATATTGAACCAGAATACATCGGTTTTTTCCATATTCCAGGAGTTAGTGTCTTATTTTAGAACAGGTGAATGATAAATGTGAAGCATATGTTTGACCTATTCCATATTATTTGTACAAACCTTCTGTGGTAGTATTGTATGAATATTTTTGAAACTAATAAAAACTATACAGTCAGAATATTTCACTCCTTGTTCATAAGATCAAATAAATGAAATGTCGTCAAGTCTTGAACTTAAATCTTCACAAGCATGTATATAAAAATTATGTGAAAGCAATGCAATTTTATTCCATGGCGAAGAATAATATATTTCAACAGTGATCTCTTGTACTTTTCATGCAAATAACTAGAAAAGGAATCCTTTCTCTCAATTCATATAAACGTTATTTATTTTCGTCCATCACACGCCAAGAATGTAGAAAGGGCAACATAGTGTTGACTTGGAACATAAAAATATTTTGAAAAACGTCATAACTTCGATACAGAGTGGAATGTGTCAAATTTCCAAGGCCAGAGTTGTGATTTTATAATTGTGAATGGAGTATACGTATTTTTATCAAATCCTGTGCAAATTTGAAAAAAAAATTGTTGGAGGTGCTTCAAGTTAAGGGTAGATTAATGAATCAAGTGTCTTTGATGAAACTTCTACAGAAAAAGGTTTATATATGAAACTCCTGTACATTTTATTGATTAACAATAGACCTCATACACTGGAGAATATTCCAAATGGTATCAGCAAAATGCAGAAAATTTGAGAGCAGAGATGTGGGCATTTCCTTCCATTTGTATTGTTTTAAACACGCTTGACCTTTATCTATCTACATATCTTCCTGACAGAATCTTTCAACGTAGTTTTCATCAACTTAGGGAGTTCAGATCAAATTGAAACTTTGTACAAATATCAAGAAACGATGACAATATAATGATTACTTATCTTTGGCCAATAGTTCTAACCGAAATCAGCACTTAACAAAAAAATTTATTAGGTATTTCAATGCGAACCAGGTCCTATATGCCAATTTGCAACTATGCTACGAATAAAATTCATATCATTACAAACTTTTCTTTGCTTTTCGGCATTTGTGACGATATTAGTTGGGAAATTAACGTCTGTGAAATCGAAAAAATCCGTTTGAATACCGCTAATGATTTTCTCTTATATGTGACGATATCATGTTTGTGTTTATTGGATTCTGATTAATAATTGAAATATGAAAAATAAGATGTGCGTGGTCAAAACTTCAGGTTGTTGATTGATAAATGTGATTGGTTATGTGGGTTGATCGACGTGAAATCCCATTCGATTGGTTCTATTCATTATTTTTGTTGGCTCTTACTGGACAATGAGATATGATTCTGAAAATATTCCACAATAAAGATCCATCTTAAAACCTTTATGAATTGGAAGAAAATAGACTCAACTGACTAAAAATAGGTTGACTTTATAATGCGAGCCGCCACTGCTTTTCTCTCCTTCTGTTTGAGGACGTGGGAGATGCCTGGAACCAGAGACAACCTCTGTCTGGAACCTACGGATTTGCCGTTTGAGCTTATTCAGGTGTTTCTTCTCATTCAAATTCCTGGAAACACATCCCGAGGAGAAATCTGGAGAAGTTTATGTTCTTCGCTAACAATTTCCAATTATTATTTTGCTTAAAACTCTCAGTACGAATTTCCACATCAACTTTCACTGATCAAGCAGTTGGAAATGGTTGACATAAGAAATTCAACTATTATTTTCTTCATCCACCAACTTTCATATCATAAACTTATGCTTTTTCAACATCAATTACAGCACAGTTTAGCTTCTTTAATACATATTTTATACTTTTCTGATGAAAATAATCTAGAATTATAATAAAAGTTGGTCAACGTAGTGAAAAATCATGAAAAATCAAGTAAGGTGAGAAACTTTTTGAAAAAACAAAACAAGAATTCAAATATCTCGGAAACTTGAGTTTTGGCTATCTATAAATATAGCCCAAACCACAGGAAATGAGGCATACTAACAGCCTCTGCGTATACCAATTGAACCCAGGAAACCACTTCATAAGCACCCAAAATATTCAATGTTTCAGTTAATTCGTGCCATATATATAATATAAATTCGTCAATTTCAGGAATTCCTATACATGCAATAAAACCAAAACTTGATTTCCGTGTACTCTAACGAAATGTCACAATGCATCACTCCAATGTTTGGAATTCACGTTCCGTAACAGGACCTGTTGCATAATACATAAATTTATGTATTTTCACTACGGATCCAGAGAATTCCCATAAATGATGGATTCTCTTCGACAATTCCAGCTTAATTGCAGTTTCATTGTTATTTTAAAATTTATGGAAAATCAACGTAAATGGAATTGCTCTTTTCACAATATAGAAAAAACATCATCAACAGAACAAGTGGATATAATCGTCAAAGTCAAATCGTGTTTTCGACTGTTTCACACGGAACTTTTGTTTCCAGCCCAACCTGCGAATGGAGCAGAATGAAGTTTATATACCCCATAAAAGAAAAAACATACATACTTAATAGAAAATTTATGTATTGAGGATCATAAAGACGGTCCTTATGGTACAAGTCGTTAAGAGGACGTTATACTCTGGCCGACGGCACCGATTCTCCATTCGAAAAGTGCATTTTATTTTTATAAGTTCACGCCCCTCAATTTTCCACCTGAAAGCTTGATTTTTTTTAATTCTCCTGGAATATCAGACAGTTCTCTGCGATTTCACACTTTCTAGAAGTCCTTTCAGTATTTCCATCATTTTTTGCATTATTTATGCGCCTATCCAACTGAAATTAGTTTTAAAATATAGAAAATTTATTTGTCGAGAGCACTCCATCGAATTTTCTAGAAAAAAATTGATGAACAACCGCCGAAAAACGATTATGAAGTCAATTTTCATAGACACTCAAATTCAAACCGATTTTTTTTTCATGCGAAAATAGTATATCCTAAGACTAGTTGCAGAATGGGCTCTTATTCCAATACGAACGCATGAGTGTTGGAATTGCATTCTGCAACGAGTATTAGACGATATTTTCTCTATTTCAGTCAAATTTCTGTTGAAATTCAATGAAAAATTCAGATTATACATCCTAGTGACTTTTGTATTGTATCTTGTCAGTTGGTTCACTGACGAAAATTGACATTTTCAACTTGACGTGTGTTGAAAATTGATAGGATCGGCAGTCATTGTTGACAACCACGAAACGAAAAATATTACTAAAAACAGTGCTGTAATGAAATATTTGCCAAATACACGAGTAGTGGGAGTCCGGCTTAAGAGTATGAATTGGTGTAGTTTCAAATATTAGTAGGTTAGTGAGCTATGCCATTTCCTTGACAACGTCAGAAAACCATCTTCTCACTGGTCGTATCATTCAACGATAAGAAGTATTTATCGACCAGAAAAAACGTGAATATTGTTCCTAAGAAGTATTTTATAATATTTTCCAACCCCCCAGCACTAACGGTAGATCCATAAATCCCACAGCTCCTCGGGAGAGGCCAACCTTACTGCAAAAAATTTGCTCGCCGTTCAAACCGTCCATAATTAGGGACATGAATCATGATGACATTTTTGGTTCCACTTTCATTCTGATTACCCTGGAGATACCGGGGTGTAGTCAGGGGTGAAAAAGCTGGGGCAATTTCGGGTACGAAATGAATATTATTTCCGATTATAGAAGCGAAGAAATGATTGGGAAATCGGTTTTTGCCGTATTCGGATTCCAATGAGATTCATGGGTTGATATACTTCATGCCTAATAACTTGGTTAGACTTGATTCTGATTTATTCGACAGCGATTCAGAGTGGGTTATTCAGCCCCTGCGTTGATATAAAATGTTCTTCTATGAGGATATATTGAAAAATTCTTAGCCTACTATAGAACCAAACAAAATTCCAATGTCAAAATTCAAAATATTTCATGACTCAACATATTGTCCTCTTAATTGAATACATTTATCACAGCGAACCTGCAACGTCTTTAGACCTTTCAAAAAAATGTTTCTTCTTGCTCTGCAAACAAGTCCTCCACAGCTTTTATTACCTCCTCATTGAAAGAAAATTAAAGACCTTTTAATAATAATAATAATTATACTTTATATGCATCTCCAAAATTATCACATACACGTAATATACAATAAAATAGAAATGAGGTCAATTACAGAATAATTGTGGGTATTAACAAAATCTTGAATTGCAACAAGCCGCAAAATAGTCTGGTACTGTGTAAGGTTCAATATTCAATATGAAATTATATAATTTTTTCCTGAACTCAGATTGTCCTTGAATATTTCTTATGTATTCTGGTAATTGGTTGAATAACTTCAAGCACATATATTTAGCATTATTTTGTGCTAGACTCAAGGAAACCCTAGGATACAAGTATGGGTCTTTTCGCCTTGTGTTGTTCGTATTAAGATATTCAGTGAAAAATTCTGGATGTGTTTTTATAAAGAGAGTACAGACCTGTTATTGTTAAAAAATTATTTTTCTTAAATACTGTTCTGCAAGACTCACGAAACTTCATCTTATACATGATCCTGATAGCTAGCTTCTGGATTTTAAAGAGACTATTTACATGGTTACTATTTCCCCTTATTATAATGCCATATGCAATTTGCGATTGAAAGTTTGAATAGTACAATACTTTCATTGTATCTCTATCCACATGATATCTAAGTACATTCAAAGTTTAAATAACCCTATATAGTTTTTTGCTGAGGGTTTGAACATGATTATGCCATTTTAAATTCATGTCAAGATGAATTCCTAGAAAATTCACAGTGTCGGATAAATGGACTTCTTTAAAGTTTTTTTCACTTGAGGACAGTGATGATAGTCGGACGGAGCCAAATCTGGTGAATAAGGGGGGTGTTGTAGTAATTCTAACCCTAAATCACGAATTCTTTGCATGGCAACATGAGATTTGTGTACTGGGGCGTTGTCCTGTAGAAACAAAACACCTTTGGATAGCTTTCCGCGTCTTTTCTCGTTAATTTTTTCCCGTAGAGTGGTCAGTTATGTCGAATAGTAATCTCCAGGTATTGTTCTACCCTTATCCAAAGAATCAATCATGATTACTCCATGGCAATCCCAAAAAACTGAAGCAAGACTTTTCCAGCAGATTTTTGGACACGAAACTTCTTAGGTCTTGGAGAACCAGAGTGTCGCCATTTCATCGATTGTTTCTCTGTTTCTGGATCGTAGAAATGTACCCAAGTCTCATCCATAGTAACAATTTGGTTTACGAAGTCTACATCGTTTTCAAATCGAGCACAGATCGAACGCGATGCTTCCACCCTTGCATGCTTTTGCTCAGCATTCAAACATTTGGGGATCCATTTTACAGAAATTTTTCTCATGTCCAAATTGGCGTTAAATATATGATGAACGCGTTCGTATGAAATCTTCAGTGCTTCAGATATCCGTTTTAGCCCTATTCGACGGTCCGATAAAATCATGTCATGAACTGTATCGATATTTTCGGGGACTGACACAAAAACTGTCCTTCCCGATCGGTCATCATCTTCAATGGAAAATTTACCTCTTTTGAAGCTTGCAGTCCAATTTTTCACGGTCGCATACGAAGGACATTGATCACCAAGGGTATTATGCATCTTCGTAAATCTGCTCACACCTTAACCCTTTTAAATACAGGTATGTACTTGATGAATTTTTCGATTTTTGCAATTTCGGTCGAAATTTGTTTTTTTTTATTTATTGCGTAACTCTGGTTTACTTCTTTGACGTCGAACTCTACAGTCTACACTGACACTTCTAATAAGTTATTGTTCGTTGATATGGTATCACAATATTTTGTTTATGCATGGAACTGGTCTAGATATCAAGAATTCCTCGTAGCTTGTCCAAACTAGTAATAAACAAAAATTAAGGCCACTGATGGTATTCTGAATGACGCTTGGCTCAATTTTATAAAATCACTAACTGAAGATGATGCGTGTACGCTGTTGTTAAATGAACGAAACAAGCTAGAGGACCTAACCTGATCTGCTTCATGTGGAGGCTGGATCTTCTCAATTGTTCTTTGGTATGGAATCACAATATTTTGTTTATGCCTGGAACTGGTCTAGGCTAACTAGATATCAATACATCATCGTATGTATGTACTTAAAAGTCCCTATAAATTCACAAATTGATACGCACGAATTTAAAATCAAAAGTTGTTTCCCTCCTACAAAATTGACCTCTCTTTATTGTTGAATCCGAAAATTTCGATGTTTTCCCTCCTCCCATAAAAACAAAATGTTGGATACACAGCTGACTAATGATCCTTTCCACCAATTCAAATTTCAATTCCACCCATGGCAAAACACGCTGTATCATTCAATACATCACCGAACCGTTCTCCTGGAAATATTCATCCAGCATTCCAGCTTACAAACAACCAAACTTCGCAGAGGAATAAATATTTATAGGAATGTAATGAGCAGCCTGTATTCCAGAACCAGAAAACAAGCCTCATCGCTTCATCAAAACCCCACAGCAAACAGAGTAGGGTAATATATGGAAGGTTGAACTATAACCCTTTCGACCCCTTGGAAACTGTGTTTGCTTGCATTAGTTAATGTGGTAAATATGATGAAATGTTTCAATGATGCATGAGCTCAACAGAATGCATTCTCATTTAGTTCGAGTAAAGATAAATAGGCTGGAAGAAATGATATACCGTGCGTCTGTGTAGTCTAACGTATTTTAACTGATAAATAAACTGCAACACCCAGAAGGGGCAGTTTAAATTTTAATTTTTTTTTTTTGTAAAACGTAGATAGTACAGCAAGATTTAAATGATTAAATTTGTAGCAGAAATCGTGAAGGTTTTTTGATTTTTGGTTACTTAAATATTGAACTCGTTTTTCGTATTTACTATCTATACCTATTTTATCAAAAAAAAATTTCAAATTTAAACTGAGGACCATTTGACATTTAACCTGCGTCAGTTTCAAGTGAAATCAAGATTAACTTAAATCATGGCCAACCGGGATACATTATAAAAGTGCATGGAGTATACCCTATTAGTCCGTTTGAAAAGAAAAAGCAGTGAAAATATTATCAAAGTATCCAATGCCAGAAATCTCCAAGTGGAGTCAATACTTTACCACTGCTCCTCATGGAATCGCAGTCCCTGAGGTCGATCCCGGCATTTGTCATATCTCCTGAATTTGAATAGAAATTGTCGCCTTCCACTATTGCTTTTCCCTTTTCCGGATCTGGGCCCGTTGCCTGAACCATTTGGAGAGCGGTATTGAATTTCGTTATAACAAGGTCGTTCTTCCGACTGGTTGACTTGGATACCTTTAGCCATCGCCCTCGAATTCTTTTAGGGATGAAATATAATTAACGAGCATTTCATCCGACTGAGATACTGAATTACCCTCGGAATGATGGTGAGTTCAGAATTAATTTACACAACCAGGAGAGGCTTATCAACTGCACTCCAATTTTAACGAGTTGAGGTTAAAAATGTTCAGGGGTTTCAACTTCGAATTTATAACTTTTTCAGTGAATAGCCGGAATCTGATTCATGGGAAATATGTATGTTTTTTAATCGTATATAAGTACCAAGAGAACTCAATTCACCTGTAGAATAACAGTCCTCTCAAGGATATAGTAATCTATATTAATCAGGATAAACAATATATCATATCATATCATCATTAATAAAAGAGGATCTATGGTTCCCTTCAGAACTTCGAAATGCTTTATTGTTCAAACGATCGCACCAAATTGGACAATTTTTTTTGTTGTGTTTATTATTGTTAGGGTAAGGTTTATATAACAAAATATTCCCAAAAAAATCCTACAGAAAAGAAAAAAAAGCATTCCTTTTTCTTACGACGAATCGAGCAATCATAGAGTACTTATATAGGTTTTGACATTTGGACAAAGGAGGTTAGTTTTTCCTCCACAGAATCGCATGTCGAGTGAATAGTTAAAAGTGCAGTAGGTCTTACCAACGGTATAAAAATATTCCATGGGGATTAATAGTAGTAGCACAGAATACCTAACTACACAGAAGCGTCACTTAGCGTCGGCACTTTGATCTTCAAGGGGCAAATTTTCGTGACCTTCATTCTCTGTTGGGTAGTACATATGTCACTTTTGAGCGGTCCAGCCACATAATTCTATACTTTATTTATAATTCTATGGGTCCAGCGGGAAGATTAAATTTCACGTTGACATATGTACTACCTAGCATGGCACAAGCGTCATCAAATAAAGTTTTGGCGGGAAGGAGGAAAGACGCTTCTGTGTGGTTAGGTATTTTGACAGATGACATTTGACAGATGACATTTGACAGATGACATTTGACAGAACTTTTATTATGCCTAATTTATCTCCTGCTTGAAAAAATAGCAATGGTAAGTTTATTCAACTTAAGGGACCTGGTACACATCCGAGCTCGCGAGCTCCCTTCAAAAATTGGGCTTTTTATTTCCATGATATCTCAGTTCGTATGCAGCGTGGACCAACAATTTTTTTTTTAAATTAGAGCTTAATCATTTCTCTAAAATGTGTATTAATCGCTTTTCTGTTTTTCGTTGTATATTAGGAAAAAAACTGATGAGCTGTAATTTCATGAAAATCTGGACAAATGATTTCATTTCCATGATATCTCTATCAATTCTCGGCAAAAATGTATGAAATTTTCAGATTACATGCGAAATTATATTTTGCAGAATTTGTATGGATCAGTTTTTTTGTTTATTGCCCCTTGCCAATATTTAAATGAATTATAAAGTAGGAACTTTATTGGTCATATGTTCAACCAGGTTTTTTCCTGATAAACGGAAAATCGAATAATACACATTCTGCAAAATATAATTTCGCAAGTATACTGAAAATTTCATGCATTTATCCAGAAAATTGACGGAGATATCATGGAAACAAAATCGTTTGTCCAGATTTTCATGAAATTATAGCTCACCAGGTTTTTTCCTAATATACGGAGAAAAACAGAAAAGCGAGTAATTCACATTCTAGAAAAATGATTAAGCTTCAATAAAAAAAAAATTGTTGGTCTACGCCGCATACGAACTGAGATATCATGGAAATAAAGTCCAATTTTTGAAGGAAGCTTGCGAGCTCGGACGTGTACCAGGTCCCCTTGAGTGATTAGGTTGCCTGGTTGAGTATGTATGGAATTGGGGCCATGTTGAGGCTCACGTCTATATGACGAGTTCGCTTCGATTGACACATTGGAAGACAACATTGAAGCATTTATTCATGAGATACCGCTCGAAATGTGGGAAAGAGTATGCCAAAATTGGACTAAGCGGATGGACCATCATTTTCATGAAAGAATCTTTGAAAATTTACTTATATGGGCCGTACTATCGATTCAAATAAAGATTTCATGCATTTTTCTGAATGTTATGCGTTTTTTTTAAATTCCATGGAACCCGTAAAATAGTTGAATTTTTTTTTCTCAGCGTTACCTCTCCATAGTATCAAATACTGTCTATAATAATACAGGGTCTTGCTAGATTCCGAAAGCAAAATCAACGAAATGGGAGACGGATGGTGTAATAGCATTCCCACTGAACCAGAAATGAAAAAAATTCAATAAAACTTGTAGGCAATTCATTCCCATCCCCCTGACGTATATGTTTCGTCCAGATTGAAATTCTTTCCGATACGGAATGCTCCGAAAATAAGTTCTTCTGTTTCTAAATAGCGCGAACGTTTTATATTCGTGAGAGATCGCCTTTTTCCAATACTCGATCTGCTTCTGTTTGTCTTTTTCGCGATCTTGTTATTCCTGAGGGATAAACTCGATTCCTTCTCCATCGATACGACTGCAAGTTTGTAGGTCGCTACAGATTCTCCTCCTGGATATTAAAATGGTCCACCGATTCTGACCGAGGGATTGACTGGGCCCCCGCTAAAGGTCCTACTACACGTCTAGAGTAGCCGAATATTTGTGAATTGTTTTATTTTTATGAGTTCTACCTTCTTTAAAAAAAAGCTTACCTTAACGTATTCTATCTGTATTCAAATCTTATATTAGGGCTAGCAAATTTACACATTTTAATGATAATTTTTCAATTATAGCTTTTATAAAGGCGAGTTTGCCCCTCTGACCTCCACTCCCGTTTTTCATACCTAACCTAGATTTTTACCTGCAATTGTAATTAACGGAATCCAAAAAAATAAACTTCCACTCAAAGGAACTCAGAATAATTCTCGGTCTTGAAGAACTCGTCATGATTATGAAAAACAGAGCAGAAACCAATTAAAGATGAAACTAAGAGGGATCGCTGCCTCGCAGGTTCGTTCAAAGCTCAGAAGTATCAATTTTCACAATTAGGGTAACGCTCCAACTCTTTTTGCCACTAATTAAACGGAGAATATCGAATATTCCGCGTTTCGTTCGTATTTCTGACGAATTGTTTGAGGATGATTGAGACCTTGTTTTGTTGTTTCTGTGCTACATTCAGGTATGCATGCAGCTACTGGCAATTTGTGGAAATTCCTCGTAATGATCAGTGAAAAAGATATCTTCAGTGATCAGTGTTTCCAATATTATGGAAATCCGGATCCACCAACGATTTCAATCTCTGTTACAAGGAAATCCGATAATTCTCTGCGGTTTTTAAATTCAAATCAATCGGTCGACCGAGTTTGAAATCTTTGGCAAAACCTGGTCTGGTAAAGGCTACCTGGATTGTTGGGCTTTAGACCTCAAAGTCGAAGTGAGTGGGTAAACCACTGAAGTCGGGATCTTCTTTGTCCATTCGCAGAAAAAACTTTGTGGTATCAAAAATGAATCAAAAGAGAAATACGAATTCTGAACATAATTTCTGTTCACTAATTCACTTTACGCCCAGCTGCAGATTTGCTACCCGATTTTTTTCTAGGTACATTTGGCCATAAAAAATCGATCAGTGCTACTCTCAAGTTGCGAAAAGCAACATTTCAGAAGATATGAATTTTTGAAATTTGCAGAAAATATACCATTTTAAACCCTATAATTCGATTATTACACATGACATACTCATGGAGTATTAATTGTGTTTGACATATAATTTAGCCAATTATTATCATCCTTTCGAATTATTTAAGCTCTCTAATTCAAAAGAATATATATATATATATCATAACAACAGGGGTGGTGATAATGTTTTTTTTTTGGGAGAAGGGAAGGGTAAATGAAAGAATAAGGCTGCAAAATGGTGAATGCGCGAAGCACCGCAGGTATAGAGGCTGGCCCACCCCAGACGCGGTTCTCATTTTGAGGCAGTAAATGAAGACATTTTGAAATTTTTTTTCGTGAAATGTAAAGGGCAATCAGATGCACAATTTAAAATTGTTTTCACATATACAGGGTGTTCGATAACAAAGATATAGACCATAGTTACACTTTTTTAAATGGAATACCCTATATATGAATTCAAAAATTGAATGGCAAGCTCAAATAATGATGACTTTAGAAAGACCATTTTATGCCTTAGAAGAACCATTGTAGAGAAAATGGCGAAAAATCGAAAAAAAGGAGTATTTTTTATCTGCAATTAATGACTAAACCCCTCAAGCCAACGAGAGAGACAATGTTTTTTCGTGTAGACATATTGGCTACCTTTATACAGAAGAAAAAAATTCAACTCTGGAATACACTGAGTGATCATAATTAATGTTCAAACATTAACTACAAATAATGGTCAAAAACTTTCTTATTTCAAATGGCACACCCAGTATTTCTGTACCTTGTTGAACGTAAAAATTTATATCGAAACTATCTTCATTGTAGTTTTCAAGTAATTTTCGATTTTTAATTCAACTAGTTAACCTACTATTATGATTAGCGATATTCATAGAAATACTTGGAAATATTTGTGGGGAAATGCTTACAATATTATTTGAAATCTGAAAAACTCATATGAAGATCTCAATAATGGTGTTGCGGTCACGCAACATTTATTATTCCTTGATAAATGATTATATCTACTGTTTTTCTGAATATCAATTCTTTTTTAATTATTTTCAAATCAATTTCGACTAATGTAATGTTGTAACCCTAATGACAATCATACAAACGTGGAGGTCTTGGGGTGTCTCGCGCATTCACCTTTTTGCATTATTCTTCCATTGACTGTTCCCCTCCCAAAAAAAACATTATCACCGCCCCTGTTGTTATAATAATTCGAAAGGATGATAATAATTGGTTAAATTATATGTCAGTCACAATATTCCATGAATATATCATGTGTAATAATCGAATTATAGGTAGGTTATAAAATGGTATATTTTATGCAAATTTCAAAAATTTATATCTTCTTAAATATAGCTTTCCACTACTCGATCGATTTTTTTATGGCCAAATGTACCTAGAAAAAAATCGGGAAGAAAATCCGCTGCTGGGCGTAAAGTGAACTTTTACCCAACCCTGAATACAAGAGTGTGAATTTAGGGATCTGTGTTCAATTCCTGAACAATATTCGTCATTCCTGTAAAAATCCTTGGTTATTCAGGATGAAAATGTAAAATAGAAGGACCAATAATTGCCGCATTCGTATTCGTACAGGGAAGAGGCTCAAAGATGGCAAAAAAGACGTGTGGAGTAACCGAACCTGCCTAGAAATCGATGGCACATAAATCAAAGAGAGTTACAACGTTATTAGAATTCAGTTCGCATTCAGTGAAAAACGATAGTATAATGTGGAAAATTGAGATTTTAATGGCTTTTTCAGTACATCCCATTCCTTCCAAGCTCAATTTATTTTGAGGGACTGCATCAGCTCTCTTCCTACCCCATGTGTTGCTCTTTTTATTACGTGGGGGACGTTAAGCCAAAGTAGGAATTTACTCCGCCAAAATTTCGTGTGATAAACAGCCCATCAGGGAGGGTTACGAATGAAAAATAAACTAAATATTTCACCCCATCTCTGGGTGGTATACGATAAACGCGTATGTAGGTAGTTGGCCTTTGTTGAGGTTCAACGTACGATGTTCGCTTAGAATAATTGCTGGCAATATTGTATCAGCTACACGAAACGGAATGAGGCATGTTTGATCTAAACTTTGATGTTAAAAGTTTCATGAGATATGCCTGGCTCAACCAGTCGGAAGCGATATGAAGGCATATTTGTTGTTTCCGGAGGCTGCAGTCGAGCGGAGTTTGGTAAACATGATTGGTTTCAGGGATCCGAGTGAAAAATCATATATCGTGCTCGATATTTGACTACAACAACCTTTTAATTCGAAGTCGAATATTTGATTTAATGCTCTAGTTTCCACGATTCCACGAGAGAACATTGTGAGAACCAAGGGAAAGAAGGTAGGTATTGGTGTTCTTCTTAAAGGACCCCGCACTTTTCTTATGGCAAATGGCGATCCGTCATATGTTCTAATTTTTTGGTATAATGTAGCACTCGACCTACTGATCAAAAGTGTTCATAGCCCCAACTCAATCCTATGACTAGTTTTTGGGATACAGGGCGTTGAAGTTGAGAATTACCCACTTTTACTACGCGCGTATCTCGAAAAAGAATCGAATAAACTTCAATTTTTCTCAGGAAACATTTCATTCCATCCCCAGGGAGCAACCATATGGAGGAATATGACCGAAAATCGTTACGAATACAGGTTATCCATAATTGAATGCTTGCCCGATTTTGAAAGTATAAAATATGTCAGTTCCAGAGCGAGAACGTTCGCAAAATGAACTATTTCACTAGACATGTTGTTGTTACATCGAAAAAACCTGAAATACCCAGAATTCATACTGGGTGATCCATTATTATAGAAACTATTCACAATGAAGGTTTAGTGTACACCCTGTATTTTTGGGTTGATTTAAGGTGTTTGTTTGATTTTTTCAGAACAATTCATCATGGACTTCAAAGGATACAGGGTGATTCAGTCATGAAATAAACTGTGAACCTCACGAAAATAACCAAAAACCACTTTTTTTACATCACCTTCTATTTCAAGATTAACTCCGTTGAGGTGGGAGTTTTCTTTCACCACTGTACAATGTACATCAATACGGCTGAGAGTTTTTATCCTCTTCCTATGACCAAATTTCTTGCTGGAATGAGAATAGAATAACACAAATAAATAATTTTCATATATTACATATAGGAAGAATCTGGTCATAGGAAGTGGACAAAAACTCTCAGTCGTATTTATATTTTTATATCAAGTACAGTGGTGAAAGAAAACTCCCACCTCAACGGAGTTAATCTTGAAATAGTGGGTGATGAAAAAAAAAAGGTGCTTTTTGGGTATTTTCGTGAGGTTCACAGTTTATTCAATGACTGAATCACCCTGTATTCTCTGAAGTTTATGATGATATGTTCCGAAGAAAATCAAACAAACACCTCAAACCAACCCAAAAATACAGGGTGTTCAGTTCACCTTCTCTGTGAATAGTTTCTATAATAATGGATCACCCAGTATGATTTCTGGGTATTTCAGGTTTTTTCGATGTAACAACATCTTTATCTAGTGTAATAGTTCATTTTGCGAACGTTTTCGCTCTGGAACTAACATACAGGGTGTTTCACCATAAACTGAACAAACATATATAGCCGTGTAGACGACACCGGGGAAGTCGTTTTTGCCTTATGACATAAACCCCGTTTTCGACGCATAAGCGAGATACAGGGTGTTTAATGTCAACTTTGAGCAATATTCTGATAACTGTGGTGAGTTAAGCGTGACATTTGAAATAACGGTTACTAGTCACATCTTAGTATTTTTTAGGGCTCAATTCAATTGTGGTGTAGAATTGTGAGAAAAAAATTTCGAAATGGCGGAAAGCCTGCAAAGTTTGAATTTTTTTTTCTCGGTTGCCAATTTGGAAAGCACTATTTCAAGGTACTCGATTTTCTAAGATTTTCCGTAACAAATTTTTTTCAAAATTCGAACTCATGTCTTTCAGCCGAAATTGTTGAAATTTTCCATGGTTGCCAAATCCATAATTTTTCTTACCACTAATCTGCAATGATTATTAATGCTTCCTAAATTAGAAAACCGGCCTATATATACCAATTCTTACCTGTGTGGACTAGGGATAATTATTTTTAATTGAATTTCTCACCTATCTGCTTACTTGAACCCTCTATATCTTCAATTAGGAGGTCGTAAATTGAATGATATTATGAAGCTTCATGGAGTACAAATGAAAATGTCATAATGATACAAAAAAACATCCAAAATCATCATTATATTATAATATTATTAGGAAAGTGAAAGCAAGGGCTTTTTCAGGCTAATTATTTTTTTTCTTTGTCCAGCATGAAAGGGCAAAGTTTCCAACAACAAATAAATCTCGATATTCTGTTCACAGCTCGGAAGAAGAAGACATCTGCGCTCAGTTATAATCGATGCTAATCCTCCCATACTAAATACCTCATTCATGTTAAACTCCCGGCACCTATTACTAAGCAGATCACACTTAAACACCCTTCAATACCGTCCAGTTTCGATCCATCGCCAAAACCACAGCCTATCCCCGTCCTTCCCCCAACCCCAAACGAAAATCCCACCTCGTATTCCGAATTTGATTTAATCGGGACCATTCACCCCTCAGCGACGACATATTAAGCGACCGTCGTTCTCTTCCCTCGGGACCAGTTGAGGTATAACGCAAACTATTGAATATGCATCTGTCCGGCCGACTTAATCCTTTGAGGTCCCGCCAACTTTCCATCTAATGGACAAGTTGCGGCGTGTCGGACGAGAGCGCTAATATCCACCCGTTACTCTTACCGGTTGGGACACGTCGAAGCCGCTGCGAAAAGTTGGTAGGGGGTTAATTGGCCGATGAATATGATTAGGTCGGAACTAGCGCATATGTCCGAGCATGTTTCGTCGGATTATGAATTCATGAGGATCGGACGGTTGGTCGATACAACTTCACTGAGTGACAATGGAGCAATTGGCTGACCCATTGCTTTCTGTTTTATTTAAGCGCTCAAACTGCCCATATTTTGTATTTGATGATTTCGTCCGACCTGCTATTCAAAACATTGGTCCTTTGAGTCAAATAGGACTTTTGGTGGCTGGTCGTGATCATTTGAGCTGAGGAGTCAACTATTTCAGTCAGTAAATTAATTTTTTTTCAAATAATAAATAATTTCATCCAACACTTGGCAGTTACGACTGTCACTATTAATGTCATTTTCTCTATTTCAGTATCGTAATGCGTTCATTACAGTACTAAAAACAGTGCTGTAATGAACTCATTACAGAATTGTTTTTAGTTATATTTTTCGTTTCGTGGTTGTCAACAATGACTGCCGATCCTATCAATTTTAAACGCACGTCAATTTGGAAATGTCAATTTCGTAACAGTCACCAACTTCCAAGATACAATACAAAAGTCACTAGGGAGTATAATTTGAATTTTTCATTGAATTTCAACGAAATTAGATAAAAATAGAGAAAATATCGTCTAATACTCGTTGCAGAATGCAATTCCAACACTCATGCGTTCGAAAACTCGCTCCTTCGTCGCTCGTTTTCGAATTTCGCATTCGTATTGGAATAGGAGCCTATTCTGCAACCAGTTTTAGAATAGTTATTCAATCAACTAGTTTATTAATGACAGCGAATAATGGTCGAAATAATTCAACGCGTGAGCGGAGCGAGCGCGTTAATGTTTGAGACCATTAATCGCTGAATTAATAAACGAGTTGATTACAAGATTTTTCCGTCGACCTCATCACGAATTGAATATGAATTCTCGATAGAAATGAATTTTTATTTTACATAATAGACAAATCTGACATAATGTGAATTTCTATGTTCACTTCGATATATTAATATTTATGCTCCCTATGGAGCAATTCGAAAAATTCATAGAGGGAATATTGGACATGTTGTGACATTCTGAATAGTTTACATTTAGTTTGCATTTATATCATTACCTATGATATACGAATACGATAAGGAAAGTGTGGAGAAAGTGGAGGTTGAAGTATTATTTACTTTGCAAGTTTTCTCACCTGAAATTTCTTCTGCATTAATTTGAAATTGAAAAAAATAGACTTTACGAGTAGTTGACTTCATAATTCGAGCCTTCTTGATTGATTAATTATCTTAATTCTGAATAGCAACAAAATTTATTCAGCTGAGGCAAAGTGCAGATATTCACAATTTTTTCCTGTCTGCTCAAAAGGAAATCAATTGCTAACCAAACCCATGGTCATTTCGCAGGAAAATACGACGGTTGATGATGATGTGAATTCACCGCATTTGATGGCGTGTTTTCAATTCTCAGTATGTATAATCTGTATACTATATTATATGGAGATAGCAACACATTAATCATGCAGAATGTTAATGATATGGATAGTAGACATAAATCACTTTTGGTGAAGATAATGTAATGTTATCGATCGAGCTAGCTGGCAATTAGCAGCGATAAACAAAATCATTCGTTTTGGGAAACTCATTCAATTTAATGGGGGATGTTCATTAATTAATGAAATGATGCGTCTAGATAATTGATGAATTATTACTTGGTGGTAAGTCTTCCGTTGTATAGTATTCCGGATGAAATCATTCAGAAAGGAATAATCATAACCTTCCATGGTATTTTCTACAGTCTCCAGGAATCGAGCCACTTTTTGATGTTTTCATCTGAGATTAACTGCTGATGAGCCAGACCATAAGCTCTTCACCGGTACAAGTAAGGGAAAAACGTACAAAACGACATATATGGACAAAATGACATAGGCATCATAATTTGAGTTTGGATGTATCAAATGCGGAACTGCCTAGATCACACGACCCGAGTGGCTTCTATTAACCTCTGAAAACTCGCAAGCGCAACTCTAATTCATTCAGTCGTTATGAGTGGCAGAAATCAAAAGGTCTCGAGATTTCTTTCATTGCGCCAAATTTCAAGAAGAAATGGCCAGTTTGCATAATTTTTTTCTTTCATTTATATTGCATTCATTTCAAACTTCACTTATTTTCATTGTATTTACGAACCTTTTTTCATGTTTAATATACTTTTTGTATTAATTCGATGTAAACTGCTCCACATGAGTTTGGGATATTGACTTAAATTGCAAAAAATAAAGTTAAAATAAGATTTTTGTGATGAAAATTCATATTAATATGATTTCAAGTTGCAAATTGATTTTAGCCTGTAGGTCTGCAGCGTTTACAGGGTGGTTAAGAACAATCGAGTAAAATAACGAGATTTTATCCCCAGAGAATTCAAGCATTTTAAGACTATCAATACAATGTATGGCCTCCATGGGCATCAATAACAGCTTGACATCTTCTTTGCATACTACACACGAGGTTGTTGAACATTTCTTGAGAAATTTGGTTCCATAAACGGGGCAGAAGCTCTCTCAGATTTAAGGATTCTGGGGTAGGTTGATGATTATCTAATCTTCTTTGGAGCATATCCCATGCATGTTCTATGCAATTCAAATCTGGTGAGTGTGGAGGTATTGGTAAATGTGGAATACCAAGCTCCTCTCGAGCATTCTCAACTATGGCTCCACGGTGCGGTCTAGCGTTATCGTCTGGAAATTGAAAAGTTTCACCAATAGCAGCGTGGAAATTAGGCACAACATTGTCAATGACATGCTCCCTATAGTGTAGGGCGGTCATATCCCCAGGACAAATGTGCAGATCTGTGCGCCCGTTGAAACATATCCCGGCCCATACCATAACACTACCCCCTCGGAATGGATGGACTTCTTGGACATAGCGACGATTACGGGGTATGCGTGGGATTGTCCATACCCTTATTCTTCGAGAATCTGAAAATCGTCCATATCTGGATTCATCAGTGAAAAGGACACTACGCCATTGATCGTTCCAATTGATATGTTACCTTGCCCATTCCAGTCTTTGACACTTATGGTCACGTGTTAATGGAACTCCTCTTAATGGACGTCTAGAACCTAGATTCACCTCTCTCAAACGTCGTCTGATGGTTTCGATGGAAACTTGGACCCCATCTGCATTTTGAAGAGTATTCCGTAGCATTCTACACGTAGATGTAGGGTTTCTTCTCGCCGAAACGGTGATGAAACGATCCTGAGCAGGTGTTGTTTTTCGTCGCCCACCAAGCCTTGGTCTTTCCAACACGGAACCTGTCTCCCTGAACCTATTCCAAAGTCGAGATATCACACTTTGGCTGACTTGGAGCCTTTCCGCTACAACAACCTGAGTTAGGCCACCATTTAGCATTCCGATAGCCCTATTAGCCTCAGCATTTGTTAATTTACGTCTCGGCATTTTCGAAAGACTAGTTTCAAATCGTAGCCGTTGACAAACTGACTTCATTTGAAAATAAGAACATTCATGAAGCATATGCAAAGAACCAAACTTCAGAAAAAAGGCGACCAGATTGACGAAATGTCTCATACTGATTTTTATTGGATCGATTCAAGTTGTTATTGAGTTTTGCATGATTTTACAGCGATTTTCATATACATTTACATTACTTTTAAAGACTACAGTTGCCAGTATGTCTTTTTGTTCATAGCATGACATCTCGCAGTGAAAATTTTTGTTCGTATCGACCATATTTTCCTACTTCTGCGATTTCATCAGGATGTATTGAGTTTCAAAACCGACAGTGGTCCAAAACACACATCTCTCTCCTATAATTCTAATAGTTACACAATGACGATAATAATTCCAGTTTCCAGTTACAAACTCGGACTGCCCAGAAATACATGTAATCCTATTCCAACATCGATATCCGTCTACTTGTGTTGGCTGAAAACTCTCAGGTTTCACTGAAGTTTATTCTCGAGTAGGTACATTAACTGATATCCTCTCTTTGGTTGACGGGAATTCATAGTTTAGTGGTAAGAGAAAATTCAATGTATTATGACTGAAGTAACTCCCTGTAGCAGTGGGAACGTATTTCCCCTGTATAATGAGAATGGCGAAGCGAGCTTGTTAATGGGAGATATGAGATCCAATTTCGGTTGGATGAGCATTTATGAATTATGAAGATAACTGTTGTATACAATGCATAGCTTGTTATGGTTTAGAATTTTCAATGTTTCTCCAAAAATTTTGGAAATCTATTTGATGCTCAGTGAAGTCGAAATCTTCAAATTTTTGAACGATACCAATTATTTGTATTCAAACAATCAAACACTAATTAATGAAAGAACTTCTTCGAATCCATCTAGAAAATTCACTGAAATGTAACTGATCTTTACAGAGAATCAAAATATGTATAGGAACTAACTGACCAAGAAACTGCAACACAGAAGGAGCTGTTCAAATTTTAATTTTTTTTTTGTAAAACATAGATGGTATAGCAAGTAAGGACAAAAAATTATTAAAATTTGAAAAAAAAATCGTGAAGATTTTTCCATGTGAACATTTTTTGTTACTTGAATATTGTAGTCGTTTTTTGATAAAAATTTTGTATTTTACAACAAACCAGCTGTAAAAGTCGATGTTCAGATGTCAAAATGCACCTTTACGCGGAATTTATCGCCAGCTAAGTGAATTATTGGTCTACGGGATGCAGGGTTGTGATTTCGAGAAATCACTAACCGTACGAACAGAAATCCAACTGTTATGAGATGTTGTCAAGCGTGCTTTGATAATGCCCAAAATCGATCAAGAGTAGGCAGCAGACGTCGAAGGGGAACAAATGAAGTTCAAGATCGACGTCTGAGACTTATGGCCATTAGAGACCGATTTGCGACAACTCGACTCGATCTTTGGCTGATGAGTGGTTGGGAGAACAAGGCATCCTGTAACTGTCCGAACGGTTCACCGCCGGATAAGGTCTTTTGGACAACAGCATTATCAACCCCATCTTGTGTCACCTCTGACGGTTGAGCACCGCCGGCAACGATCACAGTGGTGCAGAGAACGACAACATTGGAATGTGGAATGGCATCAGGTCTTCTTTTCTGATGCATCTCGGTTCTTCTTGGATGCACATGATGGCCGAAGAAAGGTTAGATGACGTCGTGGAGAAAGACGTGAACCTCAGTTCGATGTTGAGCGTCATGTACACCGTACAGTAGGCGTTATGGTATGGGGAGCTATTGCACATGCAAGTAGTAGGTGACCTTTAGTCTTTATTGGAGGTAACATGACAGCGCTGCTTCACCCTCAAGAAATAGTGGAGCCACATGTTCTCCCTTACCTTAACCGGCTCGAGAATCCAATATTTCAGCAAGATAATGCTCGACCTCATGTTGCCAGAGTTAGTTTAAACTTTTTCTAAGCGACCCATGAGAATCTTTTGCCTTGGCCGCCCAGATCCCCCGATCTTTCGCCCATAGAGCATGTTTGGGACATCATGGGTAGAAGGCTTGGAAATTTACCCCAGCCCCCACGGACTTTGGCGGCTCTGAGACATGAAGTACAGGCAGCTTGGGATAGTATCCTTCAAGGAGAGATAGACCATTTTATTGCATCAATGCCAAGACGTGTTGGGTTGGGGAATGTACCTATAGAAAACCACGGTGGTCCAACACATTATCAACAAATTTATTACAAAAGATTGTAACCCCCTTTTTTTTCTTCAAATTTCAATCATTCACTCCTTGCTATACTATCTATGTATTACCAAAAAAATATTGAAATTTAAACAGCTCTTTCTGGGTGTTTCTTCGTCAGTATATTTATTTCACCAATCTGAAAATATCTGGTGTGAACTCCACCATATTTTATCAAGGTGTTCTTTTGGAAAAATGGCATTTCCTTGAGTAAGTATTCACAAACATGTTTGTGATTAAAGTCCTCAACTTAACTCCTATTTCCGTTCGACAAAAAGAGGTGAAGCAAAATCCAATCAGTGCCAACACCAAGGTTTTCAAGCATTCTACAATTCAAATCGAACATGTCACAAACCATCAGTTTCCTACATGGCCAGAAAAAAATGACTCCAATTGAAAACTCGTGCACGTGATCGTACGTTATGTAAGTAGTCGTAAATCCCCTAGTTGTTACTAGTTTCACAGTTCTAAAAAGTTCGCAACAGTTCGAGAAGTTTTATTTCCGTATTCGGTTTCTCGACATTGATGCATTCCCGGAAGTTGTAGGGGTAGTATATCAGTTCGGAGATAATATGGAAATGCTGGCGATAACATCAGAGATTTATCTCTCCCTTATCGATTCATATACTCGTGGAAAGGGAGTTAAGGGTTAATTTCGTTGTGCTCATGATGCAATTTGAACGTGAATTGTGAGGAAAAAAGGTTTGAAATATAACGAAGCCTTAGCCTTAGACCATAGAAGAAGAAGACACAGCATCTTATTCATAAATTCGAAAATTTGGTCATTATTCAATGAGTGGAACTAAGATAGCATGAAGGATAGTAATATCGTTAGATAAGGCCGTGGCATCAACTTGGGAAGGTCCAGTGGCGTGGTGTTAACGGTATTGAGGAATGGAAATAAAAGTACAAGTGAATTAACTGTTTTTGACGAATTTATACAACGTTCCGAGCATTGAAACAGATTCTGAGTTGGGTGAACAGAGTCAGCTGAATTCAGAATTGATTTTCCTCCTCTCAATATGAGAAGGGAATCTGAAAAATGAAAATCAAAAATCGAAGAATCTTCGCCACTGTTACTTATAATGATGAGAGTAGAACAAACCTACGTAAACTCAAATCAGGATTCAAATAGTCCAATTTATCACTGACGGGACACATAAATACTCCATTCACTTTCATTTAATCACATAGGAGGTCATGGTTTTGTTTTCAGGAGATGGTGCACCTGATGAAAAGTCTGTGCGCGTACAGAAAATATCGTTAATTACAAAACGAGGTTGCCAGTTTCTTTGTTCACATCAAAGTAAAAGTATCAAAGATATGCCACATTTTGTTAGTTCTAATCGATCGGCGATTTTTGAGCGGAATATCGATAATGAATAACCTATTTTTCCGTTCTTCGTCGTCCAGAAGAAGTTCCCCGTCGATATGAGAAATTTCGTGCAAGTGTCATTTTTTCCTTTCACGACTTTTGGCGTGAGTACAAAGCCAAATTTGAATTGGAGCAAAAATCGATTTAGAAGCATAAATAAAGCGAAAGTAAGTACTAATCGACCTTTTTACACTTGATAACGGAGTTTTTTTTAGGTATCTGGCGTTTAGAAAGATTTCAAACGAAATTCCGGTCCCCCAGAAATTTGGTTAGTTTCGGTATCGTTTTTGGTGCTCAAAATTTATTTGGAATGTGTAAATGGACAAAAAAGGCTTCCTTATACGATCTTCTAACGAAAGCGACCGGAAAATATGGTTCAGGTAGGATTTTCGAGGAATTATGAGGAAAGAACTTGCAGAATGAAATTGCACGATTTTCGTAAGTAAACGGGTTCTGGATGGCTATCATCGGTCTCTAAATGATTATTGTTGATCGTTTTCACGTTTCAGAAAAAAAACACGTCGAAAAAGCTGAAAAAATGAAGAAATACGACTATATTGCATTCGACGGTAGGTGAATTCAGATTCGGATTAATTGAAATGTGTCACTGGAGCTTTCATTCCTTTGCCGAAAGTAGAAATAGACTATATTGAACCAGAATACATTGGTTTTTTCCATATTCCAAAAGTTTCTTATTTTAGAACAGGTGAATGATAAATGTGAAGCATATGTTTGACCTATTCCATTTTATTTGCACAAACCTACTGTGGTAGTAATGTATGAATATTTTTCAAACTAATAAATTACTATACAGCCAGAATATTTTACTCCTTTTTATAAGATCCAATAAATGAAATGTCGTCAAGTCTTGAACTTTTAGTTCAAGAGGATAATAAACATTAAATCTTCACAAGCATGCAAATGAAAATTATGTGAAAGCAATGCAATTTTTTTTCATGGCGGAAAGTAATATATTTCAACAGTGATCTCTTAAATTTTTCATGCAAATAACTAGAAAAGGAATCCTTTCTATCAATTCATATAAACGTTAATTATTTTCGTCCATCACATCTTTTCCAATTCATTCACATTCTGAGAAAAACGCAGAGTTGTGATTTTATAATTGTGAATGGAGTATACGAACCATTTTTCAACGTATTATGCTGATAACATGCAGAAATAAATCCATATTTCAATTTTCTACGCGATATTGTGATGGCAACACTGTTCAAACCGTCATTCGTTACACTGAAATTGAATTAGCGGAACGAAATAAATGAATAAACTGGCCGCATATTCAGAAAACGGTGCTGCTATAACGTGCCCATTCAGTATCTGAAGCAAAAACCGCTATTCCCCGAATAGCACTTTTTCGTTCTCCGCTTTAAAACCTAACTTCCTAACTCTGAAGTACTTTCTAACTATTCCTACAACCAAACTCGAGCAAACTAAGAACCCGTCTAAGCAATTAGAGATATTCTTTTCCCACACTTTTTCAGGGTGTCGTACCCGGATGAGGTTTTTTTGTAGTCGCAGTTACCGCACCCTACGCTGCCTCGGCCTCCCGCCATCAAGGTCGTTAGCATGGGCGTAGATAGGGGGGGGCCTGGGGGGCACGGCCCCCCCCAGAATCCACGGTGCCCCCCGTGAACTGAAAAACACATTTGTTTTTCCTTGCTCGTTTTCCACTGTGCCCCCTCAGGCCCCCCCCAGGAAAAAAGGCTAGCTACGCCCATGGTCGTTAGACAAATCCCCTGACACCGTCTCGATATACAATTTATTTTCGATTTCTTGCTTGCCTTTCATGAGGAAACTTGATCCGAAAATCAACTGCTCTATTGCTTATCTTCTATCATCTGAAACCCGTAGTGATACATCAAACAAGCTCTGCAATAGGAAGTTCATAGAAACAAATCGAATGAAAACATAATCACCGTTAACCACCGGCGAAAAAACACCAGAACATCCTTGTAAATTCTCCGGCCGATAAATCCACACTCGAATCAACCCCCGAATCTAACGAATTGCGTCCCGTCGCATTTGAAACGTTCCATAAACATCGGTAAATTCAAATTAAGCGTATAAACGTGGAACCGGGGGAACAGTCCGAGATAAATATTGTGTTATCGTGTATCCTGGGGGGCACCCTCCACGGAATCGGCAACACTTAAATCTCTCCCTCGCCCGCCCGCTAGACATTAACCTTATTTCACGTCTTTGCAGTCGATAAATTCCTCTAGGAGGCAGTGGGGCGGCGATATTAACCCGATTGTTGTTTATAGGGCACCCTCGAAAGAACTGTTTACAAATACTCTAACTCGATTTGGGGGTTACCTAGTCGATTTCGGTCGGGAGGGTTTTTTTGGTAAATTAAGGCATTCATCTTAATTGGGATATTCTAGTAACCACCAGACATGACAATTTTTCCACCGAGAGCTAACAAGGAGGATAATTCTACTCCTAAGTGTACAAACACAGTGGAAGCAGGTTTCTGCTTGCCGATAGCCAGCGCCGACTCGCGCTTATAAGCTGTAAAAATTAATACATGTTTTCATATTGAGCAGTACACAGTCAAAACAGGTCGCGACGGTTACCAGCGTTCTCGCTTTGATCGGAATTAAAATTTAGTTGTTTTCCTGCTTTTATACGCTCGGTTCGGTCCTGTGATGGTCGATGGATAATGGATAAGGAAACACTTATAGCAGCAGTTTTTCAAAAAACCCCTATTTGGGACAAAAGGCACAAATTGCATAGCAACCGAAATGTTATAGATAAATTTTGGAAGGAAATAAGCGCCGTAATGAAAGAATTTTTTTTTTAATTTGGTTAACACAGAATCTATGGCAATGAATTCATCATCCGAAGAAGACGTCATATTTGGTGGAAGTTAGGCACCACACTGGCGGGTTTTAAACTATTTTTCTCGCTTTTATCGTATTCACTGTGTGATACATCTGCGCGAGAAAATAGCGCAGATCGGCGCTGGCTACCGGTAAGCGAGAAACCTGCTTTCACTGTGTCTGTAGACTAAAAGGCATGGATCAGTATACGAGACTCCTACTAACTAAATGTGAAAATTACTGCTAATAAAGCAGAAGCATTTCAGGTAAAACTTGGGATTTGAACCCCAAAATGCTGCGAAGGATGTGAGACCAATAATAACTTATGGGGCAGTAGTCTGGTTTTCTAAGGTCAGAAAAGCATGAGGAAAATACTCGACAGGGTACAAAGGCTTGCTATGAAAACGTGCCCAGCTAGATCACTTGAGGTCATCCCAGATCTCACTCCTCTGAATCTTGTGATCAATAGGGTAGCCCGCAAAACTACCCTTAGAATATCTAGGGAAGGTACAGGTACTGAGAAAATTAAATGTCAGAGAGCCTGGTACTCTTTTGATAACTACGTCTCACCAGCGAACCTACCTGGTGATGTTATGATGAAAAAGGAAGCATTGAGAAACTCTTCAACAAAGTTATATCTCAATACTGTGAGGACAAATATAGATAGTCAAATGGTCAAATGTAAAAATAGGGTAAATGTAACAGTAGCCCTTAACATATGATCAGAACTTGGTTTTTCTTATCCTCAATATCAATATTCACCTCATGCCTATCAGTGACATTTGACATTTGATGTTAAATTTGACGGGGTGAATAATTTGTTAATAACTAGAGTTCAGATTTTTACCTGCTATCCGACAGGGGTTTGTTTTTTATTTTTATTACGATTATTTATTTTTTGAAATAAATAAATGACTAGCATATCCAATTGAGAGGAACGACATACATTCACCCCATATTTTCTTCTATGTAATTCTATTGCCACTTTAAAAATTTGTAAAATCGTTTTCTTCCTTTTTTCATGAAAACTTTTTCATACCTAAATTCTATAGTTTAGTTAGGAAGTGGTTCGTCTTTAGGGGAGGTATGAAGTTGTATGAAGATCATGGCCACAGGCCACAGCCCACAGACGTTTTCGCTGCACCAAGCAGAATTGCAGCTGAGGAGCTCTAGTGCAGAGGGGGGATTTTGCAAAGACTCGTTTGCAAATGCATACTGCCATTGTGTAATCATCATTACGCATTTACATCGCAAATATAAACGGGGAAGAGTTCTTGATGGACATTCATTATACATACCTATACATTGTACAAACGTGAAGGTCTTGGGGTGGCTCGCGCATTCACATTTTTGCAGCATTATTCTTCCATTTACCCTCCCCCCCCCCAAAAAAACATTATCGCCGCCCCTTTTGTTATGATAATTCAAAGGGAGGACAATAATTGGTTGAATAATATGTTGAAAACAATAGTCCATGAATATACCATGTGTAATAATCGAAAAAATAGGTTTTGAAATGGTATAGTTCATGCAAATTTCAAAAATTCATATCTTTTAAAATAAAGCTTTCCGCAACTTGAGAGTAGCACTGATCGATTTTTTATGCCAAAATGTACCTAGAAAAAATTGGGAAGAAAATCCACTGCTGGGCATAAAGTGAACTCTTACCCGAAGAAAGATACCTGCCAAATGGCCTCCTCTTGCAGCTCTATAGACGTCCACTCTTCTGTTAAAATTTTTAATGAAATTTTGACATAATTGAGGTTCTATCTCACTAATGATACGAATAATTTCATCCTTCAGTTCATAAATCTTTTGTGGATTATTCTTATTCTGGCTTTTCACATTACCCCAAAAAAAATAGTCCAACGGTGGCAAATCACATGATCTTGGTGGCCAATTGACATCACCGTTTCTGGAGATTATTCGTCCAGGAAAAAGGAAAAATCTGAACGACGTTTTAAATGTTCTAATGGCTTCAGTTCCAATGTTATTTGAACCTCAGAGCTAAATCCTTGTGTAAAATACGCCATGTTGTAGACCCACTAAGTCCAACTCGTTGTGAACGTCGTTTTATGGACATTTCAGGGTCTTCAGCAACATTTTCACGAACCAAATAATATTTTCTTGTGAACGACCGCTACGATAGCATTTTTCACTTTTTTGGTCTTCCACCGAACCGAATTTTTCAATAATTCGACGAATAGAGCTTTCAGATGGACGATTATGTAAACCATAAAATTCACGTAATTTTCTAAAAACACTTTTCTCAGAACGCTGATTTTCATAAAATAATTCAACAATTTGAACGCGTTGTTGCATCGTCTACGAAGCCATTTTCATAAATGTCATACATCACACTTCTTAAATGTCAAAATACCCAGAGTATTCAGTGCGGCATCTATATTTTATTTATTCTTAAAAAAACCGCTTTTTTGGAGAGAATCATTTCTTATCACCAATAGAACTAAAGAAAAAATCTATGTATTGAAATAAAAATAATACCACAAAGTAAATAGTTACAGGTCTGACTTGAAGAGATGCACCTGCTGGTTTTCTATTTCTAGTCTTGTGTCGGTGTATTGAGTAGAGTCCTTATCCCACGGAACGAATTCACTTTTTAGATACGAAGCTAACGGGTTCCGGCGTGGGGAAGAATATGAGGTGAACTCTGATAGGGTGGCCAACTGATGGCCGTGTTGAAGAAAGAGAGATAGCGAACCGATGGCGCTGTATGTGGTCGTTGCTACACAAGTAGCAGAAGTGTGGTAAAACAGCAGGTACAATGTTTTTGTTCTGTGTGGTTCTAGCTCTGGGTCTTCTATGTTACCGACGATGTCCAATCGTAGTATGATCTTTGTGATATCAAAAATGAAAATATGGTTTTTGAACAATATCAATCGATTTTTCCATGATAGGATTTGAGTCTGCTGCAAGGATAAATATCCATTAGAGCAATTTCCGGTACTTACATGTTCCGTATGTATATTCGATTCGTAAACGGAACGAAGCTATCTATATAATGGCGCGAATTCCGGTCTGAAGGAATCGGATATGTGGAAGGCGGAATTGAATGTCAACTGTTCAAATCCGGCAGAGGAGGACCTTTTTCGGGTCGAGAACGCCTCGGGTTCTTCGATGTTCGATGAATTAGGGAAATGCGAGACCGTGATTTGGGGACTTTGAGGGTTTCGGCGTTTTCGAATTAATTGTTGGGCTTTTGGGTTTGTCGCGCAATTATAAGATGAGATGTAGTTATCTTGTTGCTATACCTAGAGAAAATTGTTCCGGGGGATGGGGATATAGATGTAGGTTTGAAATGGGAGGGGTAACTAATTGTATTTGTTGGAGGGAAGTACTCAGATAATCAAAGATGTCGGCTCTGATTAGAACTGCACACTGGTGGATACGGGGGGGGTGCATGGGTTTCCTCTTGGACATCGAAATTGACAAAATCCCTTTATAGTAGTTCAACTATATCCCTATATTTTCAATTGAAAAATTTTCATTTCAAGTATTCAACCCTCTGAAAAACTGTCTGAATCCGGCAGTGCTACCCCCTCAGTATTTCTCAATCTGTTCTGATAAGAAAAGAATGTTTTATACGAAAACATGAATTCTGTTGCTCTATGTCTCTTGAAGAAATCTGCGTGTACAGGGTGTACCAGGAAGTCCATACGAGAACAAGATCCAAATTTCTGATTAGGGCCCTATATTTTGCATTATGTTCTCGAATTCTGCGTAAAATTCTAGTTATTTCTTTTCCATCTTACCATACCCCAAAATTCTCGAGATATTCGTCTTTAAGTAGAAATTTGGTTATTTTCCTAAGAAAACACAGACTTCTCTGCGAGAGTGTTACCTACACTGCGGCCCTATGCGATGTCTCATGTGATATTCGTAAGCGAAATTCTCAATTCATTCTTAAAGTTCTAATTAAAATTCTCTGGAGCTTTTCCTCTCCTACATTTTTTTACTCACAGTTTATCTCCACGAGTTTTTTTCACCAGAGATTTTTCTATCCCGAAATTTTTTCCCTGTACATTTTATTATAGCAACATTTGTTTCTCCGGAGATTTTCCTACCCCGAACATATTTCCCCGGAGTTTCTCCAACCCATTTTTGTCAACGAAGTTTCTTCAACCGCGTAATTTTTGTCCCGGAGTTTCTCCATCAACCGTGCATTTTTTGTCCCTGAAGTTTTTCCAAGCGCGCAATTTTTGTCTCTGGAGTTTTTCCAACCGCGCATGGCTATGTTCAGGGTGCTAGCTTTCAGAGGAAAAATTTAATACTGCAATTTACCCTATTTCGCCCAATAATGATGATACAAGAATACAAGATGTTTGTTTGTATTCGAGATACAGGGTGTACTAGGTGTACTGGGGAGCAGTTGGACGAAAATTACAGAAACAGGTGGATTGGACTTGAATACTTCAGATTTATTTTTATACTCACTGGATTTTTATGACAATTTTGATTTTTTCGATAGAATCGTTCACAATTTTTTTCTCGAAATCGGTAGCAGATACGAAAAAACTACACCAGACCATACAGTTTAGAATAACAACAATGCTCCTTTTAAAAATTAAGAAGTCGATTTTTTATGGCAAAATGTACCTAGAAAAAAATTGGGAAGAAAATCCGCTGCTGGGCATAAAGTGAACGGGAGCCTGTTTTATTTATTCTAAAAAAACCGAGCAATTTGAAACATCCTTTATAATCAACAGATATTGATGGACATAATTAATGGAATTTCGACTAAAAGATTAAAAAATTACGAAACCCATGATTACTTTTCATCTCAATACTAAATTTCAACTCGATCGACACCCTAAGTCTTTTCTTCCATGCGTTATGTTGAAACTAAGGAATATTCGATTTTTTCCAATTCTATATATTCCGGATAACGATAACAGTTTCGGTTTTATCCCACCCCATTTCCCCTGTATTTTCCAACAAATAGAAAGTATTTCCAGATAAAAGCGATTTATATTGTCAACGCAAAAGCCCTCAGTGATAGCGTTCAATTCATTTCCTGGATGGGAAGAAAAACAAAGCAGAAATAGGGAATGAAAGGTATCCACTTTCAATCATTGAATGGACAGTGAACCGTTGAACAAGAGTACTTTACCGAGTTCTGACGAAAAAGAGATAACCGATTTGAATAGGTTGAATTTTTCCATCTAAAATCGTCATTTTGCGCCCAACCAAAGTCGTGCTTATGGAAAACTAGTGATGTTGGGTTATGAATGGTTCGGATCTTCGAGCCACAATTGATAGAATTTCGATCAATTGCAATATGGTTAGTTCAATCGAAAGTTGGACCTTTTTCATTCTGCTTTGTTGTTGTTCTCAGAATGGAAATTTTGTGATCACTACCTTCATTGAATCCAGTTTCAATGTAACCATAAAATCCCATTATTGGGACCTAGTGAACCTTCTTCCTCCAAAGTATCGAATGATCCTTGTATTCCCAACCTTCGTAAACTGATTAGAATTGTCTAAAAATCGAGACATCCCGCTGTTAAAAATGGGAATCTGTATGGAAGGTGAATAAATTGGCAACGTTTAACCTTTTCGCTTGCTGTTGCCTCCTAATTGGAAACTTGTGAAAAAATGCAACAATATTCGAATGGGAAAGAGAGAGAAATTAGAAAATTCAAACAATGAAATTCGAATATGAAAATGAAGAGGAGGAAGTAACATTCTTGTTAGCAGATCGAGTTTGTTTTTCCTTTTATCGAGAAAATAACTAGTGTTCCGGTTCGAATTAATGAGAGATTCCTAGGGAATTCCGAACCCCTTACATTAGCATCGACGAAATCTTTGAATAGTTGGTAAAACTCTGGATCTCGATCTTGTACGAATTAAACGATTTGGCCCTGGTATTTAATATCATGAAGGAAGTTGTTCACACGAATATTTCGGGGCATAAACGATTCGTTGCAACTGATCTTCGGATATAAAACGAGAGATGTAACAGGATATTGCTTGTCGATTGAACAACAGATATTTCATTTCGTTGGAATATTTTGTTTTTGAATGGGTACAAATGAGATTTCCTGATGATTCGCTTTCCAATTTCCAGCCTATTGACTGTGTTGTAATAAAGTATTCTATCGTGACGTTTTATTTTGAACTTACGCTTATTTGATTATATATACTAGTAGGTACTAACTGACAAAGAAACTGCAACACCCAGCAGAAGCTGTTCAAATTTTGAATTTGTTTGGTGAAACATAGATAGTACCTATAGCAAGGAGGTCTACACTTTTTTTAATAAATTTTTTAATAATGTGTTCGTCCACAGCGGTTATCTATACACTTCCCAACACGTCTTGGCATTGATGCAATAAGATGGTCTCTTTCTTCTTGGGGGATACTATCCCAAGTTTCCTGTACTTCATGTCTCAGAGCCGCCAAAGTCCGTGGGGGCTGGCGTAAATGTCCAAGCCTGCTACCCATGATGACTCAAACATGCTCTATGGGCGAGAGATCAGGGGATCTGGGTGGCCATGGCAAGAGATTCACATGGGTCGCTTCAAAAAAGTTCAAACTAATTCTGGCAACATGAGGTCGAGCATTCTCTTGCTGAAATATTGGATTCTTGAGTCGGTTAAGGTAAAGGAGAACATATGGCTCCAATATTTCTTGAAGGTAACACAGCGCTGTCATGTTACCTCGAAAAAAGATTAAAGGTGACGTACTTGCAATAGCACCCCATACCATAACGCCTACTGTCCGGTGTACATGACACTCAACATCAAACTGAGGTTCAGTCTTTCTCCCCGACGTCATCTAACCGTTCTTCGGTCATCATGTGCACCTAAGGAGAATCAAGATTCATCAGGAAAGACGACCTGATGCCATTCCACATTCCAATGTTGACGTTCATTGCTCCACTGTAATCGTTGCCGGCGATGCTCAACCGTCAGAGGTAACACAAGACGGGGTCAATAATGCTGCAGTCCGAAGGACTTTATCCGGCGGTAAACCGTTCAGGCAGCTACAGGATGGCCTTGATGTTCTCCTTACCACTCATCAGCCAAAGATCGAGTTGTCGCAAATCGGTCTCTAATGGCCATAAGTCTTGGACGTCGATCTTGAACTTCATTTGTGCCCCTTCTCCTTCGAATTTGGGCACCATCAAACCACGCTTGACTACATCGCATAGCAGTTGGATTTCTGCTTGTACGGTTAGCGATTTCTCGAAATGACAACCCCGCATCCTGTGGATCAATAATTCGATCTCTTTCAAATTCACTTAGCAGGCGATAAATTCCGCGTACACGTGCTCTAGGCATTTTAACAACAACTAAACATCGACTTTGGATCTCCTCGAACAGCTGGTTCGTTGTAAAATTTAAAAAATTTGCAAAAAATGACTACAATATTCAAGTAACAAAAAATGTTCACATGAAAAAAGCTTCACGATTTCTTCTTCTAATTTAATCCATCACTCCTTGCTATACCATCTATGTTTTACCAAAAATTGAAACAGCTCCTTCTGGGTGTTGCAGTTATCATGTCAGTTAGTATATTACCGTAGTTGGCATCACATCAGATGTGGTTCGAGTCATTCTGGGCCTACTTCTTCTAGAAGAGTGGCTCAGTGGCTGATGTTCGACGCAGGCAATTGCCTATATATATTTACAAGCAGCCCGTCCAAGCTTCGCCCGGGTGGAAATTTGTTGATCCACGTGGCTACTCTTTTATAGATATGCATGTCCCTCTTTCATAGTTCGGTGCCCTCTCCTACCCACCTACCTAGCACGGAGACGCATTTAGGTCCGATCGTCCGATTTCATCTTCATCACTTCATGACTTCAACCTGCCATATCTTTTGATGTATTCGTTGTAATTGTATGATGTAAAGGGCAATTTCATTCTAAATTAAATACTGGGGATAAATAACGTAGTAGGTTGGATGAGGATCAATACCCAATTCATAAAAACACACTCCCAAATAGTGCATAATTTTGGAAAACATCTGATTACCATAAACAGGTTATAGCAAGTCAATCTTGAGAGATAGATATATGCTATCCCGGACTTTTTTGTAGAACTATTTAAGAGGTACATTTCCGTCTTACGGTTTTTGCAGCGCACGTGAAAATAGCTGATTATGGCTGATTTTTTTTGTAATTATTGAAGTTATAGTAGGTATCCTTAATTTTTTTCGGGTGAAAAGTATAGCCTATGTCACTCAGGGATATTGTAACTTTCTAAGGGTGAAAGAATTTCTGAAATCGGTCCAGTAGTTTCTGAGCCAAGTTGTATCAAACACACAAAAATACAAATCTTTCATCTTTATAATATTAGTGTAGATATCTTTCAAGATCGCACTAACCCAGATTTTGCGATGAGTGATCGGTAAAGTATCCGAGCAGCACAGTTTCATTTTTACATGCCACACGACCCTTTCGGACTATAATATGTGTTATTCATTAAATAAAACCTTTTGACAAGTCTTTCGGCCTCCAACTTATCCAAGACTGTCTTCCGTATGACAAAATTTCTATTCATTCCTCCACGACATTGGTTCCCACAATGTTCCCTCCGCCTACTCCATCGCTTGACGCCTAATAGAACTTCCGGAACTTTTGATTGATCTCCGGAACTTTTTCTCTCGGGCGACGAATATTTACAAGGTCGTTTGTTTAACGGAAAAGTGTAAAATCCGGACGTATTAAATCCTGCTGCCAGATGGCCGTGACGTCGCAGTCGGCGGGCGTCGGGACGACAATTCGCGAATCCGGGTGTGGGAAAACAAATTAAACTTTGGGGGGAAGAGGAGAACGACTCGCCTTATCTTCATAAGATTGATAATTAAACCATTTTACGGTCTTCTTCCTTGGATTCGACCTGACGCTGATTTATTGCGGTCAAAGCTGATGGCTTGAGATTGAAGAATTTTAGGGTGGGCGGCGCCATTATGCAGGAAGCGTAATACAGGCTGTCACATCGAGAAGGAACCAGAGTTCCCGCTGTTTATTAAATAGATGGCTCTAGCAGTAAGAACTGGTCGATTGTAACATTTCCAAAACGTCATAAAGCAAGCTTAAGAGGATGTATTGATATCTAGTTAGCCTAGACTAGTTCCATATGCATAAACAAAATATTGCGATACCATATCAACGACCAATAACTTATTAAAAGTGTCAGTGTAGAGTTCGACGTAAAAAAAGTAAACCAGAGTTACGCAATAAATTTAAAAAAAAGATGTCCACCGAAATTGTAAACATCGAAAAATTAGAGTATCGAGCCATCATCAAGTACCTGTATTCAAAAGCGTTGAGAGGTAAGCAGATTTACGAAGATATGCTCAATACCCATGGTGATCAATGTCCTTTGTATGCGACCGTGAAAAATTGGAGTGCAAGCTTCAAAAGAGGTAAATTTTCCATTGAAGATGATGACCGATCGGGAAGGCCAGTTCCTGTGTCAGTCCCCAAAAATATCGATGCAGTTCATGACATGATGATGATTTCATCAGACCGTCGAATTGGGCTAAAACGGATATCTGAAGCACTGAAGATTTCATACGAACGCGTTCATCATAGTTCACGTCAATTAGGACATGAGAAAAATTTCTGCATTCCTAAATGTTTGAATGTTGACCAAAAGCGTGCAAGATCTGTGCTCGATTTGAAAACGATGTAGACTTCTTAAACCGAATTGTTACTATGAATGAGACTTGGGTACATTTCTACGATCGAGAAACAAAGCAACAATCGGTGGAATGGCGACACTCTGGTTCTCCAAGACCTAAGTTTTGTGTCCAAAAATCTGCTGGAATAGTTCTTGCTTCAGTTTTTTGGGATTGCCATGCAGTAATCATGATTTTTTTTTGGATAAGGGTAGAACAATAACTGCAGATTACTATTCGCCATTACTGACCACTCTACGGGAAAAATTGAAGAGAAAAGACGCGGAAAGCTATCCAAAGGTGTTTTGTTTTTACAGGACAATGCCCCAGTACACAAATCTCATGTTGCCATGCAAAAAATTCGTGATTTAGGTTTAGAATTACTATACCTTTTCAACTTCAAATTGGGAACTATCAAAATCAAATTGGAAACTAACATATTCAAATTGAGAATAATCAAAATCAGATTGGGAATAATCAATTTCATATTGGAATGACATCCACGTTTCTTCAGAATGAGATCTTTGAATTACTCGATATGCAATCAACTCTCAAATTTGTCAAAAGTAAGTAACGAACGATAAGTTTATTAATTCTTTTTCATAATCATGCCTTATACATATTAATAAGAAATATATAAAATAAGAAAGCTGAAGATTCAATGAAAAAGCAGGTAAATGCGGTATGCAATGGGAACATTACATAGACAGAATTTCATCTTCAAAGAATGGAAAATATGATTTGAATAAATATATCCATAACAGTAAGTACCTGTACAAGATATGTGGCTCATATCCAGAGGTTCATACCTGATGCTTTGAATTTTTTGGATATGAGAGTTTGAGCACAAACATAAAAATTCTTAAGTACTTGTTACAATTTTTGAATGTTTGATAAGTTCAGATATTGAGATATATATTGATAGTTTTTCTTTATGTTCCATCAATATAAAGATCTTCTGATCATGCCTGATCTTGATTTACATTTGAAATTGATTATATTTGGACATTTGGCTTCAATCTTAATTTAAATGTGTTTTATTTCAATTTGAAGTTCTGTCAGCCTAAAAACTACCCGATATCATCTCCATAACCTTCGAACCGAAGTTGTAATGTGATGTTGACGTGATTCGAAAAACCAGTCTCAATTGTCGAGCAAACATCATTTACAGAAAAAATTAGGTCTTGCCATCAAAGAATCATTAACGTTGAAATTAGAAGCGATAATTTCGCTTTGCAGCCGCGGAATTTTCATTCCATCCCATTTTCCGCCAGGTCTTTCATTTAACCGAAAATTTCGGACCTTCCAATGGCTCGTTTAGCGAGTCGTTTCGGGTATAGCGGATTGTACCCCTGAGCTGTCCGATTTCATTCCATCAGCAGCAGCTGCGATGAAATTGGTGTGTTTCATTAGGCTGCAGATAATAACGTTCCTGATTTCGGATGCAATTCGTCGGTTTTCGCCACTTCATTCTTAATAAGCGGCCGTTCATTATGCCATCTGTTCTGTATCAACCATTTTGGAGCTTCATGATCATGGAAATTCGTGTATCTCCGGTACCTCGAAATTCAGATTTCATTCTCGAAAGGAAATATTGGATTGACTATTTCCCTCGTCTCAATTTCCACCAATCAGAAACTCGCAATTTTGAATTACAAATGATTTCTATACTCCATTCACTTTTATAAAGTATACCGGTTGGCCATGGAATTCTGACACATTTCACCGTGTATATTTTGAAAATGTTAGGTTATAGTCATTCTTCTGTCAGTTGAACAAGCAACGTTGCCATTTCTACATATATATCGTAGAAATTAGGTATTTCACAAAATGTTCATTTACTTCGGGACAATACTGCGAAATCGAAGCACAATAAACTTTAAATAAAAAAAAAATTAATTTAAGAAAATTATCAGGGTTACTTTTAGAATGCGCAGATTTCAATTCTAAATAGCACTTCCTGATACTTTGCCTCTGCTTTTTCAAAACTTCCTTCGGCATTCTTAGTTTCCAGGCTTGATAATTAATAATTACTAATGAAAAATAAACGTCGGCAACGTCCACGAGAGATTTATTCATTGACGTAATGTGATTAACAAGTGCCAACCTGCGATTTTTTCAGGTAAAACAACTTAATAAACCTAAAACTTGGCCAACCGCGATACTTTATAAAAGTGAATGGAGTGTAGATGGAAAAACTGTATGGCAACAGCTGTCAGCAGTTTTTTCGGGTTTACCCGCGGCAAAACTTGACAGTTGTTGTCAACGAAAATTAATAATACATACATAATGCATCCAGAATAATCTGTTACTCATGAAATAGTCTTGTCAAATACCATTCGGGCATCTAATTTTTCCTGTGAAAAAAATCGAAAAAACACAATGCAAAGTAATATTTTTTCAACAAAAAGCTTTCGTGCAGGTGCAAAAATCCTCGTCTTCGACTCGGATTTTTGTTGCCACCAGCACTCATGCTTTTTGTTAAAATATTACTTAGCAACGTGTTTTTTCGATTTTTTTCGGAAAAATTGGATGCACTTATGATATTACTTATGATTATAATGGAAGTGTCTCACACGCGAATTATTTTTCTGCAACGGGAAAAATTTTGATGCATAATATAGGGTGTTTCAATTTGCATTCGACTTTAACACAAGGCCTTTATGGACATGTTTGGTATCAAAATATAGGTTTCCGAGGACGCTGAAAAATGCCAAAAACACCATAATTGTCATCACCAGGGAATCCCTGGCGAATACAAAGTCGTTTTTCGATCTCGAGGATCTACTACCCATTCGAATCATGCAGAATACCCATAAAGCTGATCGGTATCGCCTATACTTTGAGTGCTCTGGGCGTCTGAACAAAATTCGAAAATGAAATATGGAAAAAATAAAACAATACAAATTCGACTGTAACAAGGCCTATATGGACATGTTTGGTATCAAAATATAGGTTTTCGAGGACCCTGAATTCAATAAAAATAAATTCAAGTCGCTATCTATCATAGTTTAGATTTTCACCTGTCAAATGGCATTTTTTCAAAAATCTAAATTTCAAATCGTCATTACTCCCGCTCCTGTGATCCTATCCACTTTTTGTTTGTATATTGATAATCAACATTGTCCGAAGTATCTCTGAGCATAATAAAATCGATTTCGAAAATCACAACTTTCTGGGTGAAAAATGCCAAAAGGGTAAGACCCCCCAAAAGCACAATATTTTTCATCTCCAAGGAATCCCTGGCGAATCCAAAGCCCTTTCTCGATCTCGAGGATTTACTACAGGGTGCGGCACGGAGGATGGATGGTTTTAAAAAAATAATAAAAGCGTTAATTTTTACTCAAAAACACATTTATTGACGGAATCAGATTCTCAAGGAAATAGCATTTGAGACAGTCAAGTGAGTCAAGTGTGGAAAATCACATCAGGCATGTGGTGGCCGAAATCGGTGATGCAGTGCTGGAGGCGCTCTTGGAAGTTCGCGTAGACTCTCTCCAACATCGCTCTCTCAACTTGGGCAACTTCCACGCGAATAGCCCTTTTCAATTCGTCCAGAGTTCGGGGCTTGGTCTCGTATACTCTAGCCTCACCGAACGATCACTGAGGCGAAGTGCAGCAGCATGTTTCCGAGCAGATCGCGACGGACTGCGAAGAATGGCTTGTCGAACGCGTTCAACATTTTCAGGCGTTCGAACTGTTCGCACAGGTCCTCTTGGTCTTCTGTTGATCAGTTCGCCACGTCTGCGAAGTGATTCAACCCAACGAAGGATGGTGTTTCGAGAGGGAATAGCTCTATTCCGATGAATGTGGAAATGGCGACGAAACTCACGCTGCACGACCGTGACTGAATCATTATTTCGGACGAAACTATCATAGGCGAAAACACGATGCTCCACCGTCCAAGGCTCCATGACGACAACTGGTAAATAAATGCTAGGAACACACGAGTCTAACGGCACCTTCCCCACTTCTCTCGTCCTCAGTGGGGGAAAGTTATGCCCATCTGAAAAACGTCCGCCCTCCGTGCCGCACCTTGTACCCATTCGAATCATGCAGAATACCCATGAAGCTGATCAGTATCGCCTATACTTTGAGTGCTCTGAGCGTCTGAACAAAACTCGAAAATGAATTATGGAAAAAATGAAACGATACAAATTGGACTGTAACAAGGCCTATATGGACATGTTTGATATCAAAATATAGGTTTTCGAGGACGCTGAATTCAATAAAAACAATCTCAAGTCGCTATCTATGACAGTTTAGATTTTCACCTGTAAAATGGCATTTTTTCAAAAATCGAAATTTCATAGCTCTTACTCCTGTGATCCTATCCACTTTTTGTTTGTATATTGTTTAAAAACTGATTAACTTCGAATACACCTGTATTCTCCTGAAAAAGAAACATTTCTTGCTGATTTATTGTTTTCATTCAAGTGATGAGATAGTGAAGATTCCTCACACATAAGATTGTCATGTTACATTCAACAAGTTGAGAGTTGATAGAGGGGGGCAAGACTTACGATGATGTGTGAGACAGAAGGCTTATTCGCCAAAATATTTCACTCAACCTCAAACTCGATTTAATCCAAGGAACCTGCTCCCGATAATTCTTCAAAAAGCACCGTACCCAGCCGTCTGTTGTGAAAGCGGGTCAAATTCCCCAATTTTCCGAGACTTTGGCCTCGCCGCGATCTTCTAGTTCGGTAACCCTCCACAAATAAGTTTCTTGTGTTTCTTAATGATCCCATCTCAACAGGAATCTGAATTATTTATTCGGAGGGCGCTCCCACAATTCAAGTTCCTCAACTCCTCCATCTCCACATCGGTTTCGGAGTAATTATGACTGATTAAGTGTCAAGGGGGAAATTGCGATGTTTGTGTTTTACTCAGAATGGCAGCGTCTGCGGATTATCGAGCCCTAAAACTGTTTCGCAACCTCTAGAATCTAGATGTATCAGAAGCTTAACCGCAGTTTCTGGGAATCCGTTCTAGTTCCATTCGAGAACAAGTTGTGATCCGTTGATTACAATATGACGAAGAGTTTCCCCGTTTCGAACGACCTAATTTGGAAAATCATCATCTCAAAATATTAATTTCTTTTTCCACTGGTTCAGATTTCATATTTTTATTTTTAATACCACAAAGTTCTTCAGATTCAACATTTTACACCGCTATTCCCCGAATAGCACTTTTCCGTCTCCGCTTGAGACCGTACTTCTAAAAACTGAATTACTTCTTCAACCTTTCTCAAAACCGTATCTCGAGTCAACTGAGAACCTTTCCGACTTCCGTTTAAGACTTCTCCAGCTACTCCCAATTTTCGATTCCAAACCTAACTCCGCTATTCCCCGAATAGCCCTTTTTCCGTCTCCGCTTTGATACCGTACTTTCAAACACTGTGCCCTAAAACCTATCTCGAGTCAACTGAGAACCTTCCCGTTTAAGGCTTCTCCAGCTACTGCCCCTTCTTCGTTTTCCAAAGCAATTAAAGATAAATGTAATTCATATGAAATTTTTGGTTAGTCCCACGATCTAAGCCTCGAATTTTCTGCTGTCGTCTGCACACAGGTCGTGGGACGATTTTCTGACCACGGTTGAGTTTCATGAGGAGACTTGACCCGAAAATCAATAATTCCAATCGTTATCGTCTAGCTTACATCCTGTGTCATACCGATAAGCAACTAAGTAATTTTCGGAGCCATGAATATAACTTTCAGAAGTCTATGTTGGTTAACCGCAATATTTCGATTTATTATACAGGGTGTCCCACTAGTGCCGCAGCGGACGATATACGCGTAACGGTCTGAGTTTTGCAAAATTTTTTGATGCAGACTTGATATACTACAAGAAGAGCACAACCTAAAAATATTTTCGAATATATCGGGTGGCCCACAAAAGAGGAATAGCGGGTGACTTTGTTTTTTCAAATGGGACACCCTATATTCAATAGTGTTCTTCAATTCTCTGAAACTTCCTGCATGCTTCCGTATACTTTTTACATATTTTTATTCGACAGTTTTCGAAATATTGGCCTTTTTGACAAAAAATGATACTTGTAGATGAGGCTATGTTATCCAATTATATTTCACGAACCCTTGCACATACCAATAACAGTTTTATATGGATTGAAAGACAAGACTTCAAAGTATCCTACCCAGCTATAATAAAGCATCTCCAGCATACAGAGTGTCCACAAAAAGACTATCAACATGACGAATTTCAAATCAATTATTCTTCATTTTTTCAAATACAATGCATATAATTTTTTTTCATCATTGTAATCACCATTCATTTTACTTCATTTTTTGTCAAATACATGATATGCATATCTCTGAAGGAATAGGATTTTTTAGAGTTTTTCCTCCAAATTCACATTTACTATCAAATTCGAAGAGCAGATTTGGCCTTTCTGTGGTTATTGGGAACTGTCAAATTATTCTATTCAAAATTAACATAATTGCAGCTTCAATTCAAATCATCATAGTTTTTACGGATTGGACGAATACTCACACAATGATGTGAAAATTCAAAAAATACCAATGAGTTTGAATGTACAAGTTATGAATGCTTCAAACAAACGAGTTTCAAAACTTCATGATACAAAAAAGTGCCCGCTCTTACTCTTATCCTCATACAACTCTCTTCGAAAAAATTATATTCATAGTTTCCCAGGCACGCAAGCAGATCTTCAAGCTCGCAAGCTGAAAGCTTGTTTGAAATTTTTGGAAGATTAGACGTTCCAAGTAGAAACATAGAAAATTATCAAAAATGTATTTTGAAAAATGGGTACAGAAAGCAAATTTCTGTCTTCAGTAACTGATTTCATCCCATTTTTGAGTAGATACATCAAAACTTTCTAGTTCCTCATTTTGCTATAATATGAATTGAAGCTTCAATGATGATAATTCTGAGTGGAATAATTTGACAGTTCTCAATAACCACAGAAAAGCCAAATCTGCTATTTGAATTCGAAGGTAGATGTTAATTTTAAGGAAACATTTCGAAAAATCGCTTAAAAATCCTATTCCGTTAGAGATATGCACATCATGTATTTGACAAAAAATGAAGTAAAATGAATGGTGATTACAATGATGAAAAAAAATTATATGCATTTCATTTGAAAAAATGAAGAAAAATCGATTTGAAATTCGTCATGTTGATAGTCTTTTTGTGGACACTCTGTATGCTGGAGATGCTTTATTATAACTGGGTAGGATACTTTGAAGTCTTGTCTTTCAATCCATATAAAACTGTTTTTGGTATGTGCAAGGGTTCGTGAAATATAATTGGATAACATAGCCTCTACAAGTATAATTTTTTTGTCAAAATGGCCTATATTTCGAAAACTGTCGAATAAAAATATGTGAAAAGTATACGAAAGCATGCAGGAAGTTTCAGAGAATTGAAAAACACTATTGAATATAGGGTGTCCCATTTGAAAAAACAAAGTCACCCGCTATTCCTCTTTTGTGGGCCACCCGGTATATTCAAAAATATTTTTAGGTTGTGCTCTTCTTGTAGTATATCAAGTCTGCATCAAAAAATTTCGCCAAACTCAGACCGTTACGCGTATATCGTCCGCTGCGGCACTAGTGGGACACCTGTATATAAAAACGATCAGGATACTTATATGTGTGAACATTCAGAAAATAAATGGTGTCAATTCATTGTAACACAGCTTATGTAGCGTATTGGACTCCTCTTAGCTTTTTTGATGGCACGTGTGGTACCACATGCATGGATCGAATTCAAGTCTTGTCACACTCACGAAATATTGTATTCAGCGCGGGATGAATTGACTTATAAGACTCTTGAACTTATCGGAGACATCTGAAGGAGTCCTGGGGGGCTCATATTTGACGTCACTGAAATGTCTCGATGATGAATCGGCCTAATGCTGTTTACTTCTCGTTCAATGCGTGTGAAAAGGAGCTTTTTCCCCGTTTATTTTTGTGGCACTCAGCCAATGAATCGGATCAACCTTCGATCCATCAAGCGATGGTGGAGGAACTGCCAGTCTGACGCCTGCCCCCCCCTAAATAATATCCACTTAACCAACTCATTCGTCTTTTCTCAGTGATATATCCGCTAAATTTGACTGAAACGGAACAAATCGTTCGGAAAAGCGATTCAGATGAACTCGATGCCCCACAATTAATCGACGGTTTGGGGGTCTGTTCTTTCAAACCGAGGTTGAGTGGAGATATAAATTGGTGGGAGCATAGATGGCGCCAGTGTATTTCGAGGTGGGAAGATTAATCACCTGTATATTTGCACACAACCAAAATTTACCAATATTCTGCAAGCATTAGTTGTTCACCAAAAACCGATGTTACTTAATTACTGGGAAAAGTATGTTTTTGAAGCTGATTTATGATGGTTCGAGAAGTAAACTTTGTGTAAAATACCGGATGAAACATCGAACTCAAATTGTGATTCTTCTACATCTACGTAAAAATGAGTTGTACCTGCCTGTCGAAGGGGATTGAAGGTAGGGTTCTCATTTTTGCGAAGGAGAATAACTATTCAAAATTCAAATTTGACGTGTCTCGGTATTATCCATAAACAAGCACAGATCTTGATTGTTCCCGAAGCCCAGCTTCAGTTTTGATTGGCTCATTCCCCATATAGGAATTATTATACAGGGTGTAACTGAATAAGTGTAAAACATTTAAGGAGGTGATTCCTCATCGAAAAAAAGATAGGATCTTTCATATAAAGAAACTTCATTGGAGCATCCCTTGTTAAGATACAGCCCCTTAAAGGGGGTACATAAAATTTGTATAACAATTTTTTTCACAAGCACTGAAAAAGTTATCTACAATATTGAAATTAACCTGACGTTTTGTACTACCAAAAAGACACTCAGCCAGTAATTTATTTGGTTTACCCCATGTTTATTACCCTTTAATCGTTTAATGCAGGTACTAACTACAAAATAACAATAAATCCAGTTCGCATTTCGGCATTTATGACGATGTATCTCTGTAGTTGTTCGTAAAATAATGTTTTGCTGCTTACTGGTTTATTTTGGGCAAAAAACCCAAGAGACATTTTTTGTTTAGAATGAAACAGGCTATCGAAAATAAATTTTTAAATGGTAAACAAATAATAAGACAAAAAGTTACATTGGAAATAAATTTTAGGGGTTGCGTTTTTCACCCCTTACAACCATGGGGTAAACCAAATAAATTACTGGCTAAGTGTCTTTTTGGTAGTACAAAACGTCAGGTTAATTTCAATATTGTAACTTTTTCAGTGCTTGTGACAAAAATTGTTATACAAATTTTATGTACCCCCTTTAAGGGGCTGTATCTTAACAAGGGATGCTCCAATGAAGTTTCTTTATATGAAAGATCCTACCTTTTTTTCGATGAGGAATCACCTCCTTAAATGTTTTACACTTATTCAGTTACACCCTGTATATTATGCTTCCATGTGTTATTAAGTTCCATGCAAATTATACAGTAATTGTAGACATCGCCATCTAATGGCGATAATATCAAATATAGGTATTACCTTCACGACTACGCTACAGTGTCTAGATAAGAGCCATTAACCGTAGCGACACCTAGAAGGGAAAGCATTTCCTTCATGAGCATATTTTTCATCGAATTTTTCAGAGTTTTAGTATTTTTTATAATAACCAGGCCGTACACGAATCCATAAATGAAGTTTCATGACAAACAGTCCATCCGATCGCGAGTTATAAATGGTGTAACCAACAACTTTGTTTTATACACTGCGCAAAAAAATTAACGCACATTATGGAAATCTCAAATTTATTCTACAACTGAAGGTGTTCTCAATGATAATTACTCGATCGCTATGCAACGCAAAACACGCAATTTGACCCAAGAGGAATGTGCCCAAGCTGTAGTTTTGCGAGAAGAAGGGTGGACATACACAAGAATTGCAGAAAGGTTTGGAGTTTCCCATACAAGTGTGTCCAGAATGTTGCAGCGATTCAGGGAGACAGGTATGAATGTCCGAAGACCAGGACAGGGTAGACCACGGGTAACAACTGCCATTCAAGAACGTTACTTGAGAGTTTCTTCGTTGAGACAACGGTTTGCAACCGCTCGCCTCCTTCAAAATCATCTTGAGCAAACTCATGAGGTGCAAATTAGCACTCTGACAATAAGAAATCGCCTCAGAGAATATGATTTAAGGCCTCGTGTCGCGGCAAGAGGCCCAGCTCTTACCCCAGCCCATCGAAGAGCGCGTTTGGATTTTGCGAGAGAGCATATCCATTGGGAAGAGGCCGATTGGGAAAGAGTTCTCTTCACAGATGAGTCTAGATTCTGCCTCTACCATTGTGATCGACGTTCCCTTGTTTACAGACGTCCACATGAAAGATATGCTCAGTGCAATTTCCTGAATACTACTGGTTTCTGGGGAGGATCGATTATGGTATGGGGTGGAATATCTTTGACTGCTCGCACAGACCTGGTGGTCGTTGATAATGGAGCTATGAATGCTGATAAGTATAATAAGGAACATTCTCGAAGAGCATGTAGTGCCATTTGCCCCATACATTGGTGAAAATTTCATTTTTATGGACGATAATGCCAGACCCCATCGTGCGCGCATCGTTCAGGAGTACCTTGAAGAGGTTGAAGTCTCTCGAATGGAATGGCCAGCAAGAAGTCCAGATCTCAATCCGATTGAGCAGGTTTGGGACAACCTCAATAGAAGGCTGAGAAGTTCAGAAAATCATCCAGCTACTCTTAATGACTTAGGAATCCAACTCGGAGAAATCTGGGAAGGATTAGATCAGAACATTTTAAGATCACTCATTTTGAGTATGAACCGTCGTTGCCACGCTGTAATTAACGCAAGGGGTGGAAAAACCAAGTATTAAATCACTTATCAGCATTTCAGTATTTTGAAAATTTTTCATTTCTCTTCTTTCACATAAGATTCGGTGAAATCCTGAATTTTTCTTCCATTTAATGTGTCTTGTTTCGTTCAAAACCTTCCCGAGAGAAAATAAAAAATAAGTTATAGGGTCAATGTAGAGTTAACTTTCATTAAAATTGAGATTTTCAGAATGTGCGTTAATTTTTTTCCGCAGTGTATATTATAAAGATATGTAGGTGCAGTAACCAAGATAATAAATTTATTCCATTTGGCTTTTCCACACTGATTAACTTGAGTTGTGTGTACTTATATCTGGTCGCGACTGAGAAGTTGCCGCCATTCCCGAAAAGTCCCTGGACAAGAACATCCTGCAAACTTCCTGTCGACTCACTTCAGACCATTTCGAATCGTAACAAACTTATCTTAATGATGCTCTTCTCGCTACGCCCGAGAACAGCAATACATCTAATTCCGACGCATCTTCGAGAGCACTAATGTTGTTCCGAATATGAATCATTGAAATTAAAACGGAATAAACGCTAATTGGAGTCTGGAAACTCATTAAACAAATTCGTTATGTAACGGGCTTACGGTTTCCGGACAGGCTTTTCAGTCCTGTTCGAAGGAATTTGTAAGGTTTTAAAGGTAATTGCGTGTTTCGTACTGCGAGGACAATCAGCAAAAGGATGGAAGGTTGTAGGGAAGTATTTCATTTGCACTACTGAATATTATGTCAATAGCTATATTCACATATGTCGGTGTTCAAACATAAACTTGCATGCTTTGAATTGCGGAGAAGTAGTTGGATTGTAGATCTTAAGCCAGAAGCATTTTTTATGTTGGTTTTCACTCACCCTATCGATAGAAAACGAGTAGGTGATAGACCTGCAGGTTGTAAATCTGCAAATGTGGGTTTATGGCTGAGGTATAGGCTGTCTTCTCTTCACATGCCAGAGGATGGACGGAAAAACGTGGGGGCTAAGACCTGAATTATAGAACTGTATCTATAAATCCATTGTTCGGCCAATCGTTAGCTATGCAGCTCTCATTTCGTGGCCAAGAGCAAGAATAGTGTCAGGGCAATGCCCTGGAAAAACTACAATGAACAGCGTGTCTTATCTATCACAGAAGCAACACGCTCATCGAAAAAGGCTACACCACCTTGGCTCTTGGTTTTCAAAGCCGGAACAGGTGATGGCTATAGACCCCAGAAAGGTGATAAAGTTGATCGAGACAGTATTGCCTGACTGTTAAACAGTGTGGAGACGCACAATAGATCCTTCAGTCAAGGTTCATGCGAGGTCGGATAATCTTCCACCCCTCCTCTAATCTAAAAGATAAATCTGGGCTGTCTTCAATGAAACTGTGCCTGAAATCTCCATAAACCAGGTGTATTACACTGTCAGTTTATTATATCATAATGGGAAAATTGCAAATATGATGAAAAGAAAATTCAAAAGTTCCCAATGCCAGCGATGAGCGAATCCAAAGATGAGTCTAGAGGAGTAGATCCGCAAGCAGTCTATCTTGAGGGATAACAAATCCTCCTTTACTTCTCAGATCCGCCAGTGGTGGAACTATACAGGGTCTTTCACGAGGAACCTCACCCTACGTTAAAAAATAATGTGAGTGTATGCATCACACCCTTGTCCTAAAGTGGATATTAACTCAGAAAATATCCATTTTAGGGCAAGGGTGTGATGCATACACTCACATTATTTTTTAACGTAGATTCAATATCTGCCATAAAAAAATGGGGTTCTAATTTGAAAAAATTGATTTTTCACGATTTTGTCATCCCTAACTTTGAAAGTGATTTTTTCACCCCCTGTATCATGAATCGCGATTTCGATTCTTAAAGTGGATACATAAATCTTACATCTTGAAAAACCCCAAAAATGAAAACTTTCCATCCAAAAACCTCGAAGTTATTCTTGTTTCAGCGGAGCTCTATTTTCGATTTTTTTTTCGAATTTTCCCGCTCAGAGAGAATTTTCCAACCAAAACTGAAAAATGTTACATCAAAATAACTTGAAATTTTCTAAGGAATCTATTTCTGCAATAAAAAAATGGTGTTCTAATTTGAAAAACGGAAGTTGACGTCATTTCCGGAAAAACCGGAGGTGCTCATGCCTTGAAAATATTTTAGATTTCATCAGCATCGTGGAATACTTATAAGTGCTGAATTTCATGAAAATACGTTCAGTAGTTTCCCGTATAAATATGGGTAAGTTTCCTCGTGAAAGACCCTGTATATGCTCTCATACAGGGTCCTGCAATAGTGCGAAAATCTTCCATAGCTGCCGAACCAGACATCTCAGAGATTTCGTTGGAAAGAAGACCTCTTGTACCTTCATTTCTGCATCTCAGGAAATTATTTTCTGATATACAGGGTGTCCCCGATAAATGTTATTCAACAAATGGATGATTTTTCTAATAGATCACTCCTTACATTTTCACATATTTTAAATGACCTTCATTACCTCTTTCATGACGGAAAATATTAGGGATATTTTTCCAACGGTACAGATCTTATTCGAAGATAACTGCAAAAAGGTGAGGGAAAAGCAGTTCAGTAAAAGTCTTCTGACAATTTCCAGAAGCGATAGTAACATGAATTTGATCTGAAAGTTTTTCAATTGAAGGATTTGCCTTGACACGGTTCCTAAACGATCAACCTGTCATATACAGGGTGTCCGTTATTAAGGTCCAAATATGAAGAATTTCAAATTATTATTTCTCTTCTTTATGCAACTTCGTTCAAAACACAAATTTTATTGAAAATTTCGATCACAATCCCTTCGGATGCGTGACTATGTTGCGTGTAGACTAGGAGAAAATACTTTTAGATTTTTTTGTTGCATGCTGGTGAAAGCAGATAGAAGATGTGCTTTTCCGTATAAATAACCGTTTTATGGCTATGAATCGTTTCGGAGATACGTTGATGTCCCGAATATTTCCCGATAATGCCACACGATATCTTATTGCAACCCTGCTTGGGTCCGTTAAATGCGAGCATTCATTCGGAGAAAATATGGAGAGCGGAAAAGTTTGGAACAGAAATTGAGGGTTATTGTCGTCATTTTATGGCTTTATGTGTATAGTGAAGTCGTGTAAGAGTTCATTTTGTGTTGAACTTTTTCACTCCCAAATATATAGAGATATCAAGGGTAAAGACACATTGGTGAGAAAAACATATTACTGTAGAAGGTATTCTTAAGTTTCTTGAACAAAAATGTTTAAAAAAAGCGTTGTTTTTTATCATTTTCGAAAAGTTTCGTCGTAAAAGTATCAAATTTCCCGATTATTTTAGATCAACCTTGGTTTTGATTGAATTTTTGACATGTATGTACTTCCTATACACAATGAAGACATATGTCATCTCTCTAAAAACATAACATAACCTATTTCACGCAAAAAATAGCACCACGACCGTGAAATAATGTGGTTAATTTCGGAACTAGAACGAATACCAGTCGATTGGCACTTCATAAAAATATTGATAGCAAACAAAAAATACAGGGGGTCATGACCCCCTTGAACGCGCCTCTCAAACCATCGTGTATGTAGATTTCAAACTGAAAAATATTTTATTTTTGGGTCCAGAAATTCACAAAAAGCACACAATCAAACTCAATTCACGACAAAGCAGAATAAAATTAAATAAGTACATCAGAGCGAGGTGGATTCACTAAAGTCTCATCATATTCAACTCTCGCATATTCCAACTGCAAATTCTCCTGGCATTAATTCACATTCAGGTCCAAAATTGAAACAAACAAAATAATTCCGTCTCTAACGAACTGTCTTTTTGAATTCTCCCCAGATTTATTTTCAATTATACAGAGTCCGCATGTTTTATTCATGATGTCTCGCTGACTTCAAAGGCGCAGTGAGCAGTGGATAACTTTTTAAATTTCATTTGTAAATTTCCGAATCACTTCGGCTCGCGCAATGCAAAATGTTACCGGGGACACTTTATCGGGAATTCATGTAAGAATTTTCCCCCAGAGACGGCTGAAGCAACTTTATGGACGGGGTAGGCGAACTTCGAGGCTTACTGTGCGTTTCTTTGGTTTTTTTGGGGCTGTAGTGCCAGCTCGAGGTGGCGGAAAGTTTCACTTCATTAGAAACCAGGTGGAAAATCGGAAATTGAATTTGCGTCGACTATATTTCGTCCATTGTTGGCTGATTTCCCGAAGGCGTTCTCGTCTCTTTCACGTTGGGGAAGGCGGAGATCATGTTTGGTTTTTGCTTTATTACTTATACCTACTCGGGACTTCTATTGACGTCGTTGGTTGAGAATTTCTTTCCTTTGGTCGGTTATTTTCACAAAATAACTTATGCCAACTGTATGAAGGGTGTATGTACAGGTAGCTTTATGGGTAAATACGCAGCAGATAGCCGGAAGATCTAGGGTTCGAATCCCCGATCGAGAAATAAGTTTTTTTGTCCAAAATATCCGTCACCATTCACCCTAGTATTGAGATTTGTATGAGGACACAATGCATAGGACCTAACCATCAGAGCACACCTCTTAGAACACAAGTAGGGGTTTCACAGAAAAGTCTATATAGGTTCACTTCATAATGTGGGTTGTGAGAAATAGCCTGTTTAGTATTTGTATGCCAACGAAATATGTGTTAAAGTATTCGCACTGAAGAATCCCAAAATTTACCACGACCTCATCCCTTATCACCGTCCCAATTCTCGCGTATCCGCCTCTGCACCCCTAAATTGTGGCATGCCTCAGAATGCCCGTTCCGTAATAATACAATGAATATTTATCGCAACCTCGGTATGCACAAGAAGCCGAATTTCGGTAAGTTAGTTTCGGGATAAATTATGCCCCCGACTTTGGATAGCCAACACAGTCTGTTGCCTGGGCCCATCAATATATCTCTGGTAGATAGCCAGAAATGAATGAATGAATCGATGGCTTACATTTGCCAAAGATATCTGCAATGCAGAAGGCTATAAACGCCTCGTAAAGACTGAAATTGACCTCTGTCTTCTCGGAATATGAAATATAAACACTTATCTTTTTGACCAAATATGGAGAATGAAGAATCCAAGCTACAAGCCGAGTTTTGTCAAAATCGCGAAACCAGAACCATAGAAAATTGACGTGAATCATCAAAAAAATTTCTTCAACAAATGATCGTTGACGTTTGCTTTGGCAGCTGCTGTAGTTTTATTGACAGCTGCTTTAGTTTTATTGACAGCTGTCAAAGTGATTGTCATTGCATTTCTTGACTGGAAAATGCGAATCTACCTCAGTGCTTTTTCTCATTATTTCATGTTGAGATCCGCTGAGCACAAATGAAGAATTTTGGTTGTCTCAACATATGAGTAATAGTACCATTGATTTAAAATGAGCCATTTTAATGAAAATCATTTTAGTCAAGATCTTTTATTGAAATAAATAAATACACAAATGTAAAAATAAGGAACATTTAAAATCCAACTTTCCCCAACTTTGTGTCTGTTTTAGGATTAGCTGTAACGTTCTGAGCCTTCACAATCAATTCATTGGCCTTAGTTTGCAGGTTTCTCAAGTCTTGTATGTACAACATCCTCAATATTTTAGCTGCATGTTTCAAAACGGGATCTCCTAAATCAATTCCCAAATCAGCGTCTTGTAGAGGGAATGGTGTACCCTGCAAGGAACATTGATAAAGGTGCTGCCATCTATGATATAATATTAAAACTATTGTCTTAAACTTTTCCAATAATACTATATCCACAAATACTCACTGTGACAATGAATTGTTCCGGATTTCTGAGGGCATTTTGTGTGAATCTTTCTGTTATTATGTGACGTACAGCTTTAAGTGTAATCGTAGGATCAGGATGTGCGGTAATGTTCAACATTTTTGCTATCTTATTGATTCCTTCCATAAATTCATTACTATGAACTACAAAAACATAATTTACAAAAAGAAATGAGGAATCTTAACGACTTACAGTCTAATCTGTCCAGTGGATTTTCGGCTGTGATATTAGGAGCATTCTTTAATGGTTTCACATCTTCTTGGATTGCATGTTTGTTATATACTTCTTCTGAAAAAGTATGGTATCAATAGTAAATCGAACATGATGAGAGCAAAAACCTACTTTTTTTACTATATTGTTCTTGTAGTGCATACCCTGCGAGCCAATTCAGATATTCTTCATCCGTGGTAAGTTTATTAGGGCATCCTAAAAATTTTCGATAATTCTCAAATGCTTTTCTCCATTCTTTGGAATTGGGGTTGCTCAAAGTATTCACTATATCCCTCCCAGCTTGTTTGATTTTATTTTTCTCGAGCCAAATGACTATTTTCTTGAATGTTGCCTCATCTGGAAGAAAAATTCGCTAAAAAAATCTTCAATAAAATTATAAGCGACTTAGATCATACCCTTGATGTTTAAAGATTCTGCACCCGGATATTCGAGAGCTTTCAAATACTTTTTAGCCATATTTTATTCAAATTATGAATCCAGTTTCACCAAAAAGCCGAATTTGATCAATTTGACACAATCAACATAACCTCTAAATAAATCGATTTTATTCTATGAACAGCAGGGGTGTCCAAAGTTTTAAATATTATCGTATTCGTTGATATGGTAAATTATGATTTCCATATCAATTAAAACAGTGCGGTATTCATTAGTGACTACATTAACAATTCTTGCATAAATATTCTCAAATCTGGCCAACTCTCACGCAAGCGCACCCCTATTTTGGCGCACCACTCGCCACCCTAAATTCATTGATTACATGTTGCCCTAAGAAACCAACCCTCATTGATAATACAGAAACTGACGTCATAAGAAACGTGAAATCCAATACCTATATTAGAGAAGACAATTGTTTGTCAGTGATCCGGACGAATAAAAAAATCATCAACATGTTGTGTTTTTCCGACAACAAACAGTAGTGTTCCCTTTTGTAAATATGTTTTCGTCTGTCCAGAGGAAAAACAATGACTTTCTGTTTATTACCTCGATATCAGTAAATTGGTGAGACCGAAGGCGCTTTAGATTGAGAAAGGATTCGAATGACTGTTTGAATAAGAGTAGAAATGGCAAGTTTCACAGCTCAAGCTGCTTTGAGATCAAAATGGAGTTCTCTGATCGAAGAACATCCCATAGAAGTACCAGCAGAAGTAACCAGTAAGGTCACCAGTGTTGTAGGATGGTTGAAACAGGTTAGTTTATTTCGTATATTCGCAACATTCTCTGAATGTCTGAATGCTTTGGACTACGTTAATACAAAACTTCTTATTCCCTGAACGTCTGGACCATAGAAAACAAAACGAAAGTTGAAAAAGGAAAGATCATAGAAAATTTGGTATTCTATGCTTCAAATTCACAACCAACAACTTGAACGAAACTCATTTTATCGCGAAAATCAAAAATTTTTGAATAAGAACGTAGAATACAAATGTTCTCCACACTTCCCTCACTTCCGCTGGAATTGAATTGAACGCAACCGGATGTAATTCTCCAATAAACATTTCCCGTATGCAATTCTCCAATTAGCATCACACCAATACAAACATATACGAGGTGTGTCATGAAATATCATCTAAAATTGGCTGTTCGAATATTCTGTAGATTTTTTCTTCTAAGCCTTGTGATCCTCAAGACAAAATTGTGTAGATCACTGGATATTCGATGAATTTGTTATGAGCATAATTTTTTGAGTTCCCCGGTACATCACAAACTTTCATATTTCGATCTCGAAATGGTTCCAAATAATCAGACCATGCCATTGAACAGTGACCACCACATTAAAGGGAACAATCTCAAATCGTTTTGGTAATTCCAGACATAGGTATTAGTCCGAAAAAGTGAAAAGTGAGTATAAAGATAAGATGCATAATGTTTATACACAGAGAGAATGTGGAGCACATAATAGATCTATAAAGATAACGGTTAGTTAATTGATAGAATGATGATATCAAAATAAAAGCAGTAAGTATAACTTGGAGCATCATTGCGCTTTAATTGAATTCTCACTTTTACGGTTACGTGACAAATTACGTAACTTTGAACCCGGTGAGCAACCTTCACTGATCCGACGTGAAGGACCAATAACTGGGAATGTACCTGTTCGTTTATTTATAGAGTAGTAGGATAAATTCGTAGCGTAATTTATGAATCGACTTGGTGCTCTCACTTTTTATAGTTGACCAATTGAAATTGACCTATCCGACCAAACAATGTATTCGACCAATGGTGCAATGATTTTTTTTGCTCATTCTATCAACCACCATCCTTGGCGAAGGACATACGACTTATGAAATGATTGGAATAGAAACTCGCACACTGATTATTAATTCGTTGACTCAATTTTTTTGGTTCGTTTGGATTTGTTTTGAGAGTGTTACGAGGTGAGTTTATGTGAATTTTATGTGAGTCTGATACTGGTTTCCATTTAATTGATGAGAATGAGAAGAAGCTATCGCTTCAGATAGTGCTCGTTTCCATATCTTAATTCTGAAGGACAATTTTGGGTATTATTATGAAATTGAATAGTTTATATTTTTTAATTCGAGTACCTTCTTACAGATTAAAGTTGATAGTATAGTGGAATGTTGAAAAATGTTTGAATATGCGTAATTTAAGTTAGGTAAGCTTTCACAACTGGAATAATTTTAAGTGGCGGAGAAATAATGATCCTGAAAATAAATAAATTAGTTATTTATTTCTAGGAATTACTTCAAACGGTATTTCTGCGACGTTTCGAAATATTTGATTCCCCCTTCAGGTATACAGGGTGCCCTAATAAAAAAAGGAGCTTCCTCAATACACTGGCGGATACAGGGGGGGGGACATGGCCTCCCTTGGACATCGAAATTGACAAAAATCCCTTTATAGTACACTGCGCAAAAAAATTAACGCACATTATGGAAATCTCAAATTTATTCTACAACTAAAGGTGTTCTCAATGATAATTATTTTTATCAGAATTATGCATGCATATGTTATCCACTTTCAACATTTTTCTTCAATACAGATGTTTTCTCCCACCAGGAATAAAAAAAGATGATATTATCAGATTTTGAATGTATTGGCTCCATTCTAAAATCAGTTGTTCTCGATCAATTCTAGTGATCAATAGTTTTTCTTTCGTTTGATTTTCTACACTCGATCGCTATGCAATTTGACCCAAGAGGAATGTGCCCAAGCCTTAGGTCTGAGGCCCAAGCGGTAGTTTTTCGAGAAGAAGGGTGGACATACACAAGAATTGCAGAAAGGTTTGGAGTTTCCCATACAAGTGTGTCCAGAATGTTGCAGCGATTCAGGGAGACAGGCAGGCACGTAGCCAGGATTTTGTTTCGGGGGGGGGCCCACAACTTTCGGGGGGGGGGGCCCACAATAAGTAAACATTGCAAATTTTGTCAAATATACAGGCATTTTCTGATTTTTTTGATATTTCGGGGGGGGCCCGGGCCCCCGGGCTCCCCCCCTCGCTACGTGCCTGGAGACAGGTATGAATGTCCGAGGACCAGGACAGGGTAGACCACGGGTAACAACTGCCATTCAAGAACAACGTTACTTGAGATTTTCTTCGTTGAGACAACGGTTTGCAACCTCCTTCAAAATCAGCCTGAGCAAACTCATGAGGTGCAAATTAGCACTCAGACAATAAGAAATCGCCTCAGAGAATATGATTTAAGGCCTCGTGTCGCGGCAAGAGGCCCAGCTCTTACCCCAGCCCATCGAAGGGCGCGTTTGGATTTTGCGAGAGAGCATATCCATTGGGAAGAGGCCGATTGGGAAAGAGTTCTCTTCACAGATGAGTCTAGATTCTGCCTCTACCATTGTGATCAACGTTCCCTTGTATACAGACGTCCACATGAAAGATATACTCTGTGCAATTTCCTGAATACTGGTTTCGGGGGAGGATCGATTATGGTATGGGGTGGAATATCTTTGACTGCTCGCACAGACCTAGTGGTCGTTGATAATGGAGCTATGAATGCTGATAAGTATATAAGGAAATTTTCATTTTATGGATGAGAATGCCAGACCCCATCGTGCGCGCATCGTTCAGGAGTACCTTGAAGAGGTTGAAGTCTCTCGAATGGAATGGCCAGCAAGAAGTCCAGATCTCAATCAGATTGAGCAGGTTTGGGACAACCTCAATAGAAGGCTGAGAAGTTCAGAAAATCATCCAGCTACTTTTAATGACTTAGGAATCCAACTCGGAGAAATCTGGGAAGGATTAGATCAGAACATTTTAAGATCACTCATTTTGAGTATGAACCGTCGTTGCCGAGCTGTAATTAACGCAAGGGGTGGAAATACCAAGTATTAAATCACTTATCAGCATTTCCGTATTTTGAAAATTGTTAATTTCTCTTCTTTCACATAAGAGTCGGTGAAATCCTGAATTTTTCTTCCATTTAATGTGTCTTGTTTCGTTCAAAACCTTCCCGAGAGAACATAAAAAATAAGTTATAAAGTCAATAATAATAATAAAGATACAAGATGTTTGTTTTCGAGATACAGGGTGTACTAAGTGTACTAGGGAGCAGTTGGACGAAAATCATAGAAACGGGTGGATTGGACTTAAATAGTTCAGATTTCTTTTTATACTCACTGGATTTGTATGACAATTTTGATTTCTTCGATAGGATCGTTCACAATTTTTTTCTCGAAATCGGTAGCTGATACGACAAAACTACAAGAGACCATAACGTTTAGTAAAACAACAATGCTTCTTTTAGCAATTTTTCAAACAAACAGTGGTTAATAGGGATAGTTATGCAGTTTTGCAAAACAAGATATTTTATGCGATCTATCAGAAGAGATAATAGGTTTTCGTTGTCAACAAACGGAAACTCTGGATAATGGCCCCATTCATCGAATGAACACACTTGTTCACCTCATATCTAATCGCATAGTTAACTGGCGATTCATAAATTCAAAATTTTATCTTTCGAACTTTCTCTGCGTTCTCGAATCACAGCAAGAACTGATGATTGACTGGAAATAGTGGAAATTCTGGTTGGTCCGATCCTATCCTGGGTCACCATCAGGAGTGTCGACCCGGCCAAGTGCGCATGACGAGCTCATTGTTTGGAAAAGAAGACGGAACAGATAAATCTTCGGGAAAACGGCCAATTCCACTTCATTAACCGAAATTTCGAGTTTTAGAGCAGTTACCGGCTCTCGCGTGCCCTCTCCTCCGATATTCCTGTCGAATATGTGAATTTTTTTGGAAGTTCTCTTGGCTTTTCTTTGTCGGGAATTTTAGCTCTTTTCTTCAAGTTTAAATTTTCTTCGAACATAATCATCCAACATGTTGAATCTAGAGATCTGCTCGATTGTTCTCGAGGTGAGTTTTTTCATTCTACTTATAATATACTAAATGGTAACTCTGTGTACCGACCCGAGTGAATCTGTCGAATAAGAGGGTTCGGAAAAATATTGAAATCGCAGCAAAGCTGCGATACAGTGAAGACATTTTTATACGGTCGAAAAGAGAAGTAATCGATTCATACGTGGGTGAAATTTTGATTCTCGAGGCGATGTAGAAGTATTTTTCAAAAATTCGCGAAAATCGGGAAAAAATCCAGCAAAAAGGGCAATTTCAAACTCGGTAAAACTTTTTTCACAGATATCCTGACCGTGATGTAAATATACGAATAGAAAGAGGAAAAGTCAATGCATAATGACTTGGTATTCATATTTTCCATAATTCTCCCATTTCTGCAGGAAAATTGATCAAACTTGGACATTTTTCCCTTAAAATCACCTGATTTGCAGAGATCTACCGATAAGGATAACTAGGTTGATCTAGGGGCTCTACTAGTTAGTTATATAACTAAAGAGCTATAGAGGTGGCACTCCGATTTTTCTTGAAAACCCAAGTATTAGACTTGAATCCATGCATGAAATTTCACAGGTGCGAACCTACTAAAATCATTAGGGTGAAATAAAAGTTCCGGATGCACCAGAAACATATACCTATACTGCCTGTTCCATATGAAACAGCCTGTGTATTTTAATATTTTTGGATTCGTCGTTTCTAGCATTTTATGAAGAGAAGCCTTCACCTTTTGGATGTATTTTGTGAACGTTTTCCTGAAGATTTGACCAATAAAGGTTAACATAAAATTTCCAGCATTTTATGAAGAGAAGCCTCCACCTTTTGGATGTATTTTGTAAACGTTTTCCTGAAGATTTGACCAATAAAGGTTAATATCAAATGGGTTATTCAGAACAAAAGAAATTCCCATTAAAAAAAAAACAGAATAAATGAGATATTTGGCTGAAATTTATTTAAGATGCAGTAAACATGTTGAGTTTAACCATGAGATTCCATCTCACTCATATGACCGAATTGAGCGAATTATTCTTTGAAGCTAATTTTTCAACATGCAAGAATCCAACAGAACAAGATTTTGGCAGCTGAAAAAATATATCAGCTTCAGCAGCTGTTAAAGAAATCGTGCATGGTCCTAGAACTGTTAATACAGAAATATTGGGTATTTTTCTCTACAATTCGTTCTGGTAACGCGATCTAGACCCAATTTAGCATATATTTCATTAAGCGCTTCATATCTAGGAAGTTAAATAAGACATGGTGTGTGTGACACATCACCGAAATTATTTATGCCTATGTGTATGGAAATGTCCAATTATCCATTACTCCGCAGCAAGAATCAGGCTGTATTTGACCAATGGAATGGGTAACATTTGTTGTTTATTCGCTAAGACCAGCGACTCAAAAAAAATCGCTAGAAAAAGTCTAACGGGGTCAAATCGCACGATCTCGATGGCCAATTCACGTCACCTCCAACTGAGATGACCGTGTCCTCAAATCGTTTGTTGACATGCCCATTTATCCAAAAATGTGCCTGGCCGCTCAATTTTTCAATGAAAATTAGGGGCAGTTTTCGGCAGATACTGCATGCGAGAATTACCGTGTTTACGAACGGACAGAATCGAACCTTGCCCAATGAGATCCTGCTCAGAATTCGAAGAATACATAAATCGTCACGAAATCATATAGCCTCAACAAAAACGTATTTATAGCATCAAAACATTTCAATAAGGACTGTTGACAATATAAAATGCAATTTAAACTGCCACCGCACAAACAGAATACTTTTTTAGTAGTCAGCAATTTCTCGGGATCTCCCCGATTAATAAAAATGCGATTGAAAATACGACGTTATTTCTTGCAGTGCAATTCACAGATCTACCTAGATTACGTCAAGTACGCAGTTGAATTAAATTGTTTTATATTTGATTAAGGATTATCCGTTAGCCTTGTGCCTTCTTACAAAGAGGGGGTTAGGATAGGGGGTAAGATTTTAAATAAAATTTTTAATAAAACGAAAGTTTGATTCAAAAAATTTTAAATATAGTAATTTTTTTGTAGATTTGTTTTCAAAAATGAGACTTAAGACGTATTATGTCCAGCATTCATATAGGATAAAACCTCTCAACAATATTTTCATGAGAAAAAACAATTTTATTAATATATTCGTCAATGAACTCCCCCAGCCCTCTGTAGATTTTTTTCGAAAAAATCTCATGTCATTAGGAAAACATAATGGCGATTTGTTGAATGCGTTTCTGAGAAAATTGATTTTTTTTGTTCATTCACCTTATACGATTTTTCTGAGGAAAAGCAACTGTAGCATATTTGAGTAAAAACTATGGAAATCGTTCTTAGATATTCAATCCAGAAGGTAAGGGCCATTTTTCAAAAAATCATTGTTGTTAGTATTTCCTTCGTGTAAACTACCCTCAAGTGGACATAAAAAGTCTGCTATCTTGTTCCATTCAAAAACGTTTTGATTTCTTGATATATTTTTTGTTCTCGAGATAAGATGTCGAACCATTCTCTTCAAGTCGTCAGGAAAACCTAAAAAAAATTCAGAAGACTCTGCCATTTCTGGATAAATTGATGGTTGCATCATCAGTTCTGTCAGATCAGATCAAACTCATATAACTTGAGGAATGCAGATGCCAAGAGGAGAAAACTTCGAAAAAATTCAAACCTACATCTAGAAAGCGAAGCGTTTGAGGATTCAAGTGACCACCCCACTTCGTTCGTACTTTATACAGGGTGGCCAAGAGATTGACGTCAAAAAGAAAAAAAACAGGTCCCTCGTGTCATGGGCTATTTGAATCACCCCCATGTATGTTAATGCGATTTTTCACGGTTTTCGAGTTATGATTTTTTTTTGAATTTGAGAATTTTCGACTTGACCATCTTAAAAAAAATATTAAAAAAAGTACAAGACTTCTCTGTGAAATTCTTTCGTAACTTAATCTCCATGAATTGTACTTTTATACATAAAATAACCAGATTCGTAACTTTGATAAAAATTATGGAAATGTTGGTCTCAAGTGAAAAAGTTACGTGAATTTGATTTTGATTTCAATTTTCGAATCGAAATTAAAAAATGTAAAAAGGCTAATTCACGGTTTCTTAGTATGCTCAAAAACTGCGCTCAACAGTCAGCTTTTAGAATCATTGATAAAAAATGGTACTTAACACTCTACTTTTGCCAGAATTAGCCTTCAAAGTCATCGAGGTGGAAAAAATCAAAGAACTAGACATTTACAAAAATTATTTTTTGCCATTATAAGATTTTTCTGATCAAGTTATGATAGAAAATGCTGAAAATTAATGAAAATTAGCTTTAGATGTTGGCCAAGAAAAGTTCTAGACAAAAAAAGAAAAATGTATGGCAATAAATCACACATCATAATGTAAATAAAAAGAAATTTATTTATGAAATTTACAGTAGATTTTCAAAGTGGCCACCTTTAGCCTCAATACACATTCTACACCTTCTCAGAAATTTTTTTTTTAATCGCATAAAACCTGCCCTGTTCTTAAAGCCGAACGTGTCCTAAGAGAGAACAGGCAGGTTTTATACGATTAAAAGAAAATTTTCTAAGAAGGTGTAGCATACTAAGAAACCGTGAATTAGCCTTTTTACATTTTTAATTTCGATTCGAAAATTCAGATCATAATCCAATTCACGTAACTTTTTCACTTGAGACCAACATTTCCATAATTTTCATCAAAGTTACGAATCTGGTTATTTTATGTATAAAAGTACAATTCATGGAGATTAAGTTACAAAAGAATTTCACAGAGAAGTCTGGTACTTTTTTTAATATCTTTTTTAAGATGGTCAAGTCGAAAATTCTCAAAGTTCATAAAAAAATTCATAACTCGAAAACCGTGAAAAATCGCATAACATACATGGGGGTGATTCGAATAGCCCATGACACGAGGGACCTGTTTTTTCTTTTTGACGTCAATCTCTTGGCCACCCTGTATCTTGAAAGCACCTTCGAATTTTCTCGAAAGCTATTATATAAACCAAGGTCAAGTTTTTTATGGACCTAATAAAAGTAGATTTACGTCCCAAAATCAGAATGTAATACGAGTTTTAATATTCCTCGAGAGGAATATTCCCGAATCTTTATTACAGCTTCGATTGTCCGTATCTGCACGTCTTCTGAGATATAAGGGTTGCTCAGTTCGCAAATATCAGTGTGATCCTTCACAGACTCTTAGATAATAATCCAAAATGGAGTTGACTGAACTGTGAAAACAACGCGAAAGTGACACATTATCTCAATAATTCCAAGAGAGATAAGACAACCTTTGCGGCATCTGACAAATTACCCACATCGTATTGATTCGCCAAAATCAAAATTCGATAGAAAGAATGATGACCAATTGGTCTTTATCTCCCGACCTTCGTACCACTCATGTCGCAATGGCAATATACACGTGATATCCTGGTATGGAATTTGAATTTGAGTGTACTACAGCGAAAATCAATAAATATCGTCTTATATGGTCGAGATGCCCTCGATGATAACTCAAATATTTATGTTTCTTTGTTGTCGTCCAAAAACAGCGATTTTGTCATTTGTAAACAAACGAGCAATTAGAGGAATCTTCCGAAGCACCTCCCACCAGGCAAGGATCCTACGACTTAAAAAATTCCTTCGAATTTCTTTCGGAAAAACCTCAATTATGTACTCTGCCAAAATTGTCGATCATTAATATCTGAATTCAAAATTTCCTCATTTTTGTGTTCTTGAACCTACCGTCAGTCTCATTATCAACACGAAAATCCTGGGAATAAATTTTTCGTGATCAATTAAAACAAAGATAGGAGAGTACCCGATGTCAATTACATCTGAGCTAAATAAACAATAATATTAGTTTACTGTAATCGACCTTCAAAAATATGGGAAACTTTAAATGTTCAACTTCTCAGAATGGATATCAATACGTCAATTTTCGCATAATTTATATGGTAAATGCTGATCCAATTTTTATACAGGGTTGGGATAAAGTTTGGCACCAAATTAATATCTTTAAAACGAAACGGGCGATGTTTTTGAAATTTGGCAGCTGAGTGTAATGGACCACAATGCATCTGATGAGCATATTTTCATTAATAAGATACTTCCGGTTTAACCGGAAATGACAAAAAAAAATTATTTAAATGGGACACCCTGTATATTTCTGCAGATTCTGAAAGAGCACTTTGTTTCGGATCCGTCCATACCAGGTTCCATGTAAAAATTATCTGTAAAAAGAGGAATTGAGACAACGGATTCTTGATGAATGTGCATTAATACATGGAGAAGTCTTGAGAAAAGTTACCCAAGAATTTGTTAATAGACTGGCATATTGTCAGGAGGTGGATGGCAAGCACTTCGAACATTTAAAATGATTTTTTTTTAATTATTTTCAATAAATTTTTTCTACTAGTAAAAGCCCTGTATTTCTTCTCTTTATAGATTTTCATAAAAAATACGTCATGAAAAGCTGAAAGAGTTATCTATACTCCATTCACAATTATAAAATCACAACTCTGGCCATGGTTTCGTTTTCAGGAATTGGTGCACCTGATGAAAAATCTGTGCGCGTACATAGAATATGGTTAATGACAAAACGACGATGCCAGTTTTTCGGTTTACATCAAAGTAAAAGTATCAAAGATTTTCCCCATTTTGTTAGTTCGTATCGATCGGCGATTTTGGGGAGAAATATCGATAGGAAATCGCCTATTTTTCCGTTCTTCGGCGTCCAGAAGAAGTTTCGTGCAAGTGTCATTTTTTTCCTTTCACGACTTTTGGCGTGAGTACGAACGGCAAATTTGAATTGGACCAAAAATCGATTTATAAGCATAAATAAAGCGAAAGTAAGTACTAATCGACCTTTTTACACTTGATAACGAAGTTTTTTAGGTAGATATTTGGCCGTTTTGAAAGATTTCAAACGAAATTCCGGTCCCCCAGAAGTTTGTTTAGTTTCGGTATCGATTTTGGTGCTCAAAATTTATTTGGAATGTGTAAATGGACAAGAAAGGCTTCCTTATACGATCTTCTAACGGAAGCGACCGGAAAATATGGTTCAGGTAGAATTGAAATGTTTCACTGGAGCTTTCATTCTTTTGCCGAAAGTAGAAAAAGGCTATATTGAACCAGAATACATCGGTTTTTTCCATATTCCAGGAGTTTGTGTCTTATTTTAGAACATGTGAAGCATATGTTTGACCTTTTCCATTTTATTTCTACAAACCTACTGTGGTAGTAATGTATGAATATTTTTTAATCCAATATTATTACTATAAAATCAGAATATTTCACTCCTTGTTCATAAGATCAAATAAATAAAATGTCGTCAAGTCTTGAACTTTCAGTTCAAGAGGATAATAAACATTAAATCTTCACAAGCATGCATATGGAAATTATGTGAAAGCAATGCAATTTTTTTCCATGGTGAAAAATAATATATTTCAACAGTGATCTCTTGTACTTTTCATGCAAATAACTAGAAAAGGAATCCTTTCTATCAATTCATATAAACGTTAATTATTTTCGTCCATCACATCTTTACCAATTCATTCACATTCTGAGAAATACGCTAAGAATGTAGAAAGGGCAACATAGTGTTGACTTGGAACATGAAAATATTTTGAAAAACGTCATAACTTCGATACAGAGTGGAATGTGTCAAATTTCCAATGCCAGAGCTGTGATTTTATAATTGTGAATGGAGTATACTATGAAATATTTCGTTTTATTTCTCACTATTGATACAAATAACAACGATTTATTTATTTGAATGGATTTTTTCTCAAATGTACAAAAAGACTGAATTTCTTCTTTTTACAGAGAATTTTTACATGGAACCCGATATGGACAGATCCGAAACAATGTGCTCTTTCAGAATCTGCAGAAATATACAGGGTGTCCCATTTAAATAAAAATTTTATGATGAAAATATGCTCATCAGATGCATTGTGGTCCATTACACTCAGCTGCCAAATTTCAAAAATATCGCCCGTTTCGTTTTAAAGATATTATTTTGGTGCCAAACTTTATCCCAACCCTTTATATGTATATTCTTCGACCACTGATTAGAAATCATTCTTTACTTCAAACTACTGTTCAGATTTTAAATTGTGCTGAATATTCAGAAGAACAAATAAGAGTAATGTTCCATATTGAACGGGACCCTAAAGGTTTCTAAATTCGTTTTAGCAGCATTCACAAACTAATGGAATTCCTCTTAAAAATAAAATTCTCTGTTTGAAAAATTTCCCTACGTCATTGGGTCACGAACGCAAATCTGCATTTAATTTCAATCGATTATGTCGAGTAGATTAGGAGGAAATTGACTGTGACACGCGATTACTCCTTTTAGGGACTGTTTTTTCATCGGATATACGAAACCCTCCAAAAATTAAGGCAAACAAAAATAGAATGATATGTCATAGAATAGAAGAATCAAAAAAAATAATAGAAACGAATACAAACCGACAGAAACAAAAGGAAAAGATTAACAAATCAACAAAAAAAGTATACAATCGAAGAACAAAGTAGAGTCAAGTTAGTAAAACCCGCGTGATATCATTTTTTCTATATTAATCCAAAGGATTTTCACTACAGTTTTCATATAATCCATCAGGAAGACCTCTACATTCAAGATTTTTTTAATATTGACCAATTGTTGCATTCTTGCATACATCTTAAAACCAAAAAAAAAGTATTTGTTGTCCTCACGATGATAGTTTCCATATGATATATCTACCATATGTTTTCCCATTCTATCGTATGTAAAGAACCCTAAACAGAAACAGAAGCCTAAAGAAACAAAAACCAACACAAACAATAAAAACAAACAGAAGCAAATTAAAACACACAAAAAATAACAAATCGACAAAGACAAACGAAACAAATGTAAAGTGGAATCTGCTTCTAGGCTTCCTTAGAAGTGAGAGCAGCGGGCAGGAGAGCCGTGAATCAAATTGCTGGCAACATGGGCGAAAAGCTGATAATTTTGCACTACAACGATGTTTACAACGTAGAGGCTAGACCATCCCCGGAACCAGTAGGCGGAGCGGCTAGATTCTGTACAGCCATCAAGAGCTTCCAACATCTCAACCCACTCATCCTATTCAGTGGCGATGCATTCTCACCCAGCATGCGTAAGTGGTTTCTTTATGTATCCAGTCAAAAACTTGATACTTCCTTGAAGTAGCTCAGAAAATGCCAAAAAAATCTATCTCTCAATTATTGGTAGCATATATTCTCTTGAGATAGAGGTCTTGCAATGTGAGCCTTTTTTTCTTCTCCTGTTGAAGGTTCCTTGATTCAACAGATATATCCTCAAATATTCCCTCTATCCTCCTTTTTTGGAAATACATCTTGGCTTTGAGTAAATTCTCCACCGAGTCTTTTAGATAAAGTCTCTTTCCAGAAAGTTCTAGATGTACTTCCCTTTGCAATCACTGTAAACACTCTTCAGGGTAGTGCAGATCCTGCTGATTATATTAACAAATTTAGTCTCCAAAAGCTTCCATTAGATTCATTGCCCCACAGACCAAACGAAGATTCCTTGCCCCACAGACCAAACGAAGATTGCCTTTTTGAGCCCTACCTTCCTACTCCAAGCAGAAATTTGAGCTTTGGTTCAATTTGTTTTTCAGTAAGCACATTCACAAAAGGAGAACAAATGGTACCAGTGCTAAATGAAATAGGAACACATTGCGCAGTTTTAGGAAATCATGATTTCGGTAAGTCCCCTTCAGGAACAAAAGTATATACCTATGTATCAATATCACTAATAATTTCCCAAACTTTAGACCACGGCCTACAAGTACTATCGCAGTGGGTGCCAAAATGCAAATTCCCGTGGCTCATGTCGAACGTCCTGGACAACGAGACCGGCAGACCTCTTGGGGAGGGTCGCATAACCCATGTGGTGCACTGGGCTGGTCACCAAATAGGCCTAATCGGCCTGGTCGAAAAGGAATGGCTGGAAACCCTGGCTACCATCAACCCAGACGAGACTACTTTCTTCGATTTTTGCGAAGCAGGTCAGAAACTGGCGAACCAACTCAAAGAGGAGGTCAGTCAATGGAGTTCTTCAATGAATGCTCGGTTTTTTTTCGGTCATTCAGGAATGTTTTCCTAATTTCAGGGCTGTGATTACATAATAGCGCTAACCCACATGAGAACACCAAACGACATAAAACTGGCAGAAAACTGCGACGAGATCGATTTGATCCTAGGAGGCCACGACCACGTCTTCGAGGTACTACACGTGAACGGGAAATACATAATAAAGAGCGGCACGGACTTCAGGAACTTCAGCAAGATCTCAGTCAATTTCGAAAAGTTATCGTCCAATCGTCCGGAGGTGGTTATAGAAGAAGTACAAGTAACCAGTGCTTTTCCAGAAGATCCCGTGCTGAAGGAAATAGTGGAGAAGTACACGAGTAAGATTCGATGTGTTTCAGTAAGATTTCTGTAATGTTTACGATTTTCTCTTCCGCAGGTGTGATTGAGAGCAAGATGAACGACGTGCTAGGCTGCTTTTCAGTACCTTTAGATGGAAGGTTCACAGCTATTCGAATATCAGAGTCGAATCTAGGAAACTGGGTGAGTTACAGAGTTATTCGACTGCAGGTGCCCTTGGGCAATTCTTTTTTGTAACTCTGATGCTCAATTAGAGGTTCTTTCTTCGAATGTTTATTTTCTTCTAGGTTTGTGACGTAGTTTTAGCAGCTACAGGAGCAGACTTGGTCATGCTGAATTCGGGTACATTCAGGTCAGACCAAGTACATCCAGCTGGTGATTTCACCATGAGAGATCTGACTAACATCATTCCCATGAGGGATCCCATTGTAGTATTAAAAGTGACAGGTGAGATACAGAATCTCTAAATGTTCATGAACCTTAAAGATCCCTTAGTCTTATGTTTTCGGGAAAAATGTGATCAACAAGCACGCACAGGTCCTAACTTCAGGATTTATTATTATTTTTTTTTTCAATAATGTTCCTTAGATGTTTTCCATTGTTGTCTATTTATTTCGATCTGGTTTCTGATGGATTCCCCCACCATTTTTATAGAAATGAGTGCTATATGCATGAGTTCCTTCAAGTAGATGACCAGTCCTTGGTGTAACAGTCTGAGCATCCGTCCCTGGACCCCGTCACTCATTTTCTAGTTCTGCACTAAACACGTTGTTCATTTTACAGAGGGAGAATGTTGACAACAATAAGCATTTCAATTTTTAGGCCGGGATCTGTTGGCCGCCTTGGAAAATGGAGTTTCCATGTACCCGAAGCTGGAGGGTAGATTCCCACAGGTGGCAGGCATAAGCTTCGCCTTCGATCCTAGCAAACCTCCAGGACAAAGGGTCGATCCTACTTTCGTCAGGATAGGGGACGAGTACCTCAAATTGGAGCAGGAATACAGGCTGGCAACCAAAAGCTACTTACACAATGGCAGAGACGGTTTCACGATGTTCGAGAAAGCTGAAGTTTTGGTAATTATTGAAGTTTCTATCAAAAACAATTAATTTATGTTAACCCTTTTGTGTTTTATTGTTATTCGCTCTTACTGAGTTTTTAATTTGAAGGTTGATGAAGGAGAATGTCCTGAGCTAGGTATGGCAATTCAAAATCATTTTCAAGCCATAAACATGAGGCTAGGAAAGACTAAGAGGCATTCAAAACATAGGCAATCCTTGGTTACATTATCAAGAAGGTGACTTATTTCTCATTTGAATCTTTCAATAACGTATTTTGTAACACTGTTTGAAATTATTTTATTATTTTCGTCATAAACTCCCGACATTTTTATGATCTCGCTCTGTTGATCATCCGAAATTATATCTTTTTTCCTTCGATCGGGGTGAGCTCTTTTCAGTTCAACATAATCTTTTTCTCTGCAGACATAGCTTAGTAAAACTCCTAGATGGCAACGAACTGGACGGGCCTCCACCACTCAGAAGATCCAGCACAGTGGAAACAAACTCAAACATAATACCAAACCACACTTCCAGACTGACAAGAAGACAGTCACTAGACGACTTAGAGCAAGAAACCTGCCAGCTTATACCAAAAATAGACCAACGAATCATTGTAATAAACAGCGAAGAGGTATTTTACTGAATAAAATCAATAAAGTACGGTCATTACATGTATATGCTGTTCCAGAAACGGCAAGAATTGATTCATTTGAGACAGAGAATCGAAGAGAATAACGCCATCATAGAGGAAGCGGAGGAGTATTAGATTCAAAATTAAAAATGATTGGAGGGGAGACTTACCACAACGATATTACTCATCATTTTAGCGTTGGATTTCTTCAGATTTTACAGTATTCTCAAAATTTATTCGGATATTAGATTATATAGCATGCTGCCTACGTATATCTATTTTTTCTACTTTTTCCTCACAAAAAGGAAAGAGCTTTTGAAGGGGTTTGCAACACCCGCTGTTAAGATGTTATTTTGTTAAGAAAACTAGAGAGCCTTTATTTGTTTATTGTTACTTCGACGGCTGCCTAAATATACTCAACTTAAACACCAATAAAGTAAAATAAGTGTTTTATTCTTCCTACCACAGAAACTCTTCAATTCTACATGTGTTATGTCAAAGTCTAGGGAGATTTGCGAAATTTTTTCAATCAGAGATTTACGGTGAGCCTTACGTATTAAATTACAAAAGTAATGCTCTCCACACTCAGCAAAAGGGAGAGTCTGCAGTTGATATCGGAAGTTTCAATAAAAATATTGGAAATGTGAAATCTAGATACAAATGATGTGGCTTATAGCGACTATGGACAATGTTAAATAGCTTCTTACCTTGTCAGCAATGGAGCCATTGAAATTCCATATTTGTCACATCAGGAAAATAGACTTCACTGGTTCGATTATGAATTAGTAATGATTTCTACTACACTTTTTTGTCATATACCTGAAAAACATACCGAATTCATATTAAAAAAAATAATGTAGAAGCAATCACCAACCAAAAGAATTTAGCCTGATTTTTTTGTGAATCAAAATGACAAATGTCCATTTTTTTTGGACCACCGTGTACATGAAACCGCAGATGCTTCGGTCAACATGAAAAAGTAAAATTATGCAAATCTTCAAGTCAGTTTATTGCATGGTATGAATGTATAAATTACTTACATAAAAATTACTAAATCATTAAAACCAGATTATTCACTTCAAATCAGTAACACTATTTACCGAATATTTTATGATTTCAAGTAATCATCGAAATTTGATGAAGTACCTATACATTGGACCAAAATAATATAAACAAATATTGATCTGAGGCAAAAATAATGTCAGTTAGATGATTCATATGTAATAAGTTATTGAATGATTGTGTTAGTTTTTCAGATTAGAATCTATCCAATCTGGATATAAATAATGAAAAGAAAGAACAATAAATTATAGTTTTTCCATGACAAGTTTGATAAGTGAAAAATAACAATAGAAAATAGTATTTGCATTTCTGTTTTTATCACATTTCATTTCATAGATCAGTTTTAGGACCTAACGACAATGGTATAGCTTGCAGTTCACTTCTCAAGCATAAAAATTCCCCACAAACGCACATTATAGTAGCACATACAATGTTTAGCAGCCACCATGATATAGAGGTAGGAAAATTGCCATTATAGTACCAACAAATGACCAAATGTATAAAGTGCCAAGTACTGCTGAAGTCCATACATAACTTGGTTCTTTCCACAATATGCCATAGCAAACCAGCTCTAAAAATATCACGATGAATACATACTCAATTCTACGTGACATTACTCACCCCACTAACGCATTCAAAATGAATGAGAATATTACCATTCTTCCTCCGAAATCACGCACTTGTAGTTCCTTTAAAAACAAATGGACTAAAGAAACAATTAATTTGCTTGTCGTAAACTTACATGATATTCGAAAATATGGTCTAAGGTTCTGGTGTCCCCAACCATAGTACCTAGAATTGCCAACCACAACCCTAAAGTGAAATAAAGTACAAATTGAATTGTTAATATTTGTGAAATGATTAGCCAAGGGTCCCATTGTGAGAATCTAAAAGAACCAGTCAACTTCTTCATGATTTTCAGGAGATTTTCGAATATTTCAAAACGAAGAATTTATGGGAATGCATATCCCAGAAGATGGTTTGAAACACAAAGCTGTGTTGAATTTTTTTGGAATATTTGTAAATCAGTTAACAATGTTAACATCCTTTAAATAATATATATGATTATTTTGTTTTTCGTTTGCAGGTTATGTTGTTTTCACTTTTCTGTCATTGCCACGAACATAGAATCAGTCATGCGTTAATAGAGATCAGTCTCCCTTTTATTTATGTAGTTGAAATTTTCACAAATGTTGTTCGAAATAAAAAGGAGTAGAAAGGGTTCAACTTCATTGAGATAAATATCAGTTTGGGATGTTTTGTAATTTCGGATTATCGTAAATTTTCTCTAATTAATGATATCAATCAAGAAAAAATTATGCTCTATGTCTAAGGAAAACAATTGTCTATCTGTCAGATGTCAGTGTCACTTTAATCAGCATTCACGTCACGTCAGACGTAAAACCCGTAGAAATGACAAATCAACCCAACCTAAATATGGCGTCCGATGGGGATGAAATCACTGATCAAGAAAAAGTTCGAATAGTTTCGGATTTCATTCTCCATTCTCCACCCGGAGAATTCAACGAAGTTTTTAATGACGTGCGAAAACTGCTGGATAATGATGATTTACTGAAAGAAGGTGCAAGTGGGGCATTTGCCCAATACAACAAGGATCAACTCACACCAGTTCGAATTGATAATTCAGAAAGTTTGGTGCTCATAACCGAATACAACGACTTAGGAAACAATAGGTTCTTCGATCCCCGTTCTAAACAGTCCTTTAAATATGACCATTTACGTAAGGAAGCTTCAGAATATCAAGTTTACACACCCGACCCAGTATCTGAGACTTGGAGAGCTGCTTTGGATGCAGAATTTATTGAGTATACTAAAAACCACTATAAGGATGGTGTATGCAGTGTTGTAGCTCGTAATCTGAATGGAAACATTGTCTTAACTGCCTGTATTGAAGACCACCAATTCCAACCCAAAAACTACTGGAACGGAAGATGGCGTTCTGAGTGGAATATTGTTCTTAATGGGAGTTCCGCAGAGGTTCAGGGTGTCCTAAGAGTTCAAGTTCACTACTACGAGGAAGGAAACGTTCAACTTGTCAGTTCGAAAGATATAACTGAAACTGTTTCGGTATCTAACGAAGTACAAACAGCAAATGAAATAGTTCAGATCATTGAGAACGCTGAAAACCTATATCAAACTGCTATATCAGAGAATTATCAGACCATGTCAGACACCACATTCAAAGCTTTAAGAAGGCTTTTACCAGTTACCCGCACAAAGATAGATTGGAATAAAATAGTATCATACAGTATTGGAAAGGAGTTGAAAACGCAATGACTGTTATACACTTGGAAAAAATTCTTTTTTTGTTATGGCTTAGGAGTGTTCTGTAAATAAGAGATCAGACTTGTTGAGTTTCTTCAAGCAGGGGATTCAAGCTTGTCATGAATAGATAATTCTTGTGTTTCTTTACGTAAATTTAGACTTTCATTTCCATCAGTTAACGTCAGTCAGTTAAGTTAATTCAGTTGAAAGAAATTGTTATCTTAAAAAAATGAGAATAAATGTTGAATCAGTGTCTGCCCCTGTAGGTGATGTGCAATAAAGCACATTATAATAACTGCATACTATTTTGTCTGCTTTTGTAATATTTTATAAGTTATTATTTCTTCGATTTTGTATTATTTTATATATTACTCACTATTTTGTATAATCTTCATAAGCCAGACTTAATTTCAACCTCAGTTTGTTGCTCTTGAAAATTAAATAATTTATATCTTGTTAGAATTGACCATTGTATGGGTTATTTTTAAATAAGAATAAAAGATAATATACTTTTTAATTTTAGATTCATTTTCATTTACAAACACCCTGTTTTCTCAATATTGATATTGAAAATTGAAGAGTTGAATTTCCAGTATTGGAAGAGCATATTGTAGAATATTTGGCTCTTGGTAGTTTTCCTGTAATGTATGGGATGACATCTACATTCGTGAATAATTTCCAAATCTTTCAAAAATTACCTTAAAATAACCATGCATGCAACCAGCGATGGAAGGCTCTCATGCCTTGATGTTTGGGTTGCATAAATTTAGTCCAAATGACCACGGGCGCCACTGCTATCATGTATCTGCCAAAGCGCCCCCACAAGATATGGTGATAGAAGAGCAGCAGTTACATCGTTTTTTTTCCTTATCGTGCATCCATTGATATGAAACCTTTTCATATTTACCTTTTTGGCATTAAAATTGAAAGAAAAAATGCCTACGAAGAAGCTACAACCGTAAAAAAAATAATTTTCTGATTCTCAACCAAAAATTCAGTCTATGCAGAATTTCCTTCGATTCTTCTCAGACAAATCTTGTCTCAACTCCTCCTCATTGGCAATGAGTCATTGCGATGTAGTAACTGCTGTATAGTCCACTTCTCCTTCTTGAATTCTTTATAACGGCCCAGTTGAAAAGCGAATAAGGTGGACCTCCACACTTTCTCCTTATAGTTCACACAGACCACTTTGAGCCTGGTGTGACCATTAATGTCGTGTCGAGCGGAAATATTTTGTTGAGAAAACCTTTTCAGTGAACAGAATGATGGAGTGAGACCTGAAGTCATTGAAAATTAATAGATAGAGATAGGTACATATATTTTGATTACCAAACTACTTTCTCTTGATTCCTTGATTGTCGTTAATCTTGCATATTTCGTATAATTCAAAACTATCGTTCACATGGTTGTTTCGCTCAAGAAGAGGATTGGACAAACACTAACATATTTCTAAGAGGTGTGGTACATTCGAATTTTGTGTTTTCTACCTTGATAATATCAACCAAGCAAATAACTAACCGAAAATGCTGACTTTTATCTAGAAAAATTCCATTTTTCAAGCCTCAATGAAGGTTTCCAGAAATCTTGAAGAAGAACATCTGAAAGAGCTCTTTAAAACAATAACCTTCGTATTCGAAGTATTGTTATAAGTTTTTCATGCGAGACAAAACTAACAAGTCTTCTGCGTGATGTGTGCTAGATGCTAGAACATCGTCATCGAGTCTCTGAGTCTGCAGCAGGTAGTTATTGGATTTCAGCAGGTGTGAAGTACTTTTCAAGGTAGGCTTTGTTGAAGTCTTATGAAACCTATTCTGAATTGTATTCAGGCAAGGTGAATAGTTTGTATAAGTAGTGATTTTCCAAGATTTATTTCAAGGAATTGAGAAAAATTTAGATACTCTTTTTTTATAAAATAGAATTTTAGACATTAGAGTTATAACTTGAAGATTTTATACTGGTGCCACCTGATTTCGGTGAAACCGAATGGACTTCGTTCAGTAAGAATAAATCAGAAAAATATTTTATGGGTAAACTTCTGCATTGAATTTTTTTTCATATAATCAAGTAAGTCCATTTTTGCATATTCTCTTGAATATCTCCAGAACTATGCATATAAAAGGTACGGAAATTGAAAGACTAAGATCCAATCTAATAAGCCAAATAAGGTTTTAAAAACCATGTCGCAATAAATTCAAATAACAAGGTAAAATGATCACAGTATTGGAAATACGAATCAATCATTTGTAACGAAAACAATTCGGTACTTTCGCGATAGGGTATAACATTATTTTTGAAAAATCTGAGTAAATGATTCCATAAATACTCAAGATAAAGTCAAACACCAATTAACGAAAGGAATCAATTGAATATTAATGATAAGTCGAGATTTCTCAACTGCTTTTGAAAATATTGTTGAATTTTTATAAGTATAGTATCTATTAATAGTGCCTTTTAGGACCTCAGTCAACACCTGCAAATTCATCGATTTCAGTTATTGAAAGTGATTTTCGAAATAAAAGAATGACATTCGAATATGAAGATGATTCGAAAAAGGACGAATATTCTGATGATTATACCAGAGAAGCTGAAAAGACAGAAATATGTGAGTATCTGTGTTTTCGTAATTTTTTATGAAAAGGCGAAAGAGGATTTTAATATATTATATACAGGGTCTCCCAAAGTCGTGGCAGGTTAGATTTCTTTGTAAAACAGCTAAGAATTTTTTTGAAGAGTTGGTTTCTCCTTTCCAAAATATTTTCATAACTATTCAAATTAAATTCAGAGATGTAATATTGCGATCTATTCTGGCAGGTAAATGCTGACAGTCTTGCTGCTATCGAAGCACTGAGCTGAGGTCTCGTGTCATCAGCTTAAAGATTATATGGCAGGCAACGCCGCAGTGCTGGAAATATTTGAATCGATAGAGCAGAATCGATAAATGTAGAAACCAAATTTTCAAAATATTTCTCCCTAAACTATATTATTATCTCATTGGAATTGCACAATCCGAGTGTAGAACCAACACTGTAAACTGCAAGACTTTCGAATAATTCGTGCTGATAATATAATAATTTTTTTTCATTTCCACTAATAAATTGTTGACGATTTGAATCAAACTTGGTTTATCTTATTAAAATTTGATAAATAAATGAATAATGATTTCGTTTTTCACAAGAGATTAATTGAGTTTGTATTGCTTGAGAAAACACACAATAGTTGTGAACAAACAAGTAAATTTTCAGCATGAAACCTACATCTTATTATTTATTATTTTATATTCCATTCGAAAGCTTGATAAAGTGGAATGAACAGCTTTCTATGTGTATAACGTAAAATGTATATAAAAAAATTATGAGTGAAAAATTATAGGTGTATTTTCGGCAAAGACATTCGTTGATGATCTTCTAGCAAGTGGAGATAAGATCTCTTGTGACAACACAATCGAAGAATTCAACAGAGAAGGCATTCCAAAGTGTTACAATGCAGATAAATTTAAGAGGTATTATGCAACCTTGCACGTTCCCTATACTAATTATTTTAAACAAATGTAGGTATACTTTTTGAACTTTGCAGAGTGCGACCATTAGAAAAATATGTCGAACCATATTACCTGCAGTTCTATAATTATATCTTTGAAAAACATTTTTTAAATATTAAATCCCCAAACTACTTCGTTTTTTTTTTGTTGTGCTCGAATACTTCTTGAAGAAGATCCTCAAAATTGATATTCAACTAATTTATAGGTACTGAAATGAACTATACAGGGTTGGGATAAAGTTTGGAACCAAATTAATATCTTTAAAACGAAACGGGCGATATTTTTGAAATTTGGCAGCTGAGTGTAATGGACCACAATGCATCTGATGAGCATATTTTCATTAATGAGATACTTCCGGTTCAACCGGAAATGACAAAAAAAAATTTATTTAAATGGGACACCCTGTATATTTCTGCAGATTCTGAAAGAGCACTTTGTTTCGGATCTGTCCATATCGGGTTCCATGTAAAAATTCTCTGTAAAAAGAAGAAATTCAGTCTTTTTGTACATTTGAGAAAAAATCCATTCAAATAAATAAATCGTTGTTATTTGTACCAATAGTGAGAAATAAAACGAAATACTTCGTAGTAGATAACTGTTTCTGCTTTTCATGACGTATTTTTTATGAAAATCTATAAAGAGAAGAAATACAGGGCTTTTACTAGTAGGAAAAATTTATTGAAAATAATAAAAAAAAAATCATTTTAAATGTTCGAAGTGCTTGCCATTCACCTCCTGACAATATGCCAGTCTATTAACAAATTCTTGAGTAACTTTTCTCAAGACTTCTCCATGTATTAATGCACATTCATCAAGAATCCGTTGTCTCAATTTCTCTTTTTACAGATAATTTTTACATGGAACCTGGTATATGGACAGATCCGAAACAAAGTGCTCTTTCAGAATCTGCAGAAATATACAGGCTGTCCCATTTAAATAAAAAAAAATTTGTCATTTCCGGTTAAACCGGAAGTATCTCATTAATGAAAATATACGCTCATCAGATGCATTGTGGTCCATTACACTCATCAGCTGCCAAATTTCAAAAATATTGCCCGTTTCGTTTCAAAGATATTAATTTGGTGCCAAACTTTATCCCAACCCTGTATTAATAGATGTAGTACAAGAATAATATTATATTGGATGGCTAAACATTAACCAAGCGCTTCCATTTTTTAGGGGCCAGAACTTTTTCCAAAAGCACGTATTCGCTTTATTCCTCTGCAAGTTCATGGGTTTAGTGGTCACTTTATCCTCACCATCGATTCTAGCTGTACTCAAAATGACCAAAATGTCGAGTTCCATAATGACTGCCTACAGAAGATACGTAGCAACGGTTTTTCATATGAATTTATGGTATGAAACCGAATTATCACCAGACTCCAGGTAAGATATCCACTTACCTTATACGATGTAATAGGTATACAGGTGTCCCAGAAGTCGCGCACCCCATTGAGGGGATCGAAAGCGAAAAATATTCTAAGCCCAAAAATCCATGTGAGTTTGAAATTGTTCGATAACGTAGTTAATTAGTAATTAATTAATGAAAGTGACCTATCAGGTCGGTTTTTCACGCAGTTAACCGAGACTGGCGTCTCACTCTCGCGTCCCTACTGCCTACTTATTCTTCTGTAGGGCGCTCCTGGTTATGGTCACTTTCATTAATTAATTACTAATTAACTACGTGATCAAACAATTTCAAACATGGATTTTTGGGCTTAGAATTTTTTTCACTTTCGATCCCCCCAATGGGGTGCGCGACTTCTGGGACACCCTGTCTTGTAGTGGAAGTCTAATGGGTATTGATAATATCGTACTTATACAGGCTATATTTTGAGGTGAGGCTCTTTTTTTGGCAGATGGTAGAAGTCATCAAAATAAGTCATTTTACCAAAAACTTTTTATATGAATTATGCCCTTGTTTCGAGAAAATGAAACTAGAATATTTTCTAGTTTTTAGGTGAATCTGAAAATTCCTCAATCCGAACCTGCTCCCTCGCCTGCTACTCCGCAGATATCAACATCTCTTGTTTTTTGACTTTTTATCTAACAAATTTGCAAAAAATCTAGTGCGTAGAACAGATCATTTTGCCGTATGCCGCTTTTTTATGAATTTTTTAAATTGGACATTTCATACAAAAAATTTTCGGTAAAATGACTTATTTTGATAAGTTCTATACCCTGTCAAAAGAAAAGCCTCACCTTAAAATACCTACACCCTTTATAGAAGGGTCAATTTCTAGAGTTTCATCCGAAAAACTTTAGTCGAAAATTAATGATAAGAATTAATATTCCCATCAATTGCATTTTATTTATCGTTTTAACGATAACCTTCAAGCCAAGAGTAATAGAAAAGTTTTCGTTTGAGAAGTATCAGATCTATCAAGTATTGAGATGTGCATCAAAAATGGTGATCTATCATCATTTTGAATATGGCATGAAACAGCTAGTAAATTATATATTGTTGCCGAATAGGAGTACAAAAAATTGAAATGCCGAGTGATAATTAACAACAAAAACATCTCACCATTCTGTATAATTTCGTTCAAACTGTCAGACCAAATCGACACGACAAGATCACCTTGAGCTTCATTGTTCACACCTTATAGATTATACTGCCTACGGTTCACACATACATAAACTTTGAGAAAACCAAAATGTTGGTAGACGTTAATTGAAGATAAGAATGATATACATATTTATTAATTTATTAATTATTGTAATGAAAAATTACGGTTATACGTCAGGGACTCATCAGTATAAATTAAAACAAGTGCATTATATTTCTAACTAAAATTCCCCTGAAATTTCATGGGTGCCATAGAAGCCCTCGAAAACATTTAAATATAAGTTGACAACAGGAAATTAGGGGAGAATTACCTCTTAAAATTTCAGAGTTATCAAGAAAAATGATTTTTGACAATCTATCTTCCGCAATTCATATATGTATTACTGAAAAATTATTTTCGATCCAAAAATCCACTGTAATCAGATTGACCTACTAACTCCAGACATCCTGTATAGTAAATAGCAATTTTTATTGACGAATACTATTTATTACCGCCTGAAATGTCAAGGATACCACAATTGAAAGTTGCTTTTTGAGTCGTTAAATTAGAATATAGAAACAAGATCTTAAAATGAAACATTAGATCAAAAAGAGATTCTTAATTTAATTAAATTAAGTTGATGAAGGCATAAGTGTCTGGTATGTGGCACCAAAAAGTTCATCCTTTCATTGATGAATCCAATAACTATTTTTTCAGATCTATGAAATCCATGAAGAAAGTAAAAGCCTTCCATAATTCGGCAAGTTCGAAATCTCGGAGTATCAAAAGCTCTCCAATAACGCAGCAGGACATGGCCCTTACCCAATTCGGCTTCATGGGGTTCTGCGTAGCCAGAGGGGAGGCTATGGGCATATATGGAGCTACCGAAGAAGAGCTAGAAGGCTTCGTGCATTTTTGGAGAGTTGTCGGTACCATAATGGGCATTCAAGAAAGGTGGGTGAAACAGTTTGGAGAGGAATTTGTGCATTTCAAGACTATGAATTTATTTTATTGTCCTTTTCTCATTATTGCGAATTTCCAGATTCAATATTTGCAGAGATTCGTTAGAAGAAACGAAAGAAATATGCGAGGAATTAATAAACCGAGTATATCGACCTTTTGTAGGCAAGAAAGACAAGGACTTTTTGGAGATGACGTCATATCTCACCGATGGCTTGTGGTACATCAATCCACAATTGAATTATCGTGTATTCCTCACCTATTTGTACGACGTTCTCAAACCTAAAGAAAGTTTGAAAAACAACAACACCATAGAGTGCGACAAATATTTTAATCTCAACTTCATCGAAGGACTGTACTATAATTTTGTTTCTTGTGTAGTTTATTTGTTGAGATACGACATCGTCAGGGGGTACTTCAACCTTCAAAACAACGTTGCCATGTGGATAGTCCATAGGTATCCCTTTTTGGCTGTTTACGAGTTTGGGTACAAAAACGCAATGGTTTCTATCGAAAATCACTTAAAAGTGAACTGAGGCGGAAGTAGGACTACCTAATGGAATCAGAGTGTGCTCCATGCAGAAAAGAAGACTTCGGAAAAATTATTCTGTGGTACAGTAGACTCCATAAGTTAACGATAACTGCGCAAAAACACGAAGTCCTTGTTGGATCCTACCTGCTGGCGTCCAGATGAAAATAATTTTCTGATCATCGAATTTGGGACACCATGTACAGTGAATTCACTTTTACCCAAAAACACCATAATCGCTATAATCTTGCAGACTATGAAAGTAATCACATCATATCGGACTCGGTTTGGAAGGATTTGGAATTGGGTTCATTATGGCACACACTGTATCGTCTGAGGGGTATCCGGTCTGTAATAAAATAAATCATCCCGTGACAGCTCGTTATTCTTTCGAATCACCGGAGGTATACGCACTCACCTAGTGGCAGTCGAAAATAGAAAAAAACGAAGTGAAGAATTCAAATAAAATACAAAGTTTTGAATAATTTGGATCCATATCGTTGAGTTTAAATATACCTAGAGGAGCAACGCCCTTGAACGAATTGAAGCTAAAATTTTTGGCCGTAAAGTGGTGGCACATAGTAGCTATTAAAGGAACTATAATCTGTCTGGACAGTTGGGTCCATTTTGTTAGCTATTCATTCACAGAAATCGGTAAGATATTTATTTCCATCTAGTACCATGAATCATAGGCAGAGTGAGATTCGTCCAAATTAAATATCTTCGTTGCAAACGGTAAGAAAGGGAGATCATGTAAATTATTTGAATTACAATATTTAAGAAATAAATCACGCATTCGTGCCCTGCCCGCTTGGGAAATAGTGCTTTATAGTTCAGCTACTCACCGCCAGATGCGAGGGTAAAAAATTTCGATTCACTGAAACACAACTGCGTCACTATAAACTACAACTAAAAGTGGGTTCAATTCGTTCAATGACGTTGTATATTTAAACTTTCACCCAAAAATAATCGCTATAATCCTGCATACTCCGCAAGTAACCGCATTGTAAATTATGCTCTTTTCATTACCCCTAACACATGGTGGAAGAAAACATGCCCTAACACATCATCAGATTCGGTTTGGAAGGATTTGGAAATGGGTTCGTTATGGCACACACTGTATCGTCTGAGGGCGATCCGGCCAGAAATCAAATAAATCATCTCGAATCACTGGGGGTATACAGGGTGGCCACTTTTTCAATGGCATTGTATTGGTAACTTTTAAACCATAAGAGTTAGAAGGTCGGTCAAATGGAGAAAAAGTTGCATATATAAAAGCATTGTCAAGCAGTTCAAACAAATCGAGATTATCAGGGCCGGTTATTGAGATATCATAAGAAAAGTAAATTCCGTCATTTTGATTTTTATTTTTTTCCCACTTTATTTCAAATATTATCAAAAAATGTTACAGGAATTTTTTATTCGACAGTAAATTATCCTCAAAATGACATAATCAGATATCGTATCCAACGTTTCGTTCTTCCTGGGCCACCCTCAACCCTATTTTTTCAATACGGACCTGCATATTTTATGACACTTTTCGAAATAACTTTTAACGCTGAATTCAACGATTTACGATATATCATACAATGTCATTCAAAGTTGATTTTACAAAATGGTGGAAATTTCGAACACTTACGTCATTAATGTTCATCATTTTTCTTCGAATAATCATTTCATTTGTCTTCCATTAAATGATATTTTCGTTTAATTATTATGAATTAGGTTCTTCACCTCTTGAAATTTGTAAATAAATAATACGTAACAGAATCAAAGCAAGAAACAAGTAATAATTATTCACTAATTTCAAGAGGTGAAAAACCTAATTCATAATAATTAAACGAAAATATCATTCAATGAAAGACAAATTGAATGATTATTCGAAGGTAAATGATGAACATTAATGACGTAGGTAAGTGTTCGAAATTTCCACCATTTTGTAAAATCAACTTTGAATGACATTTTATGATATATCGTTGAATTCAGCGTTAAAAGTTATTTCGAAAAGTGTCATAAAATATGCAGGTCCGTATTGAAAAAAATAGGGTTGAGGGTGGCCCAGGAAGAACGAAACGTTGGATACGATATATGATTATGTCATTTTGAGGATAATTTACTGTCGAATAAAAAATTCCTGTAACATTTTTTGATAATATTTGAAATAAAGTTGGAAAAAAATAAAAATCAAAATGGCAGAATTTACTTTTCTTATGATATCTCAATAACCGGCCCTGATAATCTCGATTTGTTTGAACTGCTTGAAAATGCTTCTATTAATGCAACTTTTTCTCCATTTGACCGACCTTCTAACTCTTATGGTTTAAAAGTTACCAATACAATGCCATTGAAAAAGTGGCCACCCTGTATACGCACTTACCTATAGTGGCACAGTGACAGTCAAAAATAGGAAAAAACGAAGTGAAGAATTCATATAAAATACAAAGTTTTGAATAACTGAGATCCATATATTCGTCCAAATTATGATTAATGTCAGATACAAAATTTATTAACAATAGTTATACTTATACAGTGATTTTGCAATTTCGATTATTCCAAGTGGTATACCCACATGTAATTCAAATGTGATATATGTGTAATAAACTATTGATCTCGAATAAATAATTGCATTTATGCAATCAAATATTTCTCTATTTTTACCCAACTGTTCTTTAACACCCATGGGCGCCCGCAGAAACGCGCAGGAATTTTTCTCAGGGGGGAGCCAAACAAAGATTAGAAAGTAATATTGAGGGTGTTGAGCTGAAAACATTGAGGACACCAAAATGTCAGGAGGGGCATGGCCCCCCTGGCCACCCCCTGCGGGCGCCCATGTTAACACCTATCTACGTACTCCATTTTAATCACCTGAAGTTTGTATTTGGAAAATTCTCAAGTACATGGTCAAAATTCGACAATTTTTCGTTCATTTTCATTTTGATCTTACCAATAGGCGGCATTTCTTTCATCGGTGCTCCACGTGGGGACACAAAGAAGAAATCGTGGTTCAAAGCCTGAAAAGAATGAAAATCTGAAAGCGAATTATCACAACGATATTCATTGGATATATCGTAGTCTGTTAGATTAAAGTCTGATAAACTCATTGTGTTGTCAAGGTGACTTATTTTGTGGTAAATAAAAATATTGTAGGGGTCTTCCAAAAGGTACTTGTTAACTTTGACAGTTGATAGCAGTAGCTCGATGATTGCAAACTTCTTTTGATCTGAACAGGATGATGTAGACATCAACGAGAATTGGTTTCAACAGGACGTCGCTACGTGCCACAAAGCATAAGCCACATTGGATATTCTGCAAGATCGATTTGAGGGCATGATCATCTCACGTGGAGGTAAACTATAGCCACCGAGATAGCGCGATTTGACTCCGTTGGACTTCTCTCTTGGGTAGTTTCTGTTCGATGCATAGTTTTCTTAGATTCACGTTATAAGCAATTTGAGCATATTTTGCATCGATTTAGGGAAAATTTTCGTATTTGGCTTAAGTGAACTTCATCGAGAATTAGAGATCAGTTGACATTTATCCAAAATATTTTTCTTACTGAATTCTAAGAACCAAAAAGTTGAAAACAAATCGAAAAACAAAAAATCAAAAAAGATGTTAATATGAACTGCAGACTGCAGAGAGACTGCAGAGAGCAGAGATGTGTACCAAGGCCTGACAAAGAGAAGCGTTATCTTAGACAGAGATTGCTGAACTATATTTGGAAAGAATGTCATAAGCGCGAAACAGACAAGCATTAAAACAAGAAATAAAAGAAGACAACATGCAGGATGCAGGATTTACCTCTTCAGCTTCTGGTCTTTCCGCCTCGTTGTATTGCAACATGGACGCTATAAAATCCAAGGTAAACGCATCGGCGTTCGGTACCACAAGGTTCCAAGCTTTCGGGGTGGTTGGAGAAAACGATATTTTCTTGTAATCCGGTAAACTGGTCACTCCCGGCCATATTTCTTCGTCCGGCGTACCCAGCGTACCTAGGACGATGGCTAGCTGTTCGATGTCGGTCTCACCCTGTAACGGAATGAGTCAAAGATGCGAAATTTGATGTTTAATCTCTTTTAACAATGGCGAAGCAGATCACTACCATATCCAAAGAGGAAGAGTCTTTTCCATATCGATGTTTCTCCTGCAACTGTGGAGTACCTGGGATACTTCAATATCGGAGAAGAAATATACAGAATTGAGGCTCCAGGAGAGACTCATACATTTGGAAGAGATTGAGAGGAGTCTTGTTAATTTTATTGCAATTTGAGTGGAGGGACAATCTGAATTTGTGTTAATAAAAATATTAAGATAGTTCTCTTTGATTTAATCCTGCTCATTATTAGTTAAACATCACCAAATACCATGACTAATTAAAATCACAGAGAATGGTAAAAATCCAAAAAAATATATAAAATCAAAAAATAAATTGAATATTATTTATTGTGTACTGTGAAGGTTGAAACTTGAAAAAATGTCGGTACCACTATATGGCTTGATTGATAGAAAATTATTAAAAATTTCATTTTCACAATCAAAGCAAATAAAAAGACGAAAGAAATTTCAACATTTGATAGTCATTACAGTGTGACTCGTCTTTCTAGAACGCTCTATGTTATATAAATTGAATGAATCAATGGGTGGTTTTTTGGATTCTAGATTTCTTCGATGGAAGATATGCAGTCGGTTCGATCAGTTCATCTTCAGTTATCTGTGCGGTTAAGATGTGTGAACATCTATTGAGAAACAATCGTGCTCGAATCTTTTACGCGTTCGTATTGTTTGTGGATTAGTTGAGTACAGGAAAAGTGTTGTGCATTATTGTACGGATTAATTTGAAACTGTGAGTTGAACGAACTTCTTATTTGAGCGAATTCAATTTATTCATGAATAGTCAGTCAATCCTTTTATACGTCTTTTAAAAGGAAAATTTTCGTACGTTGTGCTATAACTTTGCAAAATTTTAAATCTATAATTCTCTGACTATCTACATGAAATATTATGGGTTTTTCACATTCACATTTTACAATTTTTCAAATATTTGCTGTCAACATGAAAAAATGAGATTTTTAATTGTTTCGGTGTTATCTGAATTTTTTCAATATTATTTCAATTATTTGTGGTGTGAAAACGAGTGCATTAACTGTATAGCGTTCATATTCCCTTGGTGGAATTCGTTCAGAAGGATATTGCGGAAAGAAATATGCGCCAAGAATTGCGGAAACAAGAGTGCGACAATAAACAATATTCACGTCGAAGTTCGCCAAATCGAAAAAATACAAGGTAAAGTTATATTTCTTTCTAGATCTCCGGTTTTCTTTCGGCCATGAGGGGCTTTAATAGCATGGTTCCCCTAATCTCACATATGCTGTACGCATCCGTTTGACTTTGAGAAGAATCGTAGGCTAGAACTAAATTGAAACTCTTCCTTTCCGTGATCCTCTAATATCTGGTTGATTTGTTAATTAACAGATTATTAAAAATAAATTTGGCGCATCTCGACATAAAGTGGAGTAGGCCTTCTGGGGATACCACTCGAAAACAAAACGCGCCGAGCACTCTACCTACAGGGTGGTGTGGAAACGAGTGCATTAACTATCGCGTTTATATTCCCTTGGCGGAATCGTTCGAAATGCCGGGCACTCTACCTACAGGGTGGTGTGAAAACGAGTACATTAAATATCGCGGTCATATTTCCTTGACGGAATTCCATCAACTGGACAATGCGGAAACAATATGCACCAATAAATGCGGAAAGAGTATGCGCCAATAAAGGCGGAAAAAGTATGCGCCAAAAACCGTGCAACCAGTTAGCGGTAGCGTTTCTTTTTTTCAGATTTTTCAGGTGGAAGAGAAGGTAGGTCCCAGAGAACCCTTGGCCTTTCCGGGCTGAGTTGGGATTTCATGGATGCCATTCCCAACTTCAGACATCGATGGAGCGAGAGCGACCAAACGAGAATTTACAGCGTCAAAGTGAGTGACTTTTACTGTTTTTGTTGATGGTCAATTTCAGGTATATTGGCAATAATGTCGCAAAGGTTCTGACGAAGGAGAAATGTCTAAGAGAACACATGCGGCAATAAATGCGGACAAAGTATGCGCCAATAAATGCGGAAATAGTGTGGGCCAAAAACTAGTTTCTTTTTTTCAGATATTTTCAGGTTGAAGAGAAGGTAGGTCCCAGAGAACCCTTGGCCCTTCCGGGCTGAGTTGGGATTTCATGGATGCCATTCCCAACTTTATCAGCCATCGATGGACCAAGAGCGGAAAATCAACAGTTTGAAGCATCAAAGTGAGTGACTTTTAGGGTTTTTGGTGGTGGTTAATTTCAGGTATATTGACAATAATGTCGCAAAGGTTCTGACGAAGGAGAAATATCTCAGAGAACAAATGCGCCAATTCATGCGGAAACAAATATGCGGAAAAAGTTTGGACGAAGGAGAAACGTCTCTGATAACAAATGCGCCAATAAAAGCGGAACAAGTATGCGCCAATTTTGACATATAGTGGATTAGGCCTATTGGGGAAACCACTCAAAATAAAACGCACTGAGCACTCTACCTACAGGGTGGTGTGGAAACGAGTGCATTAACTATCGCGTTTATATTCCCTTGGCGGAATTCGTTCGAAAAGCCGCACACTCTACCTACTTGGTGGTGTGAAAACGAGTGCATTCACTATCGCGTTTATATTCCCTTGCATGCAGGTTACATCGTGTTCCTCTTCATCTTCGGAACTACTTCATTTTTTCTCTTCACCTCTTCTGTTTTTTGATTTATTGTTAGATTTTTTACCCTTCATTTATTGTTTTATTATTGTCCAAGCTAAGTCCCCATGACTCTTTTTCCTTTGGGTTGCGGTAATAGCTGCATTTTTTATCACCCGTCACGCTACGATGAAGAAAACCCTTCCTTTTTTGCCTCTGAAGCAGTTGTTGACCGGTGAAAATAAACGTTCAACGTCCCTTGGCTTCAATTCATAAGGAACCCAAGTTACCTGTTTTCAATCATTCCCAGCGCATGACATCGCTTGAAAATGGCTTGAGGGTAACTCCTAACTCTTCTTGCATTTGGAACGGATTCTCTCCAATTCAGCGTCTTCTTAGGTTTTTGCATTTTTCTTCACGCGGACGGTCGTCAACATCGAAATAACCATCTTTGAAGCGACAGAACCAATCGCGGCACATTCTTTCACTTAGAGCAGCGTATCCGATGCGCTTCAGCCGCCGTTTTCTTCGAATGAAAGGAGAAAATCCACACTTACCGCAAATGACGATTATTTGGCACAAACTCAGACGAATTCACACAACCAAAAGTATAAGACACCAAAACAAAATCACTAATGCGTTAAAACAGTTGGTTCACCATATGTCTAAGCTTATTGGTCCATGACGTTTTGGATATGTCAAAATCTATAAGCACGTACTGCTGGAGCCATCTATTGACAAACAGCGAGAACTCAGTTGCGCACCTCAAATGGTTAATTTCCGGACGACTTGGAAAGTGTAAAGTCTGGAGTTTCCCATTGATCTAATGCTCAAGTGCAAGGGTGCACTTTACTTTCTTATAGATTTGCGACCGTTTTTTTGGTGTAGAATGGCGCAGATCAGATGCGGAACTACTAAAAGCAAAGACTCTTTGCTAAAAGCAACCGGCTTAATCTTCAGAGGATCTCTGAGAAGAAAAGATACGCGATAGGATCACCTGCGCCCTCAAAGAAAGATGAACCTTACGTGGGAAACCACTTACAGGAAAGAGAGGTTTCTTGGTGATCATCTCGCCTAGGATGCATCCTACTGACCAAATATCGATTTTGAGAGTGTAGGTCCTGGACCCGTAGAGAAGTTCTGGAGCTCGGTACCATCTGGTGGCCACTTGGTGCGAATAGGTTCTAAGGTCCGTCTTCTTGTAAATCCTAGCGAGGCCGAAATCTGCCACCTTGAGGACGCCGGAGTGGCTTATCAGCAGATTCGAAGGTTTCAGGTCCTGAGAAAGGAAAAGTTCAGCTTCTAGCGAATTATTTGTGTGAAACGCTTTTATGAAAGACATGATATCTCACCCTGTGCATTATGTGATTCTTGTGCATGAAATTCACCCCGCTGAGAAACATCTTCATGTACGTTTTTATCTGCGATAAGGTGATTGGGTTCTCTATGAAACCGATGACGTCCGCTAAGCTACATGGTAGATATTCCATGACTAGGACTACTGAACTTTCTACGCCCCGTATATCGTACAGGTCCACTATCTGAAAAGCAACGATTTAAATACCGGTGATCCATAGGTGTGGAATACTTCAAAGAATCATTCTACTCACGTTGGGCGACTTGAGAACTTTTAGAGCACAAATTTCCCGCATTGTATTTTTCGGCATAGGATGGTTAGGATTGAAGCATATTTTCTTCAGAGCAACGATCTTATGCGTTTTTTTGTCCATCGCCTTGAAGACGAAGCCATGCGCCCCTTCACCCGCCCTACCTAACGGTCTAAAATCCTCCATAATTTTGCCTATCTCATTTTTGCTCAAAGTTTGCACTTTGCATTTGAAGGATCAGAATGCCCCATTAGTAAAGTGTTGTACTCCTGGTTTCCTAGGTAACGGAAGACGCATAGAAACTTGGATAACTGTTATTTTCGAAATCTATAGACGATTCTTTCTTATTCTTTCATCAAAACTTCTGTGTATATCCATAAAAAGCCCTTGTGGTTTGCTCAATGTCGAAGAATAAATAAAAAACATTCAAAGGCACTCACGAGTCAGGAGCTTTTGAGTGTTCGTTCACTCACCTTACAAGTAGGTTAGCATTTTCTAGTTGAAGAAACCACTGACGTGAAATCAGGATCTTTTGACCTTTCGTAATTCGCATTCGAGAATCCAAAGAGATGTTAAATTTTATAACTGTCAAAAAAATTGACATCAGCTGTCAAACGAATCATCCATGATCCCGGATCTGTAATCACAGGAATATTGTGAATATTTCGATAAATTCTACGGTTCTACTTACACGATTTCGCATGTAACTTAAAAAAGTGAATCTACATCGAGCCGGAAGTTATCGACTCTAAAATCTGAAAGCATCTTTCTATAACACTAACCATTGAGGTTGGTCCTCAAACAACTCGTAATCGCCTTGTTTCCGACAAAAAAGTAGAAACACAATTTTACATTTTTTATTTACAAGTAGAATAAATATTACAAAGTGAAATATGTTAATTTAGTGTTTTACAATATGCCTCTTGACGACCATGTTTGGTACGAGTATAAAACGAAAAAATCACTTAACCAAACTAAAGAGAGAAACAAGATGAACAACTTGACACTTTTTTTCAAGATGCTCATCTCCACCCTTTCCTGTAAAGATTGCATACTAAGGTCATATCCTCAAAAACCACAATTTCAAATGAATAGCAATATTATATGAAACCATCTTTCAATAAAACATCTATACATCAGTCAACGTAGGAAAATTGGTATAAAAAGAATTATACTTTATCTTATTATACTATAGATTTATTTTAGCTAGCTTCGATAAAATGTGTAGTAAGGTATATTATGTTGTATTATGGCACCAGGCTATTTCAAAACTGCACTTTTAATTGTATCTATACAATATATTATATTAAACAGTGAAGGCATATCCATCGATAAAAGAAATTTGATCTTCATTCAAAATGGATCTTCTTTGAGGGATGAGAATTGCTATACTTTACCAACACCTATAGGAAATCTATCGAACAATCATCTTTAATTCATCAAACTGTTTCCAAGATCTATCTACATTCATCTAAATCTTTCAATGTTGAATTTCAAACACAAGAAAAATTTCGATTTTTTCGACAAACGTCAAGGACCGCTATAATAAAGAAAAAACCAAACTAAAAAAGAATAAATTATTTATTTTTCTCAAGCAGATATCTGAATCATCCCAAAAACGGAGAAGCCTATTTCAAATGAAATAAGTGTACTATGGGAAATTGCCATGAAGTGGAAATGTTCAAAACTACTATCAAAGCAACAAGTTATGTTTTTTTTTATATACAATTACACTCACATTAACTTACAGGATTCTAGTTGATGATAAATACTGATATATAATTTATACATTCACCGTTCTCCAAAACACAACGGTCATTCATTAAAAATTCCCCAAAAATTTCACTCAAGTTAAGAAATCGCAACTCAGTATTTTTAGGTATATACATTAAAGCTATATTCTCTAATACAATGAAATTATTACCTTTACATACAATTTTTTCATTTAACAATGCCATCATTCATTCACTGAAGAAAAATATTAAAAATTATGAGGCACTTTGAAAATATAGGGCTTTTATTCTATTGCTGGATATACATGGGAACTAACATCTGAAAAAGAGAAAAACTTAACACTAGGAGGGCAAGATTTTCTCAAGTTGTGAAATTTGTCCCAACAGTCACTGGGGTTTTCCATAATTTAAGAAATAAGGAGTTAAATGAAAAAATTATAAAACATCAATCAAATTACTTTCAACGCCTTAGTAATCATAAAGTATCAATTGAATAAATAAAATAATCATTAAAAATAACAAATAATTTTCCTATAATGAATAAACTTAAACATAAACAGAAAATATTGATAATGTTCAACAACAAAATATTCTGTACACAAGAATGGTTATAAGAATGAATTACGTAGGACTTTCAACAATAAATAGTAATATACTATCATCTCATTGGGGAGAATTGAAGAAATTCATCTTTGTGACCTAAGAGTTTGAAAAAGGCATCAACATTAAAAATTACGGCATTTTAGATTAATGAAAATTACTAAATTTTGGTGGGCATACCTTCATTCAAATAAATTCCCAAAGGCAGTGCTAAATAAAATTAACAGGTATTCATTTTCACGTTCTCAAAATCGATATTTCAACTGAAGTACTCTTCTGAATTTTGAAAAATTGATAGGGTTTAGTCAATATGATATTTATCATTCGATATTCTGTTCAATATATCATAATCATCAGTAGTTACTTCTGAATGATATAACTATACCTTTTCAATGCTTGTAGGTCAAATACAGAACAATTTTTATTCAAGAGGGTATTGTTTGTTTGCTTTTCTATTATTTTGAAGAAGGTCCACTGATATAAATAAATATAAGTCGAAAATCAATTCTCAAATAAATAGTTGTAAGGAACTCTTCGCAGAATTGTCACATAAGATCCAAAACATCCCTTTCATGTTTTCAATCAGGAACTGAAGTCGGCATAAACTATTGCTCCCTTTGTAACTCAACATTGCTTCATCACTATCCTCCCTGAATATGCACATACAGAAGAACTTAAATCAAAATGGAAGCCAGAATATTATGATTGTCTAATTCTAAAGAAGTGATTAAATTCAGTCATACACACAGGTGTCCCAGGTTCTCGAACACAACACACACATTATTTACTAAAGAGACATTCTCTAATGAACATGCCCCCCCACCACGCAGTTCCTTCGTTTCACAAAACAATAACAAATTCTTTCTCCGCAAACTCGAATAGAAAATTCCCCATTACACAACACTGTGACTATAAAAACCGTGAAGAATTCCAACTCTTTTATCACCCGACGTATTTTCGTCAAATTTGTTACCTCCCTATATCACTCTGTGAACAGCGTGTCAAACTTAAAATCGTTTAATCAGTTTCGCCACTGAACACGTTAAACTATGAATGGGTTTTCGGCCAAAATATTCGTGGTTATTGGATTAGGGGCATATCACATTAGTTCACCATAAGTGTGTGAGACTCCATTGGTGCTGCTGAATCGTATAATGTGTCTGTGTCTTGAGTTGGCTCCCCCTGTAGTTGACATTGGTTGGTTAATGTACCAGCTCCGCAGTCGCAGAAGAACCTGGAAAAATCTCTCTAAGTTTTGTGGAACCAAGATCAAGTATATCATGTTGCATGTTGTTTGTAAAGCACAACTTGACCCGATATTTTTGAATTCAGAATAAGGGTTAAAAACTACAAACAGAAAGAATCAATTTTGAAACAAGGTGGTCTTTATGCGAGATTGTTCTCAAGGACAAGAGCGTTATCATTGTGCCAAGTCTTTTGACGAAAAATTGAAAACCAAATCGGCACTCTTGACTGTAGTATATGCGCCAGTTCCGGAAAATTCCGCAATATTTAACGATCGTGGCGCTATTGCTTCAATGGAAAAATAGCGCGACCTCTTTCGAGAAAAATGAAAAGTAGGACAGATTTTCTGTCAACAAGAATGTTTCAAACATAATCTAATCAGTGCCAACAACAGGATTTCTTTGCATCTATGGTTGGACATGAGACAATCGGATGACCTGTCAAATATTTTTTGAGTTTAGAGCTGGTGGTCAACAATGGACATTTCTGTAGGAAAAATTGTTTAATGTTCAGTTAATCATACTTTCAGATCTCTCAAACTAGTTCAAATCGGCTCAATTTTACTGAAAAATGACACAAATGTGTGCCAAAGTCGGATTTTCGATTCGAGAGTTTTTTCTTCAATATTCTGGGAACACCCACCTTGAATGACTCAGGGCCGGTATTATTAAAGAATTTCAATCCTCGGTTTAGCCCAAATCCGTCGTCGAATGTCGATTTCCGTATTATAAACATCCAACCTCGGGTTCAACCCTGGATTGACTCAACCGGTGAATATAGCTCCGTTTGAGATTTGAACCGAGGATTGAAACGTTTTGACGTTTCTAGATGGCCGACAACTAACCTCACTTTATGTTAAAAACAGAACAAAAGATTTTGTTTTGGCACATTGAAGTTGCTTGGAATGAAAATATTATATGATAAATTATATTGATAGAATGCCTGATATTAATCACAGTCTTCTGTAGGTTTGCTATGTATTAATAATTCATCTTTGGTGTTTGGAAAAATATTCCTAAATTGAAACTGAATTTCTGTGCCTTATTTTCGAGGGATAGGACTGTCATGTTCCTGTGTGAATATAATATCAAAAATGACTCTAGTTGTGATAATAATGAAATAACTGCAAGGCATTCAAAAGAGATTAACGATAGTGAATAAGAAAGATACCAATCGAATGATTTCACATTTCCTTTCGACCACTTCGAAAATGGCATGAAGAAGAGATTTTGGTCAAACAAAAAAACTCTTTTATCAGGTGGATGAAATTACTCTGAATAAGCTGAATCTTTTCAGAGTTGTTAACATTTTCGAAGATTTTTGTGGTATACATAAATCAACATCAGAAAAAAGTCAGAAAGTTGTGAAATGTCTAGAACTTTGGACATTATCAAAAAGTATTCTAGTGCCTATTTTATCATTCTATCAAAATGCCAAGCAATCAACAGGAATAGCAACTAACAAGGAAAGGGTTGTATTGACAGACCAAATTTCTGTGTATTAGAACCGTGTTGCTGGAGCTCACTCACCGTTCTAGAAGGATTTCTTGATTATTATCACATAGTACAGGTGCATGCTTATTTTAATGGGTTGTGAAAATGCTGAATGCTTCAGATGTGAAAAGGATTTCTTTTCTTCAAATTTCCAATATGCTAAGCTTATAAATTTGGTAATTCTCTTCATAGAAAATTTTTAATATACTCTAAAGAAATGATTGATGACACCGATCCCATCTCACAGATCAATGGATGATCAATTATTCAATGAAGCTCACATATGAACTATGAATTCAATTTAAAGACCCTCTGGAGTGTAAAAGACTATTTCCCATTCTCTTATTCGGGACCTGATTACATTTGAAAACAACTATTATTTTTGTGACTTGCAGAGTCCTACATAATATTGCTAGACTGATTCTATTCATGACTCTCAACCTGAATAAAGTGAAAGTTAATAAATGCTATCTTTAAATTTAATGTATATTTCATGTACTCAATCAAACAAGATCAAGAATGATTTGTTCCTATCCTGAATATAACTACATCCTTGTACGACTGAATGTTAATGCAATTTCATTGTATTGTCCTAGCTTTTATTTGGTTACTTGGCATAAGAGTTTGAGATAAGACTTTTCAGAATATCAAAATAGTAAAAACTTACATTATTCGAGTCAAATAAGTTGACACAAGTGATAAAGACTAGAGCGTATTTGGCAATAGCTTCGAGTGGAAAAAATTAGTACGAAGTCTGTCCTCATTTCTCTAAATTCTCTGCCATGACTATCACAAAACACGGGAATTCTCGAATTAGCTTCTTGTTTTGTCTTTATTAGACTACGATTATTGAATTTATCCAAACATGGTATAAAAAAACGTGCCAAAATACTTCGAGAAATAAGATTCAGGTTAGCCAACCCAAAAACCTTGCCAAATAATGACCAATTCCATATAAAAAAAAAACATACTGTCGTGTGTTTCTGAGATTAACAAATCGCATATTGGTTAGTGGCCATTCGAAGTTTCGAATCTTAGCTCTTGAAAAACTCTACAATTGAAGATAAAACCACAAAGACACTCACCTATCATGCCGGATAAACTCCACATCGTGCCCCGCGTGACACGTTTTGATACAATTCACACAGATGGCGTTCCGATCCGTCGTATTGCATGTCTGACATCTGTAAAAATCGTGCATCGGAAAAGACGTGTAGCTCGAAATCTTGTACAGGCACTGTCCGTTCGCCACGGCCTTCTCCACCGCGTCCTGATTGTTGAATATCTTGTTGCCGCGCACGATCGGCTGCACGCCGCTAGCCAAACATAGCCCTCCGAAGCGATTGTTGAAGATCTGGTTGAATTCGAGAGTGGCCGTAGCGTTGTTCGTTATTTCGACACCGGCGGCCAGCCCGTCGAAGATTCTGTTACGTCGCAAGATGGGATGGCTCTGGGTCGATATCAAGACGCCGGCCTGAGCGTTGCGGAATATGTCGTTTTCTTCCAGGATGCCCTTGCCGCCGTTGAAAATGCATATTCCGCCGTCCCTGCCGTCGAAGATCTTGTTGCGTTTCAGGGTGGGGTTCGAGTCGGTTTTGATCCAGACGCCCGCCATGGCGTTGTCGAAGATCTCGTTCTGTTCCAAGAGACCCAGGCCTCCGTTGTACACCAACACGCCGCCGTTCTGACCGCCCCAAATCTTGTTTCCTCGAATCACCGGATTACTGCCGGTCCGTATCTGGACCCCCGAGTACAAATGATTGAAGATATCGTTGTCCTCCAACTTCCCGTGTCCGTTATCGTAGAAATACACGCCGACCTGCTTGCCGGAATGTATCCTGTTCCTCCTAAGCACCGGCGTACTTCCAGTGGTTATCCACACTCCGGCCAACGTATTAGCGTACACTTCGTTCTCCTCGATCAAGCCTTGTCCCTTCTCGTGCACGTAGATCCCGCCGTGCTGACCGTGGTGTATTTTGTTATGCCTAACTATAGGATCACTGTTAGTCCTGATCTGTATGCCGGCCAAGGCGTTGCCGTATATGTTGTTGTGTTCGATCAAGCCACGCCCCTCGCCGAATATGTACACGCCCCCCTGATGACCGTTGTAGATCTCGTTCCGTCTGATGGTCGGGTTGCTGTTCGAGGTGATCCAGACGCCCGCGAAATTGTTGGAGTGGATCTTGTTGTCGATGAACTGGCCGAGGCCGTTCTCGTGCACGTAAATGCCGCCCGTCTGGCCGTGGTGGATTTCGCAGTGGACGACCGTGGGATTGGCGCCGGCTTTCACCTCGAAACCGGCTATACGGTTGTTGTGAATGTCGTTTGCCTCGAAGTAACCCTGGAAAGAGCATCAAATATTGACGGATATTTTGAAATTTACCCAAGATTTTTCGAAAAATGGCTTCATCTCCTTAAGGGGCCGACGGCACTGATTCTCCATTCAAAAAGTGTCTTTCATTTTTCCGAGTTCACGCCCTCAATTTTCCACCTGAAAGCTTGGTTTTTTTTATTCTCCTGGAATTTCAGACAGTTCTCTGCGATTTCACACTTTCTGGAAGTTTTTTCAGTATTTCCACCATTTTTGCATTATTTAATCGCTTATCCAAAAGGAATTCTTTTAAAAATATAGAGAATTGATTTGTCGAGGGCACTCCAATGAATTTTTCCAAAAAAAATGGATGAACAACCGCCGAAAAATGTCAATTTTCATAGAAACTCAAATTCAACCCGATATTTTCATGCGAAAAAATTATTGTTTCAAAGAGAAGAAATTGGAGTGCCCTCAAAACGTCCTTTAACTTCAATTTAAAGAAAAAATCAAGCTCCTAGGTGAAAAATTGAAGGCGTAAACTTGGATAAATTAAAGGCATTTTTTGAATGGAGAATCGGTGCCGTAGCCGATTTTTTCAATGCGAAAAAATAAATTTATCAAAGAGAAGAAATTGGAGTGCCCTCAAGATATCCTTCAACTTCAATTTAAAGAAAAAATCAAACTTTTAGGTGAAAAATTGAGGGCGTGAACTTGGAAAAATGAAAGGCACTTTTTGAATGGAGAATCGGTGCCTTGGCCGTCGACCAGAGTATAACGGCCCCTTAACAAAGGAAATGAAAGAAATTATTATAAATACATTTATTGGAAGATAACTATAGGTAGCGAACCATGAGTAAGACGAAGCAAAAAACCGAAAACCTTGCCCAACAGGTTGAAAATTCTGATTTACGCCAAAACAAAGTCACTTACCAGACCATTATCAAAAGTAAAAATTCCCACATCTCTGCCATGGTGGATGTGGTTCCGACGCATAATAGGATTAGCGAAATTTTTTACCCATATTCCAGCCAGGGCATTTCGACTAATTTCATTATCTTCGTATGTCCCTTGAGCATAATCTGTTACGTAAAGGCCAACATTTTCACAATCACTTATATCACAGTGTCTTATTGTTGGGTTTGCACCGGCACCACTCACACAAACCGCGGCTCCAACTGGAAGAAATTGAAACAACGTTGCATTTAATTTCATAAAAGGTTTTCCCAACAAAGACATAAGAATTTGAATTGAAGTCCGGAGATTCGCATTCAAGATCCAACGGAATTTCTTTTTGACAGCTGTCAAAAAGAATTGACAGCTGTCAAAATAATTGACAGACATGTCAAGGAAATCGTCCCTGTTCTCGTATATGACATTACGGAAATCCGTAGTACTCACCCACAGATGTGCTCCTAATGATGCAGTGATCAATGGTCGGACTACAGTTTTCTCCAACTTCTAAACAGTAATGTTTGTGATGGGGCACTGTTGAGGTTACGTCTGGAGAAAACTTGAGAGTTAAATGACCAGCGTAAGCGTTTTTAGCTCCTTCTACAAACATTACTGTTGATTCAGATTCCCTTTCCAATATTACCGATTCGGCCACATTGCCTGGAGCCGCACCTGAAAATAACAAAATCTTGTTTATCTCTCACAAACCTCCGAATCACATGAATTATATGCAATGACAGGCATGTTACGTACCTATAAGAGCGATATCTGAATCAATAACGAGGAATTCTCCATTGTATGTGCCTGTATGTAAAAATATCAGAGCTCCCTGATTGTTAGTTTCAGAGTTATTGCTTGAGCCTGATACTGATCCTGACGAACTACTGGTACCGCTTCTTTCATCGGCATACTCTAGTGCTCCCTGCAATTATTGAAAACATGTAAAATCAACAACAAGAAAAGCTATGAGGATTATTAAATAAGCCCTGGCCCCCCATTCCTAAAACAATAATTACAAATTTACTGTGAGGAACCCTTAATTTACCAACCTGAACTGTATTGAAATAGACAATATTCCTTCCTCTGAATGTCATTTCATGGTACCCAGGTCTGACATGTATACCACGATATAACTGCCTGAATGATTCTTTCCAAGGATTTGGCATTTCAGATTCTTCTGGACTGACAAACTCAAAACGGCAAGGAGCAGGGTTAAACAGAGGAAGATCATATTCGTAAACATTCTGATATAATCTTTTCCTACAAAAAACAATCGATAATAGTACGAATTGTTCAACATCGTACGAAAAGATAGTTTATTCCATGTAAACGTGGAAGAGTAAAGGTACCCACCAAATTTCAGTGTCGTTTGCAATGGCTTGAAAACGTTTGCACACCTGGCTAACTCGGCACAGATCCTGTTCCAACAAGTAATTGAAGATAGTGAGCAAGACTTCGTCGGGGAGTTCATATTGTAGGTAATGAGCAGCTGAATTTATTAAAGCTGAAATGAAACAATAATGCTAGAAGTAGCCAGGAGTATTAGTCACACTCATGTCGGCATCTAGCAGCAAACACGCCCATAAATAAAAGTTCCCTTTTTGGTCGATTGAACAAAGATAAATGGCAAACATCATTTGCTTGTTTGCAGTGTCTACGATCATTGTTCACAATAACAATGCTGTGATCATGCGAAAATATGACAATAACCCCAACTCCTGAGTTTTCAAAATATTTTGTAGACCATACTGCAAGCAAAGGTTTTTTAGAATTTCTACAATGAGATTATAAATTGTTACTTCATTTTATTTCTTTGCCATACTAAATGCCATAAATAACTTAGCGGTGCAACCAGATGAAGCCACCAATGGTTGTGTGCATGTTGGAGAGATGTATAACATCTGAGGTGTCTTTTACCCTACGTAATGAACCTGCCAAACGTGCACACAACCAATTAGATTTGAAATTGACTGAACCTTCTATTTTCAACATTAATGTCAAAATATGACATGTGACAGATGTCAAATATGACACATGTCAATAATGACAAATAGAAGGACACCTAACCTCATAAACCATACTAACCTTCGAAAGACGTCGAACAGGTCCTCCTAGGGCGTTTTCTAGCCGGTAGCATCACCGAAGAGTATCCCTGACCTGTCGACGTGGGCGTAGCCGGAGAGGTGGGAGAACCAGCTGTGGCCGCGCTGGTGCTAGGTCCCGAGACGCCCGGCAGGGCGTCGTGGTGCGACGGCGACTTCCGACGCAAGTCGTAGGGCGAATGGTGGGTGGCCGCTATGGCGCCCACGCCGCCACTGGGACCGGCGCCTATGGACGAGGAGGAGGCGGCAGGGCCTCCGGAGGAGCCTCCTGCTGGGGCGGCGGCCGTTGGGGCTGGAATGTTTTGCATTAGGTGGCAGACGGGTTCACATGGTTCTGTTTGGGGAGAAATATTTTTTTTAGATATTTTTGAAATGCGATTGACTTTATTGGGGTGTTAAAATGTGCAATTTGTTCAATTGACAATATGACGCATTGCAGATGACATTTCGTTTTCATATAGCATCAATTTTTTCAATAATCCAGGAAATACAGGGTGCGTCTTTTACATTAAGCATGTACTTTACTCTTTCATTTTGAAACTAAGATTTCATGCCTCATGTTATGGGCTGTTTCATTTCAAATGACACACTCTGTATGTGAAAATATTTTATAATTTATACAGATATTTAAAGAACAATTTGGAGAAGAATTCCTTCAAGAAATGAATCAGCAACTTTCTCCATCATAAAATTAAACCATGTAACTCATTTTCATAAACATTTTTATGTTGACAAACAGCAGGCTACTTGGAAGCCATTATAACTAATGTTATCAACGAATTATGTCAACAATTGTTTGAAAAAGTAGTACAAATTGAACTGATCGAATTTAGTACATGAAATAGTTTTTAGTACTTGGATTGTTGATATGGATAGGAATTGAGATTATCATTTGCGACTCTTCAAAATTCGGAAATTGACAAATTTTTCATATTATTCCTGATATTTCTCTTCATCAACATTACGATGTTCACAGATTGTTATTAATCAAATGAAAAATATCAACCGATGAAATAAATTACCTCAGGAGATCAGCGTGAAGTTAGCCGCCTGTATCACGAACCATGGTCCAGTGGCGTACTGTCAATTTCTAGTTTCTTGATAAGCAATATGGAAATTAAATTTTGCATCAAAATTTTTGTCTGAATTTCGGTCATCCAGTTGTAGAGTAACTTAACTAACCATATAACCAATTTCGTATTTTTTCGATGGATTCGGTCTTTACTTGATGGAAACTCACATTTTCAATAAAATTCAATATCTTCAAACTTTTATTAACGAACCTCAAGCGTAAATAAAATCTGGTACACTATTTCAGAAAATTTTTATTGAATAAATGTTGATTCAATCCGACAACCTCCAGGATTGTTACAGAATACATAAGTGACAGCAGGGTACTATACTGAAAAAAATCAAGTATTGATTGAATCATTCCTATTCAAAATTTGGTAGTCCTCTTCGTGGTCCTTTGGGCAATCATGACAGCTGTCAAAATATTGAATTTGGCAGCCATCTGGTCCGAACATCACAATCTCACAGCAGAAATACAAACTTGGAATTATATAGATATCTTTATTCAGCCCAACGATAGTATGACAGTATGTGCAATAAACTACGATTACATACACTAAATTTCACCAGAAAGCAATTGAGGAAAAACCACTCAATAAGAATTTACATATATAGAATTTGTGTCAACACAACAATTCGAATGGTTGTCAATTCAGATTCAAGTCACAATAAAAATAATGGGACTATTGATTATTGTTCAACATCAATTATTTTCACCGTTCTACTCGTATTTACCCAAGGAGGTTAGAAGAATTCCTTTATATTCCTAGTATTTACCATACATAACGGAAAGAAATCATTTAATAATGAAAGAAATAAACTAATCGTTTATATGAGCAGTTTATGTTGGATTTTGAACTCTTCTGCTCATTAATTATTTACAAATATATCCTGTACAGCCGATTAATTATGTTTATCAGAGACCGCTATGTGGGTTTCACTGTTATTTTTATTTTGTACAAGAATGTAATGACATTTAAAACCTATCAGACAGGTCTTACAAAACAAAAACAAAAATAAAATTTTAAATCAATACTCGGATTTGGGTCTGACCCCAGAAGGATACAATGAGCGAATTAACAGACAATTTACAGGCTGCACCAATTTTAAACGAAGTACTATGAGCTCACAGTTAATTTCCATACTATATGGTGTTCTTACCAGACGTGGTTCTTGAAGGTGTGGGGATTCTGTTCGCTCCTTTTCTTCTGGATCTTCTGACGTACGACCTGGAGGCCGTGAAAGAAGCACTCGGCATTTTCACAACCACTTAAATACCTCAAAAGGGTACTAAACAAAGGACACAAAACTAACTTCGGCAGCCATTTTCACCACCGTTCCAGTGTTCCCTAGGAAAGGAAGGTAGCCTGGCAGACAGACGGCAAATCGACCCGTCGGACCAATACCAATCGCTGCACAAGGGTCACGTGACATATGAAATGTCAGGATGGAGTTGAAATGCGATGGCAAATTCAATTGTTTAATTTCGGTGTTAATATGTTTTCTTTTATCGGTCACTTATGTAGGAAGTTTGTATATATGGAGAACTGCACAGAACAGGTAAACTTATATTAAGATTCAGACTAATTCAACACTATTCTAATTAATTATGGAACAATGAAGTAACATCAGCCTACGACAGGCAGGATGCCCCCTTTCTGCACTTCCCCCTTCACCCACATCTCTTCAGTCTTCGCTCCTTTGCAAATGTCAAATTTGAAGGTTGTCGGAACCGGACGTTCACCAGTGGCGGGTACATAGTTTGGCACTTAAGAGTCTTTTAGTAATCTGTTTATTCAATTCTTTTTTTCCTGGATTTCGATCTATTCGTTTCTGTATTTTCAGAGATCATCCGGATGTGGTGAAAAAAAGATTCATAAGTGTACTTATAATGTTTTTCATATCACCCATATTTCTATATGTTGGCATTAACAAGTCCATACTGGACCAGGTGAGCTGACAAAAATTTTACATTACCGTGTTATGGAATGCTTTTTTAAATGTTTCAAGGTTCCTCTGAGCGCTCTTCTGGGACTCCGAACTAAAGGCTTGCTGCAAGGAATATTCATGCCATTGTTCTTGACGATGATCCTATTTCTAGGGCCTCTTGCAATGCAGATATGTAATAGTTATTTGAAATTGTACAGAGGTATATACTATTTATTTTACCTCCAATTCAATCTTTATGGTAGATTTTTTCCAGAACCAATGCATTGGACCTCTAGCTTCAAAGATTTATTATGGATTAGAAATTTTCTCGTAGCACCTTTATCTGAAGAATTCACATTTAGGTCATGTATGATGCCTTTACTTCTACAATGTTTTCCACCGATGACTGTAGTTTTCACAGCTCCACTATTTTTTGGAACAGGTTAGACTTGAAATTTGATTTAAAAAAATTTGGTTCCTGATTTATGGTTTTAATCTAAACATTTTTCTGTATATTTAACGAATATGTATTTTAATTTCACAGCCCACTTTCACCACCTACAAGAAAGGAGAAAGATGGGATTCTCTCTCAAAGCAGCCATTCAGATCTCATGTACGTATTTTTTATTTTAAATTTATGAAAAGAATGTTGGGTTTAACGAAAGATCATTTGATGTTACATTGCCTCAGTAATAAACCTTTAGTCTTATTCGAACAATAGGATCCTTATGAGGACTCATCAAAATCGAATATTCCCATTTTTGACCATTCCTTTTGCAGCTCCATAACTTGTGATAACTTTTTGAATTGTAGCATTTATTTTTCAGGTTTTCAATTTGCGTTCACAACACTATTTGGAGCTTATTCCGCCTTCATTTTTTTGAGAACTGGCCACTTTGTATCAATTTTCATTGTTCATGCTTTCTGCAATCACATGGGTTTTCCCAATTTCGAAGAAGCGTTGAACTACAAGGGATCTAAGAAAGTTATTATTGCTTCTTTATTTTTTGTTGGTCTGATTTCTTGGTGTTATCTGTTATATCCTTTGACAGAACCTTCTTGGTACTACAATGAGTCTCCATGGAATATTACTTCTAGTTGATATTGATGCTAGTAGTTGTATAGTCAATTTAATACCGAATTACTGCCACCATGGAAAACTATGGATAAATCTTTCTCAGGGCATTAGAGATTCAATAATGTTATCAATACCGTATTTCAATATTCTAGGAAACAAAAATTAAATTATTTAGCGAAAATTATTTCAATAGTTTGTGGAAATCCTACACGAAAATCATCTTTGAATTTTAATACTTAAATCAGATGGAAATGGACTCATAGTGTGAATTTTTCTCAGAAAATCTTTGAAATATCGCTTTTATCAAAATATTTTCATTAATGAGCAAAAAACCTTTTTCAATCATTTGAGGTGACTCAGTTATCTTCATTCTCCATTTGTACTAAAAGTTGATTCAAAATAGATTCTCAGTAGGATTTCCAACTCAAGGCTTTTTTAGGAACTCTTAGAAGAAATATTTGAATTGCAAAAATCAGAGTCAGTTAGGATTTTTTATCGTCTCTCTTTAATTTTCTTATTCAATGAAAAGAGATCCCTGTTGGAAGTTATTAATAAAATTATCACTTGGAAAATATGAATGGTTAATTCCAAATAGCTCAAGAACTTTGTAGATAACTTAACACTTCTTATTGCCATAGTCATCTTCCTTTTCTTGGCTGTGATTATTGTGAAGGAAGAACTACCTATATTTATGGAATCTGTGGGTTGTATCGATAATAATATAGAAAATTGAAGACGTTTTTACAAAATATTCTTTTTAAAAACATGCTGATGAATTTTGTATAAAACATTCATAGTAGAAGAATACAAAGTCAAAAATGTAATGCTATTTTATACTTATATTCATCAGAAACTTTTATGAAGATATTTAATTTTTTTCATTGTGATTAGTATTGAATTGTATGTGAAATGTGTTATCTTAGATCCATTTCTCTATGGAATTCAGTAACCTTTTTTGATGTTGAGAAAAGTGACCATGAAAATTAACACAATAACTAAGGTAAATATTGCAATCCTTCGAATAAAGGACAAATAGTGCTTCGAAAATTTTATTCAAATCCTTATTATCACATTCCTGGAATACAACAAAGTATTTAAATCCATATGTATTCAGGATAACTCCCCAAAAATATAGATATTTATAAATTCAAGTCAAACAGTATTATTCGCAACAAATTTGAGCAATCCTAAGTTTGAGGAACCTACTAGCAATAACGGTAATGAGAAGAATAAATAGGAAGAGGAAGTAACTGTCATAATATAATACTCTCAGTAAAAACGCAAAAACTATCGATAAATTTCATTTGAGGTCAATAAAAATCGTAAATATCTCAAGATATACCTTTGGGTATTTTAGATATTCCTTTTTTTACCTAACGAAGCACTAGCAGAATAATACATCTTATGTATTTCTAGTGATTCCAGATGCAACTATCAATCATCTGGAAAATTACAAAAATATACTTCGTTACAATGAAATTTGCTTAGCAATGGATATGTCGGTTATTCAGCTTTAGAACTCTTCTTTTAATACGCCTTGAATGTGACATTTTCATACACCACCTCGATGAATCCTTCCTCTAAAAGATCGTTATTAAGAATTAAATAAATGAAGCCCTGGAAGACCTACCATAAACAAGATGAGATTCAACAAAGTATATAGAGTTTATAAACATATTCAAAAGTTTATATGCATTGAGGAACTAAAAAAATTACAATAACAGAGTTGATATTGCAAGCAGCCTTTGAAATAGGAATTCATGAGAGCTCAGGGTCTCTCCGCATCCTGCACCTGATTCAGAAACGCCACGTTGCTAGCTTTAAGCCGAGCAGCAGCCATCAAAGAAGGAGACGGAGACATGCACGGAGTCGAACATAGACTGTTGCTCAGATCACATTGACCCAACATGTGTAACAATTCTTCAGAGGAAGGTCCACCTTTGTCTTTTTCCACTAGAAAGTAATCATAATCATTTTGTGAATGATATTCATTGGAAAATTTACTTGTATCGGATTTATACGAAAGATCCAGGGCTGTTGTCAAGTCCCACATTTGTATGGAGCCATTAGAGTGGCCGGTAAATATAAATCTTCTCGGTCTTGAGCCCATCCTGCTTGATCCTTCGCATTCATGTACACAAAACGCGCTGACCGTGCTGCCATCTACAGCTTTTATGGTGCAAACTCTGTGGAGAAACTAGCAGGTTAGAACTATACTCATGTTGAAGTGCTTTAAAGGTTTTTTCAAACATGCAAATGACCCATATGAGAAGAGTTCACCTTTTTCCATTACTGGCCAGTCTAACAAAAAGCTGATCAGAATCGGGCACAACCTTCTGTATAAAAACTTGTTCGTCGTCTTGCTCTCCAAATGGACCGCACTCGTTTGAGACAGACTGACTGAAGTAAGGTTCCACCACTTCCAGGGAAATTATCTTGAAAGAAGCTTCAGGAGTGGAACCGGGCTGGGTGGAGAGCATACCCCTGAAACGGGTCACTGTCCAGCTTCGAACGTGGTTGTATTCGCAGCAGACTGAGACTAAATACTTTTCAGACAAGGTGACCTGAAAGCGAAAATTGAACCTAGTGTATGCCATCCCGAACAAGTTATTTTCACCAATTTTTTTAATATTGATACGAAAATTAATTTTTTGTTGAACGATATTAGTCTTTACCTTTGTTACTGGACTTTGGTGAACAGTGAACGTCTGGAAGAGCTGTGGTCCATGGCTCACAGTTTCCGGATGCTGTACAATAACTCTAACTGAACCTGAAGTTGTTCCGTAGGCTATTTCAATCCAATTTCCGCACAAATCTATGCAATATAAATTACTAGATTAAAATTCGAAATGAACGCAGTGAATCTCACATCTTAAGTGTATATACCATCCTTCACACTGAATTTTTCTTTAATTGATCCTTCAAAAGCATGCAGTATGGTGCTGTTTGGTAAAACAAAATCTGCTCGAAACCCAGAAAATCCAACAAATATCCACATCAAACAAACCAAATAACTTACAAAATACGTGAACAATTTCCATTTGAACAAATATGGATGAAAATAAATGAACATGCAGAGGACCTCAAAAAGCAATCAATTTACGAATTCTAGCAAAAAAGTTCATAGTAGTCAATCTCCAAAATGATGTGGACAAACATGTATCCTTGAGGAATACCACACAATCAATCAAAAATATCAATATTATCCTGGAATAACCTCGAATTAATTCAAGTACAAATATATTGAGAAGCATTTATTTCTTAATAAATAAATAGAAACAATGGTAGTGGCAAAAATTATAAATCTTCATGAATAGAAATAAATAAATTGTTAGCTGAAACTGCAATGGTAACAAATGAAAAATCAGGCTTGGTAGCTTAGTGTCCTTGTGTTAAGTACCAGCAGATCGTCAAATGCTATGAGAATGTGCTCAAAATTGATTGGCCAATACTAAAGGGTTAGATTATTCAGAAAGAAGGAACTCATTTCATGCCGCAATATTCCATTCACAAAGTGGCTCCAAGTCTTCACTGTGACCAAACGTCAATATAATTTTGAAAATGGATTTCCAAAGAGTTGAATAAAAGAAAAACAGGATTCTCTGATAGTTAGATAAATACAAAAGCGATATTCAAGGAAAAAATCACACATGTCCTGAAGAAAATGCAGTCCAAACTCAAAGGCAAGATCCTGATTCCCCTGCTCAATCAATTGCAGGAGCAGGAGATTACTTTATTTGGAAAATTGATTCCCCAAATTTGAAGGGGACATTCTGGCAAATAAATGACGAAACGCTTCATGAAATCAGTTTAATTTATAATATCCCTGTATAATCAAAGCTAATTTCAGAATACGAACTGGCTTGTAGTGAAAGCTGGAAAACATCTGAGATGCATGGTCTAGAGCTCGTTGTAATCGCATTCAAAGTACAGATCGTATCAACTTTCAAAAATGTATCTAAAATAGGTGTTAAGCTTAAAATTGTTGGCATACCTTCGCGGTTTCTCTCTGAAGCTGGCATGAAACACAAGGGCTTAATTTTTGAATTGTCTTATTAGCCAAAAAGACCAACAAATCAAAGACATGCAAATTCATTTTGATTCGATTTTCGATGATGAAGGAAAACTTATCAATTATTTCATCAATTTATAGTTCATCTCATAATGAATAAGAATTGTCAATTATTGGAAACAATCTGAAGCAATACTTACTAGTTTTTGGAGTGAGGTACACGGAAATGGCTGTGACGGCATCATTATTTGGATCTCTATAGAGTTCCGTCACCAACAAATCGTTGTCCTTCATCCTGAGTGGGAACTTTTGCATGTCTGCGGAAACGTTCAAGCATCAGTGACCGCAATGAATAGCTTGCCGAAAAATTGTTCAAAAAAATCACATACCACTCACCTATGTAATAAATGCATCCATTATTACAACCAAGGAGAAGAATAGATCCAGCCGTATCAAATGAAGCAATAGGCATCACATCTTGTGTCTGCCAATGCTGTGTCATCGCATGCCAAACTCCTAATTTACCAGAAGAGGAGAGTGCCACTAGTTGGCTACCAATGAAAAACAAATATTCCACCCTTACATGAAGATTGAAGATGCCTTGAATAATATTATGTTATTTTCTTGTCAAAAGTCCCAATATAATGGTATCATATTTTATTCTGAACTGAAAACAAGTTGTAAGCAATAAAACGTACCGATATTGGTTTTGTCGCCGATATCTGTGATGCCCCAAAGTCGTATTTGTGTTCCGTAAGAAATGGCCACCATTTTTGATGTCTCCCCACAACCCATTTTGGCATTAATAGCAATTCGTTCAATTGTACTGTCTATGTAAGGACTAGTGAATACCTGCTGCCAACCACTAGAATCTTTAAGCCTAGGAAACAAGAAAGAAATAAACAAAATTTCTATCAAGCATGGATAAAGACAACTTTACCTATAGCACACGAAAAACCTAGCATACGCAACTACGATCCAATTCTGATGAGCCTTAATGATCTGAACCCTCAGAGGATCAGTCCAATTAGAATCTAAAAAACCATCAAATATGAAGAGTCTCAACTATGCCTTCTGTACCAGAATGCATACTCAAGAATCTAATTAATTAATATTTCACTTACTTGCCGTCCCAAATACTAATCCAACATCATTCCTGATCAGTTTGTTCAAATCTGCAGAGGAATTTCTTGCGTGTCTCAGATCAAGCGATGCAGTTCTAGAATGAGATCTGCTTGTCAAACCTCGAAGATCCTGCGAACTGCGGCTGTAACTTGTTCCCACCCCCATTCTCATTTCCATTGATGAATTTCTTGAATGACCTTAAAAATTGCACCACTTAAATCCAATTGTTCTTTTCGGAGGTGCTACACTCTTGAAAAACTTGGAAATAAGGTTATAAATGAACTGTTGACATAACCTGAAAGTATGTATCCCACCCAACCTAACAAGTATGTAACTTGATCTTCTATAATCCCAAGACACCAACTGTTCCATCCATTGATCGAGGTGGAAATAATGAAAGTACCTATAGCAATATATTCATTTTGTGAAAAACTACAAACCTGAGCCTCTTGTTTGTCCATTTCCACAGGAAGTAGACACTTGAGGCTGTACCTGAGTGGGAGCAGAACTGGAAGACGGTTGGTTCTCAATAGCATTGGATGAATCAGGAGTAACTGAATGAGGTTCAGCTAACTTGACCAAATGTCCAGGCTTCGGATTGTGAACAGTAACTTCCACATGATTTATTTTGGGTGGATCCTGGGTTGGGATGACTAAGAATTCATAAAATTAGTAAGTTTTACTTTATTATTTTCTGAAACTTACTAGGTGGCGGCAAATATCCGTAAAAGAGAACATCTCCACAAGTAGATTGAGTAAGTTCCTCACACAGAGTTAGACGTTTGACTAATGGAGCAATATTATAATACTCTGCCTCATGCCGAAGAATCCTTAGATTAATACCATTCAATTCTACTTCCCTTGTTCGTAGGTAGTTGAGTATGAGGGAGAATATTTTAGGATCTCTGTCAATAAAAATGCAACCTTTTTCATCTCTTAAGCTGGATATTCTTCCGCTTAGCAGGGCAGTAAAAAATGTATCTGGTATTGATGTCAATGTTTGACGAGATGTCGAAAACCTGCAATTATAAGATCGTTAATAGGAACTTACATTGAGTAATATGATAATTGATAATACCTTTTTCCGCCAACATTTAAATGCAATATATCAGCTGAATATTGCTGATGAAAAGACATGTTCAATAACTTTTATGTTAAGAACGAAATGTAATTGTCAGTTGCATTCTAGATTAAAACGAAATGATATAGATGTGATGATAAATGCCACATTTAATTAAAATGTGTTTGATGATAAACACTTGATGTAAACAGATTACTGTCAAAACAAAACGGAACAAACTGACATATGTTAATGAATCATCCATTCTCACGTCAGATTTGAAACGTCATCAAAAATTTCATACCCATAGAACTTTCTTTTCATATTTATCTTTCAAATCACAGCCTTCGTTCTTAGAAGTGGAGGAGGCCGTACTTCTCTCCCAAAGACTTTTCCTCTTTGGCTCCCCGCTCCACGATACACAAAGAGTACAAAGACTTGTGCTACTTCTACTTCACATTATGAAGCCAATTATTGTAATTGAAATGCCTTCCTCATGAAGTAAACTTTATTGAACGATGATAAATAATTTAAAAAGCACCTCCAGATGATTGATCTCTCTAATTCAGCTGGACCAATTTCAAGAAAATACACACCATTGAATCTCGAATTATTCAATGCAGCTCAGCTCTCAAAATCTCAAATTTAATTAATTTCTAACCAGTGTCATATGAGAAGTTATAACGACATAAAAATAAAAAAGAGGAATGTTGAAATAAATAATATATGTAATTGTAAATATCTTTAATAATTTAGTTTAATTGTAAAAGGCTTAGATTCAATCTCTTCAACTTCTTTCTGATGTAACTTGGCTACGCCAACAGCCGAAACCGGCAAAGTATCTCTACCGCAGTAGGAAATCTGAAAAATGGAAAGTTATATTTTTTGCGAATCATTTCGTGCCAAAAATTTACCTTTTTTCCGATGAGGTTTTCAAATCTTGGTTTGATGAATGACCAAGCTCCCATATTTCTTGGTTCTTCTTGACACCACACTAGAGCTGAGTGAAAAATGAATGAAAATGTTGTAAGTATCAAAAATTATTCAAATTATTATAAAAAAAAACAAAATTGCCTCAGATACCTGCGTTGTTTTTGAATCTCCCTATTTCTGCCAACAACTCCGCAGTAGGGAATGGAGAGAATGATTCCAATCTTATTAAAGCTGTAGTTTGATCCTTCAATGCGTGTTTTTTATTCAAGAGAGTGTAATAATGTTTACCGGAAGTAACCAAAACTTTCGTTATTTTTTCGGTGTCACACATTTCGTCACCTAAAAAAAGTATTCAATTCCCTGAATGATATTTGTTTCTACCTACATTTACCTATGACCGGTTTAAAAGAAGTGCGTGGTGCTATTTCCGATAAATTGGAAGTAGCCTCGGCCAACCTCAGTAGAGTTTTTGGAGCTATTATAATGAGAGGTTTCCTGAAGTTTCGAATCATCTGTAAATAGAGATATCTTCAAAATGCTGGGAATTTATGATATGAATCGAAATTTGTTTTACCTGTCTCCTTAACAAATGGAAATACTGGGCGGGCGTACTTGGCTGACAAACTTGCAGATTAACATTGTCTCCATCCACCTTGTCTTCCTTAGAGTCTGTCTGCAGCAATATTCTTTCAATTCTTGCAGAACTATGATCAGGGCCAGCTCCATCGTAACCGTGAGGAAGGAGCATTGTTAATCCACTGCTGTAGAGCCATTTGGCTGAGAAAAAAGAATACAGGACATAGATATTTTCATATTTCTATGCATAACCATAGAAATTACGGTTTTATACTGTGAGAGGGTAAGTTATAATTAATTTTATTTGGTGTATAATTATTTCGAATTTAGGAGAAGAGTGATTGATGAAATAATTCGTCTATTCTTGCATTATTTTCACTTACTTTCACCACAAGTAACAAATGTATCTACCGGTATTTGGGCACTGTTGAAGAAATCTCCAAACTGGGCTTCCCAAATGCACAGATTCTTAGGAGATTCTATGCTAAAGCCGTATTCGAATCCGACTACAGCTTCTTCCGACAAGGTACTGTTAGCGATCTCCAGTAAACCTTGCTGATCCTTGTGTAGGTTATTCAGTGGAATGTATATTTCGTCAGTTTCTTGGTCTACTAACATAACATGGCGATGGGAAAAGGTCCCTCGTCCTACATCTTGACCACTTATCCTCACATTATAACCTGAAATGTAAGCAGATTTTTGAAGTTAAACTCCTAGGTAGTGCACCTGGACATTTTCTGAAACAGACTGAAATAGACTGAAACTTGACGAAAGCCTGTTGAACTTTTACTGAGGTTTTGTTTTTGTGTACGGAAGTTGTGGACCTCTTTTACGTTTTAGTCAAGTTTGGTTACGAAATTTTGAAACTTTTCACCTTCATATAAGAGTGATCCAAATGCCAATGTTTCAGCTGTTGCCCAATCGATATCAGTTCCTTCAGATATTTTCGATAGACGGTTCTTCACATATGATTTCAACAAGGTGGGATGTATATTCTGCGAAAATGATCGAGAAAATAAAGAATCTCAATAAATTGTGATGAAATTATTACAAACGAATCAGTATATTGCACAGACTTCGCACCAACAAAGGCTAAAACGTCTAAATTAACTCCGGTATCCCAAGTTGTCACTTGACTTTTAGCTTCTTCGAAATTTTTCCAGTTCCCACCAAAGGAAGGATCCTAAAATTGGACATCGTTGTGATTTGAGCTCTCAATTCGATTCGTTTTTTATTACCTGGGGTTTGTAGGAATCGCAATTTTTGTGGGCATCGTTCAACCATTTGAAATGAGATGAAGATATTTCTTTCTTTTCTTCTTCAGTTAGAAGACCTTCAGCTATGAGATTTTCTGCATAGGCATCTGGAACTGTTCTATAAATATGAGAACAGTTTATAGTTTAGTTAGGTGTTAGGCAATGTTTTCTTCAAAAGTTTCAAAATGAAATGATAACACTTTCATTCCTTTTAAGGAAAATCCCCAAAAGTACGATTTGTTAGCATTTCTTCGGGCTAATTTCAACTTACTGTTTCGCGCGTATTATTTTGTACAGCCGAGGATTTGTGAAAGACGGGTCATCCAGTTCGTTGTGCCCCCATTGTCTGTAACAGTTTATGTCAAGAAAAACATCCTTTCTGAACCTTCTCTGGTATTCAAACACCAATCTTGTCGCTTTGAAGACCAACTGAAACAAGAATCTATCGAAAAGTTCAAAGTTTCGTATTAACTTTACCTCTGGATGATCACCATTGACGTGCACAACAGGAGCAGCGATCATCTTGGCGAGATCCGTACAGTACCTTGAAGATCTACCCCTTTCTGCTGGCGTTGTGAATCCCAGTTGGTTGTTTGTCACCATGTGAATAGCCCCTCCTACGTCGAAATGGGGAGTTTGGCACATATTCAGGGTCTCTTGGTTGACTCCTTGGCCTGGGAGAGCAGCGTCCCCATGCACCTATAGATTTGGTCCAAACTGTGATCGAGATTGGTGATTGAATTCTTTACCGACCTGTAGGTTTAATATTTTATCACTTAGACGTCCTTCCTTTCCATAGTCACCATCTCTGTGCAACATTTGTTTCGCTCTAGTCTTTCCTACTGATACAGGGTTGACAGCTTCAAGATGGGAAGGATTCTTCAGTATAGTCACATGAACTTTATCGTTTCCGTAGTGAAGGTCTATAGAGGCGTCTGGAAAAATTATTTTAGAAAAGGTACAACCGGAATTTAGGGATCTATTATTCACTTATATGGCTGAGTACATCCCCAGTTGCTTGATAATGACTTGGGTAGTCTTTTTCGCCTCTCAATCTGAGGAAAATCTGAGCAGGAGGATAATTCAGAAGACCTGTGAGTATGTTCAGTCTTCCTCTGTGGGGCATACCGCTAACAATCTCTTGAATTCCTCCTTTAAAATGAAAAAACACAGCGTTAGTATTCGTTATTTCTAATGCCAAATGTGTAAGAAGAAGAAGAAGAACATAGAGACCTTTGGCGGAAAGTCTGAACAACTCCATGAAGAATGGAAACATGCCCTCCGCCCCCTCGCCCCCATATCTCTTCAAGCCAGGATACTTGGCGGCCAGAAATCGATCGAATTCCTGGGCTTTCAGCATCTCTTTCGCCATCTCAATCTTCGTCTTATCGTCTATAATAATATTCTGCATTTTCTCGAACTCCGTGGCGAACCATTCCCGTTCTTCTTCTTGCTTAAAAAGTTGCGGATGTTAACCTCCTAAAAGACTGGGTTATATTGAACTCACCTCCAAGTAGGTGAATTCTGCTGATATATGGTTTGAGTATGAGTTTTCTAAGATATCTACAGCTTCTTGTACGGAGATGACATCTCTATCACATTCGAGGATACCTTTTGTATTCACTCGATCTTCTCTATCTAAACCATATCGTTTTAAATTCAACTCGGGAAGCTGCCTGGAAAATATTTCTTCATGGTTGAAGATGCTGAATGAGAAAATGAAGAACTTACTGTTTATGCTCCACAATAGACACTGGGTCTACTTTGGCTTTCTTATGGCCATGTTCTCTATACGCTGTTACTAATCTGTAAAAGTTGCTTTCTTTGGATCTGTTTTGAAGAACATCTTCTGCAACTGAAACAATGAGCATTTAAATTGAAGTCTTCATCTTCTGGAATGAGTACATAAAGGCCATCTTCATTGCAGACTAGACGGGTATAGTCGAAGGTAACCTAGCGCATCCGCCAATTTGTGTGTACATCTTTTGATGTGTCTGAGCATTAAATCCTCAAGTTTTGAATTGACCAGTTCGAAAGGTTTCAGGGAAAAATTTGATAGATAATAAATGAATTCGGAGCAATCAATCGTCGGGGTGCAACTTCTGATCGGGATACCCCTGAAGATGCCTACCGTAGTTGTAGGCGAAACGTTAGGCCCATTGGACCACGGCTAGAAAGCCCGGGATTTTTTAATTTTGAAGTCCCTCTTTTAAATGGGAAAAATACATAAATTTTGAATGTGTTATCGATTGGAAACACTTGCTACGATTTGTAATTTTCGTATAACCCTTGTACATATGAATGAGTGGAGATTGAGGTTAATTACACGAATTTTTATACTCATTCTGTTAAATTTCAGGTTCTGGTTCAAGAATACTTACCCGCATATTCTTGTTCGACTCTCTTTCTGAATCCGAATACATTCTCGCTATGATACCACTTGGTACTGCAGATTTTTTGGTATTTCACAACTTTAAAACTATTGGATAAAATTCTGAACATTTTCGATTGAGTAAAATCGGTCAACGACGGTCTTCTCACGACGTAGAGATAAAACAACTGACAATTAGAAAATATTTCGTTCGACGATATTATTTTTTCCAATCGTACAGTTGGGGCAGATAATGTTATCAGTATTCTTAAGAAATAGTAAATACTTTCGTTGCTGCTATTGATATGGAGATTCGGGACCGATCGTCATTCGTTCCAATTCAGGATTGAGACAGTGGCAGGGAATTATTGAGATTATGTTGCCATTCGCTATCTTGTCCTTGATGAATATGAATTTTCGGATAATGAATGAGTGGGTAATGCGCACGAATGGTACCTTTATTTGTGAAGGAGGCCCAAATATAATGATCCAGAAAATTGGAGCAACCAAGGAATTGCACCCCCGAGATTTTAATTATACAGGGTGTCCCAGAAGTCGCGCACCCAATTGAGGGGGATCGAAAGAGAAAAATATTCTAAGCCTAAAAATCCATGTTGGAAATTTTTTGATAACGTAGTTAATTAATGAAAGTGACCAATCAGTAGCGCGCTACAGAACAGTGAACGTGAAAAGCCGGCAGCAGCTCTGGCGTCTCACTCTCGCGTCTCCAACTGCCTACATATTCGCGAATGCACTCGTTTCCACACCACCCGAGGTAGAGTGCTCGGCGCATTTTGTTTTTAAGTGGTATCCCCAGTAGTTCTACTCCACTTTATGCAGAAATGTGCCAAATTTGTTTCTAATAATCTGTTAATCAATAAATCAACCAGATATTAGAGGATTACGAAAAACGCGATATGTGCTAATCTTGTTCCGCATTTTTTATTCAAACAAATTGTTGCCTGGTTGTTATTTATACTTCTTCCAATTTTGATCCTACAGTTTTAAGATGAACAAAATAGATATACAAAAAAGCAGATTTTTTATTTATGATTTCAAAAATTGTCTACAACAAATAAAATGCAACAACAAAAGTTTCCTATAAAAAGTTGTATAGTTAAAAATGTATACAAAAATTTCAAAACAATATTTAATTCTCTATTTTGGGAAAGTTCAAAAGGATATCTCCCCTGTTTATAAAAAAAATTTCTCCTCAAATTTCTGGAAAAGCACTTCCAATCAATTTTTTACCATCATAGGCTAGTGTATATGTCCTTATCACAAAACGTTTCCCTGCCAGTTTCAAAGGACAGACCCTATCGGCTCGAAGAATGAAGCAGGTGGAATACAGTGCCATTTCAAATTCTGGACTTGTACCTATAAACATCGAACCAACAGGCTTGTTAACACCGTGGAAGTCAAAATTGAATTTTATTATAGCTCCTTTCTGAAAATGAAATGGAAGGTCAAATGTAAATAGAAACTTGAAGTATTCTCCATATATTTTGTTACCGCTCAGTGAACTGAATAGAAGAACAACTTACATCTCCAAGATCAATCTTCTTCAAGTATCCCAGGTAGTTAGCCCTACGACTAGATTCTTCTCGTTCGAAATACAACCAGTTATGAAGGCCAGAGACATCCCCCTTTTTGAGTTCTGCCAAAAATACATGTTCGAAGGCGCTAGATCCAAGCTTGTTCTTTGCTCTTGGATAAAGATCGAACCACATTTCGTGTAACAACTTCTCAAAATCTCTCTCATTTCGGCTTATGGCACCTGAAGTATTGAAAAAGAATAAATTTCACATAAACGAAGACATTCTCAAACCAAAGTTACAGGGAAGTTTTAATTTGTATGCTTATTTTGCTCCGTATTCAAAACAAAATCCTTTCTTTCTATAACATTCAAGAGTCACCTTTATCTAATAAAAATTTTCTAGTTGTTCTCATAACATCAGTGTCCAGTATAGCTCTCAACAAAGCATTTTCTTCTTGTTTTTCCTGATTGGTATAATCCTCATTCACATTACTTTTTACAATATAATTGTCATATAGAGGTTGTAATTTAGATATGGTTGGTATATTGTAAGCTTCCCTACTTATGGATAGCAGACTGAAAAAGACCAATTTGTAAAATGATTTGACCTTCTGTTTAGTTGACTCACGGTAAAGGCGCCTCATCAATTTTGGATCTAGAAGTAGTTCTTCCTTGATAATTTACTCTTACATATTTGGCAGCATTGTTTTTATCCTCCCGAAGTAATTTTTCAGAAAATTCTCGTAACTCTTCATCTGTTACTGAAGAAACATCCTTTCTCTTGTCAGTATTATCCTTATGGTCATTTCTACTACTGTCACTGAATTGAATCCCTGCAGAAGGACGACTAGTTGTTTTCAAGTTTGACTGTTCAGGTCTATAAGGGGTATTCGCTCTATTATTAATGGAGGCAGTGTGGGAAGTATTTGAATTTGAACGTGCATTCCATATGTTTACTTGTTGACGTACAAAAGAACTTTGTGTTGAAGACGTTGGTGTTTGATGATTATTATGATTATGCCTTCTTTCACCAATTGCAGGCCATTCTTGGTGGTTCAATTGGGACCTGGTATTGATAAATGTTCCCTCTTGGGATTGTATACTTGAATTTGATTTGTTGTTATGAATATTATGAGGTTGAATTGGTATGCCGAATACACCATCGTCACCTTCAAATAAAAATAAGAAAATACATTTTCGTTAAATTAGCCTTGAAGCAATGAATGAGTTAGATGAGGTTAAGATGAAAGCATAAAAGATTTCTTGAAGAGAAAGAGCTTAGAAACTGAGGACTTTGCCAATATAAAAATGAATGTTTTCCATTTGTCATCTCTCATGTTCTTAAACAAGGAGAATAACTTTTCAAATTCCAAAGGATATCAGCTAATAAGCATATGGAATGAAGAGGAGCTGTCTTTCATTCAACTCACAGTAATGTTCAGCAAAAAGTAAAACAAAAACCAACAGACATGATGATAAAATGGGCCACAAAAATGACATTATCCCATCTGCTTCTCTCTACTGAAACTTTTGAAAAATAACGAATCCTTGTCCTAAATAAAATTCATACTGAGGATAAGAAAAGTCAAAGTTGAGATTTTCAGCTGATACTAAAACAAAAGCCAATTTATTTACAAACATGGGATGGGATTGCTAAATGAACTACTACTTCGAGGTTAACTTGGACATGTCAAAATTGAAAATAAAAACTACTTTCGAGCACAGAATAGTGTCAGTGATTTTTAATCTCTTTGATTGGCAGAAGTGTCCGACTTGACTCGCGGGAAAAAATTTCGAACAGTTTGTTTTCGAGTAATAAATGAACATCCACTAAATATTTATTTGATTTTTAGAATATTTCTTATAACAGGTACAGGAGTCTAAACAAACTTAGGTATACAAGACGGGGCACACTCGTCCATTATATCACATCATTAGCCATCAAAGGAAAGAAAACGCATCCCCAAATGATGAAGCATACACTGAGGCCGGCGAATGTCCAAGATCTTTGCTTATCCCAGCCGACAAGAATTTGCTTCGGTTGGGCTTTCGTGCTGGACACACTCCGATTGTCCTGAAATTAAAAATATGAGTAATAGTCCAATCAGTAAAGGAAAAATAAATGCAAAATCTCATCTAGTTTGGTTTATTGACAAAAACTTTCTTTCCATAAACAAATGGGTCACCTAAAGCACTGACGTCAAGGGAGGAGCTTTTTCAGCGCTCGCTCATCCATCTTGTGAGTATATCCATGAACATTTGACAGATGCTGTCGAAATAATTGACAGCAATTGTCAAAATAATTGCCAGCAAAATGTCAAAAAAATCGTACATCCGGTTATGTTATTACAGAAATATTGGTGATTGTTTTGTCAATAATTTGCTGGCATTTTCTGTGCTCTGAACCAAATTTTGCAGGTAGCTTAAATACGTCATTTTCTATCTGAGTGCAAAATTTCATCTCGATCGAATCTGTAGTTTTGAAATTACCAGGAAAACAAAGTTTCGAACGAGTTCAGGGCCTGTATAGGTGCAAAATCATCAGGCAAGTGCTTTAATAATTAGTTATGGAGACATTTTTTCGCAGTTTTCAAAATATTAACAAAAACCTCACACTGGAAACGTTGATCCTCACTCCTGCTGAAATTTTGCGGATGAGGATCTTTGGTATAATAATGCATGGGGGTCACACACTCACTCCTATCACTTAATCAATAATCCTGACAAAAATGCAAACTCAAATCAAACAACGAAAGGCGATTTTCTCAGAGCAATCTCTGTTTGAATTCGCGCCTTATCTAAAGAACATTTTCTCTTCCAATTTTCTATTTCAAACATCAACAATCGAGAATATAATATTTACCTGCGTTGAAAAAGAGTTGGGTACTACCGCTGCAGTTAAAACCTCCCTACTGGTATTCATTTTCACAACAGATATGAATAGCACCAACGATATTACTAATGTAAAATTAACTACTGCGATAACAAACGACGATTGTACGGTTTAAACTGGAAATTCAATAAAAAATTCGCTGATAATACGATTATCGATCATTGATTCAACGAATACCGATCAAAGATCGCACAATTGAAAATTTAGATAGGTACAATTTGATCCGATGAGATCAAGAATCTGGAGATTTGGGTTGTCAAATGGTGTTGACTGCAGTGAAATTCACTGTGCAATAATAGAGGAATAGTTGGTTACCTTGGGATTGAATTAATAATTTGTTTATAGTTAGATTTTACTTACATGTGGAATTAAAGTTCTGACGAATGATAAACAACAACACTGGCTATTTTCCGAGTTTAATTTAGGTTTGAGAATCATGTAGGTAGGTAGAAAATGTAGATAACAGAATATTTTTGTTAATAGTTCACTATACAGGGTCTTTCACGAGGAACCTCACCCATATTTATACGGGAAACTACTGAACGTATTTTCATGAAATTCAGCACTTATAAGTATTTCACGATGCTGATGAAATCTAAAATATTTTCAAGGCATGAGCACCTCCGGTTTTTCCGGAAATGACGTCAACTTCCGTTTTTCAAATTAGTACACCATTTTTTTATTGCAGAAATAGATTCCTTAGAAAATTTCAAGTTATTTTGATGTAACATTTTTCAGTTTTGGTTGGAAAATTCTCTCTGAGCGGGAAAATTCGAAAAAAAATCGAAAATAGAGCTCCGCTGAAACAAGAATAACTTCGAGGTTTTTGGATGGAAAATTTTCATTTTTGGGATTGCGATTCATGATACAGGATACAGGGGGTGAAAAAATCGCTTTCAAAGTTAGGGATGACAAAATCGTGAAAAATCAATTTTTTCAAATTAGAACCCCATTTTTTTATGGCAGATATTGAATCTACGTTAAAAAATAATGTGAGTGTATGCATCACACCCTTGTCCTAAAGTGGATATTAACTCAGAAAATATCCATTTTAAGGCAAGGGTGTGATGCATACACTCACATTATTTTTTAACGTAGATTCAATATCTGCTATAAAAAAATGGGGTTCTAATTTGAAAAAATTGATTTTTCACGATTTTGTCATCCCTAACTTTGAAAGCGATTTTTTCACCCCCTGTATCATGAATCGGGATTTCGATTTTTAAAGTGGATACATCAATCTTACATCTTGAATAATCCCAAAAATGAAAATTTTCCATCCAAAAACCTCGAAGTTATTCTTGTTTCAGCGGAGCTCTATTTTCGATTTTTTTTTCGAATTTTCCCGCTCAGAGAGAATTTCACAACCAAAACTGAAAAATGTTACATCAAAATAACTTGAAATTTTCTAAGGAATCTATTTCTGCAATATGATCATGCCTTGAAAATATTTTAGATTTCATCAGCATCGTGAAATACCGAGTGAAATACTTATAAGTGCTGAATTTCATGAGAATACGTTCAGTAGTTTCCCGTATAAATATGGGTGAGGTTCCTCGTGAAAGACCCTGTATTAGAAAATACCTAGGAACTAGGAAGGGAATATTGGATAATATTGATGTGAAGGGTTTCTCTCTTTTTATCAAAAAAATCCGAACCTGAATCGTTCAAAAATAATTTTTTTTTGAAATAATGTATCTTTCGACTTTGTTGTATATTATACAGGGTCATCTATTTGTTAACTTCTTCCGAAGTTACACAGGGAAGGGAACCATTCGAAATATTTTCATGAAATCATTTTTTTTGTAGCAGAAATAGCAATCAACTTAATTTTTTCAATAAATTATCCTTTTATGTGACTTTGGTCATATGATTTCTCCGGAATTATTTATGCTTTCGGGCAAATATTCTCTATTCGGGATGGTCATACCTACGGTATTCATAAAAACGTAGGAAATTTCAAATTTGGAGACCCAAATGTATATTTCGAATTAAAATTTGATTCCTAAAAATAAATAATGTCCATGAATCCATTAATCATATGCGCAGAATTGACCAGTTTTGGGATATTCAAGAAATAACACGTTTCTGAGTTAAGTAACTTAGGAAACATGACTTCTATAAAGAATAATATTTATTTGCCCTTCTACATTTGTATGGATTCTTTCTATAGACATTACATAAACACAGTGCGCATCAAAATTATGTAACAAACTCATTTTCTCTCACCAAAATCCTTAAACAGGTCAATTTTTGTTCCACTTTTACCAAATTTTTATGCATTTTTGAAGGATTTTTGTTGCACCCTGTGCCATCCCCATCAACACTCGAAATTTTTTGAATTGGGAAAGTGGGTCATGAGTCTTTTTTGGTAAGGTCTTTGTATCTTCTTTACAGGCATGCAGAAATTTTTTTTTTGACAAATTGGTTAGTCCAAAGAGGTTTTCAGTATGTGCACTTTGTCATGGCTGATTCACTTTGAGACGATGGTACCTGATGAAATTTGTCACCGAATGAAAGTCGACCATTACAGTTTTGTTCATGCACAACTTTCAAGCCCTTTGAACTAACAAATTTGTCCAAAAAATTTTTTTCTTGAAAATTTCTGCACGCCTATAAAGAAGATACAAAGACTTTGCCAAAAAAGTACCACTTTCTCTATTCAAAAAATTTACACGGTTGATGTAGATGGCACAAGGTGCAACAAAAATTTTTCAAAAATGCATAAAAATTTGATAAAAGTGAAACAAAAATTGACCTGTTTCATGATTTTGATTCCAAATATTTTTCTTCTGAGAAAATGAATTTGTTCCATAATTTTGACCCTCACTGTATTCGTTTAGGTAATGGAAGGATCATACTTAACCCAGAAACAGGAGTAAGAGAAAAAAATTGTTTCCTGCAAAAAATGACCTTCAAGCTATAATTTGCGTTATCATATTCACGCTTGATAAATAGGCCACGTTAAAACACAATTATTGCTTTTAATTCTAACGTTTTGTGGAAACTATAAACGACAATTTGCGTCGAACTATAAATCTTTTATAGTCAATTTCTCGAAAATTTTATTGCTTATTTCCAGAAGCGATACTTCTTCAACTTCATTCCGATTCAAATATAATTGGAATAAGAAACTTAAATCAGCTCTCGTCCATCTTGAAGTTTACCAATAAAAAATGAAGTGCCGCAGGAACCCGCTTGCTATACTACTCATACTATTCGCTATCAGCTTGTTTCTGATGTAATTATACATCTGTGAATTTCTTCTTCCATCCAATTGAACAGGGACCGAATACAAGACATTTCTCTCTTATATCCCCCAAATAAAACACATCTATATAATAATTTATTTATAACTTAAATATAGCTCGATATACGTATAAAATATTGTACATGTGGGTAACCGTAGGTAATGTTTGTATATACAAAAACGTCCAGGATGCTCATAAAATTGTAGAAATATATTATCACAGTTAAATAATGTCGTATCGCTTCAACATCCCGTATGCAATAGCCCAAATGACCAACAATACTATAAGTCCAACTAAAAATATGGTTTTCTTTATGTGCCACGGGCTTCCAGCCAAATCAGGTGGGTGATGCCGCAGTCTAGCTTCGTGACAGTGTATAGGTTTGCAGACTGTGTCTGGTAAGGCCATCCTGGCTGCTCCTGAGCTTTGTCCTTGACTCTGATTCATATTTTTCAGTTCTGTGTCCACAGGAACTTTGTTCTTTTCACCTAAATCCTGATGTCTTTGTGACGGGTTAGCCATCTGGAAAAAAATAAAGAATGGAAGGGATTGATGAGATCAGAAATTAGGTGTCCAAAAGATCCAGTTCTGGCTTTTCTTTTTTCACCCTCATAAAAAGTAATAATCTACTATTTGTATTGATCCTTTAGAAATAATAAGATTCCAAGTAGCGTGAGTAATTTTCGGATACCGATATCAGTAATATTGAAATGAGAGTCAGTTCAATGGCTGATTGTAGTCGAAATACAGAGTGTCCAATTAGTGCAATAGATCAAAATATCTCATTACTTACGCTAGTGAGGATAAAATTTTTTACGTAAAAGTTCTTGTACTGTTGCATCAGCCTAAAATAATTTCGTTCATACAGAGTGTTCGTTTGAAGCAGTACGAGAATTGAGTCAGTTTTTTCTTATGGTAACTTTTTGATATTATTTCATCGTTTGGTGCTAAATTAGAATTGGTATTCAATGGTATACGGATTTTTTTTGAATCAGCGGCGTTGCCTTCATATTACGAAAGATTTATTTCCAAAAAAAAATTAAAATTCACAATTTTCTCAATGATTTTCGATCAAGGGGAAAAGGATGTTTTAAATTTAATATGTTGAAAAGTAATTTGCTTCTATGTTCCCAATCAACACTCAAAAAGTCGTTATCAAGTATATAAACCCTGAAAAAATTTATATTGTGCGAGTTAAACACACTCTAAAACGCTAGTATTTTCCAAAGTAAATGTCGAAAAGCTTTGGCAAATACTAATACAGAATTTAAAATACAGATTGCATACAATCATCAATATTTGAATTCGAGGAATTTTTCTAGAAAGTTTTTCTCAAGATTTGACGATTCTCATGATCATATTAAGGGGCCGTTGTACTCTGACCGACGGCACCGATTCTACAATCAAAAAGTGCCTTACATTTTCCCAAGTTCACGCCCTCAATTTTCCACCTGAAAGCTTGATTTTTTTTAATTCTCCTGGAATTTCAGACAGTTTTCTGCGATTTCACACTTTCTGGAAGTCTTTTCACTATTTCCATCATTTTTTGCATTATTTAATCGCCTATACAAAAGGAATTTTTTTTAAATATAGAAAATTGATTTGTCGAAGGCACTCTAATGAATTTTCTAAAAAAAAGTTTATGAACAACCGCCGAAAAACGATTATGAAATCAATTTTCATAGATTCTCAAATTCAACCCGATTTTTTCATGCGAAAAAATAATTTTTTCCAAGAGAAGAGATAGAAGTGCCCTCAAGACATCCTTAAACTTCAATTTAAAGAAAAAATCAAGCATTTGGGTGAAAAATTGAGGGCTCAAACTTGGAAAAATGAAAGGCACTTTTTGAATGGAGAATCGGTGCCGTAGCCGATTTTTTCATGCGAAAAAATAATTTTATCAAAGAGAAGAAATTGAAGTGCCCTCAAGACACTCTTCAACTTCAATTAAAAAAAATCAAGCTTTGAGGTCGTGAACTTGGAAAAATGAAAGGCATTTTTTGAATGGAAAATCGGTGCCGCAGCTGTCGGCCAGAGTATAACGGCCCCTTAAAAAATGAAGCCATAATATGCCAAATAATACTTTGACAAGCATATACCTGCTTATATATATTCCACTTAAAATTGCCTCTAGTGCACATTCTCACCACAAATATACTTCATTTCCACCAACGCGTCCATCAAGTCAAAATAAGAATGTAACTCTAATTTCCTGTTAGTGCGACCCCCTCAATTGGATTAAACGGGACGTGGTCGCGAAAATACTGAACGGTTCGCGTTAGCAATGCTAAAAATCTACTGCCGTTTCGTTGTTTTGTCATACCTAGGTATACGAGGTGCCGTTTTCTGTTTACAGTTCTGATATCGCAGACCGAATGATAACGCTCTATATTTCCAGTCGGTAGTGTCTTGGGAATGCATACCACAGATAACGCAATCGAAGGTTCCTTCGGTGGCCAACATCGAAAATTTAATCAGATAGACGATTTTTGTAAACATGGATATTAGATAAATTTGAGATATTGTCGGAGGCATCAAGCCTTTTTTGAGAAAGTAAAGATATCTCCAAAAAAAGCTAGGCCTGATAAAGGTAAGGTCGAAGGTTAATTAAGTATGAAAAAGTATATCAGAGAAGGTACTTATATGCATGCGAAACCTATTAGTAGGAGCAAGACAACATGCCTACACATAACTAATTATTTTCCAAAAGTTTTGCAAGATTTGGAACAACAATTAAAAAAGAAAGTGAACTATTGATGATCCAATTCAAAGGGAAACCGCTAGGTTTGTGCTGCAATCAAAGAAGAGTAGTGAAAGACCGGTTTCTGGCTTGTTATGCCGTCATCAGTGCCACATAACCCAACCTATAAGATAGCAACCATCTTAACCGATTTCAAGCGAATAACCTGGTCACCAATGGTATATACCTACCATCAAATAATCAACTTCATTCAAGCGCTTTTGGTCCTTTGTTGGTTATAATTATGTGACGTCATGAATGAACTAGTACCTTTACTACATTCACTTTTATAATATATCCTGGTTGGCCTTGAAATTCTGACACATTTCAACCTGTCATTCATTTTGAAAATGTTAGGTAAAGTGGTAAAGTCATTTTCCTGTCAGTTGAACAAGCAACTTGGTCCTTTCTACATAGGAGTCATAGTATAATTACGTATTTATCGAGATGTTTATTTACTTTAGGAAAATAATGAATTTGAGAAAATACTATGTGTATTCAATAACTCCAAAGACCTGGCGAATGTTGAAGAAACTATTTTTCTGTTAATACTGGAATTATTCCACGTATACAGGGTGGCCACTTTTTCAATGGCATTGTATTGGTAACTTTTAAACCATAAGAGTTAGAAGGTCGGTCAAATGGAGAAAAAGTTGTATCCATAGAAGCATTGTCAAGCAGTTCAAACAAATCGAGATTATCAGGGCCGGTTATTGAGATATCATAAGAAAAGTAAATTATGTCATTTTGATTTTTATTTTTTTCCCACTTTATTTCGAATATTATCAAAAAATGTTACGGGAATTTTTTATTCGACATTAAATTATCCTCAAAATGACATAATCAGATTTCGTATCCAACGTTTCGTTCTTCCTGGGCCACCCTCACCCTTATTTTTTTCAATACGGACCTGCATATTTTATGACACTTTTCGAAATAACTTTTAACGCTGAATTCAACGATATATCATACAATGTCATTCAAAGTTGATTTTACAAAATGGTGGAAATTTCGAACACTTACGTCATTAATGTTCATCATTTACCTTCGAATAATCATTCAATTTGTCTTTCATTGAATGATATTTTCATTTAATAAAAATGAATTAGGTTTTTCACCTCTTGAAATTAGTGAATAATTATTACTTGTTTCTTGCTTTGATTCTGTTACGTATTATTTATTTACAAATTTCAAGAGGTGAAAAACCTAATTCATAATAATTAAACGAAAATATCATTCAATGGAGGACAAATGAAATGATTATTCGAAGGTAAATGATGAACATTAATGACGTAAAGTGTTCGAAATTTCCACCATTTTGTAAAATCAACTTTGAATGACATTGTATGATATATCGTTGAATTCAGCGTTAAAAGTTATTTCGAAAAGTGTCATAAAATATGCAGGTCCGTATTGAAAAAAATAAGGTTGAGGGTGGCCCAGGAAGAACGAAACGTTGGATACGAAATCTGATTATGTCATTTTGAAGATAATTTACTGTCGAATAAAAAATTCCCTTAACATTTTTTGATAATATTTGAAATAAAGTGGGAAAAAAATAAAAATCAAAATGACAGAATTTACTTTTCTTATGATATCTCAAAAACCGGCCCTGATAATCTCGATTTGTTTGAACTGCTTGACAATGCTTCTATGAATGCAACTTTTTCTCCATTTGACCGACCTTCTAACTCTTATGGTTTAGAAGTTACCAATACAATGCCATTGAAAAAGTGGCCACCCTGTATAAACATGGTTGGAAGATTCCGTTATGCCATTTTCTTGTACGGAAATCAAGAATGTGTTGAAATTTCACTGAAATATAATGGACAGAATAGTCCGTTACTTTGTGATAGTTCATTCAATAAAAGAGTTAAAGTACTAGACTACTAGAATAACCCGACAGAAAAACTTCTAAACGAACAGATGGACCTATGGAATTCCCCACTTATTTTCAAAATTCTCAAGGAATAAGCCTACAGAAGACATTTGAATACCTTTTGCAAAACTTGAAGTACTCTAGTATGAAAATGTAGTAGTACTACGAAACCTGTCTCACAGTAGTCACAGTTAAACTTTAAAAGAACCAACTCCATTTACAAAGTTCAAAAAGAGTTATAGAAATAAGCATTGGCAACGGCTTTGAGAATCGTTTGACATTTAACGATAGTACCAACCTGCGTCAGTTTTAAGTAAATAAACTTGACAAACCTAGATCATGCCAACCGGGATACATTATAAAAGTGAATGGAGTATACGTATATACTCAACTTATTGTTTTGATTTTCTATCTACGATCTAAAAATGTTGGCAGATATTTTTGAAACACTTTGTATAGAAAGACTGGAATTCTTAAAAAAAACTCACACAATTATCTTCCACTTCCACAGCGACCGATAAGCAAGAACTCAAGATACCACCTTTTCTAACCATCACACCTAATCAATATCAATCTAATCACACATGGAGGCTAGAAAGAGCACTCGATTACAAAACCGCTTATTTCACTGCCGTACCAGACCAGATTCTATCTGTCCCAACATTTCTTCGTTAAAATCACTTTCACTTCTTGGCCCAATCGGTGGTTAATAAAAAAATCACTATGCCATTCCCATTGCCATAGACAGCGTCAAACGAAAGGTAATATTTTTCTGGCATCAGAGATACGCTTGGCTGGATGCTACGAACATCAATTACCTACGGTAATCGAGGATGTTCAAGTATGAATCAATTATCATAAATTCATTCATTGAGAGGAATTAGCTGCTTGTGAATAAACTGACGATAAACTTTAAAACTATCTATTTTTTCTACGATTAGTTGATTTTTTTTGTGCCCCCTCCTTGGTTATCGAAATTGACAAAAATCCGTAGTTGACGCTTCGAATAACCTTAATTTCTTCTGAATGATGATATGATAGATATTCGATTCGTTCGGAAAAATACCTAATCAGGTAATTCTCAATAAAGTCCTCTTACCTCTTAGCAAACATAAAAGATTTTCATTGCAACTCACTCTGAAAGGTCTTACGCAAATGTAGAACGACGGCGTTAAACCGACAATGGTGAAAATCACCACACGAAAGAACAGTTTCATCTCAACAATTTTGAATTTGCGATTACGGTTACTCTTGATGGATTTATAAACAATCTGTCAATGAAAAGGAACCGACAACTGCAATATTATCGAAATTGAGATTAGGAATAAGTTGAGATTCAGGAATAATGCGGTCTTTTGTCTTAATGCAACGGGAGTAAACAATGGTCACCCGTTTTGCCATGTTTATTATACGAAATATTTTAAAATTGCATGAATAAGTAGTATTTAAGAATTTCTGGATATAACACTCTTTCTATCCATGAGTAATTTCAAAGGTTGAAGGTCGCAAAATGGAATAGAATAGAGTTTATTCGTATAAATAATACACAAAATAAACTCTTAATAAAATCACTCCGATCTGAAATTGTATTTTCCTCTTTTCAAAAAGTTTTATGTAATTTTTTCCATCATACATAGGTATTCACCGCGAAAAAACAAAAATCACTAGATACCTAATGAACATCATTGGAACATTAACAAATGGTGCAATGAGTGATAGACTGATAGACGATAGTACATAGTTAAACCAATCGAATAACATGACATAATCTTATTGCAAAAGCAGCAGGCTTAATCACACATAGTACAAGACTAATCAAACAATAATACAGTATGTAATGGACCTATATACATTAACAACTGTGTCTTCCTAAACACAATTATTGAGAGACAGTAGAAGTGTTACTCACATTTAAGTACTGATGAGTGGTATGGGTCATTTAACTGAGTTACAACAGTTACTCAATTGAGGATACTCTTATATATTGCTCTTGGCCAATTTAATATAATCTTTAACTAGTAACGATTTTGATTCATTTATTTATCGCCTACAACTTTGAAACTTCATTAATTATCTACTGCATAATGTTTCACATTATAGAAAAACCACTTAGGTTATTCAAACAAGAAGAGAAGTTTTGTAGATTTAGGCTATCGAGAAATAATAGTTTTTGAATAAATCCCAGGTGTTCAAAATATGTATCTTATTTTGCCCCTCAATATGATGAAGGTGTAGGTATACTCACCACGGCTCTCCATATTTTCCTGATCTTGGACATTAGGTAATCTGTTCCATTTCATGAAATTTCGAAAATTTTTAAAAAACCTCACGCATGCACGTTATATATGACATAAATTGACTGATATTGTTCTATTTCTGTCAGTTCACAGGCCATCCTGCCCACAGAGATCGCGCAACAAATTTTCTTGAATAACCGAACTCAAAAATGAAGGGAAAATTTAATAGCTGCTATCATGACTAGAGCACTTTTTAATCGTGAAAGCTGTAGAAAAACATAACATTTGTCTCGAAATTTTCACTACATGCGTTCTGAATACGCCGGCTATGTTCTCAAATGGTCAAAATCGATCCATTGGTTTCGGATTTTTAAACTTAATTTTTATTTCTAAAATGTATTTCGAAAACTACATAATATCCGTTCCAGTTAATATTTTGTATCGAGCTGTAAAATGACCACTTTTGAGTTAATAAAGTTTTCATGAAGATCATGTAAAAAGAATGAAAATTCAATATGTATTTCCTAAACTATACTCCCCTAGTTCGGCTTTTTCATGTTTCATATCAGACTTTCGGAAATTTTATACTGAACTGATTAATTTCATTTGAAAGATACTTCTTATCTTTGCTAGCTGAGGACTCGAAGAAAATGAATGATTCAGAAGGTTTTGAATTTATTAGGAAAAAATCATGTCACACAAAACGCTTTATTGGCTTAACTAGAGTCGGCACTGTCGGCAGAAATACACAGAAGTACCTAATTGAATCATTAAATTTCATACAATACTGTTGGTTCTTTCTGTTACAGTTATCAATCATTATTTCAAAAATCATTTGCTTCTTTATTCAACAACAAAAAAGTAAGTCAAATATACTTTCAGAACATAAAAATATACAAAATATTAAATAATAATACTCCTGATGCTTTCTATTGTCTGAATGATTCAATCTGATTACTCTGACCAAATATCCCATCATTGAACCAACCCTAGTTGCTTTAATTATGTTTTTCATCGATTCTATATGGTATATACAGGGTTGGGATAAAGTTTGGCACCAAATTCGTATCTTTAAAACGAAACGGGCGATATTTTTGAAATATGCCAGCTGAGTGTAATGGACCACAATGCATCTGATGAGCATATTTTCATTAATGAGATACTTCCGGTTTAACCGGAAATGACAAAAAAAATTTATTTAAATGGGACACCCTGGATATTTCTGCAGATTCTGAAAGAGCTCTTTGTTTCGGATCTGTCCATACCAGGTTCCATGTAAAAATTATCTGTAAAAAGAGGAATTGAGACAACGGATTCTTGATGAATGTGCATTAATACATGGAGAAGTCTTGAGAAAAGTTAGTCAAGAATTTGTTTATAGACTGGCATATTGTCAGGAGGTGAATGGCAAGCACTTCGAACATTTAAAATGATTTTTTTTTTTAATTTTCAATAAATTTTTTCTACTAGTAAAAGCCCTGTATTTCTTCTCTTTATAGATTTTCATAAAAAATACGTCATGAAAAGCAGAAAGAGTTATCTACTACGAAGTATTTCGTTTTATTTCTCACTATTGGTACAAATAACAACGATTTATTTATTTGAATGGATTTTTTCTCAAATGTACAAAAAGACTGAATTTCTTCTTTTTACAGAGAATTTTTACATGGAACCCGATATGGACAGATCCGAAACAAAGTGCTCTTTCAGAATCTGCAGAAATATACAGGGTGTCCCATTTAAATAAAAAAAATTTTTGTCATTTCCGGTTAAACCGGAAGTATCTCATTAATGAAAATATGCTCATCAGATGCATTGTGGTCCATTACACTCAGCTGCCAAATTTCAAAAATATCGACGTTTCGTTTTGAAGATATTAATTTGGTACCAAACTTTATCCCAACCCTGTATAGGTATGTGCTTTCTTATAACAATGCTTATGCACATATCAGAAATAAATTAAATAATAATTAATTAACAAATTTTCAAAAACACTCTGAACTATAATTGCTATAGAAAAAAATTCCATTTCACTTCATAAATTCAAATTCTTAGTACAGAACTCATCTCCTTATTGAAAAATCATTGAAGGAAAATGCATCTATCTCTTTCTCGTTTTTGAACTCAGCCTTATCAATTCTGGATGAGGGACTTCCTGTCCTTTGAAGCCAGTTTTTCCTAAAAATTATCCGTGAGATCTCATGTTAAATATAATTAATTTTTTAAATTACATTTTGTTGATTTTTTCAAACTCTCCTTCCATTGTTCCTTGTACTGTTCCTTGGGAAGTATTTCTGCAAAATCCTTTCAAGTGTAAATCCTGAGCCTCTTTTTGTGTGAACTACAATCAATTATGAATTAATGAGAGATTAGCGGCTTGTTTTGGGAATATTTAGAGCAAACTTTTTTTGACAGTCGTGTTCACCTACCTTTCGGAAGAAAACACCTGAAAATCAAGTAAAATTATTATTTATAATAAGTGAAATATGTGGAATACCTTGAACAATTCCAAATACTTCAAAATCAACAGATAATAATTTTCCTGACATATTTTCAGAACTTCTCTGGACAGATGTTAGCAGAACGAATAGGAGATGTAATTCTCTATAATTCCAGCTAATCGTAATGGAACAAGATTATTTTATTCAATAATTCCTTGTTGAAAAAGTTGTTTTCTTCAGTTTGTTTTGATCATGTAATCAATTTTTGACACTTTGACATAAATAGCATTTGTTCTTTGAACTTTATCATTTTGCCTACCGAAATGGAGCATAGAACTCCTGACCGATGCCAAAACACCTCTTCGGGTCTTTGGTGAAAAGGTGTCTCATCATCATTTCTTCGTTACATTCATGGTTGTGGCATTGTTTAAACACAGTTTAAACTTTAAACAATGGTTGTGGAAATAATAACAGTCATTTATTTTTAGTTACATTTTTCGAACTCTATGACGTTGGTCTGTCGTCCGCGCGTAGTTCAAAAGCATGCCTACTGTCAAAATCAGCTGATTCTGAATTCGTTAACAGATAAATGTCAATAATGTCATGTTATTTTTTATCGCATCTGACAGTTTTGCTCCGGAGAGATACAAACGAGAAATTGTGGTGGTAAGGATACGTGCGGAAGACGTATAGTTGTCGCAAAAGATATTCAGTTGGTTTCTGACCGCTATGATATTCGCTCTGGTGGAGTTAAATTCAGGTGACTAGTGAAATGGTGGCTCTTCCTACGTTACTAATGACCGCGGTGGAATTTTCGAACTTTTTCTCCATTTTCGCGGTCCTTCTGGTGTTTTGTGCCATGATCATGTTCATCACGAAGTGAGTATTGTTTAGAATTGCTTCAAGAACGCTTGTACTTCACAGCATCTTCATTTTCATCCAGCTCACTTCTTATTTAGAGTATGTTTGTGGCTTTTCATTTTGGAGGAAATTTGGTCGGAAAACTCTTTTCTATCTCTTCCTTTCTTATCTATTAGATAAATAGTCTGCAGATGTTGTATGCGGTGTTATATTCTTTCAGGTCTTTTATAATGCACTCTTATTCTTTTCCTAGACACCGCTTATGTTTAAACTTCCTCTCTTTTTTGTAACATTTTGAAATATTTTTGCGTAATAGGTCAAGATACGAGATAGCTCTCAAAATATGAAATATTATATTTCTTTCGTATATTGCAATTATTCATGTTATTGAATCATTGTAATATTGTCGATCGTTTTAAAGAAAATGAAAAAATAACAATTAATTATTTTTTTATTCAGAAGTCGCAATACAATTTTTTCATTCAATGAATAAACTTGTTTTTCCAGGTGATACTTATTAGTTATTGTTGAAATGTACTTTTTTTTTTATTCATCATCAACTTACATGCGAAATAAGGCATCAATTGACTGGATTTATTTATTCTGCAAAAATGTTTGTGATTCAAGAATTTTTTTGTGTGTGTTCTCCAATTTATTCTCAGATGGTATATTTCTGAGTAGTGTATTTCTTTCACAATGGTTCATTCTTTTTTAAAACTTTGAGGGCACAAGATTTCATCACAATGTAAAATGAAAGATACCTACTTTCCAAAGCTGGGTATTCTGAAAATTTTGAGATTTTTCCGAGGATTTTTCCTAGTTCAAACAGTGTATGTAATGAATGCAAGCATCTTTATTTTACCATATGCTTTGCGGTATTTGTTTATAATTCGTATGCGCCCAAGCTGATGTTTATTTATGAGCACATATTATTATTTCTGGTATTGGTATAACGAATATTCGACAATAAACAAATCATCTTCCACGTGCTTGGACTCAGAGATTCGATTTTTGTAAACATTTAGTACCTAATGATTTGAATTAAAATTTGCGAAGGTTTAACTAGTGCGTTTATTACTTTGTTGACTGTACGTGTATTGAAAGTTTTGAAAGAGGCCCTATTCAATGAATTAAACATTTCACGAGATTCTTCCTTCATTCTTGGGAACAATAATGTGTTACAAGGAAGTAGCGATTCTTTTGTTTCGCTGAATTTTCTTGCTAGATTGTATGTTGAGTAAATTTGCTCAAAGTTGACCGAGTAATAAAATACTTTTTTGTTCCTGTGTGTGTTTATCCTTTATAATGGATGGCCCAACAAAATAAACTTGCCCTCAATAAAGAATGGGATAATATTTGTTATGACTTGGTTCTGATGAGCAAAAAATACACTCGTCGCAAAAAGTAGTGAGTAGTGAGATTCTGACTACATACCAGGCACCAGTAGGCTCTGAATGTATGTCAAATATTGGAATCATTTTTGTATTATCGTATGGATATGTTTAATATGAATTCTATTTAATAAAATGAGACTAAAATCCGAGCTGAAATCCAGAATTGAAAATACGTTACTTTTTTGCAAAACGAAGGATCTGAGATACGCATATGACCTTTATGAAAAGTCATTTCTTTGAAAACTTGGCCGATAGGAATGTTTCTCTTATTTTCCTTTCCCTGAACATAACCAAATCTCAGATTCCCCGTTGAAACCGATTTAAATTACGTGTATGCAGTTTTTGGAATAATCTAGGTGCGCCTGATGTCACATATTATGAAAAACATAACAATGACTCCTTTGCCAACCTCAAACATTTCGTCATACGTAATTGGCCGCTAGAAAGTTAATTCCTTCATGATCACCTTTAAGATCAACGGATGTATGCGTCGACCTTCCTTTGGTGACAATTACATATTAACGGATGGTCAATAATGAGAATGAAAGGAAGAGTAGTTACCAGGCTGTCTAGATGCAGAGCACATACGAAGATCCTTATTCTTGGACAGTTTTATTGGGGTCAAGACCAAGGTCGATGTCAATTTGTTGAAGCATTCAATTTTGTGATATTTTATGATCGTATAATAATATGGAGTTGATGTTAATTCATTCGAGGGGTAAATACGAGTATAGAACAAGCAATGGATAGAAATAAGAAACTTTTTTATATACATTATATTGCCTTTCATGAGACAGTAATGAGTTCATTTATATGCTACTAATTTTAATTAGACTTTTTCGGTGTATGTGTAGAAGGAGTTTCAGTCGTGAGCTTCTTCGTATTTTGTCGTTGTTGATGTAACGAAAGGTACCAGGTAGTCTTTGTAGGCTTTTCGATACTGCCTTCTCAGACTGTTTTTGTTGGTTCCGTGAGCTAGTTTTTCTAACAGATCTCTGGCATTCTCAGACGGCGGACAAGGATGGAATTCGTTATGCCATTATTGTTAACTTAAATATGGAAAAGATAAATTAACTAAGATACAGGAAGAAGTTGAGTGTGAAGCTGTGGTCAAGGTGCGCTCGTGTAAAAGTTTAAAATTGTGCGTAAATTCGGAAAATGTAAAGGTCACAAATTCCTCAATCTCAGAACGCTTTAATTAACATCCATGATGACAAAGTAATGCGAACATTCGTGAAAATTTTCCTCATGGATGGAGCAAAACGAAATCTGAGATGATGAGAGATATAAGTGAGTTTTCGCCCATCCAAATACGACTTTAATTCTGAAATTGTAAAATTTGGCCCAATCTGTACTTAAAAAACTCGATTGATCTCTTATTCCATACACTTTATGAGCTTTTCTTGGGCCTGATTGGAAGGGAATTGTATAGCTGAAAATGCCATCTGATTCGTAAGGTCGGTTGAAATGGAAATATTTTTACTGGGTGGTCGAATTCCTTTGTCACACGGTTTATTTCCATTATCGCACTGAATTGATCCTTTCCACCTACAGGGAGATTCAACGAGCTTACGAAGACCCCCGGATCGGACGGATTTGGTAATTATTACCCCATTCTATATATGGAATCCTCCCCTATGATATTCAGAGACTATATTTATGCCGGAAACGGTTTTTGGAGAATCCGGTGAGGTGGAGGCTTGACACATACGTTTCTTAAATCTAAACCTAGTTTTTATTCGAAAATAATATACGAGGATGATTTTAGAAGTAGCCAAATCTAGGCATATCTACCCGAGTACCCGACCATGTTCTTCAAATTTGTAGAAATTTTCGCTCGGAAGTTTTGTGAAACCTGAAAATACATGAACATTAAAAATTCAGGATGGTTTACCTATTTCTAGCAGGAATTGTGCTTATGAATGAAGCAGGCACTGAGACAGGAAGAAATATCGAAATGTGAATTTTGACTGGCCACATCATACTCGATATAGAAAATTTCATTACATGATATCATCGCCATTCGTTTCAAGTTTAAGAATTTGCCAAGGGTGGACTGAGGTATTGGAAATGTATTCGCTGTGGGTTATGTTTTTCGTATTTTATTTGTTTTGTTAACGATACCGTTTTACCTACAGGAGGTTGGACGAATGCTATGAGGACCCAGATGGAAATCCTAGCCATATTTGGTAAAATTATCAATTCTTATTTGGGGGAGGTTTGGAACATTTTACATTGTAATATATTGAAGCCATAATTCATCAGTTGTCGCTTTTATTGAAAATACATATGAGTTTTTGCATTTGACGCTTTCGTAAGTAGCGAAATGGTGTTCAGAATTCTTCTTCGGAGTTTTCTCCGTTCCATACCATGCAAAATCAGTTTTCTTTTGCATAACGGTGAAGTTTAATCGATTCATTCAAACGTGATTATGATTAGGTGTGAAATTAAATAGGAATTCTTCGTTTATTGCAGCACGAATAAATAACTAATTAATTGGTTCAAGTGTAATTAAAATTTTCATTGTACTGGATCTCAAATCGCATAATTATTTCTCAAATAATGAACTTGAAAAAAATTCAAATTGAGGCAGATATTCTGATATATAGGAAAGTTTTACGATTTGATATTCTTCAGGTTGTCCTCTCGACATAGTCTATTTCTATATTCATGATTGCTTTCACCAAAATCCAGTGTTGTGTACAAAGCAACCCTCTCAAGTTTATACAGCGTGTTTCACTTTAATTGGCGATAAATTTATTTACATATTTTCATAGTCCACTTATACAGGGTGAGTCTTTGACTTGTACATATATTTTAACTGTAGATTCCCCTCATCAAACGAAAAACTTTTTTCCCATACCATTTTTCAAAATTCGGTTTCGTTTGGAAGATACAGGGTGTCGAAAATCCACGAAAAAAACACTTTCCTGTTCATATCTCCGGAACCGTTATTTCAAATGAACTGAATTTTGGTCCATTGGTTACTCTATTCATGGTGCATATTCCTCAATCGGAACTTATTCAATATCTCTCCTAGTTTAAAAGTTACAGGGTGGTCGACTCATAAATTCATGCAAAAACACTATCAAATCACTTGAAAAGGATAAACGGTTCATATTTTCGAAAGAATCAACCATTTTAGAGAATAAAAGTATTCCTATATTTTTTCAATAAAACGCGTCGTTTTTGAGTTATTCCTAAATGTATACGAAGAAATTTGAGGAAAAAATCATGAATTTCATAAAAAATCTGAATGCTTCCCTGAATTAAATATCATCGAATATTGTTTCTTCTCTGGTCTCTTAACAAATTAACAATGTTGTCAATGTTTATCAACTGAATTCCGAGAAGCATGAAATTACAAAGTTTATAAGAAGTTTCTATTGAAAATTTATTGATACCCGTCCTTCAGGAAAATCTATCTTCTTAACAATATCCTCTTGGAATTTTTAATCGACCCTACACTGTTTTCACATCACATTCATCACCTGTTTGCTTTATTCTCTGCAAACTTCAAGTAAATAAATAAATAATAAAACGAATCCATGTAGAAAGGTTATCGCGGTGTCGTTCATTGTAATCACAGACTGTAGACTGTACTCTGGAGACACAGAAGAACGTCTTGTCTTGTCTTGCGTGGCGGCTACATCGCACTCGAAGCCGGCAGCGCACTTAAATTTAGATCGTAGCGCTGTATCGGCGAGAATCAGAACTACTCGTTTGGCATTTCCAAAGAGCAATGCGTAGAAGCCTCTGTGATAGTTCTTCCGTTAACGATAGGGGACGTTCTGCTTTCTTGAGTTCGCCTATACCATTGTTGAAGAGTAAATCGTCAATCTGGCATCGTCTTCTCTAGAATTCTATGATATATCACAGAGGAATGGATTAGGTTAGGTCATTGACCTCGAATCATATGACTTTGATTAATGGAGTTAGGATAGGTTAGTGAGAAACTAATTTTTATAAGATAGTTTCAGGGTATCGAGGCAAATATGAACAAATTATTATTGTTTACAAACTAATCTTCAGGAAAATCGAAGAAGGAACTTATTTTGGTGTGAGAAATATGGCATTTCAATTGCAGAAATTATGGAACAAAACTAAGCGTTTTTGCTAGGAAATATCGTGTTTGTAACATTCTTATTCAAATAAGGTTAGTGCTTGAGTATTTTCTAAATGTATCACCCAGACTATCTGATAATCACATCAATTTCAATTGAAAAATATGAACTTTGAGGTGTTTGCAGAGAATTGTTTCAGGAGCGTATTCAGCCCAACTTTTTTTTTCAAATGGCTATATCTCTTTAACAGAGCCGAATTCGGAAAAATGGAAAATGAAAAAAAGGCTTCTTTAGGCCTCAAGAATCTACAGTTAAAATATATGTACAAGTCAAAGACTCACCCTGTATATCTAAAAAGATTTAGAAAATAAGTCTACTCGCTTTAAAATAATGCATAGTCATCTCTTGAAATGAAACACACTGCAGTGAAAAATTATATTCACTGACTAAAAGTAGTTTCACACAGTCATTTGACTATTTATGGGCAATACAACACACCTTGATTTTTTTCATGATAATTGTCCTAACAACCATTCAGTTTTCTGAATATTTGTTACAGAAAAAGGTCCTGATAAGGTTACTTGAATAATCATAAAACCATAAGAACTCGTATGAATTTTATGAAAAACAAAAATATGGATTTCAATAATCGAGAATGATTATGTAGGTATAATACCAGGTCTAAAAGTTCAAAAGTTTAAAGTGTTTGTGAAAATATTGACAATGAAAGCGATTTCACTTATTACCCAGAATTTTCACAATATGTATTTCGTACGTTTTTTGATAATGAAAAGAATAAATATGTTGTGAAGAATAGAATAATATCTGAAAATTTCCACTTGGTACCATTAGCAGCTTCCCACTAATCACATCGAATTTTACGTAAACCCGATCGTCGAATCGAACATGAAAATATCGCTATTTCTTTATGGCGAAATCGTTAAAAGAAGCGGTCGTAATCTGTTTCTCGTTTCTAAATTCTGCTTTCTCTATCTTCGACTTTGGGCTACCGGTTTTTTGGAGCCAAACTTTCCTGAAATCGATAGATTATCGAGAGAAGAGATTTTTCGGTTTCACTCACATCATGTTTACTTTATCGATATCTCCTTGCAGAATGCCTTTAACCGTTCCTTGCTTGGTGTTCATGCAATAACCTCTCAAATTCAACATTTGAGCTTCTTTCTGGGTGTGCTGAAAAAACATTTCGTGAATGAAAGTGAAGAAAAACACGGATTCTCATGAAGAAGAAAGATCTTTATGTCGGTTCTTGTGCAAACAGTTTCACACATCGAAACGGTATATTGTGGAAAAAGTTGTTTCTTCTGAGCGCTCGTTCCAATTAAAAGAAAGCTATTTAATTCGGTTACGATGTCTTTATTTTTCACAACCGGGATCATGGACGATTTTTTGACAGCTACTTTCAATTTTTTTGACAGATGTCAATTTTTTTTGACAGATGTCAAAATTTTTGACAGCTGTCAATTTTTTTTGTTAGGAAGGCGATTTGGAAACAATGCGATATCGGCCATGCATATTATCAGTTTCCCGATAAAATAACCTAAAAAAGTGAGTGTTGATGGCTATCTTCTGTTCTTATTTCGATTCCTTAGGGTATCTTATTTCCTGTATATAAACTCTTCCATTGATATGCGCATACTCCTCTTCCTCATATTCATATCATATCTGATGTATAAACCCGCCTCAACTGAAATTTGGGCTCTCGTTGCTATAGAAACGAGCGCGCAAAAAATGGCGCGCCCTTTTTTTTGGAAATATAGAAGGTAGGTCGACAAAAACTGAATGTTGGGATTCATTTTCATCTTCCTTTCAGACATTCGCTTCTTGTCAATAGGCACTTAGTTGATTTTTTCCCTAAATCATCGGTCACTGTCAGGAATCCATCAAATCCGAACACTCCCTTACCTTGCGAAAGAATACGCCTGAAAATCGATCTTATTTAAACAGGAACAAAATCTCAACAGATCCGATTCGAGTACCTTGCACGTGACCGTAGACTTCGAAATCGACGGAGATCAATCTTGAAGATGAGGCCATTGTTCGCGAATCACGATTGCCTCTTAGCTGAATTAAATATCTACGATGACAATCAAGCCGACGTTATGCCATGCAAACGTTCTAAATTCGAAAACGCCGTTCGTATCCTGGAAACGTCAAAACCGATCCGTGAACATGTAGGGTTCTCTATGGTTTCGATGAAGATTGAAGTTACGGGGGGTGTTCGAGTTTAAAATGGACTGTGAGAGAGTTTCAAGGGGAAAAATGTTATTTTTATTGGGAATAGATTCTTATAACTTATAAATTCTGCAATTAATAAAACGTTCCCATACTACTGCATGTCAAGGTTGGAACAGATTAATTAATTTGTGTGTAATATCGAGAATATCAACGAATCACCCGCTCTGTTTACAGGAACATGATGATCCTGAGGGTCCACGGGGACGATCTGGTGTTCTCGACCTCCATACACAACGTGGCGCCCAGAATACCGCAGATGAACATGATGAAGGTCCACATACCGTTCACTTTCAAGCTGCTGGAGACTTCAAAGTCTTCTTACAACGGTGAGTATCTGGGCTTTTTGCAGACAGTGTTTGTTTTATTGAATCTTTTAATAAACACTGCGCAAAAAAATTAACGCACATTATGGAAATCTCAAACCCCCAGAAGGAGCTGTTAAAATTTTAATTATTTTTGGGTAAAACATAGATAGTATAGCAAGGAGTAAATGATTAAAATTTGGAGAAAAAAAACGAAGGGTTAAATAGAGAAACTGCAAGCATCCACCTCGACCAATTCCGAAATTTATGCATTCAACGCGATCGGCGGCTTGGGATAGGTCGTGTTCGCGATCTAGCGAGTTGCGCAAACGCGCGCGCATCAGCGTGTAGGTGCGAATGGGTTTTATTTGTTTTCAAACGAATTTTCGCGCAAAAATAGCGGAGATTGAGGTCGTCGGCCTCGATTGGCAAACCGCTGGAGCTTAAACTTTATGTAACGAATTTTCGAGGATCTTTCTTCATCTTTCGGTCCAGCTACATAAGTTATCGGTTGCATAAGCCGATAGTTACATGTGTGTATTTCGGTTGGTTAATTTGACTATCGCATGTTTAAGTCTCGTTGTTTGGGGCTATGGAATGCTTCGATTAATGGGAAATAAGGGGGGTGGAGATCCACTGACCTGTTTCATGTCTTTCGTGTTGCACACCTTACTGGATTATTTCTCTACGAATTGCACTCAAGGTTCTGGCTTCTGATCGAATTTTATTTTTGTGTGTATTTTCCCATTTTTCCATTTAGAGAACGTCAATTTATTGAGTCAAATGTGAGGAGATTTGACCCTTTATACAGGGTGAGTCTTTGACTTGTACCTACATATATTTTAACTGTAGATTCGTGAGGCCAAAAAAAACCTTTTTTTCATTCTCAATTTTTCGAATTCGGCTCTGTTGAAAAGATATAGCCATTTGAAAAAAAAATGGGCTTATCACGTTCCTGATAAAATTCTCTGGAATTGATTCAAAGTTCATATTTCTCGATTGAAATTGAGTTAATACATTTAGGGAATACTCAAGTACTAACCTCATTGGAATAAAAATGTTGCAAACACGATAATTTCAACAAAAACAGTTTGTTTCATTCGGCATTCGGTTTCATGTGGCTTTTCAACTAAAAATCCACATTCCTCCCACTAAAATAAGTTCCTTCTTCGATTTTTCTGCCGATTAGTTCGTAAACACTAGTAACTTGTTCATATTTCTCTCGAAATTCCCAAACAATCTCATGAAGAAAGACTTTTCATTCAGATCATCAGAATTTATAATTTAACAACCTTACCTAATATATTTTGTATCTATTCTGTGAATGTTTGCACAAAAATTTCAAGAAGATGTTGTCAGCTCGCTGATATTTTCATTGAGGTTAAGGATTTTTTACGAAACATAGTATAAATATCTATAAATTCTGCGGTTTCCATCAGAAATCGACTTTGCCGCGAAATATTCTACAACATTGTAAACTCGTTTAAAGACCAGAGAAGGAATAATATTCTATGATATTTAATTCAGAGACGCATTCAGATTATTCTTGAAATTAATGATTTTTTCGTCAAATTTTTCCGGGTAAAATTGGAAATAACTCGAAAACGACGCGTTTTATTGAAAAAACATAGGAATACTTTTAGTTTCTTAAAGGATTGATTCTTTCGAAAATATGAACCGTTTATCTTTTTAAAGTGGTTTCATGGTGTTTTTTTATGTATTGATGAGTCGACTATCCTGTAACTAGGAGGGATATTGAATAAGTTTCGATTGAGGAATATGCACCATGAATAGAGTAACCAAATGAACCAAAATTCAGTTCATTTGAACTAACGGTAACGAAGATATGGACAATAAAGTGTTTTTTTTATGGATTTTCGACACCCTGTATCTTTCAAACGGAACCGAATTTTGAACAATGGTATTGGAAGAAACTGTTTCGTTTGATGAGAGGAATCTACAGTTAAAATATATGTACAAGTCAAAGACTCACCCTGTATACCAAACGGAAAACATAAGGCCCCAACATAAAGGATTTTTAAACTTACCTCACATCTTCGGACGTATAGTGGCGGCACAGAGTAGCTACTGAAGGAACTGTAATATGCCTGGACAGTTGTGTCCATTCTGTTAGGTATTCATCTACAGAAATCTGTAGGATATTTATTTTCCTCTAGTTCTATGAATCATAGGCAGGGTCGGGTTGGTACAAATTATATATCTTCGTTACAAACGTTGTGAAAGAGAGATCATATAGATCATTCGAATTACAATTATAAATAAATCACGCTTTTGTGCTCAGTCCGCTCAGGAAATAGTGCTTTATAGTTCAGTTACTCACCGACAGATGAGAGGGTAAAAAATTTAGATTCTCTGAAACAAACCTGCGCCTAGCGCCACTATGAACGGGAAGGCACTACGACTTAAATTGGCTTCAATTCGTTCAATGACGTTGTTCCTCTAGGTGTGTTTAAACTAAATGGTTATAGTTATGAGAGAAGTAAGGTTTTATGTTTTGACAAATGTCATTTTCGAAAGATAGTGGTCATAACTAAATTGATTATTGTTGTTATGGTAATATTAATTGTAATTGAGCGACTACCCTCCCTCTGCTTCTAACCTGTTTGTATTCCCATTAATGTAAATGAACCAGTAAAAGAATATGGATCTGATGATCGATTCTTTCCTGTTTGAATCCGATATCCGATCGAAAGCTCGCGTGCTACCAATAACGATGGGTGGATCATGATCCATGGGAAAATTGAAAATCGTGTCACGTACCTCGACGCAAATGTGCCAATGCTGTATCCACAATGTCACATTCGCCGTATTATCTTCGACGGGACCTTGACGAAAATGATTCTTTAATTGGAAGGGTTCAATACCGGCACTTTTAGAACTCTTTATTTAATGACAATGGCCAGTTGAACAACCCATGAACGATTTCAAGTTCATCGTTTTTTCGAGAAAAATAAAATATTGAATCTTATGGTAAGTAACTAACTGACAAAGAAACTGCAATATCGAGAAGGAGCTGTCTGAATTTTTCATGTGAACATTTTTTGTTAGTTAAAAATTGTAGTCGTTTCTTGCATTTTTTTTAAATTTTACAACAATCCAGCTGTTCGAGGAGATCCAAAGTCGATGTTTCGTTATCGTTAAAATGCCTAGAGCACGTGTACGCGGAATTTATCGCCAGCTAAGTGAATTTGAAAGAGGTTGAATTATTGGTCTACGGGAGGCGGGTTGTCATTTCGAGAAATCCATAACCGTACGAACAGAAATCCAACTACTGTTATGAGATGTTGTCAAACGTGGTTTGATAATGCCCAAAATCGAAGAAGAGTAGGCAACGGACGTCGAAGGGGCACAAATTGAGTTCAAGATCGACTTATGTCCATTAGAGACGGATTTGCGACAACTCGATCTTTGGCTGATGAGTGGTTAGGAGAAAACTACACAGAAGCGTCACTTAGAGTCGGCACTTTGATCTTCAAGGGGCAAATTTTCGTGACCTTCATTCTCTGTTAGGTAGTACATATGTCACTTTTGAGCGGTCCAGCCACATAATTCTACAGGGTCTTTCACGAGGAACCTCACCCATATTTATACGGGAAACTACTGAACGTATTTTCATGAAATTCAGCACTTATAAGTATTTCACGATGCTGATTAAATCTAAAATATTTTCAAGGCATGAGCACCTCCGGTTTTCCGGAAATGACGTCAACTTCCGTTTTTCAAACTAGAACACCATTTTTTTATTGCAGAAATAGATTCTTTAGAAAATTTCAAGTTATTTTGATGTAACATTTTTCAGTTTTGGTTGGAAAATTCTCTCTGAGCGGGAAAATTCGAAAAAAAAATCGAAAATAGAGCTCCGCTGAAACAAGAATAACTTCGAGGTTTTTGGATGGAAAATTTTCATTTTTGGGATTTTTCAAGATGTAAGATTGATGTATCCACTTTAAAAATCGAAATCGCGATTCATGATACAGGGGGTGAAAAAATCGCTTTCAAAGTTAGGGATGACAAAATCGTGAAAAATCAATTTTTTCAAATTAGAACCCCATTTTTTTATGGCAGATATTGAATCTACGTTAAAAAATAATGCATCGCACCCTTGCCCTAAAATGGATATTGTCTGAGTTAATATCCATTTTAGGGCAAGGGTGTGATGCATACACTCACATTATTTTTTAACGTAGATTCAATATCTGCCATAAAAATGGGGTTCTAATTTGAAAAAATTGATTTTTCACGATTTTGTCATCCCTAACTTTGAAAACGATACCTTCAAGAAATGGTGGAGGTATATGTTCTCCCTTACCTTAACCAGCTCAAGAATCCAATATTTCAGCAGAAGAATGCTCGACCTCATGTTGCCAGAATTAGTTTAAACTTTTTTGAAGCGACCCATGTGAATTTTTGCCATCGCCGCTCAGATCCCCCGATCTTTCGTCCATAGAGCATGTTTGTGGCATCATGGGTAGAAAGTTTGGAAATTCACCCCAGCCTCCATGGACCTTGGCTCTGAGACATGAAGTACAGGTAGCTTGGGATAGTTCCCCTTATGAAGAAATAGACCATCCTATTGCATCAATGCCAAGTCGTGTTGTGGAGTGTAGGTATAGATAATCGCCGTGGAAAAACACATTATCAACAAATTTATTTGAAAAAATTTCAAACCCTTCGTTTTTTCTCCAAATTTTAATCATTTACTCCTTGCTATACTATCTTCGTTTCACCAAAAAAAAAAATTAAAATTCCTTCTGGGTGTTGCAGTTTCTTTGTCAGTTAGTATATTTATTTTCTTTGTCAGTATGAAACACATTTTTCATTGAATTTTGGCATGTTGAGATTGACATCATGCAGTCCATTTGCGTCTCCAAAATAAGCTGTTTACAAGTTTTATCGATTAGGATCCGCCAAACGCTTCCATTGCACAACCCGAATTGCAACAATTAACGCATACGAGCTTTGCGAAATTCCGATTCCTCGGACAACGACGTCAGGATGGCGAAGAACAAGAACACGCAGATAACGGGATAGAAAGATCTTTCGAATTATCTCGAGAGCCGAACGAAGTTTCGATGCCGGAGTCTGAAACGCTGATAAAACGCGGTCAAACGGTTACGTAAACGCAGAGTAGACTCTATTAGTGAAAGTTCAAACGTCGTCCGTTCGGTTCTTTATCTGGAGGAATTGGAACGCGTTCTAGAACAATGGGAATGCGTTTTTAGGTCTTCTGCATCGGTTAGAGAAGGTTCAGGAGTTATAAATAGAGCTTCAGCCGTTTTGTCTCGGCGGTTTGACTGCATAGAATGAATCAATGAATGTGAACGTTGAAAGGGTCGATTTCATTGGTTGAAAGAAACCCACGACGACACGAATTGAAAAAATAGCGTCCATATTGGCACATTATGGGAATCACTTCTATCGACACATGTGGTTCACTGGTTTATTGGGGGTGTTTTATTGTCCAATCCATGGTGGAAGAACACATTTCTTGCATCATGGTCCAATCGACGTTGATACGTCCCATTCAGATGTTTTTTATTCCGACAGCTATGAAATTTTGAGACTTTCTACCTGAAGCAGTTATGCATTATTCCGTTCATTATTAATTCTGCTGATGATATCTCTTCCGGTAGTCAAGAAAATCCACAAAATATAGTCAAAAATTCAAATAATGAGGTGAAAATGTTCTCGATGGGTTCGATTGACCTCACTCCACGCAGAACTTTTTCCAGACATGTAACATGTTATTTTTTAACAATTTTTTTTTCGGCAACACTGATTTTGACAGCTCACGCAGCTTTCGTGTTTTGTGTCACTGTCAAACATCTTCAGTTTGAAGAGGAACTTCGTTTTCAAAATTCAAACTCCGTGAAGATGACAGATACGAGGATGTTTTGATATCTAGTTAGCCTAGACCAGTTCCATGCATAAACAAAATATTGCGATACGATATCAACGAACAATAACTTATCAGAAGTGTCAGTGTAGAGTTCGACGTCAAAAAAGTAAACCAGAGTTACGCAATAAATTTAAAAAAAAGATGTCCACCTAAATTGTAAAAATCGAAAATTGGAGTATGGAGCCAACATCAAGTACCTGTATTCAAAAGGGTTAAGAGGTAAGCAGATTTACGAAGATATGCAGTGATCAATGTCCTTCGTATGCGACCGTGAAAAATTGGACTGCAAGCTTCAAAAGAGGTAAATTTTCCATTGAAGATGATCAGGCCAGTTTCTGTGTCAGTCCCCGAAAATATCGATGCAGTTCATGACATGATTTAATCAGACCGTCGAATTGGGCTAAAACGGATATCTGAAGCACCAAAGATTTCATACGAACGCGTTCATCATATACAGGGTGTCCCACAAGTGCCGCAGCGGACGATATACGCGTAACGGACTGCGCTTTGCGAAATTTTTTGATGCAGACTTGATATACTACAGGAAGAGCACAACCTAAAAATATTTTCGAATATATAGGGTGGCCCACAAAAGAATAATAGCGGGTGACTTTGTTTTTTCAAATGGGACACCCTATATTCAATAGTGTTTTTCAATTCTCTGAAACATCCTGCATGCTTCCGTATACTTTTCACATATTTTTATTCGACAGTTTTCGAAATATTGGCCATTTTGACAAAAAAATGATACTTGTAGAGGCTATGTTATTCAATTATATTTCACGAACGCTTGCACATACCAATAACAGTTTTATATGGATTGAAAGACAAGACTTCAAATTATCCTACCCAGCTATAATAAGGCATCTTCAGCATACAGAGTGTCCACAAACAGACTATCAACATGACGAATTTCAAATCGATTTTTCTTCATTTTTTCAAATGCAATGCATATAATTTTTTTTCATCATTGTAATCACTATTCATTTTACTTCATTTTTTGTCAAATACATAATATGCATATCTCTAACGGAATAGGATTTTTTAGAGTTTTTCCTCCAAATTCACATTTACTTTCGAATTCAAAAAGCAGATTTGGCTTTTCTGTGGTTATTGGGAACTGTCAAATTATTCTATTCAAAATTACCATCATTGCAGCTTCAATTCAAATCATCATAGATTTTACGGATTGGATGAATACTCACACAATGATGTAAAAATTCGTAAAATACCAATGATTTTGATTAGTTTGAATGTACAAGTTATGAATGCTTCAAGAAAATGAGTTTCAAAACTTCAGGTTACAAAAAAGTGCCCGCTCTTATCCTTATACAACTTTCTTCGAAAAATATTCATAAGATTCACAGGCACGCACGCAGATCTTCGAGCTCCCAAGCTCAAAGCTTGTTTGAAATTTTTGAAAGATTCGACGTTCCAAGTAGAAACATAGAAAATTATCAAAAATGCATTTTGAAAAATGGGTACAGAAAGCAAGTTTCTTTCTTCAGTAACTGATTTCATCACATTTTTGAGTAGATACATAAAAACTTTCTAGTTCCTCATTTCGCTATAATATGAATTGAAGCTTCAAAGATGCTTATTCTGGGTGGAATATTTTGACAGTTCTTAATAACCACAGAAAAGCCAAATCTGCTATTTGAATTCGAAGGTATATGTGAATTTTAGGGAAACATTTCGAAAAAGCGCTTAAAAATCCTATTCCGTTAGAGATATGCATATCATGTATTCGACAAAAAATGAAGTAAAATGAATGGTGATTACAATGATGAAAAAAAATTATAAGCATTGCATTTGAAAAAATGAAGAAAAATCGATTTGAAATTCGTCATGTTGATAGTCTTTTTGTGGACACTCTGCATGCTGAAGATGCCTTATTATAGCTGGGTAGGATACTTTGAAGTCTTGTCTTTCAATCCATATAAAGCTCTTATTGGTATGTTCAAGGGTTCGTGAAATATAATTGAATAACATAGCCTCTACAAGTATCATTTTTTTGTCAAAATGGCCAATATTTCGAAAACTGTCGAATAAAAATATGTGAAAAGTATACGGAAGCATGCAGGATGTTTCAGAGAATGGAAAAACACTATTGAATATAGGGTGTCCCATTTGAAAAAACAAGGTCACCCGCTATTCCTCTTTTGTGGGCCACCCGATATATTCGAAAATATTTTTAGGTTGTGCTCTTCTTGTAGTAAATCAAGTCTGCATCAAAAAATTTTGCCAATCTCAGACCGTTACGCGTATATCGTCCACTGCGGCACTAGTGGGACACCCTGTAGTTCACGTCAATTTGAACATGAGAAAAATTTCTGCAAAATGGATCCCCAAATGTTTGAATGTTGACCAAAAGCGTGCAAGGGTAGAAGCCTCGCGTTCGATCTATGCTCGATTCGAAAACGATGTAGACTTCTTAAACCGAACTGTTACTATGGATGAGACTTGGGTACATTTCTACGATCCAAAAACAAAGCAACAATCGATGGAATGGTGACACTCTGGTTCACCAAGACCTAAGAAGTTTTGTGTCCAATAATCTGCTGGAAAAGTTCTTTCTTCAGTTCTTTAGGATTGCCATGGAGTAATTATGATTCATTTTTTGGATAAGGGTAGAACAATAACTGGAGATTAGTATTCGACATTTATGACCACTCTACGGGAAAAAATTAAAGAGAAAAGATGCGGAAAGCTATCCAAAGGTGTTTTGTTTTTACAGGACGCCCCAGTACACAAATCTCATATTGCCTTGCAAAAAAAATCGTGATTTAGGGTTAGAATTACTAAAACACCCCCTTTATTCACCATATTTGGCTCCGTCCGACTATCATCTTTTTCCTCAACTGAAAAAAAGTTCAAAAGGTGGTAAATTTTCTTCCAACGGGGAGGTAATAAAAGCTGTGGAGGACTGGTTTGCAGAGCAAGAAGAAAATTTTTTTTTGAAAGGTCTAGAGTCGTTACAGGATCGCTGTAATGAATGTATTCGATTAAGAGGAGAATATGTTGAGTAATAAAATATTTTGACATTGAAATTTTGTTTAGTTCTATAGTAAGCTAAGAATTTTTCAATATATCCTCTTATTTCGACTCTAGGTTAGTGTATTCTTCTATGGTGCGATCTGATGTGAATCTGAAGTTCTTGTATTCGAAATAACAGTATCAAATCAGTAGCGGTGGACCATTCTATATCCTTAAAAGAATAAGCATAAAAAATGCGGAAGTGTTTGAAGACGAAAACGAATAATTTTCCGGAACTTGATCATTACTGCTCAAATCCCTCATGATTAAATTATCGTTGAGTAACCGTATAATTAATGATAGTTCGAGATTCGTATAAACTGCGAAAGAAAGTTAGAAAGCGGTCCTGAACCTCTCGTTTGCATGAATTTAGATAAAGATGGTGAAAATTCCCGAAATATAACACAATCATTTTGCGGTCGCATCTTTTATACGTTCACCTTTCGAACGATTTTATCTCGCCCCATATGTTATTTAGTGCTCAACTGGTGGTACTCAGGGGGGTGGCACTCTCATACAAAGCACAAATCATAAATAATCTGAGTTACACCAGCGCCCTCTGAAGTGTATCCCGGATGAACAACCTGATAATTCAATGCCGATAAATAGGATTCTTTCCTTATTGGAGAGCATGTTCCGTCATCCATGTCTGTTAACATTGTCAAAGTCAAAGAGTACTTTTGTATATAAACAATAAGAGCTGTCATTATAAACGCCTGTTATATGATATAATTTCAATGCTATAAATATATTTTTCATATTATTATAATATATAATTCATTTGTCTGAAGGGGCATGGTAATCTCTTGGATCTGCGAAGAAGTGGAAATGAAGAAGATTGTGAGGTTATATTGTTCTTTGATTTTTCAAAAAATTGTATGTACCATTTCGAACAAAATGAAAACCACCTTTTTAATTTCCAATCCGTGCAAAGCACAGTTCGAAATATTAGTTTTTTCCAAAGTTTTTTAAGAATGTCTCCAAGTATAAGAAACTGTTCTGTTCCTGGTTGCGTAGATAGGACTAGTAAGAGGTAAGTTACTGTTGTTTGCTTCATGATCATTTCTACAATTTATACTCAATATTTGTTATGTGTTTAGGTATACAATTCCGACTCATAAGGCCTGCAAGCAAACTTGGTTGGAGAGAATAAAAAATCCCAAATTGTCGAGCATGGAACTGGACTTGGTTGGTACGCAAATATGCTGTTTGCAAAAGTCATTTCAATCCATATTGCATTCTCGAAAGTGGTGATAAACTCAAAAAATTTTCTTTACCAACACTGAATTTGCCAGGTGAGTAATATTTACTTTATACCTTTCATTTGAATTAGTTTGAGAAAACAAAATTGATTTTATTTTTATTTTATCTCTCTGAATGTTTGAAAATTGAGTTGCCTTCTTTTTCAGATTATGTTCGTGATGTAGACGGAAGAGATATATTTTTATGTAACTGAAACTCCAACAAATGTGAAGCCACCTGTTTATCCCACAGAGGAGTACAAAACGTGTGAAAGCAATGCAGACTTGGATTTGGCCAATTCTTATGTGGCAGGGTATTTGGCAAAAAAAAATTTGAAAGATACTAATAAATGTTCGAGCTGTTTAGAAATAATGGAAGCATATGATGAAGTGCCTTCCAATGCCTTAATTAAAGCCAGAGCATTCAAAAATTGCAAGATGTTCAATCCATCTCGAACATTTAATACGATCTTTCACAATTTTACCAAGTCTGTCATTGGGAATATTCCATTATTTTTCAATAGTTGGAATATTAAAAGAAAAATAATGGAACGAGTTAATACTGAAGAGGTGAAGATGTTGTTCTGCAATAAGCACAAAGATGTGCACCGGAAGTTCATCAATGTGGGTGTTAAATTTATTTTATTGTTTTACATAGGTGAAATAAACAAAATATTATCTGGAAAAACCAGTGTCGAAATTCCATCTGACCCCATCGTTAAAATGGCATTGGTTAAATATGATAAAAGGAGATGGAACCGATAATAATTTTGTTTATTCAATCAATAATAATATATTTTTAATATTCATCATTGAAAACCGGAATTGTCAAAACAGATTTGAGTAAAATATTTTTGTGTGTTCTCTTGAGTGGAATAATATTGTTATTGATATTAATTCATGTGGATATTTATAAACATATGTATAAATAAATAATTATTAACTCCTATATAAGACTTTGACTTTTATCCTTGATGTTTTACATTTCAAGCTTTTTATTAGATTTGGCGATTTCTCTTTAATACAAATAATCATCGTATCTAATAAGAACTTGAAATTTGAAAAATATTTTTATACAAGTTAATAGTGCATAAGACGATGCCCCTTGTTTTTCTATAAAAACCGCTAGATGGCGCCTCTGTCATTTTACGCCGATATCGGCTGTTAGTACGAACGACCAAATATAGATGGCGCTGACGTAATGAACATAATTTGGATTAAGAGTTGCCTATCTATAGTTAGTCTATGGTGGTACTACCTGCATTTACCGTTACAGTGAATCATTTTCTGTTTATCGGCAAACGGGTACTCTCAAGAATGTGGCAATCGCGGAAGTAACGGGTTCGCCAAGGGCCATGTTGGTTTTTTTGGGGAACGAACCTTCCAATTCAGCTGTTTAAAGGCTGTTTCTTACGGGCGAATCCCTTGTGAGTAACTTGAATACGAGCTACGACCTATGGAGTATAGACTCTAGTTCCGGCGAGATAGTACCGGAGGCATATCGTCCCCGACCTACGCGGCTGTGAGCAGTGTGCAATTTATGTACACACAACCAAACTTATATGGAATCACCCATTATTAAGATGAAATATTATTTTGATATCTTTTTCGTTAGAAGCAAATAAAAAGTGCATGTGTTTACTCACAAAAACAGCTAGGTTCATAAGCACTTGATAAGATTTGGCTTTGCAGTGTCGATTTTACTATTTCGTTCGAACGCCGCAGTGAATTTATATTTTGTTTTTTTGCGAAGTTTAAAAAAAAATGCCTTATGTGGGGTTATCGGTCCAGAGTCCAGAGAGGAAGAATTATTACTATGGCAGAACAAGGTATGTCACAAAGACAGATTGCAAGAGCGGTGGGGGTTACACAAGGGGTTGTTTCAAAAACCTATGCAAATGCAAGGTTTCTGGAGTTAGGAACCCTAAAGAATAGGCCGAGAAGAAGTCGTGGAAGAGTAACTACAGAAAGGCAGGATCGCTTTTTAGCCCAAACAGCAAGAAGAAATCCCGCCGTATCTCATTCAGAGCTTCAAAGGCAATTTTTGCAAGCTACAGGTGTTAGTGTTTCTGTCGAAACTATCAGAAAAAGACTTCGCGCTCGGGAATTATTCAAGAGAAGAGCGTTAAGAGTTCAGAAACTATCAAGGCAAAATAAAGTTGACCGTTTTAATTGGTGTTTAGAGCATGAAAATTGAACTATTGAAGATTGGAAAAATGTCTTATTTTCGGATGAGATTAGAATTGGCCTACGATCAGACGACCGGCGAGTTCGCATTTTAAGAGGTAGAGGGAGGCAAGCTAGGCTCCAAGCTGCAAGACCGATCCTTAAATACAAAGGAGGTACTGTAATGTTTTGGGGCGGAATTATGTTTGGTGAGAAAACTCCTTTAATTCCCATTGGACAGGGCCTAGGTATATTGATCTAGTGCTACAACCTGTAGTGAGGCTCTGGCGAGGTGCTTTTGGAGATTATTTCCTATTTATGCAGGATAATGCACCTCCACATACCAGCAGAGTTGCAAAAATTTTTTTCGAAACAGAAGGTGTGACTGTTTTAGAGTGGCCTTCTTGTTCACCGGACCTTAATCCTATCGAGCACTTGTGGGATAGGATCAAAAGAAAAATTAGAGCTCGTCAAAATAATCCTGGTTACGCAGAGCAACTTACACAAGCGGCTTTAGAGGAATGGGCAAATGTTACAGAAGAAGAAATTAACAACTTAATAGAAAGCATGCCTCGTCGAATTCAAGCTTGTATCAATGCCAGGGGTGGTAATACTGATTATTGATTTGTTAAAATCGTTTTATTTGTTGTTCAATTCTCAGTTACATAAAAATTATTTTCAGAGAAATTTACATTTTTAATTTTCTGTTCTATTATAAAAATAATCTTTTAATAATTTATATTATTTTTGTAATAAACTTGTTTTGGGAAAACTGCTCTTCATTCTTCAGCGACTTTTTTTTAATTAAAATTCGTTTTTTCCAAATAACAGGGTGATTCCATATGAGTTGTGTGTATATATTATCGCTCATTTTTCGATTGAGTTCGGACAAAAATTGGGACAAACATAGCAACCAGCCAACTCCAAATCTGAGATCCGATGAAACCGGGTTTGTTCGTCTGATACAGCCTTAAGAATTTGTGAATGATAATAAACGCTGTTAAAGAAATGTTTCGCCATGATGAATTGTCGAACCGTTCACGCGAATTACGACTAAAGACGTTCCAACCATTTTGATTTTTACATATCGCTGACATGACGTTTTAAAAACATAATATTGTTTACATGAGAATCTACTCATTTTTGCATCGTTGATGAGGAGTTTTTTGTTCCTTTTTTACGGTGACATAAATTTGAATCAATGTTCGTATCGAACATTTTCTTATGAGCATTAGCTTTATTTTAATGCCCAATGAATGATCGATTACGTATTTTTCCAAATGGCCATTATAATCAGTTTCCCAACTCAATTAAGGAGCTGCTGGTTGAAAAAAAAACTATAAAAACATGTATCGATAACTCTTGAATGAATAATTCGGCATCTAAACTATGCCTTGACGGACAGGTGGTTCTCTCATTTGTTGTGGCACCCCACAACTCTGGCACCGGTTGCTCATATTTATTTATATCATTTTTTGTGAACAATAGTCTTTTTTTTATTTCCGAGTATTTGTGTCGTTAAAAAGAAGCATGTAATTTCCTTTTCAAAATGAACTTTTCAGCCGACTGATATAATCATGTTACGTAACTGGTCCACCCTGGCATATCGCGTTTTCTAAATTTACAAAAGTTGTCCAATTCGAATAGAATTTATTTGTGATAATTATCACTAAATCAAATGAACTAGATTTTTTCAAATTCATCGGAACGAGTTTAACTACAACTAAAATCCCCTATCGATACTATGCGATAAATATATAATGGATGGTATATTATGAATAGATATTTTATCTCCGATTCAATTATTGAATTAAATTCCTAATCTAAACTTCCATTCGATTTGTTGATTACAATTTTTACATTCTCAATATACACATACGAGGATATATTGGAAAATTCTTAGCCTACTATAGAACCAAACAAAATTTCAATGTCAAAATAATTGACTACTCAACATATTCTCCTCTTAATTTAATACATTCATTACAGCGAACCTGCAACGTTTCTAGACCTTTCAAAAAAAACAGTCCTCCACAGCTTTCATTACCTCCTCGTTGGAAGAAAATTTACGACCTTTTAAACTTTTTTTTCAGTTGAGGAAAGAGATGATAGTCGGAAGGAGCCGAATCTGGTGAATAAGGGGGGTGTTCTAGTAATTCTAACCCTAAATCACGAATTATTTGCATGGCAACATGAGATTTGTGTACTAGGGCGTTGTTCTGTAAAAACAAAACATACCTTTGGATAGCTTTCCGCGTCTTTTCTCTTTGATTTTTTCACGGAGAGTGGTCAGTAATGTCGAATTGTAACCTCCAGTTATTATTCTACCCTTAAGTATCCAAAAAACCGAAGCAAGAACTTTTCCAGCAGATTTTTGGACACGAAACTTTTTAGGTCTTGGAGAACCAGAGTGTTGCCATTCCATCGATTGTTGATTTGTTTCTGGATCGTAGAAATGTACCCAAGTATCATCCATAGTAACAATTCGGTTTAAGAAGTCTACATCGTTTTCAAATCGAGCACATATAAAACGCGATGTTTCTACCCTTGCTCGATTCTGGTCAACATTCAAGCATTTGGGGATCCATTTTGCAGAAATTTTTCCCATGTCCAAATTGACGTGAACTATAGATGAACGCTTTCGTATGAAATCTTCAGTGCTTCAGATATCCGTTTAGCCCAATTCGACGGTCTGATAAAATCATGTTATGAACTGCATCGATATTTTCGGGGACTAACACAGAAACTGGCCTTCCCGATCGGTCATCATCTTCAATGGAAAATTTACCCCTTTTGAAGCTTGCACTCCAATTTTTACGGTCGCATACAAGGACATTGATCACCAAGGGTACTCAGCATATCTTCGTAAATCTGCTTACCTCTTAACCCTCTATACAGGTACTTGATGATGGCTCGACACTCCAATTTTTCGATTTTTACAATTTCCGTGGACATCTTTCGTTTTTAATTTATTTCATAGCTCTGGTTTACTTTTTTGACATCGAACTCTACACGGACACTTCTAATAAGTTATTGTTCATTCATTGATATGGTATCGCAATATTTTTTTTATGCATGGAACTGGTATAGGCTTACTAGATATCAATACATCCTCGTATCATCAAAAGTCTGTGATGTAATTCCCATCAATCTATCCATAATCTAAGTCCATTTGTTTGGGACACTCAAATACAATTCGGGAAAATATGGCTTCACCAATTCAGATTTCATACATTTCCTCCTAAATTATCCTTCAACCAACCTAAATATAGCGACAATAAAAATGATGTTTCCAGGCCAACAATTTTAGAGTTATATTGAATTTGAACTGACAACTTTATTATGTGGAACGGTTCATGAATAAGGTGTTTTTTAAACGTGGTGTCCTAAAAATGTCACGCTATTGGGTGGATACAATGTCTGCATCTGATTTCTTCACTAATTAACCCGAATTTCGCAAACTCGTTTTTTAAAGAATTCACGAAAACTGCGAAACGAATAATCATATTATGATGATCTCAAAATATATCCCGTTCATTCTAGATGTATGAATTTATGAAACCGTTATAATTGCATCTTGTAAAAAATGGAAGGAAATGTATACTTCAGGAACATTGACGAAATTTGACAGAATTCTCATTGTTCAGACATTGCTGATTTTCCAATTTATTCGTACTGGTATAATTTTGAGTGGAGAAAAATTTATGTTTATTTGTTGAATTTTTTCATGCTCAAACTTCCAATATATCATTGAGTAAAAAAAATCAAGATGAATTAATGGGAAGTTAAGAAGTTAACCGAGTGATAATCAATTGTTTAGAAGAAACCCCTCTCTATCTTCTCAAGGTTGTCATAATGTAATGATATTATTAAATGACTCATTTCACAATTTCATTCCAATGAAATAGATATAGGTATTTTTCTCTCGAATAGAATATACTTTCTGAATTATGCAGAGCAAAAAAAGTGGCCTTGATCTCTAAATAAACAGAATCAATAATAATATTGATTACACCTGATCATCCCACATTCAGTAAGTGGAATGTAATAATTGCGTTTCACAATTTCAAGTTCAGAATTGGACGTTTCTGTTTACGTCCCTTGATCGGCTAATATTGCCACTCTGAAAAAACCCATTCACTCATTCATTAAGCTATTTTCCATGTTTTTTCTATAGAGTTGAGATGATCTCGAAGTCTCCTATGATATGAAGCTGTAAACAGTGTAAACCGAGAAAAAAATATTGCATCAATTCGTTCTGAGAACACCCGAATTAAATATAATCGATCTTGAATAATCACCGTAATCAATAGTAATTTCCATCTCACGTAATGCATTATTCCGATCAGAAGTTACATCACCTGCTCAGGATGATCGTCACGTAAATGAATATCGATCAGTTTTAGTTTGACTTATTGGAAGCTGGTTTAATTGTTGATTTCAAGGAAAATCTCATTTCACTCACCAATATGATAGTTGTTACTTGTTTTTTGAATAAATTTCATCGCGATCTAGCCATATCTATACCACTGTTTGAATTTTAAATCGGAAAACTATTCTGGTTCAATTCTTCAATATCTTAAGAGTCTTTTGCCTTCGAAATAAGAAACTTTTACCGCCAGATGGCAGTGCATTAATTTTCATTTATTGGATTATTCAGCTTGATAGAACAAATAATGGGGCGCAGGGAATATAACAAGAAATCCTACCCTGAACTAATTCTCACACTGGCTGTATAATAGGAGGTACTCTAATTTTCCTTCACCAGTCATCTGGGAAGAGATACCTGCGGGGCGTGTCATTTAAAACAAATTCAATTCCATCTTAGAATCCACGATTGTAAGAAATAATTAATTTTCACTAATCGACGGCTAAAACAAACCTTAATAAATTGTCGTTGATAAAAATGGATATTTATCATTTCGAAAAGAAAAATTCAAGGAAATAAATTTCGCGAAAACAACACATTGTTGTAATATTATTTACAAAAAAACGGTAAATTCTAAAAGACAAATGAGATGAGACGTTTGATTATCTAAATGATGGACATCGATACTGAAATGAAAAAACAAAAATATTTGTTCGCTTTGATGGTGGAAATGTTACAAAATAACCAAATATGATGGGGAATATCCTTTTCATTCATTTAATACTTATAAAAAATTTTTTTATTATTTTTATCTTTATACATTCATACATCCCTTCATCGATCAGAAAAAAATAAATCGTTTCTGACTGCCTTTTTTCAGGGACGTAGACCCTTAACTTGTACCAATAGCTAAAATTTTTCCACTAATTTCTGTATTACGGTTTGACAAGGTGCTTCTGGAAAACCCTTCATTATGTCTGAACGAGAATAAATTCGCTATCGCAAAAACGCTTATATCTTTTGAACCACTGGACCGATTTCGAAAATCAAACTCATTTTCGAATCATCTTCTAATTCTAATGAAAACTGTTTTTCACAAAATTCATGAATTTTTTCTGGAATTCTTCTCATCATGCTTCTTATAGTGTTCTCAGTCACTTTCTGGGATGCTGTCTTCCCCTTTGGCTTGAATTCCGATAATTTTTTCGTTGATTTCTTAGTATTCTTCAATTCTCTTTTTACCAGGGCCCAATATCTTTCGATTGGCATGAGTTCTGGGCAATTTGGTGGATTGGCCTCTTTGGAGACAAAAACCACCTCATTAGCTTCGTACCATTTCTTGGTGGCCTTGCTTTAGTGGCATGAAGCTAAATCTGGCCAAAAGATTGTTGACACATCGTGCTCACGTAAAAATGGTAAAAGTCGCTTTTCAAGCATTCCTCGATGTATATCTTCGAGTCAACAGAGCCTTGGCCAACGAAAAATTTGCTCCTTTTCCTACAAGTGCAAATTGCTTGCCAAACCAGGAATATTTCAGAAAACTTTGCTTATTTCTTCACACGAAATTGTTCGTCAACATTTCCACGAGAATCTGTAGTATAAAATTCCTGACCAGGAAGTTGCGAGAAATCAGCCAAGACATAGGTTTCGTCGTCCATCACGCAACAGGAAAAATTTTTCAAGAATTTTTTTTTTTATTTCTTTGCTCTGGATTTCGCTTCTTGATTCTTCACAGCGTTCCTGTCTGGCACTTTCTGCACTTTGTATGTTCTAAGCCCACAACTCGACTTGATTTTCTGAACGGTTGACTGCGAACAACCCACTATTTGGGCCACTTTCTGTCATAAAAGGTTAGGATTATTCTGAAAAAGGCTGATGGCTTTCTTCACTTTTTTTCGGCTATGAAACCCCTTTTTCCTCCCGGTTCCTTCCTTGCGGTTAATTGAGATCTTCGTTGAAGCGCTTAGCAACTCTTGATACCGTTTCCGGACGAACGCGAGCCTCTTTTGCGATTCTTTTGAAGCTCCGTTTTTGATTATTTTGAAAAAGTTTCACTATAAATTCTCGTGTTTTCACTTCGCTTGACATTTTGCGACAGAGAATTGGAATATCTATGAGGTAAATGTTCCACATGTTTCTGACTTTCATAACAAAGCTAACTATGATCAAATTTTGATTTTTTCTCATTTGGTTCAAGAGATATAGGCATTTTTGTGATAGCGAATTTATTCTCGTTCACTCCTCACACCCCGAATTAATGTTCTGCTTTCGAGAATCTTATGCCAATCTTCACGGTGATATCGAACATTGATTTTTTTTCAGATCTTCAGTGCAGGTTCTCCAGTCAGGTGAAGTATTCTGTGCATGTCTACTGGGGCGTCAACATCAGAGAGTTACACATATTTTTATGGAGACCATGGGCAGATCTGAGAGACGCCTGCATGTCGGGTGATTTCTTGCAAGGTTACTACCAGTATCCAGGGTTGAGAGTGAAGTAAGTAGACCCATATTTCAGACCTATACGTGACAACGTAACATTACCCAGAAGACCTGTTGTCTTTGTTTGCATTTTCTTCGTTAATTTTTTGTGGTGCGTCTGACTACTCGCGCTTGAAAGATGCAGAAAAATGTTCCATTGTGGTTAGTACAGGGAAAAAGTACCAGGAATGGGTCAATGAAACGCGAAATATGTGTTTCTTACCCACATTTATGACATCGTCGTAAGCTCAGGCCCTTGAACCGATAATGTTCGATTCAGTGGTAACGAATCGGTGGTTCAATTCAATTATGTCCGTCCGGCCGTAAACGCGATAACTCTCGAACAGTGGAACCTGGAAATTTGAAATTTTCGAGGTAGTTTCGAATTTTGAATGCCGTTCCTGATAATTTCATAATGATGTATTAATTGTATTCAAGCTACGTGAGAAATATGGTCCATCTCGAGTGACCAGAACCGTATAAAATTCTAGCGAATGTCTGATATTTCATTTCCTATAGTGAGATCATGTTCTATTCTGGATTTTCACAGGATATTTCGAATGTGGATTGTGTAGAACTCAGCACAACGGATGCCAACGTTTTTTGAATATATTTCCAGTTTTTCAAGGCTACAGAGGAGAATTTTCGAAGATTAATTAACTATCGTACGCATAAATCGAATTTACATTGTTCCTATTTTCTCTAGCCAATTATCGGCTCAGAATTCCACAATATCAGTCATCCGGGGCAAAAATCGACATAATTAAAATATATGTTCCATTCACTTTTATAAAGTATCCCGGTTGGCCAAGATTTAGGTTTATCAATTTTTTTTTACTTGAAACTGACGCAGGTTGGCACACGTAAAATGTCAAATGATTCTTAGAGGCGTTGCCTATATGCTAATTTCTATATACTATTCAGCTTTGTAAATGGAGCTAGTTCTTTTAAGGTTCAACTGTGACACAGGTTTCGTAGTTCTACTACATTTTCATCCGGGAACATTTCAAGTTGTGCAAAAAGGTATTTAAATGTCTTCTGAATGCTTGAAAATTCTGAAAAGTGGGGAATTCCATAGGTCCTTCTGTTCGTTTATAAGTTTTTCTGTCGGGTAATTCTAGTACTTTTATTCTTTTTTCGAATGAACTATCTCAAAGTGAAGGACTATTCTGTCCATCATTTTTCAGTAAAATTTCAATACTCGATTATTGATTTCCGTACAGGAAAATAGCATAACTGAATCTTCCAACCTTGTTTATATGTATACGTGAAATAAACTGCTCCACATGAGTTAGGTATATTGACTTAAATTGCAAGAAAATATAGTTAAAATGAGATTTTTGTGATGAAAATTCATATTAATATGATTTCAAATTGCAAATTAATTTTAGCCTGTAGGTCCGCAGCGTTTACAGGGTGGTTAAGAAAAATCGAGTAAAATAACGAAATTTTATTCCCAGAGAATTCAAGCATTTTAAGACTATCAATACAATGTATGGCCTCCGCGGGCATCAATAACAGCTTGACATCTTCTTTGCATACTACACACGAGGTTGTTGAACATTTCTTGAGGAATTTGGTTCCATAAACGGGGCAGAAGCTCTCTCAGATCATTTAAGGATTCTGGGGTTGGTTGATGATTATCTAATCTTCTTTGGAGCATATCCCATGCATGTTCTATGCAATCCAAATCTGGTGAGTGCGGAGGTATTGGTAAATGTGGAATACCAAGCTCCTCGCGCGCATTCTGAACTATGGCTGCACGGTGCGGTCTAGCGTTATCGTCTAGAAATTGAAAAGTTTCACCAATAGCAGCGTGAAAATTTGGCACAACATTGTCAATATAGTGTAAGGCGGTCATATTCCCAGGACGAATGTGTAGATCTGTGCGCCCGTTGAAACATATCCCGGCCCATACCATAACACTACCTTCTCGGAATGGATGGACTTCCTGGACATAGCGACGATTACGGGGTATGCGTGGGATTGTCCATACCATTATTCTTCGAGAATCTGAAAATCGTCCATATCTGGATTCATCAGTGAAAAGGACACTACGCCATTGATCGTTTCAATTGATATGTTGCCTTGCCCTTTTCAGTCTTTAACGCTCATGGCACTGGCGTATTTAGGGGGGGGGGGGCAGGGGGGGCCAGGCCCCCCCTGATGTACCTCTGGCCCCCCCTGAAAGATTCTAATTCAAAAACTACGTATAGGTATCACAAATATACCAGGGGCCGCGGCCCCCCCTGAAAACTGAGGCTAGATACGTTGATGGCTCATGGTCACGTGTTAATGGAACTCCTCTTAATGGACGTCTAGAACCTAGATTCACCTCTCTCAAACGTCGTCTGATGATTTCGATGGAAACTTGGACCCCATCTGCATTTTGAAGAGTATTCCGTAGCATTCTACACGTAGATGTAGGGTTTCTTCTCGCCGAAACGGTGATGAAACGATCCTGAGCAGGTGTTGTTTTTCGTCGCCCACCAAGCCTTGGTCTTTCCAACACGGAACCTGTCTCCCTGAACCTTTTTCAAAGTCGAGATATCACACTTTGGCTGACTTGGAGCCTTTCCGCTACAACAACCTGAGTTAGGCCACCCTGTAGCATTCCGATAGCCCTATTAGCCTCATCGTTTGTTAATTTACGTCTTGGCATTTTCAGAAAACTCGTTTCAAATCGAAGCCGTTGATAAACTGACTTCATTTCAAAATAAGAACATTCATGAAGCATATGCAAAGAACCAAACTTCAGAAAAAAGGCGACCAGATTGACGAAATGTCTCATACTGATTTTTATTGGATCGATTCAAGTTGTTATTGAGTTTTAAATGATTTTACAGCGATTTTCTCGAAGATTACATACTTTTAAAAACGATTGAATACTCTTGTGGAGCAGTATATTTACAGTATCAACAGAGAAATAAGTTTCTTCAACATTCTCCAGGTCTTTGGAAATATTGAATTCCCATAAAATTTTCTCAAATTTATTTTCTCAAAGTAAATAAACATTTTGATAAATAGGTCAGTACTACGACCTCTATGTAGAGAGAACCTAATATTTTCAAAATATACACACAGTGAAATGTGTCATAATATCAGAGCCAACCGGGATACGTTATAAAAGTGAATGCAGAATACAGGGTGTATTTTAAGGTGAGGCTTTTCTTTTGACAGATGGTAGAACTCATCAAAATAAGTCATTTTACCAAAAATTTTTTTATGAATTATGCCCCTGTTTCGAGAAAATGAAACTAGAATATTTTCTAGTTTCGGGGTGAATCTGAAAATTTCTCAGTCCGAACCTGCTCCCTCGCCTGCTCCTCCGTAGATATCAACATTTCTTGTTTTTTGTCTTCTTATCTAACAAATTTGCACAAAATTCTAGTGCGTAGGAAGAATCATTTTGCCATATGCCGCTTTTTATAATTTTTTCAAATTGAACATTTAATATGAGAAAATTTCGGTAAAATGACTTATTTTAATGAGTTCTATCACCTGTCAAAAGAAAAGCACACCTTAAAATACACCCTGTATATTAGGTGCACAACTAAGTAACTGCTGGAGCCATCTTTCGAGAAACATCAGGAACTTATACAAATGGTAAACAAACTGTTTCAACACCTGAGTGATTTTGTTTTGGCGTCAGATAATTGTCAATTGCGGGAAGTATTGATTTTCTTCTTTCATTCGAAGAAACGGCAGCTGAAGCGCATCGAGGCCTCCAAAAAGTTTACGCAGATGCTGCTCTAAGTGAAACAACGTGCCGTGATTGGTCCCGTCCTCAATGCCCGCTCTAACTGGCTCCTGCACCAATTTGTGACGACTACTAGGCTTTTTATTCTATCTACGATCGGAATATGATTTATGGTACCAAGAATATTAATTTTATGATATTATCATTATTATCATATTATCATTATTTTATTGTCGCATAAAGGTTGACACGAAAACAATAAATGTGAATTATTGGTTAAAATAAATCGAAGTAGTCGTGCAGTCGTGTATACAATAAGTAATAAATCTATAAAATCCATGAGTGCTGAGTAAGAGAATGTAATTTTTCCAATCAATAACTTTGCTTGATCACAGTGAGTGGAAATTTGTCAAACGGTGAAAAGCATTGCCAGAATATTATTTTGCTCTTGAGAAATTACTATGTCGACATAGAGCAGCGAAGGTCATTTCCTTTTTCCTCTCCCCAATGTATTATCGACTTGATAAACATAAGTTTTGATGCTGATACAGTCTAGTCTAGAGGACAATGGAAATCGGCCTCTAAACCCATGAAAGTTGTTAGAGTGCGCTTTTTTTCAGCCGTATAATAAGCTCGTATTCAGCTGCTCACTCATAATATTATAAATTCAAGAAATAATTGAACACGATCGAGCTCGGCCTTGCATTTTTCCCCTAGTCAGTCCTTTCGTGAAACGAGACCGTTATAAATGTGGATTTTTGCGAAATAGGATCGCTGCTAATAGTACCGGGTTACGCTAGTTAAGTAAAGAGCAACGAATGTTCTTTTCCTTTCGCAAAAACACGTTTGTTATTGTCCCAACTAGGAAGTCGGTCGGTTCGAAGGTTTCCATGTGGAAAACGTTGAAAAGGGTCACAGTCGGTTTTGCAAGAAGGCGACATACACGTTCGGTTTTACATTACGGTAAATCTGTCTGAATTTTCCATTTTGATTCTTCGAGTACATTCGTCCAAACTATTGTAACACCCTGAATCGATGGTGGTTCGACAAAGGAAATAAGGGAAAGCAAGCCTCCCTTGAAATTCTTATTAATCCAGTTCTCTTCTGACGCAAAATATATCAAAATGCATACACGATTTTTTACATAATTTTCATAAGCAAATGGAAGTGAAATTTCCGATTTGACTTAACTTGCCATGCACTTTGTATTGAGATTTGAACGGGAGCTATGCCCCTCTTTGTCTTTGCATTCACAAAGCTTTTTTTATGTTAAATATACTTTTTGTATTTATTCGATATTATTCTTTTTTATAACGGATAAAATGACATATACAGTAAACGGACATAATGACATAGGTATTTCAGCTTGATTAACATTATCTACCAAACAACAACAAGACAATTCATATCTGGCTCCATCAGCAGACTTACGAGGATATATTGAAAAATTCTTAGCCTACTATAGAACCAAAGAAAATTTCAATGTCGAAATATTTTATTACTCAACATATTCTCCTCTTAATTGAATACATTTATTACAGCGAATCTGCAACGTCTCTAGACCGTTCAAAAAAGATGTTTCTTCTTGCTCTGCAAACCAGTCCTCCACAGCTTTTATTACCTCCTCGTTGGAAGAAAATTTACGACCTTTTAAACTTTTTTTCAGTTGAGGAAAGAGATGATAGTCGGACGTAGCCAAATCTGGTGAATAAGGGGGGTGTTCTAGTAATTGTAACCCTAAATCACGAATTTTTTGCATGGCAACATGAGATTTGTGTACTGGGGCGTTGTCCTGTAAAAACAAAACACCTTTGGATAGCTTTCCGCGTCTTTTCTCTCTAGTTTTGTCCCGTAGAGTGGTCAGTAATGTCGAATAGTAATCTCCAGATATTGTTCTACCCTTATCAGAAAAATCAATCATGATTACTCCATGGCAGTCCCAAAAAACTGAAGCAAGAACTTTTCCATCAGATTTTTGGACACGAAACTTCTTAGGTCTTGGAGAACCAGAGTGTCGCCATTCCATCGATTGTTGCTTTGTTTCTGGATCGTAGAAATGTACCCAAGTCTCATCCATGGTAACAATTCGGTCCCTTTCAAGACGGCTTTTTTTCTGTGGAAAGTACAGTACGGTTTTCAAATTTTTTGTTCATTTCAAGTTAGTATGAGTTAGTTTTTTCAAAAAATCTCACTTCTTTATTCGAAGGGGGAGGGGGTTTCTGGTACATATATGTACCAATAGTCTTTTTTGGTGGTTCACATATGTACCAGTAGTCTCAATGAAACAACCACAATAATTTTCAGTACCAGAATATATTTCATCATAACTACTACTGGTACACTGATGTACCACATATAAAGACGGATGGTACATATGCGTACCAGGAGTCTTCATTCATTCATTTCTGAAGATTCAAACATATCTGAAGCAATAAAAACTTACTTACCAAACAATAGTATTCAGAAATACCGTTCACAATCAATGTTTAGCAAAAAACACAGATTTCAAACCTTTCAAGCAAGAAGACCATGTCAGGACTAGACGGTACAAAGTTGTGTTCGTCTAAATGGTGAAAAAGGCTTGCAGTCCTGTGCGGCAAGTTAGTGGTACATATATGTACCCGTAGTCGCGAAAGGGTTAAGAAGTCTACATCGTTTTCAAATCGAGCACAGATCGAACGCGATGCTTCTACCCTTGCACGCTTTTGGTCAACATTCAAACATTTGGGGATCCATTTTGCAGAAATTTTTCTCATGTCCAAATTGACGTGAACTGTATGATGAACGCGTTCGTATGAAATCTTCAGTGCTTCAGATATCCGTTTAAGCCCGATTCGACGGTCTGATAAAATCATGTCATGAACTGCATCGATATTTTCGGGGATTGACACAGAAACTGGCCTTTCCGATCGGTCATCATCTTGAATGGAAAATTTACCTCTTTTGAAGCTTGCAGTCCAATTTTTCACGGTCGCATACGAAGGACATTGATCACCAAGGGTATTAAGCATATCTTCGTAAATCTGCTTACCTCTTAACCCTTTTAAATACAAGTACTTGATGATGGCTCGATACTCCAATTTTGCGATTTTTACAATTTCGGTGGACAATATTATCGGCTGGTATTGAGCGACGTGCAAAGGTTTTATTCTTCACATCACTAACTTGTCCCAACAGGTCAAATTTTTCCACCAATTTCTTTACGACGTTTTACGAACCGTCTCTGCCTGATTTTTACCATTTTCATGTTGAATTTTAATAATTTCAAAGCGTTTTTGAAGCGTGTGTCATTCCATTTTTATTAATGGCGTAGTTTCTACTTGTCATATGTCAAAAAATGACAGCTATTCAAGCTATTCAAAATAAAACCTCTTATTAGAAAACCCTTTGGTTCCTCTAGTACTGTTCAAGATGTTAAAAATTGTAAAATTCAATGGAAATTTCTGCACAAGCAAAATTTTTTTGTGGTGTCTGCCGAAACTGGTCGTGTGCGGCAAGCTTTATCCATAGCTCTATCGTTTCTTCGAGTGTGTATGATAATAAGATCGTGTTAGACGACAAGTGCGTTCCGTTTGATTGTTTTGTAGATACATACCTACTTAAAAAATTTTGACAACGTTTTTAAGGTCATATTGAATCCGTCTCCGTTCCAGGAAGCATAACAATAAATTTTCACGGATCAGGAGCGGTCTTTCGATAATGATGTTTTCAAAGACATCGATCACAATGGTCCATCATGAATTCATTTAGCTGGTTCGTTGCGATGGCTGGCAAGGCTGAAGAAGCATTGTAACAGGTTTCCCTATAAGGACGAGTTATTTTCAGAATAAAAATCAAAGACAACATATTTGAATCAAGAGCCGAGAAATTGATGCACGACATGAAATTATCGAATTTTTCGTTGGCTGGCATTTTTCAACTCGTGCTTCTTTACGATAATTTCATGCATATGCCTTCATGTTTATGTGCTTCTTCAGACCACAGTGTTCTCTCAGCAGGAAAACAACGTTTTTCAGGTATTTCCGAAAAAATCCAACGGATTAGGGTCAGAGGACCGTGCTGGCCAAGATTCTGGACCTCCTCGACCTATCCAACGACGTCCATTTCAAAAAACGATTTAGTTTTCTCAATTTTTAACACCCCTTGAAGAGAGTTAGAACTCATGTTGCAGGAAATTTATTCTTTTTTCCATTGGCACTTTCACCTTATCAGTATGCTGTAGCTACTCTGGGACACCCTGTATAAAACAACTTATTTAATAGAGATGTTTCTGAATTATAACTGAGGTAAATTTGGTTTTCTTAGGGGGCCGTTACACTCTGGCTGACTGCACCGATTCTCCATTCGAAAATTGCCTTTCATTTTTCCAAGTTCACGCCCTCAATTTTCCACCTGAAAGCTTGATTTTTTTTAATTCTCCTGGAATTTCAGACATTTCTCTGCGATTTTACACTTTCTGGAAGTCTTTTCAGTATTTCCATCATTTTTTGCATTATTTAAGAGTCTAAACAAATGGATTTTTTTAAATATAGAAAATTGATTTATCGAGGGCACTCCAATGAATTTTCTAAAAAAAAATTGATGAAAAACCGCCGAAAAATGATTATGAAGTCAATTTTCATAGATTCTCACAGTCAACCCGATTTTTTCATAAGAAAAAAAAAATTTTAAAGAGAAGAAATTGGCGTGCCCTCAAGACATCCTTTAGCTTCAATTTAAAGAAAAAATCAAGCTTTCAGGTGAAAAATTGAGGGCGTAAACTTGGAAAAATGAAAGGCACTTTTTGAATGGAGAATCGGTGCCGTAGCCGATTATTTCATGCGAAAAAATAATTTTATCAAAGAGAAGAAATTGGAGTGCCCTCAAGACGTCCTTTAACTTCAATTTAAAGAAAAAATTAAGCTTTTAGGTGAAAAATTGAGGGCGTGAACTTGGAAAAATGAAAGGAACTTTTTGATTGGAGAATCGGTGCCGTAGCCGTCGGCCAGAGTATAACGGCCCCTTAAACAATACTCGAAATGTCGTAGGATGGACCTGAAATTTTATTGGATTTGGTTTCTTCTCAAGAAACAGTAAACATAGCTATCTAGCCATTTCCGTATCTATTTTATCGTATCTATTTTAAAACATATCTCATTTGAATTCCGCCCAAATTGGACAAGAAAACAGAAAATCCGATACCTTGCTTATCTAATTTACAGTCTTGTTTGTGTCTCTACCTCGTTATTATGTATTTCGATTTGTGAAAGACCGAACACAGGAACAGAAAATTGATATGGCAGTTGATTTTGGATGTAAAATCGCGATTGGAAAGCAGCTCAACAAAGGTTCAGCCTTCATGTTTTGTTACTTTCAATGTCTTGCATTCATTGTATTGAGATGTTTTTTCATTGAACTTGATATGGAATTATGCATGGAATTTTGCGATGAAGTAACGAGGAAGAAAGTTAGATTATGCGTCCAAAAATTTAGAATTTATCGATTCAATGCTGAAATTTTCTTTTAACCTCGAAACACACGTATGGACTTGCTGATTTTCCATTTCTGAATAGGTTCCTTATACAAGAGTTTGTACCTACAGGATTTCCTAACATAACGAGCTTCAAAAAAACTTCGGTCGAGTAGGCTTTGGACTAATTGATTAATTACCTTATTCATGGCCTACTTGAAAGAATGTTAATTGCATTTTTAATTTCCAGCAAAAGCCCACATTCTGACCAGACAGTCGTCCTGAAATTACCCGCACCTTCTCTAGATCTAGGAACGCCACCAAGGTTGTGTTATCCTCTAGTTGTAGTACTTTTGAGGAAAGACGACGTTGACAATGTGCACCCTGACGAAACTGTAAGTTCTTTTCGTTAATGTCCATAATGATTGGGTAAGTCACAAAGCATTAATCGATAAAAATGTCAAAAAATGCGATGTGAAGCGATTTTGCCGCCAAAATTGTATTACAAAACGTAAGTATGAGTTTTTCCGAAAACGCCTTGAGAAGTCAATTTTTATTTGGAGAGGGCATTTTTCGATAGCAAATTTTTTGGTGGAGGATCTTCCCCTTAAGGGAGAGGGCAATATGGGTCCAGTGACACATAATTTTGAAGGTTCTGGAATTCTATTTATAAATAAGATGAATAATTCGTTCTTGGCGTTCATTATGGTATAAAAACTCATCTCTTGCATTGCAAGTTATCTTTCCTTGTGTTGCAAATAATTTTTTGGCGTCTGCAATTACGAATAATGTCAATACCGTGCGATTATAGCCTTGATATTGACAAACAAAAATCTGAAATCTGAACATGCGAAAGAATGCAGTGTTTGTTCCTGATGGATTCGGAAAACCGGCTTTAGTCCGACAAAAACTCGCAAATACGAATTCAAGACTCGTGCACTTGCTCTCTTCCGAAAATCGAATGGGCCAGATGCTTCCGAGAATGCTTAAATTTTCTGCCTTTAATTTACAGACTGTTGTTGACTTAACCAGTAGGCTCTTAATAATTCAAATAAATAAAAAACAATCAACGCCAACCAATTCTGTATTAATATTTATGAATATGTAGGATTGAGCATCATGAGAGCTTTTAAATTAGCTATAATTTTTGCATCGTGTGTACGGCATTGAAAAAAATGAGACATGTGGAAACATCAAAACTGTCATCAAATAATCATATAAAATCGAAAGTGAAAAATAATTTTCTGACTAACTTTTATTCGAATCCGATAAAAGAGAAAAATAATTCATTAAATTGCTGAAGAACATCATTTTGTGAATAAAAGATTCAAGGAATTATTATTAACTTTTATTATTATTCATAACCCATGTCAGTACTTTTTCCATTTTATATAGAAGTTTGTCCTCAAAACTTTATTTCCGATTTTATTTTGTTCTTTTTGAATCGATCTTCGATATTATTCATGGTCTTCGACCCCATAAATCACCACATACATATTTTCAATAGAATGATATTGAAACCATACGCTATTTAGATTTTGAATCACCTGCCTACCATTTAATTGTATTTCTTTTAAAATTCTGAGTATTGAATTCCTTTTTCCAGTCTGCCGTCCTATCTACACTGCGCAAATTATTCTACAACTGAAGGTGTTCTCAATGATAATTATTTTTATCAGAATTATGCATGCATATGTTATCCACTACCACTTTCAACGTTTTTCTTCAATACAGATGTTTTCTCCCAGCAGGAATAAAAAAAGATGATATTATCAGATTTTGAATGTATTGGCTCCATTCTAAAATCAGTTGTTCTCGATCAATTCTAGTGATCAATAGTTTTTCTTTCGTTCGATTTTCTACACTCGATCGCTATGCAACGCGAAACACGCAATTTGACCCAAGAGGAATGTGCCCAAGCGGTAGTTTTGCGAGAAGAAGGGTGGACATAAACAAGAATTGCAGAAAGGTTTGGAGTTTCCCATACAAGTGTGTCCAGAATGTTAAAGCGATTCAGGGAGACAGGTATGAATGTCCGAAGACCAGGACAGGGTAGACCACGGGTAACAACTGCCATTCAAGAACGTTACTTGAGAGTTTCTTCGTTGAGACAACGGTTTGCAACCGCTCGCCTCCTTCAAAATCAGCTTGAGCAAACTCATGAGGTGCAAATTAGCACTCAGACAATGAGAAATCGCCTCAGAGAATATGATTTAAGGCCTCGTGTCGCGGCAAGAGGCCCAGCTCTTACCCCAGTCCATCGAAGGGCGCGTTTGGATTTTGCGAGAGAGCATATCCATTGGGAAGAGGCCGATTGGGAAAGAGTTCTCTTCACAGATGAGTCTAGATTCTGCCTCTACCATTGTGATCGACGTTCCCTTGTATACAGACGTCAACATGAAAGATATGCTCAGTGCAATTTCCTGAATACTACTGGTTTTGGGGGAGGATCGATTATGGTATGGGGTGGAATATCTTTGACTGCTCGCACAGACCTAGTGGTCGTTGATAATGGAACTATGAATGCTGATAAGTATATAAGGAACATTCTTGAAGAGCATGTAGTGCCATTTGTCCCATACATTGGTGAAAATTTCATTTTTATGGACGATAATGCCAGACCCCATCGTGCGCGCATCGTTCAGGAGTACCTTGAAGAGGTTGAAGTCTCTCGAATGGAATGGCCAGCAAGAAGTCCAGATCTCAATCCGATAGAGCAGGTTTGGGACAACCTCAATGGAAGGCTGAGAAGTTCAGAAAATCATCCAGCTACTCTTAATGACTTAGGAATCCAACTCGGAGAAATCTGGGAAGGATTAGATCAGAACATTTTAAGATCATTCATTTTGAGTATGAACCGTCGTTGCCGAGCTGTAATTAACGCAAGGGGTGGAAATACCAAGTATTAAATCACTTATCAGCATTTCAGTATTTTGAAAATTGTTAATTTCTCTTCTTTCACATAAGATTCGGTGAAATCCTGAATTTTTCTTCCATTTAATGTGTCTTGTTTCGTTCAAAACCTTCCCGAGAGAACATAAAAAATAAGCAAAGTTGCTAGTCCATTTCTCTCATAAAAAATACCTAAGTTATAAAGTCAATGTAGAGTTAACTTTCATTAAAATTGAGATTTTCAGAATGTGCGTTAATTTTTTTGCGCAGTGTATTATCTTAGTGAATCATTTTACCATGTTTATTTTTGTGATCATTTCGTTACTGGGAAGATTTGCTGAGGAGATGGACTTGCTTAGAGAGGACCTCTTCGATGAAGAATGTTACACTCAAATATCCCCTCATTTATGTTTTTTATCAGGCTACTAAAATACCTATAATATTTTCATGTTTATTAGCCTAGAACAGAGTAATTGCGCTACACTCCGATAGCACATTCAACTGGAAATATCATTACTCATTTATTGATCAATACATTTTGTTTTCAGGTAGCCTTGATCAACGTAGTTCACATAAAGGACCAGGTTTGCACTCTACCGACCAGTATTTTAGCTCAGTATTTGAAACAGGCTAACGGACAATTGTCTTGCCTCAAAGTAAGTCTTCCATGGTTCTCTATTTCCCAATTGAAAGATACAATGGAAAATCCAATCAAACGGATAGCATTAAATGCAGTTTTCCTATTTTATCTCGGAACAAGTAGTGTATTGCAGTTTCAGTGTAATTTCTACAGAGGAATCCAATCAGATACCACTGTCCCCCTAATAATATGATATTTTCCAGCAATTGTATTTGGCGACAGGAAATCCAGGGGGGTTCGAAGAGAACCAAATACCCCTCGCTGTGGCAGAACCAGTGGAGGGAGGGCCAGGACCACTGGGAAGGACGCTGGTTTGTCCCACCTCCGAAGATTCTGCAATGTGGAACAGCTCAGGCGACCAGTTGTGCGTTGTGTGCCAATATTTCCCCTTGTCGAGGGCCCTGTTACCCTGCAGGTAAGATATTTTATCTGAGACCTGCTATTCTATCTATCACCGACAAATCCAAAACCCTAGACTCAATTTGCAGGCATACATGCATCTGCGCCAGCTGCTTCGAAAAGCTTGACCGCTGCCCGATGTGCCGAGGCCCCATTAAAAGTTACTTCTGTATCAGAGGTGAAGAGTATATGCCGATCCAGTCCAAAAACACCAGTGGCTCCGCACACGGCAGTTTCTATAACTGGTTAGACAGTTGGAATGACAGATTGACGGATTTTCTCGGTTTTCAGAGATAATATGTAACTAACTGATGTATAATAACTTATTTATTGACTATTTTCTCCCTATTAACGAACTGAAAAATGAAAGATGAGAGAACCGGTGAAGAGTACCAAGAAGAAATATCGTTTTTGTTTAGTCACGACGTTTTTTGTGAAGCTGAACATGATTTAATGCTATCAATCAAATGACAGATTCTCACCAGAGCAGGATTTCAATCTCAATTTTTTATGGATCTTCCAAATCACTCACAAAATAATTTATAGTCATGTTTTTTCTAAGAGTATATTTGATGATTTTTTTGAGTCACTGTTGAATTATATATGATATCGAGAGTATTCATTTTGTTGTCTTTTTCAGCAGAAATAAGCGTTTCGGCGAATTATTGGAACTGTTTATAATCAATCATTATTTCGAGTTTGTTCAAGTAATTATTTTTTTTCAAGTATCGTAATTGAAATTGAATTTTCTTCTGAATTGAAAATCGTTTCAAGATCTTCAAAAACAAGTAGTATAACTTTAATATTTTATTTTCGACAGTTCCTACATTGGCCTATGATATTTTCGAAATGACTGAAGAATTATTGTCACTAGAAACCCTAGTGAATGGTCTATTTCCACAAAAATCCGTAATACTCCACTGTCGTGGCCCTGATGATAGGTATGTGATATAATTCAAATCTTGAATATTCTTTTTCCTTTTGATTATGGAAAAAGCCATCTCTTACAAGGGAAATGGAAAGTAGAACCATAACTGGAATTTTTTTCAACTAGAAAATATAAAATTCAATCAGTGCCAAGACCAGAGTTTCTATATATCTTTTTATCATCATTTGAAAACGAAATATGGGTGTGGCATGAAACACATTTGGTGCATATGGGGCATTAACCGATGAAAGATTTTCGTATAAGATTATAACGATGAGCGAAATTTGTTCGATGACAAACCCACATTCATGTAATTTCAATGTGGAGGCTTAGGAACTTAATTGAAGCTTTCGGAATTAAACTTACTAGCTAAACACGTCAGGTATTTAAAATCTTCAAGGAAAAAGACGGAAATTTCTCAAAATGAGGCCATGAGGAATATGGTAAACATATTTCACCAATCTTAACTTTCTTTCATCCATATATGAACATATCAATTACTGATTGTTTACTTTATATACGTAAATTATGTTCAATAGAATCTCAGTCGTTTCTTTACAGGGATGTATGTGACAAAGAGATTTTTATTGTTTGTTTTTTCTTTGAACATCAAAAACATCAGCTTTCAATTAAACAAGAACTAAGGATGTAACATTTTCCAATTCTTTTGAGTCATTCACCCAAAACGCATTTGAACATAAAGTGGAGTATGAATGGCCGGTCAATGCGAAATAAAAAAAATAGTATATGCTAATATTTGTATGCATGTTTACAACCATGTGGTGTTTAATCAATGTCCGATCCCAATGAGAGCAGATTTTAAGTTTTTCTTGTTTATTTCATGTTCTGCTTGCAAAAGTTTCTGTATATTTGTCCATTATAAACTCGTTTTTTTTATGAAGTCATCAATAACTGATCTCATCGTAAGTTGTCGTTTTCATTTTTCACCTGATCAAAAATATGAGATATGTGTAAAAAGTTCATATAAATGTTCAGCACCTTGAGGGTTTTCCAAGTTTGTCACTTATTTCAGTTGCATGATCACCAATATTGAATTTGATCTGTTTTTCACCAAATTTCTTGACTTTAGATGCCAAATCAATCATATTGAATTCATGAATTATTTCAATCAGGTGGTGAAACTGATGGTAATTATCCTCTTTTGTTATTGTAATCTCTTTCCCCATATTATTTTTCAAAGACCAAAGGAATGCTACACATTGCTGATTCTGTTGAGTGAGCAGAATTTGAAAATATGAATTTCGTCACTATTTAATGCCAAAACCTCTGAAATTGATACTGATAGATGAGCTGTCTCTTCAAAATTAAATACATCTCATTGGAAAACCCTTGACTAAAATCTCATTCATTGATCACAAATATGTACTAAGATAGAATATTACGTTTTATCTCCCTTCCATCACGATCTTCACCACTTGTATCATCCTCAAACATCACACAAGATATTCGAACCAAGGGGAAATATCTGATGTAAATAGGTATTCCAATGATACCCCACTGATATATGAATGTTATATAGTTGCAATAATAGAAATAGGTAGTATGAACCGTAAGTGTAAAGTTATATTTTTCAGTATATTTGTAAGTAGTAGAAGATAAATGAAGTAAGCCTGTGATAATATTATATTGAATAATAACAATTTATACAGAAATGAAAAGCACTTTTTCTTTTCTCATGGGTTTGTGCAACTTCCAAAAAAATTTCATCAGTACAATGGAATGTATAATATTTTCCTCCCATTACTCCCCTACCTACACGAGAATTCAGTCCAAAAATTAAACTACGGGTGGCTAATTAATAATAAATATATTAATTTTTTCAAGCAATTCTGGACAATATATTCAACAAGTTTATATAAAAATATCTATTACAATACTTTGAATTGAACTTAAATATTATGTAATATCATATTGTTAAGAAAACCAATCTGTGGTTAATCCACTAAACAAAGAAGAAGCATTTGACTTCACAGATGATCCAATATCTGATGATTTTTTTGGTGTCTTTGTGATAGGTTTTCCTGGTTGTATCTGTGGAAAAAGGGACTTCGAGTTGATTTTTCGGAAATATTTGGAGCTTATTACAATTTGAAAAAAAAAACGGCAGACCAATCCAACATTATTGAAAATAAAGTGGCAATTAGTAAAAGTAAGGACAACATTTTTGACCAGAAAAAAGCAAAAGATTAGTTTGTTTTTCATAACACACTAATAATCACCATATTCCGTATTGTAAGAAACCACTCCTTATCTACAATCAAGATTGTGGATGAAATAATAGAACATTTGAGTATTTTTTCTATACCAACAAATCCTTTCTCAATTCGTGCAAATATATAACGAAAAAACATTATATGTTGAAAAAACTGAAATGGTATAAAATATTGTTACCTTTTCTTCCTTCTCTGGAACAGTTCCCAAAATTTTATGGGAAGGAGCGGTGATAGGAAGTAAAGGAAACCAACCATTTGTTGAAGGTATACTGACTGCCAAAACAGATGGCTCCCTCTCTTGCTCTTTACTTTTATCAGAAATGTCTAAATTTGACATTTGCATGGAAGAGGGCAACAAACATCCCAAAATAACCTAAAATAAAGATGAAGTTTTTCAAAAAAGAACACTGTGAGAGTTTTGCATGCATGCAGGTTTTTGAAGTATGTCTGAAATTGGTGATGATTGATTAACTCAGAAGTTAAAAAAAAGTAAATCAACCCTGTCTTTTTATTTGACATATTTTAGATTCATTCAAGTATTGGAATATTTTTGACAAATCTGATATATCTTCAATGAAAAGTGCACAATTCTTCACTCACCTGAGTCTGTAAAGCCGCCTTTTTTACGTTAGTCTGTAAATAATTGTAAAAAACGTCCAGATCAAACGGATCAATCTTGGATCTTAATTTATCACAGATATCCTGGGAACTGGAAACAAGTCGCTCGTTTTCCCTTCTGATACAGAACACAGTCAAATATTTGACATCGAATAAAAATTGCAAGGCCTGATTCTGATTTAGTTCGTGGGACAAGAGTTCTTTGTATTGGTTCAAAACAACTTCAATACTATTGTCTAAAAACTGCACATGAACGGATTTCGGTAAGGTGTGTGGTAAAACACAACAAACATTATCGTTCACTTTGACTAGAACATTTTCAAGAGCCATACTTGGTTTCAATGGCACTTTGATTTGTGATTTGAATACTTTATCATCAGTTTGTTCTTGGATTTCAATAACATCCCACCTCTAAAATATTCAAGAACACTTAATTGAAATATGTGACGGAAAATAAGAGAAAACTCACCAAAAAAATTCCTAGTGCTGTTTGAGGAAATATGTTTTCAAAACTCACAGAACATGTTTTCCTTATTCTTTCAACTGAATATTCAATCCATTTATTCCACAAATGTAAACCGCATTTGTTGAAGTTATCGCAAATTTTATACCATTCTTCAAGTTCGTTGTTCAAGGAACAACATTTTTTGAAACACGGACATAGCTTTGTTACAGCTTGTAATAACCTAATACAAAATAGTGTATTCTTTACATTCTCTTCAGTGATTTCATTGTTCAGCAGATCGGATAAGCTTTGGGATAATCTAAAAATTAACCATTATATCTGAAATCAATTGGTAAATAAGTAACATACTTCAAATTTACTGTGACACATTCTTGTACTAAGCATTTTTGAAGAATATCTACGTCAACAAATTTCTGTTGATGTGTTTGATCTCTAACAAAAGTAGGGATATTCACTACTTCCTTATCAAAATCTGTGCCATATAAGTACTGAGAAAGATCACTCAATAATTCAAAAAATCTTTCATCCAGTTTATCACAAAGAGAAACGATTGGTTTTGAATATCCCATAGCTTTTATGGAAATTCCTGAAATATCGAAGGATGGATTTAAAAAATAAATATAACACCATAAATAATTCACTTACCTGTATACATATTATTTATTCTGTTTATATCCTTTGAATCTTCTGACCAAATGTACTGTCTCAAATCCAATTCATTCAATTTATATTTCTTGGAATCAGTTAAGGCATTATTAATATCCCCATTGAATTCGTCTATATTCTTTTTTACCTTAATTGCTATCAATTTCTGAGCTCTTTCTGTTATCAAACTTTGAAAGAAATAATGCCATACATTGAAATTCTTTGGTAAATTGATTGATTGGCAGATTTTTCCCCAATCCATTGGTGTTTCTGAAATAAATCACTCTTATATGTACAAAAATTTTATATAATTTCCCCATAAATTTTCTCCAAGATGATGTTATTAGTATCTTACCTATTTTTACAGCTTCTTCTCGTATGAGATGTAGTCCTTTCACATTTGTTACGACTTCTAAAGATTTAATAAGTCCCTGCTGTACAGTTTCTTTTGTAGTTTCTAGCCACTCTTTGAAAAAACCTTCTTTTGGAAATACATTTACATCATTCAATTGGTGTTTACATTTAGGTCTACAAAAATTTATGATTATTTTTTGTGGAATTTATAAAACAGTATGGTTTACTTGAATTCCTTTATAATTTGAGGTATATAAGCTAGTAATGGTGATTCCGGCATTTTCAATTTATGGAATGTAGGTTTTGAATTTTCACTCAAAATGTCTTCCAATTGTCTAAAGATCAAGCCATTATCTGAACCACCTATAAGTCAGCAATTAAGATATGTCGTTTACTTCATAAACTGAGTGTTCACTTACACATAAAGCAGTCATAAAGGAGGTGAATTGTGGTAATCAAGCATTTTACCATAGCACCTATTTGTACACGAACACTAGGATGTGAAATATTTATAACAGTTTTTAGAGCAGTTTGCCTATGTTCCATGAATATACTGACAAGTTCATTGGTATTTTGATTTTTTAAGAGCATCAAGCTGTTCAAATTGCTGCATGCTTGCTGGAATTCGTCAAAAGATGATATGTTAAATGTACCATTTGAGTTGCGTACTTACCTCTGCAGTTAATTCTATTGATTCAAGTTTCTTTACTATTCTACTTAGTATTACACCTCTAAGAGAATTCAAATTCAACCGTATATGTTTGAGAAGAGGCACTTTATGTGTGATAGGGGAATTCATTAAACTTAATCCTGAAAATAGGTATGTAATTGAATAATCAGAATCTCAATGTAACACTTCTACCTGTGTGGATATTTTGCCCCAACAAATAAAATTGTGCTGCGTTCAAATGATCTTCCTTATCTAAATACATCCAAATTTCATCATTTACACACATTGCCAATCTTATTTCGATAACCAACATTCTCTCATTATTTTTGTCCCTGTAAGAATCAAGATTGAAATGATTGCATGGAGGGCTCGAACGATTTCTTACTCGTTTTGTGAAATCGGTGACTTTTTTTCATTAAGTTCTGCATTTTCCAAAAGCCTATCACAAGCAGAAGTTATATTTTCAATACTTTCAACAATTTTCGAGGAAATAGTTTTCATGCTCTTTATGGAATCGGAAGCCGTTAAGATATCTTTGTATCGATCTCTGCAATGTATTCATCATTTAATAATTGATATTTGTGAAGTCTATTAACGACTACACCTACCCGACCATTGATCGGAGTTCCGTCCGTTTTCTTTCGATTTCTGCATCGATAAGCTTTTCAATTTCAACAATCTCATCGATTTTATGCTCGACGAAGAGCTTTTTCACATCCAAGTCAAGAAGATTCTGCCTGTATTTATTCATATTTTATTCTTGTTATTAATGCATCGTCAACAAAGTGACTTAACCTCAATAATGACGTTTAATTGCATAACCTCTTTTCCTCAAATCCATAGAAAAGTGATTAAAGTGAAGAAATTCGGGGTTTCTTCAGTTTACAACACACATTGCTCCGTTGATGTGATGAGTGTTGCATAATTTTTTGCTTGATTCTGTAGTTTGTAAATATGACGTGTTCTGTGTTTTATAGCGAGCGTAGTTAGATAACTGCTCACTTTTCACGCGTTAGTTGTGTTGCATATCGAAAAAAGGCATGGAGAAAATATTAGATGATCTCGGAGAATACTGATTTTCATAGGAAATGTAGGAATCGTAGGTACGAGGTGCTCTTGGAAATACCTACCGGATCGTCCGTATCTACGTGATATGAATGAGGTACTCACTCAATCAAAATATGTTTTTCTTGAAAAAAGAAGCGAGCGACACTTTTCGTTAGGGCATTGAGTTTAAATATATTTAAACTCAATGGTTAGGTTGGGAATCCACAGAAATAAAACAATGTTTTGGAGGATCCATAGTTTATTAAAATAATTTCAAATAAATACATATTTTATGGAATGCAATAACATCGTTGTACATCAACCTTATAATTTTCGTCTATTCGAATATGGCATAAGTTTAACTAACAAAATAACATATGTAATAAAACCACCTTATATAAATAATTCGAAATACTTCTCCGATATCTAGATTGCTTCGAAATTGCTAATAGCTTACACGATCCAATCCCCACTCCTCTTCAAAGAGGGTTTTTTACATATACAGATTGCATCGAAAGCCTCAAGTACTTTATAAGACACAGCGTGAATGTGAATAATTAAATAATAAAACGTGCAACAATAATCAACAGAACTAGGTGATCTACATTTTAAAATCTACAATGACTTTCACAGCAAACTACAAAATGCTTGCAGAAAATTTTGATTTACGTTTCGTTTTCCTAAATTTAAAGCAACAACACTACACTCTCCAACAATCCCAGTGCTCTTAATCTAGAATATACACAATTATATTGCTTTCTGTACAGTTTCAAGTATTATTCTAAAACATTTTGGGGGTATGTTACACATTCGGTGATCAACAAATCTTTGTTGTATTTTTCGAATTGCCCATTTACACTTGAACTTTGGTTTTCTAGACCGTATTACGTTAATCTTATTTACAAAATTTGGTTAGATATTCTCTAAGTGGTATTATAGGCACGTAGATGAAGGGGTACTGAGGGACAGTATCCCACAGGAAGCTTTGGACTGAAAGAAAATGATGTAGGAAAGAATGAAACTTACTTATAATTCCAAATTCCTGTAGGTATCCCCCAGGAAAATCTATGTGCCTGAAGATATATTATAATATTTCTACATGATTTTAACTAGTCTATACTCATTCCAATTTTATCAATATACAAATTCCCTACGCTAAAGTAAAATAAAAATAATAATATGGTGACTAGAAAGGATTTTAACAGACAAGAATTAAATAAAATTCATATTCACAGATAGATACTATCGAAATAATGTTACAATTTGAAAACAATAAATAAAATCTTGATGTATTTACATGTTACTCTTGAAAATTCGAATTGGTGTTGGAATAATCATTATCATACATTTGCAATTATATCCCATTTCGCATTAATAAATATTTTGTGCGATACACAACGAACTTCAAACTGACAAGTAGGTACATAACTTCACATAACCTATTCCTTGACACCATTTTTGACACCTAGAAGCTTAGCAGCGTCATCTGCTGTTGCTGTCAGCACTTTATCGATGAAAGATGGGCGAATTCCAAGCAGATTACTGATTAAATCTCCACCTTCATTACAGTCGGAATCCTCAGCTCTCTTGTTGTTGTTTCCTGCTTCATACTTTGGAGACACACCATTTCCGTCATCATCGCTATTCATGGCAGCGTCATTATCGTAGTTCACATTATGTTTCTTTCTATGGCGCAACATGCTATGTTTTAGCGTGAATCTTCTTCTGCAGATATCACACATAAACGGTCTTTCTCCTGTGTGGGTTCTCATATGCCTTCTCAGGTCTTCAGCTGACCAGAAGCGACGCATGCAAAAAGCGCAGATAACTTTTCTGTTGGAATAATCAGGAAATTTTCCTCTTATTTCGCTGTCTTCTTCGTCGTTATGTGCGCTCTCTTCTGGAGTAGTTGCGCTGCTATCCAATGCGTTTTTGGACATCAACAAATCGTACTCCGATGCGTGTTTGTCCCTGATGTGGTCCAAAGCTTCTTGACGTTCGCCAAAAGAGTATTCGCATAAATGGCATTTGAAGGGTTGATCAGCGTTAACAACGCTTGGTAACGGTTCATGATTGGGTACTTTAGTCTGCAAGTTTTGGTTGTTCCACTCGTTGATGTTGTCGGAAACATGGACGATCTTCTCGTCTTCTGAGCTACCGGCTTCGTACCCTTGAGCTCTTATATCATCACCTTGAGCGTTCGTGGCGTGTTTCGAACTTATGTGTTTCTTCAAGTTAGTATAGGTGGAGAAGGTGCTGCTAGGGCAGCTGGAACACTTGAAAGGTCTCTCGGGAACATTCCTCATCAAGTAATTGGAGTTGTTGTTGACCACATCGTTGGTGATGGTAGTGGCAGCGTTGCCGTGTTTCCTCAGAAGGTGTCTGTCACAATTAGACTTAGTGGTGAATAGGAGAGGGCAGTGGCTACACTTGAAGGGCTTTTGGCCCGTGTGGGTTAAGATATGGCGACGTAGGGAAGATGTCCATGGAAATTTGCGACTGCAGTATGGACAGCTCACCCTGTTCGGGGCTAGAGAATAGGCTGACTTCTTTTTTACCGGAGCTGTGTTCTCTGATTCAGACCTGGAGAGAAGAAACAATTAGATTATGATCGATTACGCGATAAAGGCATTTTGAATTTAGTGTTACAATAGAAGTATTATGTTCCATTGGACATTCATCTCTTCTGTTGTAACGCGTTCTTTATTTTGACTTGTGAAAACTTGATACTTACTTATTCTCATCAGTGCCTGAGATATTCCCTTCGCTGGTACTGCCACTGGCCACCAAACCTTCCTCGTCTTCTTCACTAACAGCACCATTGTCTTCGACGTCTCTTTTGAAGTACTCATTGAACTGTTGCTGGGAAGCGTTGTCCAACAGCCTGGAGACTGGTACTAAGTCTTGGCTCTCTTCTAATTTGCCGCTCTTGGTTTCGAAGGGAGTCTGTTCTTTGGGAGATTCCTCTTTTTCGTCTTCTTCATGATCTTCTTGTTCGAAAGATTCCGCCATTTCCAGATCAGAAGGCTTCTCTTCGCAGTTTTCATCTATAACCAAATTATCTTCTTCTTCCTCCTCCCTTTTGATTGGGTGGTTATAGTTGTTGACTCCTCTCAGATGTTGGGCAAGAATTGCAAACTTGAGTCTGTCACTTAGCATTTCTTTGTTGTCCTCGTATACTTGATTTTTCTGTATTTCATAGTTGGGAATGCTCAGATCGCAAAAACCAGGTTTCATCTGCATCACTTGGGATTTTCTTCCAGGGTTACCTATGTTGCCTCTCTGACGTTGGGACCAGAATTGAGGGTGCTGCTGCTTGATGTGTCGTTCCATGTTTGAACGTAGGGTAAACCTGGCTGAACAATGTTCGCAAGTGAAAGGTCTTTCAGTTCGATATCTCCTCTGTTTTTGTTTGGGCATTAGAATTCCATTCTTTATGACCATCTTGACGGAGTTTGGAGACTGCATTATATCTGGTTTGTTGTGGGATAGAGGACTTGCCATCTTGGACATACTTTCGTTCATACTTTGCTCAATTTTTAGACTTAAAGGTTTACTGAGATCCTCCTGGGTGTTTTGAGAGGAATATGTAGTATCAACCTCTTGTCTCGGCTCGTTGAAGTTATTCATGCCCATAGGCATCAAACCTGCATTTCTGATCTGCTGTAAGGCTTGCAATCGATTGTCGGCAATGATCGTTCCGCCGCAAAGCTGATTCCTCAGCCTGTCTTTCATGTCAGCAGCTGCTCCTGTTGGCACTTGGTTTTGGAGTTGTTGGAGGAAAAGCGGGTTGAAAGGAAAGCTTGGCCAACTTGGCAGACCCGCGAAACCATTTCGCAGCAGTGCCCATTGTGCGTAGAAAGCTGCAGGGTCGATCTTTGGCGGAGATTTGAGCAGATTGGCCTGGAGCATCTCTGCAACAGGCGGCGTTACTTGAGGGTAGGTAGGAGAAGATTTGACTGATAAATCTTGAGGGGCATCGTCCACTGGTTTTGGTTCTTCCGTTGTGGGCTTCTTCTTGCTCAAATCTAATACGACATCGATGGAATCATCGTCGTCTTCATAATCCTCCTCGTCCGAATTATTTTCATACGGATCCATTTTCAAAGTGCTCAGATCTTTGACCTGAATTTGCCCAGGAGAAGGAACTGCGTTCAATTTAGGTTGGAAGCCGTATGGAGGCAAGTAAGGGGGTACTGGAATGGTCCCATTATGAGAGTTTCTGTACTCCTTGAGAGTTTTCAGGTTTTCGTTTCGAATAACATCGTTTATGTTCGGGAATAATTGCATTGGTTCTTTCCCAACCGACAGACTGAGACTCTCTTTGAGGGATTGCAAGTTAGAAAGTAAAGGTTTTCGTTCAGGAGTGGTGATATGTTTCAGCTCAGGCCTACCTTCGAATTTTGGCGTGGAGCAGTGTATTTTATCTGGAATATAGTCGAAAACTTCATTGGAAGAATTGTGTGACTTTCTGGAATCTTCTCTCGCGTTGAGTTTGGTCATCTCGTCGTTTGTAGGGTCTTCTGAAGGGTGATAAATGATGGATTTTTTAACCTCTTCTCTGGTGGTTTTAGCGTGACGGTTCCTAAGATGACGCTCGCAGTTGGCTTTGGTGGTAAAGGCGTAATTGCACAAGGAACATTCGTATGGACGATCACCGTTGTGGGTACGCATATGACGTATCAGAGCAGCTTTATCGATCGAGGAATGTGGACACATATTGCAACGATAGGACCCGTTGTTGTTTCCGTTAAGATGCGCTCTGTTATGTCCTTTCAGAGCACGTAAGTTTGGGAAAATGGCAGTGCAGAGTCTGCAGGGAAACTCTCCTTTTAGCTTCATCTTTCGGAATTCTACAGCGAAAGCGTCTTGCGTTTCTTCTTCTTCGTTTTTCGAGGACTCTTGTTTTATTTCCTGGTTTGACCCTTGAAGACTGTTGGTTATTTCGTTAGTTTTATGTTGGAGTTGCTGCAGTAAGCTTCCGCTGGTGGTCATGGATATGATGGTTTGTATATCGGCCAAGTCTTTGTTGTTGTCCGGCAGTAGTCTGTACTCGTTCTTTACGGGTTTGTCTTGTTCATTATTTTTGGGGATATGTTTTTCAGGTGATATATCTTGGAGATTCAAACGGGAGAAGAAGTCGTTGCGTCTGACTTCCACTTCTGATAATTTCTGGGACGAAAGATCTAACCCAGAGCTGCTTTCCTTGCAATCTTTCTCGTGGAATTCCAGAGAGCTGGAGCAAGGAAACGCCCGGCTGCATTTCTTGCACTGAAACTTCATACTACCCGACCCTTTATGCAGATTTTTCTCGCACTCATAACGAGCGATGTGCGGAAACTTCTCACTGGAAAAATCCACGAAGGTAAGGTCTTTGAATCCAACGACTGAATGCTTGTGGTTAACGTTTTCATGCACAGTAGCACGATGTACCATCAATTGTTTTTGGTTGGAGAAAACGTTGCCACACTGGTGGCACTTGGCAGGATAATCAGGATGGTTATCTTCCATATGGTTCTCCAGCACGGAAAATGAATCGAAATCTTTTCTCTCGCAAACTGGGCATCTGTAAGCTCCAGGAAGGTCCTCCGCAAAGCTGGAGGTTCTTTTGGTGTTGGTGATCTCGTCGTCGTCATCCTGCTCCAGCTTACGTTTCCTGCAAACTCTGGATTTCACCCGGTTGTTGTTGTATTCGGTGTTGCTGGCACTGCTGTCTGTGCTACCGTCAGACTCGTAGTTCTTGCTTTTTATAGAGTGGGCCCGCATGTGTCTGTGCATGTTGCCGTTGGTGGTGAAAGTATCCCCGCAATACTTGCAGTGGAACGGTCTCTCACCGCTGTGCACCAAGACATGCCTGTCCAAGCTGGAACTGGAACTGAGAACCTTAAAACAGATCCTGCAAGTGTACCCTTTGTCGTCTTGCAACGTTTCGTTGTCGCTGTTGTGGGACTTGATGTGCAGCGTGAAGTCGTGCTGGGTGGTCAGCACCGTGGAGCATATGGGGCAGGAGAACCTGTCGGATATGCTGCTGCAGTCGCTTCCGTTTTCGGAAGGACAGTTTTCGGATTGGGTCATCCTACTCGGTTCTTCGTAGATCGAGTTGTTGGTCGCTGAAAACACGCCGGAGTCGTGGTTGCTTTGGTCTGTCTTTTCTTTGGTTGAGTAATTCATTGGACTAGGAGCTACTTCCATATCTGGAAAAAAAATGGGGATAAGTTGATTTATTTCAACAGGATTGTGCAGGTGTTCTTGTTTGCTTTATTAACTAGTATGGAAAGTATATAAACTGCTCCACATGAGTTAGGGATATTGACATGAATTGCAGAAAATTATAGTTAAAATAAGATTTTTGTGATGAAAATTCATATTAATATGATTTCAAGTTGCAAATTAATTTTAGTCTGTAGGTCTGCAGCGTATACAGGGTGGTTAAGAAAAATCGAGTATAGTTATAGTTATAGTGAAAAGGGGTTACAGTTCACTGCGACCTTAAGGTCTATTGTGCCCCCTATCAGAGCTGTCCTCATCCTCTTCGTCGTCGTTATCAAGTTCGGATAACTAAGTATCGCAGTAATCATCAAGATTACCATAGGGTGCTTACAATTAAGTATTCTCCCTACATCGGTTGTGAAGTCACAACAATCATCGACATAAACGTGGATCGACAGCGTCCACCAAGCAGAAGCAGTAGGGGAAATACGTACAAAATGACATATATGGACAAAATGACATAGGCATCATAACTTGAGTTCGGAGGTATGAAATGCGGAACTGCCTACCACATTACACGACCCCAGTGGCTTCAATTAACCTCTGAAAATTAGCAAGAGCTACTCTGGTTCATTCGGTCGTTATGAGTGATAACAGAAATCAATAGGTCACGAGTTTTTTTTCATTGCGCCAAATTTTTAGAAGAAATGGCCAGTTTTCACCATTTTTTTCATTCAAATTGCATTCAATTCAAAATTTACTTATTTGTCATTGTATTCACGGAGCTTTTTGTATGCTGAATATACTTTTTGTATGAATTCGATACATTTCTAGTTTTATAACGCCATATGGACAAAATGACATATACAGTGAACGGACAAAATGAGATAGGTATTTCAGCTGAATTAACCGTATCTACCGGACAAAACCAAGACAATCCATCTCAGGCTCCATCAGCAAGCAAAGAATCAGGACTTGTCTTAACATACCTATTCATAACAAAATCTTCATCTGCGGCTAATAAAGGCAATGCATCTTAACCTACTCTGGCTGATCCTATGAGGAGGTTTCTCCAATCCCTAAAGGACGATTTATAAGTGAACAAGGCAAACGTGAGCCGAAGACACGATTAACGTACTTAGTTTCAACTTCTACACCTAATATGATTGGAATCAAATCAAAAAATGAGCCCATACCTCCTCCAAAAACAAGGAGACAAGTCCCTAGGGCATTATTTAAAGAAGACAATGAAGAATAAAATGTTCCTAGCAATTTTCGAGATCATGAAGAGGACTGTCCAGTGTCCATCTATCTATCTATCTATCTTCTCCAGGATTAGCCCTGAAGAAGACTGGTTACGGTGCATGCATTGCTTGCATTGGGCTCACTCATCTTGTGCTGATGTTCCTAGAAGAACCAAGCGTTTCATTAGTGAACCTTGTCAGTAGTTTTGTAACTATAAGTAGAAAAATACAGTTGCCTTTTGCCGGTATGTCATTTTGTCCATAGCATGCGAACAAAATGAATTTCGTTTATCCCAATTCATCTAAGAATATTTTAGTTCTTGGTACTTTTATTTCATAAAGGTTGATTAGATTTTATAAAGAAAGGACCAAAGATCAGAGGTGTCGAATATGACATTACTGTGATTCACTACTAACAAGTTATGCCTCTGAAATAAAACCCTATGTCATTTTGTACGTACTTCCCCTACAGGAAACCCATTCATCCTGATAAAATAATCAGGGTACAAAAATAAACCTAGAACAACCTAGGTAAACCAACCTAGGTACAAAACAGGGTATACACCGACTATAATCTCAAAGAAAATAAACTTCACATGAGTTAGGGATATTGACTTAAATTGCAAAAAAATTTAGTTAAAATAAGATTTTTGTGATGAAAATTCATATTAATTTGATTTCAAGTTGCAAATTAATTTTAGCCTGTGGGTCTGCAGCGTATACAGGGTGGTTAAGAAAAATCGAGTAAAATAACGAAATTTTATTCCCAGAGAATTTCAAGCATTTTAAGACTATCAATACAACGTATGGCCTCCACGGGCATCAATAACAGCTTGACATCTTCTTTGCATAGTACACACGAGGTTGTTGAACATTTCTTGAGGAATTTGGTTCCATAAACGGGGCAGAAGCTCTCTCAGATCATTTAAGGATTCTGGGGTAGGTTGATGAATATCTAATCTTCTTTGGAGCATATCCCATGCATGTTCAATGCAATTCAAATCTGGTGAGTGCGGAGGTACTTATTGGTAAATGTGGAATACCAAGCTCCTCGCGCGCATTCTCAACTATGGCTGCACGGTGCGGTCTAGCGTTATCGTCTAGAAATAGAAAAGTTTCACCAATAGCAGCGTGAAAATTTGGCACAACATTGTCAATGACATGCTTCTTATAGTGTAAGGCGGTCATATTCCCAGGACAAATGTGTAGATCTGTGCGCCCGTTGAAACATATCCCGGCCCATACCATAACACTACCTCCTCGGAATGGATTGACTTCTTGGACGATTACGGGGTATGCGTGGGATTGTCCATACCCTTATTCTTCGAGAATCTGAAAATCGTCCATATCTGGATTCATCAGTGAAAAGGACACTACGCCATTGATCGTTCCAATTGATATGTTGCCTTGCCCATTCCAGTCTTTGACGCTTATGGTCACGTGTTAATGGAACTCCTCTTAATGGACGTTTAGAACCTAGATTCACCTCTCTCAAACGTCGTCTGATGGTTTCGATGGAAACTTGGACTCCATCTGCATTTTGAAGAGTATTCCGTAGCATTCTACACGTAGATGTAGGGTTTCTTCTCGCCGAAACGGTGATGAAACGATACTGAGCAGGTGTTGTTTTTCGTCGCCCACCAAGCCTTGGTCTTTCCAACACGAAACCTGTCTCCCTGAACCTATTCCAAAGTCGAGATATCACACTTTGGCTGACTTGGAGCCTTTCCGCTACAACAACCTGAGTTAGGCCAACCTGTAGCATTCCGATAGCCCTATTAGCCTCAGCGTTTGTTAATTTACGTCTTGGCATTTTCAGAAAACTCGTTTCAAACCGAAGCCGTTGATAAACTGACTTCATTTCAAAATAAGAACATTCATGAAGCATATGCAAAGAACCAAACTTCAGAAAAAAGGCGACCAGATTGACGAAATGTCTCATACTATTTTTTATTGGATCGATTCAAGTTGTTATTGAGTTTTGAATGATTTTACAGCGATTTTCTCGAAGATTACATACTTTTAAAAATGATTGAATACGATATCTCCAACTCTTATGAAGAAGTATATTTTGATCACCGATGTTCATATAATTCAAGACATTGCTGTGTTTGCATAAGTCTTAATGAAATGAGTTCAGAGATTATTCCTGTTGCTTGAATTGTAACAGGCTAGTTTAGTGGTTGTGAGATTGGAATTAGATTTCTATCGATCTGTCCCTCAATCGCCTTGGCAACTGTCCTGGATACAAAGACGAGAAGAAAACGTTATTTTATAGCGCTTCTTCGTATGTGATGTTATTCCGATTGAACCAATCGATCGAATATCTTTGTCACGACGTGTTTATTCGCTATGATCATTCTCTTGACCCAAATCTCGAAGTTTATTGTTTTGAGAATCGTTGCATAATTTTCGCATTTATTAATTGAAGTGTTGGCGGAGTCGACTGTAATTGCGTTAATTCATAAAATTGCGAACGCATATTCGCCGCATTCAAATGAAAGGAGAAGAGAGTAGTCAATTCTTCCGTAATGGCCCAAATAAGGAGAGAACATTTCATAACTGTTGAAATTTTGGAGCAACTCTTATGAATACACTTGAGATTGCTGGAATTTTGAAACCTCATTAAGAATACCCATTTTTGGACTATCTAAGCTCTTTAATAATGTCAATGCGTTGTTGAAGAGTGTATTGTTCCATTTTTTTAATGGCGTAGTTTCTACTTGTCAAATGTCAAAAAATGACAGCTTCAAAAGTGACATCTAACGAAATGGCGGGCTATTCAAAATAACACCTCTTATTGGAAAATCCTTTATTTTTGGTAAATTTTGAGGCGGTTCTCAAAGATTTTGTGTTGTAAATAGTCCATTTCCCTCATTTTGTGTTGTTTTCGGTGCCTTACAGATGCGATACAAGGTGTGTCGCTCCATCATGCCACAAAGCTCTTCGAGTTTGTGTCAATCCAGGAAGATGATAGCGCTCTTTTCAGACCGCTTTATTTTTCAATTAGTTTAGGCAAACAATACGACACGCTGGAGATAATATGATATCTCGTCTAAAGACCAGCTCATGTGTGAACAAGGCAGGATCTAGTTTCGTTTGTCGAAGAATAACTGAAATGTTTGAGGTATGATTCAATCCACTTCCTTATATTGGTGTATAGGTTGTTTTTGCTCATTCTCGATAAGGAGACCGATCGGCTTTCTTTTCCGTTCAGGGCTCCAGATGAGGTTGAAATATGGGATTATTGCATGACTGAAATTAATTAATGGGATTTATCGAAATGTTCCGGGTTGTTTCTGGAATGCTGCGTTGATACCCCTTTGAATGAAATACTGAATACTTTCGAGGTTATACTGGATTAAGGACTGAACGAGAATAAATTCGCTATCACAAAAACGCTTATATATTTTGAACCACTGGACCGATTTCGAAAATCAAACTCATTTTCGAATCATCTCCTAATTCTAATGAAAACTGTTTTTACAATAAAAAACCAAAACTATTTTTTACAAAATTCATGGATTTTTTCTGGAATTCTTCCCATCATGCTTCTTTTAGTGTTCTCAGTCACTTTCTTGGATGCTGTCTTCCACTTTTGCTTGAATTCCGCTAATGTTTTCGTTGATTTCTTAGTCTTCTTCAATTCTCTTTTTACCAGGGCCCAATATCTTTCGATCGGCCTGAGTTCTGGGCAATTTGGTGAATTGGCCTCTTTGGGGACAAAGACCACCTCATTAGCTTAGCACCATTCCTTGGTGGCCTTGATGTAGTGGCTGTAGCTAAATCTGGTCAAAAGATTGTTGACACATCGTGCTCACGTAAAAATGGTAAAAGTCGCTTCTTCAAGCATTCCTCGATGTATATCTTCGAGTCAACAGAGCCTTGGCCAACGAAAAATTTGCTCCTTTTCCCACAAGTGCAAATTGCTTGCCAAACCAGGAATTTTTTAGAAAACTTTGCTTGTTTCTTCACGCGAATTTGTTCGTCAACATTTCCACGAGAATCTGCAGCATAAAATTCCTGACCAGGAAGTTGCGCTAAATCAGCCAAGACATAGGTTTCGTCGTCCATCACGCAACAGGAAAAATTTTTCAAGAAATCTTTTTTTTATTTCTTTGCTCTTGATTTCGCTTCTTGATTCTTCACAGCGTTCCTGTCTGGCACTTTCTGTACTTTGTATGTTCTAAGCCCACAACTCGACTTGATTTTCTGAACGGTTGACTGCGAACAACCCACTATTGGGCCACTTTCCGTCCTGAAAGGTTAGGATTCTTCTGAAAAAGGCTGATGGCTTTCTTCACTTTTTTTGGGCTATGAAACCCCTTTTTCCTCCCGGTTCCTTCCTTGCGGTTAATTGTAAGATCTTCGTTGAAACGCTCAACAACTCTTGATACCGTTTCCGGACGAACGCGAGCCTCTTTTGCGATTCTTTTGAAGCTCCATTTTTGATTATTTTGAAAAAGTTTCAGTATAAATTCTCGTGTTTTCACTTCGATCGACATTTTGCGACGGAGAATTGTAATATCTATGAAGAAAGTTCCACATGTTTCCGACGTTCATAACAAAGCTAACTATGATCATTGATTTTTTTCTCAATTGGTTGAAGAGATATAGGCGTTTTTGTGATAGCGAATTTATTCTCGTTCAGTCCTTAACAGGGCTTCGAATTCCCCTTTTGGATAAAACTGTGGGCCTCTGCTGGTAGCAGATATTTTCGCGGAGAACCAAGACGAAAACTTTCGAGTTATTTCCGAAAACCGCAGTCTCGAAATAACCTTGAACACCAGTTCCAAACCGTCATTCTTCCCCACAGGAAAACACGACGCCTCGTCCCATTTTCCTCCGATAATCTGTCCCGATATCCTAATCGGTCACGGGTTCCATTCTCGGCAGAAGGAAATAATCGAGTTGAGAAAATAAAAACTGACGAGATTAAGATCTGTGGAAAGCGAAATCTGGAAGGAAAGAACGGAAAGAGGTTGTGGTCCACGCCGAGATAGACTGACAGAAAACCGCACCGGTCGCGTACACATCAGGTTCAGTTTCCTTTCAAAATATTTTCAGATTGTTAACCTTACGGAGATAAGTGTCAACCGGAAGGACAGTGTTTGTGGGAATTTCTCGTTCTCGTGTGCCGGAGATGAGGTGGAGATCGGTATTTGGTGGGCTTCATCGAAGATACAGTGAGAGTAAAAGATGTAACAAGGCAGTTACTTCTAAAAACATGATTTCTCATGAAATAATTTCATTTCTCGAAATTATTTCATCGCCAAATCTTTCTTTCAATAAATCGATTGTTACGGTAGCAGCATGAGGCGTATCACCATCTTTTGGAACCAAAACACTTTTGGGTTGATACCATTCAAATTTCGAAACAAATAATCATTGATCATCGATCTGTTAAGAGCACCATTCACTGTAACATTAGCTCCATTAGCCATTAGCATAGTTTTTAAAGAAATATGGACCGATAATGCCTCCAGCGTGTGAACCACACCATACAGTGCATTTTGCAGAGTGCAATGGATATGGAACCTGCAGAACTTCTTGAGGATTGTTTTCACTCCATATACGGCAATTTTGCTTGTTTACGTAAACATTCAACCAGAAATGAGCTTTATCACTAAACACAATTTTTCGATAAAAAAGTGGATCAACTTCAAGCTGTTCTAAGGCCCGATCAGCAAACAAACGACGCTTATTATGGTCAATTGGTTTCAGTTCTTAAACCAGTTGGATCTTGTATGGGTGTACACCAAGATCTTCACGCAAAATTTTCCATGTGGTGGATGCACAGAGTCCAACTTATCGTGAACGTCTACGTATAGACAAACTTGGATCTTCATTGACACTATCACTTACAGCAGCGATATTTTTTTCTGTACGTACAGTTCTTTGTCTTGTTTTGTTGTTGCTGCATCAAGTAGAGAAAATGTTGTCCGATATCTATCGATAGTTCGAGGATATATTGAAAAATTCTTAGCCTACTATAGAACCAAACAAAATTTCAATGTCAAAATATTTTATTACTCAACATATTCTCCTCTCAATTGAATACATTTATTATAGCGAACCTGCAACGTCTCTAGACCTTTCAAAAAAAATGTTTCTTCTTTCTCTGCAAACCAGTCCTCCACAGCTTTTATTACCTTCTCGTTGGGAGAAAATTTACGACCTTTTAAACTTTTTTTCAGTTAAGGAAAGAGATGATAGTCGGACGGAGCCAAATCTGGTGAAAAAGGGGGGTGTTCTAGTAATTCTAACCCTAAATCACGAATTTTTTGCATGGCAACATGAGATTTGTGTACTTGGGCGTTGTCCTGTAAAAACAAAACTGCACCTTTGGATAGCTTTCTGCGTCTTTTCTCTTTAATTTTTTCCCGTAGAGTGGTCAGTAATGTCGAATAGTAATCTCCAGTTATTGTTCTACCCTTATCCAAAAAATCAATCTTGATTACTCCATGGCAATCCCAAAAAACAGAAGCGAGAACTTTTCCAGCAGATTTTTGGACACGAAATTTCTTAGGTCTTTGAGAACCAGAGTGTCGCCATTCCATCGATTGTTGCTTTGTTTCTGGATCGTAGAAATGTACCCAAGTCTCATCCATAGTAACAATTCGGTTTAAGAAGTCTACATCGTTTTCAAATCGAGCACAGATCGAACGCGATGCTTCTACCCTTGCACACTTTTGGTCAACATTCAAACATTTGGGGATCCATTTTGCAGAAATTTTCCTCATGTCCAAATTGACGTGGACTATTTGATGAACGCGTTCGTATGAAATCTTCAGTGCTCCAGATATCCGTTTTAGCCCAATTCGACGGTCTGATAGAATCATGTCATGAACTGCATCGATATTTTCGGGGACTGACACAGAAACTGGCCTTTCCGATCGGTCATCATCTTCAATGAAAAATTTACATTTTTTGAAGCTTGCAGTCCAATTTTTCACGGTCGCATACGAAGGATATTGATCACCAAGGGTATTAAGCATATCTTCGTAAATCTGGTTACCTCTTAACCCTTTTTAATACAGATACTTGATGATGGCTCGATACTCCATTTTTTCGATTTTTACAATTTCTCTCTGGTTTACTTTTTTGACGTCGAGCTCTACACTGACACTTCTAATAAGTTATTGTTTGTTGATATGGTATCGCAATATTTTGTTTATGCATGGAACAGGTCTATAGGACTCTAGGCTAACTAGATATCAATACATCCTCATAGCTGCTCTGATGGACGATTATGTAAACCATAAATTTCACAAAGTGCTCTAAAAGTTTGCGAATATAATACTGATTTTGTAAATAATTTGCGGAGTGAGTCTTTCCATTATTTGTGAATGCCCACTGAAGAGAAATGTGAAAACAACATGGAATTGGTTCCATTTTTGGTAAGAATTTGAGCAGAAAAGCGAGCAAAGAAGCTTCCAAGCCTTTATTGTAGGTATATTTTGTATTGTATTCAATTCTGAAAACTTCTATCGCTCTTCACATTTTCATTTGTTCATTTGAATAGTTACTCACCTGAAGTATTATTTGGAGGTGGTGAACCTTGTTGATGCATAAACACAACGCCCTGCATTTCTGGATCAGCTTCTGCAATAACGAAAAAAAATACTATTAATTTCTCGATTCAATTCAATCTTATTGTTCAATTCCGATTTGACGAGTAGAGAATCCGATAAAGGACTTTAGCCTCATGGTTACGCTTCCTTATCCGACAAACCCATTCGAAACGAGCAAAACACCATCGAATTAAAGATGAGCGAAGGAAAAAGCAATCATCAAAAAGATAAACAGGGATCTTCAATCGACCCCATGTACATCGACTATGATTTTCCTTGAAATGGTATTATTAACGAGATTTTTTATCAGAATTTTCGATTTTACGTCAGTGCTACATCGTTGTTAACATAAATCTCCACTTAGTAGCTGTGTACCATCGGACAGGCATCTTCCAATTTAGCCATATTTTGTTATGATAACACGAAGATTTACTAACATTAGCTCACCTTGACTCGGAATTATGACCACATTTCAGCATCTATATATTCACGTATTGTCATTCTCGAAAATTAAACAAAATCATGGATGGTATCTCCAATGAAGGTTGAACATAGGTAACCATCAAGTAACTAGCTACCAGGTAATTACGACGAGATATTTGAAATTTTCACTCGAGGAAAATTATCAGAGTTATTTATTGACAGTGCAAGGTTACCCTCTTATACTGAACAATAATACTCATTTGATAATGAAAATACTTTCATTAGTTGACTGCCTTGTTCCAGAGTTGTTAGATTGATTGAAAAAACGCCGGCAGAAATATTTAAAATCTGTATTGCATTTCTCCAATGAAGCATCACATTGTAGTCTTCTACCATTGATACTTTCAGTGGTATATGATATAGTTACAGTTATACCAGTGTGAATCAAGTCCCAACTCGTTTCTCGTGCCTTCCGACAACAAATACGGGGGAGTTTTATCTCCCCAAATTGCATTTTCGCTTTCGACAGATGCAAATGTTTGATTTCATCTGATGCAAATACAAACTATCCTGCCTTATCTATTTTATTGAGTATTTCCTAGTTCGATATCTCCGTCGTTTATCTTGGACGATAATAGAAAACGGGCATCTAAACCTCGGATTTCGCAATATTCTAATCTCAATTTCGCCATTTTTCAAGTTCATGTTGATTTTCCTAGAGTCTGATTTGGCTCTCTTTGAATCAACAATGACGTAACGCATGAGAAATATGATCCCATGCTAGATGCCAACGATGCAATTCATCTGAAGATGCAGTAAGCTTTACTCTTCCGAAAACAAGGATTCAAATAACGCAGCTTCTCTTTTGGATGTTATTATGAATTGGGCTGCATCCGGTCCTGTTCTCTGTGACATAGAGAACTAAACGCTCCAAAAAGTGTCAAAGCTAATGAATTTTTCTATGGTGGTGGATAAAACAAGAACATAGACAGTTCTATCACGTGGACAATAATTGATGTTTATCTGATGATGAAGATCATTTAAGCATCTCAAGATTCTCAAGGCAGTTGTGGTTGTGAAGAACGTTTTACTTTTCTCAATTGAAGAGTTATCAGATATATTATATTGTTCCTCATAGAATGGTAACATGTGTTTTGTGAATGGAGGAGTAAACACCCTCGAAGAAGTATGTCTATGACAGCGCTATCGCCAGAGTCATAGATTCTTTTCAATTCTATTCGCATCGCACCATAGACCTTATACACTTCTATGCTTCGCACATACATAACCTGGTCTTGAGAGTGGTCAATTACGTGGAGCTATTATGATAAAACCCACTAAACCCGAGCGACAAACAAATTAAATTACGATGAACCAGAAACATGAATATTCAGTTATTCCCAAAGAACCGCTCAAGACTAATAACAGGCATCAACGACTAATACGACTATGTGGAACAACAAAAGACAATACCATCAAATAAGACGACAACATTAACGAAAATTTCTAACGACAAGCGCCGAAATTTCGTCAAATTAAATCTTATTCATTATCTGTCCGGGAAAAAATCTCATGGCGGAGTAAAACGAAGAACGAAATGGCAATTTGGGTTTCTTCACAATTTTCTCATTATATTTAAGAGACAATCGTGTATCATTTTATATTACACAGAAATAATAAGGGGGGATCTGTTAGTTCCGCTTGGTAGAGATGGGAGCATCGCTGAAGGATCTCGAATTAGACGGTCACGCGATCTTGCAGAGTTACGATTTCTCAGAAGGTGAAATTATCGAGAATGAGATCGATAGTTTCGGTGAAAATGGGATTGGAGCACAGATCGTCCCTTTCTGCTAAGAGTAGTTCAAATGAACTCTATGGAACTCTCTGTAACTACATATCCGGGATCATAGACGATTTCAAATTTATTCTGACAGTTGTCGAAATTTCTCGACTTGTATACAAATCTACCATCAGTACCATCAAGGCTGAACGAGCGCCCAAAAGCCTCTGACTTCACGTCAGTGCTTTAGGTGCCCAATTTGTTGTCTGAACTAAGCTAATTCCGTTGAATTTCAGCTGACAATTTGCTGGATTGTCTTTTAGATGCATAGAATATTTGCAGCTCTTGGATCCATCTATGTCTTTTAGCCATCTTGACATTTGCAAGATATCGTTGTTGCCACATTATCCAGAAATTCCTGATATACAGAGAAAATATCGCGGTATGATTCTTTGATACTGCATATTTCTCAACAGCCAGGAAACATTTCTCAAATATTTCGGAATTATTAATGAGCGACTAATAAGAGCGTAGATATGTATATAATTGCCAAATAATGGTTGCTTCAACGAACGGATGAGATGTTTTCTCTTGTTATGAGGAAAGCGATCCCAACATTTTTCCGATGGTAGGTACAGGTAGCGTTTACAAAAGAGTTACGAAAGTTCATATATACGAAACGAAATTATAACTTTTTGACGAGATATTGCAAATTGCCCAATTACTTGCGTTTTAAGTCTGATTGTTACCTTGTAATCTAGATGATTTCTGATTGACCAGATTGATAATCCGTTGTTGCACATCACCGAGGATTATGTTGGAACATCCCCATATTTAGTTTTATAGCAATGTGGTGGATATTGTTGTCATAACTTGCTCTATGGTGGAATTCATAGATAATGTAATCCGAAAAATCAATTTCCTTAGATTCACGACCATTGGTAAACCTGGCAACGTACAAGTCAAAGTTCTGTGAATTTTTCATGGAATATTTTATTAAGGGCCACTTGCACCGTATTGGTTCTAAGCGTTAGTTAGTTAAGCGTCGATTAATTTATTTAATCCAGGATTAAATATTTGGCTTGCACCGAGGCTGAATGTAACTAGATTAAAGTTAATCCACAAATCTGGTTATTTTTACGTAAATTGGTACTTGTGCCTATTTTCACGTTGTTTATTCTATCCCTTTCTATGCTTTGACAGTTTCGATGTTTAGACATTTTTTGATTTTTTGATATCGAGCGTTTCGCAAATTGAAAGAGTTTGTAATAACGAATTTCTTTGGTAAAAACCGATGCAATTGCACAAGTTGACATCTTTTTTTGGAATATTCTACGTCCTTCACAAATGAAAATATACCTGGTTCGAAACTCTAATTGTCGAAGCACTTACCACTTCAGATTTGGATGTAAAATATGATAAACTCATGGATTCTCTGTCGTATAACAGAGGAAAAGAAATGATCGAAAAGCATGAACAAACCTGATTTTCGATAATAGGCAAACATCTATAAGAAAATATGTGATTTTTTCAATAAACATGCATCTTGGAAAATTGTTAATATTTATTCACTTTCATTTCAACACATTGGTAATAATATTGGTTCCGATTGAATGATACCATGTGTCACAGTGAATTAAAGAATAATTCTACATATCAGAAGAACTGTACCTCCAACTTTATTAGGCATGTATGGATTTGTTCAGTACAAAATATACCTCGACCGTTAATATTTAGTTCAGTTATTCATTCTTGTGTGTGCTTTTCATTTCACACCAATTTGATCTTTCATATCTACGCCTAGGAAAACCAAAATCTATAATTTCTACTTCAGTCATTATTCTTTTCAATTTGATTTATAATCAAACATCATTTTTGAATTAAGCCTGACTTGTGTCATCCATGAATGTAGGGTTAGAATTCAAAGTTTATCGTTAAACTTCCATTTAATCCTCCCAATTCGGAGGATTATCTTTAAGCGTTAGTTAGGGTTGTTAAACTAGGATTACGACACGGTGCAAGAGAATCATAGACACTAATCGAGGTTTTGCATTTAATCTGAAGTTTTGTCATACGGTGCAAGCGGCCCTAACATTGTTTTGAATAGGTTATAGCTTGATCAAAATCATTATTGAATTGAAAACCACTATTTACAGGATATTTTTGGGATATGGAGAAAAATATGAACAAGTTTTTAGTGTTTTCAAACTAATCTTCAGGAAAATCGAAGAAGGAACTTGTTTCGATAGGAGAAATATGGCTTTTCAATTGCAGAAATAATCGGACAAAACTAAGTGTTTTTGTTGAGAAATATCGTGTTTTTAACATTCTTATTCGAAGAAGGTTAGTACTTGAGTATTTTCTGAATGTATCAACTCAATTTCATTCGAGAAATATGAACTTTGTATCAATTCAGAGAATCGTATCAGGCACGTATTTGGCCCAACTTTTTTTTTAAATGGCTATATCTTTTCAACAGAGCCGAATTCAGGAAAATGAAAAAAAGGTTTCTTTTGACCTCAAGAATCTTCAGTCAAAATATATGTACAAGTCAAAGTCTCACCCTGTATAGTCATTCCGTCGAAATATTTCGAATGCAACTTTTGTGGAATTGTCCCCCAATTGACTGGTCATATTGTTAAATCTGGCAACACCGCGATCTCTAACCCCATTTCCATAAATATTCCAAATCGTTCGCTGTGGTTGAAACCGAAAGTCTGACACGAGAGGACATAAATCTCCAGCATAACCGCGACTAATTGTCCGCTGATCCTTGACCAGTTAACTCCCATCATTATCTCATTATCGGCAGGTGATCGAGAGTTGGTTTAAGAAACCATTGTTAATTTTCCACTTATTAATAAGCAGCCGATTCAAATCGTAGGATTTCATATGTAATTACATAAACCAACAGATTCAAATTATTGTTATAAGAAGAAACTGCTATATACGCTTTCTTCACGCGGAGATGAAACCAAACAATCTACTAGAGCGTGGCAAATTTAGAAAACTAGATGGCCGATCGCTCCGCCGGCGTCAGGCGAGCACGCTTCTTCTCATTTCTGAATGATAAATTAATCATGAAGCGAATTTGCAAACACTTCCATCAAATCGCATGGGTAATTTTTACTTTCGGACATTCCGCAAAGCGATTCACAGCTTCTTATTCGGCTCAAAGGACCAAAATTTATATTTATTATGTACACCATTTTTTTTCAGTTAGTCCGAAACAGCTTTACTCCAGATTTGTTAAAATAAGTGGTCGGAATTACCCGAATTATCTTGGGCCCCAGATTCCCGCAAATTTTCCAACTAGACTTCCGACTACCGAATTATTTCGATGGAAACGACTTTACCGACGTACATCCTGCGGTTAATCTCATGATTTCTTCTCGTAACGGTCTGCGACCACAGATTTCCTCAAAAGAACCTTGATATACACGCGATAAGGTCGTTGGAGCATGCATACCCCCATGTGTATCCACACATCGGGCAGATAGACCGGTAAAGCATACAAAAAATAATGATACATTTGATTGTATCCGATAGATATATAGGCGAGGCGAGCATATGCTCTTTCCACCTGCCCCTTTTGGTTACGAAACACCTGCAGATGGCGTGTGCCCAGGCCGATGCAGTGGTTAACGTGTTTTGTCCGCGTCGAACCCTTCTGGTTTTTTAACGGAACACAATGCCGATTGAGATTGAGATGTATCTCGTTCGTCTGCGGTCTGCTCCTAATTAATGCTGGAGCATTGTCATATTTTTTGCTTTGTTTTCATTATTTCACTTATCCAAATACGAAACAGTGTCGAAAGCGAGATACCTACGTGAAATCATGCCTACCATCTATGTCTATGCTTCCGACGTACAAAAAAGACAGTTATTGGTTATGTCATAGAATCATGTGGCCTATGTCCACAGATAAATCCATTTTGCCGCCATAGATATAGGACTCTATATTTCTGTGTTCAGTTCTCTATACTAGAGCACTATAAACATAGGTGTGCTGGATAGACCTGGCTCTATGGTTATTGGGTCCAACCATAGACTCGAAAATTACAGGACTCGCAGCATTTTCACCGCCATCTATCGGGGTGATACACCAACAAGACCAATAAATTATTATAAATTTGACGATTAGATGCCGCGGCATTATTTTAACACCACGAACCTAACTTATTTCCAATATTTTTCATGTGAGCATGCCTAAAAAAGTCATCACAAGATCTCTCATTCCGAAAATATGCTCATTTGATTACAGATTTCATTTCTTTCGATTTAAGATTTCATTTCATTCGAAGGGATCTGTAATTTTCGAGTCTATGGTTGGACCCAGAATGGCGGTTCTGGTATACTCCCCTTTATAGAGCCTTATCTATACATAAAGAAAGAAAACTAGCTTTATGTCATTTCATTTTTGATCTTTATGTTCTGTGGTTCTGAAGTTGACTTTGCTTTTCTTTTCTGTCATAAATCGTTGATACCAACCTAGATGCAACAACAAACGGACATATTTAAATGCCAGCTAATGGTCAATTGCGTACCATCAAGAGTCCTCTCATTGTTTCAAAACCTCTTCCTCATGTATGAAATCGCATTATGACGGAAGAGTTATTCTCCTTCAAAATATTGTTGCAAAACGTCGCCAGCGAGTTTTAAATATAAACGTCCTGCTTATCAGACCGTAAGCTACGCAACAATGATATTAAATTTAACTTTCGATCTTCCTCTTTCAATCTCGAGAACTATGTAATAATAATAATAATGAGAGTGTGGCAGCACTGATTTCACGCCAGATTCAGAAGAATCTGGAGGATCGTTCATGGTTTGGTGGTCGCCAAGTGAAAAAGACTATATTCTGCACGATACTTCGAACAAGATGTTGTTAAAACGAATATTTTCGCAGTTGAGCTGGTTTTGCGTTAAAATATTTAATTGCTCGTCAGGTAGATCTATAATTAATAATACCATGATTATCACGATATTGTCCATCAATCATAATCCGCACACTTTCGCTGATCACAAAGAGTTAACATCGTTGTCATACATTCAGCGACTTTGGTACAAATACTTTTTAGACTATCCTCGTATAACCAATGTAGACAGATAAATTTCAAACCCAGGTGTTGCATCCCTAGATTATCTCTATGGTACAACCATAGAACTTAAAGTACATGGAATGCCATAAGCCTTGCTGCTCAGCTTAAAAAAGTGGATAAACATCTCCAGTTGGAGGAATACTGAAATTTCCATGTTCCCATGGATACGACTTGTCATACAGAACAGAAACACAGAAATGCTATGAATTTAATCGTCAAGATCCGATTCATTTGGCATCTCGGCAAACATTTCTGTGTTTCTGTTCGGTGTGACAGGTCGTATCCATGGGAACATGAAAATTTAGAGATTCCTCCAACTTGAGATGTTTACCCACTTTTTGATCTGGTAAAGCATTCCGTACTATAAGTTCTATGGGTACAACTCGCACAAAAAAGTCGCATGGAATTAGTACAGTGTCTCTATACTGTATAAAGCCACTGTAGGAATTAGAATATGTTACTATGTCTATGACTCATGTCTGCGTCTCTGCATAGATGCATCTATATGTGTCTGCCATAGACATATAGAATCTATTCCATTCTATGGTCTGTTAACAATTTGACAGCCAAGAAATACGCTTCTCTTTCCAGAAGTCCACATTCTTTCCTCGTCTACCTTCCTGATTGCACCACCAGAATCACTAATCCATTACCATTATGGCGTCTGTCAAATTATCTGTGTAGTTACTCCCAGCGAAACCGGCACGAAGATTAGGATTTATCTCCCCTAATCATTTGACTCGTTAAAAATCCTCTGTACCACTTTCCGCGAAAGATCGGAAAAAATCTCGGCATTTACATTCTTGATAAGTGAACGAGAAAAATGTAGAGATAGCGCATAAGTGAAACGGCAGATACGGCGTCCCAAATAGTATTTTTACCATTTCTTATCTGGAGATTTTCGCGATGGGAACAGATAACCTTAAAATTGGGAGAAGGATACTCTGGATAGTATCTACTGCATTGTTTGGTTTTCGTTCTTTTTAGAACTTGAGGATGAGAATTAAGAATCAAATGGAGGACAAATAAAAGTGCAATGAATATAAAGATGCATAGAAACAACTATTTATTCTACATCTATAGAACTTACTATAATTGACAGCCCATAATTGACCTTGAAATGGATGCATCTATGTTCCGAATATGCCAAGATCACAGAAAAACATTGACCATGACAACGATGACGAAAAATTATGACGATCTCTATGGACAACTTGATATAAGTTTATGGCCTCAGTTTCAGTTTTTAATAGAACCAATTATAATTTTCAATTATGCAGGGAAGATATAGGTTCATCCAGAATGATCTAAGAATCGATCAAATACTATAGCCCTATATGTAAATGCACATTTCCTAGCACCGAGCAATCAAAACAATATCGATCATTGCAGTCTCCAGTCTTACAACACGATATGTTGTTTACCATAAAAGAGATGTTTCAAAGGGGTTCCACACTATGAATCATACTCGCATGCTTAACTCAAGACTCATACTATTGACCACAGGTTCTGCGGTCTTCCAGACACGTTCTCTCAACAATGTCATATATACAGGATGTCTCTCGACACCGAAATTCTAAAATTTGTGAAGCTGGAAATTTTAATCTTCATAGGTGGGGTTGAGATGCATTAGATCAGTATTTCTTTCTCATGATTAAAACATGGGACGAATGCTTAATTTGGAGGAAGTCATATAGTCAGTTCGCAATTAACATTAGTTTAATTTTCACCTGGCACGCATTCAGAGGGGTGTTATGATATGCTTGACATGAAAAATGGGTTTCCCAACCCTCTGCCGTATTTATCTTGGTTTAAATAAGTTCTGTATACAGGGATGTACTCAGATGGATTGAGAACTGTAAGGATAAATCTATAACAGTATTTCTGTATATTGAACAATGTTCCATGAATATTGAAATCGAAATCTAATGGTTGCATTGTCTTTTGTTCATTATCATTTCCAGAGATCACCGATGACTTTTTTATGACACATTGTCTCAGTCTCCACTCTCTCTGATTTAGAAGCATAGAACATTTCATATCGATAAGTGACGCTTTCCACCCCTATAGTTGGAGCACAGAAAATTCATCGAACCATCATAATTCATGAAAATGGTTTGAGTGAAAAAGTTGAAGGTTTTCCTGTATATTGAAGATTTTTCTCAAAACCACTTGGGTAGTGTCGTGAACCGGGGCCTCGTGCAAGAAACGACGCCAAGCTGCTGAGCGAACAATGAAATTCGTGTAAATTATGCAAAACACGAAAGTTAGCCCTCGTCTGGCTGTAAATTGAAAAGCGAGATATAGAAGGCGGTGACCGATCGAGCCAGGTGTCTGTGTGTGATATGAAACCATGGAGACAGTGAGTACAGACTCAGCAGATCAATACAATGGTCTCCACCCGTGTTGACGGCAGGCGCCATCTTGGCCCGGTGCTCTCCTGAGATCGTGCCTGACCCCGAGTTGAAGGGAGGCACTCCCACAGCTCTGCAGGAAAATAGATTACATAGAGACTGTTCGCTTACCCTCTTTCACCCCTACAGGGGCGGAGTAGCCCAAAAGAATTCATCTTCTAAGCATAAATCATATTCAATATCGTTGATTCATAAGAATTAACTTCTTTCTATGCTTTACAAGTGAAGCATCGAAACATACAACATGTTCTATGCTCCATTCAAAGGATGATCAAACGAAATTTCTATGTTGCTTTCGAAGGATGACCAAGGTAGTTTCGATCATTGAACCACAGAGAAACGACCTTTTTCTCAGGTTCGGGGAGTTCGTTCCTTTATTCTTTCTCATCCGCCCCCGGTCCTGCGAGGCTCTGATAGATGGTGGTGGGTTGACCCGCGTACGTCATCGCGTGTTGGTGGAAAGTAGCTCGAACTTGCAAAATAGATATTCTGGACGGAGAGAGAATAGATGATTCATTAATTTCGGTCCCGGCCGTTCGGTTTATCGAAATCGGGGCATTGGATATCGGGCGAGGCGTTCCTAGGGCTTCGAAGGGAAGAATTCGTGGGGTTTCTTTCGGAACTGATTATTATTTTCGTTTTCAGGGGGTTGAAATGAATTTGGATAGAAGTGAAGGAAAAAATTGAGGATGGAAATCTATACTCGCATCACATTGCCATGAACATAGAGAATTGAGGTACACTGCCGTCTCTGTAACAAGCCGTGAAATGAAATTTGGCAACGCCGTATTTCATATTTCACCATTTATCCATCTCATCCACAAAGTCTCATCGATTCATGCCGTTCAATAGGAAACATCCAGTTTCACCCCTTCACAATCAAATTAACTTCAACCAACAATGTACAACCCACAAACTCCTCCACCAACATCATTTCTCTCTGACAAAACAGCCGTAATGATGTTTTCGGGATTAATACAAGCAGATCGCACTCAATCGGACAATGACGCGTGTTGAAAGGCGTTAAATACCCGTCAAGGCGCCCTATTTAGTCCTAGGGCGGCCTTTTATGTGGGGTGAATCCTATTTCAGGAGTCAAAAGATATGTTACAATCTGTACCACGCTGGCTATTGTACCAAACCGAGGGCAGTTCATCTCTGGCCTTAGGGGCACAAAAGATACGCAATTCATCGAGTAGATTAGCTTTTGGCAGGGTGTGGTGCAGGTTTGTTTGTGTTAATACGATTGGAGAACAGGGGTGGGCTGAATGAAATTTGATTATCAGGGATAATACCTAAACCGAGGGTTAACAGAAGCAATATGGTTTTTCAACAATTTATCATAAAAAAACCTGAAGAGCTTTCCTCTTTATTTTCTTTTCTGATGATGTTCTATGGTCTTAACCTATATTATATGCAGGGCTTAGGTATGACCATAGAATTATGTGGATATGACGATATGACAACTATGTACCTACCATAGCCCAAGTCGAACAATCGAAGCCCGTAATTACCATCCTGTTCCCGTATCATTAAGAAATTCTCGATATGCCTCTTCTTCGAAGTCACGATATATTCAATCGATAACCGATTCAACAATCGTGCTTTCAACCATCCATTGGATGAAAAATTTTCAGAATCCCTCAACAAAATTAAGTTTATCAATGTTTACTTAAGGATATCAGTTTCGCGAACATGAAAAACGTGATTTAATGGCCTTATTGTCTACTGTTCGAGAACATTGAAAAAAATTCACGAAACATAGTCAACATTCCACACCCCCGATTCAGAAACACAGAATATTTCTCATCGATAATTGACACGTTCAACCCCTAGTTAAAGCATAGAATATTCCATCGAATCAGCATTATTTATGAATATGGGACGTGAAACAATAGGAAATTGTTGAGGATTAGGCAATTAATATCTGAGTACAATGAAAACGAATACCTACTGGAATCAAATCAGGTCACCTGGTGGTCAAGAACTAGATCAAATCAGCAAAACGCAGCATTATTTCCAAATCCAAAAACATCAAATGATCATTGTTTGAAAATAACTCAGAGCAATTATGAAATCTTTATGCAAATGAAGATATTTTCGTGGGATCTTGCGATGTGAGAAATTCATCGAATAGCTTGTAATTTTATTTATACAGATCGGAAAATATGACCGATATTAATAACATTGGATATCGTAATAGGTAATGCTATTGCATGGGTAAGCGTACATTAGTTATTGATATTATAATTAAGGAGTTAATTGAGCACGTATTATTTCTATGAACGTCAGTCGGAGATTTGCTTGTGAGAAATTCTCTCTTGTGCATCTCGGATTGTAGCAGTTGGCGTGTATTCATTCAATGGTAATCAAAAATTGAATAAGTGGCATGAAATCAGAATAACAAATAGAATTTCTGTGGACTCAACCCAAAAAAAGACACAGAATTTCTACAAGATAGAGTTTTTACTCATACGACATGTGAAAATATTACGTTATTTCGTTTGAAAAAACATCTATGCCCAATTTTTTAAAACCCTTCCTTTTATCTTATATCTACGCCTCTGTATGCAAATGAATCCTTGAATTAGCAATTATACTAAATGAATACCTTCAGTGAATAGCAGAACCATTATCACCGAAAATTCCAGCGTTAGTCAACTTATTAGGATGATATTCTTCGAATAATAACTTTTAATCATTAGCAAAACCATCATACGACCGATGAATTGGACGAGGAGCTACCAGAATCGATTATAAATTGTTTCATTGTTCTTCAATAAGTGCGTAGATTTTATACGGCCTGCAGATACACCATCTACGATCCATTCTTCACATTATCAACCAGAATTAATTAAGCGATCTTCAGTTGGAAGCCAGAATTCTCGTTTCTTCGAAATTTAACCTCAAAATAAGGCGCCATTACGGTTAGTATCGAGGTTAGTATGAATTATTTAGATTATACGTATGCATTTTGTCTTCACATTGGACGCCATTTTTGGCACTTATCCTATTCTCTATGGTTCCGCCCCTGCAATCACCCCAATCCCGGTAGATCCATAAAACATGAATTATCTGGGAACTTGGGGTGTTCAATTTTCCGTCCACGGAGTGCTGCGACAAAAGCAATCAGCTTGACAGCCCAGCCAGCCCCCCGTTGCCAAGGTAATTCCGAACGTACACAGAGCAAGCGTGAGGGTGTTCATGGAACAGGGCGAGTTGTACACAATTCCCCCCGATTTATCTTATCAATCCCCCGCCTCTTTTGGACGTATGCATCGGTACTGATCACTTTCCAGATATCAGGTGAAGAATAACTGAATTTTGCGGCAATTGAAATGTATGGTATAACACTTGTAAAAGTGTCGATGTTTTTTTCTCATCCCTGCCAATCACCAGTCTCTGTGGATGTGTTTATGCTTCTATGAATCCGTCTGTGAAATAAGCTAATTGCTCAATACTATCGAAACATGCTCCCAAGTAGAATAGGAATTTCAGACTAAGCATGAAATCAGAAGATTTCTATGCGATCGCAACCTATGCGCATACATGCATGCCTATTGTGATAGATTCTAAAATATTGAGGTCGAATTACCCCGCAGAGTAGATTTGCTTAAATATTTTTCGGTTAGTATACGTTTTCAAATCGGGTGATTTACTATCTTGAATCAATATTTAAATTACGAACATTGAACTTTTGTTCATTATTAATCATTTTTTCTCGATGGTTCCTAGGTGTCATCTGCGTCATTCTTAGAATACAGACTCCTTATCGAATCTTGAAACCACAGAGCCACACCTCACCCTTTTTCTCTTTCACAGACATTAGAAATCTGTCGTTAAACAAAGGAAGTGATTTATGCTCATCGTACAAGATAATAGAGTCCGTTTGTTTTAAGAAGTGAATCACATTCGGTTTCATATTACAGAAACGAGATGATTTGTTTATTTGCGAGCAGGACTGTGATGGCATTATTCAATTTGGTCTCTAGATTTGTCTCGTGCGTCATTATCGGAATCAAGTTCGATAAGTGATAATCGCATTGATATGTTATGGTTCGAGAAGAAAGGTAAATTTAAAACAAAGGGTTGGTTGGTGTGATCTAATGATTAACATAACACACAGAATATATATGTTATCTCGAATAAATATACATCCAATATCCATGATCATTTTTTATTTCTATGAATGTCGAGATTGCCAATAACCATAGATACATACATATTCTTAATTTCTGACTAACGAAGTTAGCAACTCCTAACTTCAATCCGTAAAGAATATTTGAATAATTCATTACGTTCTATCGAAAGTGTGAACTTGGATTGACTAAGTACAATTTAATGGAGTATTTAGGCGACACTTTAATTCAACTTAACAGCTTTCTATTCAGATGCTTCTGCAGAAATCTCTTCGGAATTGATTGAACAACATTATTTATGGGGAATACTGACGCTGATGACCACAGACAATTTGCTAACAATTATCAATTTTTGATCTACAACATAGAACTTGTTAACCGAATATCGTGGTACATATGTCAAATAGCAGGATAAGGCGTTCAATTAAAACTTTCCTTGTGCAAATTTGGATTTTCCTCTCTCCAGCGTTACCATCCGATTTTGAAAACAAGAGGAAAATGAGATATTCTTATCAGTCGCAACTTCCTCATATTTCTCCAGTTTCTCCTGTTTGTGGGACGGTTTCAGAATGATATTTCACCTCAACTTCCTTTGGCGGAAATCATCTTTGCTGAGGTTCCCTTGTGAAATTTTAGTGTTTCATCTGACGAAGCCTTATCTCTTTCCACTTCAGATTGGGATAAACAGGAATATCCTCGGTCATAATCATTTTTTATCGGGAATGAAACTGGTAATTGTACCAGTGGGAACGATTCTGGGAAACATAGCTACAAATCAGGAATTCGTCGATAATAGCAATATCTGTAGAAAGATCACAGAATCGTAGACGGAGTGTCTATGGGAAGATATAATGTCACGTAGGAATCACTGAACTCATTATGATCAAATTTGGATTGCATAATTTTTAGATAAAATGAACGCAGTGCAAGGACATTAACTGGATCCTGAAGATATTTCTCAAACCGTTCTATTTTAATTTCTATGTTTTGACTTCAACAGATTGATTGATATAGATCAAAATTGAGTTCTGAACCTTCTTGTATTAAATTAATTCAAATAAATATAATTCTATCAGATCCAGCTCTTTAAAATAGAAATAAATTTGTATGCGAATAAAAATATGAAAAAATATTCATCCTGAGAACATAGAATTTTCGTTGAATTCGGAGAAAATTGTGGCCACTGAACTTATATTCGGTTTTGCGAACTACGATGTCAAAGCAAAATTGAAGAATAATCCACAGAAAATTCTTTGTTAGTCACAGAATCCGATAATGACGAAGATCTCACGTTACCTGGGATGAAGTAGGATATAATCCATCACTCTGTCGAACATCACAGATTGGATACACTTCAGTCACATAAAACTAAAAAGTACAGGGAAAGATCACAGAGGCACAAGCACAGAAGGGTTAACGCTCGATGACAGCACGATACGAACACTACGAGAGCAGATCTGAAGCTCCTCAAAGTCCCTCTCTCACTCAACGTGTGTTCCAAAGTGAATTAAAAAGTAAAAAGATCAACATCAAATCACCCGTGAGCTTGAAGCCGTCAAAGAGACGGGCTCTCATTGGCTCCGCTCGGAGAGTAGGGGATGCAGGTAAGATAGGTATAGAGAGAGATGAAGATATACTCTCCAACGTAACGAAGCAGCGCTCCTCTTTGCTGTCACATAGACGGAGGTATTCTGTGAATTTGAATTAATTGAATTTGGTGTACGGGTAGGTCGCGCCTACGTTTTCGTTAATATTGCCGCAACTGTTTGTTATCGATGAATAATTATCTTTGTTTCGATTAATAATGGTATTTGGTTTATATTCAGCGACGCGTCGACGTTTCGGGAAAACTTATCCGACATGAAGATGATACGGCGTTATATGCATTTTGCTTGATTAGTTATTCATAGCGATCGGTCACAAGATAACGGTTGAATTTTATCGGATTTTTTTTTACCATCCCTGGCTCCCTGATTTGTTTTTCTATGCTCCATTACGGATCCTCATATTCTTTGATCAGGAAACCTAGGAGCATAGAACATATTCTATGCTCCTAGAGGAAACTGATTGAAATGTCAACCCTTGAAAAAACTGTATCGCCTGGATTACAGACTTTTGAAATTTGAGCCAAGCTGTTGAGTGAAACACAGTAGGTGTTTATTCTGTAAAGAATACGGCACTGCAACCTGCAGGTCTAACTTGCGTAAATTAATTAGGGGGATGAACTGTGTATTGTTATAAAGTCAGGGGATCTAGTCTGCTAAACGATACGTCAGCACGCATCTCTAGATCTCTCGGTTTCTAGTAAGGCTCTCACCAGGTTAGGACTAGAAAAATTCAGCATTAAAATTCTAATACCCTTTCAAAATTTATACAATGAGAACGAACGTAGGTATATAAAATAAGAAATAAAATATTGCATTACAGAAAAATGATGAGTTTTAGTTGGGACACTCATTACTCATTATCAGTCCAAATCTATATCATTATCCGAGAAATACCTTGAAACTCATAAATACCAAACGAATAAATAAACATATTCTTAATTATGAAGTGAAAATATTGGATTGAATCTTCTGTAACAAGATTGTGTCTTGGAGCAGTGAGATTGTTTCAGAACAACTACAAAAAATAATGACGCGTACATGAGATAAAAACATCATTAAAAATCTTCTGTACCTAGGTATATTATAATTTTACGGAGCGAAGGTATAATTTCACAAGGATCTGATGTAAATGAGGGGATTCAATGTAATTTTGAAGGATGTTTGAGAGTAGTCTACATAAAAATGGGGCCTGTCCATCTTCATTATTTGCCTCAGTTATTATACCTCATTTGCATGTTGATAGCTTAATGAATTCATCGCACTCGAACAAAAACTTCATACACTCAAACGAGAGTAAACGTAGGTAATTTTCGTCAATATTCTTCATGGAATTTATGGCTTAGGAAGTTTTTTTGGGGTCATGGTGATTAGGCACAAATTTTTGGACCATCCCCGTATTAGAAAAACCAAGTTGAACGAAATGGAAAAAATTTGACAGCTTTCAAAGGAAACTGAAATAATACTCTATGATCTCGTTAAGAAATGTCGATGACCATTTATTGAAGGCATTTAGAAGAGAAACCCTTATGTAATGACTCGTAAGATACCACAACGAATAAATGATTGACCTCACTCAATGGCATAGGAACTGCATCGATACTCGATAAAGAGCTCAAGATCCCCACTTTCCAGTCTTCTTTGCCTTCGAGTGAGGTCAGTCATCATTTATTGGTTGTCTCTTCGCACAGGGGGTTTTCATTATTTCACTGGTCCACTAGACAATATTCATCCACTCGTTTAACGCTGATTTGGCTATGTTTCCAACTTATTTTTCCAAACCTGTATGTATTCATTTTGAATGATTTTCATATAAGATTGTGGGTATGGAAGAATAGCGTGACGCCTTTCGGGAGAAATGAAAAGTAGGACACCATATCAGGTTTTCGATCGTCAAGAACGTCAAACAAAATCTAATCAGTGCCAACGTCATGTTTTCTATTCATCTATATTGAAGACATTCAGATTATATTCCTGGCAAATCTGTTCAGAATATTCTCGAATTATTACATCTTGAAACTGGTGGTATTATTCCAAGACCAAAGATAGTTAACTCCGGAAATTAATATGTTGAAAAAAATTACTAGTTACTTTCAGTCATACATAAATTCGGCCAGTTTCTTCGTGAAACTCACCAAAACTCAGCATATAGCTCTGGCACGGATAGTAAGGTCAAATGAACTGGAGCATGAGTAGGGGAGGCTTTTGAAGCTGTTGACTCCCATGTGGATCACAGGGTCAAAGTCAGGAAAATTCACCGTAAGGAAAATTCTAAATCAACATGAAACGATTCTCTTAATAAACAATACCTATTTTTTATTAGAAAGTCAGCTTATTTAACCATTAGTAGTTAGAGGAAGTTTCTCTCTATTCTTGATGATTTCGTGGCTGTTGCCCTACCCCCGACCCCTTCCCGGGGCATGCCAGTGTTCGAAGTAGGCCCCTTCCAAAATCAAATATTTTCGCCAACGACTTACTCTTTTATTTCTTCTATCGACTTAAAACGGGTGCCTTGATGTGGTAATTTGAGTTTCGGAAAGAAGAAGGTCATCCTTATGAGAAAGACGCTGTTTTTCCTTGAGATCCGTGGAGTTTTTGACCAGAAATTCGTTAGCTTCGTAAGATTTTCTTCCACTTCATCGAGAGCTTTTGAATGCATTGTACCACTCATACGCACGTTTTGATAAAGTTGATTTCAAGCAAAAAGAATTTCGACAATACTAGGATGTATTAATATCTAGTTAGCCTAGACCAGTTCCATGCATAAACAAAATATTGCGATACCATATCAACGACCAATAACTTATTAGAAGTGTCAGTGTAGAGTTCGACGCCAAAAAAGTAAACCAGAGTTACGCAATAAATAAAAAAAAAAAGATTGTAAAAATCGAAAAATTGGAGTATCGAGCCATCATCAAGGTGCCTGTATTTAAAAGGGTTACGAGGTAAGCAGATTTACGAAGATATGCTTAATACCCTTGGTGATCAATGTCCCTCGTATGCGACCGTGAAAATTAGACTGCAAGCTTCAGAAGAGGTAAATTTTCCATTGAAGATGATGACCGATCGGAAAGGCCAGTTTCTGTGTCAGTCTTCGAAAATATCGATGCAGTTCATGATATGATTTTATCAGACCGTCAAATTGGCTAAAACGGATATCTCAAGATTTCATATGAACGCGTTCATCATATAGGTATTTCACGTCAATTGGACATGGGAAATATTTCTGCAAAATGGATCCCCAAATGTTCGAATGTTGACCAAAAGCGTGCAAGGGTAGAAGCATCGCGTTCGATCTGTGCTCGATTTGAAAACGATGTAGACTTCTTTAACGGAATTGTTACTATGGTCTATGGATGCGTCTTTGGTACATTTCTACGATCCAGAAACAAAGCGACAATCGATGGAATGGCGACACTCTGGTTCTCCAAGACCTAAGAAGTTTCGTGTCAAAAAATCTGCTGGAAAAGTTCTTGTTTCAGTTTTTTGAGATTGCCATGAAGTAATCATGATTGATTTTTTGGATAAGGGTAGAACAGTAATTATTCGACATTACTGACCACTCTACGGAAAAAAATTGAAGAGAAAAGACGCGGAAAGCTATCCAAAGTTGTTTTGTTTTTACAGGACAACGCCCCAGTACACAAATGTTATGCTGCCATTCAAAAAATTCGGGATTTAGGGTTAGAATAATTAGAACACCCCCTTTATTTACCAGATTTGGCTCCGTCCGACTATCATCTCTTTCCCCGACTGAAAACAAGTTTGAAAGGTCGTAAATTTTCTTCCAACGAGGAGGTAATAAAAGCTGTGTGGGACTGGTTTGCAGAGCAAGAAAAAACATTTTTTTTTGAAAGGTCTAGAGACGTTGCAGGTTCGCTGTAATAAATGTATTCAATTAAGAGAAGAATATGTTGAGTAATAAAATATTTCGACATTAAAATTTTGTTTGGTTCTATACTAGGCTAAGAATTTTTCAATATATCCTCGTGCCTTGAGGTACATACTTGAAAATTGTCGGATTGGGTTATAGAAGAAACATGATGGAGTCCGCCCCTGCGTAATCCTCTGTTGCGGGATGATTATAAACTTCTGCAGGGCGTAGAAAGGGCAAATTGGATTGACCCATATAATGCTCTCACGATACCGCAAGTGAAGCTCCTGGATCATCCAGCTTACCTATTGAAAACAGAGGAGTTAATCCACTTTATTGGCGCACAGCCAGTACATCACTCTGAAGAGGGTTCATTTGGTCGTAAATCCTCCCTTTATTCTTGTTCATCGCAGACATTTAGCGGGAGGAACAGTCTGGCTTGTAATTTCCGATAATTAATAATCGGAATAGAAATTCCCCGACATGACTTTCTATGATTCGTTCGTAAATTGATCTCCTACACTCCGTATTCGTTGTTCAGACTTCACCTTAATTCTCATATAATACCTCAAAATTGAAAACGGGAATGAACTTGTTCTGTAACCGAGAATAAGACGCCAAAACTCAATGGTCCAACCGCTCTGTGTTCCACGGCATTAGAGCAGTTAAAATATGAAGACTTTAGTTAGGTCCGTGCATGTGATACCAGCCAGGCGCCATCCAGCAATAATTTGACGTTCCAAAAGGAGCTTTCACGACAATTAATATTCGTGGTCACCTCTGAAGTCGGTAACTTACTTCTTGAGACTCAAGCTGTTTCTTCATTTTTCTGTTCGAATTTGTTCATTAAATAATTTGGCTCTTAGTGTCGACCAACTGTCTCATAGATCTGTAGATCCGTCCCTTTGTCGAGTTGGTACTATCGATCGCGATAATTTCTCGAAAAACTTCAGGTGCCCTCTAACAGAGCTGTTATCATCGCGCCTCCTACAGCTCGCCTTCCAGCACCTTTGGCTTGCAATGGCATAGCATTCCGTAACCAGGTGAATATGAGTTTCTTCCTCCTCCCCACAGAATCTACACTCGTCTGTGTCCGATGAACCCATTCTCAACATATGCTTCTTCAGGCGACAATGTCTTGTGAGAAAGCCAGTGAGTAGGTGTAAGAGGTCCTTACTGAGATCCCGATATTTTTTGGATCTAGCAGTTTCAAAGTTCCAGAGGAACTTATTGGAGTTATCCTCTTGGAGATTCCGGAAGAGTTTTTCTCTTTCGGTTCTCTCCTTCAGCATAAACTCCTTCTTATAGGTGCATTTTCCTACACCACAGAAGGGTTCTGGGCCAGTGAGTGGCGTTTGTGCGCTCTTTCTGGCCAGTGTATTGGCCTCTTCGTTTCCTACGATTCCCGAATGACCGTAACCCAGATTAAAAAGACCTTATTCTTCTTGCCTACCTCATTGAGTTTGTTTCGGCACTCCCAAATCAGCTTTGAGTCAATGACGTAAGAGCTCGGTGCTTTAATACCAGCTTGACTATCTGTATGAATAGCTATATCGCACTTCTGTTTCTTTCTAGATTTATATCTAGACATCTTCCGATTGCGGGTATTTCCGTTTGAAGGACGCTTGTACAGGAGCCTAACGATAGTGCACACTTGGTACTTGGCCCGTAAATCCCAGCGCCAACTCCTGTAGCGGTTTTGGAACCATCTGTATACCATTTTATTGTATTTTCTTTGAGATTATAGTTGGTGTATTCCTTTTCCCAATCCTCTCTTTTGCTTAGCAATGTACTGAAGTTTTTCTCAGTGCTTACTTACATCACTAGGAAGGTTTGTAGATGAGGTGTAGTCATTTAGAGAGGACCAAGCTGTCTGAAACCTGACTCTCTCATTGCCTGTTCCTTCTCTAGATACTCTGAGGATGGCCTCATGGGCAATCCTATCAATCACTAGATGTACAGGTGTGAGGTCTGTGATGATCTCAAGCGCCCTAGTTGGGCATGTTCTCATAGCTCCCGTGATGCACACACAGGCAAGTCTTAGTACCTACTTTGTCGAGTATTTTCCTCGTACTTACCTAACTTGCCTTAGCAAACCAAGCTTCTGCCCCATATGTGATTATAGGGCTTACAATCATGACGTACATCCATCGCAGTACTTTAGAGTTACAACCCCAATTCCTGCCGCATAGACGCCTGCACCCCATCTGAGCGTGATAGATATCGGAAAACCCTCATCCTGTGGGGTGCCGCAGGGTTGAGTTCTTGGACCGCTCCAATATGGAAGCCGATCATTTGTCGCGTAAGCACGCGCCGCATGCAAAATCGAGTACCTATCTCCAAGTCATGTCCAAGAGCTGCTCGAATGGGATCCGCCTCATGGAGTGAGCGAAGAAAACAATAACCCGAAGAATTGTTGACACCATTATCGGCGATCTCTAGAATCATATAAAGGAGAGACAGCGGAGGCATAACAGTTGTTTGGTTGATCACGTACATGGTGACAATAACATATTCAAGGCGTTGAGCATTCATGGCTGTGTAGATGTGCTTGTACCAACTTGGGTTGTATTATTGGGCCATTGAACGCTGCTGTGTCGTCTCCGGCATACCTAAGATGGAAAGAGAAACTGCCACATATTTAAGGATGCCAAAGATGTGAGGATTCATCGGAAATATCGATGTGTTCGACGTTGAACCATCGATCCTCAAATTCTTTTCATGCCACATCTCTGTCACATGCAAAGATCCATCTACTGAGGTATCCCCCTGTCTCGTATTCCGATAGAAGTCTTATGATGGTTCTGGTCTCAACCCCAGGATTGATTCAAAATTCTTCAGGACTCAGCACCATTTAACATAATGATAGCCGATTCAATTAGTCGTTTTTCTTATCGCTAACATAAAACTGCCTAGAGTTAGTCTCTTATGAATATCTAATTACCGCAATTTTCGTGGAAAATTTTTTCGTACCGCTGATTGGTTCTTGGAAGCAATAAAAAATAATACTCTGAATTCCGATTCCAAACAAATGGGTTCTAGAAACGTTTCAATGTCGATATATCTGTCAATTTTACCTATAGCACATAGATGCATAGAAACCCTGGTGTAACGACTCCTAACTAAAAATCATGGCCAATAATTGTAGATCAAAACGGCAATCTAGATTGTAGATCCTACTTCCGGAATAATCCGCAATATTTCAAGGTCGTGGCACTATTGCGGCAATGAAAAATAGCTCGTTCCCTTTCGGAGAAATCAAAACCAGGATCCTATCTCAGATTTTCGATCGACAAGAAAGCCTTAGACAAAATCTAATCAGTGCCAACACTAGGTATTCATGCATCGATTATAGCACGCACAAGTTACCCCAACAACATTATGCATGGATACTAGACAAGTTTGGTACCGTTTGATTCGGGTGCATCAACATTTTTACAAGATTAACGAATAACGATCTTGTGTTGAATCAACAATGGCACCTTTATTCTTAGGTTATATGACACAAAGGACTGAGAGCTGTACGTGTTTGAATTAGAATCATTCAAAACGATGAAGACATGTTTTTGTGTTTGTATTAAACATAAAACATACGTGATTATGGTATGTATGAGCCCTCACACTGTGGTTTTTCTGATCGACAGATTTTGTATGTTTCATCCCAAGTTTACAAGATCCGAAAGAGGGTATGATGTACGTGAAGCTGGAGACTTTAGAAGATGTCCTTTGTGTATAGCAGTTTTCATCTGATTAGAAATTTTCAATGATTTGATGGAAGCAGGAAAGCATTTCTGCCCTTTTCAAACCCTTATATTGTTGTGTTTTTCAATATATTATACTATATTTTAGGCGATTAAAAGAAAATTTTCTAAGAAGAAGTAGAATGTGTACTGAGGCTAGAGGTGGCCACTTTGAAAACCTACTCTAAATTTTATAAATAAATTTCTTTTTATTTACATTATGATGTGTGATTTATTGCCATACCTTTTTCTTTTTTTTTTATCTAGAACTTTTCTTGACCAACAACTACGGCTAATTTTCAGCATTTTCTATCATAACTTGATCAGAAAAATCTCAAAATGGCAAATAATAATGTTGAAGTAAATGTCTAGTTCTTTGAATTTTTCCACCTCGATGACTTTGAAGGCTAATTCTAGCAAAAGTAGAGTGTCAAGGACCATTTTTTATCAATGATTCTAAAAGCTGACTGTTGAGCGCAGTTTTTAAGCATACTAAGAACCCGTGAATTAGCCTTTCTACATTTTTAATTTTGATTCGAAAATTCAGATCATAATCCAATTCACGTAACTTTTTTACTTGAGACCAACATTTCCATAATTTTTATCAAAGTTTCGAATCTGGTTATTTTATGTATAGAAGTACAATTCATGGGGATTAAGTTAAAAAAGAATTTCACAGAGAAGTATGGTACTTCTTTTTTAATTTCTTTTTTAAGATGGTCAAATCGAAAATTCTAAAAGTTCATAAAAAAACCGTGAAAAATCGGGTGATTCGAATACCCCTTGACACGAGGGACCTGTTTTTTCCTTTTTGACGTCAATCTCTTGGCCACCCTGTATAGACATGGTAGGAAGATTCAGTAATGTTATTTTCTTGTACGTAAACCAAGATTCAAGAACCGAGTGTTGAAATTTTACTGAAAAATAATGGACAGAATAGTTCGTTACTTTGTGATGGTTCTTCGAAAAAAAATAAAAGTAATCGAATAACCCGACAGAAAAACTTCTAAATGAACCCACTTTTCAAAATTCTCAAGAATTGAGCCCACAGAAGACATTTAAATACTTTTTTACAAAATTTTAGTTGAAAACGTTTGCGACCAATGTGAATAACTGCATTATTTTCTTTGGAACTTTATATCTTCACTATAGCTTTGTTTTGGAAAAAAATTTCATTATCTCGAATAAACTCAAAGTTTCAAGTTTCTTCCTATAACGGATGTGATGATACCAGTTAATCAAATTCTCATATAGAACATCCCGCAAAATTATTAACCATCTCCATTGATGATGGTCTCCAAAATCACCTTGAATGAAGCAGTTGACGATTAGTAACTCCTCGACTTGACGTAATTACTAATTAGCTTTCACTGAGAAAATGTCACATTCGCACTCAGTGAAGAATCTGGATCTGCTGACGTTCACTTTTCGAAAGGTGAATTTCGTGATTAGATTAGTTAAATGATGATTTCTTGGAAATATTCCAATTAGACAGACAGCTATCTGAATCATCTGAGTGCAAAAATCGAATAATGAATCCAGGAAAAAAATTGATAATTGAATTTGAGTCATTCGAAACATCCAACCATTTTCGTAAGTAATATCATAAGTGCATCCAATTTTTCCGAAAAAAATGGAAAAAACACGTTGCTAAGTAATATTTTAACAAGAAGCATGAGTGCTCTGGTGGCAACAAAAATCCGAGTCGAAGACGAGGATTTTTGCACCTGCACGAATGCTTCTTGTTAAAAAAATATTACTTTGCATTGTGTTTTTTCGATTTTTTTCACAGGAAAAATTGGATGCACGAATGGTATTTGACAAGACTATTTCAAGAGTAACAGATTATTCTGGATGCTTCTATGTATGTATCATTAATTTTCGTTGACAACAACTGTCAAGTTTTGCCGCGGGTAAACCCGAAAAAACTGCTGACAGCTGCTGCCATACGGTTTTTCCATCTAGAAACCATTTGTGATTCAAAATTGCGCGTTTCTGATTGGTGGAAATTAAGACGAGGGAAATAGTCAGTACAATTTTCTTCCCGAAATAAGGGCTATTCTGTTTCAAAATAACATAGTTGTGGATATATTTCCGCTAACACTGAAGGTTGCAGAGATCTAAAATTATTCGGACAACATCTTATTCGAATTATTCAGAAAAGACTCTTTCCTTTTCAATGCGACACCCTGTAGAGTGCTAGACCATTTCGTGATTTTCACACGGCTGATTCAATTAGAGCACAGCTCATCACAAGAGAATCTAAGTCAACGACTTGTCTTCAGTTTTCGTCGCCATAAAACGAGCATATTGTACTTAAATGTCAACGAAAATTTCGAAACCTCCTCAACGTAAATCCAGTTTCCCTGGGAAAAAGACAAAAGATCATGCCACAATGCGTTCCGCGGATTTATTAACAGGTATCTCTTGTATTTAAATTAGTCCGAGACCAAAAACAGTTTCGTTCCACGATCTCACTTGCTTCAGATCTCGTTTTAATGAAGCCAGAGCATTTATTATTATTATTATCTTAGAGCAGAGTTCAAACGAATAACGACAATGGCTTGACCGCTCGTTGTTGCCCGAGTAAAACATGGATTAATTTTTGTTGTTATGGTTGCCTCGAATTAATTTTAAAGATCAAGAAAGATAAGCAGATTCTGGGTCTAAGTAGTAGTACGTTTCAAAATGTGGCTCAACAGAATCTCGTTGAAGAGACTTTTTATAGTCTAATTTGTCACAAAACTGACACTTGTGGGTTGGTAGGTGGCAAAATCGCTCCCTAATATAATTTGATCTCCCAGTAGATGTCCAAATATACTTCGTCTATACCTTGTTTAGAGAATCATTGGGAGTTTTGTATAGAACTTGATTAATTGTATATTTATTTCACTTGAGGATATTTTCTGTTCAATCGTAATATGCTGTAAATGTGGATAATCTTGTAGATTTTTCGCATTGCGATTTACAGATTATCTGTAGAAATAGATAGCAATTCTGGTAAATTTGCGATATAATATGAGGGAAACAGTTTGGAAAAATTAGGTTGATAGATTATGGAACTAGGGTCTCAAACTCTGTCCATTTATCGTTAGATCTAAGACACTTTCATCGATGCAGCTAGGAGATCTGGTAGCACTAAACTCAACGTCTTCCTAGAATTTGAACTCGGTGAATAATAGGGAAAATGTAACACAAAAGAGATGTAAGAAATTAAGTAAGATGCATGAGAGATAACAACCACTTGCATTTCGTTGTCCACTACACACAGAAGATGTATATGATCTCATTTGAATATCTTCAAAGTGTGTAATTCAGACAATTCTTTCGAGATGTGTTGCCAGACTTTTATAGCAACTAAAAGTTCAGGAAGATGATGAATGATAGATATAATTCTTTTATTTTCATCCTGTTTCGAAATAGGACTCACAGCGGAGCCAATTGTTTTTTTAAATGCATTTTCAGGTATTTCTAAGACCGTTTCGAATTTTCGGAGGGAGAATGTTTTATTGAGTGATCGAATATCATCATGATGACCGCTTTTCAACCGGATGTTTTGAAGAGGATAATGATGAATAGAATTTATTGATATATCGCTTTTTACGTAAGCAATTCTTCGTCGTGAATCGATATTCACTTGGTCATCATTGTGAAATATCTCCAACCAAATTTTCGATCTACTTGCTTCAGTCTTCAGTCGGCATACTATATTGCTTTTTAAGCTGACCAATCCATATTTTATTCACTTCATACAGGGTGTCTTTCGCTTCTACATTTTTTCACTGTAGACTCTTTAGATAAAAAACCTTTTTCCCGAATACGACTTTTTAAAAAAAATTTATAACCGTGCTAATTTTATTCAATAGAAATGAATTTAAAAAATGTTAATTGAAACGAAAGAAAATATTCAGATCATGGAATTCAAATCAATATATTATCTTATGCATAAAAAATGAAGGGGTTAAAGATACTACCTGATGAACCCAGAACCAGCATTCTTAAAAAGATGAATAGGGGTTCCGCTTGTAAGGTCATGGTTAAACTTTAAGCCTCCGCTATTCATCAAGGGAAGGGTAAATATCTGACGTTTGACAAGTTACTAAACAAGGTTAATCTGCATGTAAAAGAGTGCGGTAGCTTGTAATTCGATGGGCTGGACAGGGGTCAAAGGTGACCCTTAGGATCAGAGGGGCCAGGAAGTAAAACTGACCTGTGACCAAAGGTCTCACCTTGTGCGTTCTGTCAAATCAAAGGGGAAGGTTGAGATTTATATGGCAATTTAATAAATTCCTCAAGAGCCTCAATGACAAACCGTTAGTAGGTGATAAAGACCATGGAAATTATGTGAGACCGTTATTTGCCCCTTGATGAATTACGATGACGTTCTTGGGGGTATAAGTTTGAAATAAATACTTTTTAAATGTTTAAATTTAGCGGGATATTAAAAGAGGTGTTGTTGCTTGATTGTCAATTCTTTGTGGAGGAAAATTTTTAAATATTGATTGATTAGAAAAAGTGAAGGAATAGACTCCCTGTAACAAAAATGAGATACAAAATTCCTCGGAAAATATACAGGGCGTTTCTTAATGATTTTAAGAAGAAAACGCCCATAAACATGGGTCTGCAAACGTGAAGTGGCTTCAACGATTTGCACTCGAATTTTCTCTGCTTTCCTTGAAAGTTTCCTCAAAAATGGAACATTGGTATACCTTTTTATTTTTAGTACATGTCTAGCCTGCTGTTTTAGACTGTACGATACGCAATCATCTTTGGAGGAAGTGAATCAGCGTCGTCGAACTCCTGTTTCTAGACAGGAAAATCTGAGGTTCCCTGTGATAAAGACGCAGACATCACTGTTTTCCACAGGAAAATTTTGGAGTCTACTGATCCTATTCTAATCATATGTGCCAGGTTTTCCTGGTTAGATGGTATCACTATATAGAGATATGTCTTAGCCGGAAAAACAATTCCGTCCTCTCCAACTACGCAAATGAATTATGGTTTCCTCAGATCGAAATGGATATATTATCAGGGGGTGTCATAATGAAGGTTATCGGTAATCAGACTGTGTGAAATTATTTCGAAGTTTCTTGGGACACCTATCCTATCAACCTTTTTTGACCGCAATGTCGGATGTCTAGAAGACTTCCAAATGGGAATATTTTCAACAATTTTGAACAGATTCAAGCAGCTCTTCGCAAAGTACGTTGTTGCCAATTGTAGCTACAAAATAAACTATCGCCAACTCTGGCGATATTGTTGAAAAACTGATTTTAGGTCCTAAATGTACCAAACATATTCGTTGAAATTTATTTGTGATGAATTCATTTCTTTTTTCCATGTCACTTTGTGTATATCAAGATTTGTAAAGTTGATTTCATTTTCCTTCTTGATGGGTTTGTTGAATTCTAAATAGCAGATGCAATAAATTTGATTCAATTTCGTTTTTTGAGTTATAATATAAATATGATTTAATTTGAGTCTTATTTGAACATGAAGAAGAGATTCAAATTTAAAATTTATGACTTTCCCTCTTCATCATAATCCTAGCAATAAACATAAGCAAAACAAGATTTTGAATAATCAAAGAGGCTTTTTAATGATCTGATCATAATTGACCAAATAAATTTACTAGATTCTGAAAGTCACTCATTTGTAAGACACCCCTGATCAATGATGGATCCTATTCAAATGACGGAGACAAATCCTCACCCAAACTCACTGAAATGTTGAGATAAATCTAGTGATAGATAGTTCCCAAGACTGTTTTACGAAAGGGACGATAAGTTTAGGAACCACCCCATCAGTTAGTCAACAGTAGACGTAGATGGGTTGCTGACATGATATGGACTCCTGAAAGTCAGATTTACTTCATTTAAATTGGGAATTGATTATAGAAGATGTTCTTTGTTGTTTACATGGGCTTTATGGTAATGGTATTTGATTTTGGAATGTACCAGGACCAGGTGTGAGCATTTGGAGATCGATGATTATCTGAATTCAAAATACTCTCATACAGAGTGTAACAGCCAAATGGAATAAATTCGATAACGAATAAATGAGGGCGTGTTGGGAAAAACGCTCGGACACGTCGATTTGTAATTTTGAATGCGCATATTTTTCAAGAAAATAATATTATATTGGGTGTTCCATGTGGCCGTGGCCAACACCAACTTTCTTATTTCAAATGCAACCCCCTGTATGTAATTAATTTTTTGATTCTTCAGAGAATTCTAGACACAATTCATGCACAATGTCCTATACCTATCTTTAACTATTTCGGAAGTATTAAGTGTTTATTGCAAAAATCAACGTTTTAAATAAAAATTCTTTTATTTCACAAATTCGGTACATTACACTTAAAACCTAATAAGTAATACTGATTATTCCTTGAATATTAAAAAAAAACAAAAAAAAAACATTAATGTCAATGTAGGAAATGTTCAAAATGCTCGCCGCGAACGTCTTGGCAACATGCTAATCTGGTGCAGAATTGTCTTCAAACGTTACTCAACATTTCAGGCGTGACTGATCTAATCGGAATGTGATTCGGTTTTTTAGTTCGTCTAAGTTTAAGGCTTTCGTTTCGTATACAATACTTTTGACATATCCCCACAAAAAGAAGTCTAATGTGAAATTGTAAAAAATCTGAAAACACTTAATATTTCCGAAAAAGTTGAAGATAGGTACATGAATTATGTCTAGAATTTTCTGAAGAATCCAAAAAATGAATAATATACAGGGGGTTGCATTTGAAATAAGAAAGTTGGTATTGGCCACGGTCGCATGGAACACCCTATATAATTTTATTTTCTTGAAAAATATGCGCATTTAAAATTACAAATCGACGTGTCCGAGCGTTTTTCCTAACACCCCCTCATTTATTCGTTATCGAATTTATTCCATTTGGCTGTTACACTCTGTATGTGGTAAAAAAATCTTCATAACACTTGATGTGAAATGTTTTTATGTCGCAGTGTTTTCTGATTCTTTCAATAATTTAATGAAATTAGACCCACATATTAGAATTTACAAATCGAATCTTTTTCATGCAAATTCTCCAACATTTCGAGATAAAACAGTTGTTGAATGGAAATTGCAACAAATTGCACAGCGCCTCACTTTACTTCTGTATAATTTATTATTCATATTGTAAATTAAAACGGAAGTCAACTATCGTATTGTAAGAACGTTAGAAGCAGGACATAAATTGTCTCTAGTTTCTACCTGTGTTCTAAGATACAGTGATTAATGTCTTAAGGAATCCCGTATCAATACGATTGAGATATCTTGGAGACAAGTAGGACCCAGTTAAAAGATTTCACAACAATCGACATTTTTAGGAAAATTCATACATTTTCATTAAAATGTATTTTCAAATAATTATTCAGTGTTTCACAATTAGCCAGTGAGGCTAGTTTTCAATTAAATCAATGGATCCTTTGAAAAAAATGAGCCCAGGTCTTGAATATATCGTGTCCATTCCTAGATGGACATTAAAAGACCGACTTTTCCAATTTCAATTATGGTAGCAATTTATAGTGCGTTGGCTTGTGTTCAGAGTCGTACAGAAACAGTAGTTCCATCTGCTTTCTCGACATTCTTAACGACGTGTAATTTATTCAAAATCAATTAATTTCCGGAACAAATAGAAGCACGAATTGATTTTGTAACTAGGTAAAAGTGTTGAATCTGATTGAACGTTCTGTCTAGGTACAGAGAGTGATTAACTGATTAGTTACACCTTGCATCGATCTTGACACATTCGATGCTATTGATGTAACATGCAAATAGAATGTGATTTGAGGAATCCATCAGGAAGACGAATTAGATTGAGTTTCTGTAATATTCAACGAATCAATGTAATTAAGAGAAAAAGCTCTTGACTCATTGTGATAGTGAATTTTTTTGTATTGAAAGAGTGAGTTATACCATTTCGGAATCTCAATGGAAAATGCATATTTTTTCTTTTTACACCACGTTAGCTTAAACTAAAGAAAGAAATAAGCAAAACATGAAACTCGATATAGGTCATTTAAAAAAAAAACTATGCATACGCGCCAAAAACCATAGTTATCATTCGATAGCGCATGTATCCAGGAATACTATTCAAAAAACAGATTGAAAAAATTCCTACATTTGGAGACTTGCCACCAAAAACAGTAGCGAAGGGTGTAATTTTTTTGGATTTTCGAAAAAATCAAATATCTCAAAAACAGAGGGACTTTAACTGAACATAATAGCTATTTATGTAACAAGTACATAAATTAGGTCTTTATGGACGAGTCCAAAAGTTAAAATAATTGGGACAAGTCCATAAGCCTAATTATGTACGAGTTGCATACAAAGCTTTATGTTTGACTGTAATGCAGAAATTTTATTTTCTGAAATGGCAATTAATATATTCGTCGCTTCATTTCAAGAAAACATTGAGTGTGCTTTTCTTTCCTTTGTAACCTTCAGCGACCTTAGCAACCTCACTGAACAAAGTTGTTTACTTCGTTAATTCTGTGACAAACGTCATAATAATCCCAAAATGGATAGTTCGGGAGAGGAAAGCGTAGAAAATTTAGCCCCAAGCGCCAAAGAATCTCTCCTACCCACCAAAAGTGCTTATGAAAATTTGTATGCGGCCTATAACAAGTGGTGTGAAACGAAGAAAATTGCAGAATCGAGAGAAGACTGTGACAGTTGAGTCCAATAAATTGGTGTCCAATAAAGTAGTCAATTATGGACGCTAAACGAATTCATGAATCAAGTGTTTATGAAGCAGTCGAACATAAAACATATTTTTTTGAGTAACCACAAATTCCACTATCCGCAGGTACCATATTATCCATTCAATACGCCACACCCTGTATATATAATAATAAATTCCCCAAATTCAGTATGTGTTTAATAAATTTAAAACCAAAATCATTTAGACATCATTCACTTTAAAACCGGATGCAACTGAGACGCCACTTCAGATTATTTATCTATTCACTTACAAAGTTACCTGTTATCCTTGAAGATCATCGTAATCTGTTGAAAATGAGGGTTGACAAGTTTTGGAACTTGACCACTGTCCACTCACCCCTATTTAGAGGCACGTGCCAATAAATGCTTCTGGTCACAGTTAATTTTATAGGTACTTTACAAACAGGTATAAATCATGAATGAATTGTGAAACCAGTTAGAAGAAAGTCCTTTAAGTTTAATTAATGTTTTTATTTGGTTTTAAACGAGGTTTTAAAGGATACCAATTATTATTTTTCATTATTGTATAAGGGATTTTTAATTTCTCATACTGTATGAGGTAGATAACTTGTTTTTACTACAATTTCCCACTTGATCCTTATGCATTGTATGATACGATTTTTAATTCGTGTAATAAATTAATAAATCGATTTAAACAGTTATAATATTTCTCCATAATGGAAAAAATTTGCTGGTGTCTCATATCTTTCAAATTATTAATTGAAAAAAATTTATCAAATAAAACCATTCTCGAGAAACTACAATAATGTACAAAATGGCAGGAATGTGTAAAATTCTAACAAAAACGTTAGATATAATTTTGAGAAAAACGATTCTGTAAATTTCAACTTCCAATTATCTACCAACTTTTTGGAAACCATTTTATATCACATACATATTTAGATGCAAAGATCTCAATCCCATTGAGAAACCCTTAAATTCTCAGTTACTTCAAATGAACCAAAACACCCAGACATCATCTCATCTTACAAATCCAGACGAATTCCTTCTAATCGCAAGAAACAATGAGAATGACATCCAATTCTTGACATTCCACAAGATTGAAACAGTTCAACATTCCGAGAACTCATCTTCGAATATCTCGAAAGCATGGTACTCTCCGGTAGGCGAACAGATAAAGTTGTAACTTACCATAAAGTAGCTCCGGTAACAGACTTCTCCTTACATGATGCTGCCTCTTAATTGAGCCCACGTGCCTCAGATAACCGGAGTTGTTACGAGCAGACAGATCCATGTTTTAATCACTTACAGGTTACAGGCACAGTAAATCACTCGAACTGGACATCCAGGACCAATCGTACTTCACGATTAAACTTTTTCGACCGAAGGAGAGAATTGAAAATTAAACGGAAAAGTAACGACGATAAAATATAGTATAAAATGTAAACAACAAGATAAATTTACAACCAACACGAAATTATTGATAAAAAAATTCACGATTAAACTAATTCAACCGAGAGAAAGAATTTAAAATTAAACGTATCGTGAAGTAACGAACAAGGACGATAGAATATTTAATAAATTGGAAACAACGATGTAAAAAAACGATTCACACGAAATTATTGATGAAAAAATTAAATTTCGCGAAAAAATTAACGATTTAAATTGCGTAGGTATAAAGAAAAACAAATATATAATAAATTGAGAATCAAGAAACAATTAATAAAGATTTTTCAACGAGTTCAACTGATTGGTTGTGTATCTTGATTTAAACTTTTTTGCGTAGAAATATTATCACAAGGGTTTTCAAAGATTGCGATGTGTTGCTCTTTGATAGTCAAGAGCGACTGAAGCTGGCTGCTGGGAATTCAAGGAACGAAGGGATGATGATCATTTGCATCCACCTCTCCCAATTTGCATAGAAAGGGATGGTTGAATTCCATGGTATGAAAGGGATAAGGATATAGTGTTGGAAGGGTTGAGAATATTCAGCAATAAGATAAAGAAGGGTTGTAAAGTGACCTGATTATGTTTTATTCGAAGCAGTGGGGATATTTTGTAGATCCTCATTGGATGATTAGTAAAAGGGTTGGTTCTTGAATTAGGGATGAGTTTTGCAGAATTAAAATTTTTGCTATATGTCTTGGGCCTCACAATAATGAGGAATTCGGTCCTCATTATTGTGACTTAGCTTAGCTTTTAATATGAGTATAGAACTATTAAAATAGACTGAAAAACAAAATTTGGGATGTAAGCAAACTAACTATTGTTTAAAGGTAAATTTTTGTGGAGGAATAGAATGTTTTCTTGATCCTTTCTTGGGTAAATCACCTCCACGACCTAAATGAACTAAAACTCACCCCCTATTGAATTTAAATTTCCAAACGAATTAAAATTTATACACTTGGCGATAGCATCAAAGTTTCGATATAATCAAAAACCAAATATACAAGCGTTTCGGCGTTTTATGCTAAACGGATGAATGCATAAATTCATTATGCAGTAGGTCGTCAGTCCTGATGATCTCCAAGATAGTCGAGAATTGGTTGATCCTGCCTGTGGGGGACACCTGCGGAAGTGATGTGAATTTTTTGTCATCTATTGTCTGCCCGCAAAACAGAGGAGCTTGTCATCTAGATTCTAGACGGACCGTGCGTTACACTTTTTATTGCCGACAGAAACGAATGATGATTTTCGGAATGGGGGAATTGTCATTGTGGTTTTTGAAAGATAGATAGATTGATAAATAGATAGATTTATTTCATGTGTTACAACTATTCATGTTTACAAACGTCAGCAGTGCTTAAATCGGTAATAAATTGAATTTTACTATAGACAAATTAATTTAAAAATTGCCAGAACATTATCACAGAATATACAGGATATATAGAAGTAATTTTTTTTCACTTGGTTTGGTTAGAAACTTTTTCATCATTTGTATTTTTCTCGTAAAATGTACCGTTTTTAAATGAAAAATAAAATGTAAATCTGTTCTAAAATGAATTGCCCCCTTCTCGACACGTTATGAATCACATTTTAATATTTTATTTCAAAACGGTCGTATTTACAAAATGACATAGGGTTTTATTTCAGAGGCATAACTTGTTAGTGAATTACAGTAATGTCATATTCTACACCTAGATCTTTGGTCCTTTCTTTATAAAATCTAATCAACCTTTATGGAATTAAGGTCCCGAAAAATTAAATATTCTTGGATAATTGGGATAAACGAAATTCATTTCGTCAGCATGCTATGGACAAAATGACATACCGGCAACAGGCATCTGCAGTTTTCTTCTTATAGTTACAAAACTACTGAAAAAGTTCACCAATGAAACGCTTGGTTCTTCTAGGAACATCAGCACAAGATGCGTGAGCCGAATGCAACCAATGCATACATTGTAACCAGTCTTTTCCATGAATTATCCTTGAGTCGAATGATTTTTCCCGATCTAAATCGGGAAAAAAGATCATAACAATAGGCAGATTGGACAGTCGTCTTCACTTCATCATCTCAAAAGTTGTTAGGAACATTTTCTTCTTCATTGTATTCTTCAAATAATACCCTAATGACTTGTCGTCTTCTTTTCTTTGAAGGTGGTATGGGCTCAATTTTTGATTTGATTGAATTCACATCAGGTGTAGAAGTTGAAAGTAAGTACGTTTATCGAGTCTTCGGCTCACGTTTGCCTTGTCCACTTATGAATCGTCCTTTAGGGATTGGAGGAACCTCCTCATATCATAGGATCAGCAAGAGTTGGTTAAGATGCATTGCCTTTATTAGTCGCAGAGGAACATTTTGTTATGAATATGTTAAAACAAGTCCTGGCTCTTTGTTTGCTGATGGAGCCTGGGATGAATGATCTCGGTGTTGTCCGGTAGATACGGTTAATTTAGCTGAAATACCTATGTCATTCTGTCCGTTCACTGTATATGTCATTTTGTCCATAAAGTGTTAAAAATCTAGAAATATATCGAATTAATATAAAAAGTATATTCAACATAAAAAAGATTCGTGAATACAATGACAAATAGGTAAAGTTTGAAATGAATGCAACATAAATGCAAAAAATGGTGAAAACTGGTCATTTTTTCTAGAAATTTGGCGCAATGAAAAAAAACTTGTGACCTATTGATTTTTGTTATCACTCATAACGAGCGAATGAACTAGAGTAGCGCTTCTGAGTTTTCAGAGGTTCAAGACTTCATGGCAGAAACCTGACTACGAATATGAGGGTGTGCTATCTTTAAAAGAAATGGTATAACCAAGCTTGAGGGAATAAAAGGTATTGAGGACCGAATGTATTTCAAGTCCTCGATTTGAATTGTGTCAATACCCGTTTCGAAACTTTTCGCGTAGTCTTGTTTGATTCCAATGTATGAGGATGTATTGATATCTAGTTAGCCTAGACCAGTTCCATGCATAAACAAAATATTGCGATACCATATCAACGAACAATCACTTATAAGAAGTGTCAGTGTAAAGTTCGACGTCAAAAAAGGAAACCAGAGTTACGCAATAAATTAAAAAAAAAGATGTCCACCGAAATTGCAAAAATCGAAAAATTGGAGTATCAAGCCATCATCAAGTACCTGTATTAAAAAGGGTTAAGAGGTAAGCAGATTTACGAAGATATGCTTAATACCCTCGGTGATCATTGTCCTTCGTATGCGACAGTGAAAAATTGGATTGCAAGCTTCAAAAGAGGTAAATTTTCCATTGAAGATGATGACCGATCGGGAAGGCCAGTTTCTGTGTCAGTCCCCGAAAATATCGATGCAGTTCATGACATGATTTTATCAGACCGTCGAATTGGGCTAAAACAGATATCTGAAGCACTGAAGATTTTATACGAACGCGTTCATCATATAGTTCACGTCAATTTGGACATGAGAAAAATTTCTGCAAAATGGATCCCCAAATGTTTGAATGTTGACCAAACGCGTGCAAGGGTAGAAGCATCGCGTACGATTCAAGCTCGATTTGAAAACGATGTAGACTTCTCAAACCGAATTGTCAATATGGATGAGACTTGGGTTCATTTCTACGATCCAGAAACAAAGCAACAATCGATGGAATGGCGACACTCTGGTTCTCCAAGACCTTAGAAGTTTCGTGTCCAAAAATCTGCTGGAAAAGTTGTTGCTTCAGTTTTTTGGGATTGCCATGGAGTAATCATGATTGATTTTTTTGATATGGGTAGAACAATAACTGGAGATTACTATTCGACGTTACTGACCACTCTACGGGAAAAAATTAAAAGAGAAGCTATCCAAAGTTGTTTCGTTTTTACAGGACAACGCCCCAGTACACAAATCTCATGTTGCCAGGCAGAAAATTCGTGATTTAGGGTCAGAATATTCACCAGATTTGGCTCCGTCCGACTATCACCTCTCTCCTCAACTGAAAAAAAGTTTGAAAGGTCGTAAATTTTCTTCCAACGAGGAGGTAATCAAAGCTATGGAGAACTGGTTTGCAGAGCAAGAAGGAACATTTTTTTGAAAGATCTAGAGACGTTGCAGGTTCGCTGTAATAAATGTATTCAATTGAGAGAAGAATATGTTGAGTAATAAAATATTTTGACATTGAAATTTTGTTTGGTTCTATAGTAGGCTAAGAATTTTTCAATATATCCTCGTGTCATCCAAGATTTATGGAGAAAACGCTCATTTTAGTTTCTCGGTGAAAACTGCCTTTACTCAGGTCTCAGAATATGAAATTAAAGCATCGGAGTTTGCATTAAGGGGTTAATCGTAACGGCTATCGAATTCAGTAGGTCGAAAACCGATGCATCTTTCCCATCGCGAGGACATGGTCATAACGTCCGTTAAATCGGCCGAAAACTCCTTGTACGTTTCCTTCTAGGTACCTAACGGCCATCCTTCCAGGTCCTAAAAAACAATGGTCAGCTCCTTTTTGACCACTGACCCCGATCCCTTTTAAATCCCGGCCGCATTTAAATTAGATCAAATTGCGGGGTCTCAGGAGGGGTCAAGTTGGAAGGTGTAGGCAGGTAGCCATCCTGGCCGCTAGGCAGGGTCCCGAAACGTCCACAGGTACGTCCGGGATGACCACGCTCGAACGGTTATAATGAGGCGATATTCAATCCTTAAAAAATCAAAAAAAGCATTACCTGAAAAAGAGTTCGAATGACCAGCGGCCACATGAGAAAGTTTGATCGAAGCTGGCCAGGTACTGGAAGTATGTGCGACCTAATTTTTATTGAAATAGATATTTGGGCCGGCGAGGAACCCTTTACGGTTTTCCACGGAGTTTGAAGGATTTTCGGCTACCTGTAACGGTCAAGCTGGGTCCATTCCGTCCAGATGTGTGAGGTAAGTAGGCCAGCAACGGCCGTTTGGTCATTACGATATTTCCCACCTATTTGCAACCGACCTACTTGATCCAAAACTTCTTGGGTACATTGTAGGTACTTTTTGGCCGTTGAAAGTGAATTTCTTTGGCGGTTTACAGAGTATCGTTTTCCTTTGTTCATTACAGGACGTTAGAATAATATATTGTATTCGAATTCTTGATAACTTGATAAAATACCTTCTCCTACAGGAATGGGGTTTACTGATGAGAAGTGCACTGGCGGATTTGAGGGACTTTTTCAAACTTCAATACTAAAAAAAAACACTAATATAAACAAGGGTGTCGGAATGCTCCGAATTCGTCTTATGTATACTCCCCGATCGTTTAAAAGGTAATACATAAATCTATACTAATATTACATACAGAGTGTAACAGCCAAATGGAATAAATTCGATAACGAATAAATGAGGGCGTGTTGGGAAAAACGCTCGGACACGTCGATTTGTAATTTTAAATGCGCATATTTTTCAATAAAATAATATTATATAGGGTGTTCCATGCGACCGTGGCCAATACCAACTTTCTTATTTCAAATGCAACCCCCTGTATATTATTTATTTTTGGATTCTTCATAGAATTCTAGACACAATTCATGCACAATGTCCTATATCTACCTATCTTTAACTATTTCGGAAGTATAAAGTGTTTGCAGATTCATTGCAAAAATCAACGTTTTGAATAAAAATTATTTTATTTCACAAATTCGGTACATTACACTTGAAACCTAATAAGTAATACTGATTATTTCTTAATAATTGAAAAAAACATTAATGTCAATGTAGGAAATGATCAAAATGCTCGCTGCGAACGTCTTGGCAACACGCTAATCTGGTGTAGAATTGTCTTCTAACGTTACTCAACATTTCAGGCGTTTTTGCTTTCTTTCTTCATATCAAGAGGTAAATGGGAAATTAGTATTGAGTGTAATGTATCGAATTTGTGAAATAAAATGATTTTCATTTAAAATGTTAATTTTCGTAAAAAAATCTGAAAACACTCAATATTTCCGAAAAAGTTTAAGATAGGTATAGGACATTGTACATTAATTATGTCTCGAATTTTCTGAAGAATCCAAAAAATAATTAATAAACAACAAATTTTTCTTGAATTTTTTAAATTGCAAATTTCATATAAGGAATTTTCGGTAAAATTACTTATTTTGATGAGTTTTATCACCTGCCAAAGAAAAGCCTCACCTAAAAATACATACCCTGTATTTCGACAAATTTCATCATACCAAATTTCAAAGCTTCAACGATATTCAAGAATCCGTCTGTGAAAGAAGCTTAAAAATCGTTCTTGATAAACACCAAGTATATAGGTATGAATATGGTTATTGTAAAATGAACGTGATGCACTTATCTTATTGTTAAAGTGCACAATAAAAACAAGGAAATCATAATAGATTCAGTCAGTCTTGAATACGAATAGCATATAGAATTTCAGGCTTATGTTTCATCTGCAAGACCAATGAACTCGAACTGAAATGATTGTATTTCCGATATAATCGTAATATTCCGTAACAAAAGTGATTAGTCTTTGTTAATTTTCTGAAATTACCTGTTAAACAGGCATCTCAAAACTATGATACAAAATTGAAGTAGAAGATTCGGAGATTTTCAAAAATAAATACCACTCTCCTAATATTTTTTTACTCTGTTGAAATGGATTGGAAGAAAACTTAAAACACTTTTTGTCTGGACATTTACTTGTAAATTTTATAAATTATCCCATGAGAATTAATACGACAATTGAATTAGTGTTCTCCTTTACCAAAAAACTCTGAGATTATTAGCTTTGCTCTGAAGGTTTTGTCAAATTTCAGATGAAACATCCATCTATTTTAACACTATCCCATATAAAAAGTGAAGTATATATATTTCTTCACCATATATTTTGAGAGATGTTAAACTGTGAATATTCAAATTTTTCAGAAAAAAATTGTTTATTCGTGTAATAGCGCGGTTTTGAAAGGAAATTTATTCAAATTATAATTTTTCAAGGTTCCCTTTATTCCATCTCAGGAAATAGGCCCAACTTATCTAACGATAAAATCTTCCCGCTCCGAATTGGTATTCCCACAAGATATGAGGAAAAATGAGGGCAAAATGGTTTGGTTTTTACCCATATAAGTGATAGCGCCTGACATATTTCAGCATGTGAGAAACAGAAATTGATTCCCTCGCTGGATAGGAAAAAAGATTATTTAGAATTAACACTTCATGAAGATCTACCTATACATATTCGAACGAAAACAGAAAAAGTTTTGCCATTGTCGAATGAAGACGAACAATATTATTTAGAATTTTTTCTTGATTTCATGGTCAATTTTAGGTATTTGTTTGAATAGCAACATTATTGGAAAAAATGGGTTCCTCATAAGTTTTTCATGAAAACTTTAATCAAAATTCGGCATGTTTTTGTGAATACTCTGTGGAATTGTTTTGTTAAAATCAGATTGGAAATCGTACAATATGGCTTGAATAACAGTTCCTGAGAATTTCATTCTTCTAACATTAAAGGGCAAGTAGTAGATAATGACGATCTTTCTGATCATCATCCCTTAGATAACTCTACACCGAAAATCAATCAAAAACCGTAACACTTCCAAATTAGATTAGGAAAACCTTGAAAAATGTGGTCTAGACCCACTAGACTAGAGATATTCGAACAACTGGTATGTTCAGAACAATAATTTTCATTCCCTTATTATATAAAATCTGAAATTAAAAATTAATGCCTTATTTTCTTCAAGTTTGAGTGGCAACAGTAGAAATGGAAAAGTCCAACTGCTCATCGTGTAATCGCTCACTATTTCATTTAAGAAAATTACATTTATTGCCTCGGAGTAATAGCGTCAGAACTATCATAATTCCATGATAATATTCCCTCGTTATCTGAAAAATAGTTGAGTGAAACAGAAATAACTTCAGGAGTTATTATGCATAAAATTGTGAATTATCTCGTCTAAAATGAAAATGCAGATAAGTTGACATATTTTCTTATAATAATAACTTTAGATAGCGTCCTGAGTGTTTTCCCAGCAAGTTTTCTCCTTATCGGAATACATTAAATTATGGAAAAACTCAGAGGGAGATAAGAATGAAAGCGCAATGGTTCGTGAATCATTTTGGATCGAAAAAAGCGTTGGAAATACAAAATAAATTATTTTCAGTATTTAATTTCAAGAATCTGGACCATCACCGATCGAAATATGAATTTAAAACTTTAGAAAGATTTAACGATAAATTGAAAACAGGAACAGCCACCCTGTCTGTTATTTAGTCTAGAAATATTGCTATTTTAGCGTTCATTTGCCATAATAAGGACTGAACGAGAATAAATTCGCTATCACAAAAACGCTCAGGCTTTTGAACCACTGGACCGATTTCGAAAATCAAACTCATTTTCGAATCATCTTCTAATTCTAATAAAACCGTTTTTACAATAAAAAAACCATAACTATTTTTTACAAAATTCATGGATTTTTTTTGGAATTCTTCCCATCATGCTTCTTATAGTGTTCTCAGTCACTTTCTGGGATGCTGTCTTCCACTTTTGCTTGAATTCCGCTAATGTTTTCGTTGATTTCTTAGTCTTCTTAATTCAATTCTCTTTTTACCAGGGCCCAATATCTTTCGATTGGCCTGAGTTCTGGGCAATTTGGTGGATTGGCCTCTTTGGGGACAAAAACCACCCCATTAGCTTCGTACCATTCCTTGGTGGCCTTGCTATAGTGGCATTGAGCTAAATCTAGCCAAAAGATTGTTGACACATCGTGCTCACGTAAAAATGGTAAAAGTCGCTTCTTCAAGCATTCCTCGATGTATATCTTCGAGTCAACCGAACCTTGGCCAACGAAAAATTTTCTCCTTTTCCCACAGGTGCAAATTGCTTGCCAAACCAGGAATTTTTTAGGAAACTTTGCTTGTTTCTTCACGCGAAATTGTTCGTCAACATTTCCACGAGAATCTGCAGTATAAAATACCTGACCAGGAAGTTGCGAGAAATCAGTCAAGATATGGGTTTCGTCGTCCATCACGCAACAGGAAAAATTTTTCAAGAAATCTTTTTTAATTTCTTTGCTCTTGATTTCGCTTCTTGATTCTTCACAGCGTTCCTGTCTGGCACTTTCTGCACTTTGTATTTTCTAAGCCCACAATTCGACTTGATTTTCTGAACGGTTGACTGCGAACAACCCACTATTTGGGCCACTTTCCGTCCTGAAAGGTTAGGATTCTTCTGAAAAAGGCTGATGGCTTTCTTCACTTTTTTGGGCCATGAAACCCCTTTTTCCTCCCGGTTCCTCCATTTTTGATTGTTTTGAAAAAGTTTCACTATTAATTCTCGTGTTTTCACTTCGCTTGATATTTTGCGACAGAGAATTGGAATATCCATGAAGTAAATGTTCCACATGTTTCTGACGTTCATAACAAAGCTGACTATGATCAAATTTTGATTTTTTCTCAATTGGTTCAAGACATATAGGCGTTTTTGTGATAGCGAATTTATTCTCGTTCAGTCTGTAACGCATAATTATTATTCTTTTCTCTTTTTCACGAGGACTTCCCACAGAGTCCACACAATGAGCAAACGTCGAAAATAAATCGCTACAGTTTATTGACTGAAGACCTATTTCCTCCGCATAATTCCGAACTTATTATACGGAGGGCCTCCGAAAAATAGTCGAATTATGCGTGTAGACCCATCGAAAGATGTAATCTTTGCCGACACAGTCCATTGTCACAGCATATAGATCAGAATCTCGGGTCAAAAGATTAAAGATCAGAGGACGATCATTTATTGAAATCGGTTCGTTACCTGATTAACATTTATAATTGACGCGTAGATGTCAGCGGATGTTGATGGAAACAATAGATTTCTGAATTTGATTCGTAAAATCGGAATACGTTGGCGTTATTCTGGAAGAATTCGAACTAGGTATGGTTATGAATATGCCATTAGGATCACGAAGAGTCGTCCTGAAGCCGGAGGAATTTTATTTACGATATCTGGAAGTCATTCACGATCACTGTGAGTACAATAATGGTTTTAGAACCATTTTTATACCATTTAATGGTATTCACTTTGAAATTTTGGATACTGTATTCCTTTTCCTATTCTTTTTGTTCACATAGCATCGTGTTAAAGTTCTTCTCAATTCTTGCTTTTTTTAAACATAACATCACTGAGTAGGTTCGCTGATAAGATGTACTTGTTGAGAGAGGACCAGGCTCTCAGGGAGGACCAAGCTCTGAAGAGAATTGAAAACATGAACAGCTAGACTGATTCATGTTGTATGATGACGATTTTTTGGGCAACTCCTTTTATCTATAATTGATTCACATGACAAAGTTTTGCCGAATTGGGCAGTTAGTTCCGCTGATATTGAATTTTCTTTGTTTTTGCACGATATCCAAGAAATTTTGTAGAAGACCGATATTGCCCATTCACGAAGTTACCTTAGGCATCCGTACTAAGAAAGTATCTTGATAATTTCAAGAAAGTTGAACACCTCTCAATTTATCTGGAGCATAAAACGATTACCAATGTCTATGGGGCTAGGCAGGAGGGTGAAATAATATACAGGGTGTTCCATTTGAAATATCAAGGTTGTTTGTAGAAGAAATACGTATAAAATGACATATATGTACAAAATGACATGGACATCATAACTTGAGTTTGAAGGTATCAAATGCGGAACTGCCTACCAAAACACACGACCCGAGTGGCTTCTATTAACCTCTGAATACTCACAAGCGCTACTCTTGTTCATTCGGTCGTGATGAGTGATAACAGAAATCAATAGGTCAGGAGTTTTTTTTTCATTGCGCCAAATTTTCAGAAAAAATGGCCAGTTTTCAAAATTTTTTTCATTTATATTGCATTCATTTCAAACTTTACATATTTGTTATTGTATTCACGAAGCTTTTTTTATGTTAAATATACTTTTTGTATTAATTCGATACTATTTCTTGTTTTATACGCTTTATGGACAGAATGACATATACAGTGAACGGACAAAATGACAGGTATTTCAGCTGAATTAACCGTATCTACCGGACAACACCGAGACCATACATCCCAGGCTCCATCAGCAAACAAAGAGCCTGGACTTATCTTAACATATTCATATCAAATAATAATTCATCTGCGGCTAATAAAGGCTATGCATCTTAACCAAATCTTGCTTATCCTATGAGGATGTTCCTCCAATCCCTAAAGGACGATTCATAAGTGGACAAGGCAAACGTGAGCCGAAGACTCCATAAACATACTTAGTTTCAACTTTTACACCTAATATGATTGCAATCATATAAAAAAATGAGCTCATATCTCCTCCAAAAAAGGAAACAAGTCCCTATATGGCATTATTCAAAGATGACAATGAAGGAGAAAATGTTCCTAGCAACTTTCGAGACGATGAAGACGATTGTCCAACTGTCTATTGTTATGACCCTTTTTCCCGATTCAGATCGGGAGAAAAACAGTCTCCAGGATTAGCCCTGGAAAAGACCGGTTACGATGCATGCATTGGTTGCAATGGGCTCACGCATCTTGTGCTGATGTTCCTAGAAGCACCAAGCGTTTCATTGGTGAACTTTGTCAGTAGTGTTGTTACTATAAGTAGAAAACTACAGTTGCCTGTTGAGGGTAGGTCATTTTGTCCATAGCATGCGGACAAAATGAATAACGTTTATCCCAATTTATCTAAGAATATTTTATTCTTTGGTACTTTTATTTCATAAAGGTCGATTAGATTTCATAAAGAAATGACCAAAGATCATAGGTGTAGAATATGACATTACTGTAATTCCCTACTAACAGCTTATGCCTCTGAAATAAAACCCTATGTCATTTTGTACGTACTTCCTATACTTCTTGATGTAAGCGCAGCGATAAAAATTCTCTGGATCGATAGAGCAGTGGTTCCTAACCAAAAAAACAAATTTACAAACAAATTTAACCTCATTCTGCGTTATCATCTTTTAGTTTTGGCAATATCGTTTGAAAGTTGTGAAATTGCAACGTTCTTCAGAAAGTGCGAACTTTGAGAACTGACCAATTCTAAGAGACATCTCTCCCTCCGAACGAATCCTTCTCTCAAGAATAAAAAACCGAATTCCAGAGTCGTCCCACACATTCACATGTCTATTCGAAGTGAAAACAATAAACCATACGAAAAATTAGCATTCATATCAAGCGCGATTGCTGTAGTTGAAACGTGAGTTGAGCGACACTTTATCTCTTTCAGTTTGGACTTGGCTGTGCGCTATCTCTGCATTAATTATATACTTAAAGTGAAGCTACCTGTACTGTTTCGAGGAGATAAAGACTGTTATTCAGGTTGCTCGATACGTTTCGTTTAGATCCTCAATTATTCATCTCCTAAGAGAAATTTGATAGAAAGGAGTTTGTGTAAGGAAGAGTTGGACATGGAGTTGTTGAAGAGATTGAGATAACGTCAGAGCTCAAGTCTCAGTCAGCAATTTTCACTCTGGGTCATTCGTTCTTGATTATGCTCGGAAGAACCAAAATTTAATTCTATCTGTATTCAAGATTTACTTTTGTTCTCGTTTTTTTTTGAAGAATCATTTCATCCAGCAGAAAGTGACACAATTTTTTTTATGGCATATGAATAGGAATTTGATGAACTTAAATCGAGACCTTTATCAATAAAGTGTACACGGTGTTCCAGAAATAGTTGTCAATAATTCAACAACGTATTCTACGTAATGCCACCCTATTCTGAGGGCTAAATGGGCTGCAGTTCCCTTTTAAGGTTGCAATTTGGTTCTCTCGTCAATTTGAAAAATTAAGATGAAAACTAAATAAAAAACATATAGTTCTGATGAACAAAATGATTTCATTGAAGAATGTCACTTTTTCGAATATACTAACTGACAAAAAAGCTGCAACACCTAGGAGCTGATTGAATGTTAATTTTTTTTTGGTAAAACATAGATAGTATAGCAAGGAGTAAATGATTCAATTTCGAGAAAAAATCGTGAAGGTTTTTTTAGGTAAACATTTTTTGTTACTTGAATATTGTAATCGTTTTTTGCAAATTTGGGTTTGGTAATGCCCAAATTAGAAGAAGAGTAGGCACCGGACGTCAGAGGGGCACAAATGAAGTTCGAGATCGACGTCTAAGACTTATGGCCATTAGAGACCCATTTGCGATCATTGGCTGATGAGTGGTTAGGAGAACAAGGCCATCCTGTAACTGTCCGAACGGTTTATTGCCGAATCAGGTCTTTTGGACTGCAGCATTATCGACCCCATCTTGTTTTACCTCTGAAGGTTGAGCATCGCCGGCAACGATTACAGTGCTGCAAAGAACGTCAACATTGGAATGTGGAATGGCATCAGGTCGTCTTTTCTGATAAATCTCGATTCTCCTTGGGTGCACATGATGGCCGAAGACGGGTTAGACGACGTCATGTACACCGGAAAGTAGGCGTTATGGTATGGGGTGATATTCCACATGCAAGTAGGTCACCTTTAGTCTTTATTCGAGGTAACCTGACAGCGCTGCGTTACCTTCAAGAAATAGTGGAGCTCCAGAATCCAATATTTCAGCAAGATAATGCTCGACCTCATGTTGCCAGGGTTAGTTTAAACTTTTTTGAAGCGACCCATGTGAATCTTGTGCCATGGCCGCCCAGATCTCCCGATCTTTCGCCCATAGAGCATGCTTGGGACACAATGGATAGAAGGCTTGGAAATTTACCCCAGCCCCCACGGACTTTGGCGGCTCTGTGACATAAAGTACAAGTAGCTTGGGAAAGTATCCCTCAAGATGAAATAGACCATCTTATTGCATCAATGCCAAGACGTTTTGGGGAGTGTATAAATAACCGCGGTGGACAAACACATCATTAACAAACTCATTAAAAAAAATTGTAAACCCTTCGTTTTTTTCTCCAGATAATATATCATTTATTGCGGAACTGAGTCTGAGAACTCTTCCACATTTCCCAATGTAACCACAGCGCAGTCCATTTTTTCAAGTATCGCCACCACAAATTTCTGTGGCATAGGGTTCTTTTTCGGTACTGAAGTAGATAAAAAATTATTCAGGAACAAGAAAGATTGAAATTTTTGGAAGAAAGATCTTTTCGATAAATTGAACACGTCGCAAATAATTATCATTCAATTTGCAAAAAAATAGGCCACACAAGGCACAGGATCTTTTTTTTGGAACTGCATCACCGAATGTCCAGTTGAGTTGTTGTCTAAAAATGCCACGTATCTTTGCGCATTTAGTTTTGCGAGGGGATCAGGTGACCCAATAAGAAAATCACTTTTCATTCAAGTCCTTAAATTGACTGAGAATCTACTCTGGAAGTCTTCCCACTAATGGATATTATGGATATTAAATATTCCGTCCCTATAGCCAATTCACACTCATCAGTCTAGACTCTAGAGTCTAGACTCTAGAGCATACTGGAGACCAAATTTGGTTGATGGACAATCCATTCGGAAGATGCGATTCTGGGTTGAAATTCCTCTTTCTTGAGGTTTTGCACCCTCTATACTCCTATAGCATTGAAAAAGATGAACATTATCATTGCTTTTTGTTGGATATTTAGGTACATCTCACATTAAGGACTGAACGAGAATAAATTCGCTATCACAAAAACGTTTATATCTTTTGAACCACTTGACCGATTTCGAAAATCAAACTCATTTTCGAATCATCTTCTAATTCTAATGAAAACTGTTATTACAATAAAAAAACCAAAACTATTTTTTACAAAATTCATGGATTTTTTCTGGAATTCTTCCCATCATGCTTCTTACAGTGTTCTCAGTCACTTTCTGGGATGCTGTCTTCCACTTTTGCTTGAATTCCGCTAATGTTTTCGTTGATTTCTTAGTCTTCTTCAATTCTCTTTTTACCAGGGCCCAATATCTTTCGATTGGCCTGAGTTCTGGGCAATTTGGTGGATTGGCCTCTTTGGGGACAAAAACCACCTCATTAGCTTCGTACCATTCCTTGGTGGCCTTGCTGTAGTGGCATGAAGCTAAATCTTCGAGTCAACAGAGCCTTGGCCAACGAAAAATTTGCTCCTTTTCCCACAAGTGCAGATTTCTTGCCAAACCAGGAATTTTTTAGGAAACTTTGCTTGTTTCTTCATGCGAAATTGTTCGTCAACATTTCCACGAGAATCTGCAGTATAAAATTCCTGACCAGGAAGTTGCGAGAAATCAGCCAAGACATAGGTTTCGTCGTCCATCACGCAATAGGAAAAATTTTTCAAGAAATCTTTTTTTAATTTCTTTGCTCTTGATTTCGCTTCTTGATTCTTCACAGCGTTCCTGTCTGGCACTTTCTGCACTTTGTATGTTCTAAGCCCACAACTCGACTTGATTTTCTGAACGGTTGACTGCGAACAACCCACTATTTCGGCCAATTTCCGTCCTGAAAGGTTAGGATTCTTCTGAAAAAGGCTGATGGCTTTCTTCACTTTTTTTGGGCTATGAAACCCCTTTTTCTTCCCGGTTCCTTCCTTGTGGTTAATTGTAAGATCTTCGTTGAAGCGCTTAACAACTCTTGATACCGTTTCCGGACGAACGCGAGCCTCTTTTGCGATTCTTTTGAAGCTCCATTTTTGATTATTTTGAAAAAGTTTCACTATAAATTCTCGTGTTTTCACTTCGCTTGACATTTTGCGACAGAGAATTGGAATATCTATGAAGTATATACATATATATATATATTCTTATGAAATGGAGCTGTTACAGATTTGTTTTTAATTATGGCATGTGTCTCGAAAAGGCAACAAGGAACAGATCATTCAAACAAAGATATTGATCCATTCCCCGCTCCTAATCTCAGTGTTAGCAGAGGAATGTCAAACGGGGCACCATACATCTATGAAGTAAATGTTCCACATGTTTCTGAGGTTCATAACAAAGCTAACTATGATCAAATTTTGATTTTTTTCTCAATTGGTTCAAGAGATATAGGCGTTTTTGTGATAGCGAATTTATTCTCGTTCAATCCTTACTGTTGATCGAGGTAAATTCAAGAATCTGCTAGAATCAAACTTGCTCTTGATGAGCCTTTTTTCCGTTTTCATTCGATTTGACAGACCACTCAAGGGTTCATAATGATAACCAGACGTAGTTGAAGAGTGTATGATTGATTGTAATTGTATACTAGACGCAAATGACAGCTATAGTGATATTCGTCCCATAGAACACCGTATCGTCTACCTCTTATCAGTCCACCCTGGAAGGACCATCAGAACTCTTCACGGTCCGTTTGAGGTGTATCACCCAGCCTTATTCGTATTTTGTGTCGTCCGTTCGTTACACATCATGGGGTCATTATCTCAGGGCACATCCTGTCTCGGTCGATATGGGCCCGCATGCTAAGTGTCTACCTACTACAAGATATCACCTGCGTGGTGGTGTCAGCGAGGATGCTCGTACGAGTGTCCGGTCGCAATATTGTGGCAATAACCGAATAAAATGGATTTCCATCAACCGTAAAATAGCGTTGAGTTGCGGTTATTCGTTGTGGGTCTCGAGAAAGATGATGAGGTGTTAATCGTTGCAGCTTACTGAATTTTTATATGCCCTCCGTAATTTATTTGATACAATAATGATGAGATAACTTAAATACACTGCGCAAAAAAATAAACGCACATTCTGAAAATCTCAATTTTAATGACATTGACTTTATAACTTATTTTTTATGTTCTCTCGGGAAGGTTTTGAACGGAACAAGACAAATTAAATGGAATAAAAATACAGGATTTCACCGAATCTTATGTGAAAGAAGAGAAATGAACAATTTTCAAAGTACTGAAATGCTGATAAGCGATTTAATACTTGGTATTTCCACCCCTTGCGTTAATTACAGCTCGGCAACGACGGTTCATACTCAAAATGAGTGATCTTAAAATGTTCTGATCTAATCCTTCCCAGATTTCTACGAGTTGGATTCCTAAGTCATTAAGAGTAGCTGGATGATTTTCTGAACTTCTCAGCCTTCTATTGAGGTTGTCCCAAACCTGCTCAATCGGATTGAGATCTGGACTTCTTGCTGGCCATTCCATTCGAGAGACTTCAACCTCTTCAAGGTTCTCCTGAACGATGCGCACACGATGGGGTCTGGCATTATCATCCATAAAAATGAAATTTTCACCAATGTATGGGGCAAATGGCACTACATGCTCTTCAAGAATGTTCCTTATATACTTATCAGCATTCATAGCTCCATTATCAACGACCACTAGGTCTGTGCGAGCAGTCAAAGATATTCCGTCCCATACCATAATCGATCCTCCCCCGAAACCAGTAGTATTCAGGAAATTGCACTGAGCATATCTTTCATGTGGACGTCTGTATACAAGGGAACGTCCATCACACTGGTAGAGGCAGAATCTAGACTCATCTGTGAAGAGAACTCTTTCCCAATCGGCCTCTTCCCAATGGATATGCTCTCTCGCAAAATCCAAACGCGCCCTTCGATGGGCTGGGGTAAGAGCTGGGCCTCTTGCCGCGACACGAGGCCTTAAAGCATATTCTCTGAGGCGATTTCTTATTGTCTGAGTGCTAATTTGCACCTCATGAGTTTGCTCAAGCTGATTTTGAAGGAGGCGAGCGGTTGCAAACCGTTGTCTCAACGAAGAAACTCTCAAGTAACGTTCTTGAATGGCAGTTGTTACCCCCCCCAGGACAGGGTAGACCCCTGTCCTGGTCTTCGGACATTCATACCTGTCTCCCTGAATCGCTGCAACATTCTGGACACACTTGTATGGGAAACTCCAAACCTTTCTGCAATTCTTGTGTATGTCCACCCTTCTTCTCGCAAAACTACCGCTTGGGCACATTCCTCTTGGGTCAAATTGCGTGTTTCGCGTTGCATAGCGATCGAGTGTAGAAAATCGAACGAAAGAAAAACTATTGAACACTAGAATTGATCGAGAACAACTGATTTTAGAATGGAGCCAATACATTCAAAATCTGATAATATCATCTTTTTTTATTCCTGCTGGGAGAAAACATCTGTATTGAAGCAAAACGTTGAAAGTGGATAACATATGCATGCATAATTCTGATGAAAATAATTATCATTGAGAACACCTTCAGTTGTAGAATAAATTTGAGATTTCCATAATGTGCGTTAATTTTTTTGCGCAGTGTATAATCTATTTAATCTTATAATGTATCCCGGTTGGCCATGATTTAGGTTTATCGAGTTTTTTTTACTTAAAACTGACGCATGTGTGTCCTCTTTGAATGTCAAATGATTCTCAGAGACGTTGCCAATGCTAATTTCCATTCATTTTTTTTTTTAACTTTGTAAATGGAGATAGTTCTTTTAAGGTTTAACTGTGACACGACACAGTACTACTACATTTTAATACTGGAGTATTTCAAGTTGTGCAAAAAGGTATTTAAATGTCTTCTGTAGGCTCATTTCTTGAGAATGTTGAAAAGTGGGGAATTCCATAGGTCCGTCTGTTCGTTTAGAAGTTTTTCTGTCGGGTTATTCGAGTACTTTTATTCTTTTTTCGAATTAACTATCACAAAGTAACGGACTATTCTGTCCATAATTTTTAGTGAAATTTCAACACTCGATTCTTGATTTACGTACAAGAAAATAGCATAACTGAATCTTACTTCCATGTTCATATACGTGAAATATTTCCAGTATTAACAGAGAAAAATGTTTCTTCAACATTCGCCAGGTCTTTGAAATTATTGAATTCACACAATATTTTGTCAAATTCATTATTTTCCTAAAGTAAATAGACATTTCGATAAATACGTAATTACTACGATTTCTTTGTATAGAGGACAACGTTGCATATTGTGTCAGAGTCATAAAAGTGAATGGAGTATAGGTACTAGGAATATGAATAATTTCGTCTATAATTGAAGCTTTATTGTAAAAAAAAACTCCCATATAATCTGTTCGATATTCATATTTTTATTTTCAATACCAAAAGTTCTTGGTCGGTAACGAAGGAGACCGAGAGCTCAGAGGTTAACCCCACTCTCCTCGATTCTATGGTCTTGAGTCACCCAAAACACCAAAAAGATTCTACCTGTTTTTTATCACTCTTTCGCTGCTCGTTCAGCAACGGTCATAAAGCGCCATCAGTTCACTTGTCTCTTACTCTTTTACATGCTCGAACAAGTTATTCGCATGAACGCGACCTAGCACGTGACTGCCAAAACACTAACGTGAGAAAAAGAAAAGAGTTTTTGAGAGATCTTCATCCAGCCTCGCCTCTAATTCTTCATCCTTAAATTTTACTGGCGCAGTGGCGCTCTGTGTCATTCTTCGTCTTCCAAATTAAAATTACCACTTCTAAACTGATCAAACCATTTCTTTTTCTTTAGCTTGAGCATCGTCACCATAAACTTCCACCAAAATACGGAGACTTTCGGCAGCCTTTTCCTTCATATAGAAGTAATGAGTTAAAACTCCTCGCAAAATACATTATTCAACAAAAATTTACATCTTCACAGCACACAAATACAAAAAATGAACAATTTCAAAGCAAAATCATGCTGGTATTATTTTGGTAATTTTATCGACGAAGGTTTTGTGAAATGAAATTTGAAAAAATCTGCCTTTCATCATCAGACTATTTCGAGTCGATACATTCTGAAAGTCATATTCCAAATAGTTCAAATATAAGTACTACATTCATTATAAACACCGACCGCCAGATAGACAACCATCTGTTTAATCAAGCATGTTAGGCCACCTTTAGCTTCTTCACCTGCCGACGACTTCAACGTATTTCTGATCTCGCAGCAGCAGCATCATCAACCGAGATCAAACATGCCGTCTCACGACAGTTGTTTCTTTCTCAAGCTTCCAAACTAGTTATTTTATATGGATGAGAATTAGTAGTTTCTTCGCGAAGAGAAAGAAATACTTTTTTGATGCAGGATATTGTACGAACGTTTTATGCCTTATGCTAGAGTGCTAGACTCAGAAGTTCTCTACAAATACTGGCAGCTTTCAAACCAAATGACAAAGCTTTTATGGAATCACTCATTACTTTGGAGAAAGAAAGGATTTAAGACTAAATCCCTCACAATTTTCAAAACTATCAACAATAACAGCAATTATTGAAACTAAATACTATTTTCCACTACAAAAAAATGACATGATGAAAATGTTTTTGGATATCAACATATTTCTCATGTCAGCATACATAGGTGGGTAAAATCCTGGGGTATTGTGGAAAGTGTAGGTATATTTATTAAAACTATAGGAAAACAACCTTTAATCAAAACAATAACGACTGAAAATAAAATCAAAAGTAAGATGAAAATTCAAGTAAAATGATAATGGTTTAACGTCTGTTAATATAATTGAGGAAAGAAATAACGGCAATGCAGACAATTGAATATTTTTTATTTCCGGAATTTCAAAAATATTCAATTGTCTGCATTGCCGTTATTTCTTTCCTCAATTCAAGTAAAATTCTTCTTTTCTTCAGGACTCAGGTGTTCGAGGAACGCTACAGGCCCCTTGGGCAAGGGCGGATTTACGGGGGGGGGACTGGGGGTAACTACTGTTGAAGCCTGAAGTCTTTTAGGCATTGAATATTTTTCTATGTCAACATAAATTGAATTTATCATAGTAGTTTGGAAAAATAAATGATTTTTGTCAAATACACGAGTTGGACTTTCATTATTTTATATAAAAAGATCTATTTAAAATACTTCAATATGGTAGCAGAGCGTGGTTTATAGATTAGAAAACAGAAGTCTTCATCTGGAAATATAAAATAATAAAGAAGTTCCAGACAAGATTATTTGTGGCAGAAAAGTTCTTTTACTTCAAGAAAGAAAAAAGTAAGCAGAAAGTAATTTGGTGCAGTAAATGGATGCCAGCAAAGTACAGATAGGCTTACTGGAGGGGAAAGAAAATTGGTCGACTTGGAAGTACAAAGTATGTATTTTACTGAGGTCAGTGAGAGGAGGATTAGAAGTTTTAGAGGGTAAACTTCAAGCTCCTAAACCCTTAGAAGAAAATGCAACGCAAGAAGAGAAATCCAAGTATGACAAAAATTTTTTGGAATTCAATCAAGCTGATAGCAGTGTTCTTTTACTTTTGACGGTCAATATGACTCAAGAAACTTTGGAAAAGGTCATGCGTTTTTCGACTGCAAGAGATGTTTGGCTGGAATTGCACAGACTGTTTGATGGAAATGTCGAGACATATGATGTTTGTATGCAATTTTTCAGTTACGTTAAACAAGCAGAAGATGATATCGCAATGCATACTTCGAAACTGAAGAATTTGTGGGGCAGTTTGCAAAAAGAAATTTCCAAAGATAAAATAGCAAATGGAAGGACATGTAATTGTGAGTTACCTGAAATTCTTCTCATTTGTAAGATATTAGAGACATTGCCTGTAGAGTATTTCTCATTCAAGTCTAGCTGGAGTTTAATGTCAGATAAAGACAAAAATGTGGACAATTTGACAAGCCAGTTATGTGCATATGAGAAAGCACTAACAATGAAGTCTGAAAGCAGACAAGAGGTTCTTCATACTACAGCATATAAAAGAAATAACTTCATCTGCAACTACTGCAAACTGAAAGGGCATAAAGTGAGAGATTGTTCGAAATGGAAGGCAGATGGTAAGCCTCCGAAACCTGAGAAGCATAAGAATAACAATGGAGTGAAAACAAAAAACGTTTCTTTGCTAACAGTCTCCAGTGATGTGTTGTTTTGCGAGAATGATAATGACAATTGGTATGTTGATAATGGGGCAACAAACCACATCACCAACCAAAGTGAGTTTTTTGAAAATTTTGAACCATTTGATCAAAATCATCACGTAAGAACAGCAAATGGGGACACCGTACCAGCGATTGGATATGGTAAAATTCGTGTACAATCTTTGGTGAATGGAGAAAAATTCGAATTTTTTCTATCTCAAGTATGGTATGTCCCAATGGTATGGGATTTTCATTATTTTATATAAAAAGATCTATTTAAAATACTTCAATAACTACCCCCCCCCATGAGTATCCAAAACCTGAGAAAAAAGTGGTTTGTGTACCTGATTAAATGGTTTTCAATCGTTATTACCCCCCCATGATCGTTATTACCCCTCCCATGAAAAAGAACTATATCCGCCCTTGCCCTTGATAGATCATCTCCCATAGATTTAAAATCGTTATTTTCATCGAAAAATTAGCAAAAAAGCAAGAGCAAATTCAAAAAAACTTCGGATAATATGGAATGATCGAACTAGATTCTGAAAATTTCATTCAATCAAATTTCTACAAATAACAAACTAATTCACTAATCTTTTTGGGGTTTACATTCCGTAGACTATAAAGGCTTCGTGGTCCTAAGACTAGGAAGATGGTTGAAATTGGTTACTCAAAACCTGTCATAACTACGAAACCATAAGTCCAAACAGTATCGTGTAAAAGACATTTTTGATCAGAATTGAAGGCCTTAGGTCACTGTCAAAATAACTTCAAGGAACATTATTACTGTGTCTGTCCCAACATCCAATGATCCTTTGGGGCGAGATCATGCTCCTTTGCAGGAGAAAGTTGAACTGGGCAATGGTTCCTATGTGGATTTGGTGCTACAACCCTTGATACGACCCAGGTTGGCATCCTCCACTCCCCTTTCCATAATTTCAAGCATTTTCCTCCCTCTCCCTCCAATCTCCAACATCCTGCACGTGTGTGCTACGGACAGAAGGACAGAGAGCAGCAATTCGTTGGCCTGGGGTGTCGGATGGCATGCATAATTGATGCAGCAGACCTTCCGGCGTCGCTAAGCAAGCCGCGCGCGCTCTGCAGGTGTCAGGCTTCGTCGGGACGCCGTCGCCATGGCGCCTAGAACGATGCTTTCCATTTCGTGGATGCTTATCGACCCGCGCGGGGACGAAACTGCCGTGATGGCCCCCACATCTGAGGAGAGAAGGGTCAAACTCAGGTCGACCCAGACGGCCAGTGTCGCTATGGAGATCTTCACCTGGACTTCTTCCTGAGGCAGTAAGGAATCACTCGTTTCTTATGGTGACACCTTTTGGGCTCCGATCGAACCAAATCTTGAATAACCTCATGTTAAAACACCAAGTTGATCTGTCATCAGGTACAGAAAGTACATATCGAGCACACCTTAACAGCTGGCACCCAAAAATGCTGTTCATTTTGGAAGAATTGAGAGATGGTGCAATGCTTTTCCTGTATGTTTTGGTAACCACGAGGATATATTGAAAAATTCTTTGCCTACTAAAGAACCAAACAAAATTTCAATGTCAAAATATTTTATTACTCAACATATTCTCCTCTCAATTGAATACATACAGCGAACCTGCAACGTCTCTAGACATCTCCAAAAAAAACGTTTCTCCTTGCTCTGCAAACCAGTCCTCCACAGCTTTTATTACCTCCTCGTTGGAAGAAAATTTACGACCTTTTAAACTTTTTTTCAGTTGAGAAAAAAGATGATAGTCGGCAGAGCCAAATCAGGTGAATGAGGGGGGTGTTTTAGTAATTCTAAACCTGAACCACGAATTTTTTGCATGGCAACATGCGATTTGTGTACTGGGGCGTTGTCCTGTAAAAACAAAACACCTTTGAATAGCTTTCCGCGTCTTTTCTCTTTAATTTTTTCCCGTAGAGTAGTCAGTAATGTCGATTAGTAATCTCCAGTTATTGTTCTACCCTTATCCAAAAAATCAATCATGATTACTCCATGGCAATCCCAGAAAACTAAAGCCAGAACTTTTTCAGCAGATTTTTGGACACGAAACTTCCTAGGTCTTGGAGAACCAGAGTGTCGCCATTCCATCGATTGTTGCTTTGTTTTTGGATCGTAGAAATGTACCCAAGTCTCATCCATAGTAACAATTCGGTTTAAGAAGTCTACATCGTTTTCAAATCGAGCACATATCGGACGCGATGCTTCTTCCCTTGCACGCTTTTGGTCAACATTCAAACATTTGGGGATCCATTTTGCAGAAATTTTTCTCATGTCCAAATTGACTATATGATGAACGCGTTCGTGTGAAATCTTCAGTGCTTCAGATATCCGTTCTAGCCCAATTCGACGGTCTGATAAAATCATGTCATAAACTGCATCGATATTTTCGGGGACTGACACAGAAGCTGGCCTTCTCGATCGGTCATCATCTTCAATGGAAAATTTACCTTTTTTGAAGCTTGCAGTCCAATTTTTCACGGTCGCATACGAAGGATATTGATCACCAAGGGTATTAAGCATATCTTCGTGAATCTGCTTACCTCTTAAACCGTTTAAATACAGGTACTTGATGATGGCTCGATACTCCAATTTTTCGATTTTCACATTGGGACTACTAAAAGTAGCATTTATTCACGGATCAAAGAAAAGGAACGGTGTTAATGATTGTTTCAAACAGAGAAGTCTGCACTAGCTAAACATGCTCTGATGAATGGACCTTCCATTTTGATCGCTAACAAAAAAGTATTTTTCATCGAAAAATATCACCTACATGGCAAATATCGACCTCGGTGTTGTAGAGAACAGATGGCCCACCCTATAAAACGTAAAGATTCAAATTGCAGCAAGAGTACAAAAAATTATTTCACAAATTCCAAAAGTTGATCACCGACTTAGAGAATTCTGAAAACTATTTTATTGCTCCAGCTTCGAAAACGCCCAGAAGCCCAGCAATTCAGATAAATTACCATGCAGACATAAAACAACGGCGTCTCGCGCGTTTATAATGAACCCTACGCCATCAGGGAATGTCCGGTAACCAGTGGAAGGAAGTTATCCACCAGCTGATATCTCAAGATGCATCCCCCATCGGTGAAGGAGATCGAGCAAGTGGCAGATGTCGGTCGAAGACAGAAGGCACGCGTCTCTAATAACGATTTCTTGAAAAAGTTCGGTGTGGAATGCGGGAGGGCGAGTAAACGTATAGGAAATTGTCTTGATCTTCGGCCGAGAAAGTTGAAGGATCGACTAATGGACTTTGGGGGTGATTACGGAGCGCCCTTGGCGGGTAACTTGGTAGCTGCTGCAGGTTAGAGCGTGCTTCGTCTGTTGGAATCGCTATTCATAGGTGTAATGATCAGTGTTGTGCGTCATTGCAATTTGTAATGGCCTGTTGAGTTTCATAAAACTCGCCCTATCGTTTTAAAGATATTAAATCGGATCCATACTTAATACCAACACTGTATACCTTCCCATCATTCAACAATATCTGGAAAACCTTATCAATTCACAATACTGGAGGGTCTTCCAATAAGAGGTGTTATTTTGAATTGCCACTTTTGAAGCTGTCATTTCTTGACATTTGACAAGTAGAAACTACGCCATTTATAAAAATGGGACGTTACACGCTTCAACAACGAATTGAAATTATAAAAATTCACTATAAAAATGGTGAAAATTTGCGAAATGATAAGATGTTCGATGTTCAGCACCCAAGAACTTACCAACTTGGAGGGGTAGTCTACCAAATATACTGCTCCACAAGAGTTAGGGATATCGTATTCAATCGTTCTTAAAAGTATGTTATCTTCGAGAAAATCGCTGTAAAATCATTTAAAACTCAATAACAACTTGAATCCATCCAATCAGAATCAGTACGAGACATTTCGTCAATCTGGTCCCTTTTTTCTGAAGTTTGGTTCTTTGCATATTCTTCATGAATGTTCTTATTTTGAAATGAAGTCAGTTTATCAACGGCTTCGATTTGAATCGAGTTTTCTGAGAATGCCAAGACGTAAATTAACAAACGCTGAGGCTAATAGGGCTATCGAGCCTATCGAAATGCTACAGGGTGGCCTAACTCAGGTTGTTGTAGCGAAAAGGCTCCAAGTCAGCCAAAGTGTGATATTTCGACTTTGGAATAGGTTCAGGGAGACAGGTTCCGTGTTGGAAAGACCAAGGCTTGGTGGACGAAAAACAACACCTGCTCAGGATCGTTTCATCACCGTTTCCGCGAGAAGAAACCCTACATCTACGTGTATGCTAGGGAATACTCTTCAAAATGCAGATGGGGTCCAAGTTTCCATCGAAACCATCAGACGACGTTTGAGAGAGGCGAATCTAGGTTCCAGACGTCCATTAAGAGGAGTTCCATTAACACTTGACCATGAGCGTCAAGGACTGGAATGGACAAGGCAACATATCAATTGGAACGATCAATGACGTAGTGTCCTTTTCACTGATGAATCCAGATATGGACGATTTTCAGATTCTCGAAGAATTAGGGTATGGACAATCCCACGCATACCCCGTAATCGTCGCTATGTCCAAGAAGTCCATCCATTCCGAGGAGGAAGTGTTATGGTATGGGCCGGGATATGTTTCAACGGGCGCACAGATCTACACATTTGTCCTGGGAATATGACCGCCTTACACTATACGGAGCATGTCATTGACAATGTTGTGCCAAATTTTCACGCTGCTATTGGTGAAACTTTTCAATTTCTAGACGATAACGCTAGAACGCACCGTGCAGCCATAGTTGAGAATGCGCGCGAGAAGCTTGGTATTCCACATTAACCAATACCTCCGCACTCACCAGATTTGAATTGCATAGAACATGCATGGGATATACTCCAAAGAAGATTAGATAATCATCAACCTACCCCAGAATCCTTAAATGATCTGAGAGAGCTTCTGCCCCGTTTATGGAACCAAATTCCTCAAGAAATGTTCAACAACCTCGTGTGTAGTATGCAAAGAAGATGTCAAGCTGTTATTAATGCCCGTGGAGGCCATACATTGTATTTATAATCTTAAAATGCTTGAATTCTCTAGGAATAAAATTTCGTTATTTTACTCGTTTTTTCTTAACCACCCTGTATACGCTGCAGACCTACAGGATAAAATTACTTTGCAACTTGAAATCATATTAATATGAATTTTCATCACAAAATCTTATTTTAACTATATTTTTGCAATTTAAGTCAATATCCCTAACTCACGTGGAGCAGTTTAATAGCATTTATTGTAAAAAACTTGGACGCCAATTTGTGTAGTGGAATTTCACGTATAGCGTTGATTCGAAATCCTTTCGTCAACTTACTGAAAGATGATTCACATTTGAATGAGATTTTTCTGAACATAATTAGAGCTCCAAAGTATTTGCAGAAAACATTTTAACTGCTAATGACCATTGGACATGTCTATATTATTCACAGGGAATTCAATCCTTGACAATCGATTAAAAAAAACTCCTCATTTTCACTAAAACTGAAATATCATCCCCTACATCAAAACCACGCGATTCCACCCCCACCCTCTCCAAACCATCGAAAATAAACTGTTTTTAGTCGTCGCCGAAATTTGAATAACGCGATTCTGTCCAAAACAGTTTTTTCTCGTCCCATTCCCATCGTCCGTCGGGCTGGTCGTTCCCCAATTTCCGGCGGGGCTAAAACCTAGCCCCCAAGCTTTCCACGAAGCCGGCGTCGGCCACACGTGCGCCGGGACGCCGGGAGAGAAAGAGGACCGGTCGATAATTTTCTTAAATCATGCAATAGCGCGGGATTTTTTACCCTATCTGTTTACCTGAGATGACTCAGAGGTGTGCCGGGCGAGGAGGGGGAGGGGGAGTATCCCGCGTGCGGGGTTGCCGATGCACAATTCGTTCTTCCGTAATTTCCTGGCCAAGTTTGATCAGGGAAGAATTCAAGTTTACAATCCTTTCATCTCATGATCTTCCCCTACATGATTTTCACGAAATAGGTACCTACGTCATATACAATCATTGTTATTATAACCTGCAAGAATTCATTCAATTCTTGTTGAAAATTTCATCTGAGGTCATCACTGATCTCACTCCTATACATCTAGTTATCATGAGGCTATCCTCAGAGTATCTAGGGATGGTACAGGTAATGAGAGAATTAGAAGTCAGAAAGAAGCCTTGTCATATCTGGACAAGTACATCTCATCAAAGAACCTACCTTGTGATGTTATGAGTAAATAAGCAAGCATTGAGAATAACTTTGCACGATGCTATGTAAAAAGGAAGAATGGGAAAATGGATACACTACCCTAAATTTCATTGTTAAAACCATTAACGAAGTAGCTGAAGTATACGGGGCAAGAACCAAGTAAACACTATCGCTAGACTACCACTCGAGTGTTATTCAGGCAGAAATACTTGCAATCGGAAGACATAAACCTTAAGAGAAACTATCAAGGGGGTGACATAGCGATCCATTTTGGTAGGCAAGCTGCTATCAAAGCATTGATCTCCTATGTCATCGACTCAAAGCTGAAGGAAACTCAATGAATAAGGCAAGAACAACAAGGTGTCTTCAGTCTGGCGTTCCTGGTCACTCAGGAATCAAAGCATTCAGAAAGGAAGCACAAACGCTACTTACTTGCCCAGAACCTATTTGTGGTAGGGGCAAACGCACCTATAAGAGATAGCTTCTGGAGAAGGGAGAAACTGAAAGAGAAGCACTCAACACTCTGGAGGAATCTTCCTGGAATGGATCAAGAAGTAACTTCGGGCTTTCGGAACTGTGGGACCAAGAATCATTAGGACTCGGTAAGAATAAGATGAGCCGACTTAGGAAGCATGTGATGAGAAAGGGCTTGTCAGAAACTGACGATTTAAGATTTTGTGAGGCAGAGGGCAGAGGAGAAAACTCCTGTTCACCTCGTTGAGTGATTCAAATTCAAGCTCTGAAGCTGCAGGGCGAGCTGTAGATAGCGCAGTTGCGCTATTAACCAAAATCTCCACACCTGTTCAAATTAAATAAACCATCATGCCGTCTCAGAACCAGTATAACCTCGAAATCGATATGATATGATACATCGACAGGCAAAATGAACCTATACCTAAAGACAATGAGGAATCTAAAACCATCAAACATCACACTGACGCTACCGTGGACCACAAAATACGGTCCATAAATAAGCAAATCACAAATCTACGAGATCATAAGAACAGAATTCATTCGCACGGCAGTTCAGTGGTACCTCCATCAGAATCAGACTTTTTGTATTTTGAAGAGCAATAAAGGAAAAAGTTTTATCATAACAAAATATGGTGTAATTTGTAATGACACACTCGTTTCAATGAAAATTCGAATCTTTTTTCTGTTGAACCCGAAAATTCATCGGAGCCCAATTAGAGACCCATCTACCCTCATTCCCACAACAGCCATCATTAGTCAGTGTCTCTGTCCAGGATTTGAACGCGTTTTAATTTGCTAAAACACCTAGCGTAAGGCTTCGTCACGCATAACAAAACCGTATCATCGTGAAAAATTCAGATGAAATGTGCAGAGCGTGACTGTTTCCATTTTACCGATGCATTAGCGTCCCGACGTACCTATCTGGGGTAGCAGCAGACGCTAATGTCCTCCCTTTTTCTCTCTTTCTCCATTCTCCATCCATCCCCTCAGTCTGACCACTAATTACGCAAAGTGTCCGCCACATCGAAAAGACCGGTACAGGGGTGCCAAATGCGTCACACACGTGTCGTTTAATGACCACGCCGACATGGGAAGTTACCCTGAATCATTTCGATCATCCGGGAAATGGCATTGCTGGAAACTGTCTCTTATTCGTTCTTGGGAAATCGATTGGGTTTTAGTTGTGCTTCGGAGAACGCCACCTCTCTGATACGCCCTACAATATTATCAAAATTATTTTGGATTGCAGAAAACGATCTTGGCAACCTATTCTGAGACACCCTACCCTAATATCTGAATGTGGAAATCGCGATAAAATTCTCTGAACCTGATAGGACGAACGATATCTCCAAGATGAAGATATACATCACAGACGGTGAAAATATCTGCTGCAATTCCTGCACGTACAAGACTTAGCTGCTTTCCCCGACTGGCAGCGGTCATAATTCAGTTTCTGAATGCAAATTCAGTTTCTGAATGCAAATTCAGCTGCAGAGCCCGAGATTGAACGTCCTATTCGGACAATGCGTCGAGCTTTTCGATACTACAGCAAGGATGAGTAACAATGAGCGTTGACTAATCGGATGATTATTTCGTTGAATTAAATAAAGCCTATCAGGATTCATTCAATTCATGAAATGATAAGGGGTTTTCCAATAAGATGTGTTATTTTGACATTCAAAGAAAAATGCCATTTTTTTAGATAAATGATCGGATATTTGAACTGCTCCACATGAGTTAGGGACATTGACTTATTGCAAGAAAATATAGTTAAAATAAGATTTTTGTGATGAAAATTCATATTAATATGATTTCAAGTTGCAAATTAATTTTAGCCTGCAGGTCTGCAGCGTATACAGGGTGGTTAAGAAAAATCGAGTAAAATAACGAAATTTTATTCCCAGAGAATTCAAGTATTTTAAGACAATACAACGTATGGCCTCCACGGGCATCAATAACAGCTTGACATCTTCTTTGCATATTACACACGGGGTTGTTGAACATTTCTTGAGGAATTTGGTTCCATAAACGGAGCAGAAGCTCTCTCAGATCATTTAAGGATTCTGGGGTAGGTTGATAATTATCTAATCTTCTTTGGAGCATATCCCATGCATGTTCTATACAATTCAAATCTGGTGAGTGCGGAGGTATTGGTAAATGTGGAATAACAAGCTCCTCGCGCGCATTCTCAACTATGGCTGCACGGTGCGGTCTAGCGTTATCGTCTAGAAATTGAAAAGTTTCACCAATAGCAGCGTGAAAATTTGGCTCAACATTGTCGATGACATGCTCCCTGAAGTGTAAGGCGGTCATATTCCCAGGACGAATGTGAAGATCTGTGCGCCCGTTGAAACATATCCCGGCCCATACCATAACACTACCCCCTCGGAATGGATGGACTTCTTGGGCATAGCGACGATAACGGGGTATGCGTGGAATTGTCCATACCCTTTTTCTTCGAGAATCTGAAAATCATCCATATCTGGATTCATCAGTTGAAAGGACACTACGCCATTGATCGTTCCAATTGATATGTTGCCTTGCCCATTTCAGTCTTTGACGCTTATGGTCACGTGTTAATGGAACTCCTCTTAATTAATTAATTCACCTCTCTCAAACGTCGTCTCATAGTTTCGATGGAAACTTGGCATCAGAGTATTCCGTGGCATTCTATACGTAGATGTAGGGCTTCCTCTCGCCGAAACGGTGATGAAACGATCCTGTGCAGGTGTTGTTTTTCGTCGCCCACCAAGCCTTGGTCTTTCCAACACGGAACCTGTCTCCCTGAACCTATTCCAAAGTCGAGATATCACACTTTGGCTGACTTGGAGCCTTTCCGCTACAACAACCTGAGTAAGGCCACCCTGGAGCATTACGATAGCCCTATTAGCCTCAGCGTTTGTTAATTTACGTCTTGGCATTCTCAGAAAACTCGTTTCAAATCGAAGCCGTCGATAAACTGACTTCATTTCAAAATAAGAACGTTCATGAAGCATATGCAAAGAACCAAACTTCAGAAAAAAAGGCGGCCAGATTGACGAAATGTCTCATACTGATTTTTATTGGATCGATTCAAGTTGTTATTGAATTTTAAATGATTTTACAGCGATTTTCTCGAAGATTACATAGTTTTAAAAACGATTGAATACGATATCCCTAACTCTTGTAGAGCAGTAGATTTCATTATAAAAGGGAAGGTATGTCGTTAATAATGGAAAATTACATCAGCCAAATGACCACCACGACCAGGACTACAGGACCATATCATTTTCATGAAATTTTCCATCACCAAATCGTAAAGTGGCTGCCCTATGTCCTCGATAGCGTCCCGAATTTCATCTTTGAGGTCTTGAATCGACACTGGTCCTGGATGTATTGATCCTTTCTTAGAGTAATGTAGCATTCAGACTATGCCAACTCAGCCATTTCATCTGGACTGACGGCACGAATGCAAAAAACAGCGTCCACACTATCCGAATTAGTTCAATCGACACATCTGGTTCATTGGTTTATTGAGGTGATGTATTGCCCAATCGACGTTGATATCTGGTCGAAAAGGATCCAAACCGATGGGGTAATTAGTTTTATATATCTGTCTTCACTGAAGTGATTGAAAACAGATTTGTTGTATTCCGGACGGAATGATATTTTCATAATTCCAACCGGGATGTTGCTCCATGATGAAAATCACTATGAGTGACTGGAGATACAGATCCTTTATTCATTTATTTCTTCCATGTGATGACGGTCTATTGCCAAATTGGTTCAACCAATCAATGGTCCTTCGAGCCGGATAGAATAGGACAAAATCTTGTGTGAAATGAGTGAAAATCTGAACGAGGCAGCGGTGGAAACGCCCTTTCACATTTTCCCTGGAAAACGCCGACCATCAGACAACATCGCCCCATACGTTCCATTTCCTCCTGGAGAGGATAAAGATGGCCAATGCTGCAGAGCTGTGGGACCAATGAGATCCCTTCTGCCAACCAGGCGCTAGCCGGCGTCGCCTGGCAACGACGCTGATGCGGGTACGGACGTGACGTGTTGATTCACCTGGGACCTCCAATTTTCCCGCATGAAAACGCCGACCTGGAATCATTCACGTTAGGGACGCAATAAAAATTTCAGGAAATGGAAAAGATCGATGCTGGTCGAAAAACATCGAGACCCGAATCTCGGAATGGCTTTTCTCGGCGTATCTGGGGAGTTTGGGCAAGTTCGAATCCGAATCCTGCCATTGACTGACATGGAATACGATTTCGCATGTCATTCGTATGTCAATATTTTTCAGGTCTTCAAAATACACGAAATCCTACTCTTTAAGTCTCTCATTCAACCGAGATATCTGAAGATGCTCGAAGACTAACTTTCCTGCAGCTGGTCGGTTCCCAAAAGCAAAAACCCTTGGCTTAACAGTTGGATGAAATTTCATGTAGCAAGTTCACGACAATCAATTGGTAGAATATTTTATTGAACATTGAGGACATGAGCATAGGTGACGTATATTAATCAAGTCATTATCAAGTCCTCTAAAGTGAAAATAGAGAGAGCAAGCTTGTGCTGAACTTCAGCAAATCTGTACGTGCAGTTCTCAGAGTATGATATTTAAATTGAAGTTGAAGGATGTCTTGAGGGAACTCGCATGAAAAAATCGGCTACGGCACCGATTCTCCGTTCAAAAAGTTCCTTTAATTTTTCCAAGTTTACGCCCTCAATTTTCCACCTAAAAGCATGATTTTTCCTTTAAATTGAAGTTAAAGGATGTCTTGAGGGCACTCCAATTTCTTCTCTTTGAAAAAAATATTTTTTCGCATGAAAAAATTGGGTTGAATTTGAGTTTATGAAAATTGAATTCATAATCGTTTTTCGGCGGTTGCTGATCAATTTTTTTAGAAAATTCATTGCAGTGCCCTCGACAAATCAATTTTCCATTTTTTTTTAAATAGCCATTTGGATAGGCGCTTAATTGATGCAAAAAATTATGGAAATACTGAAAAGACTTCCAGAATGTGTGAAATCGAGGAGAACTGTCTGAAATTCCAGGAGAATTAAAAAAAAATCAAGCTTTCAGGTGGAAAATTGAGGGCGTGAACTTGAAAAAATGAAAGGCACTTTTTGAATGGAGAATCGGTGCCGTCGGACAGAGTATAACGTCCCCTTAAGCCAGTTTATCGATGTGATTGAAAAACTTTTGCCCTAAATTAAACAAACCATTCGTAGGAGTTATTTGTAATAGATTCCATACAATTGGATGTTCTTTTTTCTTTCACTCGGTATTTTTTTCGAATTTCTTGATCTGCGAACAGGTGTTGTCTTTCAGCACCTTGAGCCCATCAACCGAAATAAAGCACCAAAATTCTCGGTAAAAAAATTGCTGAAGCACAACGCCTTCGAAATGAAGAGAAGATAATTCAGCCGAAATGGGTTTCAAAAACCCTGTGAAGACTCGTGTCCAACAACAAGATGCAACTGATGATAAAATCTAACGAATCCCTGGTCTGAAAGTGAAGATTCTTCGCATATTGTGTCATTTATATTGCGTTTTTGATCAGATAAACGGGTACCATCATAATTTTCATCCTATAACGTCGTGGGCAGATGCCAGCTAATGTTCAAACAACAGGTGTAAATGAGTGGAGACGATTGAAAACAGACCGTTGAACTATGAATGTTGGTCGGTGTCCACACAAAGGGCTTAATAGGTTGTTAAAAAAATCTCTATTCGGTAGTACGAAATTCAACATACTCAGACCAAACTGAATTGATTTTGAGAAGGTTATGAATCACAACCATCGATTGAAAACAATCCTGACTGAGTCGCGGTCGCAATATGGTATAACCATGAGATAACAATCTGAGATGAAGACATTAACTCAGCAATAAAAATCTCCGCCACCTCCATTTGACATTCGCCACGTAGATCGACTATTCTTCTTTTTATGGTCGTACTTAAATAGTTTGATGCAATTTTATTACATGCCCCACGAATACACACACATTAATAAATATTGATAGGATGTCCTCATGGGATAGAGTTTTAAGCCTGGCGAGTGAGAGGAATACGGTATTGCGTATTAACCACCGTGGTTCCTGCAAGAGATACCATCAGTGAGCAAGTGGATGCTGTGGATGCGAGCCTAGGATGAATATCAATGTGGCTGGGAGGTGGGTTTTGGTTTTGTTGTTTACGTGACACTCCGTAGAACATCGTGGTTTACAGAGTGTAAATCTTGGTGAATTAACAGAGATCACCGATGTACCAGAAAGTACATCGTTAAAACATGGTTAAAACATTCATCCAATGAATTCACGAGTACATCTAGCTTTGACACTGAGTTCTATTCTACTTGGTACCTAACATTTCAGAACTGACATCGACATGATCTGGGGCCATTTTAGAGCCGTCTTTAAGACAGCAGTGGCCACGAATTCAGAGGATAAAATAACATAGCCTGGCAACGTAATCAAATAATATTAGTTGATCTATGATGCATCCTTAAACCGTAAAAGAAATAAGACATTGCTTTGTTATTATTCTGAATAAGAAATAATTCAGGATAAGTGATTGACCAACGTTTATTTATGAGATATTTCTGTGTTATCAAGGATAATATGAATAAATTATTAATGAATATAAAATATGCTCGAGGAAAATCAAAGAAGAGATATATTCTGAAGGAATAAATATGGCTTTTTAATCGAAGACATAATCGAACGAAGCAAAATATCGCTTTTTTTACTTTGTTTTGATTTTGTTACCATTAGAGTATTTATTCAGTCAGTTTCAATCACTAAATTAGATCATGTCAGGCATGTACTCGGCCATTATTTTAAATGACTGTATCTTTCCAGCAAAGCGGAATTCAGAAAAATGGAAAATGAAGGAAATGTTTCTTCTCTTTTGACCTCAAGAATCTACAGTTCGACTCACAGATGAAGAATGCATGGTCAGTGTATGTTGAAAACATGAATTTCATAAAATGACAACATGATGTCGAGCATTATCTTGCTGAAATATTGGATTATAGAGCCGGTTACGGTGAGGGAGAACTTTGGCTCCTCTATTTCTTGAAGGTAACGCAGCGCTGTCATGTTACCTCGAATAAAGACTAAAGGTGACCTACTTGCATGTGCAATAGCGCCCCATACCATAAGTCCTACTGTCCGGTGTACATGACGATCTACAACAAACTGAGGTTCAGGTCTTTCTCCTCGACGTCGTCTAACCCTTCTTCGGCCGTCATGTGCACCCAAATAGAATCGAGATTAATCAGAAACGACGACCTGATGCCATTCCACGTTCCAATGTTGTCGTTCTCTGCACCACTGTAATCGTTGCCGGCGATGCTCAACCGTCAGAAGTAACACAAGATGAGGTCGATAATGCTGCAGTCCAAAAGACCTTTTCCGGCGGTGAACCGTTCGGACAGTTACAGGATGGCCTTGTTCTCCTAACCACTCATCAGCCAAAGATCGAGTTGTCGCAAATCGGACTCTAATGGCTATAAGTCTTAGACGTCGATTTTGAACTTCATTTGTGCCCCTTCGACGTTCGGTGCCTACTCTTCTTCGATTTTGGGCATCATCAAACCACGCTTGACTACATCTCATAGCAGTAGTTCGATTTCTGTTCGTACGGTTAGCGATTTCTCGAAATGACAACTCCGCCTCCCGTAGACCAATAATCGACCTCTTTCAAATTCACCTAGCTGGCGATAAATTCCGAGTACACGTGCTCTAGGCATTTTAACAACAACTTAACATCGACTTTGGATCTCTTCGCACAGCTGGTTTGTTGTAAAATTTAAAACATTTGCAAAAAACGAATACAATATTTAAGTAACAAACAAAAAAAATGTTTACATGAAGAAACCTTCACGATTTTTTTCCAAAATTTCAATTTTTTACTCCTTGCTATACTATCTACACTGCGCAAAAAAATTAACACACATTATGGAAATCTCAAATTTATTCTACAACTGAAGGTGTTCTCAATGATAATTATTTTTATCACAATTATGCATGCATATGTTATCCACTTTCAACGTTTTTCTTCAATACAGATGTTTTCTCCCAGCAGGAATAAAAAAAGATGATATTATCAGATTTTGAATGTATTGGCTCCATTCTAAAATCAGTTGTTCTCGATCAATTCTAGTGATCAATAGTTTTTCTTTGGTTTGATTTTCTACACTCGATCGCTATGCAACGCGAAACACGCAATTTGACCCAAAAGGAATGTGCCCAAGAGGTAGTTATGCGAGAAGAAGGGTGGACATACACAAGAATTGCAGAAAGGTTTGGAGTTTCCCATACAAGTGTGTCCAGAATGTTGCAGCGATTCAGGGAGACAGGTATGAATGTCCGAAGACCAGGACAGGGTAGACCACGGGTAACAACTGCCATTCAAGAACGTTACTTGAGAGTTTCTTCGTTGAGACAACGGTTTGCAACCGCTCGCCTCCTTCAAAATCCGCTTGCGGCTTGAGCAAACTCATGAGGTGCAAATTAGCACTCAGACAATAAGAAATCGCCTCAGAAAATATGATTTAAGGCCTCGTGTCGCGGCAAGAGGCCCAGCTCTTACCCCAGCCCATCGAAGGGCGCGTTTGGATTTTGCGAGAGAGCATATCCATTGGGAAGAGGCCGATTGGGAAAGAGTTCTCTTCACAGATGAGTCTAGACGCTGCCTCTACCATTGTGATCGACGTTCCCTTGTATACAGACGTCCACATGAAAGATATGCTCAGTGCAATTTCCTGAATACTACTGGTTTCGGGGGAGGATCGATTATGGTATGGGGTGGAATATCTTTGACTGCTCGCACAGACCTAGTGGTCGTTGATAATGGAGCTATGAATGCTGATAAGTATATAAGGAACATTCTTGAAGAGCATGTGAGCATGTAGTGCCATTTGCCCCATACATTGGTGAAAATTTCATTTTTATGGACGTTAATGCCAGACCCCATCGTGCGCGCATCGTTCAGCAGGAGTACCTTGAAGAGGTTGAAGTCTCTCGAACGAATGGAATGGTCAGCAAGAAGTCCAGATCTCAATCCGATTGAGCAGGTTTGGGACAGACTCAATAGAAGGTTGAGAAGTTTAGAAAATCATCCAGCTTCTCTTAATGACTTAGGAATCCAACTCGGAGAAATCTGGGAAGGATTAGATCAGAACATTTTAAGATTACTCATTTGGAGTATGAACCGTCGTTGCCGAGCTGTAATTAACGCAAGGGGTGGAAATACCAAGTATTAAATCACTTATCAGCATTTCAGTATTTTGAAAATTGTTCATTTCACTTCTTTCACATAAGATTCGGTGAAATCCTGAATTTTTCTTCCATTTAATGTGTCTTGTTTCGTTCAAAACCTTCCCGAGAGAACATAAAAAATAAGTTATAAAGTCAATGTAGAGTTAACTTGCATTAAAATTGAGATTTTCAGAATGTCCGTTAATTTTTTGCGCAGTGTATTTGGTGATCGAGAGGAGAATACTGCGAGAGAATACTGCTGAGATAAATGAACTTCAGTTCCTGATTAAAAATTCATCTCGTTCAGATTATTCTCTCGATTTGAAGAATCCCCCTCGTGCAACTTCCTCAACGTCGAGCGGACGCTGCGCTGCTTAAAAATTCGGCCCAGCAGATTTCGCAAAACCTGATCGTGACTCCTGAGCAGCACCTCCAGCAGAGGACGTCAACGGTCTGCGATAACTGATTCCGTCGAAGATGGTGTAAGTAGCTGTATATGTCGGCGTTGTCCATCGCACCGCTTCCTGGATCGATAATTTGGTAGGCCTGACACGGACCGTCAGAGAGGCAGGACGCTAACGGTACCGTTCTCTTCTTCCAAGACAATTGCGCCATCAGCGTCGATTTCTTTATTGCCGCCGTCGTCGACGGACTACCAATCAGTTATGTAATGGATTTAACGCATTCCTGAAACATCCAATTGTTTGGGCGACACCCAAGAAGAGAGCTGGGTGGACCCACTTCGATCCCGAGTTTCTCGGTTTCACTTCTGCTGTTGACACGACTGAATTGGTCATTGTGTTGAGGTCGGACAATTCCGAACTATTTCATAAGTTACAGTTTGAGAAATGCACTCGTACAAACTTCTTGGGTATCTTTCTTGGAAATTTTCAGGGTTTTCTCTCCCTATATCTGGAACACAAATAATAGTACATTGTTTACCGGGTAGGAAAAGCCTTACATTCCTGGACCTGGACGATTGTGATGATTGCAACACAGAGTCCAGGAATGTGGCTTTTCCTACGAGGTAAACATACTATTTTTCCTCAAATCGTTTGAAATTCGACAGATTCTACTCAATTTTGAAAAAAATCGCGAATTATTCCATTCATAAATAAATGGAGCTTTGAAATTCGAAATGGAATTGATTGCGTTACCATGGACACGTTTTAATGCTGAATTGTCAAACTTGACGAATATTAATTTAATTGCTCGTCTTCTCGTGATGATGTATTTTCCATTTCTGGAACTCCTCCAGAGCTGGTTGAGGCAGTGAAAACTGCTTCATTAGAATTTTTGTCGAAGAAATTTAGAAAAAAGTTCTAATATGATTTGCGGATATAGTACATTGTTTACCGGGTAGGAAAAGCGTAACATTCCTGGACGATTATGAAAATTGCTAAGTCGAGGCCCAAGCCGAGTCTTGGCAACACAGAGTCCAGGAATGTGTCTCTTCCTACGAGGTGAACATACTATTTTTCCGCAAATCGTTTAAAATTCGACAGATTCCAATTAATTTTGATGAAATCGCGAATTATTTAATTCATAAATAAATGATGCTTCGAAATTCGTATTGAAATTGGTTACGTTACTATGGAAACTTACTCATGTTGAATTGTCAAAGTTGACGCATATAATTAATTAAATGCTAGTGTTTTCGAATTTAAAACAGTGTAAAATGATAAGTGTTGATGAATTTGCTATTTCTGGGACTCCTCCAGAGAGGGTTGATGCAGTGAAAATACTGTCGAACCAACTGTAAGGAAATGATATTTCCTTACAGTTGTCAGTGTTCTTCAAATGCATATTCGTACTTTTCTGTAGATTTCTTTGGCAATAATTCTAATGAAGCAGTATTCACTTGCCTCAATAGGCTCTGGAGGACTCCCAGAAATGGAAAATTTATCATCACTTATCATTTTACACTGTTTTTTGTCTTCAAAAAAACCAGCAATTAAATTGATAGAATAGAATAGAAGAATAGAATATGTTTATTAGTCTTTGTGGACATTAATTAATGTATAAGAGAAGTCAAGTGAATTTAGCAACAAAAAAATCAAAGAAGAATACAACCAGAATATTCAACACAGTGAAAAATCTTATCATTAAGAAAACATATCATCTAAAAATTCTTCAACATTGTAGTAGCACTTGTCTATCAAAAATAATTCGATTTGAATTTTAAATTGTTTATCCGTCTTTATTTTTTTGTTCAAGTGATTATAGAGCTTGGTGCCTATGAACATTGCCGAATCTTGTGGTTCTATGCATTGGAATGCATAGAACATCATCATTTCTGGTATTGTATCCATGAAAATCAGAGCACTTCTTCAAAAGGTGGATATTTTGTCTAGTGAATATTAGAGTGTTCAAAATGAAGATGGATGGCAAAGTCAAAATCTTGTATTGCTTGAAAATCGGCTTACAGGATATTTGTCAAGTTTGACAATTCAGCATTAATACGTGTCCATAGTAACGCAACCAATGCCATTCCGAATTTCAAAGCTCCATTTATTTATGAATGGAATAATTCGCAATTTTCAAAATTGAATAAAATCTTTCGAATTTCAAACGATTTGCGGAAAAATAGTATGTTTACCTCGTAGGAAAAGCCACATTCCTGGACTGGCTTTCGCCTCGACTTAGCAGTCTTCAGGAATCTTCCAGGAATGTTAGGCTTTTCCTACCCAGTAAACAATGTACTATTTTCTGTTAAAATTGCTCCTGTGTTATTCAGAGTTTTCCAATAAAGGGTCTTATTTTGACATTCAAAGAAAAATCTTATTTTTTAAATACATGTTTGTCAATTTGTCAATAATTATTCATTTAGTTTTATTTTATTGTTTGACCCCTTTTGAATGTCCGTTAGTTTTTATTATGTTATCATTTGAATAAAATTTTCAGTTGCTATATCATTTTTCGTGTCTGCTGGATGCGGGAGTGAAAATGTAAGGTATTCAATTGTCTACATTATTGTGGAAAAAAATACAGGCTGTTCCATTTAAAAAATCGAGAAATAATAATTTTAAGTTCCTCATATTTGGACCTTAATAACTGACACCCTGTATATGACAGGTTGATCGTTTAGGAACCGTGTCAAGGCAAATCTTTCAATTAGAAAACTTTGAGATCAAATTCATGTTACTATCGCTTCTGGAAATCGTCAGAAGACTTTTACTGAACTGCTTTTCCCTCACCTTTTTGCAGTTTTATTCGAATAAGATCTGTACCGTTGGAAAAATGTCCCTAATTCTTTCGTTATGAGAGAGGTAATGATGGTCATTGAAAATATGTAAAATTAATGGGGTGATTCATTAAAAAAAAATCATCCATTTGTTGAATAACATTTATCGGGGACACCCTATATATCATAAAATAATTTCCTGAGATGCAGAAATGAAGGTACAAGAGGTCTTCTTTCCAACGAAATCTCTGAGATATCTGGTTCGGCAGCTATATATGAAAGATTTTCGCACTATTGCAGGACCCTGTAGAATAATTCAGAATCAACATCAGAAATCTTTCAAAATGTACATCAATGTTTCGAATCACGTTTGATCTGAGAAATTCATTGGCCTGAAAATGAAATTCAGAGATCTCTCTACGAACATTATTGAACGTATCTCATGGAATTCCGCAAATCGTTTCACTGTAAGAGAGATCGGTGGCATTTTTTCGTTTGGACTTCCTGTGTAAGCCTGAGTTCGATGCAGTTTAAGACTAAAGAAGTTATGAGGTATATGAAAAGAATAAATAGAAACCGCTGAATCCAATATCCTCCTGCTAGATTAAAACAGGAAAGCAAAACATGGATGACACCCGAAATAGGTGTCTCGCCCGATTGTGGTTCTGTCGTTTAATCGAATATCACACCTTTTTAGATCGATGATCGACGATCGATGATAGATGCGGAAAAAACGGTACCGGCACTGTGTGAATGAAATTCATGTGAATGGAGATAGAAGAATGTTATCGTATTTTCACGATCCATTGACTCCGACAGAAATTCATCTCCAACGGGATATCGGAAGAGGTTTAAAATGATAGATTCTCACAGTATCCACGTTTCGAAGTGGGAAGAGGATATGATCTGGGTTTTCTGTAACCACAGTGTCGCATAGAAAAATCTCTTCCGTCAGAGATGAGAGCTTGAGAAAAATGATGAGGAGGATGGCTTCTAGAGAACATGCAAATGTGGCAAAAGATAAATTCGATTGGTTTTATCCTTATGCCTACTCTACAGACTAGGGTCAATTCGACGGAAAACAATTTACCCCTTCTGCCTCAATTCCAATTCGTGTATTTTCAGAGATGGAAAATGAGAATCTTCTTCTTTATCTTCTTCTTCATCAGCCACATCGTCTATCCATCTTTTTCTAGGTCTTCATATGCATCTATTTGTTTCCCTAGGTCTCCAAAAAGTCACCCTGTACCGCCTGTACGACCATCTTTCCACACTTTGCCTTGCCAAGTGTGCCACCCATTGTCATCTAAGTTTAGCTCTTATTTCCATGATGTAAGTTACTCTGGTTTTCTTTCCTATTTCGCTGTTCTGAATTTGAGAATATTATATTATTATTGAAGATGTGGTCGATTGTCTATACTCTATGAGAAATCTGATCTTATATTTTTATACCCTACTGAATCAATTCCAAAGAAGTTTTCACCATTTTTTCATTTATGTTGCATTCATTTCAAACTCTACTTATTTGTCATTGTATTCACGAAGCTTTTTTATGTTAAATATACTTTTTGTATTAATTCGATATTTTTTTATAACGTTTTATGGACAAAATGACATACAGAGTGTAACAGCCAAATGGAATAAATTCGATAACGAATAAATGAGGGGGTGTTAGGAAAAACGCTCGGACACGTCGATTTGTAATTTTGAATGCGCATATTTTTCAAGAAAATAAAATTATTTAGGGTGTTCCATGTGACCTTGGCCAATACCAACTTTCTTATTTCAAATGCAACCCCCTGTATATTATTTATTTCTTCAGAAAATTCTAGACATAATTCATGTACAAAGTCCTATACCTATCTTCAACTTTTTCGGAAATATTAAGTGTTTTCAGATTTTTTACAAAAATTAACATTTTAATAATGAAAATTATTTTATTTCACAAATTCGATACATTACACTCAATACTTATTTTCCATTTACCTCTTGATATGAAGAAAGTAAGCAAAAACGCCTGAAATGTTGAGTAACGTTAGAAGACAATTCTACACCAGATTAGCATGTTGCCAAGACGTTCGCGGCGAGCATTTTGAACATTTCCTACATTGACATTAATGTTTTTTTTGTTTTTTTTTAATAATTGAGAAATAATCAGTATTACTTATTAGGTTTTAAGTGTAATGTACCGTATTTGTGAAATAAAATAATTTCTATTTAAAACGTTGATTTTTGCAATAAATCTTAAAACACTTAATACTTCCGAAATAGTTAAAGATAGGTATAGGACATTGTGCATGAATTGTGTCTAGAATTCTCTGAAGAATTCAAAAAATAAATAATATACAGGGGGTTGCATTTGGAATAAGAAAGTTGGTTTTGGCCACGGTCACATGGAACACTCTATTTAATATTATTTTCTTGAAAAATATGCGCATTTAAAATTACAAATCGACGTGTCCGAGCGTTTTTCCCAACATGCCCTCATTTATTCGTTATCGAATTTATTCCATTTGGCTGTTACACTCTGTATACAGTGAACGGACAAAATTACTTAGGTATTTCAGCTGAATTAACCGTATCTACCGGCCAACACCGAGACCATTCATCCCAGGCTTAATCAGCAAACAAAGAGCCAGGACTTGTCTTAAAAGATTCATACCAAAATATTCATCTGCGACTAATAAAGGCAATGCATCTTAACCTAAACCTACTCTTGCTGATCCTATGAGGAGGTTACTCCAATCTCTAAAGGACGATTCATAAGTGGAAAAGGCAAACGAAAGCCGAAGACTCGATAAACGTACTTAGTTCCAACATCTACACCTAATATGATTGCCATCAAATCAAAAAATGAGCCCATACCTCCTCCAACGAAAAAGAGACAAGTCCCTAGGGCATTTTTTAAAGAAGACAATGAAGAAGAAAATGTTCCTAGCAACTTTCGAGATGATGAAGACGATTGTCCATCTGTCTATTGTTATGACCTTTTTTCCCGATTTAGATCGAAAAAAAAACAGTCTTCTCCAGCATTAGCCACGGAAAAGACTGGTTACGAATGTTACGATGCATGCATTGGTTGCATTGGGATCACGCATCTTGTGCTGATGGTCCTAGAAGAACCAAGCGTTTCATTGGTGAAATTTGTCAGTAGTTTCTAACTATAAGTAGAAAACTACAGTTGCCTGGTACTTTCATTTCATAAAGGTTGATTAGATTTTATAAAAAAGACCAAAGATCATAGGAGTAGAATATGACATTACAGTAATTCACTACTAACAAGCTATGCCTCTGAAATAGATCCCTACGTTAAGGATCCCCCACACCAACGCGGTACTGCGGGAGCGGGAGCGGTAGCGGGAACGACGCGGGATCAAAACATGTGGCGGGATATGGAAATACTCGCACTCACGCGTAGGGCGGGGCCTACGAACGCGGGACTGCAGCGTTCTATATTCGTAACGCTGCATGCAGTGTTTTTACCGCGTTCCCGCTCTTCCCGCAGTGTAAATTCATATACGTTCCAGCACGTACAATGTCGTTCACTGAAAGATTAATTGAAATTGTGAAAGCCCATCCAATTTCATATGATTTGGGAAATCCCGAATACAAAAATCTTCGAAAAAGAGATAAATTTACAAAATAGGCACCGAATTGAAAGAAAGTGCTAAGTAAACAAATTTATTGAAATTTGCTTAGATTGCTTCTTCAAAAAACGTAGTTCGTGAAAAAGCTTAATGATTTATCTGAACTTCATTTAAAATAACCATAAACGATTTGTTTTATTAGGTGACTTATAAAATTTGAAAAAAATTATAATAATTTAAGTTTATTATTATTACTAACGCTTGTCGTTCATTTTCTGCTACAGCAATCGGTAGAAGGGCTTCTTCATCGGATGAGAAATCCATTTTTTTCGACCAGGAAACTCCCAGAAATCTTCACGTTACCGCGAACTTTACCGCGTACTTTACCGCTTTGGTGTGAGTACAAAAACTTCCCGCTTCCCGCAATACACCGCGTCGTTCCCGCCACCGCTCCCGCTCCCGCAGTACCGCGTTGGTGTGGGGGATCCTTAAGGATCCCCCACACCAACGCGGTACTGCGGGAGCGGGAGCGGTAGCGGGAACGACGCGGGATCAAAACATGTGGCGGGATATAGAAGTACTCACTACGCCTGAGTGCGAGTACTTCTATATCCCGCCACATGTTTTGATCCCGCGTCGTTCCCGCTACCGCTCCCGCTCCCGCTGTCCCGCGTTGGTGTGGGGGATTATTCTGTACGTACTTCCCCTACACAAGCAAGCCGATGCAGGGTCTGCAGATAATTGCGTGTGTTGACGTTTTCTGACTTTGTGTCCACCTAGCTAAAGACGCATAGTGACAATGAGTCGTACTATTGCGGTGTAGAACCATAGTACCATGTCAGGTGTTATCCCTCAGCCCTAGGTCTTTCCCAATACCCTTTTGCATGCCCATAAAGCAACTGTGGCCTTGGAAAAAGTTTTGTCGAGGTGTAGTATCCATTTGAGCTTACTATCTAGTGTGACACCTAGGTATTTGACCTCACTGGAAGAATCTGACCATTTAATGATGGCGTTGCAAGATTGAGAGTCCTTCTGTAAGTAAAAGTAATAGAGGTGATCTTCAAGGCATTGATACTTAGCCCTTCTTCCTCGCACCTCCTTTCGGTGATGCTCAGGGCCATTTGCATATGGTCACTTATCGTGTCTTCATGCTTGCCTCTAATTGTTATCACTAGATCATCAGCATAAGCTTGAGAGTTAAAAATGAGAATATTTATGTAAGGCGAAGCGAAGTAATATCTCGATACACTTCAATCTAAATCCTGAACAGTTCCTCATGAAGAAAACCTGCTGAGTTTCTCCTCGTCACAACAGCCCCAGGTCGCCAAATTCAACTGATCTCTCACCCCCTTTTCATTCAATCGGCCCAAACTACGTCCGCACACATCTCCACATCTCATCATATCGTATCAATTTCGTAATTCATTTTTTACGGCGCTAAAAGGTCCGCAAACTCCATTGTTTGCCGGTCTCACGGGCCCAACAAAACGGCCCCATGATAAGCTCATCAATTCCCCAAATTAAATGTAACACGAGACGAGGACAGGGGGTTCGAAACGCGTCCGGGGAATAAGCAGAGAGTGGAGGCTGCGAGTGCGTGGCATTTGGGCCACGCTGACATTTGAGATGAGTGTTGCTCTTTATTTGTCACGCTCGTTGACCGCGGGATGAGAATATGAAAGGCGATATTATTACAACTCCATCCGGCGATTTTGGGCGATGAATGATGATGAATTATTCGGAGGGGTTGTATAAAGAAATTGCGTTGGAAATAGTGAACAGAATTTTCGTTGTGAGAGGAACATTCTGTTCTGTCCACACAGACGAAAAGCACATGTCAAGAGCAATAGCTTCCAATTAATCCCATCTGTCAACTTTCGATCTGTCACGTCAGAATCATGTGACATTATGACATGGCGCGCAATTCGAATCTTGCGCTCTTGATTTATGATCTTGTTTTGGTGTTCTTGTTGTAGATTCAAGTATGGTTCTATAGAATTTTGATTGCTATGACCACTCACTTATTTATAGCAATTGTTGTTCTTTTACACCAATTTCTGCCAATTCCCTATCAGCTACTCGAGTTATCTTTTTGTCCTTTACATTCAGGTCAGATTTGGTGCATCCATTTATACACTGCGCAAAAAAATTAACGCACATTCTGAAAATCTCAATTTTAATGAAAGTTAACTCTACATTGACTTTATAACTTATTTGTTATGTTCTCTCGGGAAGGTTTTGAACGAAACAAGACACATTAAAAGGAAGAAAAATTCAGGATTCCACCGAATCTTATGTGAAAGAAGAGAAATGAACAATTTTCAAAATACTGAAATGCTGATAAGTGATTTAATACTTGGTATTTTCACCCCTTGCGTTAATTACAGCTCGGCAACGACGGTTCATACCCAAAATGAGTGATCTTAAAATGTTCTGATCTAATCCTTCCCAGATTTCTCCGAGTTGGATTCCTAAGTCATTAAGAGAGGCTGGATGATTTTCTGAACTTCTCAGCCTTCTATTGAGGTTGTCCCAAACCTGCTCAATCGGATTGAAATCTGGACTTCTTGCTGGCCATTCCATTCGAGAGACTTCAACCTCTTCAAGGTACTCCTGAACGATGCGCGCACGATGGGGTCTGGCATTATCGTCCATTAAAATGGAATTTTCACCAATGTATGGGGCAAATGGCACTACATGCTCTTCAAGAATGTTCCTTATATACTTATCAGTATCATAGCTCCATTATCAACTACCACTAGGTCTGTGCGAGCAGTCAAAGACATTCCACCCCATACCATAATCGATCCCCCCCGAAACCAGTAGTATTCAGGAAATTGCACTGAGCATATCTTTCATGTGGACGTCTGTATACAAGGGAACGTCGATCACAATGGTAACGGCAGAATCTAGACTCATCTGTGAAGGGAACTCTTTCCCAATCGGCCTCTTCCCAATGGATATGCTCTCTCGCAAAATCCAAACGCGCCCTTCGATCGGCTGGGGTAAGAGCTGGGCCTCTTGCCGCGACACGAGGCCTTAAATCATATTCTCTGAGGCGATTTCTTATTGTCCGAGTGCTAACTTGCACCTCATGAGTTTGCTCAAGCTGATTTTGAAGGAGGCGAGCGGTTGCAAACCGTTGTCTCAACGAAGAAACTCTCAAGTAACGTTCTTGAATGGCAGTTGTTACCCGTGGTCTACCCTGTCCTGGTCTTCGGACATTCATACCTGTCTCCCTGAATCGCTGCAACATTCTGGAGACACTTGTATGGGAAACTCCAAACCTTTCTGCAATTCTTGTGTGTGTCCACCCTTCTTCTCGCAAAACTACCGCTTGGGCACATTCCTCTTGGGTCAAATTGCGTGTTTCGCGTTGCATAGCGATCGAGTGTAGAAAATCAAACGAAAGAAAAACTATTGATCACTTGATCACTAGAATTGATCGAGAAAAACTGATTTTAGAATGGAGCCAATACATTCAAAATCTGATATTATCATCTTTTTTTATTCCTGCTGGGAGAAAACATCTGTATTGAAGAAAAACGTTGAAAGTGGATAACATATGCGTGCATAATTCTGATAAAAATAATTATCATTGAGAACACCTCCAGTTGTAGATTAAATTTGAGATTTCCATAATGTGCGTTAATTTTTTTGCGCAGTGTAGTATTTCTTCCAACAGGTACATAATCGTACCATTTTTCACTCCCTCCAGAATGTCCATGAAGAGTGAACTACATCATAAATTCATAAATAGCATTGAATGTTATTTGTCTTTTTATACAGGGTGTTTTTAAGTTGGAGGTACAAACAGAAAGGTGAGATTCCTTGAATAATTTTAAGAAAAAAGTGCCATGAACATTGAATCGAAAATGTTTAGTTTTCGAGATACAGGATGTACTAGGGAGTATTTGAACGAATAAATTATGGAAACAGGTGGACATCAGTTAAGGCCCGTCAGTTCCCTGGGCTTAAATATTGTTTTAACTGAATTTTACGACAGTTTCAATTTTTCTGAGAATTTCTAGAGAATCGTTCAACATTTTTTCCTCGAATTCGGTAGCAGATACGACAAAACTACAGGAGGCCATAAAGTTCAGTAGAAGAACAAAGCTCGTTTCTGACTCCCTTTTTCTCAGGGACGTAGACCCTTAAATTCGATATTATGTTGGATATGTACTGAAGTTAGGCAGAGGAAAAGCAAATAGGTTTAGACCCCAAGAATCTTTGAGTTTTTAAAGAAATATGCAAGTCAAATACTAACTAACCCTAAAGTGGCGGCTAGATTTGCGGATCTTCAACGGCTAATAATCCATTATCACCCAGACACCCATAAACAATCCAGCCAACCGAAATACGTTGATCTCTCATCCCAAACGTAAACATCTCAACCGGCCAGACAAAGACGAATTCCACATGGTCAAAAGAACAAAGGCAAGAGAAACCATTTAATCTCGCTGCAACGGAAGCGCTCCTTGTTTCCGGTTAAAGAACGGACACAGAGAGTCTGGTGACTTCGCCACCCCGTTCCTTCGAGAACCGGTTACAGGTAAAGGTATCATGCCCGTCTTCCGTTCCGATGATGCCCTGAAAAAACCGAAACGAGGCGCAGTTCGCGCCTTCATTATGCGACCGGCCGGTGACCATTGTCCTATGACCGAGTGCGAGAAAAAAATCTATTTCCTCGAAGGGGGTACGAGAGGGTTGTAGGTTCCGTAATAAATCATAATTTCGTGGATTAAATTATGCTGAGTCGTCATTAGAACGGGGTCAGTTGAGTGAAAAATTGCTTGGGCGCAACGGCGACGTGTCCTAATGGACTGTGAATTGCTGAGGAAGAAGCCCTGCCAACGGTTTTATTTGGGCCGAACGAAGACATCCAATCGATCACCAAGAAATTCTGGTTTATGGTACTGATGATTTTGGCATCTACAATAAGGTCCGAAAACTCTAGAACCTACAGAATACCAGATACTAATCTATACTAAAAAGGGGAAAGATTTGTATTTTTGTGTGTTTGATACGACTTGGCCCAAAAACTACTGGACCGATTTCAGAAATTCATTCACCCTTAGAAAGCTACATTATCCCTAAGTGACATAGGCTATACTTTTCACCCGAAAAAATTAAGGATACCTACTATAACACAATAATTACAAAAAAATCAGTCATAATCAGCTATTTTCACGTTCGCTGCAAAAACCGTAAGACTCACGTGGACACAATGAGTGACGGAAAAGTACCTCTCAAATAGTTCTACAAAAAAGTCCGCAAAAGCATATATCTATCTCTCAAGATGGACTTGCTATTACCTGTTTATGGTAATCAGATGTTTTCCAAAATTATGCACTATTTGGGAGTGTGTTTTTATGAATTGGGTATTGATCCTCATCCAACCTATTACGTTATTTATCCCCAGTATTTAATTTAGAACGAAATTGCCCTTCACCTCATACAATTACAACGAGTACATCAAAAGATATAGCAGGTTGAAGTGTTGAAGATGAAACCGCCGCGTGAAACAAATTTCCACCCGGACGAAGCTGGGACGGCCTGCTTGTATATAAGATTTTGCGTGAAGATCTTGGTCTACACCCATACAAGATCCAACTGGTTCGAGAACTAAAGTCACTTGATCTTGAATATTAGGGGAAATACGTACAAAATGACATATACGGACAAAATGGCATAGGCATCATAATAAGAGTTTGGAGGGCTTCTATTATAACCTCCAGGGGCGCAGCCAGGGGGGGGCCCGAGGGGCCCGGGCCCCCCCCGAGATTTTTCTGCATGCAAACTTCTCTACCTGTATATCAGTAGATACAGTTGAATATTCGCGTCGGGCCCCCTCCGAACAAAAATTCTGTTGAATATTCGCGTCGGGCCCCTCCCGAACAAAAATTCTGGCTGCGCCACTGATAACCTCTGAAAATCAGCAAGCGCTACTCTAGTTCATTCGGTCGTTATGAGTGATAAAAGAAATCAGTAGGTCACGAGTTTTTTTCCTTGCGCCAAATTTTTGGAAGAAATGGCCAGTTTTCACCATTTTTTCATTTATTTTGCATTTATTTCGAACTTAACTTATTTGCCATCGTATTAACGAAGCTTTTTTCATGTTAAATATACTTTTTGTATTAATTCCAAATATTTCTAGTTTTATAACGTTATATGGACAAAATGACATATACAGTGAACGGACAAAATGACATGGGTATTTCAGCTGAATTAACCGTATGTACCGGATAACACCAAGACAATCCATCCCAGGCTCCATCAGCAAACAAAGAACCAGGACTTGTCTTAACATATTCATAACAAAATATTCATCTGCGGCTAATAAAGGCAATGCATCTTAACCTACTCTTTCTGAGGAGGTTTCTCCAATCCCTAAAGGACGATTCATAAGTGAACAAGGCAAACGTGAGCCGAGGACTAGATAAACGTACTTAGTTTCAACTTCTACACCTAATATGATTGCAATTGCAATCAAATTAAAAAAAGAGCCCATACCTCCTCAAAAGACAAGGAGACAAGTGCCTAGGGCATTATTTAAAGAAGACAATGAAGAAGAAAATGTTCCTAGCAACTTTCGAGATGATGAAGACGACTATCCTTCTATCTATTTTGATTTAGATCTTCTCCAGAATTAGCCCTGGTCCCTGGAGTAGACTGGTTACGATGCATGCATTGCTTGCATTCGGCTCACGCATCTTGTGCTGATGTTCCTAGAAGAACCAAGCGTTTCATTTGTGAACTTTGTCCGTAGTTTTGTAACCATAAGTAGAAAACTACAGTTGCCTGTTGCCGGTATGTCATTTTGTCTATAGCATGCGAACAAAATCTCAATTTATCTAAGAATATTTTATTTCTTAGTGGGTACTGTTATGGTTCAACATATATGTTCAAAATTCAAAATTAATTTAGATTTATTGAGGCCAAATTAAAGTTGAAAATGAAAGATTCAGAAACATCATTTTTGAAGTTAGTACATAGAGAATAGTTTATATGAATAGTTTAGATTAGATTAAGAAATCAAGGATGTGAAAGGGTTTTTGAAGTATGGAAACCGGGGAGATGAAAAAGGGCTGGAAGCGACAGAGATGATATAGAAAAGTCAAGAAGTTAAATTGTAAAATCAAGAAGAAAAGTCAGAAAATAAATTGGAAAACTGAAGGGAAAATGAAATAAAATAATTGAAAAGATAAGAAATAATTGGAATTGACGCAATCCTGAATCCCAATTATTATTAATGAAGTTAAAAGAAGACAGAAGAAATATCAAGAGAATAATAAGAAAAAATAATTGAAAATATTGGAATTGACGTGATCCTGAAAGACAAATATTATTATTGAAGCTATAAGAAGACAGAAGAAGTATGAAGAGAATGTTAACTTTGTGAAAACAGGAATATATTGTACGGACAATAATCATAAATAAGTAAGCGTAGTTTTATCTTATAGAATTAGAATAGGTTGTTTATTTTTATCTGAATTAGAATATTTTAGGAATTTGATATTAGAATAAAAGTTCATATAAATCTAAATTTTTCAATTTTGGACCCTCAATTGGGATAGAGTATACCGGGTATATCAAAATTTAAATTTTCATTGTTTTGTTTGATTCCAAATTCATTTAATTCATATTATTTAAAACTCACATATAGGGAATCATAACAATTGGCGCCCAACGTGGGGCTGAAAACTTTTTATTATTCAAAATTTAATAGTATCAATGGAGTTTTATCAGGTTTCTTGATTCTACGCATGTCTAGAAAATAATATATTATATATTTCGTAAAAAAAAAAAAATAAAATAAAACAAAACAATGACCAACCATAAAACGGAATCAAGAAATGAAGAAACAGTAACTGATGAGAAAGGAACAACCAGAGAGCAGATACGGGAAAGCAAAATGGATAAAATTATAAAATTATTAGAGGAAATGAATACAAAATATGATAATATTATCGCAGATTTAAGGAACACAGAGAAAAATGAGAAGAATGAAAATATAACGAAAATAGAAGATAATGAAGATAAAATCAATGAAACAAATAATAAAGTAGAAATAAAAATATTTATTGCTGAAGATAAAATGAAGAAAGAAGAACAAGATTTTGCAGAAGAAGCAACAGAACAACTCAATCAACAAAAACAAGAAGAAAAAAATCAATATATTCAAACGAAACAAAAGGGGAAAAATAAAATATTAATGAAAAAGATTTATAGAAATAGAAATGCAAATACCGAACATTACCTGATATTGATGATGAGAAATGAGTGGATGAACTGGAAGTTTGAAAACAACAGACAAGAAATTGTGAATGAATTCAATAAAAAAGTGGAAGAAAATGCAACGAAATATCTGAAAAGAATGGAGATAAGGAAGAAAAAGAAGAGAAGGAAGGAAATGACGAAAGGGAAGAAAAAGAAGAAAAAGAAGGGGAAGAAGAAAAGGAAGAAAAAGAAGAAGGGGAGGAGAAAGAAGGAATGGAAGGAAAAGAAGAAAAGGAAGAATAAGAAGAAAAGAAAGAAAAAGGAGGAATGGAAGAAGAGGAAGAAAAAGAAATCAAAATTAAAAAAAAAAAAAAAAAAGGAATATATAATATAGAAAGTATTTTTAGTATTAGAACGATGAATCAAGAGATTTGATAAAATTAGTTTTAATTTGCCTAATTTTCCAAATTATTCAAATTTAAACAAAATTTAGGGGATTTGTTATGGTTCAACATATATGTTCAAAATTCAAAATTAATTTAGATTTATTGAGGCCAAATTAAAGTTGAAAATGAAAGATTCAGAAACATCATTTTTGAAGTTAGTACATAGAGAATAGTTTATATGAATAGTTTAGATTAGATTAAGAAATCAAGGATGTGAAAGGGTTTTTGAAGTATGGAAACCGGGGAGATGAAAAAGGGCTGGAAGCGACAGAGATGATATAGAAAAGTCAAGAAGTTAAATTGTAAAATCAAGAAGAAAAGTCAGAAAATAAATTGGAAAACTGAAGGGAAAATGAAATAAAATAATTGAAAAGATAAGAAATAATTGGAATTGACGCAATCCTGAATCCCAATTATTATTAATGAAGTTAAAAGAAGACAGAAGAAATATCAAGAGAATAATAAGAAAAAATAATTGAAAATATTGGAATTGACGTGATCCTGAAAGACAAATATTATTATTGAAGCTATAAGAAGACAGAAGAAGTATGAAGAGAATGTTAACTTTGTGAAAACAGGAATATATTGTACGGACAATAATCATAAATAAGTAAGCGTAGTTTTATCTTATAGAATTAGAATAGGTTGTTTATTTTTATCTGAATTAGAATATTTTAGGAATTTGATATTAGAATAAAAGTTCATATAAATCTAAATTTTTCAATTTTGGACCCTCAATTGGGATAGAGTATACCGGGTATATCAAAATTTAAATTTTCATTGTTTTGTTTGATTCCAAATTCATTTAATTCATATTATTTAAAACTCACATATAGGGAATCATAACAGTACTTTTATTTCATAAAGGTTGATTAGATTTTATAAAGAAAGGACCAAAGATCATAGGTATAGAGAATATGTGATTACTGTTATTTACTACTAACAAGTTATGCCTCTGAAATAAAACCCTATGTCATTTTCTACGTACTTCCCCTACAAGAATCAACAGAAAAATTGAGAATGTAAAGAAATATATTGATCTAGCCGTACGTGTAACAAACCGAAAAAATTTCCATAACAGAAGAACTTTGAACCTGATACTAGCAAGTGTAAATCTACCTACAAGGTGAATCTACCTTAAAGTTGAATCTTCCTCATTTAGGGGGCATTTACCTACAAGGTGTATGAACAAGGGCTCAACAGCTCTTGAATTCTCGTCAGAGCTTTAGATGACCAATTTTTCATTGAAATCTCGTCCATACTCCGTGATGCTTCCGAATAGCATCAAATCAAGTTCAAACACCTCCAATATCCCATCAGCCCATAAATACCGCAGATATCATATCATCCAGGATGATATTCCAAGCAGACGACGTGTTGTATTACGAAACCTCCTTTGGTATACTTCGAACGATTATAAAACCCAATACATATTTGTTTTTATTAGCGAATATCGATCGGTAGCATCAATTTCGTGTATTTCGTAAGGTCGTACGACTGCAAACTGCAAATTGATGAGATTATCGCGCCAATCATCATTAATTTTTCGAGGTGGCAAAATCGATCGCATAGTGCTGATGCGATGCAGTCCTCAAGTTACCGGATGCTGCCTTCGGTTGTTGTAGATTTCTTTTCAATAGGCAACGATCGGATAGACAAAATACGTCGATCTGAAATTGGACAGGTGAGAGTTCACGAGGTCATTCAAGCTGCACGTTCCTCGAGGCTTCCGGGTGAGCAGAGACCGAGTTTTCAGAGATGATACACCATCCTTTACCCATTATAGAAATAAGATGTAGCAAGGTAAATGAAACACCAACAACAGGGTGAACATTTCCCTAAACAGCTCTCACAATTCTTGTATTCCGAAATATATTTACAATTGTGTACTTGAAAATTAAAAATTATCAGTTTGGTTTTGGTTTACAATTCAATAAAACTGAAAAGTTTCATTAAATTAAAAATTATCTTCATTCCAATACGGAAAAAGTAGATATCGTTTCGCTTCACTATTGTATGTGCAATAAAAGTGCGAATAGGATAGCAAAATAGATACTGACAAAATGGAGCACTATTTGACAGATGATGCTCAAACTCCGCGTGACTATAGAGGTCGGTTGTGTGAATTAAGCGACCAAAAAATCTTGACTATCTCTTCGTGTAGGCTTTTTAAATGATCAATTCCTGGTACCCTCTTGTTGCCTATTTTATGTATAGCTTTATCAACCGACTTCTGACTTGCAATCACTAGGGGGTCCCATTTAGGCATAATATTCAATTTGAAAGTGTAATTGAAACATTTAAATGTCTCATAGTCAGGAAACCCTTCAAAAAAATATCACTTCTCATGAACAAACCATATTTCACATTTTTTCACATAATATTATACAAGTCCCGTCGTGTTTACCCAAAAACCGTCAGTTAATACCGAAGAAAAAACCTAATAAACCTTCAAAACTAATATCGTCTCATCAATTAGTATAACCTTCCAAATTTTTTCAACACTCCATCTTCAGTTACTTCCGCAAAAAACCTAATCAAATCTTGGCCTCATCTACCATTGTGACAAGTGAATTTATTACCCATATTATTCCACCGGAGAAAAAGGAAATACAAATAGTCTCCTTAGATGAATGGCATCATTTATCCCTCTCCTTTGATATGCTGATACCTGTCTGCAAAAAAGGACCCTTCGGCAGCACATCCTTCTTAAGCGATCTGTACGCTCTTTGACGGGCATAAAGGGTTAATGAGGTGGCCGGAGTGGTCCAAGGCTACCCATAGGCTATCGGAGGGTTAGAGAAGATGTCCCATGGTCACACGGTCCAGGAAAGGGCAGATGCTGGGCATCCTTTCGCGAATTTGATTTATGACGTCCTTAAATGGCCTGGGGGCATGACTTGCATGTATGAAAAGCGGAAGTTTTCTCGCAGAAACCGGTTTTGAGTGAGAAAAGCTTTTTGTCTTTTGATAAAGTTAATGTCCTTTGCTTTTGTCTTGAAACGTTGTCCGTTAACCGTGTCTGAGAGATATTGTTGGAGCTTTGTATGTTATGGGATCCGTTCTTGTGAAGATCAAAACAGGAAGTTGTGGCTGGGGAAAGGACCTTCAAAACCTAATCAGCAGGTAATGTTCAGGTATCTACAGCATTAATAACTATATACAAGTTTAGAACACGAACTTTTTGAAATAAAAGTCAATTCAGAAATCATTCATAATTGTAGCTGGAGCATAATGTATGTTGAGGTTACAAGATTGTAAAGCAATAGTTATTAATGAAACATTTATTCGATAGGGTGTCTTTTTTCATTGAAAATATGTTGAACATTTCAGTTCAATTGAGTGAACTACTTTTTTTTTGGATTATAGATTAAAAAAAAGGTATCGATGAAAGAGCAGATGTACTTCAGATCGCTTCAGATATCTCATCTGTGGCAGGTAATAGCTGATTAGAGTGAATGAGGCACGTGCCTCTATCAGACGATATTCTACTACAAACCAGCAGGAGAGTCTCGTCTTTGATCTCCTTCATCGACAAGGTTGCCACATTTAACTTTCTGAAGACCACAAATTTTAAATGAAATGTGAATATTTTCTATCGTTTTTTGATGAGAAAGGAGATGCATCTGAAAACAAGTTCCTGAAGCAATACATAAAAAATTGCATCTTATAACTCAAGGATCAAAACGCAGGATGAGTCTTTTATTTTGCAAGCTTTGTAAATATCCTGCATTTTTTTGCATAAGTAGCCAAACCTGATGGCCATTTTCTTTCCATTTTGATTTCTTATCTTATTATTTTTATAGTTTTTCATATAATGATGGTGAACTATGGAAATATTTGTAAACTTCTTTAGTTTTATTGGTTTGTTGTTCTCCCCAATCCTTGGGTTTCTTTTCATTTGTTTCAAGTTCCTTCTTTTTTTGAATTATAGACATTTCCTCTGGGTCGTCTTTTTGCTTAAAAGAACCAGAAAATTATCGAAAATGATAGAGTTTGTTCTTCTGTATTTGAATTTTACAAATCCTTTCGTTATGGAGAAGTCAGTCAACAAGGATAAACTGACATATTTCGTTAAATTTTCAAGCATTTTAGTCCTACTGGATCTGATAACTCCAGGAAAGGCAATAAATGCATTTATTGCCTTTCCTTTCTATCTTATCATTTCATTTTGGAAATTTTAGACTTATGGAGTTGTCTTGCTTCTTAGTCCAACTAATAGAGGTTTTCCCCCTTGGCAAATATTTCATAATGACTTGAAAAAGACTGAACTACATATTGGACACCAAATAAATTTCTCACAGTTAAACTGCATCTTATTATCTATCAGTTTTTGCAATATTCTTTGACCAGCTTTGAATTCATAAAAATTATGATTTCTTGGTCTCTTTCCTCAGGTGATCCTGATCAACACATAATATTGATAGTCTCGAAAATGGTTCATTTTGGCTTGTCCAACCTGGCAACACCGAAGAGTGGCGTCTGTTCCACAGAACAGCTGGACAACAGCTTCACCGATCGGCATTTACGTAATGATTGGAAGGTATCTCATTATAGATACTCTGACTCTCCTTTTATTGCCCCCTTGTCTCGTGTCGATAATTATACGGGGTGGCGTAGTTACCTTCACCGGTATTTTTTCTCGCCGTGAAGGAGAAATCATTAATATTATATTTGCCGGCAATTTTACGATGGTATCGAATATGACGTATGCTTCAAAAGTACTCAGTTCTATTGGAACAAAGATAAGCACGAACAAAGTATCGGGAAATTTTAAGTAAAACAAATCAATGTATTTCTTCTTCCAACTGTAGACGGTTTTTGCTTTGGGTAACAACACCTGTTTCTTCTTCTTCATTGATGAAGTGACTTTCGAAACCAATTTCACATAAACCACTCCGAAAACTTCCCTTGCTCACTTGCCAGGACTATTACAAATTCAATTTCAAAGACATGGTCTTTTCGGGAAATCCAGTGGCCATTGAATTACCCTGATTTATGGCCTTTACTCTCCGCCAAAACCGCATGAAGACAGATCGGATTTCTCAGAACTCGCGTCCGCCATTAACCAAGATCAAAGATGATATAGGTGTCGGCTCGTCAATATAGTCGTGTGTTCTTCGTAACCACTTCCCTTCAATTGTTCTCGTGTACGTCTTCGATTTCAGGCTTGCAACCAATTACCTGCCCGAGCTTGCCGAGAAACTTATCATGAAACACCAAACATCGATATTAGCATTTTAATTCGATTATTGCTTCGGGGAATCCTTGAATCGCAATTCACGATATTTAGACTACCGGAGTTTCTTCGAAGATCACAATGGTGGTATTTGAATACTTATAGGATTTGATTTAAGAGATTTCGGTGAAAGATTTAAGATATTTTATAAATATTCGATTTCTTAACCAAAACACTCAGTTTCATCCGGTTATGCTTATGCAATTCTTACTTCAAAATACCTTCCTCCTTCCTCTATTCCTTTATTTTCCTGAAGATTAATTTGCAAACGCCAAAATTCCATATGTTCCTCGGAAATCCAAGAATATCTTACAAACAAACGTTTTTGATTAAATTTATGATTCATCAAGCTGTATCAATCTACACTGCGCAAAAAAAATTAACGCACATTATGGGAATCTCAAATTTATTCTACAACTGAAGGTGTTCTCAATGATAATTATTTTCATCAGAATTATGCATGCATATGTTTTCCACTTTCAACGTTTTTCTTCAATACAGATGTTTTCTCCCAGCAGGAATAAAAAAAGATGATATTATCAGATTTTGAATGTATTGGCTCCATTCTAAAATCAGTTTTTCTCGATCAATTCTAGTGATCAATAGTTTTTCTTTCGTTTGATTTTCTACACTCGATCGCTATGCAACGCGAAACACGCAATTTGACCCAAGAGGAATGTGCCCAAGCGGTAGTTTTGCGAGAAGAAGGGTGGACATACACAAGAATTGCAGAAAGGTTTGGAGTTTCCCATACAAGTCTGTCCAGAATGTTGCAGCGATTGAGGGAGACAGGTATGAATGTCCGAAGACCAGGACAGGGTAGACCACGGGTAACAACTGCCATTCAAGAACGTAACTTGAGAGTTTCTTCGTTGAGACAACGGTTTGCAACCGCTCGCCTCCTTCAAAATCAGCTTGAGCAAACTCATGAGGTGCAAATTAGCACTCAGACAATAAGAAATCGCCTCAGAGAATATGATTTAAGGCCTCGTGTCGCGGCAAGAGGCCCAGCTCTTACCCCAGCCCATCGAAGGGCGCGTTTGGATTTTGCGAGAGTGCATATCCATTGGGAAGAGGCCGATTGGGAAAGAGTTCTCTTCACAGATGAGTCTAGATTCTGCCTCTACCATTGTGATCGACTTTCCCTTGTATACAGACGTCCACATGAAAGATATGCTCAGTGCAATTTCCTGAATACTACTGGTTTCGGGGGAGGATCGATTATGGTATGGGGTGGAATATCTTTGACTGCTCGCACAGACCTAGTGGTCGTTGATAATGGAGCTATGAATGCTGATAAGTATATAAGGAACATTCTTGAAGAGCATGTAGTGCCTTGCCCCATACATTGGTGAAAATTTCATTTTTATGGACGATAATGCCAGATCCCATCGTGCGCGCATCGTTCAGGAGTACCTTGAAGAGGTTGAAGTCTCTCGAATGGAATGGCCAGCAAGAAGTCCAGATCTCAATCCGATTGAGCAGGTTTGGGAAGGCTGAGAAGTTGAGAAAATCATCCAGCTACTCTCAATGACTTAGGAATCCAACTCGGAGAAATCTGGGAAGGATTAGATCAGAACATTTTGAGATCACTCATTTTGAGTATGAACCGTCGTTGCCGAGCTGTAATTAACGCAAGGGGTGGAAATACCAAGTTTTAAATCACTCATCAGCATTTCAGTATTTTGAAAATTGTTCATTTCTCTTCTTTCACATTAGATTCGGTGAAATCCTGAATTTTTCTTCCATTTAATGTGTCTTGTTTCGTTCGAAACCTTTCCGAGAGAACATGAAAAATAAGTTATAAAGTCAATGTAGAGTTAACTTTCATTAAAATTGAGATTTTCAGAATGTGCTTTAATTTTTTTGTGCAGTGTATGTTTGGTTCAATCTTTCAAATGAATTTTGACCCACTTGTCCAAATGTTGTTAAATTCGGTATGTGTTCACAGCTTCGGTGACATAGCATTTTGACATGTTTTTTTGAAAAACAAAATAGAAGCTCCAAAATGGCGGTCGATTTTTTTGTTTGTTGTCCTATTCTCTTGTAAATTGGTGGTGGTTTTTGGAGATTATGTTTTCTTTAGATTCATTAATTCAGAACGACGAACTAGGTTTGTGATAACATTCCGATTTCATTCGAAATTGGCAAAATAAATTGATGTAACTTTTATGTTCAGTAACAATCGAGAAAAAGGAAACCGTCTTCTATCCAATTTTCCATCCTGCAACAGCGACGGTGGCCCGTCTCACCTAGTGGACACAGTCACGGTCCGTCTGCCCTCAATGTTAGCAATAACCGTCTTCTTCTTCCTCTGCTCGCATTCCCGCCACCGGCAAGGTGCAAAGGGCTCTACCCTCTTTGTTTCCCTACGCTAATTGCATCGAGAAACATGTGCTGCCCCACGCAATCTTCGATTTCCTGGACCTTTTTCCCGCGTATACTCGATCTGAAATTGTTAACGCACCTGATAATGCTTCACAACGATGTTTTGGGGATCAATTAGTGGGTGAGGAATTGTGGGAAAAATTCGGGCGAAGGGGAGTTGTTTATTGATGATTAAGATCCGGATTTTATACTAACTAGTCATATATAATACCACTAGAGATGAAATTTTACCTGCTTAAATTTTATCTCGAGTGGTATTAAACATGACTATTTCACGAGAAAATGTGTCTGAAGATGGTCACTTTGGACTTGTATTACGCTATTTGACAAATAAGTATTCATCATAGATCAACTAAACGTTGTTTGTTTTCTCTATGGTATTCATTTCCGAAGCTATCTATGAATTTGAGAACGTCAAAAATTTTTTCATAAGTAATATCATAAGTGCATCCAATTTTTCCGAAAAAAAAATCGAAAAAACACGTTGCTAAGTAATATTTTAACAAGAAGCATGAGTGCAGGTGGCAACAAAAATCCGAGTCGAAGACGAGGATTTTTGCACCCGCACGAATGCTTTTTGTTGAAAAAATATTACTTTGCACTGTGTTTTTTCGATTTTTTTCACAGGAAAAATTAGATGCACGAATGGTATTTCACAAGACTATTTCATGAGTAACAGATTATTCTGGATGCATCTATGTATGTATTATTAATTTTCGTTGACAACAACTGTTAAGTTTTGCCGCGGGTAAACCCGAAAAAACTGGTGACAGCTGCTGCCATACAGTTTTTCCATCTAGAAACCATTTGTGATTCGAAATTGCGCGTTTCTGATTGGTGGAAATTAAGACGAGGGAAATAGTCATAAGTAATACCTATCATAAGTGCATCCAATTTTTCCGAAAAAAATCGAAAAAACACGTTGCTAAGTAATATTTTAACAAGAAGCATGAGTGCAGGTGGCAAGTGGCAACAAAAATTCGAGTCGAAGACGAGGATTTTTGCACCTGCACGAATGCTTTTTGTTAAAAAAATATTACTTTGCATTGTGTTTTTTCGATTTTTTTCACAGGAAAAATTAGATGCACGAATGGTATTTGTCAAGACTATTTCATGAATCATGAGTAACAGATTATTCTGGATGCATCTATGTATGTATTATTAATTTTCGTTGACAACAACTGTCAAGTTTTGCCGCGGGTAAATCCGAAAAAACTGGTGACAGCTGCTGCCATACAGTTTTTCCATCTAGAAACCATTTGTGATTCAAAATTGCGCGTTTCTGATTGGTGGAAATTAAGACGAGGGAAATAGTCACATGAAAACCATCACTCCCATAAATCTGTTCTCTTTTCATTGTGACACCCCGTATAGCCCTCGTGTAAGTAGAACGAGCGCTCTCAATGTTCGTTTTGCGTGAATCTTGCAGATTTTGTCATTGCAAAAGCCACATAGTGAGCTTCTGCTTCGCTTGGTGCTCTCGAAGCTTTTCAAGTCTTTAATTTATGCTAACAATTTCGTCAAAATTGTGGTTTTTCTTCGTGCATTCGAACATCTGCATTTCCGAAAAAAGCTCCCACATCCATTCAATTGAATTTACGACATAAAAGCCTGTCTATTCTCTCTATTTAATACACCGTTAACCGTCATCTCCCCAACTATTTCCTGTCATAGGTTCCACCTGCAAGGTGAATTGCCAACACCCTCATTCTATTCGATTATCCACAACGATAGATAATAATTATTTATATTATCTGCGGCATGTGTTCATCTCCCAAGTGAATTTATTGATTATTTTCTATGTGTGTATATACATTCGGTTCATTCTACATTTGTCTTGGGACAGTGTTTTCCACTCATTCCCAAGTCTCAGGTGAAAATCTAAAATATAAAAGTAGTAAAGGGTGTTTCATATTGTCCGTTTTTTTTTAAGAATAAATAAAATGTAGATGACGCACTAAATTCGTCTGGGTATTTTGGCATTTAAGAAGTGTGATGTAAGAGTATGACATTTATAAAAATAGCTTCGTACACGATACAACAACACGTTCAAATTGTTGAATTATTTTATGAAAATCAAACATCTGCATCTAACATAGAGACAATCTTTATCGATAAGACTCAAGTATGGTTTGGGGTTGTGTTTGTTTCGATGGTGAAGCTGTCAAGGGAGATCTTTCTGGATGATAATGCTCCAACCATGTGATTACTTCTAGAGAAAACCAAGATATTCCATAGCTAGCAGAATTCCATGTCATATATCCAATTGAGTTGGCTTGGGTTGGAATCAATTACAAAGAAACCTTGAATCCCACAGCTTGCCACAACTTTGGCAACAAATAAGGAAGGATATTCTCGATAACTTGGTGGAAAGCATTCAGAGAACATCTCAAGCAGTTATATGGATGTATAGACGACTCTCATCCAATCTCTCTCGAAATTAAGAAGCCTTTCTAGCATTGTCATCTTGGGTATTCTCTGACACAGCCGTTGGCAAGCTCGGCCTATATCAATTAGATATTCCATCAGTGCCAAGCCATCTGCGATGGTCGCGTCTGTCGCCTAGAATGACAATTACCCGTGTACTCTTCATGACATGAAAAACTCATCAGGCCCTTAGCAGGCTTCCGGCTACATCCTGCAATCTCGAGCAACGAACTTCCTGGCACATCACAATGGCCTGCGGAACCCGGAGGAATTGTCACTTTCCTAATTGTTATTTGTGTGGGAAAATTGATTCCTAGAAACTTTGGTGTAACAACTCCTAACCGAAAATCGAGACTGAAAATTATAGATCTCTACGCCATTCTTGATTGTAATTCTCGGTCTAGTTCAGGAATAATCCGCAATATTTCGAGGTCGTGGCGCTATTTTATGTGTCAAATAGGTTATGTTTCCATATAGTTCTGTCAGAACGACCTATAAGTGACGGTCTTCTTCATTACAAGCAGCGAAATTAATCATCCGACAACTTCGAAACAAAATCGAATGAAAAAGTGCTTCGTCTCCTTGAGAAAAAGGATGAGACGGCGTATAAATGAAAGAGAAGACCTAAAACTAATGTAAGTTGGTCGAAGGAAGATAATAGCACGAGTGTAAGTGACGCGAATCGGAAGTCATGTGTGAGGAAATGGATCTAACGGCCGAGACGATTCAGGTGCGCCCCCAGGTACATCTCGGACTGGACAGGGTTGGATCAGGGAAAGTCAACACATTATATTGAAAAAATATCTCAATTTGATAGTTACAATGATATACAGGGTGTGGCAACTATAGTCCGTTCAAATATGAGAAGAAGCTTTGTAAACAAACAGAATCGATCTCGACCACTCGACTCCACCATCTTGTTCGAAATTTTTCCGTCCGATCGAAAAATTTTTTCTTCGGAGTATATCGACCCGGGTCATTACATTTACTGATTTGGACACGTAGATTCAGGCGCGTATTCAGGGGGGGCTATTGGGGCTCTAGCCCCCCTCCCTCATTCTCATTCACCACAAAGAACTTTCAAGTATAGTATAAGAAAAGCCCACTAACTGAAAACTAGTCAACTCTTGCATGCTTTAATATTTTCTTGTTTGTTTTTTAAAATTTCTTATAGTTAAACATTTCTTTCTTTTACTGGATAAATGCTGAGCCCCCCCAACACACCTTTCTGGGTACGCGCCTGATTGTATTCAGTCGATTTCAAAACAATAAATTAACAAATTTGAGGTTTTCGAGGGATGCACTCGTCTAGTTTTTTTATGTCTATATTTTTTAACGCAACCGAATTTGGTGAAATGGAAAATGGTTTCTCTCAACCTGTACAATTAGGCATAACCCTGATATTTCCTTCAAAACTGGGACAGCTGAGATACATTTTTGGGATGTAATTTTCCAAGGCATATTCAGAGCATCATCACATAAAAAATGAATAAGGAAAGACTTGCTGTGTTGTCATTTTTCTCGATTTTCATTGGAAGCCAAGAATTTCAAAATAACATGACCAAAACTTTTTTTTATTTTTCAACAAGCAGGCCGTCCTAGCTTCGCCCGGGTAGAAATTTGTTTCACGCGGCGGTTTCATCTTCAACACTGTTCAACTTGCCATATCTTTTGATGTACCTACTCGTTGTAATTGTATGATGTGAAGGGCAATTTCATTCTAAATTAAATACTGGGGATAAATAACGTATTAGGTTGGATGAGGATCGATACCCAATTCATAAAAACACACTCCCAAATAGTGCATAATTTTGGAAAACATCTGATTACCATGAACAGTTAACAGCAAGTCAATCTTGAGAGATAGATATATGCTATCATTGCTATCGCGGACTTTTTTGTAGAACTTTTTAACATTTCCGTCATTGTATCCAAGTAAGTCTTACGTGTTTTACAGCGAACGTGAAAATAGCTGATTATAGCTGATTTTGTTTGTAATTATTGAAGGTATAGTAGGTATCCTTAATTTTTCGGGTGAAAAGTATAGCCTATGTCACTCAGGGATAATGTAGCTTTCTAAAGGTGAAAGAAATTCTGAAATCGGTCCAGTAGTTTTTGAGCCTACTCGTATCGAACACACAAAAATACAAATCTTTCCTCTTTATAATATTAGTATAGATATAATAGTATAGAAGAAATATAGTAGAGAAAAGATGAAAATGGACAACTCAATCCGATTCACTCGACATTTCGGTGAACATTCACTGTTCCATTGACTTGAGATGTTTACTCGGTGCTTGATCTAAGTTCTATGCAAATTACACAGTAATTGTATACATCTCCATCTAGTGGCGATAATATCAAATATAGTTCCTTCACGACTACGCTACAGTGTCTAGATAAAGCCATTAACCGAAGCGACACCTAGTGGCCTTATTAGAAGGAGGAAAAGCATTTTCTACATAAGCAAATTTTTCATCGAATTTTTCAGAGTTCGTATTTTATAATAACCCGGCCGTAGACGAATCCATATATGAAGTTTCATAACAAACAGTCCATCCGATCTCGAGTTATAAATGGTGTAACCAACAACTTTATTTTATATATATAGATTACACGAGTCCGGCTTGCCGTTGAGTTGCATTCATTCTACCAACACCATCCTTTTGTATCCGTAAACTAATCCGAAGATTCCGAAGCCTTCTTCACATCTCCATCTCAAATTTTCGCCACGTCCGTCTGAGAGCGACGCAGAGGTGCGTTCCGCATCAGCGACGCCCAACATGTTCCTCCCGTTTTTTTCTTCTCTCCCATCCACTTATTATTCAAGCAGTATCCGAACCTAAGTGATCCACGGCAACGAGAGAAGACTGGCTGGATGAGATATCTCTCCACTGTTGTGAATTCGTTTATAGCAGGTAAATTATCGTGGGGAGCATCTCCGTAGAGCGGATGTACACAAATATGAGTCGATGTACCAACGAGGCAGGGTCGTGGACAGTGAAGGTCAAGATCGTCTAGGTTGGGAAGAGTAACAATAGAGAGGTGTTTTGGCTTGGAATTGTTTTGTGCTGATTGGCACGGTCGACTGATCATGATGAGATTCTGGTCCATTATTTCTGTGTCTGGCTAGGATGGCTACTTGGGTTTTAGATAAATTAAATGGCAACACTGATATGAATGCGTAGAATCTCACATTGTCTTCGTTAAGTTCGACATAGATGAATGGAACCCTGCTGTTGAAATTCCTCATAAAAAAATTGTAGATTAATACGCATTGTAGTTTTCGTTCTAGTTCCGAAAAAATCCAAAATATTTTACGGTCTTGGCGCTATTTTATTAGGCAATTGTTTGTTCAGAGATTTGTTCGCTGTTTTCATGAAGGATCTATTTCAATAAATACGAGTTTCTTTTAGTTAAATCGACCTGCAATTCTAAGGGAGGAATTTAATCAGTTCACAAAGTTTGTGACCCTTCCAAAAGTTGCAGATTCTTGTACGTCAAATGTTCATTCATGAAAAACCAAATGTTTACTCTTTTATATCGGAATGGTTCTTTTGATCCTCGTTGCGTTTCTAAGAATTTTGGAGCAGTTATCGTTTTACGTTCTTACGATCAACTCTGATTCAAAATCTGAAAACTTGTTTTGCAATAATGCCTTGAGTCAGAGAGTTTGGTCCTCTCTGAATAACTACATCTCATCTGCAAACCTTCCTAGTGATGTAATGATCAAGGAAGTAAGCACTGAGAAAAACTTCAGTGCAATGCTAAGCTAAAGAGAGGATTGGGAACGGAAATACACCGACTATAATCTCAAATAAAATAAACTCCACATGAGTTAGGGATATTGACTTAAATTGCAAAAAAATATATTTAAAATAAGATTTTTGTGATGAAAATTCATATTAATTTGATTTCAAGTTGCAAATTAATTTTAGCCTGTAGGTCTGCAGCGTATACAGGGTGGTTAAGAAAAAACGAGTTAAATAACGAAATTTTATTCTCAGAGAATTCAAGCATTTTAAGACTATTAATACAATGTATGGCCTCCACGGGCATCAATAACAGCTTGACATCTTCTTTGCATACTACAAACGAGGTTGTTGAACATTTCTTGAGGAATTTGGGTCCATAAACGGGGCAGAAGCTCTCTCAGATCATTTAAGGATTCTGGGGTAGGTTGATGATTATCTAATCTTCTTTGAAACATATCCCATGCATGTTCTATGCTATTAAAATCTGGTGAGTGCGGAGGTATTGGTAAATGTGGAATACCAAGCTCCTCGCGCGCATTCTCAACTATTGCTGCACGGTGCGGTCTAGAAATTGAAAAGTTTCATCAATAGCAGCGTGAAAATTTGGCACAACATTGTCAATGACATGCTCCCTATAGTGTGAGGCGGTCATTTTCCCAGGACAAATGTGTAGATCTGTGCGCCCGTTGAAACATATCGTGCCCAATATCATAACACTACCCCCTCGGATTGGATGGACTTCTTGGACATAGCGACGATTACGGGGTATGCCTGGAATTGTCCATAGCTTTATTCTTCGAGAATCTGAAAATCGTCCATATCTGGATTCATCAGTAAAAAGGACACTACGCCATTGATCGTTGCAATTGATATGTTGCCTTGCCCATTCCAGTCTTTGACGCTTATGGTCACGTGTTAATGGAACTCCTATTAATGGACGTCTAGAACCTAGATTTACCTCTCTCAAACGTCGTCTGATAGTTTCGATGGAAACTTAGACCCCATCTGCATTTTGAAGAGTATTCCGTAGCATTCTACACGTAGATATAGGGTTTCTTCTCGCCGAAACGGTGATGAAACGATCCTGAGCAGGTGTTGTTTTTCGTCGCCCACCAAGCCTTGGTCTTTCCAACACGGAACCTGTCTCCCTGAACCTATTCCAAAGACGAGATATCACACTTTGGCTGACTTGGAGCCTTTCCGCTACAACAACCTGAATTAGACCACCCTGTAGCATTCCGATAGCCCTATTAGCCTCAGCGTTTGTTAATTTACGTCTTGGCATTTTCGGAAAACTCGTTTCAAATCGAAGCCGAATGACTTCATTTCAAAATAAGAACATTCATGAAGCATATGCAAAGAACCAAACTTCAGAAAAAAGGGGACCAGATTGACGAAATGTCTCATACTGATTTTAATTGGATCGATTCAAGTTGGTATTGAGTTTTAAATGATTTTACAGCGATTTTCTCGAAGATTACATACTTTTAAAAACGATTGAATACGATATCCCTAACTCTTGTGGAGCGGTTTACAATAAAATGGTATACAGATTATTCTAAAACCGCTACAGGAGCTGGCGCTGGGATTTACGGGACAAGTACCCAGTGTGCACTATTTCTAGGCTCCTATACAAGCGTCCTTCAAACGGAAATACTTGCAATCGGAAGATGTCTAGATATAAATCTAGAAAGAAACTATCAGAAGTGCGATATATAGCTATTCATACAGATAGTCAAGCTGCCGATAAAGCTCTGAGCTCCTATGTCATCGATTCAAAGCTGATTTGGGAGTGCCGGAACGAACTCAATGAGGTTGGCAAGAAAAATAAGGGTTTTTTAAACTGGGTTCCCGGTCATTCGGGAATCATAGGAAACGAAGGGGTCAATACACTTGCCAGAAAGAGCGCACAAACGCCACTCACTGGCTCAGAACCCCCTGTGGTATAGGAAAATGCACCTATAAGAAGGAGTTAATGGTGGGGGAGAAAACCGAAAGAGAAAAACTCTGGCGGAATCTCCCAGGGATGGATCACTCCAGAAAGTTGCTCTTTGAAACTGCTAGATCCAAAAAATATTTGATGGATCTCAGTGAGAACCAACTTCACCTACTCACTGTCCTAAAGAATCTGTTGAGAATGGGTTTATCGGACACTGACGAGTGTAGATTCTGTATGGAGGAGGAAGAAACTCCTGTTCACCTGGTTACGGAATGCTATGCCATTGCAAGCCAAAGGAAAGAGAGCTTTGGACAAGAAACTTGTAGGAGTGGGGAGTTATCCTCGTTGAAGCCGTCCCAGATACTGAATTTCATCAAATCTCTGGAACTATGGAAGGCGAGCTGTAGGAAGCGCGATGATAACAGCTCTCTTAGGGGACACAAAAGACCTTAAGGTCGCAGTGGACTGTAACTCCTTTTCACTATAACTACTATAACTATATACCTTGACGTAAACTTAATGCCTAGTGCGGATGAAGCCAATAGGGCTATCATGGTGCAGTCACAAGTATAGGTTCATCAATTCGTTCGAAAGTGAGTGTATTAAGCGAGATGATATTTCACGTTGAAGCTAAGCTAAAAAAAGCTCGTAATCCTCGTCGTATTCTCGTATATCGCTGTGACCTGTCTAGATCTGCAGCCCTTGGTAAGAGGATGAGCCAGGATGTAGGTAATAGGATGTTAGGTCCACGAGTCTCCGGTAGGTTTCCTGGACTTCTACGGTTTCCTTCCCCAGCGCGAACGGACATGTATCAACGGACCATCGAGCTAAAGGTTTCCATGCACTATCGAATCCAACCGCAAGCAATCTAGAAAAGAACCTGGAATCTTGATATACAAGAAATAAAAGTGTTATGGTCATGGGTTGTCAAATACTGAAGATTTGATCCACTTGTGTTTCTTCCCTTTTCACAAGATTTCACAGTTTTCTTCGAATTTTATCCTTAATTAAGTACACTGCGCAAAAAAATTAACGCACATTCTGAAAATCTCAATTTTAATGAAAGTTATCTCTACATTGACTTTATAACTTATTTTTTATGTTCTCTCGGGAAGGTTTTGAAGGAAACAAGACACATTAAATGGAAGAAAAATTCAGGATTTCCTGAATCTTATGTGAAAGAAGAGAAATGAACAATTTTCAAAATACTGAAATGCTGATAAGTGATTTAATACTTGGTATTTCCACCCCTTTCGTTAATTACAGCTCGGCAACGACGGTTCATACTCCAAATGAGTAATCTTAAAATGTTCTGATCTAATCCTTCCCAGATTTCTCCGAGTTGGATTCCTAAGTCATTAAGAGTAGCTGGATGATTTTCTGAACTTCTCAGCCTTCTATTGAGGTTGTCCCAAACCTGCTCAATCGGATTGAGATCTGGACTTCTTGCTGGCCATTCCATTCGAGAGACTTCAACCTCTTCAAGGTACTCCTGAACGATGCGCGCACGATGGGGTCTGGCATTATCGTCCATAAAAATAAAATTTTCACCAATGTATGGGGCAAATGGCACTACATGCTCTTCAAGAATGTTCCTTATATACTTATCAGCATTCATAGCTTTATTATCAACGACCACTAGGTCTGTGCGAGCAGTCAAAGATATTCCACCCCATACCATAATCGATCCTCCCCCGAAACCAGTAGTATTCAGGCAATTGCACTAAGCATATCTTTCATGTGGACGTCTGTATATACAAGGGAACGTCGATCACAATGGTAGAGGCATCTTTGAGAGAACTCTTTCCCAATCGGCCTCTTCCCAATGGATATGCTCTCTCGCAAAATCCAAACGCGCCCTTCGATGGGCTGGGGTAAGAGCTGGGCCTCTTGCCGCGACACGAGACCTTAAATCATATTCTCTGAGGCGATTTCTTATTGTCTGAGTGCTAATTTGCACCTCATGAGTTTGCTCAAGCTGATTTTGAAGGAGGCGAGCGGTTGCAAACCGTTGTCTCAACCAAGAAACTCTCAAGTAACGTTCTTGAATGTCAGTTGTTACCCGTGGTCTACCCTGTCCTGGTCTTCGGACATTCATACCTGTCTCCCTGAATCGCTACAACATTCTGGACACACTCGTATGGGAAACTCCAAACCTTTCTGCAATTCTTGTGTATGTCCACCCTTCTTCTCGCAAAACTACCGCTTGGGCACATTCCTCTTGAGTCAAATTATGCGTGTTTCGCGTTGCATAGCGATCGAGTGTAGAAAATCAAACGAAAGAAAAACTTTTGATCACTAGAATTGATCAAGAACAACTGATTTTAGAATGGGGCCAATACATTCAAAATCTGATAATATCATCTTTTTTTATTCCTGCTGGGAGAAAACATCTGTATTGAAGAAAAACGTTGAAAGTGGATAACATATGCATGCATAATTCTGATAAAAATAATTATCATTGAGAACACCTCCAGTTGTAGAATAAATTTGAGATTTCCATAATGTGCGTTAATTTTTTTGCGCAGTGTATTTAGGGTTACACCTTAAGTTTTCTCGAAATTCTCCATAAACTAGAACAACATACTCCTAGATCTTTTCCAGCGTCACTCAGAGAATGATAAAGAGGCAGATAAAACATGTTTGAAAACTAGTGATTGGTCTCGTCGTGTATGTTCACCTTTATCTACGAAAGAGAATCAATCTTCTTCCGGAGCATTTGAAACTATAGACTCTAGCGTAGGTGTACGTGTCTCAACATTTAGTATCGTTTTCATGCTCCGAGGCAGAGAAATTGGAGGAATTTCAAGGAATTGATGTACTTAATATGTGGAAATTTTGCCTCTGAACTTAGCGCGTGCTCATCCGATTGGCGAATTTCTCAGGAAGGCACCATAAACTCTCAGAACTCTCATTCTTATCGATTTATTTAGATTACCAATTAAAAACTGATTCGGTAACATGATGTCCAAACTAAGCACGCTACCATCAATGTCATGTGAAAATGTGTCCGGTTACCTCTCTGGTTTGTTCTGAAGAAGTCAATAACCAACAAATTCTTGCATGTTGAAATTTATTGAAGCCCCGAAGGTAAATAAGTATCTTTCGTAGAATAAATTGAGTGGAAAGGCAGATTATTCAATCTGTGAACTCTGATGATACGCAATAAAACAAACTGTTTAGTTACGAGAAAGAAACGTGTCTCGTTTGACCAATGAGGGTCCAGAATTGATTATAGGTATACTTCGGACGATTTGTTGACGAAACAGAAGAAACTAGCAGCTCCGCCTCTGGTGAATGAAATGAGCGGAGAATTTGTCAATAGGATCACATGGGAATTAAAAATTAATATTCTGATGTGATCAAAAGTAGTGCTTTGCGTATAAGTACCTACCATATATTATGGTTCCAAGACTTGGTATCAGTTTGTATAGTTTGACAATTCATCATGGCCAGGCCCAGATCTACGATTTTTTCTGACAAGGGCAAAAATTCATGATTGCGCCCCCCCCCCATTTGTATAATATGTAGATACATATATGAATTCATAGAAAAAACAAAAATAAATAATAGGTACTAATGAATAATGAAAATGAAAACTAATAATAAGGAGAATATCACAAGGACAGAAATTGGACTTTTTTCTTCACATAGCATCACGCGGCGTGATTTTCTTTCCGCGAACGCATCTATCAGCTCCTCGAAATCTATTTCATTAAGGAACGCAAATAATTTTTTATTATTTTCAATTTGCTGAAACTGCTTTCACATCTTTCAGACGTGGTAGGCAATGTGCACTATATTCTATATAATGTCAGCTATACTGACATTATAGGGAAAGCATCTTTCAGATCTTGCCTGTGAAGAATTTGTAGCAGGTCTAATGAAGTCGATCTTTCACTTATTTCAGGAACCAACATTTTGAAAACAGCTAGTTCCTAACAAAAATCAACTGCATTCAAGTCTCTTCAATATTTTTGCGCTAAAAGGGTCCCATTTTCTGCAGATCCTTATTTTGCATGTTTAAAAGGGCATGGCCATTGAGGAATGAGAAATTCGTATGCAGACTCTCTGCGCTTTCTAATCTTTTTTTGATTTCTGACAATAATCTGTCGAAAACAACCTTAATTTCCTCGGAGAATAAACCAACTAGATCCGTTCTTGACTCATCATCGCACATTTAGTCAACCTGCTTTTTCTTCTTGGAAACACGTTTTTTTCTAAGAATTGGCTCCACATCCAATTCTTCTGGAAGAAATGTAACTTCCGAGATCCAGTTTTCAATAAGTTTTTCTGTCATTCCTTGCAAGATCTTCATAAGACCTTGCATGAACGATAATGAACGTGAAATAACTATATCTCCTTTCTGAATTTCCACGTTGACCATATTGATCTCTCGCAGAATATTATCCCAAATTGTTAGGTTCAGTATGAATCTAAAATCCATCACAGCGAAGCAAATGACCAGCTTCATATACCTACTTGTATTCTGCGACTATAGTGAGGATTCTTCGATTTCTTCTACAGCCTTCACAACTCCCGGTAAATTATTGAGCAAGGCATTAACCAGCTTGATGTTTAGTCCATCTATAGTTCGGCTACTTCCTTTAAAATTTGTTTTCGTCCACTTTTTCATAATTGTCCATCGTGATTCGTGTGGTTGAACTAACAAAAAAACAATACAGTTTTTGTACAACACCAAATAAATTTACTGCTTCTGAACATGATAAAGACGAATGGACACCCACAAGATTCGGAGAGTGTAGAATTCTGGATGCCAGCTTGTCAACTTCTAAGAAGTCAATAAAACTTTTCTTTACTTTTAGTATTATAAGTCTTTGCCTTTATCTCATATCCAGACTACGTTCTCTTTAAATATCGTATAACCTGGTTCATTTGTTCTGTGAGAGATACCTACATCTGGGGTACAGTCGAACATAATAGTGAAATAGTTGGCCTCCTTGATCTCATTAAAGGATCCCCCACACCAACGCGGTACTGCGGGAGCGGGAGCGGTAGCGGGAACGACGCGGGATCAAAACATGTGGCGGGATATAGAAGTACTCACTACGCCTGAGTGCGAGTACTTCTATATCCCGCCACATGTTTTGATCCCGCGTCGTTCCCGCTACCGCTCCCGCTCCCGCTGTCCCGCGTTGGTGTGGGGGATCCTTAATAATGCTATTCCGAACTTTGGTGGCCATTAAATCGATAATTTCATTTTGCATATTTTTGGAAATATAGGATGTTTGTCCTTTTTTTGAGTGGTCAAGATGGCACTTCAGAGCCGGGTCATATTTAATAATAATATTTTTTTCCGAGAAAATCAAAAATAAAAAAAATTTAACCTCTGGTTGTTTTTAGCGCCCCCTTAAGCTGGCGCCGAAGGCTAGCGCCCCGATTGCCCCACCCTAGATCCGGGCCTGATCATGGCAAAATTACAAAAATTACGTGTGATTTATTTTAATCAAATCTTTAAATCTCCAAAATTTGTTCCAATATCTTTCTGTATAACATTTCAAGTTGTGCAATGATGCATAAGGCGAGATGTTCCAAGGAGATAAAAATAACTTGAACAATAAGTATTCCTATCCGACGAACTTCATTGTTTATTGTTCTCTTGAAATAATTTCATTAACATGAGTAATTCCCTGTTGTCGTCTGGACATTTTGCCAACACTCGATGCATAAACTCAACGATATCAGTGGATTAGATAATTATTGCTATTTAAAAGGCGCTAAATGATCCTTTTGTTCTAATCACTGGTATTTTTAATTAATATTTACCTGGCACGGCCTTAATGAAGTAATTGTAATTGTTATTTGTGAGTTTTGTTCTTTCAATATTTAGTGGGGAAATTGGATTGCTGAATGATTCGACCACTTGGAAAAACTTTGGCCAAGACACTGAAAGAAAACAAATGAAAGGGACTGAACATGAAGAAAATCAGTTGCAACCATCTGATTTTTCAGTAGAAAATGTAGAAGTTCGAAACTTTTGGCATTGCGTACAAAAAAGGCCATTTTCAAAGGGAAAACTGATATTCCATGAAAAAACATTCTAAATGCTGCGTTTTTTTAAGTTACCTACGTTTAAAATTGAAGGGAATATTCTAATGTTTGTAACTTGAGCCAATGGACTATGGAAAATAGGGGCCTGTTCATGGGGAATTTTGTGGCATAAAACAGATTAAGTATTCAGGGAAAATGTGAAAATGTAGCATTTTTGAAATTACTTTGAAAATAAGGAGGATATTCTGTAATTGGCAGTAGTTGAGCAAAAAGCCCATGGACGACGGGCCTGTTCATAAAGAAATTCAAATGTTCCCATCGGAGGCAACGTTTCTGATACAAAATTAGCGAGAATATTTTACGGTTTTTGGTACTCAAGGGCCCATGAAGAAGAAGGGCCTGTTCATAAAGAAATTCAAATGTTCCCATCGGAGGCAACGTTTCTGGTACAAAATTAGCGAGAATATTTTACGGTTTTTGGTACTCAAGGGCCCATGAAGAAGAGGGGCCTGTTAATGAAGAAATTCAATTGCCTCCATCGGAGGCAACGTTTCTGATACAAAATTAGCGAGAATATTTTACGGTTTTTGGTACTCAAGGGCCCATGAAGAAGAGGGGCCTGTTCATGATGAAACTTAGTTATTAGCGATTGGTAGTTCTTGGGCAATAGAACGGGAGAAGAGGGGCCTCTTCATGAGAAAACACAGTTGTCTGCATCGGATTTCCAAGAAAATGATGAAAATGCAAAGACGTTTTGACGTTACGTAGGTACAAATTTAGCTTGAATATTATACGATTAGTAGTACTTGAGGGCCCTTAGGCCAGTTGCCAATGGAAAAGAGAGGCTTGTTCTTGATGAAACTAAGATATATATCTTCATGGATTTCCCAGAATTCGCCAGAACATTCTGCGATTGGTGGTAATTGAGGAAATCACAAGGAATTAAAGGGGCCTCTTCATGGTGAAACTCAGTTGTCTTCATCGGATTTTTCAGGAAAATTATGAAAATGCAGCGAATTTGAAATAACGTTTTAAAGAAGCGAGAATATCCATTTTCCAGATGACAGTATTGAGTCGCAGTGCCTATGATGAAGAGGGGCCCGTTCATGAAGAGGGGCCTGTTTATGAGGAAACTCAGTGGCCTTCATTGGATGTGAAAACGCTTCGTTTTTCAAATTACTTTGAATATTCTGCTCTCCGTAAAGAACTTGAATCGATAAATATCGATTTTCTCCCAATCCGTTCCTGGACACTGGCCGCTTCTTCTGGTCCTCCACATGCGGATAATGACGGTCTCGAATCCATCGAACCAACTCAGAAAGACAGCTCGAATGGGCGTTTTTCAGCCTCTCCACCGTCCAGTGGTCATCTCAAGTCACCTAGATCGATCGCTTAACGACCTGCCTATGGCTCGTGCCGTCGCATCAAGAGAAACGCGGAAGACTCTGGTGATTATAGGTAGATGGACGTCGCACGACATCTAGACAACGACACATCCCTCATTTGCGCTCGTTTGATAACGCGAAATTACCTAGGATACGGCTCATAGACCGTGAGATGACCGGGTCCAAACGGTGTCATTTATGTGACGACTAGCGGAAGATGATGGATGATGGTGCAGGAGTTGTAGGAGCGTGGAGAATGGATATCTGGTTGGTTTGCTATCGGAGGATTGTCATTTGGTTAGATAACGGTTAGAAAATGGTCATCGAGGAGAAAACATCTAAACACGAAGTCCTGAAGACCAAGTGGGACATTCTAAAGGTACAGGCATTGAGTTTGAATATATGTACATAGAGGTACATCTCCCTTGAACAAATTGAAGCTGCCCTTAGTTGTAGTTCCTTCTCCCGTTCATAGGGGCGCAGTTGTGTTTTAGAGAATCGAAATTTTTCACCATCGCATCTGGCGGTGAGTAGCTGAACTATAAAGCACCATTTCCCAAGCGGGCAAGGCACGAATGCCTGATTTATTTCTTATTAATAATTTACATGATCTCCCACTCCTTTTCACACAGTTTGTGTTGAAGTTATATTATTAGGACAAATCCTACCGTGCCTATTCATAGAACCAGAGGGAAAAAATATCCTACAGATTTCTGTAAAGAATAGCTAGCAAAATGGAGCAGAATGTCCCGTTAGATTATAGTTCCTTCAGTAGCTACTATGCGCCGCCAATTTACGGCCAAAAATTTTAGCTTTACTTCGTTCAACTGCGTTGTTTCTCTAGGCAAGGGCGGATTTACTGAGAAAAAGGTGGTTTGTGTAACTGATTTAATGGTTTTCAATCGTTATTACCCCCCATGATTGTTATTACCTCTCCCATGAAAAAGAACTATATCCGCCCTTGTCTCTAGGTACATATATTTAAACTCAATGATACAAGGTTGGTATGAATTATGCATCCAAATGAATATCTTGAAAACTGAAAAGACGATATTTATGAAACTTTGCAATGAGACAAAATTATGTTAAAGGTACTCCTGTACCTACTTCCGGTCTCACCGGAATTCCGGAAAATCCTGAGCTTTCTTTAATTGAATGGGACACCCTGTATATTTTGTGTAGAATTTGAAAAAACTTTGTCATTGAAAAACCGTGCGATCTAAATTTAATGCAGGAAATATATTCAATTCCTTAGACGCTTAGACAAGGGAATGTCTAAGCTCCATTCACTATTAAGTATAAAGTATCCCGGTTTAATTTCCATGACATTCTGACACTTTTCACCGTGTATATTTTGAAAATGTTAGGTTAATTATTCTGTCAGAACTACGCAACGTTGTCCTCTCTACATATAAAGAGAGATCGTGGTAAGTACCTACGTATTCACCAAAATGTTTGAAGAAACCCTACATCTACGTAGGTATAGAATGCTACGGAATACTCTTCAAAATGCAGATGGGGTCCAAGTTTCCATCGAAATCATCAGACGACGTTTGAGAGAGGTGTGAGGTTCTAGACCGCTAGACGTCCATTGAGAGGAGTTTCATTAACACGTGACCATAAGCGTCAAAGACTGGAATGAGCAAGGCAACATTCTATCATTTGGAACGATCAATAGCGTAGTGTCCTTTTCACTGATGAATCCAGATGTGGACAATTTTCAGATTCTCGAAGAATGAGGGTATGGAAAATCCTACGCATACCCCGTAATCGTCGTTATGCTCAAGAAGTCCATACATTCCGAGACCGAGGGGACAGTGTTTATGGTATGGACCGGGATATGTTTCAACGGGCGCACAGATCTACACATTTGTCCTGGGAATATGACCGCCTTACACTATAGGGAGCATGTTATTGACAATGTTGTGCCAAATTTTCACGCTGCTATTGGTGAAACTCTTCAATTTCTAGACGATATCGCTAGACCGCACCGTGCAGCCATAGTTGAGAATGCGCGCGAGGAGCTTGGTATTCCACATTTACCAATACCTCCGCACTCACCAGATTTGAATTGCATAGAACATTCATGGGATGTGCTCCAAAGAAGATTAGATAATCATCAACCTACCCCAGAATCCTTAAATGATCTCAGAGAGCTTCTGCCCCGTTTATGGAACCAAATTCCTCAAGAAATGTTCAACAACCTCGTGTGTCGTATGCAAAGAAGATGTCAAGCTGTTATTGATGCCCGTGGAGGCCATACATTGTACTGATAGTCTTAAAATGCTTAAATTCTCTGGGAATAAAATTTCGTTATTTTACTCGATTTTTCTTAACGCTGCAGACCTGATGCAGGCTAAAATTAATTTGCAACTAGTAATCATATTAATATGAATTTTCATCACAAAAATCCTATTTCAACGATATTTTTTTGCAATTCAAGTCAATATCCCTAACTCATGTGGAGCAGTTTATTTCACGTACCTACCTATAGATATGTATAAACATGGTTGTAAGATTTAGTTAGGTATGCTATTTTCTTGAACGGAAATCAAGAATCGAGTGTTAAAATTTTACTGAAAAATAATGGAAAGAATAATCCGTTACTTTGTGATAGTTCATTCGAAAAAAAAATAAAAGTACCTACTCAAATAACCGACAAAAAAACTTCTAAACGAACAGACGGACCTATGGAATTCCCCATTTTTCAGAATTCTATAAATTAATAAGCCTACAGAAGACATTAAAATACCTTTTTGCTTTTTGCACAACTTGAAATACTCCAGTATGAAAATGTAGTAGTACTACGCAACCTATGTCACATTGGCAACGTCTCTGAGAATTATTTTGACTTTCACGAGTGCCAACCTGCGTCAGTTTTGAGTGAAAGAACTTGATAGGTAAGGTAAACCTAAATCTTGGCCAACCGGGGGATACTTTATGAAAGTGAATGGAGTTTAGGTAAGTTGTAAAAACGAGAAATTAATCACTTCGTAGTTGAACGCTGAATTTTTTTTGGCAGCTGTCGAAATGCTGAAAATGCGAACGATTACTGGAGTGTAAAGTACAACTTATCTTATGCTTCAGAAAATGGGGTGATATTTCACTTTCAAAGTTGAATATTGAGTAAACGAATTTTTTCTATGTGACACCCTGTATAATATCCGCACAAAGGGAATTACTCCGAGAGTAGGCTATTCTCCGAAAAATCACACCGATTCGTCAGAAATCCCAGCTAAATCCGAACTCCCTTCGGACCTAAGATTGTAAATTTAGGGGTGTTCCGAAATTCTCACCCCTATTCGTCTTTAGGACCGGATTGGCCCGTTCTGAAACGAGATTCATCTCGGCAGAGTCCCTCTATTGGATGAGAAAACGGATGGGGATAGGTTGAGAGTGGCTGGGATGCTGAGTGTGGGACCCGCCTCTCTCGTTTTCATCTCCCAATAGAACTAACCAACCGAGACTGGAGATTCGATACCGGCACCAGCCTACGGTAAAAGTAACAGGGACGGATTAGGAGCGCAAGGACGACGACCAGTCGCAGTTAAAATTATGATAAGGCTGGTAAATTCGCATTTCATCCTTGAAAAAAGGGGTAATCTGAAATCAGAAGCTTTTGCGCTCATTAAAATTCGGAGACAGAACAATTTATTGGAGAATAAACGCTTGTTACTTGTCACGGATAAAATTTGCAATATTTCTAAGCCTTTCCTAGAGTCAACCGGAATATCTTCCAAGTACAAGACACGTCATGAAATTGCCCCCTGCCAAAATTGGAAAACCATCATGGCCAGATATTCTTGATATTCTTTTGATACAATGACTCAACCCAGATAAGCCGTCGCTAGATCTCACACAAAGGTATTTGCCGCACACTCATCGCCGCCTGCGAAATCGCGAGCGGAATACTAATGGCGTCCTGAATAACCGAAAAAGAGAATAGGTACAATATCTAACAGATCATCGAGACGTTTTTCCATGTCAGCCAATACGACCGAGTCGTAAAACATTCGACGAAAACGGTACCCGGTACCTATTTATGCCAACAATGAGATGTTATGTTCGTCATTCCTCATAATCAGGATTTGTGAAGAAAAGAAAGCATTCAACACACTCTGTTTCGCTAGAGAACCATTTTCTCCAGGAGTCCAGGCAGATATTCTCCCGTAGTCTCATACCTAGTAAGAACTTGAAGAAAAATCTAAGTTCTATTTAGATAGAGTTAAGACTGATTTTGATTATATTGCTAGTTGGTAGTTGCTACCAGTTCTTTGGTTGCTTACATTTAACACCTAATTATTCGTCTTAAATCGCTTCAAAATTACCTCAATTCCCACGGTCTACATTTAATATTTGACAATATTATACCTGCATGTTACTACAGTGACTAGATATCTAGTCACTGTACATGTTACATGTATAGGCGAAATTTACGAATGGGGCGACATCTGTAGTTTTGAGTTTGACCTACTACAGTAGTGAAGATGATACTTCTTAATTATGTGTACTTTCTTCTTGATCATATTGCCCCGATAACTTATCTCAATTGTCCTGAATTTATATGAATTTAACAATTCCGATACAGGCGAAAATCTGGTATAAACTACTCAGCCATAATATTGAGATTCAGTTCAGCGCATCCACCATTTAGGAATTCAGTGTCCGACAGTCGGTTCACAAAGCAAAGCAACCTTATACCATTCTTTAAAGTCTTAGGGCCCCCGCAGACTGCAGACTTTTTATCGGCCGATAGTTTGGTCGGCTTCTTAATTAGTATGGAGAGGAATCGCTGTAGTGTGCGCACATGCATTCCTCTCCATACTGATTAAGAAGCCGACCAAACTATCGGCCGATTAAAAAGTCTGCAGTCTGCGGGGTCCCTTAAACAATGCCTATACAGAAGGCTTAAGCTGTAGGAAGCTGCATCAAAAAGTTATATTGTTTATAATGAGCGTATTAAATTCATCCATGCATGCAGCGTTGTGCTTCTGCTGAATGAAAAAGTGCTCTCTAAAAACACTGACGTGACGTCCGTAGCTTTTGTATTCTTGCGTTGAATAATTAACTGAAGGAAATAATCGAAATGAACAATACAATTCAAATTCTCTTTTGCTCTATAAACTGTAGGCAACAAATTCAGGAATACCCATATCATTGTTTAAGGATCCTTGAACAATGCCCATATATTTCAATAATTCACCTTTGGCGCATCCACCAATTGAATAACTATTTTGATATGAAAATGTTCTTATTCAAAAACAGTGAGGGTAAATATTAGTGATCAATGTGAAATGTAAATTCACTTTTTGAGATCGCTATCAATTCATTCCAAGGTCACAGGCTCCTCCACAAAAATTGAAAAATGCACTCACCGTCGAACCACAAACCAATTTGTCTGTGGTCGAACCAAAGAGTCTTTGGTCGTACAAAAGAAGAATTAGTCTATGAATTATTATTTTTTTGAATTTTTAACCACCTTTGAATTTTATATTTTTAAAATAATGAAATGAAACAATCGAACGAATAAATAATATGGCAAACCATAGCATGCTGGAAAATTTGGCGAAACGTCTGAATGTTGAGGATACATATAGTATAAAGTAACTAACATCTCTCAATTGTATCATTGTTTTCCAAACAATGTTTGTATACTAATTTTTTATGTTTATTGCATTTCTTCATTTTCAGGAAATGTCAAGAATTCTTGAGGATTCTTAAAACGAAAACCACTTTAAAATTATCTGAACAAATTCAAATTACAATTTGCTTAGACCTGGCAACTTCCATTAGTGGAACTGCATTCGATAAGGTTTTTCATTTCAGGCAGAAGAATTTTTCAGAATAATTCATAACGATTTGCTTCAGGAAACTGCTCTCCGGCTATGTTCTTTGAAAAAGACAGCTTATGAAAATAACTACCATAATATACAAAAGGTCTTGGATTTAGACAAGCCTTTGAGTATCAAAGAATTATGTGTTAAATTCAGCTGTACCCATTTGAAGGAAGAAGCAGAAAAGCTGTATTCTTATTACAAGCAGAAAGATCCGAAAATCAAAGATGATGAGCATCCCCAATATGCAGCAGCTGCAGTTTACACTGTATGCAAGTGAGTTATTGTTTGGAAGTAAAAAGTTCGACACACGTTTGAGCCCATTCGCCATTGAAAAATATTCGTTTTGTGTTTATATTTTCCAAGCTACTAACTAGTTCTCAAACTTTTCAGATTGAATAATTTGAAACCTCCAAAATCTGAATTCTCTTCAATAAGCCGTTTGAAGCCTAACCAGTGGACTGCAATTGCAAATGAATTTGAAAAATTTGCTGCTTCAGTGGGTATTGAATCAAAGAAACTTGCATCTAAAAAGAAAGATTATGTGGAGAAAGTTTTAGGAGACCAAGGTACAACAAATTTCGTGATTACTTTCTCCTGAAATAAAATTAATGGAATTTTTTATTGTTTGAATCAAATTTTAATTTTAGAAACAAATGAGACATCCAAAACGATTAGGAATGAAACAAAAAAAGCTGAAATAGAAGACTACGAAGTTTGGAAAAGTAGGATTTTGAAAGTTGCTAAAGAAGCAGTGAAGAATGGTGCCCAATGAATCCCTTTTTATTATGAAGGGACCTCAGTAAAAAGTACTCCACAATTTATTTTCCAGCTCAATGTTTATTGTTATTATTATAAAACAAAATATACAGAGAATTACTTTTGAATAGCCTCAAATTTGTATATATTTCCCTCAATCATACCACAGCCTAATCATTCAATTTTGGATAAAATGAAATTTGAAAATAATAGAATCATGATCACATTCCAATATAACAGGAATAGAATAAAAATAAACAAAATTTAAACGCTCTTGAAAGAGGAGAAATCATTAATTCAAATTAAATATGCTGGAATAGTGATATAAAATGATATTTTATATCTTTGTAATTTTCCTTTATCTGTTACTTTTCTGATCATCATAGCTCAACTTAAAATAACACTCGATTCTACCAAAAAAACAAAATGTCTTAACAATTAATTATATTTTTTCATCATTTGACATCAGGCTCAAATATTCAATCCAAGATAGAATTGGAGCAGGGGGAAGCCCTATCCTTTCTCCTCTTTGTTCTGGACTTTTCCCTCCTCCTACCTCCAGAGGAGCCAGATCGACTACTACAAGTAGAATCAGCAGGGGACGAGCAGTTTGAACGGTCTTGAAGTAGATCCCTCAAATTCAACAAATCCTGTTCATCAGTCTCCACTTCTAAATTGAGTGTGTCCATATAGTCATTTTCTGGGGTTTTCTTAGGCGTAGCTTGAATACAAGGCACAATATAAACAATTGCTCTTGGAATTTGAAAGGGAGTTTTTGCCTATTAATTTTGAATTGATATTTGTTTAATAATTTTAGTATTTCTGGTACGAAAACATATTTTTGCTAGCGTAAATCATCAGCGCCCATTATTAATACCTAAAATAAAATTTTGACAATGAAATGAATTTATACAAACACTGCATAGTCAACACAATACAACATGCCATTCCTGATGTACCTACTACCAAAATTAGGAAATTTTCATTGTCATAAATTCAATACTGATAAATATATTCAGAAGGGATAAATATTGAAACTACACAAATGTTTATTATTGCAGTTCATGTAAATATGGCCATGTGGACATGAAAGTCATCCATTATAATAAATATACCCCCCTTATTTCAATATTTTGGTACAGACAACAATGATTTATTAAAATTCATGTATTGAGCTATACTTTGTCACACTACATTCTTAGGACCTACCTGCTTTCATAATAAGGTATAGAATGAGCAAGCATTCAAAAGAACTAAATGAAAATAATCTGCCACCAAGACTGAACTCAACTGTATCAAAACTAAGAATAAGTAATCAATTTTCCTTACTTCCAATGTATCATCGTTTTCAATAGAAAGAAGCTTTCTATTTAGGCATTTTTACCTTTAGCACGCTTTCTGCCACTCTTATCCTTTTTCTTCTTACGTCTTTTATCACCAGGGCTCCAGTCAGCATCATCATCTGTATTATCATAATCTTCACTCATACCGTTTTCTCTATAATCATTTTCTTGCTCCTGTTTAGCAGCAACCTTTCTTGCAGCATTCTTCTGCCTGTTTTTTCCTTCAACCATACATCTTTCTAGATGTGTGGCGAATCTTGTTGCTGCTACAGCCCTGTCGCAATATGGACATACGCAATCTTGGGTTTTTTTAATATTATATTGCGAAAACGTTTCTATATCTTCTCCTCTTTCTATTTCAATGCCGTCTTCTTCATCATCGAAATCGAAAGCTCGGGTTTTAGCTTTGCGGTGAGTATCAAATATTATTCCTAGGGTTAATTCATCAACAAGATTGTTAAAAAATCGTTCAGTTGATGTTCTCAATAATTGTGGATTGCTTACAATTCCGTGGAGATCTTCGCTCAGTTTGGAAAATAATTCATCGTTCCGGTCATCCGAACACCTTCCAGCAGACATAATGAACGATTAAATGAAACACTTATTAGAAATCGGACTGAATTATATTCACGCCATCGAATATATTCGAGAAAAGGGAAAAATATTAGCAATTCTTTAATCTATGAATATTAGACCATTTTGTTTTGTTTATTTCAAACATAGACATTTAAACTAATTGTCACAGAACATATAATTGTCAATGTCAATGATCACAGAAAAGTAATCCACTGACATTGTTTATTATCATCCATCCGTCATATCACCGTTGTTTTTATCCAATAACATTAGTGGAATATGAAACATTAATATCATTCATATCTTTTATAAAATGCAATGATGTGTTATTTAAAAGAATTTAAATTTCTTCAAACTATGAAACGAAATTCAAGAACAAAAACCTTTATTCTATGTTAGTGAAAGGTCATTTGAGGTCAAGGTTAAACGAATGTTCTGTGGTTGAACTTTGTGTCATTCATAAAAAACACACCAAACAAGAATAAAAAAAAATAAACAAGAATTTGTTTAGTCTAGGATTCAGATTAGGTAATCCAGTTGTTTATACAAGTGAGATTTGGAGGTCGATTTGCGCATGCGCGAGCAGTGTCAAAACCGAATTTTGTTGCCAGATTGTGCAAATACGTTTCTTTAGATTGAATTATAAATTATCAACTTCTTAAACTTTCAGGAATTGCAAGAGTGACACCGCGTTTACATTAGTCAAGTGAGTTGATCAAGTCACTTGAATTCAAGTGACTTGAAAGCGAATTGAATGTGTAAACCCCCCAATTCGTTTCACTCGATCGGCTGAATTGAACGGCTTCTCAGTTGAAGCACGGTCAACTTTGTGAGGATACATTAAAAGTGGAGAACCGTGCCGAAAATTGGACCAATCAGGGCAAGCGCGTATTATGACAAACTGATGACAGAGATAGGAGATAGGTTGACTCTCTTGTGCTCCTTTAACTTAACCAATTTCTCTGTTTATAGTTCGAATTCTGAATTCAGATTCGATTAGTTTGAGAATTTTGCTGACTGGAGAAAATTATTTGTTGAATAAATTCTAAAGTGATTCCAAGAAAAACAATTTTAATTGCTTCAACCTAGGTTAACATTTTCTTCAGGTATTGTGAATCCAAACAAGTTACATTCGTGAAAGTAAGGGTTTTGATTCAATATATCAAGTTTTATTAGCAATTTTGATTTTCAGCGATAATCTCATTTGTCACGTCTAGCACAAGAAATATTCCAGCGTGTCAACAAAAAATTTGCCGTTGAAATCTTCACCATAAACATAACGAAAAAAATTCAGACATGCTGTTCATATACATTGCCCTTTCCCTGAAGAGGTAAAAATACCCCTTGGATCTCATGACCATTTAAGAAATTCATATTCCAAAAGAAAAGAAGAATTCCAGGCTTGGTGTAAGGAAAATATAAGGTCCGTTCATGGTGTCTACATGAAATTCTTTGTGTACTCTACATTTTTTAAGTTGACGCTGTCGTTGAGTGTGATCACAGATCAAATGAGTGTACTGTAAACAAGAAATCATTGTTACACGATAAACACCAGTACACAATTTTGCACATGGTGTAGGTAGACCCAACGAACAAACCCATGGATTGTACGACTCAATTGATGTATTATAATTATGAAAATGCAGATTAGATCACGTGTTACCAACAGTATCTTAAATTTTATTTCATTGCCCAAATGTTTTCAGGATTGGCAAATGTTAAAAATCAATATTGAAGGCGCTTCTATTGAATTATGAATGAAGTATTTGCCCTTCAAGATGAACTGGATTTATTCTCCGATTTTTCAAGCAATTAGAATCAAATATAAACTTGTTCATATCTTACTCAAGTACTTACGGAACAAAACATTTTTGTTTTTTGAAATTTTGTTCTAGTCTTAATGGATAGGTATGGAAACAATTAGGATGTATATTTCTTCAACAATCTCTATTTGAAATGTGCACACAAAATTAAAATCACTAACTTTCATGACTATTTAGATATCGTTATGAGTTTATATATCATAAATTGAGAATAAGGTATAATTTAATGATAAGCTCACATTCATGTCAAGTCGTTGAACATTCTCAAATCAAACGTTAAAAACTGGAAAAGATCTATCTACTACAATTGTTTCTACGAAGTTAACATATTATGTTTATGTTACGTTATTCCTCTGTATAAACTCACAACACGTGAAAACGGTCAATAATAAAAGGATATTTCAGCAAATATGACATCTTATGAACATTCCTATAACATCCTCTTGGAATTATTCAGAAGTTTACTCTTGATAACTTGCTCCCTATCAAGTGATTCCTTCACTATTGAGAACATCAATAATATATACCCATTTCAAGTTTGGCTGAAAATAAATAATAATCACCAATAAAAGTAAAAGCCTGAATACAAAACCCTACTTACCCAAATTAAAAAATATTGAATGATCCATTCCATAACTCTGTATGGAATATAACAATTCGCATTCAGTCTATCCAAAGAACGACTAATTATTATTTCACTATAACTGTCTGTATGCAATTATCAAATACGGAATTGATTTTATTGATAACTTTCCAAAAGTTTATTCTTATTTGGCAATCATCCAACACAACATAAACAAAGACTCGTCTTTGACACAAACGTCAACATCCTAACCTAAACTGGATTAATTTTATCGATTTCCTACACGTCGACTCAGTTGACGTATGACGTAGAGAAGAATCAAACGAAACACAGATGCCTGCTTCTTATTGGTCGAATTACGGCACGGTTCTCCACTTTTAATGTATCCTAACTTTGTGGATTCAAGTGGATCAAAAAAGATGAACTTTGATACCCTGTAAAGATATTCTAAACTTTTAAATGAATCGCCTGATGCGAGATACCGCAAAACTATTTTCAGCTTTATCCGGGGCGAAAGATCTTCACGCATAGCCGTACGCATTTTACTCATTTTGGGTGTAACTTTTTCCAATAAATATTCGAATTGCTGGTCTTTGAGCCGTAAAAAGTTTTTTTAATCCCTCGATTCTTCCAATTTAAGTTCACGTAGAAGATTATTTGAGGCACCTTTCGGCTTTCATTCCTCTTCGAGTAATCCACTATAATCCATATTCTCTTCTTCCTTTGCTTTTTTCTCTTCATCTTTTCTGCTAATTCCTTGGTTATATTCAAAACTGTTAGCAATATAGCTTTCTTTTCCACTCGTTTCGCCATTTTAAATCAACTGGCATGTATTCAATTAGAATTTGTAATGTAAACATGCCGGAATATTCACCCGATCTGGCAACGTTGCGGCGAATTTGAAGGACCGGCCACCACTTCGTCAAGGTCACTTGTATAAACAACTGGATTACCTCAGATTCTTATTTTATTTCCAATTTATAGATTTTATAAGTACTCAACCTTCTCACAGTGTGAACAGTGTTTTCAAAACCGCACGCCCTGTTGGTCAATTTTCATCCAAATTTCATCAGATGGCACCTAAAAAAGGCAAATCCAAAAAAGAAATCGTCGAATCTGGTGATGATTCTGACGAATATCGTAAAAAAAGAGATAGAAACAATTTGGTAAATATAATTCAATTAAAACAATGTATGTGTTCTTCATCCTTCCATTTCAGGCTGTTAAACGAAGCCGTAATAAATCCAAACAGAAAACCCAAGAGACTATGTCACGAGTCAACCAATTGAAGCAGGAAAATTCTGTTTTGGAAGAGAAAGTCAAGAGTCTGACTCAAGAACTGGGGTTTTTGAAAGAACTCTTTCTGGCTCATGCTTCGAACCAAGCCAATCAGGCGAAGTTTGAAGGAATAGATTTGGAGCAGTTATTACAGGATCCACCTGAATCTGAGAATGATAACTGTCTGTAACCCAGTAATTCGAGGCTGAATAATCAGAGAGTTAATTTATAAGCCTATCCAGGTTCTGATAACTAATAAGAGTTACAGAGCTAGTGGTAGTAAAAGTTCTTAGCCTGAATTATGCAATCCAATGACCTGTGAATCTGAGTATGGTGGACAAACATTGAATGTTTGGTGGCGATTTTTGTAGGTATTTGATTAAAAACTGATGAATTAGTGTCAGGGTAAAAGCAGAAAATTTAATTCTATTGAAGTAATGAAGCAAACACTGTTTTGTCCGTAAGTCATCATCAAAAACTTTGGATTGCCTAATTTAATATATTTAATAGGTTTTGTCCACTGAAATAAAATAATAAATGAATATGAAAAAATTGAGAAGATTTATAAATAATATCGTTGCTAAAAATTCTTAAATGATTCATCTTATTTTTGCCTTCAGGAGAGTGGGTAGGTCAAACTGGGACTGTCATAAGAATCTCAGATTTTTTTTGATAAACAGTCAATTAAATAAATGTAAATGACAAAATTTAAGAAGTTTCAAAACAACAATTTCGATAAGTAGGAGTACGTTTGAAATGAACAAAATCTACTGAATTATTTAGGGAAAAGTGCATGTATTATTTAGCAATTAGCCAAGGGCTGAAGATTATCTGAAATGCAAATATCACAATTTTTTTCATTTACCTATCTTTACCAAATGTTATCACATAAAAATTATTACCTGAAGCTCATCTATGAGGAAGTACGTATTATATGAATTCTCAACACTACTGTTGTACCTTAAGTTTCTAAAATGGAAGGTATTTTTTCTTGAAAGATTGTGTTCAATGCGATTTGAAACCAATTATTTTATTGTCAAACGTCGGTATTGAAGGTGCTTTATTCTGTTTTTAATGCATCAAAAACTATTAGGAGAGAGAGGAAAACTGTTTTTTTCTTGAATATGACATTATTTATTGCGTTATATTGAATTAGGTTCGAAAACAGGGTTGAATGTGGTTCAATCAAGAAAAAACACCTTCACATACAAAGTTCAAGTTTATTGAAAATGGATTTTCTGTACATATATGTTTATGACATTGGAAGTTTTTCAATTTGTCCATTATACCTTCAAAATAGTCTCTACCTCTTGAGGAATTCACCTTGTATCACAAATGTGTATTTTGAAAATGTTATTGTAGGTAAGGTTTGGTTTTTTATGCAAACTTATATTCTAAGTAGATATATGTTTTCATCTGTAAATATCTAAACAAAAATTATATTTTTGTGAAGTGATATTCAATAAGCAGAGTATAATATAACGTTTTTAATTGTTTTGTATTGTTAATTGGATAGGATTTATTGATTAAAGATGTTTTTCATAGAAAGGCGGAATTTTTCTTTAATCTATATTTCTTTTTGGGTGGAACTGTTGCTTCTATACTCTGTACAGTCAAATAGTACATGAAATCATCAATTTGTTCGATCATTCATCATGAATTCCTTTAAAGAACCAAAGATCAGAAAAAAGGAAAAATTAATTAAGACTAAATCCAATTATGTGGTACTTTCGGGCAGAGTATAGGTATTATAAATGTTGACCTCCCATCTGTATTCTTTGCGAATACTTGTCAAAATTTTTATAGAAACCGCATATAGCGATTCCAAAGCGAAATCTGATGAAGATCTCAAATATCTTCACTTAGGTGGAGTAACACCGAATAATGATGCGTCGAAATGTCAATGACGGGTTAATTGCCTCAAGCAAAGAGAAATCTACCACATAAAACGGACAGAATACGTGGTGTGATCCATCTATGTGATTTGAATTCTTTGCTAATTTTGGACGCGAGATTACTGTTATTGTTGTAAATGTACATCCAATTTTTTTTCCTTGAAGCGAGATCGAGAGCCTTATTTGGGGAGGTGATTGACGAAAGACACGACGCGGAGATTTTATGATCGTTGGCTATTTCGTTGTCTCGTCTAGATGGAATATTTTGCCGTCAGTTTTTTATGGGACGTTTTAACAATGCTCGAATGAAAATTTAGATTTGCTAATGTGAGGGGTTTTTCTTTTGGAATGTTCAATTTTATTTGTAGTTTTTTTGTGAAAAATATTTGGCAATTAGTTGGCCCCTGGGTTTGTTAGCTCCTATTTCGAAGACAGGCTTCTAGAATCAAAAAAATACCCACTGATTTTTTTATGTCTCAATGATAACTATTTTCTGGTTTACTCATTGGGAATTTGTTCTCTTGGAAAAGAGCGAAATTTGTAGATTTTGAACTGGGTCGTTTTATGTGGGCCACCTGTGTACAGAGTGTTCCTAAATTGGAAGGACAGGTGGCCAGATTTCGATGGTTTTAGTACCTATACCCTACAGCTCCTAAACTATAAGAGATAGTGAATTAGTGTGAAACATGAAAATGATGCTAATATGCACCACATATCAGGGCCGGATTAAGACCACTTGGCGCCCGGGGCACAATATATTTTTTCGCCTTCTCGATTTCAGCGATTTCCGTATGTAATTAGTAACTCAATGAATTCGCCCCCAATTCTGAATTCGCCCTGGGCAATTGCCCTTTTTGCCCTGGGGTTAATCCGGCCCTGCCACATATGTCATATTTATGAATCCCCTGAGATTTGATGGCTTCATTGTTTTTCAGCACAACCTTCCCACCTTCCTTCTTAGAAATGACGACCAAAGATCGTTACAATCGCCCATCGTTACGGTGTTAACCCGAATTGAAATACTAAAATCGCATTTTTTCCAACTATAATGACTGAGTGAGGAAATCATTGTATTCAAATTGTGCTGCGGCAATAACTCATCTTCCCATTTATTCCATATCTTACGAGATTTATGAATAACGGACAGAGGCCTGTGTTGCAGAAATATTTTATTAGATGAGAAAGTTTCGCAATCGAACTAAATCATTGTTAAAGTTTGTAATCTGTTTCATTTGCGAGAAATCTGATAATGACAGGATCAAAAATACAATGAGGTAATTTGGCGCGAGATCCCCGATGATCGCGAGTAAAATCGAAGGTTATCTGTCAGATCGAGTGATTTTTCATTGGGGTGATGAATTTTCAGTGAAGAGGTTGCATAATTTATTCTCTAAGTCTAAAGCTGAATACAGACTATTCTGACGTGACGTGTTTACATGTGGGCCTACGTCAAAATTGTGCGTGATATGAAAATCCATAAAAATGCAACACATCGTTCTGTGCGTTCATGTTCATATTGGGCCAATGTGAGCACTGCACGGTCCTGACGTGACGTGATTTCACGTCACGTCAGAATAGTCTGTATTCACCTTAAGACATGGAAAATGCTGCAAGAATCATCATCAGTTTCGAAAAAGCCATAATGATTCCTTAGAGATACCTATAAGGAAAAGGAACTCGCATAAAAATTGTAAATTGAGTAGATATTGGAAATGAATTTTTATCAGAGCACTGATACTGTAACTTCTTCACCTTTTTGTACAGGGTATTCCCAAATTGAACGTACAAACGAAAAGGGGAGATTCCTTAAGTAAGTTTAAGAAAAAAAGTCCCATAAACATGGGGTCGCAAACGTTTCGTTTTCGAGATACAGGGTGTACTAGTGAAAAAGGACTCGTACCCGAAACGTTTTTGAAATTGTAACAAATTAAGAATTTCAATTTGGAATTCTACATTATCAATTACCCAACACCATTTATGGAACCAGTGGAATAAATAAATCAACAGATGAAAAATATTCATTCTCTGTGTATACGTGGCAATTAGGTACCTACTACATACGTAGAGGGAGGACCAAAATTACCTGAGCTATGATCTGGATCTTGTAAAAAGGGAATGGAACAGGAAAACGGCTTCAAAAAGTCAAAGGCAGTTCCAATTCCCTTGATATTTCCAAGTTCCAACATACACAAACTAAATACTAGGCATATCTGAGTGGAAACCGAATTGAATTAAAATTACTGGATGGTATTACGGCTAGATGCCTATCTCTCTCCTCTCCTAAATCAACATTTCATGGCCAGGATGACTGATTTATTACAGCACTTCTGTCCTTCATTTCGCATACCAATTCAATCAGATTCTCGAGATATTTTTTTATGGTTTCTTGTTAATTGTTCTAGGACGTGTTCTTTGTTTACTTACGGTCTCGATTGATGGATGGGCACTTTCTCTCGTCTTCTCGCACCTTAGGAGCTGGATAGCTATATAGACGTAGAGATGGTCTTTTTCCAATCAATAAAAAAGTGAAGTTCATCGGTAATCAATTCGAAATTACCCGACGTTTCGTAATGTTCATGAGGAAATGGAGAAATTTGGAAGAGTTCAATCAATCCGGAGAAATTTGTTTATGCGCGGTTGCGAAAGAACTATGAGCTCCTTTTGAAAAACATTTTTTGGTTTTTATTGTTTCTATACGAACACAGAGTGTGAAAACAGGTGGTTTGGACATCAGTCATAGTCCGCCAGATCCCCAGACTTGAATAGTTTAGATTTCTTTTCATACTAACTGGATTTTCATGAGAATTTTGATTTCGAGAGAATCGTTCGAAATTTTTTCATCGAAATCGGTAGCAGATACGGCAAAACTACAAAAGTCCATAAAGTTTAGTATAACAACAAAGCTTCTTTTCACAAAAAGTTCTGGAGGAAAACAGAGGACATTTTCCAAATATACACGGTGAAATGTTTCAGAATATCATGGCCAACCGGGATACTTTATAAAAGTGAAGGAGTATTTATGATACCGATACACAAATCTAGATAGTCTGATTGACCCATTTGAATATGCCACAAAATGCCGAGCTGTTCTATACAGGGTGTCCGAGTCAAGGTGTAATAAACTGTTAGGGTTAGATAGTAGGTTGGTGGGTACTAATGAAAATAAGAACAAATTCTTTTCAGTTCTGTTGATACAGGGTGTTGATGTTGTGAAAAATTACTCGTTATTCAGCAATATTTCCAAAATGACTGGAGATATTTGGATGCGAATCAAAGCAGCCATGCTGCTTGTTGAAAGACGTCTAACAAGTGCCAAGTGCCTCGTAGTCTTAGCGAAGATCGCGGATATATGCGACAAATTCATGAAAAATAGGAAACTCAGAAGGCGAACGAGAACATCCGTATGATCTCGCAGAACGGTGCCTATTTTGGACGTTTTCCTTCTACGGAACCCGGCCGCGCAATGCTCCTCTTAGCATACGGATATGGACCTGGTATTCTCGATTAATAACACCGGCAGCTCGGGAAAAGATTTACACACATCGCAACCTAATTGAATTGTTTGAATAAGTGCCTTCTACCTTGTAGGTGACTATAAATTTTTCTGAAAAGAGTCGATTCCTTCCTTTGTGCGTGAATGCCACCTGGCTTGAAATTGCCGTTCGAAATTAGTAATGTACCTACGATCTTAATGGGGGAATGTCGTTAAAATGTTTCAAGATTGTTTATTGGATCGGGTTTTATTGAAAAAATTCTAACAATGAGTAGTTTCGTTACCGCGTGATAATGAAACAGGAGTTTTTGCTCTTTCACGAAGATATCCTTTATTTTTAGGATTTGGTTGAGTTATTAAGGGGCCGTTATACTCTGGCCGACGGCACCGATTCTCCATTCAAAAAGTGCCTTTCATTTTTCCAAGTTCACGCTCTCAATTTTTCACCTGCAAGCTTGATTTTTTTTTCAAATTCTCCTGGAATTTCAGACAGTTCTCTGCTATTTCACAGTTTCTGGAAGTCTTTTCAGTATTTCCATCATTTTTTGCATTAATTAAGCGCCTATCCAAATGGAATTTTTTTTTAAATATAGAAAATTGATTTGTCGAGGGCACTCCAATGAATTTTCTGAAAAAAATTGATGAACAACCGCCGAAAAACGATTATGAAGTCAATTTTCATGGACTCTCAAATTCAACCCAATTTTTTTATGCGAAAAAATAATTTTCCAACGAGAAGAAATTGGAGTGCTCTCAAGACATCCTTTAACTTCAATTTGAAAAAAAATCAAGCTTTCAGGTGAAAAATTGAGGGCGTGAACTTGTAAAAATGAAAGGCACTTTTTCAATGGAGAATCGGTGCCGTAGCAGATTTTTTCATGCGAAAAAATAATTTAATGAAAGAGAAGAAATTGGAGTGCCTTCAAGACATCCCTTAACTTCAATTTAAAGAAAAAATCAAGCTTTTAGGGGAAAAATTGGGGGCGTGAACTTGAAAAAATGAGAGGCACTTTTTGAATGGAAAATCGGTGCCGTAGCAGATTTTTTCATGCGAAAAAATAATTGTATCAAAGAGAAGAAATCGGAGTGCCTTCAAGACATCCTTTAACTTCAATTTAAAAAAAAGATCAAGCTTTTAGGTGAAAAATTGAGGGCGTAAACTTACAAAAATGAAAGGCACTTTTTGATTGGATAATCGGTGCCGGAGGTTGGAAAGAACGAGTGGTTTTTTGCAATAATTCCAAAAAGGATGGAGATATTCAAAATTCAATGATATCAGTAGATTTTCTAGAGCCTTATGTATCAACAGAGATTCATAGAAAATGTGTGGTTCTAGGAATAACCATACTATTGAAATTTAAGTAAAACAGTGATTCCCTGTATAGTAGCCCTACATCAAGAAGCTTGGTCGAACTACCAGATTGCGCATCGTTTGAACATTTTTCGGACTTCAGTAAGACGCATAGAGGCCCTTTTACTGGAAACCGGCAGCGTTGCCCGGAGACCGGTGCCAGGTCGACCCAGAGCAACATATGCAAGGGAAGACCGCATTATATCGCAAATTTTCTATCAAATAAATTTCAGTTTAAATAAAGAAAAATATTCATACCATTTCCAGAACAAAGATTGCTTATTTCTTGAGAAACCTAGGCGCCAAAACTTTCAACGATGTGTGTTGCTTAGAAATAAGACTTCCCATTTAAAAGTTTCCAAACTGGCCCACTCTGTACTCACTTTAAAAAGGGTTTCTGCTTTCATTTCAAATATTTTTTTATCGATTTACCTAATTCAAAAAAACGATAGACTTTATTGGGAAACCTTTTATATACAGGGTGGCCAAGTGATTGACGTAAAAAAAAACAGGTCCCTCGTGCCATGGGCTATTTGAATCACCCCCATGTATGTTATGCGATTTTTCACGGTTTTCGAGTTATGAATTTTTTTATGAATTTTGAGAATTTTCGACTTGACCATCTTAAAAAAGATATTAAAAAGAAAGTTGGTACAAGAGTTCTCTGTGAAATTCTTTTGTAACTTAATCTCCATGAATTGTACTTTTATACATAAAATAAGTAAATAACCAGATTCGTAACTTTGATAAAAATTATGGAAATGTTGGTCTCAAGTGAAAAAGTTACGTGAATTGGATTATGATCTGAATTTTCGAATCGAAATTGAAAATGTAAAAAGGCGAATTCACGGTTTCTTAGTATGCTTAAAAACTGCGCTCAACAGTCAGCTTTTAGAATCATTGATAAAAAATGGTACTTAACACTCTACTTTTGCTAGAATTAGCCTTCAAAGTCATCAAGGTGGAAAAAATCAAAGAACTAGACATTTACTACAGAATTATTTTTTGCCATTTTAAGATTTTTCTGATCAAGTTATGATAGAAAATGCTGAAAATTAATGAAAATTAGCTTTAGATGTTGGTCAAGAAAAATTCTAGATAAAAAAAAGAAAAAAGTATGGCAATAAATCACACATCATAATGTAAATAAAAAGAAATTTATTTATAAAATTTACAGTAGGTTTTCAAAGTGGCCACCTCCAGCCTCAATACACATTGTACACCTTCTTAGAAAATTTTCTTTTAATTGCATAAAACCTGCCCTGTTCTCTCTTAGGACTAGTTCGGCTTCTCTTAACTTCAGTCGCCGCTCGTCTTCACTCGAACATTTTCGGGCGTAAACAATTTCTTTGAAATAACCCCTTGATGAAGAAACGTACAAAAATTTCCTCGAGCATGAACTTCCTTTGCTCCTGGAAGATGTAAGTCTTCAGCTTCGTCGAACTATGATATTTCAAAACGACGGCGCCCCGTGTGTGTCACTACGCAAAGAACAGATGGATCGGACGCAGCGGACCAATCAAGTGGCCCCCACGTTCACCTGACCTTAATCCCATCGATTTTTTCGTTTGGGGTTATTTCAAAGAAATTGTTTACGCCCGAGAATGTTCGAGTGAAGACGAGCTGCGACTGAACTACTGAAGTTAAGAGAAGCCGAACGTGTCCTAAGAGAGACAGGGCAGGTTTTGTGCGATTAAAAGAAAATTTTCTAAGAAGGTGTACGATGTATATTGAGGCTAGATGTGGCCACCTTGAAAACCTACTGTAAATTTTATAAATTTCTTTTTATTTACATTATGATGTGTGATTTATTGCCATACTTTTTTCTTTTTTTATCTAGAACTTTTCTTGACCAACATCTAAAGCTAATTTTCATTAATTTTCAGCATTTTCTATCATAACTTGATCAGAAAAATCTTAAAATGGCAAAAAATAATTTTGCAGTAAATGTCTAGTTCTTTGATTTTTTCCACCTCGATGACTTTGAAGGCTAATTCTAGCAAAAGTAGAGTGTTAAGTACCATTTTTTATCATTGATTCTAAAAGCTGACTGTTGAGCGCAGTTTTTAAGCATACTAAGAAACCGTGAATTAGCCTTTTTACATTTCTAATTTTGATTCGAAAATTCAGATCATAATCCAATTCACGTTACTTTTTCACTTGAGACCAACATTTCCATAATTTTTATCAAAGTTACGAATCTGTTTTTTTTATGTATAAAAGTAAAATTCATGGAGATTAAGTTACGAAAGAATCTCACAGAGAAGTCTTGTACTTTTTTTTTAATATCTTTTTTAAGATGGTCAAGTCGAAAATTCTCAAAGTTCATAAAAAAATTCATAACTCGAAAACCGAGAAAAATCGCATAACATACATGGGGGTGATTCGAATAGCCCATGACACGAGGGACCTGTTTATTTCCTTTTGACGTCAATCTCTTGGCCACCCTGTATAACTTCACGTTAACAACACGATAATACATCATCAGGGTCAATCTTCTATAACTTCTATTACCCCGTCGATCGCAGATAACTCCAATCAATTACATCCCCACGCTAGTTCTGAACAATTGACAAGTCTTCGACCATCTGGTGAAGAATCTGCTCCAAGGTGAACGAAGTTTAAGAGCGTTGCCTCATCCTCTTCTGCATCTTCACCGTAGTGGCACAGTCATTAAAGCGAATCTTGCACAAATCCACACAAATTAATTCTCATCATCCTTGAATGCTCGATTGCCGCCATAAAAAAATCAAGCGTATGCTAAATACGAGGGGATGGCCCTCGTGAGTAGACCGCAACGAGGATGCCCTCTATTTGTGCAGACTAATAATAATCAATCATCATTGTGTGTCCCGACTTAGAGAGGCAACCTTTCGGTGAGAAATGTCCAATTTGGACGTAATTAGTGCGGTATACTTCGACGTTCATTAGATGATTTCGAAATGTACTCAACACGTCTCTTGAAAAGCCCCAATGCAACACGTCTGAGTGCATACGGAATTTAAGATCAAAGAAATTTTGCAACCTTAGACCATAAAAAGAGGAGACGCAGCATCTCATTCACAAATTCGATAATTGCTGAAGCCAAAATTAAGTCAATAGGTATTCAATGAGTGGAACGAAGATGGCATGAAGGATAGCAATATCGTTGGATAAGGCCGTGGCAACATTGGGGAATCTAATTTTGAAAGGTCCAGTGGCGTGGTGTAATCGGTATTGAAGAATGGAAATAAAATTACAAATGAATTAACTCTTTTTGACGAAGTCATTCAATGTTCCGAACATTAAAACAGAGTTAGGTGAACTGAGTCAGCTAAATTCAGAATTGATTTTCCTCCTCTCAGTATAAGAATGGAATCTGAAAAGTGAAATTCAAAAAATCGAAGAATAAGAGTAGAACATACCTGCGTAAACAAATCAGGATTCAAATAGTCCAATTTACCACAAACAAGACACATAAGAACCATTTTCAACGTATTTTGCTAATGATATTCGGAAACAAATCCAAATTTCACTTTTCCTACGCGATATCCTGATGACAACAATGTTCGAAAGGTCATTCGTTACACAGAATTAAAATAGCGGAACGAAATTAATGAAAGAACTGGCCACAGATTCAGAAAACGGTACTGCCCATTCATAATAGCCTTTTCGCAAATATCCGATACTTTAGTATATGTATTATGTAATATGAGGAATATTCAATATTCGAAGAAACTAATACCCATTCCTGACATTCACGCACAAATGTGTAAATGAATTTCACTCTAAAATACTTTTCATTTTGATTGAGAGTTTATTTATCAGAAAATTCAAAGAACGTCACCACGTTTCAGAAATTTCTACTACCTCTTGATTCCGTAGTAGTACAGTTACCCAGGTCAGTTCTTATGATTTTGAAAATTGGTTTCACTATTTGAGACCATTTCAAAAGTTGACGATTTTTGTCCACCACATGTTCATTTATGGGAGATCAAATCTGAATGGTTTGTTTGCCCCTCCTTTAAAAAGTTGTTCAGTTCCAGGTCCAGGTAAGTTCTTGTCGTTTTCGTTTCTAAAAATTTTGGATCAGTTATTGTTTTACTTTCTTACGATCAACTTTGATTCGCAACAGATGAGTGGAAATATGGACGGTTTCCGAAAATTCAGCCTGTTCTCATATTTAAAAAATTGGTGACAAAAATGGAAACTTTTGAAACAGTATCTGCATTTTTAAACTTCCTCGAACTTTATGGAGCAGTATATTCTTTCACTCGCATTTCTGCATTATCATTACATATCTCCCTTATTATCATCAGTATACAATCAACATTCTCTCATGTGCAAGTAGAGTTCAACAAAAGTTTATGTAAAAACAAATTCGTTGTATTTGTTTGTTTGTAGGTATTTTAATTTCTTCGAAATCTTCTTCGATCGAAATCAAAGATTAACTCCTCCACAACCTTGCGGGTTAAAATAGCCAAATTATACATTCTGATCTCCATTCCTTGCATATTTAATTCTTCCGGATTTCATTAATCTTGGAATAAGATGGCTCGATTCGAAAAACCCATAATAGCTCACCTTAATTCCATGAGATAGCAGTGATAATAACCATCAACATTGAAAGAATTCAGAATGGCACACAATTATTGTAATCAAAATCGATTAGAAGTGAACAATTGAGGAATCCTTGGGATACAACAAATAGATTGCGTTCTTTTTTGGATTGTCACTTGTGCCGACAGCATGCAAATTCGAGTTCTTGGTCGAAAGCTGATAATGAAGTCATTGATTCATTATAGGTAGGGTTCGTTTATAGATCTGCCATGGTAGTTATCGAAATGAGGTTACTTCTTTAGATGTTATTACGCGTTATTACAGTTAATTGATTTCATCGATTTTTTAATTTCCTGGACACATTTGTTCAACAATCGCTATGCGAACTCCAGGCCCGGATCTACGATTTTTTCTGACCGGGGCAAAAATTCATGATTGCGCCCCCCCCCCATTTGTTTAATATATACATATATGAATACATAGAAAAAACAAAAATAAAGAATACAAATGAATAATGAAAATAAAAACTACTAATAAGGAAAATATCACAAGGAAAGAAATTGGACTTTTTTCTTCACATAGCATCACGCGGCGTGATTTTCTTTCCGCGAACTCATCTATCAGCTCCTCGAAATCTGTTTCGGAAGCAGTTTTGTATTCTATAGCTAAGAGAGGCCATAGAGACTTTTCTGACTCATTGAGGAACGCAAATAATTTTTTATTATTTTCAATTTGCTGAAACTGCTTTCACATCTTGCAGACGTGGTAGGCAATGTGCACTATATTCTATATAATGTCTGCTATACTGACATTATAGGGAAAGCATCTTTCAGATCTTGCCTGTGAAGAATTTGTAGCAGGTCTAATGAAGTCGATCTTTCACTTATTTCAGGAACCAACATTTTGAAAACCGCTAGTTCCTAACAAAAATCAACTGCATTCAAGTCTCTTCAATATTTTTGCGCTAATAAAAGGGTCCCATTTTCTGCAGATCCTCTTTTTGCATGTTTAAAAGGGCATGGCCATTGAGGAATGGGAAATTCGTATGCAGACTCTCTGCGCTTTCTAATCTTTTTTTGATTTCTGACAATAATCTGTCGAAAACAACCTTAATTTCCTCGGAGAATAAACCAACTAGATCCGTTCTTGACTCATCATCGCACATTTCGTCAACCTGCTTTTTCTTCTTGGAAACACGTTTATTTCTAAGAATTGGCTCCACATCCAATTCTTCTGAAAGAAGTGGTGCTTCCGAGATCCAGTTTTCAATAAGTTTTTCTGTCATTCCTTGCAAGATCTTCATGAACGATAATGAACGTGAAATAACTATATCTACTTTCTGAATTTCCACGTTGACCATATTGATCTCTCGCAGAATATTATCCCAAATTGTTAGGTACAGTATGAATCTAAACTCCATCACAGCATGAAGCAAATGACCAGCTTCATACTTGTATTCTGCGACTAGTGGGGATTCTTTGATTTCTTCCACAGCCTTCACAACTCCCGGTAAATTATTGAGCAAGGCATTAACAGCTTGATGTTTAGTGATTAGTCCATATAGTTTGGCTACTTCCTTTAAAATTTGTTTTCGTCCACTTTTTCATAATTGTCAATCGTGTGGTTGAACTAACAAAAAAACAATACAGTTTTTATACAACACCAAATAAATTTACTGCTTCTGAACATGATAAAGACGAATGGACACCCACAAGATTCAGAGAGTGTAGAATTCTGGATTGGACTCCTTTAGGATGCCAGCTTGTCAACTTCTAAGAAGTCAATAAAACATTCCTTTATTTTTAGTATTATAAGTCTTTGCTTTTATCTCATATCCAGACTACGTTCTCTTTAAATATCGTATAACCTGGTTCATTTGTTCTGTGAGAGATACATCTGGGGTACAGTCGAACATAATAGTGAAATAGTTGGCCTCCTTGATCTCATTAATAATGCTATTCCGAACTTTGAGGGCCATTAAATCGATAATTTCATTTTGCATATTTTTGGGAAGATAGGATGTTTGTCCTTTTTTTGAGTGGTCAAGATGGCACTTCAGAGTCGGGTCATATTTAATAATATTTTTTTCCGAGAAAATCAAAAATAAATAAAATTTAACCTCTGGTTGTTTTTAGCGCCCCCTTAAGCTGGCGCCCAGGGCAAGCGCCCCGCTTGCCCCACCCTAGATCCAGGCCTGGCGAACTCGCTAGTAGAACCTGAAGTGTCCATTCAAAGGACCTCATAAAAAAGGCAAATGTAGGAATTCGACAAAAGAGCAAACAGTGACAAACAAAGATTTTCCATCAAATTTATTGCAGTTGAAATAGAGGAAAATATTCATCTCATTTCCAGAACATATACAGGGTGAGCCAAGCTGAACGCCTCGGACTCTCGTGGCCAAATAGTAGGTACATTTCTTGTTATTGGAGTTATTGGAGTTCAAATATGCGGTAAATGTTCTTGGCAATATTAAACACACTGTATAACAGTATTGATCGTCTACTCAAGGCACAGTAACTAGCTGAAAGGGATTTAAGGGACCGGACAATATTTTGTACACCTGATGCCGTTGCTAATTTCAATGATATTGAATTTCTTTGACAACATTAAGTACTTTTTGAGAAATAGTTGAATATCTAGCAAACGCAGAGAGTTAGGTATATGGATACTCCTGTGAAGTCCACTGATTTTTCCTCAAAGAATTCAAAAATGTAAGAAAATACAGGGTGTCCCATTTAAAAAAAACATAACTTTGATATGTCGCGCTCTCTTCAAGCACCCTGTATGAATGTCATTATTTTTAAAATGTAGTCCAAATCGACTTACTTACTTCCTCAGACCGTTTACTGAAAAAATGTACCATTTAGCCACGAGAGTCCGAGGCGTTCTGCTTGACTTGCCCTGTAGATCGTTATTAATTTCTTGAGAAAATTTGGAGAGCAGGGGAGCAAAGACTTTTGACGATGTGTGTAATTCAGAAATATTGTTCCGAGATTATAGACAATTTTATATAAATCTGCTGACCTTTTTTTCGATAGCCGTTAAAAATTTCTTCCTTCGGATTCCCACAATAAGTTTGATGAACTAGCGGTCAAAAGCTCCTGTCTTTTCAACTCGATATTGATAGAAATATTCAATGGGAAAGTTTTATATGGGTTTGGTTGTCTTCCTGGATGTGTTAACAGAAGTAGGTCATGGAATGCAACCATCAGATCCACTCTTTTAGTGAACCATTCAACTGGCGAATATTAGCATAAAATCTATATTTTCTCACGAAATATCGCAAATTCATATTATTCGAATAGGAGAGACGGTAACCTTTGCATTTCACAAACGGCATGTGAGTTCTACCCATGTACCATTCTTTCTAATGAAAGTAACTCATTAAATTCGTGTTATATCTTCCTCGTAAAACAGTGTGGGATACCACGAAATGTAATATCTGCTGTCATCGCATGGATGAGGAAGACCAAATGCGAAAAAAGTACGAGAGCACGCAGTGCATAAATCAGGGACCTTTAAACTTTCGCGATAAAATCGCTAAAGAGTCTTAAACGGCGCACAATAAATAACGTGAGGTTTTAACGAGACCGAAAGTCCCGATCATAATTGGATAGCGATTTTTTTTCGGTTTAGATTCGACCATATCTAGGAGCGAAGGAAAGTGTATCGGTCGTGGTTTTGGTTTGTCTCTTGTTCCGTCATTGGAGTATTCACAATGCCTGTTCAATTATTCATTTTTGCCGAAGGCATAAATCGGTAGTTTGTATGAATTATTGCGATCTGTTTGGAATACGAGGGTGGGATGATAATTCCTGAAGAAGTCTAACCCTTTTAGGCATTTCATCCAGGGTGGACCAAATTAGACACTTTTGCATGGAAAGTCCTTTCCAAATGTAGATAGACGATGTCAGGCCTGATGGCAAATTTCATGACAATCTCAATGGTGAAAACCGTGTCCCTACTCTCTATTCTTGCAAATGTGCATTTTTGAAATGTTGGAGGCCTTTATTGAGATTTTTCTTTTATTCATAACTTTGGTATAGTTTAATCAATATTGATGAAATTTTCAGTGTAGGACAATATGATTGTCTACTTTCGATAATTCCCACACTTTTTCAAAAATACTGGGTGGGAATTATGATAAGTTCAGATTTAATTTGCAGCACAAAGTTGACGTCTAGCCACTAGCCAGTTTTGCAAAACAAATAACTTCAAAACTCGACAAGAAATTGGAAAAGTTATCAATCGAGGAACAGAAAAATCATTCAAATATAATAGAGTGAAAATTTTATTCCTCATAAATGAACATTTGGTGGACAAGAATTGGGAACTTTTGAAACGGTCACGAAATTTATGAACTTCCTCAACTTTTGTTGAGTAGGTATAAAAGAAGGGTTGATTAAAAACCCCATCGAAAACCTGTTCTAGAATTTTTATCCAAAATGGTGAATATAATATACTAACTGACAAGAAAACTACAACACTCAGAAGGAGTTGTTTAAATTTAAATTTTTTTCGGTAAAACATAGATAGTAGGTATCTAGGTATAGCAAGGAGCAAATGATTTAAATTATGGAGAAAAGAAAACGAAGGGTTACAATTCTTTTTAATAAATTTGTCAATATTGTGTTTGTCCACCGCGGTTTTCTATACACTCCCCAGCACTTCTTCGCATTGATGCAATAAGATGGTCTATTTCTTCTTGAGGGATACTATCCCAAGATACCTGTACTTCATGTCTCAGAGCCGCCAAAGTCCGTGAGGGCTGGGGTAAGTTTCCAAGCCTTCTACCCATGATGTCCCAAACATCAGATCGGGAGATCTGGGCGGCCATGGCAAAAGATTCACATGGGTCGCTTCAAAAAAGTTTAAACTAACTCTGGCAACATGAGGTCGACCATTATCTTGCTGGAATATTGGATTCTCGAGCCGGTTAAGGTAAGGGCTCCACTATTTCTTGTAGGTAACGCAGCGCTGTCATGTTACCTCGAATAAAGACTTGCATTTGCAATAGCACCCCATACCATAACGCCTAGTGTCTGGTGTACATGACGTTCAACATCAAACTGAGGTTCACGTCTTTCTCCCTGACGTCGTCTAACCCTCCTTCGGCCATCATGTGCACCCAAGGAGAATCGAGATTCATCATAAAAGACGACTTGATGCCATTTCACATTCCAAGGTTGACGTTCTCTGCACCATTGTAATCGTTGCCGGCGATGCTCAACCGTCAGAGGTAACACAAGTTGGGGTCGAAAATGCTGCAGTCCAAATGACCTTATCCGGCGGAAAACCGTTCAGTTACAGGATGGCCTTGTTCTCCTAAACACTCATCAGACAAAGATCGAGTTGTCGCAAATCGGTGTCTAATGGCCATAAGTCTTAGACGTCGATCTTGAATTTCATTTGTGTCCCTTCGACGTCCGGTGCCCAATCTTCCTATATTTTGTGCGTTATCAAATCACGCTTGACAACATCTCATGACAGTAGTTGGATTTCTGTTCGTATATTTAGCGATTTATCGAAATGACAACCCCGCCTCCCATAGACCAACAATTCAATCTCTTTCAAATTCACTTAGCTTTCGATAAATTCCGCGTACACGTGCTCTGGGCATTTTAACAACAACTAAACATGGACTTTTGATCTGCTCGAACAGCTGGTTTGTTGTTAATTTTGAAAAATTTGCGACTACAATATTCAAGTAACAAAAAATGTTTAGGTATTTGAAAAACCTTCACGATTTTTTTCTCCAAATTTAATCATTGGTCCTTGATATAGCTACTATCTATGTTTTACCAAAAAAACAATTGAAATTTAAACAGCTCCTTCTGGGTGTTGCAGTTTCTTTGTCAGTTAGTAGACCTACTAGTATGGGCCAGCAGATCTACCTTTTAAACAGTTATCCTTATCGGTAGGCCTCCGGTCGCGGAATCTGAGCGCAGTTGTCAGATTGTGTTCCGGGCTTTCTCTATAGAAGGCTGTGGCCAAACTCTGACAGCTTACAGCTACAATGTCAAATAGTTCTCTGTGATCTCTGCGATTTTATAGGAGAAATGTCAAACTTTGATCAGTTTTCCTGAAGAAATGGGGAAATTATGGAAAATATCAATACCAAGCTATTTTGATGCGTTGACTCTTCCTCTTTCGATCCGTATATTTACATCACGGCCAGGATATCTGCGAAAAAAGCTTTATCGAGTTTAAAATTGCCCTTTTTGCCGAATATTTTCGCGAATTTTTTTAAAATACTTCTACGTCGCCTGGAGGATCGAAATTTCGCCCACGTACGAATCGATCATTCCCCTTTCCGACCGTGTAAAAATTTCTTTCCTGTATCGCAGCTTTGCTGCGATTTTAAGATTCTTCTGGACCCACTTTTTCGACAGACTCCCCGGGCCGGACCACAGAGTTACCGTTTTAGTATAATATAGAAATAGAACTAGAGCACTATAAACATAGGTATGCTGGATAGACCTGGCTCTATGGTTATTGGGTCCAACCATAGACTCGAAAATTACAGGACTCGCAGCATTTTCATCGCCATCTATCGGGGTGATATACCAACATAAACAATAAATTATTATAAATTTGACTATTAGATGCCGCGGCTTTATTCTAACACCACGAACCTAACCTATTTTCATGCGAGCATGCCGAAAAAAGTCACCACAAGATCTCTCATTCCGAAAATATGCTCATTTGATTACAGATTTCATTTCTTTCGATTTAAGATTTCATTTCATTCGAAGAGATCTGTAATTTTCGAGTCTATGGTTGGACCCAGAATGGCGGTTCTGGTATACTCCCCTTTATAGAGCCTTAATAGAACTACCGAAGACACTAGGTACTTCTGTATACGTAACTGTTTACCCACTCTAAATGCCTGAAACATCATAAATTTCCCAACCAACAAGCCATCATCCACCGGATTCCTCCTCTGCCTTGGTCAAAGAACATTGCCGCCGAAAAATGTCATCCACGAATTCTCCTCGCTGCCACCTACGCCAGTAGGGCACCCGCGTACACCGATCCATCACCGGCGTTATATAATTCTTCTTCTTCATGCATACTCGAATTATACAATGGGAAAGACAATTTCACCGCCTGCATGACCTTCAAGATCTTACGGAGTTTATTGAGGCATCCGCGTACTTTCTTTTCGGTCGTGAGCTGAAGAAAGTGCCGTGTGGGCCAGAAGAGGTGCATTATTGTAGACCACGAGCGACTCGTTCACATTTCCATACGTTCGTGATGTTCAATGCTAGTTGAAGATTGATATTTACGAGTTGATAATCGATACAGCTATAAACCTACTGGTTTTATGGCGGTATTACGGTCTCGTTCTTGGCAACCCTCAGGAACATCCTCCGAATAATCCAAGAAATCGACCAGAAGGGCCGTTCATACTCTCGCTATGTCAGGATCTCCCTGCAGTCTTCCATATAACGAGAAAACGCTCTCATTATTATCATTTTAAGCTGAGGCGATTGGCTATAGAAGATGCAATTCATCCACAAATTATATAGCATAAGGTAAAATGAGCTCAACGACACGGTTCGTGTCTTGCTCGATCATTGAAGTCTCCAAGCTAAGTACGATAAAATACGTCTTCAGCCAGTCGAAATAGCGTCTCCCTTAATTCAATAAGCTGAAATCAATCAACATTACCAAACCGAACACAGATTGCAGTCTTCCATATAACAAGAAAACGCTCCTATTATTATCATTAGCTATATGCAGAGGCGATTGGCTATAGAAGAAAAGAGAAGAAAAACTTATGAAGAAGAGAAGGTCCTTTGAAAAGGTCAGGATTAGGCTGCAATTCATCCACAAATCATAGCATAAGGTAAATGAGCATTATCTCAACGACACGGTTCGTGTCTTGCTCGATCATTGAAGTCTCCAAGCTAAGTGCGATAAAATGCGTTTTCAGCCATTCGAAATAGGGTCTCTCTTAATTCAATAAGCCGAAATCAATCAACATTACCACCTCGAACACAGATTGAACAAAATAATTTCGTAATATTCGAAGCTAATGGTTCACTCAAGGTGAGATAGTTGATATTTTAGTATCTAACCTTTAAATAAGCATCATTCAATTAGATGAAATAGTTCAATGAAAATGATTCAGTACAATGAAATTCTTTGAAGTAAAAAACACCCCACTCTTTCCGGTGAACTGCATCCAATGGAAGAAAATTATACTGGGTGTCTCAGATTCTAATGTTTTCAAACAGGACCGTTAAAATGCTCTTTTTCGAAGGATACAAAAAGGATAATTTCAAGGTTACACTTTTCAATAACTTTTGAATCGTAATTTTCGGTAGGTACTTTCTGAATATATTTTGTATGTTTACCTGAAATGTTTTCCTTAAAATATTCGTTTTTTCAAATCTATTGTTGCTGATGTCTTGGGCAAAGCTGACAACCATGAAGGTTGAAAATTAGTTTAATAAAAAAATTACTTCAGTGTTGAGCTGGTAAACTCATGGATCAACAAGCCGTGAAGAATCATGATGAATACTCGATTATCTATTAATTTCCGCTCTTCTGATATCGAGTCTACATCAGTTAATAGTGTGTGAAGTAGCTTGGTATACAAGCGCCTTATACAAGATTCAGTATTTGAAAGGGTCAAATCTAGATCATGGCAGCTGATTTCAATGATTCAATGAATATGCAACGTTGAAATTAGGCAGGATTAGTGATCATTTCACTGACGAAACGTTGAAGATCTTCGGAGGACAAAGGAAACTGAGTGACGTGTGAGATCTGAATAATTCTCATGATTGCATTATTTTTTTGGTTAATTATCTACTCAAAATATGAACCTCTCTTTAATTGGGAAGATACCAATTTAAAATCGCCTCGAAAAGTAACATAAAAAAATGGTTTCTTGACGAATTATGCCTCATAAAAGTGCTGATTTGTCACACGAGTCATACCTACTTAAATATGCACCTTCCTAATGAATTGACTCGATATTGATCTTTGCTATTAGGTGCTACCTGACATTTACCTTTCTGTGGTCAGTCCAAAACACACCAATCGTCAGTTCTGTCAATAGGAACCACTACCGAGTGTTTTCCAATTGATCATAAAGTATGCAACGATCAAATGAATAATGTACCTCCGTAATAGATCTAATAACGTGTTTATTTTTGACACCCAATTGCGAACTGGTAGGTACCTTTCACTTTCTGTGGTACAGGTCAAATTGGAGATATTCCAGGTTCAGTTTTCTCATACGATGAAATAGGCGATATATTACTGATAATTAATTTGTATAGCTGCCTTTTCTTGGCGAAAGTCAACAAACCTGAGTTGATTCAGCCAGGAGATTTACGGACTATGATCAAAGTGTTTTTCCCTATTTCAGTATCGTAATGAGTTCATTACAGTACTAAAAACAGTTCTGTAATGAACTCATTACAGCATTGTTTTCAGTTATATTTTTCGTTTTGTGGTTGTCAACAATGACTTCCGATCCTATCAGTTTTCAACACACGTCGATTTGAAAATGTCAATTTCGTAACAGTCACCAACTGCCAAGATACAATACAAAAGTCACTATAGGATGTATAATCTGAAACACCTGAGGTCAGAGGTATTCATTTTTGTAAACTTCCTGAAGGAAAAGTTATTATAAAACGACATCAAAGTGTAGATATTCTTCGATAATGTAACTTCTTATTGATTCACATTAGAGAAAACAACCACCACTATGACATTCAATTATTAGTTGACATCAGAGAACTACACAGCGCAAAAAAATTAACGCACATTATGGAAATCTCAAATTTATTCTACAACTGAAGGTGTTCTCAATGATAATTATTTATATCAGAATTATGCATGCACATGTTATCCACTTTCAACGTTTTTCTTCAATACATATGTTTTCTCCCAGCAGGAATACAAAAAGATGATATTATCAGATTTTGAATGTTTTGGCTCCATTCTAAAATCAGTTGTTCTCGATCAATTCTAGTGATCAATAGTTTTTCTTTCGTTTGATTTTCTACACTCGATCGCTATGCAACGCGAAACACGCAATTTGACCCAAGAGGAATGTGCCCAAGCGGTAGTTTTGCGAGAAGAAGGGTGGACATACACAAGAATTGCAGAAAGGTTTGGAGTTTCCCATACAAGTGTGTCCAGAATGTTGCAGCGATTCAGGGAGACAGGTATGAATGTCCGAAGACGAGGACAGGGTAGACCACGGGTAACAACTGCCATTCAAGAACGTTACTTGAGAGTTTCTTCGTTGAGACAACGGCTTGCAACCGTTCACCTCCTTCAAAATCAGCTTGATAAACTCATGAGGTGCAAATTAGCAGTCAGACAATAAAAAATCGCCTCAGAGAATATGATTTAAGGCCTCGTGTCGCGGCAAGAGGCCCAGCTCTTACCCCAGCCCATCGAAGGGCGCGTTTGGATTTTGCGAGAGAGCATATCCATTGGGTTTGGGTATAGGCCGATTGGGAAAGAGTTCTCTTCACAGATGAGTCTAGATTCTGCCTCTACCATTGTGATCGACGTTCCCCTGTATACAGACGTCCACATGAAAGATATGCTCAGTGCAATTTCCTGAATACTACTGGTTTCGGGGGAGGATCGATTATGGTATGGGGTGGAATATCTTTGACTGCTCGCACAGACCTAGTGGTTGTTGATAATGGAGCTATGAATGCTGATAAGTATATAAGGAACATTCTTGAAGAGCATGTAGTGCCATTTGCCCCATACAATGGTGAAAATTTCATTTTTATGGACGATAATGCCAGACCCCATCGTGCGCGCAACGTTCAGCAGTACCTTGAAGAGGTTGAAATCTCTCGAATAGAATGGCCAGCAAGAAGTCCAGATCTCAATCCGATTGAGCAGGTTTGGGACAACCTCAATAGAAGGCTGAGAAGTTCAGAAAATCATCCAGCTACTCTTAATGACTTAGGAATCCAACTCGGAGAAATCTGGGAAGGATTAGATCAGAACATTTTAAGATCACTCATTTTGAGTATGAACCGTCGTTGCCGAGCTGTAATTAACGCAAGGGGTGGAAATACCAAGTATTAAATCACTTATCAGCATTTCAGTATTTTGAAAATTGTTCATTTCTCTTCTTTCACGTAAGATTCGGTGAAATCCTGAATTTTTCTTCCATTTAATGTGTCTTGTTTCGTTCAAAACCTTCCCGAGAGAACATAAAAAATAAGTTATAAAGTCAATGTAGAGTTAACTTTCATCAAAATTGAGATTTTCAGAATGTGCGTTAATTTTTTTGCGCAGTGTATTTAAAATAATGTGAAAAATGATAATTCTATCCGCACTCTCAAGAGTGCGGTAAAATTCAAATAAATGAAATTTCTTAACATCAAATTGAGCACCAATTAAGTACTCAGATGGAACCAGAAATCGTTATTCAATCTACATTCACTAAACAAAATGTTTTTTCAAATACGACATTGAACACCCTGTATCTCTCTTATGCTTCAAAAAGGAGATTTGTAGTTTCTATTATCGTAAGGTAAAATTGCTTTTCTCGGCACGGGACGGGACCGGTCTAGTTCATAATGAAACATTCTGTATACGAAAGCTTAATAAGCTCAAGATGTTCATCTCTATAATATTTCGACTGCAGTTATTCTGTCGTGACCAGAAAAGACAATCCAATACGAGTCACGATGGCCAGTAGGGTATACCCACAACACAAATATCGATTATGGGCAACTAATTTTTTTCATGATCGACTCGTAGAAAGGGAAATTACGATGAAAGCGAACGATTCCGAATATAATGGCTATATGAGACCGGAAATGGAAATGTCGCAATGCAACCGTACTTGTATACAGGGTGAGTCTTCGACTCGTACAATTTTTACTGTTGATTCCTCACACCAAACGAAACACTTTCATAGTCTTTTTTTTTTCGAAAACCAAATGTTTACACACATATCAATATACAATAAAATGAACAATATAGGTATTAGGATAAATCCAAACGTGCTTTTCAAATGAATAAATAATAGCTATTTATGTTACAAGTACATAAATTAGGTCTTTATGGACGAGTCCAAAAGGTTATGGCAGAGCGAGCAAAGAGAGCGAGGCCAATAATTTGGGCAAGTCCATAAGCCTAATTATGTAGGTACGAGTTGCATACAAAGCTTTATGTTTGACTGCAATGCAGAAATTCTATTTTCTGAAATGGCAATTAATATATTTGTCGTTTTATTACAAAGAAACATTAAGTGTGCTTTTGCTTTTCTTACCTTATAGTAACCATCAGCGAACTTAGCAACCTCACTGAACAAAGTTGTTTACTTCGTTAATTCTGTGACAAACGTCATAATAATCCAAAAAAAGGATAGTTCGGGAGAGGAAAGCGTAAAAAATTTAGCCGCAAGTGCCAAACAATCTCTCCTACCCACTAAAAGTGCTTATGAAAATTTGTATGCGGCCTATAACAAGTGGTGTGAAACAAAGAAAATTGCAAAATCGAGAGAAGACTGTGACAGTTGAGTCCAATAAAGTGGTGTCCAATAAATTGGTATCCGATAAAGTGGTCAATTATGGACGCTAAACAAATTCATGAATCGAGTGTTTATGGAGCAGTCGAACATAAAATCATTTTCAATGCCGAAAATCAATAAATGAAAAATTTGAAGTGATTTCTAACCAAAAATTTATTGAAGCACGTACCTACTTGCCCAGTTTTTTTAACAAAGTCGAATCCGAAAAAATGGAGGATGATAAAAAAGATTTTTTTGAACTCAAAAATTTACAGTTGAAAAATGATCAAATCAAAAACTCATCCTGTATACAGGGTGAATCTATGACGGAAAAATAAAGATACAAAAATCAACAGCTCCGAAACCACCAAGACGATTTTGCCATTTACGAACACAATCTATGGAACAAGCGCGTAATTAGTCCAAGATTCCAAAAATCAGATGTTCGTGTGGTGCTGTCGAGAAATGAGTCGAAAAACTAGTACCGGTAATTCATCCATTCATCATAATTGCACGATATGCTTCAACACCTCCGTGGTACTGGTGCACCATAAATTGAATAACACGCTTGACCTGATGCCGAGTACCTACCTATCTACATGACCCAGAATTGCAGGTAATCCAAAAATGTGACTATCGGAGTATGTGGTTTATTCAGATCATCTCTGAAATTTATTAGATACGTCGATTTGAGCTTAATGTCATGGACCAGATGGGTTTGAACATCTTGGCATTTGAAGATGAAATATTGGATTAAGAAAATTTGTTGAGGACGGCGAAAATTTATGAATGATTATGGATGATTATGTTATACATGTGTAAGCATCATTCTCTAGAAGTGTTAATATGACGAATTATTGCCTGTCCTCAGAGCATTAAAGGGGAATCCTGCTCATTTGAAAACTCATTTTCTCGAAATTATTTTTAGTTTGAGAAGCTCACAAGTCAAAACGATCTTCCTATCCTGGGCTGGATCCGACTCTGTATATTATCATGCCTTGTTTCATTCAAGACATAGTCTCTGTCACTGACAAATAATCCAATTTATCTCTATAATTGACATCTATGGTCTCCATGTCTATGGCTTCCTTCACAGCCCTTCTTATAAAAAATACGCAATTTCAATCTATGGTCTCAAACAAATACAAATAGATCTTGAACAGAGATTTCAACCCCGACAACAAAACTCGCAAGAATAACAGGCAATTGTCTGTCGATTTCCTCAGAGACAAATACGTCAAACCCTCCGACCAGATTTCCAAACCAATCTCACGATCTCGACCAAGCCGGTAAAGCTTGACTCTACTACGAAGATGGCCCACAGCGTAATCTGCATAGATGATTATCCTCGCACAATACATTCACCTTCATTGTGAACGCTCTTTGATGTTTCTCTGTGTGCTCGTCGACAGCCGCCGCATTTCGATGATCCGATAGAGATGCGCTCGTCTGGTGGGATCTAGCATAGAGAAAAGTGGGAAGGACGGATTCGGGGGAGGAATTGAAGTAGCATCAATAAAACGTATTTGTATAAAAGACAAACTTTGGTTAATTCAGTTTAGTTTTAGGTGCCACCGGTGTTTAGGATTAATTTTTTCAGGTAAGGGTACGAGAGTGAATGAGTGCGATGCTGCGATAGTGTTTTCGGTTCGGTTCAAGTGTCTATGGTTTGGCAGGGGTGTCAAAAAGCGAGGGAGTGCGTTCCGATTTACTGATTTACTAGTTGGGATGGTGAATGGTAGCATTATTCCTCCCCGTAGAAAGGTTTTTTCAGAAATATACCTACATCAATTGTGGTTGAAACATTGTGTCAAAAGAAGAGTTTTCACATTTTGATAAAATTCACAAATGTATAACGAAATTTGTGCTCTGTAAACACAGTACGCTACACCACGCATTCAAATCATAAATCCAAATGTCTCGGTGAAATACGTAAATTGCTGTAATGGTTTCGCAGTAATTAGTTTTTGAAATTTCATTTTACCAATATTTCAACAACTTTATATCCGATATGGTTGAAATTTGGCTATAAACTTCATAGTAACGTCTTCTGAGAGTGATCATATTTTCGTGAAGACCGTGTGATTACAAGAATAAAAAAAATATTGAAAATAAATTTGATATGCCGAAACTAAGAGCCTAAGCCTGAAATCTCTCATGTAAATCAATGAAATAGATCAAATGAATTATGTTATCGTTATCATCGTGCCATTGGAAGGTTTGTTTTCATATGGAAGCAAAACGCTTCAGGCAGATGGATTGACCGACCACTCTCTAGCTATCAACTTGAAAAAGCTCGCAAAAGCTCTTAACCGAGGGTTATATTGCTTTCATATTTTTTCAGCATGTCTATCACCATTTCCATTACCTCATTTCAAAATTGATAATGTTTGCAGAGCACCCCTTTCAACAAACAGAAAAGCACTAATTTCATCAAACTGCAACAATAATTGCATCGAAGGTTAATGTTTCAATTGTTTTTGTGATGCCTCGCTGAAATCAGCAGTAGTCATTCGAAGTAGAAGAGTATGAAATTGCAATCTCATTTCTTTCACTGAATACGGGTACAATGACACTTTTAAACTATCTACAATTAGTACCATTCAACAGATTTCGGTACCTTCTATTTACGAGAGTTTTCCCCTAATTTCTCTGAACTGAGAACAAATGTTTTGTGATGCTGTATCTAATTTCCAATAAAATAAAAGAACTGACGTGAAGTCAGGAGCGTTCGACCGCTCTTGTATGTAGATTCGCATTTTCTAATTCAAGAAACCAATTGAAAAACAATTTGACAGCTATCAAAAAAAAATGACAGCAGCTGTCAAAAAAATCTTCTATGGTCCTATCACAGAAATATTGGATCTTCTTTTTTCATTTCATTTGGATTGAATCCATTCACACAAATATGGTATCTGATGAAAAATGGATCACTCAAACAAGATAATTATAAGCCGCCTTGCCATACCGAAATAGCAATTCCCAAACATAGCTCAGATCTTTTCAATTATCTCAAATCAGATATATAAACATGCGATTGTTAGACACTAAGATCACACATAAATAATTCAACAAAGGATCGAGTAGGTCGCTTGATGAAGTCGAAAGTGAAGAAGTTGTAAAAATTTCACACAATCTCCGATGAATCTTCCACGTTCTCAGAGGAACATTTCACTTGGGTAACTTCGGTAGATAGCTAGATGTTTCGCAGATGTTACCAACTCAAATTGGCCAATAAAGTATTGTCGCAGGTTGAAATATTCAAACAGAATCTCACCATTAATGGACTTGATAATGCATCATCAGTATTACACACAATCCAATAACTGTCCTTGGTCAACAAACCAGAAAACCCTTATGAACGATCTTCAAATCACCAGTACACTTGACCAATTCTAAGGCTATGCCAATAATACAAAGAATACCAGATAATCTATGCATCTTTGTTATACCGATTGTAGTGACAGTAGAGCTCTGTGACAGTAATAAAAGCACAGAACAAGATTAAGCATAGAAGAGTATAGAATTATGGTTCATATTGTTATGACAGCTTATTTGAAAGACAAGAATTCGCAGTTAAAAATTGCTTCATTTGGCCCAATACAAACGAGAATTTGTGTTTTTTTAAGTTCTTTTGAATTTGATGAAACTTTTTTGAATCAAACAACCTCTACAATATTTCTGACTCCCACGCTTGAAAAAATGACCAAAATTGGGACCAATTGATTCATTTTCAATATTATTCATACACGAGATCTTCTTCGTTCCGTAATCATGTCCAATTACCATAAAAAATCCATTCATAAAATAATTGCCCCCTTTCCACTACTAGCAACAAGAATAAATCAGTTTTCGTATTAAGGATAGGAAGAAAGTGACTATCAGCACGAGAAATATAATCAAATAAAATTATGTATTAAAATTCAACCTATTAAAACTGATATTTAGATTCGATACATCCGAACCAAAGAAGATACCGTATTAATAACTTAATATGTATAACAATAAACACCCATGGGTCGTGGCTTCATCTTCACGGACGAAAACCAATTATTGAATAATATGTTCGGTATATCCAATTAAATCATTGCATTGGGGGAAAATGAATGTTCATTTTGATTGAGGCACCTGAGAAATTCCCGAACTGAATAATAATTATAGGTCTCATTCATCGACTAAACTAATCGAATTTTTACTCATACACTCTGTGGTTTCGATGATTCCCGGTAACTGGCATATTGGCACGAAAATGCGCCAAAACTTATAGTAACAATGATTTCTATGGCCAAAACGAAATTCTTCATGTTGTCCATTAATCAACTGATGGTATCTCTTGATTGTCTGATGGTCGGTACAGAAATCTCTCTATATAGGGTCAAAGATGCATATAGAAACCTATATCTATGTAAGGCCTAATTGTACTGTTCACAATTCGGTTACATTAGCTATGAATACGAATGAGATTCGAGTAGTGTTCATTCGCAATTTCAGGCATGTACGCCTTGTTTTTCAAATAATCGAGGTCTCCAGAGCAACATCCCAAAGTTTTTCAGATAAATCGGGTATTTACCACCTACAAGGTGCATACTTATCGATATTTCACTTTCCATTTTCGCGCCACATAGTGTAATCTTGTTAAATACAAAGCGAAAAGTGTTGTCTTATGCATTAAGGCTCATTTAAGGCACCGCAATCCTTATGCAAGCATAATTTATCACATTTGGAAAACAACTATATTCATGAAGATGTGCTTTTTATCGCATTTGATGGCACTGCAACAGGTTGGTGATTGACCTATGGCTCGAGATGTTGAAACGTCAATTCATGGAATATAAGAGTTAATTTGGACTGTAACATTGAGTGGTATGGGTATGCGGTGTTAATCATCTGATTATTAGAAATAGAAAGGATGAGTAGGTACTCAAACATGGTAAAGAAGGATATTCGATAGATTACATTCTAGGATACTTGTACACCAGAATACGGTTCCATTTCTCTATGGTTCAGAGATGAAGAGTTTCCAAAACAGACGATATGCTTTTAGGTGAAATATCGGCGCATTCACCATTTTGCAACGTTGCATTTTAACATTTCCTTATACTATTTTTATGCAAATGCAATTGCCGAATACTTCAATATTCAGTAGGATAATTAGAATAGCAAAATAGATACATTGCGCCAAAAAATTTACGAACAAAGTAGAAAACGTAATTTAAAATAGAGTTTACCTCGTAAATTATTAAAAAATCAGTTATTTGCCTCATGAAAATGATCGGCAAAATTTTCCACAGTTCGAATGGGGCATGAGTATATTTTTTAGGATTTCAAAAGGCCTTGTAATTGAGAATACGGGCATTCCAATTTTAGGGAAAATAATAAGTACATAAAAACGAGAAATAAACCACATTACAGTTAGAGTTGTATAATTTATATACTTTGGAATAAAAAATATTAAACAAATTCACTTGAAATAGTTGAAAATGCTCGGGGTTGGCTATATAATGCGAACTTTATTTACTCTTGACCCCTGTCCTCCTTCTAGAAAAAGTGGACTACCCTGTGTAGTGTGTAGGTAGTAAGGATTTCGCGTTGGAGAGTTCAGCAAAGAGATTAACCAACCTCATTAGCGTTCAAACAAACGCACTCGCTCGAAAGTACCGGTCAACACCGATGGCCTATTTCTCAATGAGCGTAAGCAGACGAAACAATAAAAATAATTCGGCTGAGAATGAATGGACAAATAGGTATATCCTATCCGAGTTATGTAAATTACAAAACACGGGATCCTAGATATTTTACACAACGGCAGATGATTCCATGACTTTCACTGTCATTACACCGGGAGGCCCGTTATTTAATTTTGTTATTAAAGCGTTTACTCTGCGACAATGATTCTTGCATAATGAATGATTGGCGCATAACCTGGGGATGTCTCCCGTCGACGTATCGATGAAGAAACGTTGCTGAATATTTATACAGTTATACTCAATTTGACCGAATAGTAAAGAGAATTTTTCGATATGGGAGAATGTCGCTTTTTGGTTCTTCCTATTTTTCACACGGTTTTACCTATGAATTTTCAAATTTTATAGCAGTAAAGCCCCACAACTCCCAATATAATAAATTATCTACTAAAAAATATACTGCTCCAAAAAAGTTAAGGAAGTTGAGAAAGTTTGACACTTTTCAAAAGTTTCCATTTCTTTCACCAATTTCAACTCTTTCTTTTGTCCATTCCTTTATGTTATGAGATTCACAGTTTCAGGTGAAAATTTATTTTTAGTATTTGTTGTAAGTTGTACAAACTTTTGTGGAGCAGTACCTATTGTTGCGTTTCACATAAATTTCGTCGCCTTGGTTCACCAGAAAGGAGCTGCCACTGTTTAAAAACTGTTTTATTGATTTTGACCGTATGAGATGAAACCCTTGAAACGGCAATATTCCCATATGTTTCATTGTTACAATTTTTCGTTCTTTGTTCAAAATACCCTGTTTCAACCAATTATGTTGAAAGGTTTCTCAAACCCAAGAATTCAGGTCAAGTTTAGGGAATTCCTCCGGTTTTTTGGTAACAATAGCCATGTCGGATGAACCTTCCTTTATTTTGCAGTGAAGGCTCATAAAATTAAACATGCGGTGAATTTATGGCGTTTCAAATTACATCTGAGCAATAGGTACATGTCAGAACGGAGTAGCAAATCGTCGAAGCGCCCTCATTGGCCCAGATTTAAGAAATTGGGTTGTTTTTCCCACTTTCATCGAAATGGCAAATTAGAGCACTTCGTTGGCTTAGCGAGGCGTTGTTCGATTCTGACACCCAATCAATTATTGTTGATCTTTCACACTTTTATTCAGAGGAAATGAACCTCCCTTATTTTCGAACTTGTCTTTGAAAACCTATGTTAGAGAGACAAGCAATCATTAAAGTTTATAATTGTCGATCAGTAAAGTTCCAATTTTTGTAATACACAACAACACCTTTGCCCCCTTGCTATATCATATAGAAGGTAGTTTCATACTTGTAAATACTAAATAAACTGCTCCACATGAGTTAGGGATATTGACTTAAATTGCAAAAAAATATAGTTAAAATAAGATTTTTGTGATGAAAATTCATATTAATATGATTTCAAGTTGCAAATTAATTTTAGCCTGGTCTGCAGCGTATACAGGGTGGTTAAGAAAAATCGAGTAAAATAACGAAATTTTATTCCCAGAGAATTCCAGCATTTTAAGACTATCAATATAGTATGGCCTCCACGGGCATCAATAACAGCTTGACATCTTCTTTGCATACTACACACGAGGTTGTTGAACATTTCTTGAGGAATTTGGTTCCATAAACGGGGTAAAAGCTCTCTCAGATCATTTAAGGATTCTGGGGTAGGTTGATGATTATCTAATTTTCTTTGTAGCATATCCCATGCATGTTCTATGCAATTCAAATCTGGTGAGTGCGGAGGTATGCGTAAATGTGGAATACCAAGCTCCTCGCGCGCATTCTCAACTATGGCTGCACGGTGCGGTCTAGGGTTATCGTCTAGAAATTGAAAAGTTTCACCAATAGCAGCGTGAAAATTTGGCACAACATTGTCAATGACATGCTCCCTATAGTCCCAGGACAAATGTGTAGATCTGTGCGCCCGTTGAAACATATACCGGCCCATACCACAACACTTCCCCCTCGGAATGGATGGACTTCTTGGACACAGCGACGATTACGGGGTATGCGTGGGATTGTCCATACCCTATTTTTCGAGAATCTAAAAATCTTCCATATCTGGATTCATCAGTGAAAAGGATACTACGCCATTGATCGTTCCAATTGATATGTTGCCTTGCCCATTTCAGTCTTTGACGCTTATGGTCACGTGTTAATGGAACTCCTCTTAATGGAGTCTAGAACCTAGATTCACCTCTCTCAAACGTCGTCTGATGGTTTCGATGGAAACTTGGACCCCACCTGCATTTTGAAGAGTATTCTGTAGCATTCTACACGTAGATGTAGGGTTTCTTCTCGCCGAAACGATCCTGAGCAGGTATTGTTTTTCGTCGCCCACCAAGCCTTGGTCTTTCCAACACGGAACCTGTCTCCCTGAACCTATTTCAAAGTCGAGATATCACACTTTGGCTGACTTGGAGCCTTTCCGCTACAACAACCTGAGTTAGGCCACCCTGTAGCATTCCGATAGCCCTATCAGCCTCAGCGTTTGTTAATTTACGTCTTGGCATTTTCAGAAAACTCGTTTCAAATCGAAGCCGTTGATAAACTGACTTCATTTCAAAATAAGAACATTCATGAAGCATATGCAAAGAACCAAACTTCAGAAAAAAGGCGACCAGATTGACGAAATGTCTCATACTGATTTTTATTGGTTCGATTCAAGTTGCTATCGAGGTTCAAAAATAAAACCAGAACAACCTAGGTAAACTAACTAATCTCGGTACAAAACACCTACTTATATTCTTCAGGAAGAGCCCATTAACATTACATACTATCTTCTTAATCTTACTCCAAGGGGGCCACATTCAACATGCGTCCCTCTCAATGAATTTTCAGATATACCGAATGCCAATTAACTCAAGAAAAGTCCCATACTTTCACCCATGAGCTTGTCGGGCTAGCACATCGTTCAGACAATGAGGATATTGTGAAGATGAGAGAAATAATCATTGTTATTAGTCTTTCAATAGAAGACGTAATTATTATTGAATCACGTTTCAAACGTGTGTGCATCCACGATGATAAGTCGGCAAATAGTCCGTTGTTTTTCTGACAGTGTAAATAGTGGCAAACAAATACACACATTTTTATTGCCTATTGCACTCCGACAATATTCTACTGCGGGGTTAATGAGATTGGCGATTTCAGTTGGTTTTTATTGCTTCAGTATTAAGGGGCCGTTATACTCTGGCCGACGGCACCGATTCTCCATTCGAAAAGTGCCTTTCATTTTTCCAAGTTTACGCCTTCAATTTTCCACCTGAACGCTTGATTTTTTTTTAATTCGCCTGGAATTTCAGACAGTTCTCTGCGATTTCACAGTTTCAGGAAGTCTTTTCAGTATTTCCATAATTTTTTGCATCATTTAAACGCCTATCCGAATGGAATTTTTTTTAAATATAGAAAATTGAATTGTCGAGGGCACTCCAATGAATTTTCTGAAAAAAATTGATGAACAACCGCCGAAAAACAATTATGAAGTCAATTTTCATAGACTCTCAAATTCAACCTGATTTTTTCATGCGAAAAAATACTTTTTTCACAAAGACGAAATTGGAGTGCCCTCAAGACATCCTTCAACTTCAACTTCAATTTAAGGAAAAAATCGAGCTTTTAGGTGAAAAAATGAGGGCGTAAACTTGGAAAAATGAAAGGCACTTTTTGAATGGAGAATCGGTGCCTTAGCCGTCGGCCAGAGTATATCGTCCCCTTACATATGCTCTCCACGAGACACTACTACTAGTACTACAGTTCTCCTCCCCAGAGATTTAATCCCCTGCCTCAATAATCTTTCATTCGCATAAGCAATAAACTGTTTCATAAGGAGGGAATTTACAGTGGAGTTATTTGTTTTGGGCTCTAATTGTTAAAATCTTCAAAATTAGGTACCCTCGTCAAGCTTCAATCCCAACCTTATCTGCTCATTATACCCAATGTACGAGGATATAATATTGAAAAATTCTTAGCCTACTATAGAACCAAACAAAATTTCAATGTCAAAATATTTTATTACTCAACATATTCTCCTCTTGATTGAATACATTTATTACAGCGAACCTGCAACGTCTCTAGACCTTTCAAAAAAAATGTTTCTTCTTGCTCTGCAAACCAGTCCTCCACAGCTTTTATTACCTCCTCGTTGGAAGTAAATTTACGACCTTTTCAAACTTTTTTTTCAGTTGAGGAAAGAGATGATAGTCGGATGGAGCTAAATATGGTGAATAAGGGGGGTGTTGTAGTAATTCTAACCCTAAATCACCAATTTTTTGCATGGCAAAATGAGATTTGTGTACTAAGGCGTTGTCCTGTAAAAACAAAACACCTTTGGATAGCTTTCCGCGTCTTCTCTCTTTAATTTTTTCCCGTAGAGTGGTCAGTAATGTCGAATAGTAATCTCTAGTTATTGTTCTACCCTTATCCAAAAAATCAATCATGATTACTCCATGGCAATCCCAAAAAACTGAAGCAAGAACTTTTCCAGCCGATTTTTGGACACGAAACTTCTTAGGTCTTGGAGAACCAGAGTGTCGCCATTCCATCGATTGTTGCTTTGTTTCTGGATAGTAGAAATGTACCCTTTGTCTAAGAATGTATCCAAGTCTCACCCATAGAAACAATTCGGTTTAAGAAGTCTACATCGTTTTCAAATCGAGCACAGATCGAACGCGATGCTTCTACCCTTGCACGCTTTTGGTCAACATTCAAACATTTGGGGATCCATTTTGCAGAAATTTTTGTCATGCATGTCCAAATTGACGTGAACTATATGATGAACGCGTTCGTATGAAATCTTCAATGCTTCAGATATCCGTTTTAGCCCAATTCGACGGTCTGATAAAATCATGTCATGAACTGCATCGATATTTTCGGGGACTGACACAGAAACTGGCCTTCCCGATCGGTCATCATCTTCAATGGAAAATTCACCTCTTTTGAAGCTTGCAGTCCCATTTTTCACGGTCGCATACGAAGGACATTGATCACCAAGGGTATTAAGCATATCTTCGTAAATCTGCTTACCTCTTAACCCTTTTAAATACAGGTACTTGATGATGGCTCGATACTCCAATTTTTCGATTTTTACAATTTCGGTGGACATCTTTTTTTTTAATTTATTGCGTAACTCTGTTTTACTTTTTTGACGTCGAACTCTACACTGATATTTCTAATAAGTTATTGTTCGTTGATATGGTATCGCAATATTTTGTTTATGCATGGAACTGTTCTAGGATAACTAGATATCAATACATCCTCGTAACAAAGATCTCTTTCATGCTTGGCCGATACTCATTCGTAACTTTCTTCGGTAACTTGTTATTTCGCATGAATAGATGTTCTCGATAACTGCGCTAACTTAATCTTCTGGAGAGCATCTCAGACATGACCTTGTCTCATTATGCAAATATGATACTCGGTCTAACTTACTTTAATCTCTCGAAAGTGATCTCTGCCCACTTATTCAACAGGGAATCGCCTATCTTTATCGTGATCGTCAAATTGTTCCGAAAGGCGCAATTAGGTGAACCTATCTTTGCACAACAGCACACCTATCCAAGAATTATACATATTCTATCGACTTATCATCACTAAAGAAGGTTTATCACAGTATATCATTCATTGTTAACTAAATTTGAATAACGATGGGGTATTCTAACAAAGGCCTTCAATACCATAAATTAAGTATCTAGGTGCGAAAATTCATTCAACTTAATTATTCAGATTTAATCGCATATTCTCATCTTTGTATTATCAGATCCATTAATTTTCCAGCACCCCTTGTACCTAAGCCAATTTCCATCGGTCACGAACCACGAAAGGTCATCAAGCCCCTGTCATGATACTCTATGGTTCTACTTTGAAAGATTTTCTTTTCAAATTCCATGCCGCAATCGAAAAAGTCAACGAAGGAGCGAATAATAAGAACCAATTTAAATTCATGACAAGATGATTCTCGCTCAATTCGACAATGAAATGCATTGTAACGATCGATTTTACAATCGTTGTAATGTGAGAAAGAGTCACAGATTCATGAAAGGTCAGATGCAGAGTAAATAATCGATGGCGAGATCATACGAAAACGATTCGGTACCATAGAACTTATATTACATGGAATGCTATTACCAGATCAAAAAGTGGGTAAACATCTCAAGTTGGAGGAATCTCTAAATTTCCATGTTTCCATGGATACGACTTGTCACACCGATCAGAAACACAGAAATGTTTGCCGAAATGCCAAGTGAATCGGATTTTGACGATTAAATTCATAGTATTTCTGTGTTTCTATTCTGTATGACAAGTCGTATCCATGGGAACATGTAAATTTCGGTATTCCTCCAACTTGAGATGTTTATCCACTTTTTTAAGCTGAGCAGCAAGGCTAATGGCATTCCATGTACTATAAGTTCTATGTTCGGTACCCATAAACTTCTGTGTTTTGGTATTAGGATGACGATTATAGAGATAGTAATAAATAACTAATTATGATCACGAATTCTGATTATGGCAAAGAAAGTACCCCAACTGTGCAAGAAGGAGACTAACAGAATATATGAATGTCATGAAATTATACAAATTACGAACTTTGAAAAAACGTGATCAAATAACTTGCTTATTATTTCAAATCAATAAATAGAAATATCAGAAATGGTAAAAGCTCAGCCTTACTTAACCACGTTTTTATATGCTCCTTTTAATTTTTTGAGAACAATTTAGATTTCTTGCAGAAGTATCTCGAAACGAACTGTTTTCAATTTGTTCGAAAAATAAAATTCTATGTTTACTGAACATCCTAAAGATACTAATAATGGAGAATGAAACCAAGAATATTCATTATGTGAATGGAATTATGTCACATTTGGTTTCGTAAGTCTCATTGAAATTTTGGTGTAATTTACGCGAAGGATGTATTGTTCAGATATGTGTGAAGCTTTTATGCTGATAACCTTATTCAAATGAGATAGCAATGGGATCTGAATTTCTTCATTGTGTGAAAATGTTTACCTCTTCTTATTTCTAGATGTTATGTATTCTTCCGTCAATAATTAAGTCCCATTTTTTGAGATAAAACTGATAAAATTTCGAGGAGAAAAAAGAACATATTTATCTTCAATCATAGATGCATCTTTCCTTTATTTTATTCTTTCGCCAAATGGCCATCATAACCCACGAATAATATAACCATAGAATTATGTGAATATAACAAGGTCGTAAAACCAGAGAGGTAAAAGACCTCTCTCATAGAACTTATAGTTACTATTAGTTCTATGACCTCCCTGCTTGAAACCACAGAATACCTAACTGTGTTGAAACTTCCTAGTTTTCTATGGAAAATAACCATCGATCTCATCAATTGTCAAGTATCATAGAATATAGCATTCAAACTTCAAACAGAGATGAATCAATGCATCTCTTTCGAAGCTTTAAGAATACGTTTATCATTCTCAAATAACGATCTTCATTACATAAAGACAATATATTAGTCTGATCCCTCTCATTAGTTTCACTTCAACATATCTATCCCATCATAAATTCAGTATGACGGGTTTACGAGCGATCATGTTAACCTTTAGCAGGAATAGTTCATTTGACCCGTAAACAGATAATAATTAGGTGCGTACCAACGATTAGAGGATTCGACGCAATTTCTCTATTTTATAACGGAGGAAGTGCGGATTTCGGAATTTTTGAATTAACGGAACACAGCGTGGATCCGTCATGATCATCGATAGAAATCGAACGATCGGGGTCGAGTGCATTGATCATAGGTGTCGATTTTCCCATAACTCTTTTTTGAATTATTTGTTTCGCAATTTAGAACCATCGCGATTGAGCAATGAGAATCGCCTCCAGCTTTCAAATCAATTTCCAAGGAAAGCAATATATACTCGTCTGAGCTTCTATAACATCAACATATTTATATCAAATAAAGGTCATCTATGTTTATATGACAATAAACCATAGATACAAAATACGTAGTTTCATAGATACAATAGATCATAGAGGCATAGAAACTCTATGCATCTAAAATAAATCATAGAACCACATAATATGGGGAGAGTTCAATTAATTTTTTTAATTATAAAACTGCAATTACATGTATAAAGATTCATATTCCATTTCAAATATCTACCGAATGGAACTAAAAACAATTCCTTTTTCTTTCCAGAATGAAAAAATACACAAGAATCATAATATTGGCACTTGTTGTACTGGAAGGCATAGTGGCACAGAAAAACAACAAGGATGGAAAAAAAGAAAGAGGTAAACCTTGTGAATGGGATTTGGACTACGCGATCGGTGAGACTAAAGGAGAAATATGAAGCATGATTTAAAGTTTAAACTTGCACTTATTCATACATGCACAGTAAACAAATAAACCAAAACTGATTTTGTATTGGACAGAAATCCTTTATGTAAATATTTCATAACCAATTTCTACGAAAAATAGATGCATTTTATTTTTTGGGAATGGGCTTTCTTCTATGTCCGAAAATTCCTCAATCAATCCCAAAATTTTTATCGAAAATGGGTATTAAATAAATAAATTGTACAAATACCTTGATTACGGCTAGGTAGATAGTGTGTGTTCTTGTATTTCTCCCAAGTCCTCTTAAAGTCTTATTTAAGTATTACACAGGGTTAGTCACCAACCTATATGTATTCGAAAAGTAGCCACTATGAAAATAATAATGAAATTTGATAATTTACATAATGGATGCAGTTTTCTATGCATCTATGTTTACATATTGGGCATAGAATCTTTTTGTGGAGAATTGAACGTTATAATAGTTATTTATGTAATAAGGATCATAAAGACGATCATTATGGTACAAGTCGTGAATGTTATCGGGTGAGGCGTAGCCGAGTCCGATAACACGGCGTGTGCCATAATGATTGTTTATGATTCGTATTACATACAAAATTTTATCTGATGGCATTTATATCAATACATTTTCGAAAAATTAAAAACTGCATTTTCGACATGTCACAATGACAACTATTTTTAAAGGAGTATGTCACTCAATTTTGATGACATAAGGAAGCTCATTATGGTACTTAGTCCCATAATGAATTCATTATGGTACTTAGTCCCATAATGAGCTTCCTTATGTCATCAAAATTGAGTGACATAACGTTGTCATGTCCTTATGACATGCCATCAGATAAAATAATTTTAGTACCTATCTATATTAATTGTTTTTTTTTTCTTGAGTATATAAAAATGCGATCACATGAAATTATTCCGCCAAAGCGAAAGCACCATTTGAATACCTGAATAAACTATAAACCTACATACCTATTAATCTGTGATCACTCTGTGTAATACCGTTTATGTACATAATTTGGTATATGTTTGTATAACATTAGTTAGTGATAAGTATAGTATTTCTTAACATTGTATTATATAACTAACAAATTGAATCATCTGAGAAAATTCTCAAAAGATTCGAAAAATGCGTGACCTTGATCGTGTCGCCGTGCCACTGATGGGTGGGAAGCAGGCCCGTATTTCCAAATTTATTGAATAGACTTCAACGTCTAATAACTTCGCCATATTAAAAATTTTATACAGCCGTTTTTTCGTGAAATGGTTCATTTTAACGAGTTCTCTTACAGTTTAAAATAAAGACTTAACTTAGCAAACTTCCTGTATGTACAGTTTCGTGGCCCCGATGACGTGCGCATACCGCAAAAGAAGGAATTTCGATATTTGAAGGACAATTATTATTTAATGAATTGAATTCTAGGTAAAAGGGACACGGGTCAGCCAGCCCATACAAACGCTGACGTGATGGTCCAAAACATTCTCCAATGGTTACAAGGGGTTTACACGCAAAATAGCAGAAAAGGCAAGTTTTTTTTCTGCAAAAAATCATGACTACACACGATTATTTTTTTTAACTTAACCAAATTTCAGCACCTTTCGAACATTTTTGACGGGAATCTTCATAGTAATAAGACTACTTAGATGAAATTTAATATTATTTTTCCAGTTCGTCAAGGTTCTTTCCGTGAATACCTTCCGCCAAGTAACACCCAGAAGCCCAGACCATTCGAACCAGCCCAACCAGGTCAATACCTACCTCCCAGACAACCCCCATACCCTCCGTCAGGATCCATCACTCCCCAACCACCATTCCCCATCTACACGAATCCAGCTACAGGTGCTGTAACCGGAGAAGGGGGCTACTCACCCTCTGAACCATCGGAAGGTCCTTCCTCGCCCGCCCCTGTGGAAACCACTAGGTATCCTACCAGGCCGAGACCTACCGGATATCCCACAAGACCCACACCAGGTGAGGATTATTTATATTTACTTATAGAGCAGTACCCATGTAAACGCAAGGAGTATCAACTTATCCTTTGCTATGAGCAGAATATTCATATAATCCATAATTCTTTCTCATTAGGATACTCCACAAGACCCTCAACAGTGTACACAACAGCCTATCCAACTCGTCCAACAAGTTACCCCACCAGACCAAGGCCTACAGGCTACCCTACCAGGCCAACCGGATACCCAACAAGGCCTACTGGAGGTTATCCTACGAGACCTACCGGATATCCACCTGCAGGTAAGCAAACATGTTAAGATTAACCGAAATAATCGCCAATCTACCGGTTAAGATGCATGGATCTATGAGTCCGGCATTAGAATTCAAGATGTTCGATACGCCATCTGGTGGCAGGAATTTCAAGTGATTTCATATTTCAGGAACCGTAACTTATCCCACGCCAGAACAAACGGAACCAACAGAAAGACCAGGCTACAGACCTTCAACCCAGGAAACACCTGGTTACCCTTCAGAACAGCCAACTAGATATCCCACTCCAGGCCCTACCTACATCCCAACAACCGGAGGACCAACATACCGCCCTAGCAGCCCAGCTCCCACCTACCGACCAACATACCAACCAAGCAGCCCAGCACCCACCTACGGACCAACTTACAGGCCCAGTTCTCCAGCTCCCACTTACAGGCCGACCTACAGGCCGACAGGGCCAACTTATAGACCAACGGAGGAACCAACAGAAGGCCCATCTTACAAACCCACAACAAGACCCACTTATAGGCCTACCTACAAGCCGACTGGTCCTACTTACAGGCCGACTGAAGGACCGTCTTACACGGAGGGTCCAACTTACAGACCCACAGAGGGGCCGACCTACAGGCCTACAGAAGGACCATCGTATAGGCCTACGGAGGGACCAACTTACAGACCTACAGGACCGACTTATAGGCCGACCGAAGGACCATCTTACAGGCCCACAGGACCGACTTATAGGCCGACCGAAGGACCATCTTACAGACCTACAGGACCGACTTATAGGCCGACCGAAGGACCATCCTACAGGCCTACGACCACGCCTAACCCAGACGATAACAGCGTTATACCTACAAGACCAACTTCCAGACCAGGTGACACCACTGGAACCGGAACCGATACCGAAGGGACCGTGGTGCCAATTCCAGATGATGATCTTCGCCATCCCCCACATATTCACGATATCCAAGTCCAATGCGCCAAAGACATGATGCAGATAACCATAGAGTTCAACAGACAGTTCGATGGAATCATCTACTCCAAAGGATTCTACAGCAATCCAGATTGCAGATATGTTTCAGAAAACAGCGGTCAGATCAAGTACACCTTCACAGTCAGTTTGAATTCTTGCGGTACAGAGTTCATAAATGCATTTGACACACTTGGACAGTCTTACTTGGAGAACGTTCTGGTTATCCAGAATGAACCAGGTGTTCAAGAGGTCTGGGATACAATACGTGCTGTTAGATGTTTATGGGAAGGAAATCTACGGGAAACATTGTCGGTTAATTTCAACGTTGGCATGTTGGCCCAAGAAATAGTAACTTTCAGTGGAGACACAGCAATGGCCAGGCTTGACATCCAACTTGGTAGAGGACCATTCGCTCCTGCAGCCAACGGTTTGGTCAAAATTGGAGAAACGATGACTTTAGTGGTTTCTGTGACTGGAGATGCTGGATTCGATATTCAAGTCAAAGAGTGCAAGGCTAAGGACACCACAGGGGAAAACAGCATCCTCCTAACGGACGACAACGGCTGCGTTTTGAAACCAAAACTATTTGGATCATTCCAGAAAACTAGAGAAACCGGAAACACTGGTGCCAACATAATTGCTTACGCATTTTTCAACGCTTTCAAATTCCCTGACATCATGGATCTCATATTAGAGTGCAACATAGAGTTGTGCAAGTCTGACTGCGAAGTATGCCCCAATCCGAACCAATCAATTGAACCTGCTCGTAGAAGAAGACGTAGAGATTTAAATGGCAACGAAACCTTAGGAGAACCTGTTACAATGGGAAAACGATTGAGTGTAATCCTTCCTGAGGATCTGTCCACTGGTGAAGCCATCATAAATCTGAATGAAACACATAACGTGTGCTTGTCTGCTCAAAGCTTTGTTGTTTCCACTGGTATTCTGATATCGTTGCTAACCGCAAGTTGTGTTATGAGTGCATATCTGTGGTTGAAAAACCAACGTCTACTTTTGAGAAAATGAATGGACCCTGTTAAATTTTGCCAACTATTTATAATTTTATTTTCATCTAAGTTATTTTTTATTGTCTCAATTATTGTAAAATGAATGACACAAGTCCTAAAAAGGGGACACCCCAAAAACTGTACCTACCATGTAAATATTGAATATTTTTAATAAAAAAGTGGAAAATGATCTCAAAAATTTTATGTCCCCAGCTAATTCGTCCAAATAGCTTTCCGAAAAAAATACGAAGGTACTACTTTCTCAGTATATATAATATTATATCCTCATCGACTCCACTCACTAATATATTGGAATAACACCAAAATAAAATGATTCATCCATTATTAAAACAAAAAAGTATTACCTAAGTTATCAACAATGTCTCACTCTAGGTAAAGCAATATAACTTATTCCAGTTTCTAAATCATGGTATCCTATGGGCCCCGCTTCACAATCCGCACATGCTAAGAACTTGGTTGTTCCAACAGTATTAGAAAAACCTACATTTTGAAATGTATACATATCAGGTACACACCAGAACGATGTGACAAGTTCATTTTCGGGATCTAAATCGCTAGTCTTGTTCTGTTTCATCAAGGGCAATTGGATCTGTAAATAATTGAGTTGAATTGAAGCAATATGAATGTGTGTGGTTGAAAACATTCATTCACCTCAATTTTGATGATTGATCCAGAAGTTGGCAATAAGATTACAGATTGGCAATAAGAACATTTTACCGTTCTTACGTTTTTCCCATCTGCTATTTCCCCATCATAATTTTCCGTTGAAACTGGCATTGTTGATTGTTTACTTTCAGATTTTGGTAACAAACAGTCTTTGCAAACACAGATCAATGACCTATCTGCCAAATCTGTGCAACTCTATGAAAGTCATAAAAAAAGATTGAAGAAGAATTTCAAACAAAGAGGAATTTTATCTATGATTGCCATTAAGCTCTCTGATCAAACCAATAAAAAATTCAAATCAAAAAGTAGCGCATTAATGATAAATAAATGAATAATTTATACCAAAGCGTTTGATTCGATATATTCAGCCGTATCGTAAAACAGGAAATAGGCCATTTGAATTTTGAAATGATATCGAATGATAGTGAAGAGTAAGGCCATTATGTTTCTGTATAAATGCAAATAAATATTTTCAAGAACACTACAGTTTTTCATTCTTCAAAATTCACAATTGATTTGATATTATTTTCAGGCGTAATTTTGAGCAGATCGATGAAGTTATCAATTTAGCTAAATTGAAACAAGATGATCTTATGCCAGCTGTTCAAACGATTTATTTCAATGATAGCAATTTGCAGTGTGATGATTTGAAACTAATTCAACTTGATGATAATTTGTTGAAAGATCTTCAAGAAGGAGAAACATTAATGTTCAAAGGCGAAAAGCATGAAAATGTTGTACTCTGTTCAAAAAATAAAACTTATGATATCTGTGAAACTGAGACATCTAATAGTTTACTTTTACTGAATGGTATGAAATTTAGTGAAACTTGTAAGGATTGTGATGGAAGAACAATTTTTAAAACTAAGGTACATGGGATATTTTATGATTATTTAGAAGCTGTGCCTGGCAAACCGTATTTAGGTAAATTAGATCAACTATTGAGTAATTCTGATTATAAAGGTCCAGAACATGAGTATAATATAGACAAAAGTAAACTATTAACATTTGAGGAATTAGATAGCACTGTGCAATGTTCAACCAAAGAACTACAAGAAGCCCTGGATAAAATGGACATTATCATACTTGATAATAAAATTAGATTGCTAAATTTTGAATACCACTTCAGAGTTTTATCATATATGTTGAAATTAATAGATGAAAACTCCTGGGATTTAGATGAAATAAATTATGAAACAACTATTAATTCTCTGAAAGAAATTATTCCAGAAGAGGTAGTTAGAAGCCTTTTCGATAAATACACAGAAGAATCAAAGATTGAAGATGGTGAAGTGTATTATTCTTACAAGGAAAGAGATATATGCATTTTTTTCGCCAAGGTGCTATTGAGTCAAGCTGAAAAATTCAATTTAGATGAATTCTTTCAAGCATGGAGAGAATCTTTACCAGAAGGAATGTATGCAGATGAAGAGATGTTATATGGTATTGCTATAATTGATAGAGTGACATCGCCCAATTGTATATGGTCTTTTCCTGAGAATGCTCTACCTGAAAATATCAATGAGAGGTTCAAAGTTTTGTTCAGAACTAAAGAGAAGTGGACTGTTCCAGAAATCACACCCTATATAAAGTAAGTTTATTATGTATTATTATTTTTTTAATCACTGATCCTTGAAATTACAGGAAATTAACAACAGAAAAGCTGAATGTAAGTGCTTTATTAGCAAAATATGCCAGGGCATCTACACATGATGGGGTGAAATATTTTAGTGCTAAGCATTCAAAGTGAACTGAAAATAGTCTAAAATTTTGAATTTATTTATCATGTAATGTTTCTGTGAAATTTATATTTCATATTGAATTTTGTATCACATATTTTTCTAATAAAAAAAAGTAAAATGACTTTCTGGCTTGAGTTGTATTGTCAGTATTCCTTTTTTTTCTTCAAACAAATTTTGAAATTGGCAAGTTTATTTGGGAGTGAATTAAAAACGAAAATTACATTAAAAAATTTTTATTTATTCTTCTGGTATTTCCAGACTGTCACTGTTAATGTCATCAATAAGGTCATGTGGGGGCCTTCCATCAACAGTGCACCCAACAGATTGACAAGTACCTAAGATTTCTTTCACTGTACCAGACAATTTATGTGCAACTGACCTAGGTTTCATTTGTTTGGCAATGTCAATGATATCGTCCAATGAGAGGTTTCCAGAGTGTTTAACTGAAATAAACATAAATTGCATTCAAAGGATCTTTTTGTACTTCAAAATATCACAGTTTTAGTTACACGATCTGAACAAACTTCGTACAAAGACTCTGGATAAAAAATTCGTATACCAAATACACGCAATACCTATATCAAAATTATATTGAGCTTGTTGAAGTAGAATGAGTTCAGAAAACACAAGGCTGATGTGGTAGCTATATCAATAATTAGTTCATTATCCATGAACTTACCATTCTTCTGCTTCTTCCTGTCTCTTGGGGGCTCTTTCAGAGCCTTAATGATCAGTGAAGCTGCTGAAGGTACAACTGAAATAGTTGCTTGACGATTCTGGATTTTCAAGCATACTGTGATTTTAAGACCTTTCCAGTCAGCGGTGCTCTTGGCGATGTCGTCACCAATTTTTTTGGGGGACTAAAATGAATAAACATTCATTATCTGCTAATCAAATATACAGCTTCTCGTAACTCACCAAACCAAGAGGACCAATTTTGGGGGCCAAAGAAGAAGTGGCTCCTACTTCGCCTCCGACACATCTCAAGTATACTACAATTGAATAGAAATGTGTAATACATCAACATAACCTCCATGAATAATGAAATGAGAATAATTTTTGTAGTGGCCCTTACCATATTTAACTTCAGTGGGATCGAATTTTGGTGGCATCTTGGAAATTTAATTCTAGACTTAATTGTCTAAAAATACCAAAGATTGCAAAGATATAAGGAGATTACAAATTTCCTGCTACCTAACTACTTTCGCAGCCGTATTTGAAAAAGGGCTGTCATAAAGAATTTTTCTGTGAACTGATTTTTGACATAAGTGAAGACCACAGAACTATATTATTTAAATAAATTGAAGTTTTTTATATATAATAATAATAATAATTCATGGAATAAGCATATATAATTCAATAAAAGTTACTACTCTTCTGTATCAATTTAAATAACTTTCAAAACAAAGGGAAGAATTATTTTTCATAGAAAAATATGTTGTAGGTGCAATGAATTCCTCATGTTAATCTAGTAGTGTTCAAAAATATAATTCGAATGAAGATTCCAATAAATAAGTAACTCATAAGATTAAAATGCTCCCTTTTTTGGATGCCTGCACATTGCACACCACCAAAGTGTTGAAAGGTTTTTTCAAAAAGTAGGTCATCCATCACAAGATTAACCTCAAAATTTTCATTATTTTCCCGCGCCGCGCAAGTCAAAATTGGAACAATTATCTATCTCAATTGCTGAATTTTTCATTTTCAATAAGAAATAGAAATTCAAGATGTGGGATTCTTCAATGTACGGTCAGTATCTTGACGTTAAATGAGATCTAGATCCATTATATGAGACTCAACAATTACAGGTGATAGAAGTGCCGGTGGGGGCTTTTTCAACAATACAAACGATGCCGAAGCTACTCCTGGCAAAGGACAGGTACCAATGAGTTTTCATACGTCTTCTCTTTCGATTAATTCGTCTATTCCTTTCTAGAAAGCACGAAGATTACAGAATGTGGTTCCTGTTGTAGTAAGACAAATTAAAGATAGCCCAGAAGAGGAGTTTTCTCTCTTTGGTATGCAAACACAGATAGTAAGTAGAGAAGTATATAACTCCTACTTAGAACAGCTAATTTTGCTTGTTTCCATTCCAGTTATCCATTGTTGGAATGGTACTTGATTATGAAGTTCAGTCGACCAAAGCTGTGTATAACATACAAGACCACACAGGGAATATTAAAGCTATTTGGTGGTTGGAAACTGATAAAGTATGAGTAATCAGTACGTTTCAAACGAATTTGGACTTACCAATTCATGATTTTAGGATAATGCTCCAAAGTTACCTAGCATCAGTGAAAACTCTTATGTCCAAATATTTGGTTCTCTAAGGTTTCAAGACAATGAAAAGATGTTGATGGTTTTGAGAATGTTTCCAATATCAGATTGTAACATTATCACTAGTCATTTACTGCAAGTTATTCATGCCAGATTCGAAGCTGAACACATGGCTAGTAATCCTACTGTAAGTATTTCTATTAGTTCAAATGTTAGATACGAACGTATTAATTCGAGAACCAAATGCAAAATTTTCAATTCGTAGGGTCCTACTTCAGCAATCAAGAAAAACAATCCTGGTGCTGATCTTGCAAATTCCATGCACTTTTTGGAAAGTACAGCCCAAGAAACAGGATTAACACCTATTCAGGCTCAAATACACGAGATTCTCAAGAAATCTCCATCAATGTCTGGAACCTCTAAATCTGATTTACTTTGTCGGTTCCCCCAACAGAAATCCGTAGAAGTTCTGTGAGTATATTTTACATGAGAATAAATCAATTAATTGATTATAAAGATGAAATTTTTGATTGAAAGTTATTTTTTTTTAGGGAAGCTCTGGAGTTTTTGATCAACGAGGGTCATGCTTATTCAACCATTGATACAGAACATTTCAAGGCAACAGATCCCATGTAGATTTGAATAATCTATAAGAGTAATTTATGTTATATATTTTTGAATTTGTTATTATTATACAAGTAAAATCGAAGTTTTGATATTATATGACTTTTATTCAACCAACGAATTATTAATCTAGATACTATTCAACCTCGACTTTTTTAAAACTTTTTCCAAAAATTTGTAGACAGTTTATTACCTCAGATTGTGCCTGATGAACAAACAAAACCAAGATATTTGGACCTCATATGTACCTTGAGAATTTCAAGGCCTTTTCTTTTGTAAACTACTGGGTAACAAACAAAAAGAAACGTGAATTTGTCCATAAATTCTTCACCAGCGACTCCAAACTACATGATTAAGATCATTTTCATCTTAAAAATTCCACAGATATTTGGGAAAAATGAAAACGCTCTTGTCCCTAAGAACACATGTAAAAATTCAAGAAGCTGTATCTCATCAACAGGATATTTTAGAAATAAATAATTATTTACCCTACATGTGTTATTTCATCGTTTAAAAACAATGTCAATATGAGAATATCTCAGTTTTAAATTGAAATAGGAAATAGCGTTGATTCAAAATATTTGGTTTCAGACAAATAGAGAATTTATTGAAAATCAAAATTCATCATATACTGTATTCACAATAAAAACATTTCCAAAGGAGAGGGACTCCAAAATGGTCCAATTCTAAATAGTCTACCTGTTAATTAGATAGTATATTAACAGAAGCTTCGAACCACCTCAATAAGACTCAAAATTGACTTTTATTGAAGAAAAACTTCTAAGCTCCACAATACAGACAGAAAGAGTTAATCACTGAGATCCCCTTGGTTTGAGTTCTTCGAAACATGCCCGCAAAAATATCTGACTTTTGAAAGCTGGATTGTAGAATTCGTGACCTCGACTCCAATCATAACTAACAGCATATGCAAAGATTTGTCCGTTGTGATTGAAAGAACATCTTACAATTGGTTGTTGCATAGCACCCTCAGATGATTTTAGCTTGGTTCTTGCATCTTTGTCCCAGTAGCTGAAAGTCCCGTCAGAACCAACAGTGACCAAGGTCCCGTGTATTGGATGGAAAGCAATATCATTCACAGCATAAATGTCTTGGTATCCATTAGGTGTGCCATTTGAGCGATGACATTTGAATGTAAAGTTGTCTTTGGGATTTGTAGGACTGACATACTGAATGGCTACTCTGCCTTCAACTGATCCTAAAGCGTATCCTGTAGGAGCTTTCTTTTTATCTCTGAAAATTGACAAGGTTCCAATATTTCCAGAACATACCTCTGCTTCTATTTCACTTACTTGAAAATAGCCAAACATCTATGCTGATATTTCAAAGGGCTCTCCACCCTCTTATACTCTGACGGTTTTCCTTCCAACTGATACACAATCAAATGTCTGTTAGCAGTTCCCACCACAGCCATAGGATAGTCTACATCAGCACAATAACATCTTTCAGGTAACGCAATACTCATGATGGGATTTGGTGATCTTGTATCCCAAAATTTCAGAGTTTTGTCCCACGATCCAGTCATGAGACAAGTGTAATTGGGAGCTTTTACCCAATGACATGTTTTTACAGGGGCGTCATGCTGTGCTACCTGCATTGTTTGATTACTCGCGAGATCCCACACTTTGACAGTTTTATCACAAGACGCAATGAAAACCTAAAAAATATGTTTAGTAAAATGTGATACGATTGCAGAAAATATAAAATACTTTGCTGCCATCATCAATCCAACACACGTCGAGAACTGGAGCTGTACCAGATTGCATCGATTTTGGAACACTTTTTCCGGTTTGTTCTATTTCCCAACATCTCACACTGTTATCCCAACTACCGGCGATTAAAAAATTTTGCTGTAATGTTGAAGGCGAGAAAGCCAAAGAGCTTATAGAATCATCGGGTGGCTGTGTTACTTCAAAATCTTTCATTGGATTCGTTGTAGTCGTAGCAGTCGTGTTTTGACCAATAATTGAACCTCCATATGTGTTTTGGCTGAACATTTCTCAAATCGTATTTTTTAATGGAATGAAAAAAAATGTGTATTCCCTACAATTAATCGAATTTTTGTTGTGATTCTTTTCTCACTACCAAAAACCAACTACTTTTATTGGAACTACCACCACAGACCAACTAGTCCTCTTTGGTCAAAAGTTGAACAACAGAAAATTTAATTAAATTAATTAATTTAATTAAAAACAAAAATATTCTATGTAGAATAACAGGATTTCAAGAAATGAAATCGATAAATTACAAATTTCATAACAGGTTTCACAGAATGATGAAAAATAACAATATCTTCTTCTTACCTAGATAGAGTTAGAAATGTCAAATCACAGGTCAATGTATTTTCATAAATATTTGATCGATTAATCAATCTTCGAGAATTAAAATACAAGAAACATATATTAACAGCAATGGTAAATATTTGAAAGACTACTGTTTCTTTAATCATCACATTCTGCATTACAGGCTAATGAAGTAGAGGATACCTTAAAACGAATACAATCACATAAGGGTGTTGTAGGAATTATTGTTGTAAATTCCGAAGGTAATTCTCACAATTAAAATGATTTTGTGTTTTTCCAGTTCAAATCACCAGAAGAATGTGTCGTAGGAAATATACTCCGACCATGATGATTTCATTATTATGATCTAATACCTTGAATGTTCTAGGAATTCCAATTAAAACAACACTTGACAATACTACCACCGTACAATATGCAGGACTCATAAGTTCACTATCAGACAAAGCTAGAAGTGTTGTGAGAGATTTAGATCCGTCCAACGATTTAACATTTCTGCGTATAAGATCAAAAAAACATGAAATCATGGTAGCACCGGACAAAGAATTTATTTTAATGGTGATTCAGAATCCAACAGATTGAAAATGCTTCAAATCTTTCTGAATAATGTGCACTTACAATGATATGAATTAACACTTTTTGTTATAATTTATTCCAAATAGATTGAGATTTTTTATTAATTATTTTGAATTTATCCAATAAAGTTAATTTCAGAGTTAGTATCGATCATAAGATCAACAAAGGGAGTCATCCTATATTCTTTTCATGCAACAAATCACAAATCATTAGTACTAAGCAAAAAGTAACTCTAATTATTCTAAATGGGCAAAGAGTTGTGGATAGGATACAAGTGTATCAAAATTAATATGCATATATAGCAAGTCTTTTGCCTGAAAGAGTGTGATCAAAATGGTTAATACCTACAAAACACAAATTCCAGAATTAGGGGGGAAATCAAATTATTAATGTTTGTAATATCTTTGAATTTGTTTCAATTATTTTTATTCATACAATTTACACTTCCGAATTTTTCACTAACATAGAACAACGAATCAATCAGTGATGTTCCCCATGCCCACCACCAACTGTAACATCGTAAATCTTGGTTCCCACTACTGTGACAACAAACGCTGCAAAGCCATACTTGAATCCTCTTTTGAACACAATTCCTACTCTTTCATTAAATGTTCCCCATTGCGTAGAATCGTACCTCCACACTTCGTTTCTTAGCCAGGGGTCTTTCAAGCCTTTAGCAGCTAAAGCTTTCTGAGTGGTCACCAGTAGTGGGGCATCTTTAACTTGGTATATTCTATAGTCCGGAATTGTGTAAGGGGGTCCGTGATGATGCCCATGATCATGTCCTCCCATATTTCTGAATAAATATAAGAGAATATCACTCTGTATATTCTTGAAGTTAAGAAGTTGTGATTATGTAATTCTTCCAAATTTTCAATGTATGAAACGCCGATTGATACTACAGAGATTATACTCACGTGTGAATTGGATAAATAGGTTTAGTAGATATTCGAAGAATACTCAATTTTTGCAAGATTTTTGTGTATTGTGATGTTAATTATTTTTTGAGTTCAATTAACCTCAATCAAAAGATGACATGTATCAGTGACAGCCATTGACCTAGAATATTCTACATCAATGGTGACAGCACAGTCTGTGGTGACAGCAAAGTGACAGTAGCGTTCAAGAAAAATATTTTTATTTATGAACGTAACAGATACCATACAGATACAAGGGTTGCTCACAAATTAAGTAGCCACAAGAAATCGATGGGAGTCTTTTTGCCGCATTTTTATAACTAATTCGTCTGAAAATTATTGATATGTGGCATTTAATTGTATTTATCATTATATATACTTATACCATTGTTTAAACAATGCTTATACTTATACTAATAGCATTGTTTAATGCTTAAAGCATTGTTTAAAGAGAATTCTCTTTAAACAATGCTTATAGTATATTAGTATGAGTGAATATTAAGGTCTTTAGGGACCGAAATAGAGAAAGTGTTCTAAAGACCAGTTATCCACGAATACTTTCCACAATTTTTTTTAATGGTAGAATTTGAAATCATTTAAATACTGTAAGAAATGCAGTTCACAGATACATAATTAAAAATCGACGTTACGTTAAAATACCCGTACTAGGGAGAAGACCGCAAGACAGTCAAATGCCCCCCACCAGTGGCGTATTCAGGGGGGGGGCGGCCCCCCCCAAACCATATAATCACAGGAAAGAAATTCTGAAAGTCTGAAGGCTTAGGATAGTATTAAAATTGAAGTTTCCTCATATGGGAAATCTGGGCCCCCCCCGAACTGAAATCCTGGATACGCCACTGCCCCCCACCCCCCTTGCACCACAGGGTTGGAAAACTCTGTTACTTGAACAGGGTTACGTTACTCCAAAGTCCACCAATTTTTCGCCAATTTTCCACTCAAGGTCGAATATTTCCCGAACCAACATTTTTTCTTCGGAGTATATCGACCCTGGTCATTTTATTCACTACTAAGGACACGTAGATTACGAATTTGTAATTAGAATTCTCCTGTGACGCGTTGTTTGGGAAATGCTCGAACTTGAGTTGAAAAATTGCGAAAAATAGGTCATTTTTGAACTGCCGTATTTCCCAGAAAATTGATTTATACAGATGCTGATTTTTTGCATATAGATTGATCCTTTGTGAATCAAAAAAACCATTTTTCATCCATCAGAGTCGAACAGTTTAGATTTTCTGATTTTTTTCGCGAAGGTCCAAATCTTAGACTATACCCTATATATAGTCTAAGGTCCAAATTTTCCGATTTTTCATCGTTCGTAAATCAAAAACTGTTTTCCTATAAAAGGGAATTTCCATCAAGTGAAGATCGAGCCAATGCAGTATTGAATATTTTTATAGAGTTGAAATTATTTTCAAAGCTTTAGAGTAATGAGCACTGAAAAATTCATTATTCTTCACATTTGTGAAATATTTTCAATAAAATCATATCGAAAGGAAGGTTTATTCTGAATAACAATAAATGTCGAGGCAGTGATTTAAAAACGCACGCCAATGTTCATCCAAAGCAAAGGATTCATGCGGTGTTGCCACAAAACGTGTCTGAACAAAGAGATCCGATCTTTTATCCTTGTTCCACTCATTGTGATGACTTTCAATGTGGGAGCCAAAACAAATCATGGTTCTACAAGGGAATGCGATGTCTATCGGGTATAGTCAAAGGTGCGAACGCGAACCTTAACAAAATAATAGTCCACTCATCAGGGAATTAACCCGAGATCAAACAAAATTAATGTACAAATCTTATTTATAGTTTTTATTATAATACAAAAATTCAAAAATAACTTTGATTCATGTCTTATATAAGTTATATTCAAACAAGTTTTCGTTCAACTGCCAGTCTGATAATGCCATCGATTCTCTCAAAGTACTTCTCCGGATCAGTCAACTCGTTGCCAAATAATGCATCCACATTTCCATCTTTTATGGTATCGGCGAATTCGATAGTCTTGCTCACGTTGCTCTTGAAACACATTCTCGAGCACAAAGGAACACCGGCAATCGACAGAGGAGCATACTTTTCAAACGACTTTTTGCACGTTTCCCATGAAAAACATCTCTTCGGGTCACTGCCCAGTTCTTTCAGTTTTTCAGAAAGAGTGTCGTAGTACAGTTTCAAGATGTCGTCTAGATGGTCGAGCTCTTTTCTGGAACAGCAATAGAAAAGGAACTGGTTGAGGTCTGCTAATGGAGATCCTAAGATTCCAGCTTGCCAATCGATTATCATCATTTCATCTGGAATGTCACTGCCTTCATTCTGAAAACAAAAGTTGGTTTCATTAATTTAACACAATGTATTTGTAGTCCTCATGATGAGAGTGTTCACTTGATGTACAGCCATATATCTGATACATTTGGAATATATTTTTCAAACGTTTTTATCGAGTGAATTCGGGGAAAATTTATAGAAAAACGCGCAGTGGAAAATCATACTGATCTCGTTACTAATTTTAGGACCTTTTAAAGGAATATAAAGGGTATTCTTCTAGATAATATTATTGTAATAATAAGGGAAGCAATTTATTTATGTACCTACTCAGAAAAATTTATTCCTATAAATAAAACTTACATAGTGAAACAGGAAGTTGTTATTCCATGAATCCCCATGTCTTACAATCAAGTGCTCCTCGTCTTTGTTTTCCAGCATGTTTCTAAACATCTCAGCATAGATCTTCTTTAATTTTTGCAGAACTTCCGCCAATTTGAGTTCGTTCTTACTTTTATAGATCTCAGAAACATGCTCCAGTTCATTCTCAATCGAAGCAGTGATGTTCTTCATCAAATACTCATTCTCCAGAAGATGTCGAGGTTTCCCAAATGCCTTCAGTACATCAGGGTCTTGATCCCTAACAGCCAAACCAAGCGCGTGCCATTTGCCATAAGCTTTCACCACCAAATTCACATGTTCGATGGACATCGCTTCTCCTCCCAAAGGATGGGTTCGAAAGTTTTTTGGTTTCATATTTTCCATGAGAATTACGTAGTGATTTGTCTCGTTTACTGTTCCGTAACAATGTGGGATGTTTTCAAAGGGTGCGGAACCCCTTTTCTCTGCGAATTTCTTCACATACGGGACATATGTAGAATATAAATACACCTCCTTTTTGTAAACCTCCCTGAAGTTCATCGTGTCCATCACAAGTTCGCTATCTTTGTTTTTCTTCACGATCATGTTGTAACATTTTTTGTCTTTGCCCTTTTGAGCTTTCACGTTGATGTACACAATTTCGGCTGAATATCCACCCGTGGAATCGGCATCTGGGAATTCCACGTCTATTTTGTCGAAGTTTTCATCTTTAAGTGCTTGTTGCACCCACGAAATGATTAGTTTCTCACACTTGTGCACCATTTTTTCAACAATAACGTAATACTACAGGCAATAGCGACTTTCTACAATTTAATTGTGGCTATACCTCGCTTATTTTTATTTATACTCTTATCAATTTGATTTCAAGTGCTTCGATATGATATTCTAAGTTGAATCAATATGTGAAAACAATGATATTTTGAAATTAAGTAACAGGTATCATACTTTACCTGATGCTGACCTTCAGGACGCGTCTAGATTACCTTGTAATAATTAGGATGATTCGAATATTTTGAGTCATTGAATTACGATAATTACACTGCAATTTCGAAGATGTAGTAAAGAATGATTATAGTAATTGTGAAAAAGAGCATGACTGAACTATTTTTCAAGACTTAATAGGTCCACATCAGCACGATTTAGGGATGCATGGTGTATCAATTAATTTTTACCAAACAATTACGTTAATTTGATAACTTACATACCTAATTTGATTTTTTTCGAAAGAAAAAAAATGATAAATCCTTTCAAATGACGGATCACATATTCTATCTTTCGTATTCAAAATTCAGCAAGGCTACCACCCTTTTGTAACGGATGCTTTTCAGGAGGCAACTGCAACAAAATATGTAGCCTTTTTCGAAAAAAAATTACCAATTGTATCAATTTCATTTATTGGTAAGAAACCTAGCAGTCGTGTTGTACTATTGGCATCACTTAGATCTCAAAGGGACAATGAGAATCTCAACACATATTTTTTTCAAAAGTTATCGTGTTTACATTAATCAAAATTCAAATTTGTTACTGTTAATAATTTTTTCACATGTGACAGCTGCTGATGTGAAAATTGAATAATAGAATTGGGAGTTTTGATTAGAGTATAAGAAATATAGGAAGGAAAACAAATAGATCATAGGTATATAAATATATAATACATCATAAATATATAATGGCGTAGGACCCTAACAAAATTGAGCAATTCAACAATATGTACTTAAATATTTTCATACTTGAATTTCGAACAATTTCTTAAAAAAATCACTAGACATAATATACATATACACATACAATCTAGTGTGGCTGGTGAGGAAGACGTTAACGCTAAAATACAAGATCTGTAAATGAATCCACAAAGTAAAAATTGAAGTATAATTCAGGTTAAGTTAAAATGGGTATCACTGTTCCTTCTCCTTACCACACTTGTTTAATCTCAATTTTCGCATGTATCACTTGAAAAGAATCTCAGTTGAATAGAATGGAACTGGGGTCTTCATTGTCCATTTGCTTGATGTGTCTTAGAACATCCTTTTTGGTAATTACCCCCAGTAGACGACCATTGTGAGTGACTAGAGTTTGTCTCAGTCCTAATTTCCTAAACATATCTACCACAGTTTCCATAGGTGTTTGGTCTGTTATGGTTATTGGGGCCATATCCAGGATTTTCTTGAGTTTCAATGGTGGAGGTCCTAGGGTTTGAGGAGGGTTTCCGCTGGTGAAAAGGACCATGGATTGGCCACATACACCTTCGATCATACGTTTAGCATTGGATATGGATAGATGCAAGTCTCTCCTCAAGACCAATCCAACTAAATATTGGCTTTCTCTGGATACAACGACTGGATAACCATTATGCTCTGTTTCTTTGAGTAACGTTTCAATGTCGTCAACAGTCATTGAATCTTGAGTTAAAACACTGAGCATATCATTTCGTTTAGGTTGCATCACATCAGCTGCTAAGGATGTATGTTGGAACTCATCTTTTGAGTCTAAGAACGGATAGCCATTCAAAGCTATATGAGCGTCATATATGCCTTGTTTTCCCAGGGCATCTCCTACCCATTTACTCGCCATAGCAGCTGCCATCAAGGGAACTATGTATCTTACACCACCTGTAAGCTCAAACATGATGACAACCAAGGAAACTGTCATCCGTGTAACACCTCCAAGAACTGCAGCTGCACCCACCATTGCATATAAGCCAGGAGTTATGCAGTCATCACCTGTTGAACACTCTCCAGTAAACATCCAACTTTTGGGGTAATAATATGCCATTTGTTCAATTGCTATACCCCATATTCTTCCTACGATAGCTCCTAAACATAAACTTGGAATGAACAGACCACAAGGTACTTTGATACCAAACGTGAAAATGGTGGTTCCTAGTTTCAACAATAATGCCATTATGAGAAGATAAATGGCTCTATGAACTCCAGGCCCCGCTTCTGCAATTTCAATAGCCTTGTTAACATCAGTGAAATTTCTATTATAATCACATAGATCATCTGTGTTTGATATGCCACACTGGCTAAACAGCAGGTAAATCAACTGGGAAGTGCTCATTCGTGTATACTTATTCGGATATGAAATTATAGCAGTGATGACAGTAACTACCAATACTTCAGTAACAGGATACTGGCCCAATTTAGATAATTTCCTGTACCTACACCAGTATATATTAGCTTTAATGAACATAGTTCCAATGATGCCTCCTACAATTCCCAATCCAATAAATGAAATGAGCTCAGAAAATATCCAGGGTTTATTATATTCTACGTAGAACAGAACAGAATGTTCATTACCGAACGGATTAATTGACCTCAGTATAAATGCTGCAATCAGAGCACAGAAAAATGATCTCCACAATGTTTTCAATGGAAAATAATAGCTCACTTCTTCTAAACTAAACAAAACGCCACCTATAGGAGCTCCAAAAGCAACAGATACCCCAGCAGCTGCTGAAGCTGATAAAATTTCTCTCTTTTTTGCTTCGTTCTTTCCATACTTAGGGAATAGATATGATAAAATGTTTCCAATACAGCATGCAATGTGCACCATAGGACCTTCTTTCCCAAGACTTAGGCCAGAGGATACTGATAGTATGAGTCCTACACTCTTGATTATAAGAGTCCACTTTCCTAAGTAGCCTCTTATGATGAAACCACTCAGTATTGTTTTAATTTCTGGAATACCAGATCCACATGCATAAGGTGCAAACATACGTACTAGAGAAGCTGATAATGCAGCAAATAGAAGTGCTTGCATAATGTAAAATAAGTAGGAAATCATGTATGATCCAGCTCCTTTGTTGGTTGCTCCTAATACTTCCGCCCATGTATACCAATGAGAACAATTTCCACTGTCAAAAGCTGTTTCGTTTGAAGACCAACAACACTGTTCTTGATTGAGCCAAAAAGCTTGCAAGCAGAGTCCAAACTTAAGATCCGTCATCCAACTCGCTCCTATATCTATTACACCTGCTACAACGCCTGTACACAGTCCGACCAATAATACACAAAGCCAGCCAGACCATGCATCGTGAAATCCTTGTATGAGGTTCCATATTGAGTCCTGTTTCTTTTTGACTAAATATCTGTGTCTCATGCGATCATGAGCAATGTCTCTTTGCCAGTCAATAGTGTGAAAGTCATCGTATTGGCCGATTCCTGGAATCTCAGATGAATCTTGAATACCACCATATGAGATGGAATATTGCATTGCTTCCTCATCATCCACTGTTCTGACGGGAGTGTCCCCTCCTCCAGGGGTTAATATGTCGGTCATAATGTTATTTGAATTGCTACTAGTGATATATTTTGAATTTATATGCTTGTTATTAACAGATTGATATGTTGGAGATGTATATCCTGATGGTCTTCCCGATGTTTTAAGTGGAAACCTCTCCATATTCATTCGATTCAAATCCCATTTTGGATTGGGGTACTTTCATCAAGTTCCGTATCTAGTTGTATCAATATTAAAATTTTTAATAATCATGGAATAAAACAAAAAGTGAAAGGCAAATCATAAACGTCACACACATTATATTCCACTGTCAGCTGTCAGTCTGGATCACAGAACATCCAAGGAAGAGCAACATCTTATTTTTTCTCATTACTACATCGTCTATGGTTTGTATCGAATTAGGTTATGTCAAAAACAGGTTAAATACAAAATTTAAAACTAGGATTTTTAAAATTATAGATAATTAATCCCTAAGGTATGAGTCGTAACCGAGAACTTGTATCTAATATTGGCTTACGAGTAGATGGCAGAAGACCGGATGAATTGAGACGAATACGTTGTAAATTGGGTGTATTCCCTGAACCTGATGGTAGCGCATACATTGAACAAGGTCTCACCAAAGTCTTGGCTTCAGTTTATGGACCTCATCAAGTACGTGGTGGAAGATCGAAGGCCAAACATAATGAAGCAGTCATCAATTGTCAATTTAGTATGGCTGTATTTTCTACCGGAGAGAGAAAACGAAGACCCAGAGGAGATAGGAAGTCAACTGAAATGACTATAAATTTACGCCAAGCTTTGAGAGCGGCAATTAAAATTGAATTGTATCCGTGGTCGCAAATCGACGTATATGTAGAAGTTCTCCATGCTGATGGGGGTGAGTCTTATCAACTCATTGTCATAGTAGAATATTTTTGATTCACTTTCTTAAGAAAAGTTCATCATAGGAGACATTAAACTAGCAGAATACCATATTAGTCATAAGTTATGCCCTCTTCTGGTAATTATGTTAATTTATTTTCAGGAATATACCCTGCTTGTGTTAATGCTGCCACGTTGGCTCTGGTTGATGCAGGTATACCGTTAAAGGAATATGTGGTAGCTTGTACAGCATCTTTGGCCAATAAAGATACGGCAATGATAGATATATCACATCAAGAAGAAATGATGGGAGGTCCCACTTTAACTCTTGCAGCTTTACCAATGTCAAGCAAGATCGTGTTGCTTGAAATGTCAAAACGATTTCATTGTGATGACCTACAAAAAGTCATGGATAAGGCTCTAGAGGGCTGCAAAGATATTAGAAATATCCTTGACGAAGCTGTAAGAAATAATCTAAGAGATACAGGAAGCTCAACAGGTTGGATATTGACGTAGATTTTAGATTGTGTAACTAAACGAATTTTTATTCTAAATAAAGTTTATTTTGTGTATATCGAATTATTTTGAATTATGGAAAGTATAATAACTTAGTGAAAAATTAGTTCTGGGTATTGTATACATATTCTATATATTTACATGTTCAGAAATCAATTTCAGCATCATAGAAAAATAATATTTCAATTGAAGGCCCCTCATGGTGAAATGCAGACCTGAATTTTCAGTTTGGTGTAGCATCAGGGTGTCTTTCGAGCAGCATGGCAACACCCTAAAAAAATTGTGATATCTGATAGAAGAAAGTTCAAAATCTTCTGAAGCCTGCAAATTTTTGAATTTTCATCTTTGAAGGAGATTTCAAAGTTGATGATAATTCTTGATAAGTAAACTTCTACAAGGAAAAAATTCGAAAGCCTCCATGCTATTTAGGCTACAAAAAAAATTGTAAAATAGTGCTTACTTGACCTCCAGCTGCGCAAGCGGCAACTAAGCCAATTTGGCCATCCTCTCTGACCAGCCTGTTAGCAGTGTGCATTGCGAGTCTTATACCAGTGGCTGCAAAAGGATGTCCAATAGAGAGGGAACCACCCCACTTGTTGAATTTGGCCATGTCAGGTGTGCCTACTTTTGAGGTTCTATTCATATATTTTTGGGCAAACCAGTCGCTGTCCATGGCTTTGAGATTAGCAACAATTTGCCCCTATAGAACACATTCAAGATATTAAAACGACAGGGCTGAAATTTTCTGTCGTCAAATTCCTATATTAATTTGGGCGAGCCAACCAAAATTTTATAGAATAATGGTGAATGAGCATATATTGGGAGGAAATTCATCAGAAACATTATCTATTTTATTAAAGGTCTGCTTGAGTTTTTGTTGAATTGTGGATGATTTCCAAGGTGTAAGATTGTTAGTTCAAATGTCCATATATCTGTAGGGTTATTTATCCTATCCTATTAAAGTTCATCTGAAAATTTCACTCACTGCAAAAGCTTCATGGAATTCCCAAGTATCTATATCATTCACACTCAAGCCTGCCCTCTTTAAAAGGACTGGGGTACCATATGCTGGTCCAAGTAGGAGTTGATCAATGGGATCTTGTGCTACATAAGTAAAGTCTCTGAGGTAAGCTTTAGGTTTCAGTCCTAGAGCTTTGGCCTTTGCTTCTGGCATGATCAATGCTGCTGAGGCACCATCAGTCTGTGAAAAAAAATAACGAATGTAGGAAAGATAATTCAAAGAACTCCATTTTAACCTCTTTCTATGAATAACATTTTTTTCTATGTTCTCATTTAATAATACGCTAGAGCAGGTATTGGAAAACCAATACTGAGTCGGAGTCACAGGAGAATACTTTGGAAATTACTATTAACACTTGATTTTCTCTTTTGAGCGTACTAAAAATACTTCTGATTCAAACTAACTCTGCTTACTTGACACCATTGTCTATGATGTTTGATCTTCCATTACACAGATTCATCTATGATTCAAGTAATTGTTTTCTGTGTTCTAGTATAAAATGAGATATTCATTCAAATTTACTCACCAAAAATGATGAATTTGCAGCAGTAACAGTACCATAAGGCTTAACAAAGGCCGGTTTTAGTTTAGACAACTGCTCCATTGTGGAAACTCTAACACCATTATCTTTTTCGATAGATTTCTTATTTCCGGGAACCTAAAAATAATTGAAGTCACCAAAGTTCATAGAATAATCAAAGTAACAAACCTTGATGGGAAGTAAATCAGTCATGTAACCTTTTTCATAGGCCTCTTTAGCTAGAGTATGGGAACGAATAGCAAACTCATCTTGTTCTTGACGAGATGCTTCAAAGGCTGCTGCCAAACGATCTGCAGAATGACCCATGGTTTCTTTGGATGAGAACTCAGACACTGCAGGTAGCTAAAAATAAATGATTGATATTAAATTAAATCATATTTGAGCATAACCTGAAATATTACCTGTGGTAATATATCAACTGGTCTGACTTGAGCCAGCAAAGATAACTTCTGGCCTAAGGTTTTTGCTTTATTTGCCTTCAACATCACACCCCTCAATTTCCTGCTAAATCTGATGGGAATGTCTGACATAAATTCAACACCACCAGTTACAATTGTTTCGTAAGCTCCACTAGCAATAAGTCCAATAGCTGAAAGGTGTTTTGATAAACAAAAATTTGCACTAACAAGTTCAAAATTTCTTAAAGTACCTGATGTTATTGCAACATTGGAAGAAATGCAAGCCATTGTTACAGTATGAGCAGGAGTTTTGTCACTATATCCTGCACAAAGCATAGCTTCTCTTGCTATGTTGGAAGTTTCTACTTCTTGGATTACAGAGCCATAAATGACATATTCAACCATTTCCTTAGGCAAGCCTGTCTTCTCCAATATGCCCCTAGAATTTAATGGTTTCAAAAATATTCATTAGGATGAACAAGATGAGATTATCTCCTAACAGGAATGGGACATTTTCTATTGAGTTGGTCCTTACTTGATGGAAATCCATCCTTGACATTCAGTTGAAAACTGTGCTAATGAGAAATATGGATACTTTAAAAAAATATTTTTAATTGGTCATAATTCCTGATACCTTAATTTGAGGAAAAGCATATGAAATAATGCTAATATGTCCCAGATAACATCAACTCATACAATTTCTCAATAATAATGATATAGATGGATATACAGTGCATCTATATCCTGATATTTATTCAAAGACCAAAATATCTATATTTGTTATCCACAAATGGTAAATATTATGAGGAACCTTCTCATTAACCTGAGATCTACGGTTATAATATCAGAATTCCCAATAAAGTAATTGACATATTATTCATTTTTTCATCCATGAGAGTCTGTGGATATTGCTGACCTGATGATCAAATCTGTATGACACAGAGGTCAACAGTACATAACAAGAAAGCATAGTCCAAATTTTATACCACAGTTGTTGAATTCCCGAAAAAATATTCACGAATTTGATCAAACACTCACTTTAATGAATGCTTAGCCAGGTCGTATGCCATCATTTTCGAATAATCAGTACCAGATAATAGGAAAGGTGTTCGAACCCCATCTACAAGAACAACATTTTTCCCAGTCTTGTCTGGTAGCGTTTTTTTCGCATTTATTTGGGGGGTGGTCGAGATGGCTCTAACACTACCTATAAATTAGAAAAAAAAGTTTACATTTCATCAAATATTTGAGTTGGACTTTGGAGTTACACTTCCTAAGAAATCGTTTTTTGTTCAACTTACCAGAAATCAATGTGTTAATAATAGGAGTATTTTTTGGAATCATATTTCCAATTTGAGCCATCATTTTCTCGGTAAAATATTATTTGTAAAATTTTCCTATTAGATTGATTATTCGAAGCAATAAATTAACCTATGCTGATTGCTGACTGACTTGACTCCAGCCAGAACTGAAGAGGGGCAAACAGCATATGCGCATAAGTTCGCGCATTTTAAATTTGAAAAGTGTATTTCATTTTGATGCGATCAGAAGATGAATTGGTTTCTTCTATTCAAATTTGGAATAGAAGAAACCAATTCATCTTCTTTTGGAATTTCCAAAATTTCGATTCTTTGGCTTGCCTAAATATTTTCACAACCTAAATTATTTATTAGCAGACATCTGACCTAAGAATGTGAAAGAATAAATAAGAGTTCAAATACAGTATTCCACATCAAATCTTTATTCAAAACTTAGAGATTCAAAACATCCGAGTTAACAGTTAACACATTGGTAATCATAAAAACCATCAAATTATCACATTTTCATTAATCATAGCAATAAAGTTATCACATTGATTCATATCAAATACTTACTGGTATTGATAAAATAATATCAAATATGAAACTCATCAGAATTATGTGGGTATATATTCCATTTAAATGAATCAGAGGTAGTTTTCCTAGTATTAACTAAAGAAATGAGAACATAACACAAAAATTCAACAACATGTATCAATGTATGACAGCATTCTATACACAATTTAGGAGCATAAACGGTCCAAATGAATATATGGTTCCTAAATATTATAGAAACAATACAAACAACAATCATGGTGTATAATCTTTCAATATATAAAAAATTCAACGATTTTTTATCATTTGAAGAAGTGAATAACAGCATATGCATCAGAATGGTAGTTGAATAAGTGCTTATAAGTAATTGTAGTCCTACTAAAACAGGGTAGTACTCTGAGATTCCTGTATATCCCACAGTTATATCTATATTAGCAAAATTGTTACCATTTCCCTGCATAAAATATAAACTTTTGATCCAAATCAAATGTAAACAGGTTGTTGAAATGCTCACTTTATATTCATTGAATATTTTACGAGAAGCATATAAAGACAATGGCACCAAACATAAGTTATTTGATTTCAACAAAAATGAAATAAGTAGGACCCAAAAATTCAAATAATTTAAACTTACTGCCAAATATATCAACAATAAAACATATATTATCCTAGCTAAAATAATATGATATGGCACATTCAACTTATAAATAAGTATTAGAACTAGAATAAATTTTTCCAGATGATACACACTTTTTCTTAACTTCAAGTAAAAAAAATATATACTGAAAATACTGGAACAAAGTAGACAGAGGTGCAAAAAATAATTTTCAGACAGAAAATCGGAACTGTCAGGCAAAGAGGCCCACTTGTCCCCAACCTGGTTTAATGTTTGAGCAAAACGTAATGTTGAACATATAGAAATCCAAGACATAGATGAGATAATATCTTTCTGTATGATTTTCTTGAATATTTGAAAAACTGAGAATGTGTTTATGAGGAAATACCAATACACATGTTCTTCCTCTATAAAACTAGAGGACAACCATGTAATTGGATGAAAAAAAATTGAAAAGACAAGAATATGAGTACTTACCTTGAAGTTAAATTTTGAGACTGTTATAAGTTGATACAGTAAAGCTAATAAAGCAGGAATTAAAATAATTCCATCATAAGAGAGAACTCTAAGAATGAGTAAAAACATATAAAAAAAGTAATTATAAAGAGGAATTTTAAATAATCCACTTCCTTTCAAGTGAGTTATAAAGGAATAACATAATAATATCACAGATACCACCATAGCAAGTATATCTTGATGTGTGGAATTTTCTATTAGTGATTTACTGACTCTTTCAGTGTATTCTGTACATAATTCAATCAAACTCTGAGCTGTTTTCATATTAGACTTCTCTAAATAAGACTCATAAAGTATTGAAATGGATTCAAAACCATCTTCATTCTTTCTGTGCTTGAGACTCAGTAATTTTGCATTATAATACAAAGCAGATAAAAACTTATCAACAGTCAGTTTTTTCAAAAGTAACTTAGTCAGCTTTCCAATACTTGAAGAAGGTATTTCTAGGCCAAGAAGTACAGCCAAATTTGGAGTTATATCCACTTGGTCAATAATACCATTATCACAGGGTATTCCTAAAACTCCGAATGGGACATGTGTTTCTGAATAGGTGGAGCCCCCATGACCCCCACTGTCTCTCATACCATGATCCCCAGTAAGAATAAGTAGAGATGAAAGATTTTTTGAAGAAATACTTTCAAAAATTTTAAAGAAAATCAGGTCCATTTCATGTAGTTTTGGGGGTACAAGATGGGAAAAAGGCCCATGGACGTGACCAATATGATCTAACCCTGTAAAACATTCAAAATAGAATTTAGAAAATACTAGAAGCATTGCCACAAGGAACAACTGACTAAGCTAATCTAAGACTTATGGAAATTAGGATTTTCGAAAACTACATACCTAAATAATGCAAAATCATTATATTCCAATCATTTCTTTGCAACTCCTGTTCCACATGTTCAGTTACATTATCATCTACTTCATGGAAATCATTTACAAAAAAAGATGTAGTACCACTAGATCTTATAAACATATGATTTGGAAAAATTTTAAGCCAAGTGTCGTCCCCATGGAATACTATTTGACTCCCTTGTTTTTTAGCCCTATGCAATAAGCTGTCTTCCAAAACCTGTGGACTACCTAAGTTATGTAAGACATCCATGAATTGAGGGACACTTCCAGTGATCAAACTCTTTATTCTAGGTAATGTTACAGTGGGAGAGGCTACTGAAACATTGATTAGACAGCCCTGTTCCTTAATCAATTTCGATGTAAGAGGCATTAACTTATCATTTACAAAATCTGTTCTAATTGCATCAACAATCATTATAACAGTATGATCCAAGATAACAGCGCTCGATTTTTCGCGCGATTCATATTTGTCATCAGGAAAATTGCTGTTATTACTTCTGATAGGCAATAATCCATTGAGAAAAAGAATTACATTAAATAATATGAAAGTAATGTTTATAAACATTATATATATAACCTAAGAAATATTCAAATTTTGAAGTTGCGTCACGGAAAACTTCATAGAAATATACGTAATTTTAGCAGATTTCTGTGTTCTCTTACAGCTCAGTTATGTCACAGATCATGTCTTTGGTTATGTTCTATGTTTACAAAAAATCAAAACATGGATTCCGATGGTTCACCTTCAGCGATTTCATTCGATGAAAATACTGAAAATTTTTGCGATAATCCGACTAGAGATATTTTAGCCGAAGGTTTAATGGGCTTGATTAAGCCAACTGTCGATCAACTTGATGAGAAAGTTAAATTAACGAGGTAAAATATGGTAAATTCGTTCGACATGCTCGAAAGGTACATGTTTTTCTTTTCAGATTGTCGCAATTGGCTTTGAAGGATTCAATCGACAGTGTTCATGATGAGATAAAGAAAATAATAGATGCTCAATATTTGTCCAATATTGATTTAGATAGTTATGTTAAGAAGTTATTCAACGCCAAACAAAGAGTAACAGTTCTTACAAATATCCTTCAGAATGCCCAAGAGCGTTTGAACAGAATTCATCTTCAGATTGAGAGGGAAACATCCAGAAAATCTGTGATAGAAAATTCACAGGCTTAAATTATGGATTTGAGTACAGCTAAATATGAACTTAAATGTTATCCAAATGTGTATGAACCAAGCCAAGATTCTTTTCTTTTACTGGATGCGCTAGAAATGGAGATTCCATTTCTGATGAACATCAAGCCTCTTTTTGCTCTCGAGGTGGGTTCAGGCAGTGGGGTAGTTATTACATCGTTAGCTTGTGTACTTAAGCAGTGCATATACTTTGCTGTCGACATCAATGAGGAAGCATGTATGGCAACAAAAAATACATCTAGACTTAATGATTGTAATATTGAAGTTTTGAATTCTAATTTAGCGAATGGACTTGAAAATTCTATGTTTGATTTGGTTATATTCAATCCTCCTTACGTAGTGACTGATTCTGATGAATATGATAAGGATTTGATAAATAAAGCTTGGGCAGGGGGTCTTCTCGGAAGGGAAATAATAGATAAATTTATTCATAAGTTACCCAGCATTCTTTCAAAAATGGGCGTTTGTTATCTTCTTCTATTAAAGGAAAATAATATTGAAGATGTAGAAAGAATGTTGAACAATTTAAATTTTGAATGTGAAATTATTTTGGAAAGAAAAATAATTGGTGAATATTTATTTGTTATGAAAATTTTGAGGAAAAGTGAATAGGGTTTATTTTTAGCCATTATACAAATTTTGAAAGGGGCATTATTAAGATTCTATCAAACTTACATATGGACCTATGTTTTACCCATAAAATAAATATAATTTCAAGGAGTTTTTTTTATATTTTCCTTTCTTTGTATGGATGAAAATTGGATCCCGGATCCCAATAAATATAAACTTGGTATATAGTTTTTCCTTCAGATTGTCATTGTTGTAACATATTTCTACCTTGAATATCCCAGTTTCAAGAATTTTCAGTATTTGGAAAAATAAAACACCTAAGAAATTGAATTACTCACTTTACTTATTTACAAACATTTCATTCGAAGTTGCTTCCAGATCATACACAAATTCATGGTCAATCAACTGTACTTTATGGGCACAAATAACAAAGTAACAGCAGAAAAGTCTTCAGAGTATCACCAGTGAAATAAAAAAAAATACAAGTCCTCAATTTCCTTATTTTTCTATAATGTACTGAAGTCCCCCTCTGAAACGAAATTTAATTTTCTGTTGCGTTAAAGCGATCATCTGTGATGAACTCTGATAAGTTATACAGTCTCAACATTCAAATACCAACAATTCTGTTGAGAATTTATTGAATATCGAATCGTTCTGGGTGTATCAGACTTTTATGATATATGAAATAACTTCCGAACTACGAATTTCAGAGAAAGAAACAGTAATGAATAAAAACAAAGTTGTTGAACAGTAATACTCAATTATACACTGGAATTTACAAATAGATGCCAACTTTCTGATGTTTTACAGGTTTCTCATATAGATCTACGTATGAAAATTAAAAATTAAATCATTTTGATTTGTTTAAGTCGATGAAAAAATTGGATATAACGAATCAATAAGAAAATTATAAACTAAAATGAAAACGGAGAGAATATCTTCTTCGAATAATTTTTGTCTAGAGTTTCGCTGAAAATGCATTCATATTTTAATAGGATACTTCTTTCCAGAGTAATTACAAACGAAATAATTAATATTTACAATTTACATTCAGCAATTCCTGTTGATAATAGGCACTGCACACTCCCAATTTCCAGATCAGGCTAGGTAACTGTATGTGTCTTTCTGACCATCGGTGCGCTCCAAATATTCTTTCTCTATCAGGATATCGATGCATTTCTGAAGAAAAAAATAGTTAATATCAATTCCCATATGTTTTACATTAAAAGGGAAGAAAAAAGCTAGAATGTCTCCAATTATTTCGTACTGTGATGATTTCTAGCATAAATCAGAACAATATTCCCTTTACAATCTAAGAAAGGGGGTAGTTGCAAGGCGCATGAAGGTACTCACCTTGATTATATGAACTCTTGGTTTAAATCGAGTGGACAACTGATTGAGGACCTCGGCTACCAACTGTTGGTGTTTTAAAACTTTTCTCATTTTCATGATTCTGACAATAGCAGCCTGAATTAACAATTTCCTATCTTCCTCTATGTGTTTGTGAGTCGTTTCCTGTTCCATTTTTAACTCAGTCTTCATTGGAACATTTATGTTAACTCTAAGCTTTTTGCTGAAAAAATAAAAGAAATCACATAAATTTGTTAAATTTTCACTGACTCAAGAATCAATAATAAAATGTGTCCTGCTTGAGAAATGTTAAGTATGAAGAACTCACTTCTTGTAACCCAGATAAAGATGGACAACCGATGATGGGGACAGCTCAGATTCATCGTCTTCGCAAGTGATCAATTTCGCCTTGAGCAAAATCTGAATGACCTGAATTAAGTAGTCATGCTTGATCTGTGTGTTTTCTTCTAGAAGGGCGATGGTCCAACTGTCTGAAACGTTGAATTGTAAAAGAACAGCCATTTGGAAAGTGCTTGCTTGCAAGGTATATCTGAAAAAAAAAAGCAATGATGAATGCACAAAATCAAGAATGACCCCAACCTAATTGTTACAACAATTCTCGGCAACATCTAAAGTCAAGAAATTCTTAACGAATGAAGATTTTTTTCTAATAAAAAAATTGCGTTATTGGATCTAATAAAAACCACAAAAAATTCATTTGCGGCTATCCCATTCTGCCATAACGGTAAATGGTTAATGTGATGATTTTTGATCCTACCTGTTCCGGAAACAATTAGTGAGTAGTTCTCCTTTCGACATGTTATACAGCCAATTGAGTTTTCTGCCTGAGTGTCTTCCTGAATAGAAATTGGTAAATCTATGAACGCTCCTCTCCAACTGAAAAAAATTATCGCATCTTTATACCTTGTCTCCTAAGAGTCCTAAGTATCAGGGTACTCTCTCCTTTAGATTGTCTGCTATCTATTCTCATTCAAAATCAATCATCATTTGCACCTAGAAAATGACTAATATGCTCCCAAATTCGATGAAACATGTGCATTATTCGGCTCTCGCAACGTATTATCTCTTATTTTGATCACTTATTGAATTATTTCCATGTCATAAATCATACTTTTAGAAAGGGTGTGAACTAAAGAATGTTTTGAAGAAAATTTGAAATCCATATAATGTTTAGTTTTTTCACTGGTGAACTTAGAAGTTGGCATTTTCAAGTAATTTACACTTTTTTCAAAGATTTGTGAACCCACAAATAATTACGTATTCAGAATTAGAAAACATTAGAGAATGAAACAAGAGTAAATTCAAACCACAACAACCACTCACATAAAAGTTATGACGATTCAAAGGCGAGATATCGGGTTTTATTAAGTATCCACAAAAAAATCATCTCAACTACTGTCTCACTTACAACATGGAGGTTAGGCATGAAAAGTCCCACAAATTCCCTCCCCCCAATTCCAAAGAAGTATTTTCAGCCCCCTTATATATAGTGAAAAGGGATTACAGTCCACTGCGACCTTTTCAGCCCCCTTACTAACGCCATGTGTAATAAAAGACATGAAATTTCGAAGAAAGATAGATGGAAAAGAATATCTTTTAATTTCTCACCTCGGAGGGCAGACCAAATGTGAAACTCTGCTGGAAAGGCCAGGAACCGGACGACAAGACTTGAATACTGAAATCGATGTCCAGGCCTTCGCTGGAATCGGCAAGGTGGTTACGGAACTGTTCATTGAGATCTTTCGATACTCCGATGTCCTGTAAAGAAGAATTTAAAAACCTGCGGTTAATCGGATTTTCATCAGCTACAAACTTGTTCGTTAGCCATAACCATACAACTACTGTCCGGCCTAACTACCTGAAACATCCTTTGGAGTTTTGATGTGTACTCAAAGCCGCACGCCTGTTTCAGCTTTGAGATCATGGAGGCTTCTGCGTCGTCACTGGCCGACATGTGCTGTACAAGCCGCTTGGCCAACATTTTGCTGTAGAACTTCTGGAAAACGTCCTTGTCCTCGATGTATTTGAACACGACCATCTGAGAAAATTAATTGTGTGTGAGATAAGGTAAAAACACTTCCTCCTTTCCCCGAAAGTTTATAAATCTCACCACTTGATTCAGAGTATCTTCCAATTCCGCCTCCTCTGGATTTTTGCTGCTCTTCTTCAATAAAAGATCACAATATTTAGCCAAAAGCTCCGGCGACTTACTACTGGAATTCGCCACTTTCGTTACAGCATTAGCATTGATGAATCGGCCGCAGGCTTTATCGAGTGCCGCTACAAAACCGCTGTCGTTATTGAAAGCCATAAGTACCAAAGCGTTGTACTTCTTGTGTACAGCCAGAATTGTGTTAACATATATCTTTGGATCCTGCAAAATTAGACATATAATTAGTAATCATTTTTGAAAATGTTGAAACTACTTTGGGACATCCCCGAATTTTGTATCTGTTTGAAGTTTCAGAAGGTTTCTTCAGGAAAAAATACTGAATGTACCAACTAATAATATCATTCACAGCTCACGTTATTTGCAGCCTCCCCACATCTCTCTATAGCCTCCAAACCCTGATTAGCTATATGGACCTCCAGCAAGGACTTCAGTTCTCCAAGACCGTCAGGTATACGAGCCACCAGATTGTACATGCGACCTAAGTCTTCATCTTTGTCGGCGTTCAATAATTGCTGGAACTCCTGGTGGAACAACTCCATATGTTTTTGGATCAGGACTCTTTCACAAGTTTTTGCCAATTGCTCGCTGGTCGTTTCATGTAGGTAAAATTGTACCCGTTTCTTCTCCTCTTGGAGTCTCTCGCCGGCCTTCGAAAAAAGATTAAATCACCAATTGCACAGCTTGAAAATGGATACTATCCAAATCAATCAACAACTACTGATGTTGTGAGTACATGAAGGCCTAAAATGCCTTTTAAGAAGAAGAAAGTACAAAACATTACAAAAAATAAAATGAACAAAATAACACTGAAAAAATTGTCAAAAGAATAGAGAAATATCCAATTTTTTCCAAGTTCATAATATAGGATGATTAAAACTAAAATAATTAATTATGGTTCATTGTTTGGTCTCACCTTCTTCATATATTCTGTTATAGGATTCTGTGCCAGAAAATTGGTACTCTCTCTTGTATAAAATCTTTGCGTATCTTCAAGGAAAATGTTCTCGAAATGCTCTTTGTAAACTGACAAATTGGATGATTTTGCGTTGGAGTCTTCCTCATTCAAGCCCAGTTCAACATAGCAGTTTATAACTCCAGATACTAAACGAGTATTTATAGTTTCTCCATTTCTTTCTCTTTCTATCAATTTTAAGACAGCATTTGTAACCTGTGTCAATAAAGTATTTTAATACATAAAACTTTTCAAAGAACAGGGAAGATTTGTCATCTCTTCAATAACAATATGGTCACTCTAAAATTTACAATACACATTAATCAAACTCATAGGTCTACCTATATGTAAGAAAAAAACAATGATACAAATTCAACCTCTAAAATATTGAAATTGAACCAAATAAAAAGGCATAAATGATAGAATCAGAATGATTCTGCCGGATCTTTGAAAATATTAAGTTTTTGAGATAAATATTACAGGCTCTCAGAAATAATTGTGCCAAGAGAATAATTTGGAGTCTTAATAAACTGAAGAAACGGAGGATATTGAATTTTCTTTATTCGCTCCCTGCAGATATTTGTTCCATATAGATATTATTATGGCTTCATATTTACAAGAGAAATTATGTATAAAATAAATTTCAGGTGAAAGGATTTAAAGCAACTGACAAATTTATTCTTTTGTCTTCTACTCCAAGGTATGTGAAATAACTCATCTCTAACTCACCTGTTTGTTTAGCTGCTTGAATAAATGATCTCTCCATGTGACTAAAGCTAACTGATAGATTTCATAAATGCCTTTTCTTCCTTCCTCGCATTCTCTTTTGACCCAATGTCGGTTTAAGTAAGCACATACACCGTTTAATACTTTGCTACTGAACTGATATTCCTCCCATTGACAAGTATAAAACTTCAGCACATCTTCATCCATTCTATGAACAGCTTCCTAAAAATCAACATTACTGTCATGCCCTGAACTTCTAATGAACGTCCTGATCACTCACAGCTAATAATGACACAAGGTAGCTTCTTAAAAAGTCTCTGATTCTTTTGTAAAGTTCCAGGCCGACCAGCTGAGCACCACCACCAATTTGCATTTTTTTGTTTTTGGTAGAAGCCTGTGTAACAACCCTACTGTTTCCTTGCTGGTGCACAGAAGTACAGTAATTGTAAACATGTGTGTATAACTGCATGTAACGGCCTTTAGGCATAGTTTGTCGATTATACACATGTTCAATACCATTATTGAGATCACCCCAAATTTGATCCAGATCTATCTGCTTCATAGTTTGAGTATTTCCATTACCACCTAAAGTAAAATTTTTACTAGCCATCGTCCTGAATTTGGGAAGATTCGAATAGAAGGAACTAAAACTGAAAAAAACAACAACATAGTTTCCACGTTTCGATATATAATCTTTGATTGTATTTCTTCAGCCAGGAATTTGCAACAAAGGCTTTGTATATGTTGAGATCCAATCCTGGTTGAGGTATATTGAAATTTGTACTCACCAATCCTGATAACATAAGAAAAACTAATATAACACTGACGATTACAATCCACAATAAAAACGAATAATTTCCAATATGTAAGGATAGACAATTCTATTAACTTACTAGTGAAAATTTGCTATTGAAAACTGACAGATTTCTAAATTATATTTGCGACAGGTACGATTTGACACATCGCAGCACAGAACATTACAGACAGAACCACAGAAAAATAATATTTTTGATCAAAATGCATACGTTCCATTCAACTACTACTGATTTTTTTTTAACTGTAGCAAATAGGGAAAAATTTCTAAAAATCAAAACTTTTTTTAAATAAAACAAAGTTTTTTTCGTATTTTATAAATACACAAAAAAGTTGTGGAGCGAATAAGGGAACATTGCTCCAGATAAAGATATCACCCTGTACTATCACAGACCTTTGGTACTATCTTCACCTGGTATCCAACAGCTGAATTTGAATATCTTGAGAAATGCAGGTGCTACTAAGAAAAATATTCGAAAAAATTATAACAAAATAACGAAGCGTTTGCAGAACATGTCCCCAACTTAGTCAAAATCAAAAATGTTTTGATCCCGTAATATTTATTTATGAACCAAATGCGAAGGCTTATATTCATCAAGACAAAAGATAACTATAAAAAATTTCAACATTTATTAATAACCATTAATATAAAACCTGAAAAATCCTTTGTAAACTCATTTCAGTAAACTATCAGGATGTTGATTTCGGTAAAAATCTCTGAGTGCTTTCATTATTTTGAGTGAATCATATCCTCTATTTTATTTATGATATTCTTATTTTCTTCGAATGAGAATTCTCATACTATTTTTAATCATGTGAAAACATTTCTTTAAATTTTATATTAAAACAACCTATCACCACATCAATTGGATCATTCATAATTTTTTCTCCCATGACTCATGGGCCATGAGTCTATGAATACATAGAAGCATGAAGAATTTCTAATTCAGCTTCTCTCTGCTTAGCTCTAAGCTTTTCTTTTCTAATGTTTTCATATTCTTCGTCATCTGTTTCCAATTCATGTCGGCACATGGGGCAGGTATTAGTCTGAAAATATTTCATCCTTTAGTATCTCTCAATTTCATATTCCATCACTTGAATTGGTATATTGGAATTGTTAAAATACCTTTTCAAGCCATTGAACTATACATTCCTTATCATATAAGTGATTACAAGGTAATTTTTTTGCTACATCTCCCATAGCAAACTTTTTAAGACATATAGTACACTGTTCTGAAATAAAAAAAAAAGTTTCAGAATAAAGAGATCATTAAAATGGGGTAATATATTATTATATATTTGAAAATATATTCACTGTCTTCGTTTATGCTTATTGTTACATCAGGAAGATTTTCAATTATGTGTTTGGCAGCTGGTGGAGGTAATCTTGATCCTGAAGCATTGTTATTGATGAGTTCAAGCAATCTTTGAATATTCGCATTAGCGATCATGAATCTGTATTCTACATCCGAAAGTGTTGATATTGGTATTTCAAGTATTTCATCTTCCATCTTTCGAAAATTATCTCTGAATTTTTCAAAGTTTGTATTCTTGTTTCTATGAGCAAATATGAGTATGACTTGCACTTTGTTTATTTTGATTTATTCCCAATCCTGATTTGTTTTTTTTTGACTAATGTGATTTTGGAATTTGGCTGGATGGCACAGAATCCATTAACGTAAACAGAGAAACTGACGTTCGACAAGACAAACTCTGGTTTGAATTAGCATGTTTTCTGTGGATAACCTAAGATTACCAAAAAAAAATTGATTTTTTATAAATATTTAAATTATATTTTTAAAGTATGTCTAGTTGTCTCAGCCGTAACATTGTTACTATTGTAAGAACTTCTCGAAATTTGAGACAAATATTGAGGTTTTCGAAGTGCACAGTGCATTCCAAGAAATTTGAAGAGAAGATATTTCACAAATTACCAACTTCATATTCCTTTCAATGTATTAATTATTCCCTTTTAAGTGATAATAAATATGAAAAAGTATGTAGGGAAACATTAGAATCCCTTACAGAATTCTTTGAGGAACTGCAAGAAGCACATTCAGAATTTAAAAATGCTGATATTTCGTACAATGTATTAGTCTTCTATGGTTTTTTTTCATCTATTCTCACGTGTTCCGTTTCAGGATGGAGTTTTAACAATTAATTTGGGTGAAAAGATAGGGACTTATGTGATAAATAGACAAATTCCTAATAAACAGATATGGTTGAGTTCTCCCATTTCTGGTCCAAAAAGATATGATTATGTAAATAGCTGCTGGGTCTACAAGCAAAATAATCAATCATTACATTCTCTTCTGCAGGGAGAGATATCAGAACTTCTCAATAAACAAATTAATTTATCTAAATGTTTGCATTATGGAAGCTAAATAAAATAAAAATATTTCTAAAATGATCTATTATCTATTACTTTTTTATTCCCCTATTTTGACATTTTCAAGTTTTTGTTTTTCAAACATTTTGATCAATTCTTCAGTTGCACTACCCTCTTCATGAGCAGCAGATAAATTTTCATTGGGAAAAACAGATAAGTTAAGGTGGGGCGGTCTGAATGTGTAAGGTGTCCAAGGACCTTGAATAGAAGGAACTTCAGTATGCCACAACTTTCTCAGTCTTATCCCTTCTTTATCGCCTTGTTGTGTTTTGAACAGATTCAACCATTTATTAATCTCATCTTTGGTGAAGTTACTACAACTGAGCCATTGTGTTTGGCCACTTACTGGAAGGAAATACTAAATTGATTTTTCTTAAAAATGCTTTAAAAGGTGAACATACAATATTCAGCTTTGATAACTGGTCCTCTGTGCCTCCTAGGTTTCAGATAAACTACAACACCAGGATTTGATTTCGCGAAATCAACTAAGTCTTCCTCAATGAATTCCCTTAAATTTAATCAGTGTATTTTCATGAAAACGAAATTTAATTCGAAATACCTCAAACCTCTGCTTGCTCCATTATTTTTACAGAATTTCAGTACAACTCTCTGCAGTTGGCATACGTATCTCCCAACACCATTTTGTGAAGGATTCTTCAAAAAACTTGCTAGATACAATAAACTATTATTTGTCATTGCGATTAAATTAAATTTATTTCAATGAAGATTATTTGAGATAAGTGAATTTAACCTAATTTTTATCTGTTCGTAGCACAGAATAATAACAAATATGACAAATAAAAGGAAATAAATCAATCTTCTCTGGTTTTTTCCTCAAAAAGAAATCAGCTGTTTTGGACTAAAACGTCAGTTTGACAGCTGTCAGAATTTGAATAACAATAAATAACAGTTGTCTCTGATAACACAGTCTTTGCTGATAATGTTCTAGGTTTGTACAATTTAGTCTTGAGCCTTATTATACATTTCTGAGAATTCATATATGGCTTCATTTCATTGGTAAGTATGTGTATCAAATTGTAAGAGACCGAATTGATTATAAAGAAAGTGAAATATTTCACTAGGAAAAAAGGAACTATACGAGTGCTTTTTTAGGAAAATAAAAAGGGAATGTCACCCTGTAATAATGAAACATTTGATTCAAACCGAAGAACATCCGCTGAAAAATGTAAGTATTTTCAAATTTCAAAACGAACTTTACATCACTCATGTTCAAGGCTCTTGAGAAATTTTCAAGGAAAGTATCATTGGATCAAGTGGATAATAGTACACCAGTAAATACTAAGGATGATCCAACAGATGGTATCCTTGATCCATTGACTATGTTGGCGTTAAAAGATTTAGATCCACTTTCTAGAATGCAGAAAGAGGTATAATGCTTATGTTTTCTCAAAATGGGGGTTCATCGTTCAAGTTGTTTTAGGATATTGATTCCAATATACAGAGTACAGATGAACCATATTTATCTCCACTAGAAATATGGAATAGTAAAAAAAATTCTATATTTAACAAATATACCACTTCTGGCAAAATATTCATTTCTTCTAATGAATGGCCAGAAAGTAGTAAATGTAAGTTTGAACCTTCTCATCAACATGTTGCAATGAATGACATTTAGTTGTTTGAAGCTGAACATAGTCAAATGGTGGTAGATAAAGTTCAAAATCGTCTAGAACAATTAGACTCTAATATGGAGAACTCAAATAGAAGAATGGAAGTTACTCAGGCTGAATATTTTGAGAGAATAGACTTGTTGAAAAGAGAACTTGAGGACTCTTGGAATTCTGAGCAGAGGGTTAAGGCAGTAAAGATAGCCATACAGTGTGCTAAGTTGCTAGCAGAAACAGATGTTATGTCATTTTATCCTAGTAAATTTGTACAGATCACCGAAATTTTAGACATTTTCGGTAATTTTGTCTATAACCGACTCAAACACATGGCACAGAGGAAGTAAGTACATTTGATACTTTGTGTGATTTTAGCACTTTTTCATATTTGTTCCTCCAAGGACTAGTGGCCATCAAATAATAGATCTACCCCAAAACTTCACTCCAGATATGATCTCTGAATCTGCCAAAGAAACTTGCCTTAATTGGTTCCACAAAATAGCTTCTATAAGAGAATTGGTGCCACGATTGTATGTTGAATTAGCTATCCTCAAATCTTACATTTTTATATCAACCACGTAAGTACAGAAAATGACTTGAGAATCAAATTTGGCAAGAACAATTTAAAATCATAGATAATTCCATTTTGTTCAAGGGAGGGCCTGGATGCACTGTATAGAATTTCAACCATGATTAACGGTATCGGTAATCCTTTGGTTGCAGCTTATACAAGGTGTTATTTGTGCAAAGTGGGGCAAACCATGTCTATCTCTCAAAAGAATAATGGCTATGTATTGAAAAATTTGGACTGTATTATAGAAAATTATTCACATGTAAGTTTTAATAGGGCCCTCAGGCTGGTCAGCTAATCCCGGTGATTAATAGGACACTTTATTAATGATACTCACAGCTTTTCAGTCAGAATGTCAAGAAAGCTTTGAACAAGGAAGAAATGTCACTGTACAAATATTTTGATCTATATACACCAGCATTAACATTTATTATGGAGATACTTGTGATGAATGCTTCGGATAATGATTTAGAAAGCATTTTGAATAGATGCACCAAGACGAAAATAAGGTCAGTATATACTAAATATCGAAGCAAATCTGTTGTGATATTTTTCCTTGATATTTCGAGATGAGATTTTGAAAATTTAATCATCAGAACTCAGCAAGTGTATCATGTTTCGGTTGCTGTATTTGAAGAGAACGGACATGACTAATTCTCAATTCTTTCAGTACATCGTTTTTAAAGTTTCAGTAATGTTTCTTTGTTTTTGTGGATGATACGATAAAATTCTGACTTCCTTGATAACAAATGTGAAAAGAAAAGACATTTAACTGACAAAATTAGGTAATATTTATAGTTTGTTTCAGTTACTTGGTTCTCAACACCATTTTGTTAGTGTTTAAGCCGAGTTTTATTGCAAACAGAACTGTGGAATTTCTGGAAATGATAGGACAATGTGCTGAAGATGGTTATACAATATCCACGCTGCTTTGTTCGTTAGGTAGAGCTCTTGGTGAATATCCTCCTCCGTCGGAACAACAAAGACCGATTCTACGAAATATAAAGAAATTCAGCAGTTCCTTCCATGATCTGGAGGAGTACATCACCTATGTCGAAGCTTGGATGCCCTTCGTTGCAAAAAATTTTAAGGTTATTTGGAGTGCTGACTATTACGGTTGCTATTTTTTATATATGCGGGCGATTTTTGATGAAATGGGTTATTTAGTTGAGTTCTACTCTCCATGAACAAAGCTAAATTCCCATTTGACCACCAGCACTAACCTCAAAAAATATTTGACAGATGGTTGGATTGCCAAAATTTAGATAGAACGATCATTCTGAAAAAAAAAACTGAAAAACCTTCTGATTCACTTAATTCAAAGATAATTTATTCAGGGTTTTTAGGTTCGAGAAATTAATACCATACTGGGGGATATCATTTCTCGTATATATTGCAGAGAGGACTGCGATCATTTTATGAATCAAATCAAGAATGTGATGAAGATATTGCTGCAGAATGTTGAGGATTTTGAGTCTTTGTTTACTGTGGTAGGTTCAGCCTGAGATGTTCTGCTTTGATATTATATCACATTATTCTAAATAAATTGGTGTGATTTATCTCAGACTCATACTCACTCCTGAAATATTTCAGGATAATTTCCTCCCGTTCTTCGATCTCTTCCAACAGGATTCTGTAAGGATGGAAATGTGTAAATTAACGTTGAAGATATTCTGTGATAGTGATGCCATAGTGAGCGATCCAGTGGTCACGAGTGCTCTATCGTTTCTCTGCACTGTTCTGCATGATTCAGTCGATGCTCTCACCCCCGAAGATGAATTGAAACAGATAGGGTTGATAATATGTGTTGTTGTGAGAAAAATTGACTACGGTAGGGATGTAGAACAACAGCTTAAGTTTCATGTCGAAGCCAGAAGCTCCTTTTCCAACATTGATTCTGTTCTGATCGAATTGGTGCAAGTGAGTGATGCGCTCTCTAATTTGATAGTAAATTTTTTTTTTATGATTTAGGAAAGATATCCTGAAGTAAAGGAACACCCATTGATCAAAATCTCTCTTATTTGCATGAAAATTCCTTTATCGTTGAAGTTGAATGTGCTTGTTTGAGAATACTCAGTCAATTCGACTCAGAAATCAATTTTATGCATTTTTCAGAGAACTGCTTCGTTAATGGTCAAAACTAGGGATATAATGCGAGGATTCCATAACCGCAAAACTGCCGATTTCGTGAGAGCATGTGCAGCTTATTGTTTTATCACAATTCCTTCGATTTCATCCGCTAAAGATCGTTTGGAATTGTATCTTCTTTCTGGCCAAGTAGCGCTATATAACCAGTGCCTGGGCCAAGGTAATTCAATTTTATCCACAATGCAATGCTATTTGCGAAGATTGAATTCGATTTGAGTAAATCTGATGTATATTTTTAGCTGATGGGTGTTTCAAAGCTATCCTCAAAACAATCACGGAATACGAAGCAGATTACGCAAGAGATGACCGTTTTCTTCTGACATTCATCAAAAAATTTCTCTCCACCATCTTGATAATCCCGGATAATCCAGACTTTGGGGTGTTGAGTTTGCTCAGATCGTTGCTCAATATTGTACGGCAATATAATTGGAAAGAGAGTGGGACATCTTTACTGTCCATTTATCTCAGTGTGCTGGATTTACTATCCGTGATGGCTCAAGAAACGTCTCCATATCACGTTGACAAAGGTGGGGATTTGATATATTATCCGCATGTTATTGGGAATTCCCGATAAGGGATACAAAATGTGGTGGCAGGAGTTTCAAGAGATACTTGTTTACAGACAAGGTCAGTTATTTCTGACTGTCATTTGTTCAAATATTTTTGACAATATCTATTAGAAAACTGCATCCTTTCTAAACCTTGTAATGACGAAGATAAAAAAGGTTCGAAAATGGAACACCCTGTAAATATAGCGGCTGATTTGTGAAATTTTGGTGGTCAATCTGGGTAGTGTTTCTATCTTGTAAACATGACCTAGTCATAAAATAGCACGTGATCATGCCACAAAGAAATCTAAAAGGTTTAATATAATTTATATTTGAAATTTCAGTGGATTCTAACGATACACTTTACGGAAGTGACGAAAAATTCCTCAGCGAGTTGGAGAAAATGTGCCAGATAATTCTAATGGAAATTTTGAATATACTGAAAGAAAAGGGCTCTTCTAAGAGTCAGTCCGCGCTCATGTTGGAGCTTTTTGTCTGCGTCATGAACAGATGTGATTTGAGCGACATCGTTGTGCAGAAATTGGCATTCAACTTGTGGCATCAGTGTTGTAAGCATGGATTCATCGAAAAGAAATTCATGGTAAAATCAAATTTATTCAATCATCACAAGTCACTTAATCATAATTTAAATTCCAGGAAAGTATAAAGAAATATTATAAATACAGAAAGTCGACAATAAATGAAGAATATGTGCAGCAAATATTTAGAGATTGACACTGATGACAGAAGAAATAAAAAATGGATTTCATAATCACTAAGATGATGTAAATATTGAATCATATACAAGTAAATTAGATTAAAATTCTTTCATTTGGGTTTTCGACCCCTTCCAGCTCCGCTTTTGCTCTTCTTGTTTGGAGTATTTTTCTTTTTGTCTTCTAACTTTCTCTTAGCAGGGGTCGTCGTCACACTGAAGAAACTATCTAATCTACTTTGAGTGGAGCCACTTCGACTTTTGATTATTTTTTGCAAACCGCTCCTAACTCTGTCTTCACTGAACTGCTTTTCACCACAGAGGTATTTAACCACACCTTCTTCGTCAGGAGGTGACCATTTCAGCTGGAATTGCCCAATATTAATTTTGATAAAACATGCAGTTAACCAAACTTCGAGGGGTTATTCGAATTTAGGATTCTTCAATGTATCTCGCGAACAATTAAAGATCATTATTTTTTGTTACGGTCGAGATTTACTTGCCTCTACTGTCTCTGGATCCGTGATATCTGGTTCTTTGAATAACCTTCTAGCTTCTTTGAAGTTCCAGTTCTCAGGAGGTGGATATTTGCTTTTGTCAATATGCTCAAGAATATTCTCAATAGTTCTATGTTCCGTTATAAGGGTGATAGCTTTTTTAGGACCGATACCTTTAATACTGTCAGTATAATCACAACCTAATAATATGCACAGATCTATAAACTAGAAAAAAACAATAATTTAGTTCGAATTAGACAGTTGGTGTCGAATTTTCTTACTTCATCCTGATTAAGTTGGAGGGATTCTAAAATTTTGCTATGATGAATTTCTTGTATGGGCATTTTACGCGCTTCACTGAAAGTCATATGACGAAGCAATATACTTGAGCCAAAGGTTAAAGCATCCATATCCTCTGTGGCAGTCCCATATACTTTACCAGCCTTGACCTGAGAAGAGAAAACATCATGCAGTGGAGCTTTCATTTAACTGTAAGAACTAAGTTTGTGAAATATCCACAATGAGGAAAATTCCATTGTGCATAGCTAAATATTTTCCACAACTTACAAACCATGAGATCTTTAAGCCTTATCTGCTCAAAAGCAAAGTTTTTAAAATGGGAAAAATATCAGAATAAAAAAAAATCCAAAAGGTTCTCTCATTAAACCATGGCACTCGAATCCCTGAGTAGGTCAAATGAACCACTAATTTAAATGAGATAACACATAATTGAAAAGCAACTTTTCAATATATTATGTTCAATAAGAAACAATTAGTATTGAGACTGTGGATCCAGTCATTAGAATAGACATTTACAAATCACAAGAGTTATATCAGTATTAACTTTTGGGTAGCAGCTCGAACAAACTCACCATAGCAGCACACTGTGCTTCAGCTTCACAAGGAGCATCAATGTATGGTATTCCCATCAAAGTCAACAATTCCTTAGCTTCCTGAGCATGATGCTTAGTAACTTTGACCAACCTCCTGTTGAATTTTTCCATTTCAGCGGTATCTCCAGCTTCTGTAGCTTTGTCCAAAGCTTTTTGTGCCTCGGCCCTCTTTTCAGCACGTTTACCCAGTTCACCGGACTTCATTTCAGGTGGCTTACCGTCGAATACATACACAGGCTTAACGCCATTTTCTAGCAATCTTATTGTTCGATAAAACATACCCATCAAATGAGATGTGGTTTCCCCATCTACGGAAGTCAGTTGAGCTCCCTCACTTCTGACAGCTATTAGGAACTGATACAAGCACATAGAAGCATCAATAGCGATTTTTCTACCTAAAATAAGATAAAAATTAATGATTGCAAAATATATTCTGATGAGAATATACCAAAGTAATTTTTCATCTCAGATTCTTTAATAGCCATAGGGGCAACGTCTTGCAGTAATTTCGTCAAATTTAAAATACCCATGATGAGTTTCTATTTCAATTCTAAATTGGAAAATTGTATGTTGTGTGGAAAATGGCTTTACTGGATTTTCTTCTACTCGCTTATTCACAGAATTTAGATTTTAGATTCATGGATTCATCTTTGGCGCCCTAACCTTAAAATGCATAGAGATGTATTTTTCCGGAATTTGCATAAGTTGTCTTTTATTTTTTCGTGAACAACTGCTGCTCATCCAGAAAAAAAACCTGAAAAGGTGATAATTAAGAACTTAAATAAACTTTATTCATTTTTGTCGATTTTTAGTATTCACTAACTTCTAAGTGTAAATCCAAATCTATGCTTAATGTTTACTAGTGTCAAATGTAGGTTAGATTTTTAGATGTCAAATGTAGCATAAATGTAGGATGTAGGTTAAGGTTAGGCTTTTGGATGTACAGAATTACAAGACGATTTCCTGTTATTTGTGAATTGTTAAGAAAATGCCTCTCATTATTCTCACTGGAATACCTTGCAGTGGAAAAACCACTAGGTGCGAGGAGTTGAAGAAGTTTTTTTTAGAGAAAAACAAGGAAGTAATAGTTGTTAGTGAAGCCGAACAACTTGCAAGATCTGGATTTGACAAGAACACTATATATTTGGGTTGAGTTATTATTTTATTTCGTATTCGAAATAACTAACAATTGATTTTTAGATTCCAATAAAGAAAAACACTTACGAGGGTTACTTAAATCTGAAGTCATGAGATATGTTACATCCAATAACGTAGTTATTTTGGATGGATTGAATTATATTAAAGGTGAACTATTGTTAAATTATAAAAGCGCAATACATTGAATTTATCTATGAAGGTTTTAGGTATGAATTATATTGCGGAACAAAATCAAATAAAGCAACTCAGTGTACCATTCATGTGGAAATAAACAGGGAAGAATCATGGAAATTCAATGACAACAGAGAAGTTGAATCTGAGAGGTACACCCGTGAAGTGTATGATGCACTTGTTATGAGATATGAGGAACCTGATGGTAGCAACAGGTGGGATGCTCCCTTTTTTATGATTTTTCCAGATCAAGATTTAGATAAAGAAAGGATCTTTTCAACTTTGTTTGATAAAGCAGCACCAAAGCCAAATAAATCCACTCAGAATGTGAGTGTAATCTTTTTAATATTAATATTTTTCAATCTACATAATGAATTTATTTTAGGCTCCTTTGAGTTCTACAAATTTTTTGTATGACCTGGATCAGACAACTAAAAAAATTGTTGCATCTATAATCAAGGCTAAGAAGGAGAATGCAGTTGGGAAAGTGAATATTCCTGAGTATGAAAACCTGTATATTGATGTTAGTAAGGTGTCAATACCAGATTTATCTCGATTGAGGAGGCAATATATTACCTATTCTAAGTTGAATCCACCGAATTCTCAAGAAATTTCATCGCTATTTGTACAATATTTGAATACAAGCTTGATATAAGAGTGTGTTTTAATTGAAATATTCTCCATTCAAATGTGTTACCTGAAAATAAATAATAAATATCGGCATGTGTTTTACGAAGTGTAAAACTTCTCTGGTACGGCAATATCTAGATTAACAAAAGTGTCTATCATACCTGAACTGATCCTTATAGATTTATTTTGAAGAATCAAAATATGAAAATTTTTCAACTATTTCAAAATTGAATTTAGGAAAATTCAAATGGACATTATATAGAATGAACTTCACTAGAAAATACCTGCCTGAAAATATCCAGTAAAATCTACAGTTACAAAAAGTAATTTAATTGTGGGAACAGTAATTTTTCCTTAGATGGGGAAATATGGAAACAACTGCAATTTGAAGTTTGCAATTTCGAAAATCGATAATCAAGTACTTTCATTACTCCAACATTGGAAATTATAAGAGAAATTCAGTAAAATATATCCCATTATTCACTAGTTCTCTATTTCGACCACAATCAAGAAAAAATATCCTTAAGCGTGAATTGTATAAAAAATTTGTTGGAAAAATTTCTGTAGGTTAATTGCTTTGAAAATGAACGTCAGGACGTTTTTTTCTAGTTGAATTCTTGAGTGTATTTTCGATGTGAATACTTAGAGAGCAGTGAAACGTTCTGTAATTCGCTCCAAATGGTTATGGCAGGTACAGTAAGCGAATTCTGACAAGCGTCGTAATTATAAACTTAGGATAACTCTGACAAGAGACCCCTCTACTCTAGCAGAAAAATTCTCATTGCACTCAGGTAAACAACTCCAGCAGGTTCTTGATCACTGGGGTTTGAACTACACGACCAGAAGGTACTTTTTTCTCACCTTCATGCAATATCTGATAGAAAGTTGGATTTAGAACTTTTATTTTGAAACAATTAGTGAATTTGAATTTCGCGCCATCCAATAACAAATAACTCGAGAGACAACGGAACAAATTGCGGTTGTAGCCGTTCGATGGTTAATGGCGCTAGTGTAGTTTCAGTGAGTGACTCAAAATGGCTGCTAGCGACGATGAGCCTATGCACCATTTATATGAGGTTTTTACTACTTGTTTTAATAAAATAGCAAATAAAGCACCAGGTGAGTCTTTTTTTAACACAAATCTTTCATTTTCTGTTGTCGCCCGACCCGAAAACTGCCTTTTAATGACCCCATCAGCCTCTTATCCTAACAGGATTTTAGCGTGCAACTCAAAACATATCATCTTTCATTAGATTCCTGAAGATATTGTAGGGATGAATCTCGCTGGTTTCGACGAGGGAGACTTCCCTCTTGGAATTTATGCAATTGTGGTAGCTTATAACGGTTTATTCATTTAGAAAAGTTGTTTTTAACAAGTCACTTCAACCAGTGTTTTGTCATTTCACTTGTCTTTTGTCAAAGGATTCTGTTGCCCTACAATTTCAGTTAATGTTTGTTTATTTACATTGCACCCTCATTATCTATTACATTTCGAATTTGTACTGATAATGGGAATTCTCATTAGAAACTATCGGTCCTATTTAGATAACTGTTCGCACTTTGTTTTCATTTTGACAAGTTGATATCAGTGTGATGCATTCTCAAGAAGTTGGAACCTCTTTTATCTGTTCGATTTTCGAAGGATTTATCTCAAAGTCGCCTAAATATTTCGGTTCTTCTAAATTCACTCGATGTGATTAAAAAAGAAGGCAATTTATGTAAATAAGGAATTCACTGAGTGACTTTTTTGTAAATATTAGTTTCTTAGGACAATGTTGTGATTTATCATTCGAAACTAATTAAATTTTTTTCATTTCCTCATTGAAAGAGTTATTCGAATTTTACAAATTATCGGGGGATATTTTTCGAGTTCTCTGAATTCTTTTGATTTCTTTGCGTTTGTTACCTACCTGTTGGATGGTTTTTCCTAGGTGTTACTTGTGATTAAAAATCAAAATGCTTCGTTGACATTTACAGCCTCTTTGGTTGCAGTATCGTAAATAGTGTCGGTGCATAATAATATTTAGTGAAGAATGGGGCTTATCTTGTTTATGATCTTGGCTATGTACAGGTTACTTTCCTTTTGACACCTAGACCTCCTGGGTAGTTTTAATCTGCCGAAGAATGTTTTGGGCACGTTTTTGCACGTTGTAAATTTTGGTTTTTGTTGTGTTCGTGCTAGTTATAAATCTATCCTAAGCTTTATTATAATGTTGCATAATCTTAAACTGAGTATGACTTGGTCACTGTTTGGATAAATTTTTGGTAAAACGACTTCTGTTGTTTTAATTTAATTGTTTCATGCCTTCCTGTCTATCAGAATTAGTTATCGTGGAATTTGTGTAATTTGGCAGAGATTTGCATGAAACTCCTTGAAATTTGGTTCAATCTCTCGATTGCTGAATTTTCATCGATAATATCTAATGCTTGAACTTTGCTCGGGTGGTACTATATGATTTTTTCCAAATTGTCCATACTAAATCTGGAAAAAATCGGTTTTTGAGAGATATTACCACTCGAGATGAAAAGGTGAAGTGACTAGCTATAATGGTGTATTTTCCAGATGTCTGATTGAGATCTCTATTCGAATATTTCTAATTAGTTTTCGCTAATTAAGCTTTTTCAGGTTACGACCTTATTTCTGATCCACTTTGGACGAATCTCTGAACAGCTTATGTTTGTCCTTCAAATGTTCTTCATTGCGAATGCCAAAATATCTCAATTGGATAAAGGAATGGAGATTTATGTGGGTTTTTCATTTGTATCGTCTTTTATATTGAAATTCACATGCATTTGAATGAACTGTATAATTTTCCTAAAAGCATATTCGTACAATTCTCGAAATATTGCCTTGCTTGACTGAAAAAGTATTATTTCTGTTTGGTAAATCATTATTTCATTTTTCTTTTTTGCAACATCTCTCATTTATTATTTTTAATATTCGTATCCGCTATGCATTCTTCTGACAATTGATAATAGGTATGTACGTTGAATTTTTGGCTACGAGTATAAAAATTTCTCTTACGTGGACTCTACTGCAGCATTTTAAGAACAATCGTTTGCAGACATATTAAAAACTGGTCTAATTTTTGAGAGTTTTGACGAGCTCAACAAACTGAGAGCATTATTATTTCAGCAATGATTTCGAATTGGTTATCGAATATAAACAATATGTTTATGATTTTTCTTTGATAATTTTTTTCAAATTGTTTGTAATTGGACAAACTGATAACTTTACAATGAATTAAGCATTTGCTTGAATTAAAAAAAATATGTTATAACAAGGAAAGTTTTGGGAGTAGATTTGATTTCTTGATGTAGTAAATTATACAAAACTTCCTTTGCATTAGCAAACCTCGGATTTAGATTTGTTATCAAATATCTGATCATTCCCGAGTCCAAGATTTTAATTGGTTTCCAATTGCGTACAATACGGTCAAGCAGTCTTTTACAACTATGAAACAGTTAGATGTCGATTCTTTTCCAATGGACTTCAATTCGGTATTCATAAAGTATATGCGAAAGCTGATCATCTTCCAGCGGATAATCTCTAGAACGGAACTCTTGAAGCCATTTGTGATACATGCGTGCTGTTATGCAATCAACATAATTAGGTTCGAGTAGTTGATTTTTTACGGTTACGATTTAAAGAATGCCGAAAATGTTGCTGTATCCCAACAGATTTTTTAAATTGGCAGAAGTGCTTCTGAAATATACGGGATGTTTCATAGGGGTGGCAAATTAGAAGTATAATGTATCCCGGTTGGACACATTTCACCGTTTATATTTTGAAAATGTTAGGTTATAGTCATTTTCCTGTCAGATAGATGAACAACGTTGTCTTTTCTACATATAAGTCGTAGTAATTACCGTCAATTCAAACGAACTGAATTTTGGTTGAGTTACTCTATTCATGGTCCATATTCCTCAATCAAAACTTATTCGAAATTTCTCTTGGTATGAAAGTTATAGCGTAGCCGACTCATAAATACACGCAAAAATACTATAAATTCACTTGAAAAGGATAAACGGTTCATATTTTCGAAAGAATCAATCATTTTGAAAATGAAGGTATTTTTAAGTTTTTTTTAATAGAACGCGTCGTTTTTGAGTTATTTCCAATTTCACCCGAAACAATTTGACGAAAAAATCATTAATAATGGATAATCTGGATGCTTCCCTGGAAATATCATCGACTATTTCCCTCGTCTCAATTTTCACCAATCAGAAACGCGCAATTTGGACCAGTCACCAGAAATTACAATAATTAAGTTTGTAGCATTCTGTGATTAAATAAATTACCTGTTTTCAGTTTTCAAATTAATACCTATACATAATGCATGTAGAATAATCTGTTACTCATGAAATAGTCTTGTCAAATACCATTCGGGCATCTAATTTTTCCGAAAAAAATCGAAAAAACACAATGCAAAGTAATATTTTTTAACAAAAAGCATTCGTGCAGGTGCAAAAATCCGAGTCTTCGACTCGGATTTTTGTTGCCACCAGCACTCATGCTTCTTGTTAAAAAATTACTAAGCAACGTGTTTTTTCGATTTTTTTCGGAAAAATTGGATGCCCTTATGATATTATATAAACGAATTATCAATGTTGTCAGAAAATTCATCAACTTTGTCGAGACTAAAATTCAAATGATGGAAAAACGTTTGATGTAGAGATATGTAATTTAATAAAATCCCACAAATGTAGGAGATAAAATTGAACACCAAGGGGCATGAAATTATACATTTGATACGCACAGTTTCTATTAAAATTTTATTTTTACCGGTCCATATTGAAGTTAAATATCGATGAAATACAAAATTCAGATGTATGAATGATGAACAAACCACGTATTAAATTTAAATCAATGAAAAATAAAATGATACTTAGCGATGTTTCTATCTAAACAATATCCTCTTGGAACTCTATGAACTCGACACTACACGGTTATTATAAAGAAATAAGCCTACAGAAGACATTTAAATACCTTTTTGCTCAACTTGAAATACTTCAGCATGAAAATGTAGTAGTACTACGAAACCTTTCTCACCTTAAAAGAACTAACTCCATTTACAAAGTTGAAAAAGAGTAAATAGAAATTAGCATTGGCAACGTCTCTGAGAATCATTTGACATTTGATGAGTACCAACCTACATCAGTTTTAAGTAAAAAAAAAACATGATAAATGTGAATGGAGTATAGACTATAGATGACTTATTTTTGAAATCAAACGTGGTTGATGTTAAACCAGTGCTAATTATATCTGAATTCGCTCAAATTTGGTAGAATATTAGAATTGGTGTGGCACAAACAGAATATCCGGGTACTTTCCGATCGTGGGGTACATGGCGAGGTATTCGACGTGAGGCGAAACGAAGATAATAATTCGGATCTGTCATCGGTTACCTGGGCACGAGAGAACCGCTACATAAACTCATCGTTTGAACTAGTTCCTCAATAAAACTCGATCCTTCTCTCGGACAACAGATGGTCCGTCCGACCTGTACTTAAAAAAATCGCTCCGTGATCTCCCATTCATTTCGGTACGTACGTCATCTTTTAACGACTTGCCCGTGCCGCCATGAGGGTAAGGAATAAGAAGGATAACATCTCAACCCCCTGGTATAGCTGGCGCCGGAACGATGCCCAAGTTTGATTTCCGATTCGGAATTTATGCAGCGAATCGTGTATTATTCGTTCAGGCTATAGACCGAGCTGTATAGGTCCTTTCCCCACTTGAATTAAGACGAAAATAGCTTATACTAACTTGGTATCTTGTTTGAAGATACTTGGTAGATGAGACATAAGTGTCGGCTCTAACAAAGTTGCTTTGCCGATTTTTTTCAAGAAGAAATAGTGTACAAAATTTAAATTTCATGTGATAGGAGCAAGTTTTAGTGACATGCCAACATATTTCACACCTTTTAGGTGAAAGTACAAAGTGTTCAATTAGTACCAGAGGTCGTTTGAATACGACGATTTCATTCAAATAGGCACATTTTGCAGGAAAAGCCTTCAAATTGTGTAGTATAACGCTATTTATTTGAATTTAAATAACGGATATCTTTGAAATAAAGGGTTAATTTCTACATGTCCTGTTAGTACAGGGTGGCCAGATTTCGATGGTTTAGTACTACGACTCCTAAAGTATAAAAGACAAGCAGGCCGTCACAGCTTCGCCCGGGTAGAAATTTGTTTCACGCGGCGGTTTCATCTTCAACACTTCAACCTGCCATATCCTCTGATGTACTCGTTGTAATTGTTTGATGTGAAGGGCAATTTCGTTCTAAATTAAATACGGGGGATCAGGGCCCCCGTAAGGGCTACTGGCGCCTGTGTGCAAAAAAGAATTTTGGCGCCCCTTAGGGCATTTTGGATTTTTTTATTTATTAGGTGGGTATGTAGCTAGGTGCTTGAAATGAATCGAAAACCTGTACTTAGAAGTAAAACTAGATATTTCTTTGTAGACTAAAATACAAACAAACAAAACACAACAGGACAAACAAACAGTTATATATAAAATCATAACGAAATAAATAACTGAAAATAATTCTTGTTCACAACCACTTTGACGTATTTCCTTGACTAGTAGGGTACAGACACTCTGTTGATTAATACAATAAAATAACCTAAAACTAAAAATCACATCTTTTTTAGGAACAAAAACAGAAATACATATTGGCTAATGTATACATATATACAGAGTGTAACAACCAAATGGAATAAATTCGATAACGAATAAATGAGGGCGTGTTGGGAAAAACGCTCGGACACTACGGTTTGTAATTTTAAATGCGCATATTTTTCAAGAAAATAATATTATATAGGGTGTTCCATGTGACCGTGGCCAATACCAACATTCTTATTTCAAATGCAACCCCCTGTATATTATTTATTTTTTGGATTCTTCAGAAAATTCTAGACACAATTCATGCACAATGAGCCTATATAATTTTATTTTCTTGAAAAATATGCGCATTTAATATTACAAATCGACGTGTCCGAGCGTTTTTCTTAACACCCCTTCATTTGTTCGTTATCGAATTTATTCCATTTGGCTGTTACACTCTGTATGTATATTCATATAAAAGTATCACTTTCTACTTATACTTAGGTATTTTCAAGTAAACATGCAGGTGTACTTCTTTAAAAAATACCTAGTTTACTTTCTCATAAAATCAAAATTGAAAGCTAGGTACAGTAGAAAAATAAAAATAGCTATTATGGTAGCGATATTTTCCTAGACTTGGCTGTTGCAAATTCATCAATTACATCGCTAAAATTGATACCATCTAGAATTTCTTGTTCATTTGCTAATATTGCTAGTCCAGAAAATCTTTCTTGTCACTGAGGGATAATGTTGCTTTCTAAGGGTGAAAGAATTCCTAAAATCGGTCCAGTAGTTTTTGAGCCTATTCGTATCACAAACACACAAAAATACAAATCTTTCCTCTTTATAATATTAGAATAGATAGAGAAAAAGTAAGATATACATATACTCCATTCACTTTTATAAAGTATACCGGTTGGCCATGGAATTTTGACACATTTCACTCTGTATTTTTTGAAAATGTTAGGTTATAGTCATTTTTCTGTCAGATGATTGAGCAATGTTGCCCTTTCTTCATAAGAGTCGTAGTAATTACGTATTTATCGAAATGTTTATTTACTTTGGGAAAATAATGAATTTGAGAAAATATTACGTGAATTCAATAATTCCAGAGACCTGGCGAATGTTGAAGAAACTTTTTTCTCTGTTAATACTGGAAATATTTCACGTACTTAAACATGGTTGGAAGATTCAGTTATGCTATTTTCTTGTACGGAAATCAAGAACCGAGTGTTGAAATTTTACTGCATAATAATGGACAGAATAGTCCGTTACTTTGTGATAGTTTATTCGAAAAAAGAATCAAAGTACAATGGGATGAAATAAGATATAGTGTAATTCATAATGTAATTTCCTTACATAATTTCAATGGCATTACAGCTTAAGACATAATTTTTTACAATATTCAATTAGTAATTTTTCAAGAGAATTGTTTATACTCTTATCCAATTAGAATAACTCCACTAATATAAATGAGATTGCACACATGGAAGAGTTCAGGTGAAAACTTCTGATGTAAGCAGTAATATTGAATTCAAAAAAGTCTACTCATGGAGGCTATGCATACAATCATTAATAAAGATTCTTTTTCAAACTGGCATATAATGATTGGATACAAAAACTTGAGAAAACGGTAACTCAATAAAGAAATTGGATTTGAATATATAAAACGTCCATAATTTTCAATCACCTAAAACATCATTTTCTAACATTGTTACATGTATATGTTTTTTTGAGAAAAAGCATTAGGTCATTTGATGTATCAAACATTATAGCATGTTCAAAGCAATTACAGTAATAGCAAAACAGATTCGAACAGGACACCATACATTTTTAACTATGATACAAGAGCATAAAGATAAAAACCTCTCTGAATAAGTATAGAGGTTTTGGAATTTTTTCAAAGAATAGGCTGACATATTTATAATGGATGGAATCTTCTTCAGGAACAACATTTTATCTTTCTTTTGGATTGAGACTGACAAAATATCTTGAAATCATATCTGCAACAGAAAAGGAGATAGAAAATCATCAGGAAATAATAAATAATATAACCTACATTTGGTCCTTGACAACGAAGGTCTTCTGACCAGATCTGGCCCTCCAAGCAGGCCTACTTATATTGAGAAATTCTTTCCCAGATTCCTGATTGGTTATTTTTCTATCTAGGTGGTTTGCAGCAACTTCCTTTTCCATAGTATAGGCTTTTTGTCATTTTGTTTGATTCAGTTGAACCTCCTTGATCGTAGAAAATCTTCGATACAGTACTAGTTGAATAAGGAGGGTATTCGACATTTTTGCAATACTAGAATATCCAAACGTTAGGTCTTTCACACTGCCGGATAAAGAGTTCTGTTGAACTTACACTAGTAATGTTCCTTTTGGAGTTTTTGAACCTCCATCCATTTTGAATTTCCCCATTTTAAGTGGAAGAGACGAGTTCTCAGAATTTCCTCTACATATTATTCCATATCCATTAGATCATTGTTTGAGTCAGAGTAACCCTCAGAAAATTCTGAATCTGAATCAGATTCTAATATAATAATATATCGGTTTTAAAACGTTTTTCTTCGTTGTCCGATGCCTAACTTCCATTCTTTCCGGTTTTTCCATTGATCTTCCCTCAAATCTCTGGCACTCATAGCTTTCGTTACTTCCTCCTTCCAAGTTTTCTTCGGTCTCCCCCGCTTTCTGCGATTTGTTGGTATCCACTTCATAGCCATTTTGGGTAGTCGTGTTTCTTCCATCCTCTGAACATGTCCGTACCACATTAACTGTTTTTGCTCTATATCGGTCATTATCGAGCCACCTATTCCTATTCGTTGTCTCACCTCTTCGTTTCTTATTCTATCCCTTCTTGATATACCGAGTGATCTTCGAAATACATCCATCTCTGTGGCCTCGAGTTTTCTTCGGTTGTGTTGGGTAATTCTCCACGTCTCTGCTCCGTAAGTCAAGCTACTTTTAATTAATGCTTCGTAAATATTATGTTTTCGTTGTCTTCCGATATCGCTACTCCAGAGTATGCCATTCAGACATCCAATAGTTCTTCTGGCCTGTGTTATCCTCTTTTGTATTTCTTTATCATCTTTCCCAGACGTGTCGAATTCCACTCCGAGATAGGTGTATACGCTGCAACATGCAACTTCTTCTTCGTCTAATTGGATGTTAGATTGCTCTGCTCCTATAGGGAGATATTTCGTTTTCTGTGTGTTTAGTTCCAGTCCCCAGTTCTTATATTCTTCTTGCAGTTTTCTCGCCATATATTGTAAGTCGTCTTTATCGTTGGCTATGACAACTTGGTCATCAGCAAATTGCAGGGTGTACAAGCAGGTTTCTCCGATATCGATGCCCATTCCGCCGCATTTCCTCTTCCATTGGAATAAAGCTCGCGCTACATAGATCTTGAACAATGTGGGCGATATACAGCATCCTTGGCGTAAACCCTTATCCACCAAGAACTTCTCTGATAATTTGCTACCGACCTTTATTCTTGATGTGGTTCCCTCATATAGGTTTTTGAGAGCTCTTATGAGGCTATGGCTGATATTTGTCTGCTGTAGAACACTCCACAATTTTTTCACTGGGATAGTATCGTAGGCTTTTTTGAGGTCTATGAACATTAGGTGAGTTTCTTGATTAACTGCTGTTCGTTTTTCTATTATTTGTTTTAGACAGAATATGTTATCAGTACATGTCCTTCCAGCTCGGAATCCCGACTGTTCTTCTTCCTCGTTACTCCTATATTCTTGTTCTATCATGTCTCGGACAAGTCTTCCATACAAACGGCTCATAGTACTGGTCACAGATATCCCCCTATAGTTTGAGCATTCAAGTTTGTTTCCCTTCTTATGGATAGACGAGATATAGGCTTCCTTCCATTCCTCAGGGACTGGCTCCCCACCAAGGTATTGGTTGATACACCATGTTAGCAGTTCATATAGGTGTTCTGACCCACATTTGATTAATTCCGCCGGAATTCCCTCCGGACCTGCAGCGCGACAATCAGATTCTCCCAATGCAATAATGAATGGAGGAATATCTGCTATTGGAAGATTACCCATGTGTTTCGTCCAGTCCTCTGTGATAAGTCTTTCACAATGTAAATAAAAATTTTGCCACATATCTGATGTACATTTTGAAAGAGCCAGACTCCATAAATTCAACACTCTTTCCGTTGTATAGGGATGCGAATTTATGTTTTTGTTATAGAAGTTCTTACAAAACGTCCATGCCATTTCAATAGGATTGTACTGACAATGGTATGGGGGTAATCTAAGAACCTCATGCTCCTTCAAAAGGTCATCAACTACATATTGTCTCTGTCTGTCAGTTCGATGAGGTAATATCAAATTCCAAAGTTGTTTCTTGGTAAAATTTTGATTAAAATCAATCTTGTTTTTAATCAACCAATCCTGCATCTCGCTTTTTTTGCTGGAAAAGGTGGGTGGTTTTTGAATGAGCCGATTTCAATTCTTCCTTATAGTTTGTCTCTGCTTTTTCGTCACTACCTTCGGCATTTTTAGTTTCCTGGCGTGATGAATATATTTATATTTGTTAAAGTAAAATGTGATCAACGCTTACGGAACAGTTTTTATAGTTTTTTATTTCAGAAAGCGAAATATCTTTCAAGTGAATCAGACTTTTATTGTTTATTAATCAAACTTGACATTTCTCTTATCAGCACACTTAATTTGAAGACTTCAAGATCACTTCAAGAATATTGAGGGGATAAATTAGCGAATTAACATTGGCAACGTTGTTTAATTTTCACGAGTGCCAACCTGCGTCTGTTCTAGGGGAAAAAACTTGATAAACCTAAAACTTGGCCAACCGGGATACTTTATAAATGTGAATGGAGTATATGTCATGTTTTTTTTTCGAGAAACATAAATTGCTGAAAGCCCCAAGTTGCTACAGCATCTAGTTTCCGAGCTACAGGGCAATTTTGTTATTTGGTCCATTATTATAATCGTCTATAACTTCCGTATTATAGGATCTACGCTCTCGAAATGAACATATCTTTGGGGCACTTTTTTTACTGCTTTGCAGCAGTGCTATTGGATTTTTTGTATCTGCTCAAAGTTTGGAGCAATAACTAATTTTTTTTTCAATGAAAACCATAATGGGAAATGATATTCCTGAATTGATCTTTCCTCAACGATTTCGAAATGATATATCTCGATATATGTACTTCTGTGTTCACTATACAGGGTGATTTTTCTGAGTGTTTCATTAGAAGTATTCGAGGAAGGAATTTTGATACGAATTCAAGGTTCTGTATTTTTGTTGTTATTGACTTATAAAATATTTTCAAGCGGAATCTTCTGCCGGTTCTACCGGAAACAAATGTAAACTTCGTTGTTTCAAATGTAACACCCTGTATATTCATAAATATTTGAATTCTTCGTTAGATTCTGCACTGATTTGATGTATGACATGCGCAACCACTACAAGCCATTGTTGAGTTATAGCCTGATTGTCAAATTTGTCGACAGAAAGAGTGTCACAAATTAGTGTTAATACATATCTCCAAAATCACTCATTGTAGGAAATTTTTTTCACGATGGTGGAACGAGAGAAAGTACGCTGATACTGATTCTTGTATGAATTATGAGGAAATATTATACAGGGTGTCTGAAACAGGGCTTCAAAGTGAGCCTGAATAAAACTGTGAAATCTCATTTTTTTCAAAAATGGGAACCATATAATTTTGTAATTCCGATCGATTGCTCGTCAAAAACTAGTTAGAGTGTTCCAAACATTTCATGTCTTTAAAATCAGTCGTTTTGCCGTTATTGAAAAAAATTCGTATTTCACGACTAAAGCCAGGTTTCTTTGTCTAAACATCAGGTTTATTAAGTAAATTTTCAAGTAGGCTTTGTCAATAGTAAGAATATGTCAGTTTTAAACTGAGATTTTTTTATTTAGTCATCATTCATAATCTGCTTTGTTTATTTTTCACATGCGCCGCAAATAAAAAACTGACCATTGATATATCATTCCAGTGTACCAAATTATTATTGCTTGTTTTGCGTAGTGCTTGATCAATAAAAATGAGTAAGAATGACAATTCCTAACATGGCCTACTTTGAAATAGACGAACATACCACTGAATTTGACTGATGGGACAAACCTGGCTTTATTCGTGAAATTCTGCCAAATTCAGTGGTATGCTCGACTATTTCAAAGTAGGCTATGTTAGGAATTGTCTAACTTATTTTTATTGATCAAGCTATACCTATGCAAAACAAGCAATAATAAAGAGGTACACAAAAGTATCAAAAGTCTGTTCTTTATTGTCGGCAAATGTGACAAATAAACAAAAGCAGATTATGAATGATGACTCAATAAAAAAACTTAATTGAAAACTGACATATTCTTACTATTGACATAGCCTACTTAATCTTAATAAACCTGATGTTTAGACAAAGAAACCTGGCTTTAGTCGTGAAATTCGAATTTTATTCGATAACTGCGAAACTACTCATTTTAAAGACATGAAATGTTTGGCACACTTTAACTAGTTTTTGACGAGCAATCGTTCGGAATTAAAAAATTATATGGTTCCCATTTGAAAAAAATGAGATTTCATATTTTTATTGAGGCTCACTTTGAAGCCCTGTTTAAGACACCCTGTATAATATTTCCTCATAATTTATACAAGAAGCAGTATCAGCGTTCTCTTTCTTGTTCCACTGTGGCGAAAAAAATTTCTTACAATGAGGGATTTTGGAGATATTAACACTAATTTGTGACACTCTTTCTGTCAACAACTACTAAACCATCGAGATCTGGCCACCCTGTACATAGTGGATGACAAGTAGGTCTGTATTCATTATTTTTCGCCAAAATGCCACCGTTATTTCCCATGTCCCTTGGAAAAAATAATCTGTACCATTTCGGAAAATCAAAAGATTCTTGCATAATTATTCCGTTCATGAGATTCGCAATTATTCAAAGTTCTTTACTCTACAAGTCCGCATCATATCGACATTGCTGGACCTCGCGTCGGCTGTCGAAATCACGAGCAGCAGCAGATTTGCAAAAGAGAAAATCGCTTTCATGTCGTCATCTCGACAATGGTCAGACCCGAAATATCGTTATTATTGAAAATTGTCGGCTGCGTAACTCTGCAAGAACAAAAACTGGAACGAGAAAACGCGAAGAAGTAAAATAGGAACGCCGTCTCGCCATTGGCCCGACCGGGCAGATGTTTTGGAGGAATCTCTTTCGGAAATACGTATATTATGCGTTTAATAATGATGTATTATCATTCAGCCTCGTCGATACGGAGGAACTCCCGGAGGTATGCTGATTGCGTTCGTACGAGGTCCGTCCGAAAAGAAGTTGTGTGAATTCGTATTTTCAGGAGGATTTTTTACAGTGTAATGACGCTAAAGGGGTGTATAAAGATTCGAAAATGAAGGGTCGTGGTCTTTTGGTCTAAAGTTTCGCTTACCACTGCGGAGGGCATTTTCAGGTGAATCTCCAGCTTGAGATTAAGCATGTTAATGTTGAATTGCTCCGAATTGTCGACAACTTCGACATTCTGGAAGTTGGGGTTGTTGCGCAGAGCGATGAAATGATGGTTTTTATGTTGAAAATGTCCCCATCAAGAAAAAATTGTCGGGTCCGAGCGATTTCCTTCTCAATGTCACACTTTTCACAATTTCACGCTTGGTGTCAATGTTGTTTGTGGACGAATTTCAAAATATACTCCATTCACTCTTATAATGTATCCCGGTTGGCCATGACATTCTGACACATTTAACCGTGTATTAGACAATCCAACGACCTGTCAAATATTTTTTGAGGCTAGTGCTGGTGGTCAAACAATGGGAATTTAGCTTTGTTCATGCAGACATTAAAACCGTTTATTTGCTTGAAAAATTGTTTTATGGAGACATTTTCTCGATATTCCTAGTCAATCTCACTTTTATGAATTTTAGACTTGTGAAAAATATTTAAATGAAGTGCATTTTCAATAAAAAATGCCATAAATGTGTGCCAAAGTTGGATGTGCAAGTCGTTCAAATTTAGAGGATTTTCTCGAATATTTTGGAACACCCAGTGTGTGTAACTTGGTGTATTATCCACATATTGAGTGACTTACCAGGAAACTAAGGGAAATTTGGTCAGCAGTCATCAATACTTGACAAAATCGAAGATAAAAAACTAAAGTGAATATTTCTTTGTAGACACTGAAATAAGCACTAATCAATTTATGTTTAATGTAAAACTGATGAAAATTAAAATTTTATGTCATATAGGTAAAAGGAAAAAGAAGTTACACGTTGCATTGTTATGATAAATATTCTCCTACACTTCCTCTACAATCTGGTGGCTCCCAATACTGAGTATAAAGTTGTGATCATATGATTGAGTGGAATTTTCTTCCATCGTGTAGCTTCAGGATATTTTTTGATATTAGAAATCATAAAAACTCACTCATTCACTCATGAAATAATAAAATTCCTCATATTTATCGCAAACCAGCGACCTGTCAGATACGTTTTGACTGTTTTGAGGTTAACAGTGGTGGAATAATCACGTGGTTTGGATTGCCTAATATTTTCTAAATGTTAGGGCAAAGCCTTTTCCTGTCATATGAATGAGCAACGTTGTCCTTTCTACATTGAAGTCGTAGTAATTGCGTATTTATCGAAATGTTTATTTACTTTGGGAAAATAATGAATTTGAGGAAATATTCTGTGAATTCAATAATACCAAAGACCTGGCGAATGTTGAAGAAACTTTTTACTCTGTTAATACTGGAAATATTTCACGTATATAAACATGATTGGAAGATTCAGTAATTCTATTCTCTTGTACGGAAATCAAGAATCGAGTGTTGAAATTTTACTGAAAAATAATGGACAGAATAGTCCGTTACTTTGCGATAGTCCATTCGGAAAGAGAATAAAAGTATTCGAATAACCCGACAGAAAAAGTTCTAAACTATGGAATTCCTCACTTTTCAAAATTCCCAAGAAATAAGCCTACAGAAGACTATTAAATACCTTTTTGGCCCGACAGTTAATCAGGATCTCCTCAAATTGACCGAATTGAAAATTTCGTCGATAATGAGTGATAAGACCGGGGAGGTCCCAACGGGAGGGTTAATGTATTCCCGTGTACGGTCCGACGGACCCGTCCGTACCATCCAGCATGGTCTGTCGCATCTCCCTGAAATATATCTGGATCTGAATACTATCAAGATGGCATGTCCGCAGCATCATTTCCTTGCGGAATGGACAAAGGACCCGCGTCAACTTCTACGGACGCTTTAGCTGTGTACGCGTGAAGCATGTACGTGAATACAGGGTGTTTCAAAATCGGTGGTCAATAATTCACTACCGTGTCCTAAGATCGAGAAAATTTGGGGTAGTTCAAATGATTTTTTTCGAAATGTTTCTCGACGAAGCTAGAGGTCTTTCCAATAATTGTTTCATTAAGCGCGTTCGGCAATGACATCTGACTTGTCGGATTGATCTGAACCGTTCGTTTATTACATCCAGATTGAGGGGAGTACACATCTGGACCGTTCGGCAAGAAAATCTGATCAATCGGATGTAGATCTTTTTGCTCGATGTATTTCGACGGATCGAACGGATTTTTTCCACACAACAGAAACAGAAATTACTTTTCTGCCTTTGTCAATGGATTTTATCTGCATTTATGAGTTTCCTGCTTCGAATATTCTTGAACAGTCTGTTGAAATTTCGTGTCTTATGTTATTTGTTGTGTAGTAATAAATAATAAATGTCGTTTGATAAAAAAATAATTATTCAAAATATTGAATCATCTCAACCAAGGGGTAGAAGTGTTGAGAGCTATAACAAAAGAATGAAAATAGAACCCAAACTACCTCTCTACGGCCGAATAGACCTTTGAGCACTAATTTAATATCTGGCAAACAGAAAAAACGCTCTGAAAGCTCCGTACCGTTCGTTTATTACAGAAAAATCTGACAAATCTGTACAATTTGTGATCACGTGACTAAAAAATCCGTCCGCTCTCGGATGCTAATGCCGAACGCGCTTATAATATCATATTATCTATCTTTGTTTTCATTTTTATTTATATTTATGGAGATGTGATAAAATCTTTGGTAGATCACAGTCAGTCTTCGTTGTTAATCTTTTTTTCTTTATTTCAGAAAAAACAAGTTTTCAATCACCTTATGGAAGTATTGATAATGGCATGGTGAGTATATAAAGTAGTTGTGCAGTTTAGTCTTTCCGCCAAATGTATCTTACCTCAGCAATAAATATTTAGAAAATTCACAAGACAGGAAACATAATTTTTAGCTTTGTATCATAAGATATTGTAGAATTTGGAACTTCCTACCAAATACACTGTCTTGGTTTGATGTTAAAACATGGACTGCAGGTATTAGGTCCTGCTGAAGGGTAATTTAGAGACAATCCTGTTGAAAAGCATCAATCAGGAAAAATACCGTCAAAGGTCCTTTCAAGAGTAAAATGGTGTCAGATTTCATTCCATTCAAATTATCCCGAAGGCATCCATAGACAGTATTAAAAATTGTTTTCCGTAAATTTTCGATTGCTACTGCTCCTCTTGGTCTATTGGCTCACTATGGCGTTTTCCAGGCTTATGCGTTGAGTCCGGCAGCTCCAGGATATGGTGCCACGGCTGGACCGGGTACCAGCCCCACACAGGCCGCGGGGGAACCGTTCGCGGCGGACAGTCCCTATTTTCCTTTCAGTGCCAGGCCAGCGCCAAGGCTGTCCCCAGCTAAAGGAGTCAAAGGACAGAGTGGGCACATAAGGCAGGCCAAAGAAGAGCCACAACAAACGTTGGATCAGCAATGGGTGGTGAGTATTGTCACAGGGAACGAGATAGATCTCGTTTTCTATCAATTTAGTTTCGAAGATGTCGTAAACATCTTGTTGGACTTCGAACGAATCAGCTTGAGGCCTGCTGCCCGTATTAACTACAGTGCTGTAATCGGGACTTCCAAGAGGAGATTCTCGTGTTGATTCAAATCTTAAGTGAAATTTTATCGCCTTCTTGGAAAGTTCACAAGTTTTCCTATAGCACCTTCGGTTGGTGCATTATACAGGCCGAAAAATCACATTGATCCAAAGAATAAAACAATCTTAACAACTCTTTTTTAATGAGCATTATTTCGGATAATTTTGACTGGAAATCTGAAATTATTCCGATTTATGTTATTTGATATTCCCGAAAATTTCAGAAGATATTGGATGCTACCATAATGAAATGCGACCAGCTCTTCTGAAACTAAATTAACACTTTACCAATTAGGAGTTTGTTCTGAAATTTCCTGGTGCCACTTCCTCAAATACGACAGGAATTGGATACCATTATAACTGACTGTAGGTAAATGAATTGTAATGAATGAAACCGAATGGTTCTTTTGAAATTTTATGGGACAGATGTATTCCTCAGAATGATTGAACAAATCGGTTTCATTGGTGTGTATTTTGAACTTTTACTTATATTGACATGAAGTACGCATAAACTATTTATATGAAACTAGTTTGGGCCCAGCGATCTACCTTTTAAGTAGATTCACCTTGTTAGTAGATCTCCCTTTGAAGACAGATTCGCATTTTGAAAAATCAAAAGCAAAAACGCAACCTCCAAACGGTCATCTATGCGTCGAGTTAAAATTTGATTGCCGTTGTCAAGAACCCTAACCTATATGTAACTTCACCCTTGACGTCTCGAAATGTCGAAAAAATCCAACCTTCAAACGGTCATCTGTGCTTCGCTCAAACTTTGACTGCCGTTGTCAAGAACCCTAACCTATATGTAATGTGACGTCTCGAAATGTCGAAAAAATCCAACCTCCAAACGGTCATCTATGCGTCGCGTCAAACTTTGACTGCCGTTGTCAAGAACCCTAACCTCTATGTAACTTCACCCTTGACGTCTCGAAATGTCGAAAAAATCCAACCTTCAAACGGTCATCTGTGCTTCGCTCAAACTTTGACTGCCGTTGTCAAGAACCCTAACCTATATGTAATGTGACGTCTCGAAATGTCGAAAAAATCCAACCTCGAAACGGTAATCTGTGCGTCGCGTCAAACTTTGAATGCCGTTGTCAAGAACCCTAACCTAATTCCATAGAATTATAAATATAGAATTTGAGCGTAGTGTCTAATAAGTATACAAAAGTGTGGCAATCGTTCCCCTTAAATCCAGGGTCAGTCATCGCTATACGCATGCCTAGGGAGAAGAGAAGGGACATGTAATTATGTATCCATGGATACCATATGTGGCTCAATACAAACAGAGACAAATAAAGAAACTGCATCCGCTGATCGCCACGATGCTCCTATGTTCCCACTCTCTGTTATCGCACATGCTCAATAGTCTCACTGACCCTAGGCACAGCCCTTTAGATGTTTCACTTTTAATTTCAAGGATCAAATTATAGGTATAGAATTATGTGCCTAATTCTAACGTCGAAAGTCATCGCAATAACAGAAACTCTCTGGTTTTATCGATATTTTCTGGTCGAGTCGGAAATTTTTACCATTTTCACGAAATGTCGAAACTTTTCGAATTTATTTCGGAGACCCGGAAGAACGTGTCGAAAAACCCTTTGCGTACTAACGGTAACGGGGATATGGGTCTTTGTTTAAAAAAATCTCCGAACGTCCAGGTGCCTCCGGAAAAAAGCCTTATTTGCATGAAATTCGCTATTTAAGGGCGAATTTTACCGTTTTTCGCGAATTTTTTTAAAATACTTCCCGGGGTCCTAGAAAAAATCCGAAAACACCCACGCGTGCTCCCGTTCTTCAACTTTCCGACGCCCTCCTCCCCTCGCCCGTAGGCCCTCGCGCCTTCGGCGCTCGCCTTTCGACAAAAAAAACCTCTTAAATTCTCTGGTCCTTATTATCTTAATATATAGGACACATGAAATAAAGTGCTCGTCGATATGCTATTGATGTTAGAAGGACTGAACGAGAATAAATTCGCTATCACAAAAACGCTTATATCTTTTGAACCACTGGACCGATTTCGAAAATCAAACTCATTTTCGAATCATCTTCTACTTCTAATGAAAACTGTTTTTACAAAAAAAAACCAAAACTATTTTTTACAGAATTCATGGATTTTTTCTGGAATTCTTGCCATCATGCTTCTTATAGTGTTCTCAGTCACTTTCTGGGATGCTGTCGTCCACTTTTGCTTGAATTCCGCTAATGTTTCCGTTGATTTCTTAGTCTTCTTCAATTCTCTTTTTACCAGAGCCCAATATCTTTCGATTGGCCTGAGTTCTGGGCAATTTGGTGGATTGGCTTTGGGGACAAAAACCACCTCATTAGCTTCGTACCATTCCTTGGTGGCCTTGCTGTAGTGGCATGAAGCTAAATCTGGTCAGAAGATTGTTGACACATCGTGCTCACGTAAGAATGGTAAAAGTCGCTTCTTCAAGAATTCCTCGATGTATATCTTCGAGTCAACAGAGCCTTGGCCAACGAAAAATTTGCTCCTTTTCCCACAAGTGCAAATTGCTTGCCAAACCAGGAATTTTTTAGGAAACTTTGCTTGTTTCTTCACGCGAAATTGTTCTTCAACATTTCCACGAGAATCTGCAGTATAAAATTCTAAACCAGGAAGTTGCGAGAAATCAGCCAAGACATAGGTTTCGTCGTCCATCACGCAACAGGAAAAATTTTTCAAGAAATCTTTTTTTAATTTCTTTGCTCTTGATTTCGCTTCTTGATTCTTCACAGCGTTCCTGTCTGGCACTTTCTGCACTTTGTATGTTCTAAGCCCACAACTCGACTCGATTTTCTGAACGGTCGACTGCGAACAACCCACTATTTGGGCCACTTTCCGCCCTGAAAGGTTAGGATTCTTCTGAAAAAGGCTGATGGCTTTCTTCACTTTTTTTGGGCTATGAAACCCCTTTTTCCTCCCGGTTCTTTCCTTGCGGTTAATTGTAAGATCTTCGTTGAAGCGCTTAACAACTCTTGATACCGTTTCCGGACGAACGCGAGCCTCTTTTGCGATTCTTTTCAAGCTCCATTTTTGATTATTTTGAAAAAGTTTTACTATAAATTCGCTTGACATTCTGCGACAGAGAATTGGAATATCTATGAAGTAAATGTTCCACATGTTTCTGACCTTCATAACAAAGCTAACTATGATCAAATTTTGATTTTTTTCTCAATTGGTTCAAGAGATATAGGCGTTTTTGTGATAGCGAATTTATTCTCGTTCAGTTCTTATTTTTTATTTTGCTGAATTTCTAGTTGCCTTAAGAATCCAACAACTAGGCAAGTTCCACTGTGTAAGCCGAGTCGTACACCCTCATCATTCGATCGTGTTACTTTTTCCTTCGGCCACTCTTACCTTCGAACCCCTATTCTCTCACACACACTCACCTAACGGACTAAAAGGTTGCTGTTCATGCTCGTCGCAAAGCTATAAAAATGTACATCCGTTTGGTGTCGCGTTACTGGCCTCGACGGTTCGCCTGTCTTGAACCCGAGCACGGTTTCGGTTCATCGGGGTTCTTGATCGGGATTAGGTGCCCCCTTCGGTTCGAAGAGGACGCCGTGGATTATCTGTACGAAGATTTTTCTTATATCCAGTTTTCCTTTGTTGCTATTCATCGCGAGCTTTGATGATGAGCTTCTTTAAACTGGAATGGAGCCGAGATATTTGAGAGGGCACTTTGAAATGTACGATTTGCTCCTATGCATAAAGTATGCAAGTCGGTTCATTAAAATAAAGTAAAGGGTTCACTCCATATATCTAACTTGAAAACGATATGTTTTCTCTAACCTATATTTGAAATAGTGGAATCAAGATGCATAGAATTCTATACATCTTGAGTGTAAATGTCACTAGCTGTCATTTATTGACAAGTTTATATCGAAGGGACTATAAATAATGCGACACCAATTAAGCCCTTACCGGAAACAATTTAAAAATGAGAATTTCTTCAAGTGTGGAAGAAGGGGAAGATTTGAATATGTGTGTTTCAAGTTGCGGTTACAATACAGAAAAGAGGATACCGAGAATGTGATCGCATTGTCTTGTCATTGTCTTTCAAGGATTTCAAGGAAATCTCTAAGAATCTTACCCACCCAGCACCCCTATTCACTCCAGATCCCGTTGAAAAAACAGCAAAATAACTTGTTTGCCAGCATTGAAACTAGTAGTAAATCATACCAAATCACTCGTTTTTCACGAAAAAAAATTAAAACATCGAAAAATCGAGGGGGACCTAAACTAGAAAATTACCCTCCAATCTATGGGAGATGATCCCCCAACATAAGGGGCCTGTAGCGTTCCTCGAACACCTGAAGAACAGAAGAATCATCACTTGGAAGATCGGACCTGATCGAAAGATCCTCCCGATCCATAAGAGAGTTAGGACTTTGTGAAAAGGTTTTTTAGCAGGTGAAGTAATTTTTTTTACTGCTTCTTTCTCGTTTTTCCTTCTTTTTTTCCTGTTACAGATATAATTTCAAGACATTTGCATCCAGTTCAATGAAAAGGCAATTTTCAAGCACAAGGAGCTCTGTAACATGGATAGCAGCATATTTTTTTTGAACAAATTCAGTATCACCACACATACACGGGGAGACAGAGTTTTTTCAGAGGTTTTTATCTGTTCTCGTGTATCATACTCAGAATTGTATGGTACCCCGTTCACATTCCCTCTGCTAACACTTAGATTTGGAGCGGGAAACAGATTTTATTCATTTATATAATCTGGTCCTTGTAGCCATTTCTTCACACGTGCCATATGCCATGTATTGTTTGGTTTAAGAAAACAGTTTGTAATACTCTCTTTCAAAAGAATATATACAGGGTGAGTCTTTGACTTGTACATATATTTTAACTGTAGATTCCTCTCATCAAACGAAACACTTTTTTCCCATGCCATTTTTCAAAATTCGGTTTGGTTTGGGAGATACAGGGTGTCAAAAATCCACGAAAAAAACACTTTGCTGTTCATATCTTCGGAACCGTTATTTCAAATGAACTGAATTTTGGTTGATTCTTTACTCTATTCATGGTGCATATTCCTCAATCGAAACTTATTCAATATCTCTCCTAGTTCGAAAGTTACAGGTTGGTCGACTCATAAATTCATGCAAAAACACTATCAAATCACTTGAAAAGGATAAACGGTTCATATTTTCGAAAGAATCAACCATTTTAGAGAATAAAAGTATTCCTATATTTTTTCAATAAAACGCGTCGTTTTCGAGTTATTCCTAAATGTGTACGAAGAAATTTGAGGAAAAAACCATGAATTTCATAAAAAATCTGAATGCTTCCCTGGACTAAATATCATCGAATATTGTTTCTTCTCTGGTCTCTTAACAAATTAACAATGTTGTCAATGTTTATCAACTGAATTCCGAGAAGCATGAAATTACACAGTTTATAAGCAAGTTTCTATTAAAAATTTATTGATACCAGTCCTTCAGGAAAATATCTATCTTCTTAACAATATCCTCTTGGAATTTTTAATCGACCCTACACGGTTTTCACATCACAAATCACAAGCATCACCTCACACCTGTTTGCTTTATTCTCTGCGAGTAAATAAATAAATGAATTGAATCCATGTAGAAAGGTTATCGCGTTTAGGCGTCGTTCATTTTATCACAGACTAGCTGGCCTGTGATAGTGTGATGAGACACAGAATAACGGCTTGTCTTGCGTGGCGGCTACATCGCAGCCGGCAGCGCACCACGACTGAAATTTAGATCGGCGAGAATCAGAACTACTCGTTTGGCATTTCCAAAGAGCAATGCGTAGAAGCCTTTAGCGAAAAGTAAACAAAACTAGTTCTTCCGTTAACGATAGGGGACGTTCTGCTTTCTTGAGTTCGCCTATACCATTTTTTACTGAGAAAATCAACACAATCTGGCATCGTCTTCTCTAGAATTCTGTGATCACTATCACAGAGGAATGGATTAGGTTAGGTCATTGACCTCGAATCATATGACTTTGATTAATGGAGTTAGGATAGGTTAGTGAGAAACTAATTTTTATAAGATAGTTTCAGGGTATCGAGGCAAATATGAACAAATTATTAGTGTTTACAAACTAATCTTCAGGATAATCGAAGAAGGAACTTATTTTGGTGTGAGAAATATGGCATTTCAATTGCAGAAATGATGGAACAAAACTTAGCGTTTTTGTTAGGAAATATCGTGTTTGTAACATTCTTATTCAAATAAGGTTAGTGCTTGAGTATTTTCTAAATGTATCACCCAGAATATCTAATAATCACATCAATTTCAATTGAAAAATATGAACTTTGAGGTGTTTGTAGAGAATAATATCAGAGACGTAATTAGCCCAATTTTTTTTTTCAAATGGCTATATCTCTTTAACCGAGCCGAATTCGGAAAAATGGAAAATGAAAAAAAGGTTTCTTTAGGCCTCAAGAATCTACAGTTAAAATATATGTACAAGTCAAAGACTCACCCTGTATATATTTAAAAAATTTGTTCAAACGTTCTCAAGTTCCTACAAAATATCCCCCACGTTCATTTAACCTGTTTTATATGCCTGAGAAACTATTCCCTCTCGTTGTTATCGTCGTCGGTATCGAACAGGTGTGCAAATAGGACAGGAATAGGTGTCGTCGATCTAATCGTAATAACCAAACGGTAGAATGTACTACGATGATGGCGCCTTCTTCCCCACGATTATTTCCTCGTTCTTGCTAAGTGAACCCTCATAAGCTGAGAAGTTAACATGCCCTTTTTCTTTTCTGTCTCGAATAGATTGGAATTGAAAACAGGATTTAAGGGTGAAAAAGTTCACATGGAATACACGACCAGGGTGTGTTACACTAAGAAAATCCTAAATGAGTTGTGAAGAATGTCCCAAAATTAAAGCGACATTTTAAACTGCTGCTCTTTGTGCAGTACATTGTTCGCAATCCTGAAAATACAACAATTTGATAAATGTCAGTTTCGGCTAGGAGCATAGATATTATCTCTGCATCTATGTTTCGGGTTAGCGAAAACATGGATGCATAGAAACCCTTGTGTTGGCACAATTAGATTTTGTTTTAGACTTTCTATTCTATGCATCTCTGCAAAAACCGAGTGTTGCAACATAGAAGAAGGTGATATTCCAAGAATAAACACAACCTATTTACGTTATGAAGAATTTACCAAAAATGAGTGTTTCGGCTAGGAGCATATATATTATCTCTGCATCTATGTTTCGGATTAGCAAAAACATAGATGCATAGAAACCCTGGTGTTGGCACAATTACATTTTGTTTTAGACTTTCTATGCATCTCTGCAAAAACCGAGTGTTACACCATAGAACAACGAGATATTCCAAGAATATTTACGTTATGGTTCAATAAATAATTTGCAGTCTGAAGACAACACATTTCTCTATTTAATTCAAATCTTAATTGTGGGAAATCTTCATATTTTCAATGTCAATAACATATTCAATCGCGACTTCTGAATGACGCTTCTTTTCTTTATCAACCTCTATGACCACCATCGCACCACCGATAAAGGAAGGACAATAGCCCAAGACGGGCGCTATTTCAAGGTCCCCCGCAACGAGTCATCAATCTTATCGTGCGGACGCCGCGCAAATATTTTCCTCTTAACTACCGGCATTTTTTCCATGTACGCGCATTCGTCACACGTTCGGTTTCGTTTTCACGCGTCCGGAAAAGCGAAAGTCGCCTCAACTCGTCTAGAATGGGAATCGCTCGGATCCTATCCGCGGTATTTTCCGACCTTGAATTTTTATCAGCGCGACCACGCATTGTCCGTTCGCTGTACCCACATTCGTTGTCGGATTTCGATTGCCGACCTAACCTTGAATTCTTCGTTTACGCGTTACATAGAATTTTATACGCGGAGACTAGGCGACAGGTGCGTGTTATGGAAAGTTCTTCTTTGTTGATGAACATAGACGATCAACTCTAAAGGCATAGAGTTTTGTCTTTAAATCTTTGAAAGAGCATAGATTAGGTGATATTTGTGTTTCTAATGATGAAATTTGTTTTTCCCTATTGAACATTTTAATCACTACCTATAGGAGTTTCTGTACCATTATGGAAATTTATATTTTTTATGATCTAATGAACAGTGTTAAATCTGAAAATTGTAATTGGTATTGGTCTGAAGCATTCTTGTATAGATTGAATTCAATCAACGACGCTTTGTGGACATCAGATTCACGTTTCTTGAGAATGTATCTACTAGACATGTATGGCATTTAATTTATTATTCTGGTTTCTGCAAATCAATTCAATGAACAATCTGTAGGAATGCAGCTAATACGGCAACGTTTATAGGTTTTACTTTCTGAGTCACGTGTGTCAGAGGGAAATACAATAGGTTAACCTATTTCCTTTGTTTGTGCGTTTTTCTCGTTTAACCCTTTCAGTCATGAATTAAGAAAACATAGTATATAATTTTTTTTTTTTAGATTTCTCTACCTTTGGCATGTAATTGAATGATTTTAACCCAATATTATGTTCAAAAATTTTCAAATTTAGAAAATATGATTTGTACACTGTAGTGTACACCGTGACTGAGGTGTGGATAGAATACAATAGTTCAATTGATAAAGTTTTTTCTTTGTTCATTTAGTATGGAAAGATTGGAAACAATTTTTTATCCTTGAAACACACAGAGAGACATTACATTCGGTACAATGAATATATGTCCGGGATGTACACTTTGCTTCTTTGCATCTCCCCATCTTCTAACAAAAAACAGGAAAATGTGCAATCTGATCATATCGAACATCTTCTACAGGTCGCACTCGTTTAGTTGTCCCTGGAGACATCAAAAAATCATAATTGGAAGTGTGATTAGATGGTCCTGAAGAGGACATCGGTCTTCCTCGTTTTTTGATTGGTATTTCACCTTATAAAATGAGTGCTTCTGCTAAGTTCTGCCAAAAATGTATCAGATCTATGATATTTCTTGTGGGAATTCCTGGTTGGTTTGCTCTATTTGGATCATAAAACACGCCTCAACAGGTGAAATCTCCTCTGATTCAACCGGAAGGCGGCTACTTGATGGAGACAAAAGTTCATCTGCGACAAAAAATAGTTGCAAGAATAATAATTACAAGAACCACTGTCATTCTTCACCACTTGGCAACGCTCTATCTATTTCGTCTAATCCATCATCATCTTCTAATCCAAAACCTTCCTAATTCTGAATCATCACCATTCAGAATATCCAAGATTTCAGCCTCAGTTAGTGGTCGGTGCATATATCGATGCCTCTCCCTTTCCTCCCTATCAGTCATGGTGTACACTGTAGAGAACATATTTTTTAGGCTCTATATATTTTTACGTTTTATATTTTTCAGATTGAAGTATTGTTCTTCACTTACCTTGATTAAATAAAATGATGGGAAAAAATATCCAAAGCCACCACGAAACTTATTTTTTCGAAAATTTTCTCCTATAATCCGCAATAATGTGCCCGTTGAAAATAAGTCGGACATGTGCCGATTCAAAGCAATATTTACGAATATCGCTTGTGTCGTACTTGACGCGCCACCTAGTTTGATGAGTGTGCATCAAAGCACTAAAGTATACACCATGAACAAAAGCTATTGAAAGAAAGGGGACTCAATGAGAGTCGATGGAAATGTGTGTACACTAGAGTGTACGTCATGACGTAAAGGGTTAAGGTTGTAGTTAACTCGTATTTGAACAAAGAGTTCATGCGTGTTTGAATCATAGATGAACATTCTTTTCAGATTTGCTTTTCTATTGCAAGATTAGAGGATAGGACATATGCGTAGGCGTACTTCAGAACTATCAGATTCCGATGATGATAAGATGGACGTTCCAGAATTTGTGGGGTGCATATTTATTTTCCTATGTACGCTAATCTTTTGAATAAAGCGAACCATAGAGGATTTGACGCCATCAATGCCAACATTTTCTTAACAAACTTCTGAATAAAATTACGCAAGCTTTTTTGATCCGATGTCATTTCTGTCACGTGGGATCTGTTAAACAATCCCTTTATTTTAAGCTTGCGTACATCGAAATGACGTAGGTTCGATGGAACATTCGGCTAATCGAAAAAGTTTAAAATTAGTCGTGTCTTGTGCATAATACTGCTCACCTTGGTTATTGCACATTGTTTTCTATTTTCGGAAATCGTAAAACACTCCTCCCCCAATCCAGAAGGAATGGACGGCTGGAGCACGTTCGCCAACATGGAAATAATTACGTATTTCAGAAGCCAGAATTGCAACAGAACAAGAAGCGGAGGAACGCTGCAGATAGCCGCCTGCAGCTCGTGGACGTCATCGATTGAAGATACGCCGGTATTCGGAATTGAGATGGAATGCCTGGAAACAAACCATATAATACTCTATTCACTTAAATAATGTATCCCGGTTGGCCATGATTTAGGTTTATCAAGAGTTTTCACTTAAAACTGACGCAGGTTGGTACTCGTTAAATGTCAAATGATTCTCAGAGACGTTGTCAATGCTTGTTTCTATTTACTCTTTTTCAAATTTGTGAATGGAGTTAGTTCTTTTAAGGTTCAACTGTGACAGATTTCGTAGTATGTACTACTACATTTTCATACAGGAGTATTTCAAGTTGTGCAAAAAGGTATTTGAATGTCTTCTGTAGGCTTATTTCTTGAGAATTTCGAAAAGTGGGGAATTTCATCAGTCCGTCTTTTTCGTTAGAAGTTTTTCTGTCTCTTTATTGGAGTACTTTTCAACACTCGATTCTTGATTTCCGTACAAGAAAATAGCATAACTGAATCTTCCAACCATCTTTATATACGTGTATATAAGTATAAGTTTCTTTAACATTCGCCAGGTCTTTGGAATTATTGAATTCACATAATATTTTCTCAAATTCATTAATTTCCCAAAATAATTAAACATTTTGATAAATACGTAATTACTAACTCTATGTAGAAAGGACAACATTGCGTATTTATCTGATAGGAAAATGACTAGAACCTAACATTTTCAAAATATACACGGTGAAATGTGTCAGAATTTCATGGCCAACTGAGATACATTATAAAAGTGAATGGAGTATATACAGAATTAGTTTCTCAAATACTTATCGTAACTGGGGTGGTACAAGTTAATTTCTATTTTCGAAAGTCTGCAGCTTACGTTTTTAAACGTTAGTTCGATGCCCAAAACCGGATCACTTTGTCATTACCTTATTCCGACGGTTAAGGTATAGGTGATTTACGGAACGCTGCCACACTATCGCCGAATCTCATGTGTTCATTTCCCACAGCCGACAAATATATTTAACGTTTGCATGTATAGATTTCGGCATTTTATTAGCCCGTTTCACCGACTTATACGGCCTAATAGTAATTATCGAATGTATTTCGAGTTTTAATCTCTTTTCGGAACGATAATGACGTTGCAGTCAATAAAGCGCCTACCCCTTTTACTTCTCGTTGAAAGCCTAAAATTGCTCCTATTCTGGAAAGATTGATAGAGGTTTTTTCCCCACTGGATGAAGACGAAAATAGCCTAAACTAATGTAGATAGAATAACTTACATAACACATATCGATGAATTATGTTTGGCTTTTTAGAGCATTTAAATCAAAGCATGTTTTGAAACATTTTTACTTGTAATTTAATTGCTATAAAGACGACAAAATCCGCGCCTATAGTTTCTCAAATTGCCTAGCAGATTTGAAAATCAACGAAGAATGAAAACTAGACTCTGCATGTCACTGAAAATACGAGACTGCATCTCAAGAAAACCATTACAAAATCTCTACAATTTTTTTGTAACTTTTTCGATGGGATAATTGTATAAAAAGTGACATAAAAAATGAACACCCATTAATAATCAATGTACATATTACAATTATTTTTCGTAAACATGACATCTACGGTTATGTGAGTAGTTGAATCAAATTTCAGAAAACAATGGTTTGAATTTTTTTTATCAATTACCTAACAGTAGGAAACATGTATACAAAGTATAATTGTAATGAATGCTTTATTATTGGGTTTTCTTTTTTCTGCGTCACTTGGTACATAAATGTTCATATGTATATTCGATAAAAGTTTTTTGCAGCTTGGTATGAAACGAAGAAAAATCCCGTTAAGAGAAAATGTTACCGTTCAAATTTCCAGATTCCCAAGTAAAATAATAATTTGAGAAGCAAAATCTCGTCGTGATTCCACTCTTTGTATAATTGATGGGGCTAATAATGGTGTGAAGTATTGTGGAATTCTAAATGGATATCTTCTTGAAACGCCGTTTGTAGCTGCTCAATGCAAGACGCCTATACTAAGCTTGGATGCAAAAACACCAATTGGCGCCAGATCCATGACCAGCAGTTTCACCAGATCTTAGTCCCATTGATGACATAGGGAGACGAAGATGAAGACAGAAAACTATGGAGGTGTAACTGTACATTTTTGAGTCTTTGGATTCAAATGAAGATTTCATGAAATAATGGGACGAATTATCTCTACGTATTCTATAACTAATATTAAAGAACCGATGAGTTATTATAATATAATATGATACCCACTTTTTAGATGTATTCAATATGTAATTTCTATTTTACAACACTTTTCTTTAAAATATTATAAGTATATAAGAGAGTACATAAGGACTGAACGAGAATAAATTCGCTATCACAAAAACGCCTATAATATATAATATAATATCAATGAAAAATCAAAATTTGATCATAGTTAGCTTTGGTATGAACGTCAGAAACATGTGAAACACTTCATAGATATTCCAATTCTCTGTCGCAAAATGTCAAGAGAAGTGAAAACACGAGAATCAAGAATTGTTAAGCGCTTCAACGAAGATTTTAAAATTAATCGCAAGCGAGGAATCGGGAGGAAAAAGGGGTTTCATAGCCCAAAAAATGTGAAGAAAGACATCAGCCTTTTTCAGAAGAATCCTAACCTTTCAGGACGGAAAGTGGCCCAAATAGTGGGTTGTTCGCAGTCAACCGTTCAGAAAATCAAGTCGAGTTGTGGGCTTAGAACATACAAAGTGCAGAAAGTGCCAGACAGGAACGCTGTGAAGAATCAAAAAGCGAAATCAAGAGCAAAGAAATTAAAAAAAGATTCCTTGAAAAATTTTTCCTGTTGCGTGATGGACGACGAAACCTATGTCTTGGCTGATTTCTCGCAACTTCCTGGTCAGGAATTTTATACTGCAGATTCTCGTGGAAATGTTGACGAACAATTTCGCGTGAAGAAACAAGCAAAGTTTCCTAAAGATTTCCTGGTTTGGCAAGCAATTTGCACTTGTGGGAAAATGAGCAAAATTTTCGTTGGTCAAGGCTCTGTTGACTCGAAGATATACATCGAGGAATGCTTGAAAGAGCGACTTTTACCATTTTTACGTGAGCACGATGTGTCAACAATCTTTTGGCCAGATTAAGCTTCATGCCACTACAGCAAGACCACCAAGGAATGGTACGAAGCTAATGGGGTGGTTTTTGTCCCCGAAGAGGCCAATCCACCAAATTGCCCAGAACTCAGGCCAATCGAAAGATATTGGGCCCTGGTAAAAAGAGAATTGAAGAAGACTAAGAAATCAACGAAAACATTAGCGGAATTCAAGCAAAAGTGGAAGACAGCATTCCAGAAAGTGACTGAGAACACTATAAGAAGCATAATGGGAAGAATTCCAGAAAAAATTCATGAATTTTGTAAAAAATAGTTTTGGTTTTTTATTGTTAAAACAGTTTTCATTAGAATTAGAAGATGATTCCAAAATGAGTTTGATTTTCGAAATCGGTCCAGTGGTTCAAAAGATATAAACGTTTTTGTGGTAGCGAATTTATTCTCGTTCAATCCTTGTTATTCTATACCTAGACCTGCCTTTAGGATGGTAATATCAGCATGTTCAATCACTACCATTTAATGATAATAGATATTAATTGCTGGCTAGCAAATGGCTTTTTGATGCCTAGGCGCGTTTCCGAAGAATAAGTTTATTGTACTACAAGGGACGAAATTAAGCTTGTTCCAAATCTCTCTGTTCAGGTCCTAGTCTTTCTTCTTCGATAACTCTTCGATGCTTCACTCATACTTGGTCAAAAGTGTCTCAATCATCTCGCATTGTCGCTACCGTCAGCTTTCCCATTGTTCCCTTTCGGGATATACGAAGGTTGACCGAAAAAGTCCAAGTGCATTTTTGTCCCGCTCCCAACAGATCGATCACGATCGTGCTGCGTTCTCGTTTCGCAACAACTACTTATCCTACGCAAAGTAGTGCCAAACGATCTGGTAAGGTTCCGTAAGCTGTCCCGTCTGGAAGTGGGGGCCTCTCTCTCGGCCTGTCCCCGTGTCGTAGTCGTCGGCGTATCGTGGGTTTCGTGTTTCTCTATTATATCCCATTATTATCTATTCCGTTGTCGGGTCGGCCCGCGAACGTTATGAAAAGTCGTCGTGTGGCGATATATACGGGCTCTTTTTAATCGGCCTCTAATTACCGAGAATCTACGACGGTATCTGGTAAAAATTTCCGCGTATCCGTAGATATTCGGATCGGATTGGAATGCTCCGAGTCGCCGATGGGACTTGGGCTTTCGGCGTTGAGAAGTGCTAGATTCGGTCTTGGTGTTGTGGTGGACTGAAAGGGTGAAACTCATGTGGTACACGGCGCTGTGCAAGGATTCGGAGGAGGGACCGCGTAGGTTGGGATTTTCGGTCAAGCCTATGGTATGCATCTCGTTTTGTACAGTTTGATCTGAGGTATAGGCCGAATTGTAGATATTTTCTCCGCTCGGGTGAAGACGCAAATAGCCTGTACTTGTGAAAGATGGTTCGTAGATTGAAATCTCGGATGTCACCACCAGCGAAATCTCTTTGTAGAACAATTGAAGCACTTATTCTGGGGAGAATCGCTCAGATCTGTCGATTCTGATTTTTTCATTTGAGAACCATCATCACATCATTTTATTCCTCTACGTGTCAACCCTTGAACCCTTAAATTTGAATGAGAAAGACTGGTCGTGTGATATGTAGTTGAAAAGGCCTTTTTCCCCTGAATATGACAGCCAAAAGTGCTTTGAGATTTGATCATTCTTTCACGTTTTATTCGGCTTTGGAAATGAAATATCGACCAATTCACCTGGAGCACAAGATGATAACCAATTTGAAACATACCCTGCAGGGGGGAAAATTTCTTCAGAAAAACTAGTGTGCTCAATAGTTCATCTGAGAAATGCTCAAATTGAGCCCAGCCAACAAAGGTATACTCCATTCACTTTTATAAAGTATGGACAAGATTTAGGTTTATAAAGTTTTTTTTCACTTAAAACTGACGCAGGTTGGTACTCGTGAAATGTCAAATAATACTCAGGGACGTTGCCAATGCTAGTTTCTATTTACTATTTTTTCAATTTGTAAATGTAGTTAGTTCTTTTGAGGTTTAACTGTAACAGGTTTCTTAGTACAAGTTCATTTTCATACTGGAGTATTTCAAGTTGTGGAAAATGTATTTAAATGTCTTTTGTAGGCTTATTTCTTGAGAATTTTGAAGAGTGGTGAATTCCATAGGTCCGTCTGTTCGTTCAAAAGTTTTTCTGACGGGTTATTCGAGTATTTTTATTCTTTTTTCGAATGAACTATCTCAAAGTAACGGACTATTCTGTCCATTATTTTTCAGTAAAATTTTAACACTCGATTCTTGATTTCCGTTCAAGAAAATAACATTACTGAATTTTTCAACCATATATAAAATACGTGAAATATTTCCAGTATTAACAGGAAAAAAAGTTTCTTCAACATTCTCCGGGTCTTGGGAATTATTGAATTCACATAATATTTTTTTAAATTCATTATTCTCCCAAAGTGAATGAACATTTCGATAAATACGTAATTTCCTCTATGTAGAAAGGACAACGTTGCTTAGTTATCTGACAGAAAGATTACTATAACCTAACATTTTCAAATATACACGGTGAAATGTGTCAGAATCTCATGGCCAACAGGGATACATTATAAAAGTGAATGAAGTATAGCTTGAATTTGTCATTCTCCATGTAATTGAAAAATGTCATCTACACCTTTTCCTATTGTAATTCAGAAAAGCAAATTTGAATTTCAGAAAATGGAAATTGTAATTCAGAATAGTATATGATATGTATCAACTTACTATTCTGAATTACAATTTCCATTTTCTGAAATTTCAAATTTGCTTTTCTGAATTACATTTTACGTTTTCTGAATTAAAATTGGAAAAGGTGTAGATCGAATCCGTAGTTTTGAAATTATCAGGAAAATTGAATTTCGAACGGTCATATTCACGGTGCCCGTAGTCGAATTTTGTCCGTTAAGAGTTTTTAGCCTTCAGAATAAAAAAAGTATACCGCCAGATGGCAGTGCAGTGCATTAATTTTTATTTATTGGATTATTCAGCTTAATAGCACAAATGTTGAGGCGCAGGGAATATAACAAGAAATCCTACCCTGAACTAGATCTCACCATGGCTGTATAATACTCTATCTTTCCTTCATCAGTCATCTGGGGGGAGATACCTGCGGGGTGTGTCATTTAAAAGTAATTCAATTCAATGTTAGAATCGACAATTGTAAGAAACAATTAATTTTCACTAATCGACGGCTACAACAATCCTTAATAAATTGTCGTTGATAAAAATGGATATTTATCATTTCGAATAGAAAAATTCAAGGAAATGAAGAGGTTTGATCGAGGGTTTGATCAATTAAATGGTTTCAATACTGAAATGAAAAAACACATAAATATTTGTTCGTATTGATGGTGCGGAAATGTTACAAAATAACCAAAAATGATGGGGAATATCCTTTTCATTCATTCAATACTTATAAAATATTCTTTTTAATTATTTTTATCTTTATACACTCATACATCCCTTCATCAATCAGAAAAAAATAAATCGTTTCTGACTCCTTTTTTTTCAGGGACGTAGACCCTTAAAAAACTTCCCAGTATTTGTGTGACAACGGATCTCCAATCGTAGGCAGCTTTGACAGCTGCTGTCAATTTCTCTTTTTTAATTGAATTTTTGCTAATATATTTTCGACTACTGACAAGTTTGCCACAAGGGCATTATAGGCTGTTTGAAATGGGAATTTTCAAAGTGAGCTCATTAGCTGATGAACCAGGGGAGAAAATTCCCAACCCCTGCCACAGAGGCAATCTAGAGCTTAAAGAGGAAGTTGTTTACATTATCCCGATCAGATCATATCATTGGAAGCACATCTATTATGCTATTATTATTCGAACACGACGGAGCGGCAGCGTCATTTTCTGAATTCAATTCCGACCTCGCTTCCTTATCTGCAATTGCACGATTGATGTTGTTAGATGACATCAGAATCGACTTTAACCCGTGAAAAATTATCAGCTGTTGGCATCGGATCATAATTACCGCCGAACGTTCTGCGGAACAAAACAGAAAATGTACCTTGTATTGCGCTGCAAGTCAAACCCTTTGACCCCCTTCTTTTTTCGAGTGAAAGCCGCTTAAAGGAAATTAATAACAATATCGGACATAACGAGATATGCAACTAGAAATCTAATTGCTTTGTGTTCGAACCGTAATTCGAGCGAATTAATTATCGCGTTTTGTTTCGAACATAATGAATTTAATTGCGGATTTGTCGGGTTTTTTTGATTGGCCGCGTTAACTGTTCCTAGGATATCGTGACGCAATGCTTGAAATTTTCCAGGGGCCTCAAATTTTCTGCTCGACAATTGAGAGCTCAGACAGGTCGGTTTTAAGTCAGTCCTGACTCGTGGAAGATGAAAACTTTTTTTTAACGACACACAATAATAGATAGTTGTTGTTTTATCTGTTCCGAACCAAAATCTCAATTCGCTACCGAATATAACCAATTATTATTATTATATTATACTAAAACGGTAACTCTGTGGTCCGACCAATGGAATCTGTCGAAAAACTGGGTCCAGAAGAATCTTAAAATCGCAGCGAAGCTGCGATACAGGAGAGATATTTTTACACGGTCGGAAAGAGGAATGATCGATTCGTACGTGGGCGAAATTTCGATCCTCTAGGCTAGGCGATGTAAAAGTATTTAAAAAAATTCGCGAAAATCGCGAAAAAATTCGGCAAAAAGGGCAATTTTAAACTCGATAAAACTTTATTCGCAGATATCCTGGTCGTGATGTAAATATATGGATCGAAAGAGGAAGAGTCAACGCAAAATAGCTTGGTATTCATATTTTCCATTATTTCCCCATTTCTTCAGGAAAACTGATCAAAATTTGACAGTTCTCCTATAAGATCACCCGATCTGCAGAGATCACAGAGAACTTTTTGATATCGTAGCTGTAAGCTGTCAGAGTTTGGCCACAGTCTTCTATAGAGAAAGCCCGGAACATAATCTGACAACTGCGCTCAGATTCCGCGACCGGAGGCCTACCGATAAGGATAACTGTTTAAAAGGTAGATCTGCTGGCCCATACTATAGTCTGTTCAAATATAAGAGAATGTAAACAAACAAACCAAATCGGTTTGTTTTGCGCATTACTAACATCTTATTCGTCAAACGGTCTTCCCTACAATTCTTTTCACGCCCCCAAAAGACTGCCAGGATCGTACTTGAAGCTTAGAACGAAATGTCGATAGTAGGTACAGGATCTGAAGGTGATATATTGGGTGTATTAGTGTGAACTATCCTCGATCCGACCCTGAAGCCCTGAAAGCAAGTCTCTACCTGAAGGAAGCCCATCCTTCATCTGCGCGACTTTGTTTATGTCGTAGTCGCTTATATTTGAACAGAGTATAGTCTATTGGGCGGAGTAGAATTCAATGAGACCTCTGGCGGAAAAAAACTGTAATTGAAGCAACGAGTAAAATAATTCGTATTGGATTGTTTTTATTCTGTTTTTTGTCTTCATTGCAGATCAAGTTTGATTGTTTTTGTACCTTTTTTAAGGTTTTATACTTTGAATTATGTCGCTGCATAATCGAAACTGTTCTGTATTTGGTTGCACTAGCCGTGAAGGGAAAAATCCCGATTTATCTTTCCATAAATTTCCTCCCATGGGAAGAATGGTAAATATTGAAAATGCGTTTGGAGTTCTGGAAAATTTATCTCAAAAGGCTTGGGCAATGAAACTAAAAATGGGGAAACCAGTTATAGATAGTATGTCCGTGTGTTCCTTACATTTTAAAAGGGAAGACTAGTCAAGGTTAGTACCAAGTCAAGCCACGAAGTATGATCCAGAAAACGAAAAGAAAATAAGTCGGTATTAAAAATTTCAAATGATACTCAATACAAACGTACCTTCCCTGCAACTTTTGTAGATATGACTATATCAAAAATGAAATAAAAACACGAAATCAGACCTAAAACTATACAGTTAATTGAACGCTTGTTGTACTTTTCACAAACATCAACCATACCTATTACTCCAAAAATAAAAATATTGGGAGTCAAAATTTGGATTAACAACACAAAGCACTAAAGCACAATCAAAGAAATACCAATAGTTTTACAAAACACACACTGAAAATAACTAAAACAGCAAAATAAAACCACTTAAATATCAAAGGGCTCATACGACATCTGATTTGTTTTACTCGTTGCTAAGATGACATTGCATTTCAGAGCGCCACCTATCGAATTCTACTTTTCCCAATACTAATATTATAAAGAGGAAAGATTTGTATTTTTGTGTGTTTGATACGAATAGGCTCAAAAACTACTGTACTGATTTCAGAAATTCTTTCACCCTTAGAAAGCTACATTATCCCTGAGTGACATAGTTTATACTTTTCATCCGGAGAAATTAAGGATACCTACTATAACTTCAAAAATTACAAAAAAATCAGCCATTACAAGCTATTTTCACGTGGGCTGCAAAAACCGTAAGACTTATGTGGATACACTATGACGGAAATGTACCTCTTAAATAGTTCTACCAAAAAGTCCGCGATAGCATATATCTATCTCTCAAGATTGACTTGCTATTACCTGTTTATGGTAATCAGATGTTTTCCAAAATTATGCACTATTTGGGAATGTGTTTTTATGAATTGGGTATTGATCCTTATCCAACCTAATACGTTATTTATCCCCAGTATTTAATTTAGAATGAAATTGCCCCTCACATCATACAATTACAACGAGTACATCAAAAGATAGGGCAAGGGCAGGCTGAAGATGAAACCGCCGCGTGAAACAAATTTCTACCCAGGCGAAGCTGGGACGGCCTGCTTGTAATAAGATAAAATCGTTGAGCCGTCGATTAGTGAAAATTATTTGTTTCTTACAATTGTGGATTCTAATATGGAATTGAATTCCTCTTAAATGACACTCCCCACAGGTATCTCCTCCCAGATGACTGGTGAAGGAAAGAGAGAGTATTATACAGCCAGTGTGAGATCTAGTTCGGGGTAGGATTTCTTGTTATGTTCCCTGTGCCCCAACATTTGCTCTATTAAACTGAATAATCCAATAAATAAAAATTAATGCACTGCACTGCCATCTGGCGGTATACGTTTCTTATATTGAAGGCGAAAGACTCTTAAAGTTCTATCACTCTAACGAAAACACTCCATAGTTCAGTTACTCGCCGCCAGATGCGAGGGTAAAAAATTTCGACTATGAACGGAAGAAGGAACTACAACTGAAAGTGGCTTCAATTCGTTCAGTGACATTGTTCCTCTAGATCTATTTAAACTCAATGATAATATCCATTTCTGCGACGTGAAGTTCAATCGCCAACCTGGCGATATTGCATAATCCGAAACGGGCGTAATTTTTGTCCCTTACAATGATCCGATAAAATCGTCATCCCACGGTAATTCGCGTTCTCGTAGAGCGGCGCACCTGCGTGCACCGGCTGAAAAAAAAAATGTGTCGGAATGGTTTATGGGATGTTAAGCCGGCCGTTGCGAAACATCCTGTGTGCGCCCGGGAATGCTGCTCCCGGGCCCCCGACTTCGGCGGAGATCCACTCGGAGGATCGGAGGATATTTGGAAAAATTCGAGTCCCCAGGAAGCGCTAGTTAATCGGAATTATGAAATACCTCCGGCGTCTAACGATATGATCCTTAGAGGAGACTGGTTTCTTTCGCGGATTCCACGTCTCGTCTCGCGGCGTGATGGTATTTAGCCACTGCGCTATTAATTGTTACGGGACACTGGATTGATTTATGGGGTTAGCCAGTGAAATAACGCAGATCGAGTACATGAGGAATCTCTCATTATTTATAGAAATACACGAAATGTCTTATTTATTAAGAACTGAACGAGAATAAATTCGCTACCACAAAAACGTTTATATCTTTTGAACCACTGGACCCATTTCGAAAATCAAACTTATTTTCGAATCATCTTCTAATTCTAATGAAAACTGTTTTCACAATAAAAAAACCAAAACTATTTTTCACAAAATTCATGGATTTTTTCTGGAATTCTTCCCATCATGCTTCTTATAGTGTTCTCGGTCACTTTCTGGGATGCTGTCTTCCACTTTTGCTTGAATTCCGCTAATGTTTTCGTTGATTTCTTAGTCTTCTTCAATTCTCTTTTTACCAGGGCCCAATATTTTTCGATTGGTCTGAGTTCTGGGCAATTAGGTGGATTGGCCTTTTTGGGGACAAAAACCACCTCATTAATAATAATAATAATTTATTTATTAATCCATTCAGACAAATTTACATTTGTATAGGACAGGTCAAACAGAAATGAAATTTTCATATAATTACCCTAAAATAACCACAAAAATCAACAAAAATACGAATTTTCCGGACGTAAAAAGCAACTCAACTAAGTTATAGAGCTCCCAAAATATTCGCTATTGCTGTAGAAGCACCTCTCCAACAACAGCGTCCTAACATTTTTTTTGAAACTTTTGTAATCCAAAATTTTTAATCTGTCAGGTAGATGATTGAACAGTTTAATGCCACTATACTTAGGGGAATTCTGAAATCTTGATGTTCTATGATTTGGTATACAGATAGTTTCTTTATGTCTGGTGTTGTATTCATGAAACTGAGAGCATTTTTTCAAAAATTGGATATTTTTCCTAGTGTACAATAAACAATTATAAATGTATACTGAAGGAAAACACATTATTTTATTCTGTATGAAAGTTGGTCTACAGGACTCCCTGGGTTTCAAACCAAATATCAGACGAATTATTTTTTTTTGTGCGATAAAAACAGCTCCACTATCTATAGAATTTCCCCACAGGATCACATTGTAGTTCAGGTGGGAGTACACAAGAGAGTAATAGACATTTATCAGTGTTTCCATGGGCAAAATAGATTTTAAACGCCTCAAGGCAAAAAATGCACTACTCAACTTCTTGCACACTGAGTCACTGTGATACTGCCATTTTAGTCCCTTATCAACCTGTAAGCCCAGAAACTTAACGCAATCAGAAGACTCCAAGACCCCGACGCATGATTCAGAATCATTCGAGTATCCGAATCTCTCGAACCAAAAAGTATCAAGTCTGTTTTGGCCACATTCAACATAAGTGAATTTCATTAGCTTAGTACAATTCCTTGGTGGCCTTGCTGTAGTGGCATGAAGCTAAATCTGGCCAAAAGATTGTTGACACATCGTGCTCACGTAAAAATGGTAAAAGTCGCTTCTTCAAGCATTCCTCGATGTATATCTTCGAGTCAGCAGAGCCTTGGCTAACGAAAAATTTGCTCCTTTTCCCACAAGTGCAAATTGCTTGCCAAACCAGGAATTTTTTAGGAAACTTTGCTTGTTTCTTCACGCGAAATTGTTCGTCAACATTTCCACGAGAATCTGCAGTATGAAATTCTTGACCAGGAAGTTGCGAGAAATCACCCAAGACAAGTTTCGTCGTCCATCACGTAACAGGAAAAATTTTTCAAAAAATCTTTTTTTTATTTCTTTCCTCTTGATTTCGCTTCTGAATTCCTCACAGAGTTCCTTTCTGGCACTTTCTGCACTTTGTATGTTCTAAGCCCACAACTCGACTTGATTTTCTGAACGGTTGACTGCGAACAACCCACTATTTGGGCCACTTTCCGTCCTGAAAGGTTAGGATTCTTCTGAAAAAGGCTGATGGCTTTCTTCACTATTTTTGGGCTATAAAACCCCCTTTTTCCTCCCGGTTCCTTCCTTGCGGTTAATTGTAAGATCTTCGTTGAAGCGCTTAACAACTCTTGATACCGTTTCCGGACGAACGCGAGCCTCTTTTGCGATTCTTTTGAAGCTCCATTTTTGATTATTTTGAAAAAGTTTCACCATAAATTCTCGTGTTTTCACTTCGCTTGACATTTTGCTACAGAGAATTGGAATATCTATGAAGTAAATGTTCCACATGTTTCTGACGTTCATAACAAAGCTAACTATGATCAAATTTTGATTTTTTTCTCAATTGGTTCAAGAGATATAGGCGTTTTTATGATAGCGAATTTATTCTCGTTCAGTCCTTATCACTAAAATTGAATTTCATGAAATTATCTTGAGTAGTTCTCCGTGAAATTACCCTGCATTCATAAAAATTACGCACTATTATAGTCCCATTTGTAGTATACACCTGGAATGATTTATATGAGACGCGCTGTATATAGGGGGTCCATGAATTCCGACGTTTCGCGTAGAAAACGTGAGAAACATAATTCTCAGAAGGGTATGAAGCAAGTTTGAAGGAGTGCGGTCCAAAATTGAAAATGTCGATTATACGATACGGGCAGCGGATAGGGGAGAGAAAGCAATAACGAATTTTCGATGATACAGCAGCAAGAATATCTTTTCTCCACTATAAAGTTGTTCGGGAAATTCTTTATTCGATTGTACATGATGTATTTCGGAAATATGCTGAGTATAAGAACGGGAGAAGGCGGTAGTACGTGAGCTGGAAGAACCAATAAATCGTTTCGACGATATAGACTGGAGTAAACGATGATTTATGAGAAAATAGATGTGATACATTCGGATAGTGACTTGGGGACGAGGCCATTTTTTTTAAGATTATCTCGTAAGTTGAGGTTTATGCATACGCGAACTATTTTCATTGAATTATTCGAGGAATTCTAGCAGATGATGACAAATTTCTTAGAAAATATTTCAGTTATAATTATTATTACACTATAGAATTCTTATATCGTTCGGTTCTTTATTTCGCACATCAATCCGATTAGAACGCAACAAGGTGACAGCAATATTTTTAATTATTCGGAGAAACTTCTCTCTTCAAATCAAAATGAAAAATTGTTTGTAGAATTATCCAATGATGAAATTCCATCTGTTGAAGCTATTCCTGCTGAATCTGCCATTATTGAATCGACAATTGTCCTTCATCAAGACGAAATATTATTAATCTAGAACCAGATCTTCTTGTTCTTATTCCTCGATTGCGATTTTCGAAGAAATGGTTATCGGTGTGCGAGAGAAGTCGTCCGCTTTCTCGATGAAGAGAGATTTTTTAACAACAATGAAGATGAAAAATCACTCAAGGTATTCCTTATTTATAAAGTTGAAGGACGTCCACTTATTGTGTACGAGCAACGGTTCAAGATACCACCGGGTATTATTGTTCCTTGGTTGCATTCATTCTATCGATCGGTCGATCTATCTTTCGTTCACGGGCTATCGAACCAGGATGACCAAATAGCATATTTGCATATTTTACCATGAAAATGTCCATCGGGATGTTTAACAATTTTCTATTCTCCTACGGGTTTATCTACATTTAAAATACACTGCGCAAAAAAATTAACGCACATTATGGAAATCTCAAATTTATTCTACAACTGAAGGTGTTCTCAATGATAATTATTTTTATCAGAATTATGCATGCATATGTTATCCACTTTCAACGTTTTCCTTCAATACAGATGTTTTTTCCCAGCAGGAATAAAGAAAGATGATATTATCAGATTTTGAATGTATTGGCTCCATTCTAAAATCAGTTGTTCTCAATCAATTCTAGTGATCAATAGTTTTTCTTTCGTTTGATTTTCTACACTCGATCGCTATGCAACGCGAAACACGCAAATTGACCCAAGAGGAATGTGCCCAAGCGGTGGTTTTGCGAGAAGAAGGGTGGACATACACAAGAATTGCAGAAAGGTTTGGAGTTTCCCATACAAGTGTGTCCAGAATGTTGCAGCGATTCAGGGAGACAGGTATGAATGTCCGAAGACCAGGACAGGATAGACCACGGGTAACAACTGCCATTCAAGAACGTTACTTGAGAGTTTCTGCGATGAGACAACGGTTTGCAACCGCTCGCCTCCTTCAAAATCAGCTTGAGCAAACTCGTGAGGTCCAACTTAGCACTCAGACAATAAGAAATCGCCTCAGAGAATATGATTTAAGGCCTCGTGTCGCGGCAAGAGGCCCAGCTCTTACCCCAGCCCATCGAAGGGCGCGTTTGGATTTTGCGAGAGAGCATATCCATTGGAAAGAGGCCGATTGGGAAAGAGTTCTCTTCACAGATTAGTCTAGATTCTGCCTCTACCATTGTGATCGACGTTCCCTTGTATACAGACGTCCACATGAAAGATATGCTCAGTGCAATTTCCTGAATACTTCTGGTTTCGGTGGAGGATCGATTATGGTATGGGGTGGAATATCTTTGACTGCTCGCACAGACCTAGTGGTCGTTGATAATGGAGCTATGAATGCTGATAAGTATATAAGGAACATTCTAAAAGAGCATGTAGTGCTATTTGCCCCATACATTGGTAAAAATTTCATTTTTATGGACGATAATGCCAGACCCCATCGTGCGCGCATCGTTCAGGAGTACCTTGAAGAGGTTGAAGTCTCTCGAATGGAATGGCCAGCAAGAAGTCCAGATCTCAATCCGATTGAGAAGGTTTGAGACAACCTCAATAGAAGGCTGAGAAGATCAGAAAATCATCCAGCTGCTCTTAATGACTTAGGAATCCAACTCGGAGAAATCTGGGAAGGATTAGATCAGAACATTTTAAGATCACTCATTTTGAGTATGAACCGTCGTTGCCGAGCTGTAATTAACGCAAGGGGTGCAAATACCAAGTATTAAATCACTTATCAGCATTTCAGTATTTTGAAAATTGTTCATTTCTCTTCTTTCACATAAGATTCTGCGAAATCCTGAATTTTTATTCCATTTAATGTGTCTTGTTTCGTTCAACACCTTCCCGAGAGAACATAAAAAATAAGTTATAAATTCAATTTCATTAAAATTGAGATTTTCAGAATGTGCGTTAATATTTTTGCGCAGTGTAGGAAGAAATCTTGCTGATCACAACGCAATATGGTTGATTTTGTTTCATTTGAATGTTTTTCAAAACAAAAACGTTGTACCCGATCAAAATATTAATGAAGATAATGAAACGCACAGTATATAACAAATTTTTCGAATGCAGTATTCGGGACAAATAGTTACCGAAGTAATGATCTTCGTGGTGTATCTCTTGAATAACTCTTGTTTGCGAAATAATCAGTAATTTTTTTTTGTTACAGTATGGCTCCGACGAATTCACACACACGCACGACTCGTCGCCGAGGTACTCGTCGCCGGGCGGCGCGGCCGCCACCGGCTACTACCTCGGCCCGGAGGGTGCTACGGGCGCCAGCGTCGGCGAATGGACGGGCGCCCAGTACAACGCCGCCCCCTATCAGGCGTACGAGGCGTACGGCCTGATACCCGAAGCCGATCCTACGGGAACCAGCCAGGGATCGGCCCAGGGTCTGCCTCCCATGTCGTCCCTGAGGCCGAACGGCGTGCAGGCCGCCTCAATGTCGGGGGCGCCGAGCAACTCCGCCTTCGTAACGAATAACCACGCTGACACAGTCGCCAAGACATTAGGAGCGGTAAGGATCTTCAGATTTTAGGTTGTGTAAAGGGGTTGCATTGCATTGTGACCTCAACGTTTATTGTGCCACCCGTTAGAACTGTCCACTCTTTTCAGAGTTCTAATGCACTTCAGTATTCAGGATTTAACAGCTTTCTCGACCAAAGCATTTTTCATATTGGCTTGCAAGGTCGAGCTTGACTATCGAAATAACTTGTCATCTCCTGAGAGCTATGAAACAGTATTTAGACATAAAATCTTCAAAAATTATCATCAAGCCTCTTTCGAATTTAAATTAAGAAATGGAAATTTATTTTATGGAGCAAGCTCCAATATAAGTAATATTTTCAACATACAAAAAAGAGCACTACGAATCATACTCGGCATGAAGTCAAAAGATTCTTGCTGAAGTGAATTCAAAAAGAATGACCTTTTAACAACTACTGCTATTTTTATTCAAGAACAGGCAATAAGGACTGAACGAGAATAAATTCGCTATCACAAAAACGCTTATATCTTTTGAACCACTGGACCGATTTCGAAAATCAAACAAATTTTCGAATCATCTTCTAATTCTTATGAAAACTGTTTTCACAATAAAAAAAACCAGAACTATTTTTTACAAAATTCATGGATTTTTTTGGAATTCTTCCCATCATGCTTCTTATAGTGTTCTCAGTCACTTTTTGGGATGCTGTCTTCCACCTTTGCTTGAATTCCGCTAATTTTTTCGTTGATTTCTTAGTCTTCTTCAATTCTCTTTTTACCAGGGCCCAATATTTTTCGATTGGCCTGAGTTCTGGGCAATTTGGTGGATGGGTCTCTTTGGGGACAAAAACCACCTCATTAGCTTCGTACCATTCCTTGGTGGCCTTGCTGTAGTGGCATGAAGCTAAATCTGGCCAAAAGATTGTTGACACATCGTGCTCACGTAAAAATGGTAAAAGTCGCTTCTTCAAGCATTCCTCGATTTATATCTTCGAGTCAACAGAGCCTTGGCCAACGAAAAATTTGCTCCTTTTCCCACAAGTGCAAATTGCTTGCCAAACCAGGAATTTTTTAGGAAACTTTGCTTGTTTCTTCACGCGAAATTGTTCGTCAACATTTCCACGAGAATCTGCAGTATAAAATTCCTGACCAGGAAGTTGCGAGAAATCAGCCAAACATAGGTTTCGTCGTCCATCATGCAACAGGAAAAATTTTTCAAGAAATCTTTTTTTAATTTCTTTGCTCTTGATTTCGCTTCTTGATTCTTCAGAGCGTTCCTGTCTGGCACTTTCTGCACTTTGTATGTTCTAAGACCACAACTCGACTTGATTTTCTGAACGGTTGACTGCGAACAACCCACTATTTGGGCCACTTTCCGTCCTGAAAAGTTATAGGATTCTTCTGAAAAAGGCTGATGGCTTTCTTCACTTTTTTTGGGCTATGAAACCCCTTTTTCCTCCCGGTTCCTTCCTTGCGGTTAATTATAAGATCTTCGTTGAAGCGCTTAACAACTCTTGTTACCGTTTCCGGACGAACGCGAGCCTCTTTTGCGATTCTTTTGAAGCTCCATTTTTGATTATTTTGAAAAAGTTTCACTATACATTCTCGTGTTTTCACTTTGCTTGACATTTTGCGACAGAGAATTGGAATATCTATTATGAATATACTCCATTCACAATTATAAAATCACAACTCTGGCCATGGTTTCGTTTTCAGGAATTGGTGCACCTGATGAAAAATCTGTGCGCGTACATAGAATATGGTTTATGACAAAACGACGATGCCAGTTTTTCTGTTTACATCAAAGTAAAAGTATCAAAGATTTTCCCCATTTTGTTAGGTCGTATCACTCGTATCGATCGGCGATTTTGGGAAGAAATATCGATAGGAAATCGCCTATTTTTCCGTTCTTCGGCGTCCAGAAGAAGTGCAAGTGTCATTTTTTCCTTTCACGAGTTTTGGCGTGAGTACGAACGGCAAATTTGAATTGGACCAAAAATCGATTTATAAGCATAAATAAAGCGAAAGTAAGTACTAATCGACTTTTTTACACTTGATAACGAAGTTTTTTTAGGTATCTGGCCGTTTTGAAAGATTTCAAACGAAATTCCGGTCCCCCAGAAGTTTGGTTAGTTTCGGTATCGATTTTGGTGCTCAAAATTTATTTGGAATGTGTAAATGGACAAGAAAGGTTCAGGTAGAATTTAAATGTGTCACTGGAGCTTTCATTCCTTTGCCGAAAGTAGAAAAAGGCTATATTGAACCAGAATACATCGGTTTTCTCCATATTCCAGGAGTTTGTGTCTTATTTTAGAACAGGTGAATGATAAATTTGAAGCATATGTTTAACCTATTCCATTTTATTTTTACAAACCTACTGTGGTAGTAATGTATGAATATTTTTTAATCCAATAAATTACTATACAATCAGAATATTTTACTCCTTGTTCATAAGATCAAATAAATAAAATGTCGTCAAGTCTTGAACTTTCAGTTCAAGAGGATAATAAACATTAAATCTTCACAAGCATGCATATGAAAATTATGTGAAAGCAATGCAATTTTCTTCCATGGCGAAAAATAATATATTTCAACAGTGATCTCTTGTACTTTTCATGCAAATAACTAGAAAAGGAATCCTTTCTATCAATTCATATAAACGTTAATCATTTTCGTCCATCACATCTTTTCCAATTCATTCACATTCTGAGAAATACGCTAAGAATGTAGAAAGGGCAACATAGTGTTGACTTGGAACATAAAAATATTTTGAAAAACGTCATAACTTCGATACAGAGTGGAATGTGTCAAATTTCCAATGCCAGAGCTGTGATTTTATAATTGTGAATGGAGATATCTATTATGAAGTAATTGTTCCACATGTTTCTGACTTTCATAACAAAGCTAACTATGATCAAATTTTGATTTTTTCTCAATTGGTTCAAGAGATATAGGCGTTTTTGTGATAGCGAATTTATTCTCGTTCAGTCCTTATAACACTGAAAACAGTACTCCGCACTATAATATAAGAACATCACAGATTTTATATCCAACACATAGGCTTACAATAACGAAAATAGACCCCAATACCAGTTGATGAAATATTTCAACCACTGTCCATCAGAAATCTGAACAGAAACCAACATAAAAGCATACAAAAAAAAGATTCACATTATGCTTCTGGAAATGGAACCATATAACATTGAGGTGCTTTTTATGAGTAACCTTTCAGGATAGACATATTTTTTACTCAATTTCACTTCTTATTGTTAACATATCATGTAGCATAACGATTTGAAATAAAGAGAATCACTCATTTATTCCTGCGTCTGTTCCAGTTGTGGTTTTTGAACTACCTGTGTACCATTTTTTGGTATTGCCTTTGTTATGAATTTCATAAACGAACCCAAAAATTATCCCTCCATGACCAATGCGTATTTAAATAGATGTGATTTTCCAGGTTTATCCCATACCAGAACAGGCTAGTGCAAGCAGTTACAGTTCTGCACCTTCTACCCCAGTTAGTTCCCCTCCCCCACTAGCTCCAGCGCCTTGGTTGGCAAATCACAATAACCCACATTCGCCACACTACTCACAAAATGTCAATGTCAACAATGGTACAAGTGCTCAAGCGCTCCATATGGTAAGTTCGAAAGATTACTTTTTTCAATTGATTCACCCGATTGGCAATATTCACTTTGTGTTTTTATTTTGTTATGAATTTGTGTGATCACTGTTTTATTATCATCAGTCTTGATCGGCATGTATTATTCATTAATATGATCTTTCATTTTATAACTTAAAGCTCGTCAAAACTTTTCTAAAGACTCGACATATGATACTACAGAATTAGTAAGAATTAGTATCTCTAATCAACATTCAAGGTATTTATAATGAAAATAAGATCAGCAGTATTCGAGTAAAATTGCTATAATGTGGATCCTTGTACACACACCAGAATGTTCTCACATCTTCGGAAAAACTTTAGATGATACTGAGACAGTTTGAAATTGGAAAACGTTGAAGTGTTTTCTTGAAAAATATTTTCTGTTCGATTCCATATGTAAAGTTCATGCATTATCACTCCGAACAATATTTTGCCGCTTTTTGAATTTCGTAGTTAGTTTTTATTTTGTTTTTGGTATGTTTTGCATGTTTTTTTTTTGTTTGCGTGTAGCCGACGGCCCCGGAAGCTCAAAGGTTAGACGATGCAATCGTATTTCTAAGGGACCACGCGGAAGTGAACGTGAGTACTTTTGTGTTCTTTCATCAGTGTTAAATCCGTTTTTCCGAGACTGATCGACGTCAGTTAAAATTATCGAGCAGTTTAATTTCCAGGGAACGCGGATGGAGGAAAGGTTAGACGACGCCATCAATGTACTCAGAAACCACGCTGAATCGCAGTTGGGACTTGGGCAGCTACCGCCCAATTTGGCGCCCCATCAGTTAAGCTCTCTAGGATATGCTGTTCCGCCTCTGCCAGAACCACATTTACCTGAGCCTATTAAAGTGGAAAGGGCGACTTACAACACAAGTGAGTTAGAAGTTTTCCTTGTTCCGAACAAGGACAAGATGATTCTGAAGGTTTTTTCATTGCACATTATTGTTTGTCACGACTGGCATCGATATGGTTCCATAATTTTTTTGTTTCGGGGTTATCAACTTGATTTCTCTTTTAGATTAAGCAACTTCTGAAATTTTTCTATTTATATACAAGTGACCAAGTTAATATTAAGAACATTCGATTCTTTTGGTTAATACCTATGATTATTCCCTGAATTTTGAACGTTTTGAATTCTTGATCACAAACTTGCCGACACCTGTAATATCTTGGTTCTCTGTAAATATATACTTCTTGTATATATTTGTCGCTCTTGTGCTCACTGCTGTTTTCTCCCCATCCAGAAAAACGCAAGGAGCCCCCAGATAGTGACACCAAACCCTCGAGCTCAATAGAAAGTATAGTACAACCGAATTCGACTAGTGGGCCCCAATCAAAAACTTCCAAAAGGTCGAGGAGGTAGTAAGTATCAATTTTAGTTTTTTCCTCATGATCTATATTGACTTTTTCTGCCTAATTAAGCCATGTATAACTATCAAAATTAATAAAAAAATCTTATCAAAGTAGTAACGCTGATGAAGAAGAATGCGACGATCCAAGCAACAAGGCAGTACGTGAAAAAGAACGTAGACAGGCCAACAATGTTCGTGAGCGGTACGTAAAATACCCATTCCTTACTCTTTTCCCAAGTGTTATAGACTCCCTCGTTTCTATCGTCTGATCATAAGTTGATAGATTGGCATAGGAAAAGTGTTACTTACTGTATATCAGTGAATAAATTGGTTTTTGAACTCTCGTAATTTTCATTTATGTTTGTTGTTTTATGTGAATAATACTCTGGAGGATCTTTTTTTTTGAATATGTTACTTAAATTGTGTGAACTAGGGTATGAATTGTATATTTGTTCTTATAAAATCTCAATATTTGTATATTTTCGATGTTTTTTGAGTCAGAAACACTTTTCTGAAACTTTTCAATTTTTATATTCCTTTTACCTGATATTTATTCCATTTTCTATGGATCTACTGGGATTTCCTTATAAATATTTGATGGAAATCATTAATGATACTTCTTCGAATATTTTCATTTTATTAAACTACTCTGATTAATTTCATGGAAGGTTTTCAGTCATACCTATTTGACTTGATACATACTGCGACATATCCAAAAGAAACCGGAATTATTTAAAAATATTTATTTCTTTTTCCACCAAACATTCTTCAATATTTATGGTCTCATGCTTTTCTCGTAAATCAGCCATTAGAAAATCGAGGAGCACTGGAAACACTCATTTTTGACAGTTTGATGTTTTTATTAGTGAACATCTATAGTGTTCATTTCAAAACCATTTTTCGAGATGATGGATTTGAATTAATGAAAGTACATACTTCAAAACCAGTACCACCGGTATAGTTATGTTCATAACAATATACGATTCCACAAGTGATATAGTTCTAAACAAAGTTTGCATGGTTATTAATGTTGCTTCGAACCCATTCCCCTCCATATCCTTAGCCCATATTCAGAAAAACAAATGTTATTCAAACATAAAAAAGTAACATTTGTACTTGAAGAATTCGGCCAGCATGTTGTAGTTTTTATTTTGCCAATGTATACACACGGTCACACGGCCAAACTTAAAAGGCGTCATCCTGTATTTCACAGAAGCATTTGTTCACTAAACAAATTCACTTTTACATGAAGGGAAATTGTTTTTACTGAGGGGAATTGATTGGTTTCTAAATGCCAATGCCATTATTTGCTGTAGTGTTGATTTTATGATTTGTTGTAATATTTTCAAATAATTCGGAGAAAATGCTTGATGTTTCCTCATTATTGCTTTCCAGCTTTGAATTCGCAAAGTATCTCCTTTTCAAGGTCTTCTCAGTAGAAAATATACAGATCCAGTCGCGAAAATCATCATTTCGATTTTCTACAAAAGATTTAATGACTGTGAAACAATGCCTTCAGTAATTAATTGGATATTTGAAAAATTAACGAAATTGTGCTGATTTTTCATACTATAAGTGTAAAAAGAGCCATATTTCTACCTATACAAGAAATACAGAACTTCAACGATAATTTTTACAAGTGATGGAAATGCCAGAAAATTGTTTATTAGGAGGCAACTAAAAGTTCCAGTTGATTGACCTTGGTGTTTGTAGGACCAAAAGTGCACTGAATGTTTAATTTTTGTTTAAAACCAGGTTCGATCTTGCATCTTGCTGTAGAAGACATATTGGGCTACCAATAAACTGATCTACGAATTCCATATGAAGGTTATTAAAAGTTCTGGGAAGTCGACATTTTGTTTCCATTTCATCTTAAATTGCTTTCATCTCATCACTTCTGATATGAGTTTCATTTGATTTTCATCAAGTTTCATATCAAAAATCATTTGTGAAATACTGATCGACACGATTTAAGTTTGGTTCTGTGCATCTGTACCTAAATTTTATTGAAACACTCTTGAGTATGGGCCTGTACTTACCAAGCACAAAGAATTCTCTCACAAATTACTCCAGAATTTTTTTCGATAATTGCGTGTTTAAAGGCCTACGTATCTTTCTCACGTATCGTTTTTTTGGGGATCGTCCGTTTTTTGTTTATGATCGATAAACTAAACGAGAAATATACAGTTGTTCCAGCGCGGATGAGACTGAGGAGGGAGACTTAGATCCAGATATAAAAGCACAAAGGGAAAAAGAAAGGCGGCAAGCGAATAACGCCAGAGAAAGGTGCGATTCTTTTTTCGATTAATTTCATTCATTTCATGTATTTGGCCTATAGTCACTCAGGTGTTTCATTCTTAACCCTAGTTTTTTATTTTAACTCAAGTGTGCGTATATGATGGAAAGTGAATCATCAGTATATTTTAAGTCTATGTTGAATTTTTTAGTAATTGGATATTTACAAAATGACGGTGCAAAACGAATTTTCTCATTTATTTTGGTTATCTTCGATATTAACATGTCCCATGCTGAAGTAGCATTGTTAACTTAAAACTAACCAAATTAAATAATGCTAGGATATTCCTCGACCCATTATAATTCCCACTAGAAGATTTATTTTACAGAAGAGGCTCACCTTTTTGATAAATAGAAATAGTTGTCATTGTTCTTGTCCCAGGTTAACTGCTAACATTCCAAAGTGTAATTTTAGTATTAACAGCTTAGATAGAATTGTCGATATACTCTGCACTGTTCCTATGACAGTGATATCAAGAAGAAATTTTCAAAAAAGTTCCAGTTACGGAAAAATATCGGACAAAATCAACGCTTATTCAGCACCCGTTAAAAATTATGTAGTGTTCGTCACATACATGCTGAAAATTACTTTTTGTTTCAATGCCTTGTTATATTGGTTCTAGAATACGTATTCGGGACATAAACGAAGCTTTAAAAGAGTTGGGAAGGATGTGTATGGCACATTTAAAGACAGACAAACCTCAAACAAAGCTGGGGATACTTAACATGGCTGTAGAAGTTATTATGACGCTAGAACAACAAGTTAGAGGTGAGTTGTATACCAACAACTACTGTCTACTTCACACAGCAGAAAATATTTATATCGTCATGCCCATTTTTGTTTCAGAACGAAATCTTAATCCGAAGGCAGCTTGCTTAAAACGAAGAGAAGAAGAAAAAGCAGAAGATGGTCCAAAATTAGGCCCAGGGCCACCACATCACATGTTGGCAACGCCCCATTACTCCACTATGACGGTAAGTTTGAGAACTCCATATGCATGATGGGTAAAAAGCATTCTTGAGAGAATTCCTGATATTTCCTATACCGATCTGAAAAAACCATTTTACACATTATTTTGCAGGGTCCTCCCACCAACTTGCCTCACAATCCCGGACAACCTCAATAGCATTGCTAGTGAATTGAGCAATGGCAGGGTTGCCACCTGTACATACCCACTCGTACAAACGGCCATCATTTCTTCATCAAGCATCATTCATGAACAATATTATATTTTTTTAAGGATATTCTGTAGTGATACAAAAGTACGATTACGTTTTTCGCTCTTTATTTTTTTTACTTAATGTATTGACTTAATTTTTTTATTTATATTATCATTCTGAGAGGTTTAAAATGACAAATTAGATATAAAAAGATGTGTGTGGTTCGAATGGAAGAATGTCGATTGACTTGTGCCAAATGTTAATCTTTTTTAGTTATTTCGATACTTTGATTATTGTAACTTTGCCATTTATATATTTGATCTCTTTCTAGTATTTTCAGTGAAGTGTTGCCGAATGTGCCATTTGTTGAAAAGTAATCGTTTCTCGTACATCTTTTACATATGGACTGATCGAATTCAAAGTTTTAATGTATACAGCGATTTGAAAATTATTTTTCGATTTCATTCGAACAACACACAAAGAAGATCATTAAGTGCGCCAGTATTCTGAAAATTTAAATCAATAAGAGTTTGTCGATGTTAGATGTGGCGGTTTGCCTTATTATTTAACGACTTACATTCGTCTGAATGCTGCTGAATTCAATGATCCCCCCTTGTTTTTAGAAACCGAATGGACTATTTTCACATTATTTTACCATGACCAAATATGTGAGGCTTTTATTTATTATCTTGAATTTACACTATTATATTTTCAGTTGAGAACTATTAATTTCTTCTAATCATCACAAGTGGAGTGACTGATCAATTTCAATATCGGAAATCAGTTATCTGACATTTATATATATATTTTTTTTTTGCTCCTGTATATATATTATGCAATATAGATTTAGTAAATACTAATGTGTTGAGGAAAGAAGTTCGATAATTACTGAGCAGCTTCTGTCTTTGGCTGCATGGAAATGTCTATGAACTGTTTTTCAGGAAACTTGTACTACAACATACTCGTATTTTTCTTGATGCCCGATTTGAACCCAACTAGAAATTATTGTCAGAATTCGCAATTTTTTCAGAAATGACTCCTGAAACTCTGATTATGAGACAATCTGCTGAAGAACAGTTCGAGAGACACCTTTATAATCATTTCCTAAGAGTATTTTGTGAATCAGTTGTTATGTGTGATATACCCGGTTTTGTTTCTCTGTGCGTTATTTTCTTTTTTATTAAATATGTACATGTCCATGTTAAGTTGGAAAACTTGTTAGTAGTAGATTTTTTACCATACATTGCAGCTTAATATAAGTGCAGAACTGTCCTGTTCAGCTGAAAATCAGTAAATAGGACTGGACGTTTAACAGTATCTAATTTTGTATTTTTTAAGTTAACACTAAATAATATTTTTCATCATTTAAGATTAATTTTAAAGAAAGATATATAACAATGTCCAATTATAGCAGTATATTGAATCGATTATTTCTATTTTGATTGTTTAAATATATATTTTCTCGACGTTTTCTCCACTGCCAATTCGTAGGCTAGAATTCTTTTCAACCTGGCAATTTCTATTGCAAGACTAAATTATATATTCTTTATTTTTCATCAGGATCATTCCATAGGCAGTGTTGCAGCAGCTAATGAATCACTTAATTATCTCATCATCTTGGCAGCCATTTTTATATTTGTTGTTTTGTCCCATTTTGAAACATCGAAACCCAGTTATATGCAGGAGTTTCTGGTTTCTTCAAGAACTCACGCCTGGGATATTTTGAATCCGACATTGAAAAGTTGTATATATTGTTGAAACTTTCTTGTTCAGCCCAGGCTTGCGTTTAACCACAAACCAGAAATTCTGTTAAAATAAATCAATGAATAGCTTTATTGAAAAATTTATTCCTTTTGATTAATTTTCAGTATTGGTGCAAATATTCTTGTTGGCATGCTATTTACCATGAAAATTACTGAATCAACAGTCTTTCGAATATGTAAATTATTTCAGCATTTTATACAGTATATTTTTGTGATAGACTGAAAATTCCGTAATTTTCATTATGTGAATGGATGATTCAACAATTCAGAATATTCTGATTGTAAAAATGTTTGATTGCAGTGATTTTGTGGATATTTCGGCTTCTGAATGCAAAATATCAAAACTATAGTTTACATAGAATGGTTTTAAATATTATAATCTGGTTGAAGTGAATGACTGATGTTCGAAAAGAAATATTAGAAATATCCAATTACTGCAACTTGTTGTAAATGAAAAGTTATTAATAAGATATTGCGTGATGAAAAAGAAAGATTAAGTTAGAATATATAATTAGGCGACATTTAAATGATTATCAAACTATATGTAATGTATAATTCGTACATAATATAATATGTGCCATTTTTTCATAGATTCTGTTTTATTTTCTCTTTTCGATATGAACATGATTGGTGAAAATATTTCTATTTTTATGTTGGAAACATTAGCAAGATCAATAGTCTCTTTTCCAACAACCCCGCTTGACAAATAGAAACTAATAAATTCAAAATATTTATAAACAAACAATTTTCAACTTAATCATTGAATTTTGAATCGAAAAAAAATTTTGGGAATTCCTGTTTAAGTTTATAAACGAATGTGTTCAATGCATTTGAAAAGTAATATCCAAAAAAAATCGCGAACTTGTGAAATTAAATACAAAACATCGATTTAATTTAGAAAAGCAGTTTTCGAAAACTTTGTCGGCTGATTGATGCTTTTTATGGGACACTGTATATATGTAGACAGACACAGAAGATAATCTGTGGTCGAAATGTCTATGGCTTGGGTAGTTAATTCTATGGTTGTTCTCTGTTTGATTTGGTTAACAAAAGTTGACGCGTGATTTATTTTGATTACAAGAAGTTGAATTACTGAGTAGTAAATAAACATGTCTTTAGCCGATGAATTATTAGCAGATCTTGAAGATAATGACGATCTTGAGGAACAAATTGATCAAGAAATGCAAGATGATCAAATAGAAGAATTGGAAGTGAAGCCAGATATCAAAGAAATTGAGAAATTTGAAGAAGATACCACACAGATAAATTCCGTCCGGGAAATTTGTACATTGAGAGATTCTGAAAGACTCTTAAATGTTATACAGCAGATTGAGGAGTATCAACTTAAACCTAGAAAAAACAGTGATGTTATAGGACCAGTGGAGTCCGATCCAGAATATCAGTTGATTGTAGAAGCTAATAATGTTGCTGCCGAAATTGATGGTGAAATAATTACAATTCATAAATTTGTAAGAGACAAGTACCAAAAAAGGTTTCCAGAACTTGACTCCCTTGTTGTTAGTCCGTTGGAATATGTGAAAACAGTGAAAGAATTAGGAAATGATCTTGATCAAGCCAAAAATAATGAGATATTACTGCAATTCTTAACACAAGCTACCATAATGGTTGTATCAGTAACTGCTTCTACAACACAAGGTACCTTATTGTCAGATGTTGAAAAGAATCAGATTGATGAAGCTTGTGATATGGCTGTGGAATTGAACAACATAAAATTGAAAATTTACGAGTATGTTGAGAGTAGAATGGCTTTCATTGCTCCAAATATGTCAATTATACTCGGAGCATCAATTGCAGCCAAAATGATGGGTATAGCTGGAGGTTTGATAAAATTGTCCAGAATACCATCTTGTAATGTACTTTTATTAGGCCAACAAAAAAAGGTTTTATCTGGATTTTCTCAGACAAACATGCTCCCTCATACAGGCTTTGTGTATTACACTGATATTGTACAAAACACCCCACCAGATCTCAGAAAGAAAGCAGCTACATTGGTGGCAAATAAATGTGCTTTGGCGGCAAGGGTTGATGCTAGTCATGGATATCCTGATGGAAGTGTCGGGAGCCAACTCAGGGACGAGATTGAACGTAAATTAGACAAACTTCTGGAGCCACCACCTGTTAAGTTCATAAAACCCCTTCCTAAACCAATAGATCAGTCTAGAAAGAAGCGTGGAGGAAAAAGAGTTCGTAAGATGAAAGAAAGATACGCAATGACAGAGTTTAGGAAACATGCTAACAGAATGAACTTTGCCGACATTGAAGATGATGCCTACCAGGAAGATTTAGGATACACACGAGGAACCATTGGTAAAACTGGCGCTGGAAGAATCAGATTACCACAGGTCGATGAGAAAACAAAAGTTAGGATTTCAAAAACTCTACAGAAAAATTTACAAAAGCAGCAAATTTGGGGGGGTAATACGACAGTTAAAAAGCAAATTTCTGGTACTGCTTCCAGTGTTGCATTTACACCGTTGCAAGGATTAGAAATTGTCAATCCTCAAGCTGCAGAGGTGAAAGTGAATGAAGCTAATGCTAAGTATTTCTCGAATACTTCAGGTTTCCTAAAATTAGAAAAGAATTGAGAAGACAATGTCATTTCTTTGGAAATGTTAATTATTATGTGATGTAAATATATGGATGAATTATCAATAAATTTTTTTTAATACCAGGATTTCTTTGCATCAGGATCATTAATAATGAAACCTAATCAGACAATGTTTGGCTCATTTAGTGCTCTTTCTTCGGAACGGAACGTACCATGTGGGGTTCGATTCCTGGAAGTATGAAAGGTAATTTTTCGGTGGAATTGATAGTAATTACAGAGAGTCTTTGTAATTATTTAATTCACAAAATTACCTTTTACACCAAAGATATTCTACAACTTGTTGTAGAATATCTTTGTTTTACACTTTCCGGAATTTAACCCCTGTAATTTTACCATAGATTAAAGAACCAAAGAGGAAAATGCTTCAACCACAAAAGCTACTTCTAAATTTATCTGTGCTTTAACCTTTATCTAAGTTTGTTTTGAACGTTTTCCCGCTCTATTTTTATCTGACGGTTTTGTTGTTATATGGTCATATTTTTGAAATAACTACTAGAAACACCAAATATTTAAGTAAATTTGTGAACAACATCAGGACTATCAGGCTTTTTAAACAAGGTATATTATCTGTTCAATTATTGGAAATACTTGATTGAAGTTCTCGCACAATTTTTCATTTGGAAACCTGTTTGTACACTATTGAAATGGATAAAACAAGTGTGGTTGAAAATACACGTTCTCCTGGTGAACATATTTATTCTGATAAAATCAAGGAAAGACGAAGGGCTCTTTTTCCATATTCAGAACCTTCAGATATGGAGGTGGATGCTAATCCTCTGAATTTGAACACAGAATGTACTGAATATCAAAATATTGCCAGTATTCCAAGTACTGAGTTTATAAGGAAATTATTAGGTACTCCAGAGAGAAAAATAATTTCTGCAGATATAGATGTCAGTCCATGCAGAAATACAGATGGTCAAGACTCTATTTCTTCTTTATCCCTAGCTGAAATCCTCAAAACCCCAAATGACTCCTATACCCATACAGAAGAGGCTCCTAGAATATCAAGGAAGAGTATGAGTGGAATATCTGATAAAGATGAAATCTGTTCTAATAGTAACAAACCTTCTAAAGTCAGGACAACCTTGTTTTCCGAAATTGATATATCTGTACCCACAAAACAATTTTACAGATTGACAGAACCTAGTGTGAATAAACGAAAGACACCTGTTTCTGCACCACAACCAAAAACTGCTGCCAAATCAAAAATTAAGAGAATTCAATCCAGGAGAAAGTTATTTGGTCAGATAAATGCAGGTGTAAGGCATAAAATACGAAGGAAGTCAGATATTTCACAGAAGATTTCTAAAGTATCAGTATCCCAGATAAAAACTTACAAAAGTGACTTGACTGTTAACTCTGATTTTAATGAATTCTTGAAGGATTTAGAGGAAATCAATGAAAATAAAAAAGTGAAGCTGATTCAGAACATGCCAGATAGAGGTCAATCGAAAATATCAGAAAACAAAGAAAGTATTTCATTGAAGAGACCTCATGATAAAACAGAGAATATTTCATTTAAAAAATTCAGAAGCAATGAGCCCAAATTGAAAGTATCTTCTGAAGAAAATTCCTTCGATAATGAATTAGAAGATGAGATGAAATTGCCAATAGAAAACATTTTGAACACATTAGATAAGTCATTTGGGGAGGATAAGGAGAACAAGTCTAGGGATAAAGGAGGAATACTATCACCATCAGTAGAATTGAGTAATATGACGTTAGGATTAAAGTTGTGTTCACCCAAAAAAGTCAAAAATTTGACTACGGTTTTTCAGAATATGGCAGAATCCAACACTCAAACGTCATCTGAAAGTGAGCAGAAACAATACTACCCCTTGTTTTATCCCCAAAAAAGACCTGCTGAAAAAGTTCTTGAAAAAGAGTGCTCGAATAAAAAGAAGAAGATTAAGTTATCTTCTGATCAAATGCTGCTGGATGCAGGCCAAAAGAAATTTGGACTTCTAGAATGTGCAGAATGTAATTATGTATATAATGCGGGAGATCCAAATGACGAAGATTTGCATGAAAAACATCACCATGCAATAAATATTCTTCAATTTAATGTGAGTAAACTATTTAGAATTCGGGTTTGAATGCAACTTCTTTTAAATAGAGATCTGCTGGCAGTTTACCACTTTTGTGTGTACTCCAGACTGTATGTTCGTGGGGTAGTTTGTTGGCAACATAGTCGACGTTAAATATCAAAAAAGAAATATTTTTTGTTTAGTTGGTGTGTTACTGACTACTTATGTTGGTAAGTCAGCAAAATTTCAGATTCCAATCACTCTAAAGTATTATTCATCTTACCTACCTACTTCTGACTAAAAACTCCTAGTATTCAATATAAAAGCTTCCTATAATAATAGAAAAGGTTGAAATCTGTTGACATCAGGACCAATTCATTTTAGGGCTGGAAAAATGAGAGGATTGTAGATAAATATGAAGGAAGAATCATTAAGATACTTCCAGGTGATTCTAGGCAATGGATTGACAAAGTGAAACGCCTTTCTGAGTTTATAAACAGGGAATTGGGTTACCATGGCATGGAAGTTGATCTTAGTGGAATTATGGTGAGTTGATTTTGTCATGAATTTTTTATATTTATGGTGAAGGAGAAACCTGCATATTTATGTTTGATGCAACTTTTTTTTAGGTTTTTCTATACATATTCAACAAGTCCATCATTGGATGTGTGATGGCTGAGAGCAGAAATTCAGCCAACAAAATTTTGACATCTAACATTGATGTTGATTTGTGCTCTTTGGAAGAATACCCCGTTGTGTGTGGGGTGTCCAGACTTTGGATTGCACCTTCATATCGAAAGAAAGGAATAGCAACTAAACTTATGGAAACACTCAGAAAGAATTTTCTACCAGATCGAGTCATTGACAAAAATGAAATAGCTCTAAGTGCCCCCACTTCTGATGGAAAAATTTTTGCAACCAAATACTTTGGAACACCAAACTTTTTTACATATTTGAATTGATTGTGATTTAGTTCTGTAAGGATAAACACTCCAGCCATATTATTTTGTATATTTTACAATGTAGAATAATATATTTTTTCAGTTAATTTATTGTTACCTCATTTATCGGCAACTTTTTGTAGACAAGTGGCCTCTTGCCGAAGATATATTTTTATAGGTTGTTTCGTTAAATTCCAAAAGATTCATTCAGGTTAGATTTGTTTTTGTTGCATTCAGATAACTTTATTTTAATATCTTATATATGGGTTTAAAAATAGGTGTGCCATCAGCTTTAGTTTTTCTGTACTCTGACACGTCCTTTAGTATGTACGGTAGAATTAAAAATTATTTTCATTTTGCCTATGAGTGTATTCGGGTAATTTTGCTGTTTTCAGAAGAATCTCATTGATGTTTTACTCAACTGTGTATTTAATTTGGATTATTGAAGATACTTTCTAATAAACAAGTTTTTTATTCATTCTGTGTTTTCTTTATATTCGTGTTGATTTCAGCATGATTTTTTATGGAATCATTACCCTGCAGTAAGCAGCTCTTGTGAGTTTATTCGAATTCGTAGCCAGAGTGGTCATCCATATGGGTATTTGACTCGCCATACTCTGCCTGGTTTCCAGATAAAAACCATTATTTTGCGGTGAAAATCATATTTCTACAGAAAAAGTTATGATACTGAACTCACCTGATCCTACAGTTTTGAGCGCTCGTTTTATTTCAATGAGGAATATTTAATTTCGTCACGATGGGTTTTTCACTTTTTTTGACAAATCCGTGGCCAAACTCAATTCTGTCCGGCAGGCCGTAAAAAGGATATCTCTCTCGAACTGAAAATCCTAGAGACTTTAAATTTTCAGGAAAGGTTCGAATCTCGTTCAAGTTCGTTACCGGCAAAGTGCTACTATGGGTTCCGAAAATGGGCGTTTGAACTGTTCTTTTCCTGAAAATTTCAAAACAACGGATTCGATCGAGATGAAATCTGACATTCAGATGGAGAATGAATTGATCAAGCATAATGCAGAATTTTGTTCAGATCGCGCAGCCAGAACAAAAACACTCTAGCTCATTATCGAAAAAACCCAATATTTCTGTAACAACTTCGGTTCAGATAGCATTATGATGTTCCTTTTCTGATTATTCAAGGTGGGTTCATTCTAATGTTAAAAAATTGAAGAGGCATTTATAAGATTCAAGATTATATTTGGCAATTATCAGGACAAATGTACACTTCTACTTTGTTCAGAATTTTTCCTTTTCAACGATATAGTTGGTTTTTTACTCATCTTAACAATTTCTTGAACATAAATTCCACCTTTAATGGCAAGCAAACCTAGGAAATAACTACAGGTGATGAATAAAACAATTTGCCAAGGTGCCATGATATGGAAGATTCCATAAAAATATCTTCCACTTTTTGACTTCGTGTAGAAAAATCTGGAATCAATAAAAATAAATGATAAAACGAATTTCTTTATTTGGAAATAATCATTCACTATCGATGATTCTATATTTACCATAGTTTTTTGATTTATTATAGTTCTAACAAAGATTATCTTTGGTTTCAACTTGTATGAGAAGCGATCAAAAAATTTAGTATGTTCAGAACACAATTATTATTATACATAGAACAGATTTGGAATATATTGAGGAAAAGTGCATTCAGAGCCTTATCAAGATGAGTCAATTGGTATAAGGTTTGAGCATGCACGAAAATAAAATGGATGCTGCTGCTATTAGCACTAATGTCAATTTAGTGCTCAATAGGCTGCAAAAATCCGACAATCTATTGTTTCATGGACGTTCATTTTAACAAGAATAATTGACTTTTTGTATTCAAGAAATCATAGTTAATTCTGAAAATTGCTGAATAAATTAACACGATTGGGACAAGTAATGGAAATATCCCTTTATATAGGAAATCCTTTGCAAAATTCAATAGCTTCTTCTACCTTCTGCCCTGAGTTTCTACCGTGATTGATTTCGACTTAATTTTCTTCAATATTAATAGTACATAATCAACTTACGATGAAAAGTAGGCCGCAATCACTGCTGAATATCCAACTAAAACACTTTTCCAATCAGGTAAAATATTCCTATCGGTGAAATAAAATTCCAACACCATAAAGATGAATGGTAGTGTATGCACAGTATGATTGAACCACAAAGGAACCACTTCATCAGTTGCTGTCGGAAACACCAATTCTCTGTCATACTTGAACAGAGACCAAAATATCACAAAAACGTAAGTTGTGAATGGAACTACGAAGGAAGTGAAAATATAGCCTTTTAATTTAGATACGGACTTCAAACACGATCCACACGGAGTGTAAATCAGAAGGAAATCTTCGCTCAAAGCTGTGGAAAAATATGCCAGTTGACTAAGCTGAAAAAAAAATAGTGATGATGCGGATTAATTTTTGGATTCCACTTACAAAATTCCAGGTAGTGAAGTATCTACCACCGTACTTCTGCATATCCAGAACTCTGTCATCGGTTACGTTTTCGAAATCGCTGATGAACAGAGCCCACATGGAAGCTGCTGCAAAACAGGAAATAACAAGGGAATGGTAGCCAAGCCTTATTTTTTCTTCCATGGCCATGTCTGGAAACGTGAGTAAAATGCATCAAACCTTTGAAAGTTTATAATTACATAGTTGCTTTGAATAAATTTTCAAAATTTGATTTGGAAATAATGAATAGAAATTGTTTTAATTGGATCAAAGGCTGTCCAATTTTTTTTTGGGGAATAAAGAGCTGAACAGTGAACAACCAATGAAAAAAGTACATCTCTGGAAAAATCTTTGCTACTTACCTGTTCGAAATAAGAATTGAAGATCGATGAGCATATTTAAGCAAAAACCATCAGTTACGAATCTACTATCAATATCTGCTAGACCTTCCAGATAATAGTTTTAATAATTGGATAGTGTTAATTATTTTTATCATTATGATCTTTTATAATTGCCTACCTTTTTGATAAAAACTTACTGATATTCAAACATGAAAAGATCGAAATTTAAATTTCCAGCTGAGGAAATTCTTTGTATAGATTGGGTTTTGAATGCGATTTTTTTAAAGGAAAAAAGCCTGGATTTTTCGTGAAATTTATCATTTTTTTTGGGGTTTCATGAAAGAACAATCAATTTTGTAATGTGGTAAACGTATTTATTTTACACATGAGAAAATTACATTGATACAATTTTCTGGTTTGAAGGGATCATCAAGAATGCAAGAAGAACTATGTACAATAATAAATAATAACAAATAGACTAATAAATATTTATACAAATTTAAAACTATGTAAAATGAATTCCCAAATAACGGGATAATTGTGCAGAGAAATCATCACCATGTATGATTATTCACTCTCTCAGTCTCTGTTTCACAGTTGTGGGTCAAAAATTGTTTATTGCTCTAGAAAATCGTCGTTTTCCGAGCCGGCCTTGGGGAAAATACCGAAGGAAATTGACCAGGAATAATGTAAGTCATTCAACTCATCCAGTCAGGTACAAAGTAAAACTTTCTAGGTGGATAAATTGGGATTGAATATATGGGAGAATGACTACAAGCACCATTGAAAATGAAAATTTCAACGGCATTTTCTTCGAACCCACCATGAATTTATCACCAAATGAAACATTTAAAGATTTTGTGATGTATCAGTTCCATTTTCAATCCGATTGAAAACTCCCATTCTTCTCTATACTTGAGAATTATCCTAAGATTCCATTAGGAAATCATACATTAATTGACTTCAAATTTCAACACCAAGACGAAGAAGACTGATTTCTCAAATTTCGACCCAAAAGTAGCGATTGTTTTGGAATTGAACCAAATGAAAGTTGAGACAAATATACTTCGGTATTTAACGTTCAACGACCGTCCCCGAAAAGACCTTCAACCTCATCTGAGAAACTGTTTTTTGCGAAGCACGCATTGAGCACTTACTGAAAAAACACCCGATTGAACACTTAATCAAGAACCACCACTTGTAAATCGTCCATTTTCACTTTGAGCTGCCTCCATGGCTTTCTTGCTGCACGCCTTAAATCCGTTAATGTCACTTGTCTTCTCATCCTCCTGCAAACAGAATAATTACTGAAATAGTCTCCTTATTAATAACTTTTTATTGTTTCTCATTCAATGATTCGGAACTTGGTCTTTTAACAGGAAATTAAAAAAAGTAATAATTTTTTTTATGTTTTTATACCAAAGTCAATAAAGCCCCTGTATGGATGTGAGAATTGAATGATCGGGAGATTCTTACTTGATCCCTTCTGTCGCCCTGAAATAAACGTCATCGGGCGCGTCCATCCAGCTGATAACCTGTTTTCTTCCCGAACCCGTTCTGGTCATGTGAGCGATTTTCGGCTTGCCGTTGATTTGTGCGATGTGACGGGACATGACGTGCCCTGGCATCAGCTGGGGCTGCTGCATCATGCCCTGATATTGTTCCGGTCGCTGGACCTGCATAGGTTCCTTGGTCATTCTTTTCGTCATTGTAGGCATTATGTTCATTGTTGTACCTAGACAGAGGAGGTAGATTGAAACGACCGTTTTTCATGCTCAGACTTGCTTACTGAACAGCGTTTATGGTTTTAAGTGACACAGAAAAAATATATTACTCAATAAAATCGACCCTAAGCAGGTGGAATTATGACGAGGTTTTGTTCACTATCACAATAAATAAGGCTAGATAACATATTTCATCAAAAGACACATTAAGTTTTTTCTTAGGATATTCTAATTCCGATTTGAAACAAACTATCAAGCTAGAAATTTCGTCGATACATCCAAAATGAAGACAAAACAATATTGATATCCAATGTTTGTAACTTACTTACCATCGTCCCAATCCAAATCAGAGTAGAAGCCAGTAAGAAAATTAAGATATTGAAAAATTTAAAAACTTAATTTTAAAAGTGTAATTTTATTCAAACGAAATTATTATCATAACAAGAGTCATTTTCGATATTAAATTCACACAGGAACCTGGCAGTTCTATCCCTCGAAGATAAGGCACAAAAATTCAGTTTCAATTTAGGAATATTTTTACAAACACCAAAGATGAATTTAATAATACATAGCAAACCTACAGAAGACTGATGAATATCAGGCATTCTATCGATATAATATCATATAATATTTTCATTCCAAGCAACTCCAATGTGCCAAAACATGTTTTGTTTTTAACATAAAGTGAGGTTAGTTGTCGGCCATCTAGAAACGTCAAACGTTTCAATCCTCGGTTCAAATCTCAAACGGAGCTATATTCACCGGTTATGGGTCAATCCAGGGTTGAACCCGAGGTTGGATGTTTATAATACGGAAATCGACATTCGACGGCGGATTTGGGCTTTACCGAGGATTGAAATTCTTTAATAAAACCGCCCCATAGTCTTGATATCATCCAAGTAATCACCCCCTTCGTATGCACCCAGAAATCAGGAACACGCCGTATGATAAACATTGAAAAATCAAAGAAACACTCACTGTCTGGTCCGCCGTTCATCTCGTCGTAACCTCGCTTCTTCAGCGCGGCCGGTACGTTGTTCAAAGGTATCTTATCCGCTTCCGGTTTGTTGGGAATCCTGTCGTACAACAGGCTACCATCCGGCGCTTTCGGCGGTTTAGGAAACGCCACCCTTTCGGGTTTCGGTAGGTTATCCTTGTCCGTCAGTATCAACCAAGCGGCCGTCACCGGACCCGGACTACCGATTCTGTTGGCTATTTGCGTCACGCTACCCCTATTCCTGCGAACAAAACCGACGTGACGGACAAATTCGGAGGAAACATCGACGAAATTTACCTTTTTCTATACAACAGCAACCTCCTCAGCTCCTCGGTGCTCTTGCCGTTCATCCTGGCGCCGCACTCCATCTTGACAGCCTGTATGTTTATGGGAGAGAAGGGCGACCTGGCCGCGTGTCTGGGTCGCATTATGTGCCTGCATAGCCTCCTAGAAATCCGGGTCAGGTGCGTCGTGTGCAGATAGAATGCGGTGCGGGTCTTCATGATCGGCCTGGGCGATCCGGAACGGACCATTATACCGTGCGCGGTCGCGTAATGTCTGGCTAGGTGGGTCTTGAGCTTGAACTCCTTGCCGCAGCCTCCTATGTTGCATTTGTGGGGTCGGTGGCCCATCAGGGATATCCGATCGTCTTCCAGATCGCTACCTATACGGTGAAAACGGTTACAACAAAGTATAGAGCCGGAAAGAGCTTCTTTCATTCAGAAAATGATGAACCCAATGGAGTCACAGATGCAAAGGTTACAAGTTTGGCAAAATGCAAAGTACCAAAGTAATTTGCTGCAATAAGGACTGAACGAGAATAAATTCGCTATCACAAAAACGCCTATATCTCTTGAACCAATTGAGAAAAAATCAAAATTTGATCATAGTTAGCTTTGTTATGAACGTCAGAAACATGTGGAACATTTACTTCATAGATATTTCCAATTCTCTGTCGCAAAATGTCCAGCGAAGTGAAAACACGAGAATTTATAGTGAAACTTTTTCAAAATAATCAAAAATGGAGCTTCAAAAGAATCGCAAAAGGGGCTCGCGTTCGTCCGGAAACGGTATCAAGAGTTGTTAAGCGCTTCAACGAAGATCTTACAAATAACCGCAAAGAAGGAACCGGTAGGAAAAAGGGGTTTCTTAGCCCAAAAAAAGTGAAGAAAGCCATCAGCCTTCTTCAGAAGAATCCTAACCTTTCAGGACGGAAAGTGGCCCAAATAGTGGGTTGTTCGCAGTCAACCGTTCAGAAAATCAAGTCGAGTTGTGGGCTTAGAACAAACTAAGTGCAGAAAGTGCCAGACAGGAACGCTGTGAAGAATCAAGAAGCGAAATCAAGAGCAAAGTAATTTAAAAAAAAATTCTTGAAAAATTTTTCCTGTTGCTTGATGGACGACGAAATTTTTGTCTTGGCTGATTTCTCGCAACTTCCTGGTCAGGAATTTTATACTGCAGATTCTCGTGGAAATGTTGACGAACAATTTCGCATGAAGAAACAGTTTCCTAAAAAATTCCTGGTTTGGCAAGCAATTTGCACTTGTGGGAAAAGGAGCAAATTTTTCGTTGGCCAAGGCTCTGTTGACTCGAAGATATACATCGAGGAATGCTTGAAGAAGCGACTTTTACCATTTTTACGTGAGCACGATGTGTCAACAATCTTTTGGCCCGATTTAGGAGATGATTCGAAAATGAGTTTGATTTTCGAAATCGGTCCAGTGGTTCAAAAGATATAAGCGTTTTTGTGATAGCGAATTTATTCTCGTTCAGTCCTTAGATCCAAGGTTGTGTTGTATTTGGGGTATTGATAACCTCGATTTTAGTTACTGTTCTTTCCACGAATCGTTCTGGATAAATTACTGACAAAGTAATACTTCTTCCTTCTCAGGTTTCGGAATAAATATGGATCACCAACAAATTTAAAATTGTATATGAATTGGACTTACCCGATCTTTTTTTACCATTGCCATCGTAATCACTGCCGTCGCCGAAGTGCGTGGGGATTTTTAGGCCTCCGTATTTTTTCCAGTAACTCCAACAATTTTGACATAATCTACAGTGCATGTGGGATGGTCCCCAAGCGTACCATTGACTCGAAACAGTTACTGAAAAGATAACGAATTATAGATAATTTGTAAGCATAATTGTAGATATCGATAGCATGAATTGTTCCATAAACTTACCATTACAAGATTCGCAAGCTTTACCACCAAGAGACGACGTTAAATCTGTTCCTCCGTTACTGCTTCCGTTCACTACTCCTTTGTTGTTGTTTATGGCAGGTGTGGTTGGCTTACTACTGCAATAATAATTTCCTTTTTAGGTATATGTCGTGGCCGAGGATAATACCATCCAGTATTTGTGGTGTTTCTTACATCTTAAGGTTTCTTTGTGAAATGTTTTATTTGTTTGTTCCTAAATTCTACAGGTACTTTTTGAGCGGTCGTTCCACCCTTAAAAGTGCTCAGATCATTCCGTCACGATGCCTGCGTTTTTCTAATTTTGAGCCGGTATCGCACTCAAACGAATAAGTTCCTACTAACTGATGACGAATACGCGACAATTCTGTCTGCCCGTGAGCACGATAACTCCTGAACGGAAAACCCTACAAATTCTCAGGATAGGTTCGGATCTGGTCAAGTTCATCAATGACCAGAACTACGTATTCGATCGAGATGAAAATTTGCTTTTAGAAGGAGAACTAGTATGGGCCAGTAGATCTTCATTTTAAGTAGTTATCCTTATCGTAGAACTCGGGTGATTTTATCGTCGAAATTTCAAAGTTTGATCAATTTTCCTGAAGAAATGGGGGAATTATAGGAAATATGAATACCAAGCTATTTTGCACTGACTTTTCCTCTTTCGATCCGTATATTCAAATCACGGCCAGGATTTCTGTGAAAAAAGTTCTATCGATATTAAAATAAAATTTTAAATTCTGGTGGACCCACTTTTCGACAGATTCCGTCGGGCCGGTCCACCGAGTTACCATTTTAGTATAGTACAGAACCGTTCTTTCTTCCTTTTCCTACCTAAGGACTGAACGAGAATAAATTCGCTATCCCAAAAACGCTTATATCTTCTGAACCACTGGACCGATTTCGAAAATCAAACTCATTTTCGAATCTTCTTCTAATTGTAATGAAAACTGTTTTTACAATAAAAAAACCAAATCTATTTTTTACAAAATTCATGGATTTTTTCTGGAATTCTTCCCATCATGCTTCTTATAGTGTTCTCCGTCACTTTCTGGGATGCTGTCTTCCACTTTTGCTTGAATTCCGCTAATTTTTTCGTTGATTTCTTAGTCTTCTTCAATTCTCTTTTTACCAGGGCCCAATATCTTTCGATTGGCCTGAGTTCTGGGCAATTTGGTGGATTGGCCTCTCTGGAGACAAAAACCACCTCATTAGCTTCGTACCATTCCTTGGTGGCCTTGCTGTAGTGGCATGAAGCTAAATCTGGCCAAAAGATTGTTGACACATCGTGCTCACGTAAAAATGGTAAAAGTCGCTTCTTCAAGCATTCCTCGATGTATATCTTCGAGTCAACAGAGCCTTGGCCAACGAAAAATTTGCTCCTTTTCCCACAAGTGCAAATTGCTTGCCAAACCAGGAATTTTTTAGGAAACTTTGCTTGTTTCTTCACGCGAAATTGTTCATCAACATTTCCACGAGAATCTGCAGTATCAAATTCCTGACCAGGAAGTTGCGAGAAATCAGCCAAGACATAGGTTTCGTCGTCCATCACGCAACAGGAAAAATTTTTCAAGAAATCTTTTTTTAATTTCTTTGGTCTTGCTTTCGCTTCTTGATTCTTCACAGCGTTCCTGTCCGGCACTTTCTGCACTTTGTATGTTCTAAGCCCACAACTCGACTTGATTTTCTGAACGGTTGACTGCGAACAACCCACTATTTGGGCCACTTTCCGTCCTGAAAGGTTAGGATTCTTCTGAAAAAGGCTGATGGCTTTCTTCACTTTTTTGGGCTATGAAACCCCTTTTTCCTCCCGGTTCCTTCCTTGCGGTTAATTGTAAGATCTTCGTTGAAGCGCTTAACAACTCTTGATACCGTTTCCGGACGAACGCGAGCCTCTTTTGCGATTCATTTGAAGCTCAATTTTTGATAATTTTGAAAAAGTTTCACTACAAATTCTCGTGTTTTCACTTCGCTTGACATTTTGCGACAGAGAATTGGAATATCTATGAAGTAAATGTTCCACATGTTTCTGACGTTCATAACAAAGCTAATCATGATCAAATTTTGATTTTTTTCTCAATTGGTTCAAGAGATATAGGCGTCTTTGTGATAGCGAATTTATTCTCGTTAGAATAATGTGATCACTCTACTTACTAATGTGGAATGTACACTTGTTTCAACTTAGCGTCCGCCTCGGCCGCCTTTATCCTCTTCTGCTGCACGTACCGATCCGTCGTCTTCCACATGTAATAATACTCGATGATGTTCTTCAGCGTCTTCCACGGCAAGAAGTCCTGACGTATATCGTTAAAGTCTTTACCGTACTTATCCAGCGCCTCCTCGAACAGATTCGCCTCTGACGCCGACCACTCCTCCATCTCGTCCCTGCAGAGGACGGGACCGGAGCCGGGCACCAGGGAACACGTCGCCGAACCCAGGTCGTAGCCGTGCCTGTGGAGGGTGTCCATGGCGTGGAAGAGGGTGACGTCGCGACTGGCCGCGGTCGCGGACATGTGCAGCGACGGCTGCTTGACCGACGAGATGCAGTCGAGGGCGCGGGCGAAGGTGCCCAGGGACCGGGACACGACGAGGAACTGGTCGATCTGGCGGTCGGTCAGGCCGTGCTCGGGGGTCCAGACGAGGGACTCGAGCTCGGTGCCGTCGCCCCGCTCGTCCGATTCGTTCTCGCGGAGCAGGGGCTGTATGTCGCACTGGTACCGGCTGCCGACGCGGATCTCGCCCTTGTCCGCCAGCAGGGTCTTCTGGGTGGGGTCGAAGACGAGGCAGTAGAAGAACATGTCGTCCTGCAAGGAGAAAAACGAAAATTACGTCGTTGTCCAAGATTCGACTTGTACCAAATATCATGGAAAAAATAACACCCAGCTATAATGTCCATTTCACAACATTCTTTCGTATACATAACTTCAAGGGTTAGGTTGGAGATTTGCTTCCACTTCCGCCCTCAAAAAGTCATAGAATAAAGTTGTTGATATCAAATTCACCAGATTCGAACAACCTTTGGTATCAACCAAACACTTATACAACTGGACAAGTACCACAAATGTTCTATAGCAACTATAATACGAGGATATATTGAAAAATTCTTAGCCTACTATAGAACCAAACAAAATTTCAATGTCAAAATATTTTATTACTCAACATATTCTCCTCTTAATTGAATAAATTTATTACAGCGAACCTGCAACGTTTCTAGACCTTTCAAAAAAAATGTTTCTTCTTGCTCTGCAAATCACAGCTTTTATTACCTCCTCGTTGGAAGAAAATTTACGACCTTTTAAACATTTTTTCAATTGAGGAAAGAGATGATAGTCGGACGGAGCCAAATCTGGAGAATAAGGGGGGGTGTTCTAGTAATTCTAACCCTAAATCACGAATTTTTTGCATGGCAACATGAGATTTGTGTACTGGGGCGTTGTCCTGTAAAAACAAAACACCTTTGGATAGCTTTCCGCGTCTTTTCTCTTTAATTTTTTCCAGTAGAGCGGTCAGTAATGTCGAATAGTAATCTCCAGTTATTGTTCTACCCTTATCCAAAAAATCAATCATGATTACTCCATGGCAATCCCAAAAAATGAAGCAAGAACTTTTCCAGCAGATTTTTGGACACGAAACTTCTTAGGTCTTGGAGAACCAGAGTGTCGCCATTCCATCGATTGTTGATTTATTTCTGGATCGTAGAAATGTATCCAAGTCTCATCCATAGTAACAATTCGGTTTAAGAGGTCTACATCGTTTTCAAATCGAACACAGATCGAACGCGATGCTCTACCCTTGCACGCTTTAGGTCAACACTCAAACATTTGGGGATCCATTTTGCAGAAATTTTTCTCATGTCCAAATTGACGTGAACTATATGATGAACGCGTTCGTATGAAATCTTCAGTGCTTCAGATATCCGTTTTAGTTCAATTCGACGGTCTGATAAAATCATGTGATGAACTGCATCGATATTTTCGGGGACTGACTCAGAAATTGGCCTTCCCGATCGGTCATCATCTTCAATGGAAAATTTACCACTTTTGAAGCTTGCAGTCCAATTTTTCACGGTCGCATATGAAGGACATTGATCACCAAGGGTATTGAGCATATCTTCGTAAATCTGCTTACCTCTTAACCCTTTTCAATACAGGTACTTGATGATGGCTCGATACTCCAATTTTTCGATTTTTACAATTTCGGTGTACCATTTTTTTTTAATTCATTGCGTAACCCTGGTTTACTTTTTTGACGTCGAACTCTACACTGACACTTCTGATAAGCTATTGTTCGTTGATATGGTATCGCAATATTTTGTTTATGCATGGAACTGTTCTAGGCTAACTAGGTATCAATACATCCTCGTATTGCTAACCTTGCAAATTCAAAAAGGAGTATTTTTCGACAAAAATGCAGCTCGAGGTTAGGTTACCTTGTTGAGATACGAAGTGAGAGATTCGGTCTCGTTGAAAAGCGTCACGGTGCATTTTCCTCGTATGTGTGTGGCGGATAACGTTTCCACCTGTCGCGATAGGAACAGTTCGCGATGTTTGACCTGGTGGCGCTGCTTGGGCGTCAGTTGATCCCGCGAACTAACGACGCCTCCTCCACTGGCGTCCAGGACTGGACTACTACTCGATTCTGAATCTAAGGCACCTGTAACAGAAAGAATTATAAACTTCTTAGCTGTGTCATTGCGATTTTAAATTGATAATTAAGGGTCGTGAAACCCTAATGCACCGGGTGATCTATACTAATATTATAAAGAGGAAAGATTTGTATTTTTGTGTGTTTGATACGAATAGGCTCAAAAACTACTGGACCGATTTATGAAATTCTTTCACCCTTAGAAAGCTACATTATCCCTGAGTGACATAGGCTATACTTTCCACCCGAAAAAAATTAAGGATACCTACTATAACTTCAATAATTACAAAAAAATCCCCCATAATCAGCTATTTTCACGTGCGCTGCAAAAACCGTAAGACTTACGTGGATACAATGTATGACGGAAATGTACCTCTTAAATAGTTCTACAAAAAAGTCCGCGATAGCATATATCTATCTCTCAAGATTGACTTGCTATTACCTGTTTATGGTAATCAGATGTTTTCCAAAATTATGCACTATTTGGGAGTGTGTTTTTATGAATTGGGTATTGATCCTCATCCAACCTAATACGTTTTTTATCCCCAGTATTTAATTTAGAACGAAATTGCCCTTTACATCATACAATTACAACGAGTACATCAAAAGATATGGCAAGTTGAACTGTTGAAGATGAAACCGCCGCGCGAAACAAATTTCTACCCGGGCGAAGCTGGGACGGCCTGCTTTCGTTTATATTTTACTCAATAGCTATCTGAGTTAATATTGGTAGTACAAAAACGTTTAGATGGACAAATTTGTAGTATTTCTTATGGGCATTCAGAATTCAGTACCTACTGAAAAATGCAAAAAAGCATCGTGAACCAAAAATTTTTATGAGAGCACTTATTTTCAAAAGGTTCACCCTATATTTTATATTCCTAATCGGTAGAGCCCTTTCTTTTGATTTCTAAAATATATATGTACTTTAAGGACGTTATTTTAGGCACTTTTCTAAAAAAAATGCTTCGTTTGCCTCTCAACTCTTTTTCATTTTTATTTCAAATTGTTGAAATAATAAGCTGTGACTTCTGTGTTTGAGGATTGAGGAGATTCATCCTTAAATGAACCTTCTTAGCTGGAATATTTATGTATTGCAATTCAACTAGTTGAACGTGTTTTGTGAAACTGAACAAATTACTAAGTTTCTGTTGAATCCAAATGCTATGTATACTTTATTCACTTTTATAAAGTAGCCCGGTTGGCCGTGACATTCTGACACATTTCACCGTGTATATTTTGAAAATGTTAGGTTATAGTGATTTTCCTGACAGATAACAACGCAACGTTGTCCGCTCTATACAGGGTGGGCTTTTTAAAACGAAACAGACGAGATTACGGGCGGAATAAATTTATTTAGAAAAAATGCTCGGACACGTCGATTTTTGTTTCGAGGGGGACAACTTTTAAAGTCAAATTCACAACTATTTCGTTTCAACCCTTAGTGTTAGAACATCAACCCCTAAATTTTGAATAGGAAAGATGGGGTGAGTGATACCTCATTTGAAAGGTCCTTTTATCCTGAATTCAGGATATTGATTTTTTCTTCATTTGATTCATTGATTCTTGTGATATTGACATTTGAAGTTGAAACAAAGATGGTATTGTCGTCAAGCAAGCTGTCTGAATCAATCGAATTTATTATTCATTCATTCTGTAGATTTGATGAAACTCCATAACTGCCATACACCAGACATCAAAATACAAAGTTAAAATTTTAACAATGAATAATTAGTCAAATAATTGATGAATGCACATAGCATGGTTAGCGGAATGAATGGTACTGTACGAAATTCAAAATTGAATATATTGAAAACGAATGCGTTAAATGAGAAAAAAAATTATTACGCTGAATTTATAATAAAAAGGCCTCTCAAATGAGGTATCACTCACCCTATCTTTCCTATTCAAAATTTAGGGGTTGGTGTTCTAACACTAAGGGTTGAAGTGATATAGTTGTGAAGCTGACCTTAAAAGTTGTCCCACTCGGAACAAAAATCGACGTGTCCAAGCATTTTTTCGAAATAAATTTGTTCCGCCCGTTATCTCGTCTGTTTCGTTTTGAAAAGCCCACGCTGTATAGAGGTACCTACTAGTAATTACGTATTTATCAAAATGTTTATTTTGGGAAAATAATGAATTTGAGGAAATATTATGTGAACTCAATAATTCCAAACACCTGGCGAATGTTGAAGAAACTTTTTTCTCTGTTAATACTGGAAATATTTCACGTATATAAAAATGGTTGCAAGATTGAGTTATGCTATTTCCTTGCACGGAAATCAAGAATCGAGTGTTGAAATTTTACTGAAATATAATGGACATAATAGTCCTTTACTTTGTGATAGTTCTTTCGGAAAAAAAAATAAAAGTACTCAAATAAAGAGACAGAAAAACTTCTGAAGGAAAAGACGTACTTATGAAATTCCCCACTTTTCAAAATTCTCAAGAAATAAGCCTACTACAGCAGTCATTTGAATACCTTTTTGCACGACTTGAATTGAAATACTCCAGTATGAAAATGTAGTAGTACTACGAAACCTATGCTGCCGTGTTAATTGAAAAAGGCGTATCTGCAAAAAAGCACTTTTGAGATATTCGACTTTAAAGACTGTCATTTGTGCAATTTTGGTAGATACGCCGTTTTTATTTTTGATCATACAGCCCTTTAAATGATGAGATGCGCCTCTAGAATTTAAAAGATGATAGAACTCATGGCGAAGACTTTCTAGAAGTAAATAACTTAAAATGGCTGTTTTTGCAGATACGCCCTTTTTAATTAACACATGTCACAATTGAACCTTAAAAGAAATAACTTTACATTCACAAAGTTAAATAAGAGTAAATAGAAATTAGCATTGGCAACGTCTCTGAGAATTATTTGCCATTTCACGAAGGCCAAACTGCGTTAGTTTGAAGCAAAAAAAAACTTGACAAACCTAAATTTGGGCCAACCGGGATACATTATAAGTTAATGGAGTATACGTTTCTCTTGAATCCAAGAATCCAAATCATTTGTATGTCGATAAGACATAAGCAACTGTCTACCCGGCGCCAAAGCATGCACCAACTTTCGAAAAATCGATCCTCCCGAGTAATCACTCAACATAATCCAAAGATAAAAGAACCCCAATAATAATAAACAAAAAGAACCGATAACCTCGCATCTGCCGTCCCCTTTCCCACCGCCTCCGTCGCATCGTCTCCTTCCTCTCCTTCCCGACGTCGGGCGGCCTTCCCGCGGGACCACACACTCGCTCCCCACTCGACCCCCGGGTGGACGTCCGCCGACCTACCGCCACCCCCACATCCAAATGAGCGAAAAGTCTCTTGATTGGGCCCACACCGTGGCGGCGGTGTCGGATGCGGATCGATCGCACCCGCCGCCCCGGACCACCCCTCTCGCGCCCCGCACCTGCCCTATGTCTTCCAACATCTCGGGATCAGTGGCAGCGTTGACAAAATTACAAGCCGGGATTAGAAGAAATGCCGGCGCGGGACCTCGAACGCCGCGCGATGAGATGATAACCTTCGGGGGAGAGCAACCCCCGATGAAGGGTGAAGCGTCCTAACAGGAACCGCTCTTCGGCACCTTCAGGCAAAAACATCGATCATCGAGAAACAATGCAACCTAGGTTGGTCATATTGGGCTGCAAATGAGGCCATCAAAACCATGAAACCTTTTGTGGTATAATTATTTCCGATTTCGAAGTTTGAATTCGTAAATCCTAGTAAATATAACAAAAAATGTATATACTCTGTTCAAATGTAAGAAGGAGCAATAACAACATGTTTGGCGCATCGGTAGGAGTGCCTTCGTAAAGTTTCTTTCCGCCCAGAGTCGAATCGAGGAGATTTCACACAATCGTTCAGTTTATTTATCCATGTCTCATCCAGGTAATGAATTTTTCTGCCTTGTTCCCTTAATGAGCGGATTTTCTTCCAATAATCTCTTCTCCACGCAATTATTTCATCCCTATCTATCAGTAGACTAACACGACCACGTTTTTTGAACTTGAATTCCATTTTTTTCAATAATTTATACAGGGTGTCCCAGAAGTACCGCACTTCCTTCAGGGGATCGAAAGTGAAAAATATTCTAAGCCCAAATATCCATGTTTGAAATTTTTTGATAACGTAGTTAATTAGTTATTAATTAATGAAAGTGACCAATGAGGAGCGCCCAACGTAGTAAACAGAGACTAGCGTCTCGCTCTCCCGTCCCCACTGCCTACTTATTCTTCTGTCGAGCGCTCCTGATTGGTCACTTTCATTAATTAATAACTACTTAACTACGTTATCAAAAAATTTCAAACATGGATATTTAGGCTTAGAATGTTTTTCACTTTCGATCCCCTGAAGGAAGTGCGGTACTTCTGAGACACCCTGTATAACGTTGTTCTTTTAAAATTTGGCAAACTGTCGTCATCATTCACGATTTCTAGTACTTTAGAATTCGTTGGGATTTGATTCCGAAAAAAAAAAACAGTGGACAATTCTTCTGATGAGGTTCATATCGAAATCGTCAACCGAATCGATCTTAGTCAATGTTTTATTCTCTTTACATTCTCTGAGAATTCTGAATACAGCTGAATCACTCACCCCTGAGGATTTTGAAACAATTCCTACTAAGTCTCTTTTCGATAAATCAGGATCACCCCTGAGGATTTTGAAACAATTCCTACTAAGTCTCTTTTCGATAAATCAGGATGTTCTTCCAATTCTTTTCGAGAAATGTTCAAAATTATCTCTTTCTCTTCAGCAGAGAAATGCGACCTTTTGGACCTCTTTCGTGGTGGTCCCCACATATCACCCTCAGATGCAGTATGACTGTATACACTTTGTCAAAAGATTTTCCAACACATTACACTTTTCACAACAAAATCTATAAACACTTTGAACAGCTAGACCTCCACAGTAGCTCTAGGTATTTAAACTGGTCTTGTCAATTGAAAACTTCGATATTTATGCAAATCAAGATGGCTTTAACCCATTAGGGAAAATGACCCAAATCTGGTGTTTCCCGGAATTACTTCGTCAGAATCTTGCAAGATTCCGACCCAAATCTCTAAAACTCTGGTGTTTCCTGGAATTACCTTGCCGCAATCTCGAGCATCCGAAAAAGAAATTATTTAGTAGATAATAATATAAAAACAAAACCAAATAAAAAAATAGGGTACGTCGGATAAAAAATGTTTATGACAGTTGCAAATCATAACAGAAATTTTGCACTAGAGTTTCTGAGGAAAAAAGTTCTAATGTGGGAATTGCTGACTCAAATTATTGAATCATTTCTATCCAGTACCACCCACAGTCCGTTCCGAGTACGATCCTGACAGTCTCTTAGGGCGTTATGACCGTTTGACCAATAGGAGCTTTATTGTGTGCAAACCAGACGATTCTGTTTGTTTACAAAGCTCCTTCTTATATTTGAACGGACTATAGTCCATTAGCTTTATAAAGTATCCCGGTTGGCCAAAATTTAAGTTCATCAAGTTTTCACTCAACGCTGACGCAGGTTGGTACTCGTTAAATGTCAAATAATTCTGAGAGATGTTGCCAATGCTAATTTCTATTTACTCCTTTTCAACTCTGTAAATGGAGTTAGTTCTTCTCAGGTTTCTTGAGAATTTTGAAAAGAGTGAAAAATCATAGGTCCGTCTCTTCGTTTAGAAGTTTTTCTGTCGGGTTATTCGAGTACTTTTATTCTTTTTTCGAATTAACTATCACAAAGTAACGGACTATTCTGTCCATTATTTTCAGTAAAATTTCAAAACTCGATTCAACCATGTTTATATACGTGAAATATTTCCAGTATTAACAGAGAAAAAAGTTTCTTCAACATTCGCCAGGTCTTTGGAATTATTGAATTCACATAATATTTTCTCAAATTCATTATGTTCCCAAAGTACATTTTGATAAATACGTAATGACTACGACCTCTATGTAGAGAGGACAACGTTTCGCAGTTATCTGACAGGAAGATAACTATAACCTAATATTTTCAAAATAAACACGGTGAAATGTGTCAGAATGTCATAGTCAATCGGGATACTTCATAAAAGTGAATGTAACGGTGACAGCTATAGAATTGCGGTTTTCGCCAACAGAAACTTGCTTCTCAATTTAGCCCACCCTGTACAATAGCCGCAATAATGAATTTATTCCATTTGGCTTTTTCACAATGCATATGAAACGCTTGTTTGACAGTAAGCACGACTGGCCGCAGAACCTATAAAACTCTAGATAGAAGGCCATTACCGCAGTATAACCTATTATCATAGAGGAAAAATCAGCTATAGTAAATTGAGATCTGTTTTTGCTCCTGCTCTCGCACAGAGCCTCATATCATCCGCGAATCTGTGACAGGAACTGCAGTACATCGCATATCGCCACCGTTAAAAAATTACCTCCTCGCAGAGAAGGCGGTGTCCGGAAATAGCCAGACGACTAATTTTCATCCGGCCAACGTGAATCCTCACCTATCGGTCGAGCATGTGCGAGTGTATGTTTGTGTTTCGCGAAAACATTAGGCAACTGCTACACTCTTCTCCGCGTTCGGGCCGCGAGACTCCCGTCGTCATGACGACCGGCAGGGGGTTGCGGGGGGGCCTCCCGCTCTCCATCCCATTCCGATGTACAATCGTTAGTGGCAAGGGTTTTTGACAAAGCTGTACTCTCATAATTAAACAGGCAAAAACCGACATGCCGAAAGACCAGCCGCGGGTCAAGTTGATCCGGGATACGGAATAGTTCGAGAGAGATAGAAACGCCGCTGCACTCTCCGACCGATATACGGGTGGCACAGATAATAAATACTACTCGAATTTGGAAAATTCGAGAAATGTGCTAATCAGTAAATTGAAAAATTCAAGTATTTTCCCCCTCAATCTCGAAACAACAAATCATTTAACATAACACGAAATTGACCATTAATTACCCGCAAAATGAAGAATATGCATTCTATGCGTCTTACCCCCATTAATGTTCGATGATTATCAACCGAACATAGAAAAATTCAAGTTTTCCAAATCAAGGCCACTGTCAAATAATATTGACTGAAAAAGTGTATCTCATATATCTCTATCACTTTAAAATGAATTTCACAATATATGTACATTTATTGAATAACTTCAGTTGATTAGGACATGGATCTATCAATAAATAAACTTAATCGCCTCCCTTGCTCAGTATTGCCTTGTTGTAGCTAGTTCATGGCTTGTCATAAAGACGGCTGTGTTGTGGAGAGTAATCTCATAGAAATATAATTCATGTCATTTCCTTATCAGTGACATTCATTTCTAATCGTTAACACTCGAAACGGAGATAAAGCAGACGAATGAACACTGGAGACACAAATCTCTGATGCATTTCTATTCCATTCGCGATCTTTTATTTTCAAAACTAGTTACTCACATTGGTGTTTGTCGGCGAGTTGAATTAGTTGACTTGGTATATCTCTCCGCCTGTAGAAGCACATCACTTTTGCCTCTACATTCCCTGCACTAGTTTTGTGCAATTCTTCGATTCTGCGGATTTGGTATGGTGACGTCGAAGATGCCTCGAAGTAGACATAGTCTGGAAAAGGAGGAAATAATTCATCAACCACTTTTTAATGATCATGTAGCCATGTTGGATGCAGATTTGGCAAAAACTCAAACTCGCTAGAGAAAAGTTTTTGAACAATCGTGTTATGAGCAATTCAACGGCTTATCAAACACCGTGTATAGTTATAGATTTTCTCCTGACGTGGGAATATGTTGAAAATTTTACTGCTCCAAACCATAGAACTTAAAGTAACTAGAAGTTCTATGCTCTAAACGCTTGAAAGTGCGTATCGTAGTTCTTGCATAGAACGAAATCAAAAAGCCTGCGAAAATAGTAACTAATGTTAGGTACCACCATTACAAAAATTGATGAAACAAAATTCACGAGAAAACTGAACACGCGACAAATGCTCTTTTGTATATGCCAAAAATATAAAAAAAACTGAAATATGTAACCAAAAATGGCGCCCTCTAGATATACCATAATCAATTCATGTAGAATTATATGTGGGATCTTATAATGAAGTCGAAAAAAACTATGAAATAATGAAGCGGAAAAGTGAATATATTCAAGCTGAAAGGATCTTATTCGAAAACCTCTATACCTATATAAATTTCAAAAAACTATTTCCCAAATCTAAATATATCGACTCATCAGAATCAACAATAAGAAAAAATTATCAATTTAATTTTTTCGGGCCGCCAAAAATACCTAACCTACCAAATTAAAATATTCCAGATTCGCAAAATGAGAAAGGCAAAAATCTAGTATTAGATCGAATATGCAACACCCTTTAAACAAATAAACTTCTTCCTGGAATCTGATAATCCGTTTTATCAAATTGATAACCAATTTTTAGACTTTTTCAATTGTGGAACAAACATGTCAAAATTAAACAGCTTTGATTATTGTAATATTTTATGTTATAGGAAATTCATAAAATGCAATTATTTCTGCGACTTCCACCTAGAATAATTTCGATAAGAACCCTTCGTAATAGGTTATATCGAGAATCAAGCTCTCAAGTTTACAAACACCTTTCAACACTCGGGAGAGCATCAAAACAATATAGGACTTTTTTGAATTCCTTTAGAACAAATCAGATATTCAACCATATTACAACTTATGAGATATTTCAATGTTATGAAAATCGAATGCTGACTTTTGTGAGTTTTCAATTTCAAATGAAAACAAAGCTGCCGTTGCCAATTCTACCCATGCAATTAATCCAAAATTATCTAATAAACATGAATACCCACCCCACAATTTCCCAAATTATACATTTAAAACGAATGAATAAAATTTGCAAATGATTATTTATAATATAAAGAAATTTATGCTAGATGCATCATTGATAACCAATAGAAGCCACAACCAGTTTCATTTCATTGTCTCATCTCACGATTCCCTAAAAATCGACGACACATAAAATTTCATCAGATCTTTACCCTTATGAACACACAGACAGACAATGATGAGCAAATGAAATTCATTAAATCAAGAATATTTTACATCACAGATGCAATTGAATAATATAGGCGAGGACGACGGTATCACTGCAAGATTGTGATAAGAGAACATTATTTGACATCTATTAAAAGAAATACACGTATGTATTGAACATACTAAATGATTAACCAGTAAAATTTATCAAAATAAACATTGATACTTCTCAGGAAATTGACATTAGGAAAACTGTGTGCTTCAGCAAAATAAAAAAAACTATAGAAAACCAATCAATTTGACTGGTCCAACTGTTTGGTTATTACTGGCTGCCGCGGTTATCTATCAAGACTTCCTATTAATTTATAGCCGGTCAATTGGTATGCAGTACTCACCACCAATCCGATACATATTAGCTGTCATTTTGAAATTTTAAAAACTATTTTACAACGTCCTAATTCACATAAACACACATTTTTAAACAACCATTCAAGAAAAACTAATGTTTTGCTGTAGCACATACCACCACCAAGCTAGCGGACGCCATTTTCTGAACTCAAATTCCCTGTTGGCGTCTAGGCAATAAAGACAGTTTGAAAGATTCCAGCATCTATCGGGTAGTAGCAGTACTGAAAGTTTTTCGAAGAGCGCTCTTGCTCTATTCTTTTAATGGAATGTGTTAGGAAATTGAAAAACTTTTTGTATGAATTTTTGGGGGTATGTGTTCTAGTGGAGATATCTCATCAATATTTGAAAATGTTTGCGAAGAAATAAGCTAAAGGAGGAAATATCCAATAACTAGTCTTTCGAAATGTTAGTTATTTTCTGGACAAAACCGTTACCAAAATAGCATATATTCTGTGGCGTAGCCGCGTAGCATAGAAAAAAGATTGCATTTACTCCGGATTTTATTTCTTGAAACTGTCAAATTTCTATGGTAAACTGCAGCTTTTAGTGTACGTCGAATCATTTTTGGGAATTGAATTTTAAAATATCCGAAAGAAATAATTCGGACGATCCGAGCAATTAAGATGCTAAATTCACAGATATTTAATGCAATTGCCTGATCCAAAACACTAAGGGATGGCTGCGAGCGCCGTGATAACTTCTGGTGTCAGCAGGTGGAATGGTTTAGAAACATCAACTAGAAATCAGCCCGTTTGAGTAGAAATGAACTATTATTTTGGATGGCTCGGGACTTCAACTCTGAAAGTTAAGATATGAGATGCATATATCCGAATCTCGAGAGTCCCCAAATACCATCTTGACAAAATGTGCCAAAATGAACGAAAACAGTCACAAAAAACTTGGTATCAATGGCAATTCTGACGGAACTGTCGTTAAAGTTAAGGAAGAAAATCCGAAGAATTATTACGTGCCCCCTGCTTCGGGCGGACGTCTGAAATTCTTCAAAGGTGTGTAGTATTTCAAATACATACTGTCCATGAAAAACAAAAAAAAACAAGATATCACCTAATGAAATGTTCCTAGACTCTTATTTGTTAGCAATGTACGGAAAACATGTAGAACGATGTCAGGAATACCTTTAAAAATGAGTTTTTCTGTTGATTTATTGGTTGCTATATGATTTCAGATGGCAAGTTTATCCTTGAATTGGAAAGGGCAAAAGATGGAGAGAGGGTTTCTTGGGTGTCTGTACCAAGAAAGACATTCTGGCCACCTCAAGGTGTTGCAACAACTGTCACTTGCAAGCAAGAAGGCAGCACCTCTTTGAGCAGTAAGTACCTTATTCTACAGCAAATGTGCAAATATATCTAAGTCTACAGATAACCTGTTGACTTATTGTTGTTTTGGATACTACTGTTGTAGTACTGTGTATTTCATAATTTTTATGTATAAAAAATGATATTTATGACATATTATGTCTGTGTTGTGAATATAAAAAATGAATGAATCTCTTTTTCAGTTTCAGATGATAACAGCTCCATACAGTCGTCCCCATGGCAGAGGGATCATTTCTGGAAGCAGACGAACCCTCGTCGGAACCTATCCAAGGGCATGTGCTTCTACTACTGGCGTTCCAAAAACGCCCCAACCGGTTTTAGAAGCATCAAGACCAGGCGACCCTATTCGGCAGTGCCGGAACGGGAGGTCCCAAAAAGTGTTTATGGTGATCAAAAGACAGAAACGAAAAAGTGCAATAAGTTTAAGAACTGTAAGAAACGTAGGTCCTTGCTTGTTATCATTCAGGATCTCATCGATAAGAATGTGCCTAAGAGCCCCCTCAGGATGGAGACAGTGGTTTCGCCCAGGAAAAGGTTTCTTAGGGAGATGGAAAAGGATAAGAACAGCTCCGAGGATAATAATCTGAAGAGGAGCAAGAATAAAGTAACTATCAATCAGGTGAGTTTTTTAATCTAATGGAATTGAGTGAAAAGAAAATGTCAGGTTATTTCTGATGTAAGTTATCAATCGTTTACATTCTTTTTTTGTGCTATTCTAAGGGTCATTCATTCAGAGGTACTTTTTGGAGTCAGAAATTTGATATAAACCATTGAATAGAATGCATAGAAACCGTGATGAAACAACTCCTTACTAGAAATAGTGACCAAAATTTGTAAATCAAATCGGCTCTCTTGATTGTATTTTTCATTCTAGTTACGGAATGATCCGCAATATCGTGGCGCTATTTTTTGTGTGAATTAGGTTATGTCCTGTTTTTAGAGAGATGTCATTAGTGTGTTTAGGACAAGATGTCTAAAATAATGGTGTATGAACTGATTTATTTTGTTTCGCCAAAATTGAGAATATTAGAAACGTTTCGGTTTTTCTTCTTCAGGTGGCGCTATTCACAAATTATGACTGTTTTTTATCAGTTATTTCAAATTCATTGATTTATTCTGGTGAACGAGTTGTGTGGATGGTTCTTTCAAGCAATAATTTGTGTTAATTTTCTTGACATATTGAATCATATTAGTTCTGAGGAGAGGTATAAAACTTTCATTACATAAAAATGCCATTCTGTGGTCTTGTCATAATTGACCTTGGCAGATCAGCTGTTGATACATCAATCAAATCGATCAAGGGAAAAAAGACCGAAATGACAAGTATGCCATTGCGGCGCCGCCACGAAACATTTCTAATATTTTCGATTTGGTCGAATGTCAATTCATTCAAAAATTGACGAGTGCATACACCATGTTTAGGAGTACATGTCAAAAAACTCAATCAAAATATTCTATGGTCCAAGATCAAATCATGACTTTTGAATGTCAATGATTGTTGTTGTGGTACAGTGGCTATATTACCACAGTGACGACAACTCGTGTCTCATTTTCTATTGGTTGGCCGCCATGTTTTGTCGAAATGACAGTGCGCAGATTTTCTAACCCATCTATGATTGTTATTGTTTATTTTCTTTCGAGAGTTGTGGCCATTAAGCCAATGACTGATCAATCAAGATGAATTTACTATTGGCAAATAATAATCTTCACTTGTGTATGTAGCTCTTCAGTTTTTTCTGAATAATAATTTAAGTTAGAAGTTAAAGATAACCAGTATTTTCGATCTCTATCTTCGGGAAAATAGATAGCACGATTCAGTTCATTTGCAACGTCATATCTTAGATCGAATTCATGGAACATAATGTTACTTCCTAATGAAATTGAGACCTATAATATGAAATATTGCCGTAAGTTACCGATGTAAAATTCAAAAATACCGCCAAAACATCTCGACAAAACATGGCGGACTTTTGACAGTTTTATAGCCAGTTGTCGTCACTGTGGTTATACAGTCACTGTATGTTGTGGAAGGATAGCGCGACTCCTTTTGACTGAAATGGAAAGCATGACAAATACTCAGATTTTCTACCGACAAGAAAGTCTTGAACAAAAACAAGTCAATGCCACCATGAAGTTTTCTATGCATCTATAATCCAAGGTTCGAAGTATTTCGCAGATGTGAGGAAATGCAGCAAAATCCTTACATAATACGATTCCCCTTACAGGCGAGTATGAGCGCGAGCATGGGCGGTGGCAGTCCCCTGAGAATAAACGGACATTCGGAAGACAAGCTGGTCGCCTCGGTGGCGCCATCTACCGTCGGCAAGAACTGTAGCTACAGCATAACGTCGCTGCTGTCGGACGATCGCGCGCCTACGAAACGTTCGCCCAGCAACTCGCCTAGTCATTTCGTGCCAGTCACCAGCAACAACGCCACAAACCAGATGAATTTCAACATGGCCGCGGTGAAGTCGGAGGACCTGTGGTATTCGGAGAGCGTGGAGAGGTTCAGGTCCATCGAGCTATCGGTGAGTACCATCTTCGATGACTGAACACATGGTGATTGCACTAATTAGATTTTGTTTCGACCAAATTGAGAATATCGGCAAGATTTCGTTTTTTCCACTTCAGGTGGCGCTTTTCACTAATTATGACTGATTTTTATTAGTTATTTCAAATATTCGAATTTATTCTGGTGAACATGTTGTGTCAATAGCCGATAATTTTGTCAAGCAATAATTTGGGAATATATTCTTGACATTTTAATTCATATCAAGAAAAGTATAAGACTTTCACCATATAAAAATGTCATTCTGTAGTCATGTCATAATTGACATTGGCAGATCAGCTGTTGATTAATCAATCAAATCGATCAAGGGAAAAAGGACCGTAATGACGTTGTATGACATAATTAGTGAAGAGCGCCACCTGAAGTGGAAAAAACGAAATCTTGCCGATATTCTCAATTTGGTCGAACGTCATTCCATTCAAAATTTGACGAGTGCTTACACCAGTATTCTAGGCATCTTAGTACCATCTCAGACTTCGAGTCTATGGTGAAAGCCGGGAATGCGATCTGACAACGCCGCGAAGCTTACGAATTGAGAGGTCTGCCTGTTTGGATTTATGATTTCTTCGACTGTAACTTTCAAACGAAGCCAAATTTTGAAAAATGGCATAGAGAAAAGTGTTTAGCATGCTGAGCAGAATCTACAGAAAAAAAAAGTACCGAAGACTACGCTTCTAACGCGCCGTTGTTAGTTAATATGCAAATTTGAATCCTGTTTCTCTTCCAGCACGCAGACAAGAATTCCTTTCATTCCTTTCCCCACCCTTCGTACATACCCCCCTTTGTGTATCCTTATTCTTTCCCCACATGTTACGGCTATAACAGGGGGTTTCCTCCCATGCCGCAGCCCATTTACCATCACCCCCCCGCCCATCATTTACCAATGCCTATGATCAGGCAAGAGACGGCTTCCTGTTCTTGGAAAACAGAGAGGCTGGATGAGGGGGACATTAAAAAAGAAGACAACAATTTGCCTGGTAAGTATTCATTTTTCGATAATTCATTTGTTAGAATAATATTTAAGAATTCCTTCACAATACACAAGTGGACTAAAGGAACAACAGAAACCAAATTAAATCATTGATTATTCCAACTGTTATCTGAGTAATACCTGAATAATTTCCAGATATGCCACTAAACCTGTCCAAGCATGCTGGTTGAACGAACTCAGTAGTGCCTTCCGTTCATGCTGTATATTTTATTCGATTACAGATAATATTATGAAAACATTGTATCTATCGATTTACTGTTAGATTTTAATTTTACGATTAGGCGTATTATTTATTCAGAATTGAGAAGAATGACCTTCTTTCAGAGACAGCTTCATTATCCAGAGAACTGGAGAACAAAGATAGCTTTAAAAATCTTTAGTTTTTTATAATTATTCGGTGCAATGTAGCATTGCCAAGCAATTTATTGTATTTATGTATCATGTACATAATTTGATGAAAGGTATCTTAGAACTTATAAAAAATTGAAAACTCGAAGGTAATGATTGATTTTGACTAAATTTTTGCAATCTCAGTTTCCCTACTTTAAATTATAGGGACAATATTTAACCCTGTTCTGAAAATCGAATGAACTAGCGATTTACAGTGGAGAATAACGTTTCCTCACTTCCAGATAATTTTTTGTTTGACAGCTCAGGATAGCGCAAATTTAGAATTCCTATCATTAATAATTGGACATTAATTAGAAATCATTCTGGCGGTCCAACTTCAGTGTCCTTAGCTACTGAAACAAGAAAGAATAGCTGATCTCGACCCAAAGACCTGAAATATGGTAGAGTTCTTTCTGGATACCCTGTATATAAAACTGAAGCATAAATTTTTCATTATGAATCCAAGCTCTCTAATTGACATCGATCGTACTCTTTCTGTAATATAAAGAAACTCCTATCCTATAACTCTGGGATTTCAACAAGGTTCATACTCGAAAGTAAATTCCATTTTTTTCGAATTGGAAAAATTATAAATCATACAATGTACGGTTTAGGAACCTCCATCGGTTAATTTTCGAATTTTTTATGGAAAACCGAGTTAAGGTTCTGTCAATCATGTGCTTGATTGAGCAAGCCTTGTCAAATCGACAGTTTGAAAATTGTTTGGGCCATCCTGTAATCAGAGGGTACCTTTTATGCTGAATTATCTTTGAAGAAGAGAATTTCTCGCGAAAGGTTGTATTTATTGAAAAAATATGATATTTCTCACATATTAAGATTTTTATAGAGATGTTATTTTATCGTTATTTATTGTAGAAATTGTGAAAATTCTAGGGGAGACTATTATTTCGGAATAAAAATCACAATATTTTGATAAGAATTTAATTTGTATTATTCTTAATTTATTTCTTTCAATTTTAATGTTCCTTCCATTTCTGTGAGGTATATACATCAGTATGATATGAAAATTTCTTGTAAATAGGTCCACATATCATTACTTTGTCGAAATATGAACTGTATAAACTCCTATATTTTTGTATCACAAATAAATCTTCTTTTGTAACTGACGTTGCTTCACATTTTATTATTCCATAATTCCTCCAAGAGGAACTCGTGTAGTTAGTCTATGGGTAGATTCATAGAAATATATGCATCTGTGTCTATGGTTATGTAATATATAAGGGATTTCGATGGTTATGCACGCATTAATGTTTTCTATGTGTATGTATTATGTCAGTTTTGTCAACAATATTCACTATTTGAGCCAAAATGATGGTACATTTACTGAAGAGAACGTGTCATTTTCTACACGCTCCCGTCTTATTCGCTTGTGCTGTACTTTATAGGTGTAGATCAATCCTATGTGAGGTTTCTCTCGCAGTATTTCTTTTGATTTTTTACTGCGAGTATTTGCATTACAATATTGTGATACAACAGGTGAGTTTTTTATTCAATAGAAAGTAATATCAATACTGTTTTTAAGGGTGTGAAGATATTTTCCTGAACATAAAAACGTTTTTCATAACTGAACACAGAATAATACGCTTTAATTTTATGCTCAAATTCATCATAGAGATGAATAAGTACCACAGACATAGATACATAGTTTCTATGTCTATGTTTCATGCTGCTGTCATCTATGTTCTTTCTCTATTCAGTGTTACTGGCCTACGCTTTCTGTTGATAAAGAAGATTTTTCGATACCTACCACGAATGAAAACCGTGTTACCGTCATGGTGGTCGCAGATTTGCATTTGAAATGTACCGGGGCCAGTTGGAATGCGATATTCAACGAAGAAGTGCAAATGCGACGATGTTTTCAAAATGCGGTCCATTTTCTAAAACCCGATCTCGTCTTCGTATTGGGCGATGTCTTGGATAAAGAAGTGCAACATTGCAACTTGGAGGAATTTGGGAAAACTATTCATAGATTCGACCACATTTTTTCCCTTCCTAACGAAACTAAGATGTTTGTTGTAGCTGGAAATAAAGATGTTGGATACCATCACCAGTAAGCGCCTGTTAATCGTCATTTTTCGGTGTTCTTGATCATGAAGTATTGTAATCGTGTGATTTTTCAGGATTGACGTGGATAAGAATAAGGAGTTCATGAATGCTTTCAACTCTTCATTAGTTCAACTTATTACAGTGAAAAAGAACTATTTCGTACTGCTCAACAGTATGACTCTAGGAAATGATTTTTGTTCTCTATGTTCTGTTGTCGATCATGAACTTTCGAATATAGAGAGTGAGTCGAATATTTCCTTACTCAACGTCGAAACTCTGCTAGTAAATACAAATTATTAATCGTTGGATTTTGACTTTTTGTTTCCAGGAAAACTGGAGTGTTCCCAAGAGGAGAACAGAGGGAAATGTGATGCGAACATGACAATGCCAGTGTACAGTAGGCCGATTCTAATTCAGGTTCTATGTTTTAACCTATTATTTATTAGTTTTTTGTCTTCATCAGCGAGATACCATAAACGAGGTATATTTATTGGTCGCTACATGTTTTAATTCAAATAGCTTTTATCTAAGCTGTGGAATAAAAGATGTAGTTCAAACATCGAAAATAAAAATACGTACTACTACGGACATTCTGATACGACAAGTGCAATCAGCATTACGACATTATTTTTGAAATTGAATAGCTCATCTTAGTTAAGTACACAATTCTACCAACCGGTTGCGGTCCCAGTAACATTACCAGGTCGAATGAGAAAACACAAGTGTAAATATAGAAACGTGTGAAGATGAAAAAATTTTATCCAACCCAAGGTTCGTTTTACAGCATTTTCCTCTTTATCGGACTTCCGACGCAGATTGCGATGATTACGATTCTGCCCCCTTGCCCCGAAAACTACACAACACCGCCGAGTATTGGGAATGCTTGAGCAAGAACACAACGACCAGACTCTTGCAAAAACTCAATCCTAGGATCGTGTTCTCCGGACATATCCATCACGGTTGCACCAGGAGGCTGCCCGGCGATGACGGAGTCGAAGTGACCATTTCTAGCTTCAACTGGAGGAAGAAGGAGAAGCCGGCTATAGGTCTGGTAAGCAGAGTATTATGTATATTATTCATGTAGGAATATGTCCGTGGTAGTGAGATTGATATTCGAGTTGTTGGATTGAAAAAACGGGCAGTACAATGCTAAGCGAAAGAGAGGATTGGGAACGGGAATACACCGACTATAATTTCAAAGAAAATACAATAAAATGGTATACAGATGGTTCTGAAACCTCTGCAGGAGCTGGCGCTGGGATTTACAGGACAAGTACCAAGTGTGCACTATCGTTAGGCTCCTGTACAAGCGTCCTTCAAACGGAAATACTAGCAATCGGAAGATGTGTAGATATAAATTTAGAAAGAACTATCAGAAGTGCGATATAGCTATTCATACAGATAGCCAAGCTGCCGTTATTCCCACGTCATTGACTCAAAGCTGATTTGGTGGTACCGGAACAAACTCAATGGGGTAGGCAAGAAGAATAAGGTCTTTTAATCTGGGTTCCCGGTCATTCGGGAATCGTAGGAAATGAAGAGGCCAATACACTTGCCAGAAAGAGCGCACAAACGCCACTCACTGGCCCAAAACCCTTTTGTGGTATAGAAAAATGCACCTATAAAAGGAGTTTATGGTGAAGGAGAAAACCGAAAGGGAAAAACTCTGGCGGTATCTCCCAGGGATGGATCACTCCAAAAAGTCTCTCCCGAACTTTGAAACTGCTAGATCCAAAAAATATCTGGATCTCAGTAAGAACCAACTTCACCTACTCACTGGCTTTCTCACAGGACATTGTCGCCTAAAGAAGCATCTGTTGAGGTTGGGTTTATCGGACACTGACGAGTGTAGATTCTGTGGGGAGGAGGAAGAAACTCCTATTCACCTGGTTACGGAATGCTATGCCATTGCAAGCCAAAGGAAAGAGTGCTTTGGACAAGAAACTTGTGGGAATGGGGAGTTATCCTCGTTGAAGCCGTCCCAGATACTGGATTCCATCAAATCTCTGGAACTGGAAGGCGAGCTGTAGGAGCCACGATGATAACAGCTCTGTTAGGGGGCACAATTGACCTTAAGGTCGCAGTGGACTGTAACCCTTTTACCCCTTATCATTATAACTATTCCCGATTGAACCTGAAGAATGAAGCTGTTGAAGTTATCGCTGAGAACTTCTACCGAGTTTTAGTGATAATTGGATACGTAATTTTCATTTATTGACAGTGCAAATTGATATTTATATCGTCATTTCATAATTTCAGGCTGTTATCACCACAACCAATTACGAAATAGTCAAGTGTCAAATGCCAAGGTATTCAACTATAATCACCATCTATCTCGTAGGAATGATGATGATCTTCGTTTGGATCATCTATTCATACAAAACCAGGAGAATTTTCATTTCTAAATAAAAGGGGGAAATAAATTAACATTCAGAACTTTAAATTTATAATTACATAATTTCATTCAACATGTTCGTTTAAATAAATATGTATTATGCACAAACGACTTATTATTCACTCAATTAAATCTAAATTTACGGTAAATTGTAGTAAATATCAATGGCACTGGTTTTCACTTATATCTCATCTAGATCAAAGATCAAAGGCTTGTTATGAATATTGATATTTTTAAAATCGAAGTTTTTGTATCAATAACAGATTCTTTGTTGCATGTTTCAAGATAAGAAGTCTTGGAGATATATGAGAGAGTATAGAAAGTGATAGTTTTAGGTTTTCATCGGCATCCATTTATTTCAAATTGCTCGCCTCCATTAGCCATAAAGGCCCCATAATCACATGATAGATGCATAGAAACCCCGGTGTCACGACTCCTAACTAAAAATCGTGACCAAAAATTGTAGATCAAAACGGCACTCTAGATTGCTGATCTGGTCCTACTTCCGGAATAATCCGCAATATTTCGCGGTCGTGGCGCTACTGCGGCAACGGAATAAAGCGAGACCCCTTTCGGGAGAAATGAAAAGTAGGACCCCATCACAAATTTTCGATTGACAAGAAAGTCTTAAACAAAATCTAGTCAGTGCCACCACCAGTTATTCTATGCATCTATATTCTATGTCACAAGTGTCCAGGGTCCACAGAATATTGAAGACTGCCCTGGGTAAGTCAGTTGTTCTTCTATTTCTGGTCATTCCAACGTTGAGATGGTATTCACGGCTTAACTCTTTATTTAACTTACTCTGTTGTTTATAAAAAATAGAAAGAATGAGGAGAGGTAGAATCTGTTATGTCTGGCGATCATGTCAGCTGTTGATCCCTCGTCATTCCTCCAAGTCCAAAAAAGAACGTATAGCGTTTCTCATTTCGTTGTTCAGTTTGAAGGCTGTAGTTACCAGCGGTTCGTTCGTCATTGGACTGGTATATTTGCCCGCCATAAACCATTCAGTTATGGCTCTTCTTTCGTAGGTGAACCCATCGTTGCATATCACCGGTTCCACCATGACCTCGTGAGTTATTGGGCAAAGAAAATCGTAAGGGATGTCGTCTCTTTTCGAGTTGATCACTTTGGAATCGCCCTGTTTGAGCCATCTCAATTCTTTCGCTAAGGAATCTGCTTCATCCCCCTCTGAAAACGAAGGATTTTATTGTAGAAGGTATATTTCGCGAATTTTAACGCCAGATCGGTATGATTTTGATCCTGATCCGAAATCAGAATTCATTTATTTCACCCACCGATATCTAAGGCTGAACATATCTCATCTTCAGTGAAAGTCACTATTTTCTGGCCGTCTAAAGAAGCATTAAGTGCGTTTGTCTTAATGCCAGACAAGCCGATAGTTTCCAACCAATTGGATACGTCTATGATCGACCAGTCGTATAAGTTCTTCGATAAATGCTTCACCCTGTTCACTACGGCAGTCTGAAAAACCTGAAATGACATATAAGCTAATCTTCGAAGGATTTTGTTAGCTTTGAAAGACGAGAACATTTCATTAGGTTCCGTAAGAGTAGAAGCAAAAGCTCATAGCAGCTCAATGAAGTAAAAGATTGAAGCTGTGGTGTTGAGTAAGGACTGAACGAAAATAAATTCGCTATCACAAAAGCGCTTATATCTTTTGAACCACTGGACCGATTTCGAAAATCAAACTCATTTTCGAATCATCTTCTGATTCTAATGAAAACTGTTTTTGCAATAAAAAAACCAAAACTATTTTTTACAAAATTCATGGATTTTTTCTGGAATTCTTCCCATCATGCTTCTTATAGTGTTCTCAGTCTCTTTCTGGGATGCTGTCTTCCACTTTTGCTTGAATTCCTCTAATGTTTTCGTTGATTTCTTAGTCTTCTTCAATCCTCTTTTTACCAGGGCTCAATATCTTTCGATTGGCCTGAGTTCTGGGCAATTTGGTGGATTGGCCTCTTTGGGGACAAAAACCACCTCATTAGCTTCGTACCATTCCTTGGTGGCCTTGCTGTAGTGGCATGAAGCTAAATCTGGCCAAAAGATTGTTGACACATCGTGCTCACGTAAAAATGGTAAAAGTCGCTTCTTCAAGCATTCCTCGATGTATATCTTCGAGTCAACAGAGCCTTGGCCAACGAAAAATTTGCTCCTTTTCCCACAAGTGCAAATTGCTTGCCAAACCAGGAATTTTTTAGGAAACTTTGCTTGTTTCTTCACGCGAAATTGTTCGTCAACATTTCCACGAGAATCTGCAGTATAAAATTCCTGACCAGGAAGTTGCGAGAAATCAGCCAAGACATAGGTTTCGTCGTCCTTCACGCAACAGGAAAAATTTTTCAAGAGATCATTTTTAAAATTCTTTTCTCTTGATTTCGCTTCTTGATTCTTCACAGCGTTCCTGTCTGGCACTTTCTGCACTTTGTATGTTCTAAGCCCACAACTCGACTTGATTTTCTGAACGGTTGACTGCGAACAACCCACTATTTGGGCCACTTTCCGTCCTGAAAAGTTAAGATTCTTCTGAAAAAGGCTGATGGCTTTCTTCACTTTTTTGGGCTATGAAACCCCTTTTTCCTCCCGGTTCCTTCCTTGCGGTTAATTGTAAGATCTTCGTTGAAGCGCTCAACAACTTTTGATACCGTTTCCGGACGAACGCGAGCATCTTTTGCGATTTTTTTGAAGCTCCTTCTTTGATTATTTTGAAAAAGTTTCACTATAAATTCTCGTGTTTTCACTTCGCTCGAAATTTTGTGACAGAGAATTGGAATATCTTTGAAGTAAATGTTCCACATGTTTCTGACGTTCATAACAAAGCTAACTATGATCAAATTTTGATTTTTTCTCAATTGGTTCAAGAGATATAGGCGTTTTTGTGATAGCGAATTTATTCTTTACAAGTTTGCACTATCTGCATTACTAGCCTCACCAAAAAAGATTCTGCTTTCTTCAGGTTACCTTCATAGAAATAAAAAATACTCGCCAGTTGAGAAGGTAGCCTCCACATCCACAACGACTTGTCTATGCAACCAATAGCCAACAAGGTACAGTTCTCGGTGAAAGAGCAAGCAGTAACAATGGAGCTGTGATCTAAAACATACAAACATTCACCACTGTACACCGACCATAACCTCGCCTGTCTATCTGTTGCAGTAGAGCACACTATTTCACCCAAACAAGGAGAAAACTTTATACAAGTCAAACTGCCACCATGACCGTACAAAGAACGCCATATTTTGATATTTATGTCGTCGTACGACGGTACGTCCTTGCTCTGAAAAAAATGTTACTGACAATAAAATATGGAAAGAAAACAAACAACAACACAAATCGATATTCAATTCCTTCACCTTAGGCACCGTTACACACCAAAGCTTGGCAACGCTGTCGTTTCCGCATGTGGCCAAAAGATACGTCTGTTGTTCGGCCACCGATACGTTAGGGATAGGTTCTAAGTTTGTAGAAAAATCACAGCTTTGAATACCAGTCGTATGGACGTCTTCCTCTACGTGTATCAATTTGAAATTATCACAGCAGTTCCACAGTCTGAAGTCTTCGTTGAAACAGCCTGTCGCGATCAGGGCACAGTCGGGGGTGAAACAGGCGCAGGTTATGGCGTCCAGGTGGCCATCCAGAGTTCTGGATGGTCGATAGTATCAGTTTGAATGATTTGCAAGGAATTGGATAACAAAAAGCCGTTATATGAGGTTATTGTATTCAAAAATGTGGTGGCTCATATAAAATAAACTTTGAATTCATTGTGGAATAAAGAATATGAAATTATATAGGGTGTTCTATTTGAAATAAGAAAGTAGGATAGTCGAGAGATGGCATTTAATTAAAATTGTTTCTTATTCTTACGCGATGTTTTCCATGGTGTCGGTGTTCCATATGAAAGCTTTCTCGTCATCCCCTGCTGTTACCAACATTTTTCCATCAGGGGAAAACTTACAAACTCTAATAGACAAACTACTGGTTGGCACTGATCCAATTTTGTCGCCATTCTGGAAAAACGACATAATGAAGTCATTTTATACAGACAACGTGATTTTTTCACCTCTGGATCCCAAAGGAAGGCACATCCGTCTTGAGAACAAGTGGCAAGCTTCCTGCCATCTTTGGAAATATCCAAATAGTTAACAGCGTAGGTGTGGCCCTCTAGCGGCGAGAACGGGACCTCAGTAAGACTTTGACCATTCAAACTGAACAATTTGACGCTTTTATCCCTATAATATCGAAATTAAGCGGTGAATCAAAAACATGCTTTAATTACGGACCCTGAGCCTATACCGAGCAGTTCGTTTGAATGGAAACAACAGCTGTTTATCGATCCATCAGCCAGATCTTCGAATTTTTCCAACAGTTCCATATTTTCCACATTTTGAGAAACGTGCATTTCTGAATGGACGTGATCTGAATTTCCATTCACTTTTTGATGTTTCACTATTTCCGAGTCCAGAGATAAATTACCGTTCATGTCCCAGACTATGATTTGGCGATCATTCGAACCTGTCAAAAAGAAATACGGCATAGGTACATCTCCAAATGTCCCCTCCTTTAGCCTCATACTCCATTCTCTTTTATAAAGTAATCCGGTTGGCCAAGATTTAGGTTTATCAAGTTTTTTTAATTGAAACTGACGCAGGTTGGCACCCGTTAAATGTCAAATGATTTTTAGAGACGTTGCCAATGCTAATTTCTATTTATTCATTTTTAACTTTGACACAGGTTTCGTAATACTACTACATTTTCATACAGGAGTATTTCACGTTGTGCAAAAAGGTAGATATTTAAACGTCTTCTGTAGGCTTATTTCTTGAGAATTCTGAAAAGTGGGGAATTCCATAACTTCCGTCTGTTCGCTTAGAAGTTTTCTGTCGGGTTATTCGAGTACTTTTATTCTTTTTTCGAATGAACTATCACAAAGTAACGGACTATTCTGTCCATTAGTTTTCAGTAAAATTTCAACACTCGATTCTTGATTTCCGCAAAAGAAAAAAGCATAAATGAATCTTCCAACCATGTTTATATACGTGAAATATACTGCTCCACAAGAGTTAGGGATATCGTATTCAATCGTTTTTAAAAGTATGTAATCTTCGAGAAAATCGCTGTAAAATCATTTAAAACTCAATAACAACTTGAATTTATCCAATAAAAATCAGTATGTTCTTTGCATATGCTTCATGAATGTTCTTATTTTGAAATGAAGTCAGTTTATCAACGGCTTCGATTTGAAACGAGTTTTCTGAAAATGCCAAGACGTAAATTAACAAACGCTGAGGCTAATAGGGCTATCGGAATGCTACAGGGTGGCCTAACTCAGGTTGTTGTAGCGGAAAGGCTCCAAGTCAGCCAAAGTGTGATATCTCGACTTTGGAATAGGTTCAGGGAGACAGGTTCCGTGTTGGAAAGACCAAGGCTTGGTGGGCGACGAAAAACAACACCTGCTCAGGATCGTTTCATCACCGTTTCGGCGGGAAGAAACCCTACATCTACGTGTAGAATGCTACGGAATACTCTTCAAAATGCGGATGGGGTCCAAGTTTCCATCGAAACCATCAGACGACGTTTGAGAGAGGTGAATCTAGGTTCTAGACGTCCATTAAGAGGAGTTCCATTAACACGTGACCATAAGCGTCAAAGACTGGAATGGGCAAGGCAACATATCAATTGGAACGATCAATGGCGTAGTGTCCTTTTCACTGATGAATCCAGATATGGACGGATTCTCGAAGAATAAGGGTATGGACAAACCCACGCATACCCCGTAATCGTCGCTATGTCCAAGAAGTCCATCCATTCCGAGGGGGTGGTGTTATGGTATGGGCCGGGATATGTTTCAACGGGCGCACAGATCTACACATTTCTCCTGGGAATGTGACCGCCTTACACCAGAGCCGGACCGTGGGCGTGGCGAAGCAGGCATTTGCCACGGGCGCAAACGACCTAGGGGCGCAAAATGTGAAATATGATATATTCCATTTTAATGTTTATCTACGGGGTGTTTCACCATAAACTGGACAAACATACATAGCCGTGTAGACGACACCGAGGAAGTCATTTTTACCTAATGACATATACTCCGTTTTTGACGCATAAGCGAAATACAGGGTGTTTAATGTCAACTTTGAGCAATATTCTGATAACTGTGGTGAGTTATGCGTGACATTTGAAATAACGGTTACTGGTCACATCTTAGTATTTTTTAGGGCTCAATTCAGTTGTGGTGTAGAATTCTGAAAAAAAATTTCAAAATGTCGGAAAGCCTGCAAAGTTGGAATTTTTTTTTCTCGGTTGCCAATTTGGAAAGTACTATTTCAACGAACTAGATTTTCTAAGATTTTCCGTGAAAAAATTTTTTTCGAACTCAACTTTTTTTTTACATGTCTTCAGTGAAAAAAATATTTCGGCCGAAATTGTTGGAATTTTTCATGGTTGAACTATCTTTCATTCTGAATACTGAGAAGGAAACATAAACAAAAAATATCTATTGGTTTTCTTTTTGTAGCCTTCCAAAGATTACGCTCGGAAAACTTTCATAATTTTTATTTAAAAAACTGGAGGCCGTACGAAGGCCAAAATTGTGCTAATGGGCTGCCAGAATGACCCGGACAGAAATATGAATTTATAAACCCAAAAAATTTTTTTCAAAAAACTTTGGTTGGTAAGATTCGAACTCTCTACCAGTATGAATTGGGTTTGTTTTAATCTTATAAATGTCCGTTGCCAAAGCGACGCTATAGTTAATCGAAAGTGGAAAGTTCGATTCACAACAAAGTTTTTTGAAAAAAAATTTTTTGGTTTATAAATTCATATTTCTGTCCGGGTCATTCTGGCAGCGCGTTAGCACAATTTTGGCCTTCGTATGGCTTCCAGTTTTTTAAATAAAAATTATGAAAGTTCTCCGAGCGTAATTTTTGGAAGGCTACAAAAAGAAAACCAATGGATATTATTTCATTCTGTTTACACCTCAGTATTCAGAATGAAAAATAGTTCAACCATGAAAAATTCAAACAATTTAAGCCGAAATTTCTTTTTCACTATAGACATGTCAAAAAAAGTTGAGTTCGGAATTTGCAAAAATTTTTTCACAGAAAATCTTAGAAAATCTAGTTCGTTGAAATAGTGCTTTCCAAATCAGCAACCGAGAAAAAATAATTTCAACTTTGCAGGCTTTCCGCCATTTTGAAATTTTTTTTTCAAAATTCCACACCGCAACTGAATTGAGCCTTGAAAAATACTAAGATGTGACCAGTAACCGTTATTTCAAATGTCATGCATAACTCACCACAGTTATCAGAATATTGCTCATAGTTGACATAAAACACCCTGTATCTCGTTTATGCGTCGAAAACGGGGTATATGTCATGTGGCAAAAATGACTTCCTCTGTGCCGTCTACACGGCTATATATGTTTGTCCAGTTTATGGTGAAACACCCTGTATAACAGTATATATTATTTTGAGAATAAATAACAATTTTTGTATCGTTTTCTATTCATTTTGTTGATTGAGTTTTTGTTCATTACCTTTTCAGAAAAATGGGAGATTATAGTGAATAAAAAGTTGTTCAAAATATAATCAATAAATGTCAATTATGAAAAACATGTATTTATTGAAAAATGAATTTCTTCAAGGGCGCATTTTGAAAGTTTGCCACAGGCGCTAGAATCCTAGTTCCGGCTCTGCCTTACACTATAGGAAGCATGTCATTGACAATGTTGTGCCAAATTTTCACGCTTCTATTGGTGAAACTTTACAATTTCTAGACGATAACGCTAGACCGCACCGTGCAGCCATAGTTGAGAATGCGCGCGAGGAGCTTGGCAGTGGCGTATTCAGGGGGGGGGCAGGGGGGCCGGGCCCCCCGAACCATATAATCACAGGAACGAAATTGCAAAAATAGGATAGTATTAAAATTCAATTTTCCTCATATGGGAAATCCGGGCCCCCCCGAACTGAAATCCTGGATACGCCACTGGAGCTTGGTATTCCACATTTACCAATACCTCCGCGCTCACCAGATTTGAATTGCATAGAACATGCATGGGATATGCCAATACCTCCTAGAGGAGGTATTGGATATGCTCCAAAGAAATTAGATAATCATCAACCTACCCCAGAATCCTTAAATGATCTAAGAGAGCTTCTGCCCCGTTTATGGAACCAAATTCCTCAAGAAATGTTCAACAACCTCGTGTGTAGTATGCAAAGAAGATGTCAAGCTGTTATTGATGCCCGTGGAGGATACATTGTATTGATAGTCTTAAAATGCTTGAATCCTCTGGGAATAAAATTTCGTTATTTTACTCAATCTTCATTAACCACCCTGTATACGCTGCAGACCTACAGGCTAAAATTAATTTGAAACTTGAAATCATATTAACATGAATTTTCATCACAAAAATCTTAGTTTAACTATATTTTTTTGCAATTTAAGTCAATATCCCTAACTCATGTGGAGCAGTTTATTTCCAGTATTAACAGAGAAAAAAGTTTCTTCAACATTCGCCAGGTCTTTGGAATTATTGAATTCACATAATATTTTCTCAAATTCATTATTTTCCCAAGGTAAATAAACATTTCGATAAATAGGTAATTACTACGACCTCTATGTAGAATAGATAACGTTGCTTAGTTATCTGACAGGAAGATGACTATAACCTAACATTCTCAAAATATACACGGTGATATGTGTCAGAATGTCATGGCCAACCGGGATACTTTATAAAAGTGAATTTTCCGTTTATTTATTATGGAATAATTCTGATAATTCTTAGTACGCTAACGCTTTATTGACTTTCTTTCGATTTGAATTGGCTTATAAGATCAAAAGAGTGTGGATTCTATTGGTTGACTTATTCAGGTAACGCTTTAAGAAAGCCCACCAAATCCTTGGCGTTGCTGATACCCCTTTCAAGCTCAACTTATACTAGACATACCACAACTATAAGATTCATTCTCGGTTTTGCTTTGAATCAAGAATGAATCTTATAGTTAATTAATATAAGATTAATTTTCGATTCTGCTTTGAATCGAGAATGAATCTTATAGTTGTGGTATGTCTAGTATACCACTAAGCTTAAGGGTTAACTTCCTTAGGACATTTCCAGCCTTCGGGCTTGAATAGGTGGTGATTATTTGAGATTGTATGGTTACGTAATGTTTTGGAAACTTCTGTATGTCTCAATCCGGATCGTGAATACTATTTTCGTATTAAAATATTCAGGCACTTTGAAGTGCTTTCTGTTTCTCCCCGGAACTTTCAACTTACCCGAAGCTATCAAGGAGGAATCCTTGGAAATAGCCGCGCAGTTAACGTATCTAGCGTGTCCGTGTAATTGCGCTACGCAGTTACCCAGGGTGTCCCATATCTTAATCGTCTTGTCCATACTGCAAGAAACCAAGTTATCCCCGCTTGGGCTGTACTTCACGCAAGTAACCGAAGAAGAGTGTCCTTCCAAAACGTTGGCCAAAGTGATGACCACCTTCTGACCCGAACCTTTCTCTTTCGGGAACGACACCGAGGTGATGTTCCATATCTTGATCTCGTTCGTGGACCCGCTAGACGCCAGGTTGTACGTCTTCTTCAGAGGGTTATCGTCTGGAAAAATCGGCCGTCAAAATTGATGAGAACGTCCATTACTTCCTCACCTTCAACCTCTATATGCTTCGAAATATCTAAACTGAACACTCCCATGTCCAACGCGTTCACTAGACTTGCAGCAGGCGTACAACATGCTTCGTTAGCGGTGTCCACCAGGTCTTGGACGTACCACACGTTGATCATCTCCATGGAGCAAGCGGTCACTAGGTACAACGAATCGGAGGTGAAAGCTAACGACTGCGTAGCGCCTTTGTGGTCCCAAACGGTTCTAGAATACATTTGGGACGGTTTTGGATTGGACCAGTGGAAGCATTCGAAGGGTTCAATCCTTAAACTTATCAGGATGTACTCACCTTACCAAGTTTCTTCTTGCCAAGTCCCAGACACAAACGGCTCCGTTATCGCCAGCAGTAACGAATATAGAACTATCCGGAGAAAATCTAGAAGGGATTCAAGGCTCTTTTAGCAACTTGATCTTGTATCGGGTGATTTTTTAGAGTGGTAGAATTTTCGATAGGGATAACATAGATGCATAGAATACCTGGTGTTGGCACTGATTAGATTTTGTTTAAGACTTTCTTGTCGATCGAAAATCTGAGTATTTGTTCTGCTTTTCATTTCTCTCGAAAGGGGACGGGCTATTTTGCATTGCGGCAGTAGCGCCAGGACCGCGAAATATTGCGGATTATTCCGGAAGTAGCACCAGTACTGAAATCTAGGGTGCCCTTTTGATATACAAATTTTGGTCACGATTTTTAGTAAGGAGTCGTTACACCAGGTTTTCTATGTGATTTGACAGAAAGTAGAAGCCAGTAAGTACGAGGAAAATGCTCGACAAAGTACCTACAAAGGCTTGCCTGTGTGTGCATCACGGGAGCTATGAGAACGTGCCCAACTAGGGCGCTTGAGATCATTACAGACGTCAGAAGGTTTGGTCCTCTCTGAATGACTACATCTCATCTGCAAACCTTCCTAGTGATGTAATGATCAAGAAAGTAAGCACTGAGAAAAACTTCAGTACAATGCAAAGCAAAAGAGAGGATTGGGGAGAGGTTTACACCGACTTTAATCTCAAAGAATATACAACAAAATGGTTAAACAGATGGTTCTAAAACCGCTAGAGGAGCTGGCGCTGAGATTTACGGGGCAAGTACCAAGTGTGCACTAGCTTAAGGATCCTGTACAAGCGTCCTTCAAACGGAAATACTCGCAATCGGAAGATGTCTAGATAAGGCCTGAACGAGAATAAATTCGCTATCACAAAAACGCTTATATCTTTTGAACCACTGGACCGATTTCGAAAATCAAACTCATTTTCGAAATCATCTTCTAATTCTAATGAAAACTGTTTTTACAATAAAAAAACCAAAACTATTTTTTACAAAATTCATGGATTTTTTCTAGAATTCTTCCATCATGCTTCTTATAGTGTTCTCAGTCACTTTCTGGGATGCTGTCTTCCACTTTTGCTTGAATTCCGCTAATTTTTTCGTTGATTTCTTAGTCTTCTTCAATTCTCTTTTTACCAGGGCCCAATATCTTTCGATTGGCCTGAGTTCTGGGCAATTTGGTGGATTGGCCTCTTTGGGGACAAAAATCACCTCATTAGCTTCGTACCATTCCTTGGAGGCCTTGCTGTAGTGCCATGAAGCTAAATCTGGTCAAAAAATTGTTGACACATCGTGCTCACGTAAAAATGGTAAAAGTCGCTTCTTCAAGCATTCCTCGATGTATATCTTCGAGTCAACCGGGCCTTGGCCAACGAAAAATTTGCTCCTTTTCCCACAAGTGCAAATTGCTTGCCAAACCAGGAATTTTTTAGGAAACTTTGATTGTTTCTTCACGCGAAATTCGTCAACATTTCCATGAGAATCTGCAGTATAAAATTCCTGACCAGAAGGTTGCGAGAAATCAGCCAAGACAGGTTTCGTCGTCCATCACGGAACAGGAAAAATTTTTCAAGAAATCTTTTTTTAATTTCTTTGTTCTTGATTTCGCTTCTGGATTCTTCACAGCGTTCCTGACTGGCACTTTCTGCACTTTGTATGTTCTAAGCCCACAACTCGACTTGATTTTCTGAACGGTTGACTGCGAACAACCCACTATTTGGGCCACTTTCCGTCCTGAAAGGTTAGGATTCTTCTGAAAAAGGCTGATAGCTTTCTTCACTTTTTTTGGGCTATGAAACCCCTTTTTCCTCCCGGTTCCTTCCTTGCGGTTAATTGTAAGATCTTCGTTGAAGCGCTTAACAACTCTTGATACCGTTTCCGGACGAACGCGAGCCTCTTTTGCAATTCTTTTGAAGCTCCATTTTTGATTATTTTGAAAAAGTTTCACTATAAATTCTCGTGTTTTCACTTCGCTTGACATTTTGCGACAGAGAATTGGAATATCTTTGAAGTAAATGTTCCACATGTTTCTGACGTTCATAACAAAGCTAACTATGATCAAATTTTAATTTTTTCTCAATTGGTTCAAGAGATATAGCCTTTTTTGTGATAGCGAATTTATTCTCAAGAAAGTTTGCTTTTTGGTTCAGAAAGAGCAACTAATATCACCCAACCGAATCTGAGCTTGTTCTGATCTCGAAAGAAGAAAGACCCGGAGACGAGCCCCCCGCAATAAATCAAGTCAACTCGTCACAGCCCTTTCTTCTTTCCCAGCTTCGGTAACTAGATCCGATGCGAAGTTGGCCCGTCCGTTAGGGCTATAAGAACAAAAAACTCTATCCTTCTATCTTCTATCGCATCTCTCCCAACGCCAATACTTTCGGGACCGCTTTTCACAAACCTGCACACTCTTATGGAATCGCCGTTGACCTGTGCCATCGTGTATATTTTCTCCAGAGAATGCACGTTCCAGAGGATGGCCGTTCCATCCACCGAAGCGGAAGCGAACATGAAACCCTGAGGGGACGACTGGACGCAAGTGACGTTGTACTTGTGGTCTCGTAAAGGTGAGTTTGATCTTTCCACGTATCCTTCCCCCAGTATCCAATCCCATACTCGGACCGTCTTGTCTCTGAAACGTACAGGGTGAGCAAGATGACTTAGGGCCGGTATTATAAAAGGCCAACCGAGGATTCAACCGTTGCGTCAACAACCAAATTCATCACTATCTGGTAGTTGGCGCACGGTTGAATCCTCGGTTCGCCTTTTATAAAACCGGCTAAAATAGCGCCTAAACAAAGGAAAGACCCTGTATTTTTCTCTTTCATGGAATTTGTTTTTCACAAAGTAATGTTTTTTTTTAAGAATCTGAAATATCTCAAAAAAGAGCGGTTCAAGTATGGGACATACTTTGTAAAAAACGAATTTTATGAAAGAGAGAAATACAGGGTGATCCATTTGAAAAAATCGAGTTATCGCATATTTAATTTGAGTGAATTGGTGAATTTATATTAGACACACTCTGTATAAAAAAAAAACTTCAGATGTTTACCGAATGATAATGCTGATACCTTAAGCTAACTTCTGTAAAAATTTCGTTCATCTAGATCGAACACAGCGGTTGCTGTAAGAATTTTGATGAACCCCTTGAAACACTAAAAATATCCTAAAAATACGAGTTATGTAGCAACGCCGTGATGAAATTTAAAAAATGAGGTATAAGTGTAAAGCTCTTGTTGTCCTTGAATAAATTATGCCATGAAATACAGGGTGTTCCATTTGAAAAAACTACATATTTTTCCGTAACTTTTTTTTTACGCACCCTGTATATGTAAAATTATTTTTAGTTTGTAGATTTTTGTCAACCTTACAACCATATTGTATAATTTTTCTTCGACACAGTATAGTTAAGGCGCTATTTTAGCCTTACCGATTACTGACGCACCCTGTATTTACTCCATTCACTTTTATAAAGCATCTCGGTTGGTCAAGATTTAGGTTTATCCAGTTTTTTTTACTTAAAACTGACGCAGGTTGGCACTCGTGAAATATGGGCAATGTCAAAATAATTCTCAGAGACGTTGCCAAAGCTAATTTCTATTTACTCTTTTTAACTTTGTAAATTGAGTTAGGTCTTTTAAGGTTTAACTGTGACACAGGTTTCGTAGTATTACTACATTTTCATACTGGAGTATTTCAAGTTGTGCAAAAAGGTACTAAAGGTAGGTATCTAAATGTCTTCTGTAGGCTTATGTCTTGAGAATTTTGAAAAGTGGGGAATTCCATAGGTCGGTCTGTACGCTTAGAAGTTTTTCTGTCGGGTTATATTCGAGTACTTTATTTTTTTTTTCGAATGAACTACCACAAAGTAACGGACTATTCTGTCTATTATTTTCCAGTAAAATTTCAACACTGGATTCTTGATTTCCGTACAAGAAAATAGCATAACTGAATCTTCTAACCATGTTTATATACCTACGTGAAATATTTCCAGTATTAACAAAGAAAACAGTTTCTTCAACATTCGCCAGGTCTTTGGAATTATTGAATTCACATAATATTTCCTCAAATTCATTATTTCCCAAAAGTAAATGAACATTTTGTATACGTAATTACTACGACCTCTTTGTAAAGAGGACAACGTTGCGTAGTTATCTGACAGGAAAATGACTATAACCTGACATTTTCAAAATATACACGGTGAAATGTGTCAGAATGTCATGGCCAACCGGGATACTTCAAAAGTGAATGGAGTATATTTACATATTTCTGTTTTTCTTGCCAAAGTCAAAGTCATAAAAAAAAAAGTAAGTAAGTAAAGGTAAACATAAATAAACTCAAATGAATTAAATTCACCCTGATCCTGTGATAAGTGTAGAATTAGCTGCGAAATCACAGGTTGTGACATCATTTTTATGTCCTGTCACTTTTTGAAGTATCTTCACGTCTTGGCCTATACAGGACATGGTCTTGCTGAAATTGAAAATGATGGTCCCAGTCATCGATAATTTTTTACTTTTTCAAATATTGAATTTTTTTATTAGGAATACATTATTTCTGTGGAATCTTATTATTCTAACCCGTAAAACGAAAAGAAAAGGAAAACTGGATTTTTCTGAAGAGGAAACATGAATTATTTCAATATCCTTAAATTTCTACCTGCAGTTCAATACTAATACCATAGAATAATACTCACCTCAAACCGAAAACGTAGAAAAATCGAGTTGAAAAATATTCCCCGGATCATGGAACTAAAATCACAACTCTCGTAAGCTACCCCTAAGATTTTTGAATCCGTGTGACATCAATGGAAATCGCGCTTCCAATAAAGGAAACGAACAATATTCGTGTAGATATTTCCACCCTTTCGTCACCTAGACAACAGATCACTACGTTCAGTAAACGACCTGTTCCATAAAAGCACAGAATGCAATCATCACTGATTATTTTTTAACAGAGGTCAGAAGGAGTATCGAAAGATATGACGTGGATCTCCCTCAGTCTCAAGCTCGGTTTAAATAGATCGATGTCGAAGGAACCCATAATTTTATGATACTGAAATATTAATATTTCTATGGTTTATTCAGAAGGGGAGCAAGAAACGGGGCTAATTTAACTCCGCGGAATCGAGAATATCGACTGAATTTGTGAGCGTGGTAATTACCACTCAAGTTGATAGCTGGTAATGGCGGAATTTCATTAAAATGAAAGGGTTTTATGATACCTACCGATATGTACGAGGGTGGACATTTTCATCGACACTAAACTATACACATTGGAAAGGAAACAAAGATCTTTTCTAGCATCCTTGATTAATTCAAAAGAGGGCCTATGACGATACGATCCTCTAGGTCTAGCTAGCAATGTTTTTCAACCTTTTTCATGATGCGACCCCCCTGGTATGAGAAAATATTTCGCGACCCCCCGACCCTTCGCTTTTTTATTATGTATGGTTGTGTATGTTACAGTGTTACAAATATTCATTCCATACATCGATGAGAAGTTAGCCACATTCACACATACACTCAAAGACCAAAAATGGCTAATGGAAAAAAATTCATAACTCAGTGAAATGAGATCGTATCGCATTCAGATTTCGATGTGGGCTTGATGGGTTGATAAGAAATTGAATCCTCTTTCATTTGAAGATTTTCAAGACTCATGGAGGGAGTTAGGGGGGTTGTTTCTGACAAAAATCATAACTCGAAGAAATGGGAGTGTTTCTCGATTGGTTTCGAATATGTGTTTCTTGAAGGCCGCAGGTTTGGAGATTTGGGGGGTTGTTTATAAAAAATGATGAAAAAAATTATTATCTCGGAGAAATGGAAATGTTCCTCGTTCAGATTCGATTATGCGTTTCTTAAATGCCGAAATAATGAAATACAATAAACCCTATAGTTTTTTAGCTTTCAGGTTTGGAGATTTGGGGGGTTGTATATGGAAAATTACGAAAAAAAATTAATATCTCGGTGAAATGAGATTGTTCCACGATCAGATTCGAATATGTGTTTCCTTAATGCCGAAAGAAATGAAATACAAAAGACCCCATAGTTTGTTAGCCCCCAGGTTTGGAGATTTGGAGGGTTGTTTACGAAAAAAGGTAAAGAAAATTCATATCTCGAAAAAATGAGAGTGTTCCATGATCTGATTCGAATATGTGTTTCTTGAATGCCGAAGGAATGAAATACTATAAACCCTATAATTTGTTAGCCCCCAGGTTTGGGGGGTTGTTTATGCAAAATGATGAAAAAAATTCATATCTCGACGAAATGAGAGTGTTCCACGATCATATTCGAATTTGTGTTTTTTACAATAAACGCCATAGTTTGTAAGCCCCCTGGTTTGGAGATTTGAGGGGTTGTTTATGCAAAATGATGAAAAAAATTGATATCTCGACGAAATTAAAGTGTTCCACAATTATATTCAAATATGTGTTTCTTGAATGTCGAAAGAACGAAATACAATAAACCCCATCGTTTTTTAGCCACCCGGTTTGGAGAATTGGGGGGTTGTTCATGAAAAATGATGAAAAAATTCATATCTCGACGCAATGAGAGTGTTCCCCGATCAGATTCGAATATGTGTTTCTTGAATGACGAAAAAATGAAAAACAATAAGCCCCATCGTTTGTTAGCCCCCAGGTTTTTACATTCGGGGGGTTGGGGGTTGTTTATGGAAAATGACGAAAAAAAATTAATATATCGGTGAAATGAGATTGTTCCACGATCAGATTCGAATATGTGTTTCCTTAATGCCGAAAGAATGAAATACAAAAGACCCCATAGTTTGTTAGCCCCCAGGTTTGGAGATTTGGAGGTTTGTTCATGGAAAAAGGTAAAGAAAATTCATATCTCGAAAAAATGAGAGTGTTCCATGATCTGATTCGAATATGTGTTTCTTGAATGCCGAAGGAATGAAATACTATAAACCCTATAGTTTGTTAGCCCCCAGGTTTGGAAGGGTTGTTTATGCAAAATGATGAAAAAAATTCATATCTCGACGAAATGAGAGTGTTCCACGATCATATTCGAATTTGTGTTTTTTACAATAAACGCCATAGTTTGTAAGCCCCCTGGTTTGGAGATTTGAGGGGTTGTTTATGCAAAATGATGAAAAAAATTGATATCTCGACGAAATTAAAGTGTTCCACAATTATATTCAAATATGTGTTTCTTGAATGTCGAAAGAACGAAATACAATAAACCCCATCGTTTTTTAGCCACCCGGTTTGGAGAATTGGGGGGTTGTTCATGAAAAATGATGAAAAAATTCATATCTCGACGAAATGAGAGTGTTCCACGATCATATTCGAATTTGTGTTTTTTGAATGCCGAAGGAATGGAATACAATTAACCCCGTAGTTTGTAAGCCCCCTGGTTTGGAGATTTGGGGGTTGTTTATGCAAAATGATGAAAAAAATTAATATCTCGACGAAATAAAAGTGTTATACAATTATATTCGAATATGTGTTTCTTGAATGTCGAAAGAACGAAATACAATAAACCCCATCGTTTATTAGCCACCCGGTTTGGAGAATTGGGGGGTTGTTTATAAAAAATGATGAAAAAAATTCATATCTCAACGAAATGAGAGTGTTTCACGATCAGATTCGAATATGCATTTCTTGAATGCCGAAAGAATGAAATACGAAATAACTCATAGCTTGTAACCCCCTAGGTTTGGAGATTTGGGGGGTTATTTATGAAGAATGATGAAAAAAAAATCATATCTCGGAGAAATTAGAATGTTCCATGGGAGAAGAATTGTGTCATTTGATTAATCCGAAACAAGCATAACCTTCTCTTACTAAAGCTCTCCCGACTTCTGGCAACCCCCCTACAGAAGCTTCGCGACCCCCCAGGGGGTCGCGACCCACAAGTTGAAAAACACTGCTCTAGAGTATTAGCAGTAACATTTAAGTGGTTATTATGCATACACAAACTGAATTTCAACCAGTTCATCTGTTGTGACGAAAATATTGGGTTTTTTCGAAAATTCGCTAGATTCTTCTATGGTTCTGCAAAAAAATTGCAGTTAGCTTGAATACGGCATTCTCTATCTGAATGCGAAATTTTACTCTGATCGAAAACGTAGTTTTGAAGTCAACAGGAAAAAAAGTCCCCCTCAACCAACTTAACCGCGGCTTTGGAGATCCGGAACTACCCCGAAAGTTTGGAGTTTTTTAGATTTTTTCTATTCGAGAGACCTACCAAACTGCAGCTGTTCATCAACGGTTTCCCAACGCATGCTATGAGCCCTAAAAAACCTGCACCCTGCGTCAAAAGTCGGCAACCCTCTCTCCCTTCGACGACATCATACATCACCGTGTAGGATCGGCCTAACGGCTGGGTTTAGACCGATTTAGGCGATTTCCATCCGTTGAAACACATGCGCTGAATGGGCACGAAGAAGAACAAGCAGAAGTAGAGAGAAAGACCAGAGTTTGCGGAAAAGGTTCGATGTATCTCTTTTATATTTTGATAGACACTAGGTCATCGTATAACTCGCAAATGGATACCGATATTGATCTTAGGAAACGCCGAGGAAGTGGGGATGCCGCTTCCACTTATTCCCGTCAGGTACATCTCTGGAACAAGACTACAACGCAAATTACCCCTTGCACTGTTGGGAATAATCCAGTTATCCTCGCGCTTATGGAGATGGGCCTTAATAGGGTTCGATCTCCAAATGGAAATGGACTCGGGAAAGGCTGCCCCATCTTATTATTCAAATTCACGTTTGCCTCCTCTGGATAGGTCATGAAGACCTTCTTTTGATTAGTCACAAGATATGTAACGAATGGACGAGAATAAATTCGCTATCACAAAAACGCCTATATCTCTTGAACCAATTGAGAAAAAAATCAAAATTTGATCATAGTTAGCTTTGTTATGAACGTCAGAAACATGTGGAACATTTACTTCATAGATATTCCAATTCTCTGTCGCAAAATGTCAAGCGGAGTGAAAACACGAGAATTTATAGTGAAACTTTTTCAAAATAATCAAAAATGGAGCTTCAAAAGAATCGCAAAAGAGGCTCGCGTTCGTCCAGAAACGGTATCAAGAGTTGTTAAGCGCTTCAACGAAGATCTTACAATTAACCGCAAGGAAGGAACCGGGAGGAAAAAGGGGGTTTTATAGCCCAAAAAAAGTGAAGAAAGCCATCAGCCTTTTTCAGAAGAATCCTAACCTTTCAGGACGGAAAGTGGCCCAAATAGTGGGTTGTTCGCAGTCAACCGTTCAGAAAATCAAGTCGAGTTGTGGGCTTAGAACATACAAAGTGCAGAAAGTGCCAGACAGGAACGCTGTGAAGAATCAAGAAGCGAAATCAAGAGCAAAGAAATTAAAAAAGATTTCTTGAAACATTTTTCCTGTTGCGTGATGGACGACGAAACCTATGTCTTGGCTGATTTCTCGCAACTTTCTGGTCAGGAATTTTATACTGCAGATTCTCGTGGAAATGTTGACGAACAATTTCGCGTGAAGAAACAAGCAAAGTTTCCTAAAAAATTCCTGGTTTGGCAAGCAATTTGCACTTGTGGGAAAAGGAGCAAATTTTTCGTTGGCCAAGGCTCTGTTGACTCGAAGATATACATCGAGGAATGCTTGAAGAAGCGACTTTTACCATTTTTACGTGAGCACGATGTGTCAACAATCTGTTGGCCAGATTCAGCTTCATGCCACTACAGCAAGGCCACCAAGGAATGGTACGAAGCTAATGAGGTGGTTTTTGTCCCCAAAGAGGCCAATCCACCAAATTGCCCACTGCCCAGAACTCAGGCCAATCGAAAGATATTGGGCCCTGGTAAAAAGAGAATTGAAGAAGACTAAGAAATCAACGAAAACATTAGCATTTGGTTTTTTTATTGTAAAAACAGTTTTCATTAGAATTAGAAGATGATTCGAAAATGAGTTTGATTTTCGAAATCGGTCCAGTGGTTCAAAAGATATAAGCGTTTTTGTGATAGTGAATTTATTCTCGTTCAGTCCTTATTATCCATCCAATCCAAATCTATTTTGTATCGGCTTCAAACTAATTATTCTTCATTACATGGCGCTGAAGCATCAAATGATACGGTAAAATAGCTCAGTTTGACCTCTGTTAGACCGTATTTGCAAAAAATGGATCCCCAGAAACACTAACGTGAAGTATGGTAACTTCACATTCAAGAATCCAACGGAAAAAAATTGACAGCTGTCAAAAAACTGTCAAATTTTTTGGCAGCTGTCGAAAAACCTGTCAAATTTTTTTCGTTTTTTCGTCTTCAGATATTTGAGAATAACGAAAAATGTGGTACCAAGCTGTTTTGCTGGTGTGGACGCAGGGGTTTTTATACAGGGTGTTCCTAAATTGAACGTACAAAGGAAAAGGTGAGATTCCTTATGTAAGTTTAAGAAAGAAAAGTCCCATAAACATGGGGTCGCAAATGTTTCGTTTTCAAGATACAGAATGTTGAAGTTTGAATTTTTTCGAGATTTTTTTGGTGAGCAACTGTTAATTTGAGAAAATGTAAAAAGAAGTTTTGTTGTTATACTAAATTTTTCGGTTTCTTGCAGTTTTGTCGTATCTGCTACCGATTTCGAGATAATAATTCGAACGATTCTCTCGAAATCCTTGGAAAAATCCAAATTGTTTCGCGAGAATCGTTCAAAATTTTTTTTCTCGAAATCGATGGCAGATACGACAAAACTACAAGAGACCGAAAAGTTTAGTATAACAACAAAGTTTTTTTTTTACATTTTTTCAAATAAACAGTTGCTCACCAAAAAAAAGTTCTGGAGCAAAACAAGTGACAGTGTTCCAGAAAAAATATCACCCTGTAGATAAGCTTTCGAAATTGCCATGTCATGTGGTGAGAACTCTCAAATGTGATATCTATGCCAAATTTCAGTTGAACATCTTGGAAAGTGTAGATACTATGAGAAAAAAACTTGAAAAAAATTCAAACTTCAACACACTGTATCGTTAAAACGAAACGTTTGCGACCCCATGTTTATGGGACTTTTTTTCTTGAACTTGCTTAAGGAATCTCCCCTTTTCGTTTGTACGTTCAATTTAGGAACACCCTGTATATGACCCATATTTCAAGTTCATGTAAGTGTGAAGACCTTCTCATTTTTATCAATTTTTGGCCTATACCTACTTCCAACCCGTCCCATTTCTATAACCGCCTAGAAATTTATATAGGTATTTTTAATACGAATATGTACCTACTTTACTTGCATAAGTTGCATAATAGATGCATCTATGTTGCATACAACATACAAGTAATTCCGAAATATAGACATGCAAAGGCGCTCGGCTTACTGACTCCGGAATAGAAGCCAGATTTGGTGATTCGGGTAATAAAATCCATAATCTATAATTTAATTACCAAGAAAACCTGCCATTCATTATGAATACAGATACGGAAGGAATCGTGAATGAAATACGTCCCATTTTCCCTACGAAATTAGCCGATTCGTTTCCTCTTCAAATCAGCGCAGCTTCTTTCATCGTCATCGAGATGCAATTTCCCGGGAATCCCCCTAAAAATACCTGTTTTCTCATCGAAATTCCCGCGCCTTCTTCGCCAAAATCATACGTTTATCGAATGAGAAGACTTTTCCCGAAAAGAATAATGTCCATGGACCTACCTACGAAAACGGGGAGGCGGCGGCGTTGAGAAAACAAAAGCGAAGCGGCAGTCGGTACACTCCTCGCTACGCGACCGATAAAAACACGCTAAAATGAGTAATCAAAGTAATTTTTACAGTGTGTATCCGCCGTCCTCCGATGCTCGGTGTAACTGCACGTCATCGTCATCGTGAGCGTGTAGCTGTGCGACGAAGAGAGGTGTAGAAGTGAGAATGAAAGCTTGCGGACGATCGCGGGGGGTTCCGTGCACGGCGGGAGGGGGGTTGGCAAGCAATCGGACTGACACCAAGCCTAGGTCCGGCCATCTTGTGATGGCAAGCGCTCTTGCCTGTAAAACACCCCCGAAATCCTAATATTTAACACGAATAATTAGTGCAAACATTAAAAAAGTGTCGCTAGAGGTGCGCCGAGTCTGTTTAAAACCGAATACTCACGTGGTACTCTTCCTATCGGTCGTGCATATCCTAAGAACAATTTGTGTACGGCACGTTATTGTTTTTGTGTTACATTTTCACCAATTTGTGGATTGTTCGCTGCTCCACCGATGACGTAGCGGGCCCAGATGCCCTGGAATACACTCTGATTTGTTCCCACGTAAGTCCGATCAATTTCTTACAGATATCTTCCGGATATTTCCACAGGATTCGCGGTAATTATTCGATAATTAGACTCTAATTCGTCCCATGTCCACAGAACAATTTTCAGTTAATCTACTTTCAATTTCTATTCATAGAAATGATACGTTCTTTGAACGTATTCCTACATCCTCTATTCATTATTTCCATATCTCTAGGATTTTCCTCCCGTCAAATCGAGATCATAATAATCAAATAACTCTTATTTCTGAATGAATCACTCATCTTAAAGGCAATATTTCGAAAAACTGATAATTTTTGAGTCAGTAACTGACCGATATTGATACATTTCTATGAATAAATCGAACGTAACATGATTTTCCTTACAAATTGCGTTATTGCTCATTGAATCGATTGTCCCCCTAATTTAGTGTAATGGAGCCTCATTATTGAATATTTTATTTGTATTTCAAATGCCTGACAACTAGTTATTTCACTTTTATGTGGCAGCTGCATGTGAACATACGTACGAACGGATCGTTTCGGTCGATGTGTAATAAGCCCCACTAGCGGTAAATTTTGTACAAAGCAACAATTCAACATTCTTGTTGGTCGCAGGACAGGCCGTCTTCGATTTAACGATTATATAGGTTGGGTTCGGTTTGTTCCATTATGAGTCGAGTAGTTGCTTTATGTTTCTTCTTCGTCTCTTCTCCGTTCGAGGAATATTTAATTCAGCGCCCAACTGGAATCCTCTGTTTCTTTACCGAGCGCCAAGTGAGGGGTCCGATCGAAATCCGTTGGTCTTGCCTGAGCTAAGCTAAAACATCGTTCATTTGATCTTCATCCATTCTCTTTTATCGGAGCCAGTGTGAATGACACTGTTTTCATCTTATTCCGTCCTTCCAAATTTATCCCGTCTATGTATCGAATGTTCTCAGTAATTTATGCGGGATATTTATACACATCCCCTCTAGAAATTTCCTGTTAGGATAACAATATTCTTCTCAATGATCATCAGAAATATAGAATTGATTTGTTAATTTCTATAGTCAGATTTACCAGTTCTAACTGTTGAATTGGTCTACCTCGGCCAAGTTGTATTATTAACATTGTTTTCTATGTTCAAATTATGCTCATTAACATAGAGTTTATCTCAAAAACTTGTCAGTGGTTAACCTAAACAAATCGATTATGAATTTCCGGAGGGTATTGGACATGCATTAAATTATCGTATTGTTCAAAGTATTATTGTTTACCAATTGTTATTGTTCATTTGTGGAGCTTATAAAATAGGTCCCAGCCCGATTTGTTGGTATAACAATGTTGATAAGAATTCGTTATTGAGAAAAACGAATTAATTCATTTCTGTGGATTGGGCATCGAATATTCAATTTTCATAGCCAGATAATGATCCATTAGACATGCAGAGCTGAAATTAACGTGTTTCTGCGTTTTTGAACGAATATTTTTGCGAGTACTTGAAACCGAAGGTACCTTTATACCTGAGTTTATTGTTGACGCAAAAGTGACCGAAATAAATAATAATTTCAAACCCAAAATTGCAAGGAAGACCCTTGGAATACAGTCCTCGTGACCCTGACAATTAATTTGTTGTTTGACTTGACAGCAGTTTACACAAACCATAGACACAAACGATAATGAAACATTTGGCCTAATTATCGATTGTTTACAAATTGAGAGTTATCAAATACTTTTTTAGTATTGAACCTCAACTGCGTTTTGGTTTTCAAATTTTATAGGTATAGATTCGAAGAAAGCACAAGCTAATCAGAGTTTTTATAATATATCTTTATTTATTTAAAGATGACGAACGTCATCGTATCAGCCTCAAACGACTCAACAATGTGAACGTAAAATCGATTATTTCGAATATTTTATGTCCGTGTCTTGACGAGAAAGTCTGGTTTTGTTTGACCCAGCGTAGATTTTGTTCTGATGGAGAAGATGAATTTTTAGCAAGGAGTAACAATAACATTTCATACACAATTTCTCCTGAAAGAGAATCGTTGGCTTTTCATGTGTACATATTTCTCCTTCGTTGATGGTGATAAATTAGAGTGAGGTCAGTGATGTCGTGCATTTGTTTCCTCGTTCTTTTCGAAATGTGCACAACGATGTTAGTGATAATCATAGAACTTATAGTAACTGTAAGTTCTATGGTGATGATGATGGGGAGTGTTCATGGAATTATGAAACTATGATTTTTCGAATATCTGTGTGAATAATGAATAATTCCGCTATTTTCTGGTAATACACGATCATGAAGAATCGCCGAAGTTTCCAATGCACTCGAGTAGTTCCTTACGAAAAATCTAAATACGAGACAATTATTGCCAAAAAGTTCGTTACCTCAACATGAGTACCCCCGTATTTTTGCGAGGTGCAAAAATACTTCGTATCCTTCCTCAGACTCAATAGTATTGTTTATATTCAATTCCCCTCTTACACAAGACGTAGAGTTCAAGGGCTTCATTATATTTGACCTTGACCTATTAATTGACCCCTACCGACCTAGTGAACTCGTTCAGAGCATTTTCTTCTAGGTCACTCTTCATTTTCCTCATCTGAAGTGAAATCACTAGGAACAAACATGTGGAGTTCCCCCTTATGATTAGTAATCATATTGTTGTGATGGAAATAGAACATCTCTTCATATGTCATAGAATATTAGTTTTAAAAAATCTTTGTGATGCATTTTATTGTTTTAATTAAAGTTATTTTTCTTCAGAATAATGGGAGATATGGGCTGAACTGAGTGGAGATACCTTTCATCCGGATGACAAGGGATCCATAAAAACAGGTAAATTATTTTTATTTTCTGGAATTTGACCCAATATTCTGAGAGTCACAGCTCGATGAAACTTTTCTATGGTAATCTATGAATAATTTTAATTAAGTTCTATGCAGGTTGGTGACTTGAATAGAGATTCAAGAACTAATTCATTTCTATTTAGTCTGTCGATGTACTTTCAGTGGTATGATTAAGTGGCCCCCAACTAAGATGCCTAGAATGTGTTCAGTCATCGAACCCCCAACTTAATCACTATTAAAGCAATTTTTGGGGTTGATGAATGAGAAGAAATCCATAGTTGATTTCCAATTATTATTGATATTCTATGCTTCGGATTCTATTATTTTTCTGCGAGATAAGATTAGTAGTTTGATCAGCCCCACTTTATTTTGCATACAAATATAGGCGAATGCATCATTCAGGTGCTCAAATTCATAAATTAAATTTATTCATTCTCACAAGTTCACGTATTTAAATGTCAAATGGCTGCATTCGTAATGAACAGTTCTATGACTAACCAATCTTATCTCGAAATTATTGCAAATGCTGGAGTCACGAAAATGGAGTATTCTTCATTCAAATGAAGGTTAAACACAATAATGAATAATGCAGGTATCGATGTGGGAACAAGTCGAGAAGAGAAAGCGGTGCGACAGATATTATGCGTTCTACCAGCCAGAAAAATCTCTGAAATCATATCGAAAACGAAATATCCAGTTGAATAATTGGTCACCTTGAAGTATTTGGTATGCGAGATTGAATGGTGAATGAACAATTATAATCCGAGTTATAATCGGTTTGACAGGTTGTTGTTTGTTCGTAGCATTCATTTTTATATCCCATTTATGCTTATTTCGGATTGATCCTAGATTTGGCGCTACTGTAGATCAGGGGCCGGTTTCTCTGAGTGACAGTTTTCAAGTTCACGAGTGCAAGTTTAGAAAATTTCATAATCGAATTGTCATGAAGGCAAAGAAATAGATGAAAATTATTCATGAATTTGATGGTAGATGCATAGAATTCTATGTATCTATACTTGATGTTCTATGAAACAGAGTTCTGTCATCGATGCATAGAAACATCACAAATTTTTTCAGGACACAGATTTTTCTGGGCCCTTTTTCTGCAAATCTTCTGTGACTGCATATCCAGCAATTGTCACAGAAAATAAGTTCAATATAGGAAAAATCTTGCCTACTGCATTTCATTGTTCAGTCACGCAATTTTAAATCAAAATAACGAGCACGAATTCGGCAATTACGATTCTTTCACAAACTTCCATTTGACAGATTTAGAAAATTCGCATCGTTTCCGACGCAAACCGTTCAGCGGAACTGGATGCGAATTCTCGGCCCCAAGAAGCGTCATTCCGGTTAAAACTTGCCAAGAACGTTGTATTCCGTTTCGAAAACGGATACTTTAGAAGTAATTCGCCCAAGTGTTGATAATGTCCGTTTGATCGCTGATACGGTTGTCTGTTTCAGTTGTGCTAGGTGGAAATGGATAAAGAGAATGGAAAGGGCAGCGAAGGTAACTCAGGCTCCAATAAACATTCCAACCAATCGGATCCGGCCTCACTGCTTGATGCAGCCAGCTTGTTTGGAGGTAATTTTTCATCATTTGCACCCCATTTTTCGTTCTTTGAATAAGAACGAATGATCTTCGAGTTTATCAAGTTTTGATGTTTTATGGTGCAGATATTTCTATCTAGATAATTTTTCTAAGTGGAACTACCTGCTTAGGTTCTCGGTGAATAACAGAAAGAATTATCGGCGTGCAGAAAATTTTTTTTTAACTCCGAAAAAAGTTTCACCTCGAGCAGGATTCGAACCTGCGTTTCTGCGTTTGCCGGACAATTGCTCCACCCAAGCTATCGGTGTATACGGTCCTTTTTTCGGAATTCAATATTATTGGGATCACTGATTCTCTAACATTAGCCATAGGATTCCATGTAAACTCAATTCCACTTCATCGACATTTTTTCAGCCAAATTTCAAGATGTGTTTGTTTTCTCCACAGCTTACTGGCCACGAGGAGATGCAGCGACGGCGGCGAACCTGTTCGCGGCAGGAGGCGGTTTCGGCATGCCGCCGCATCCGGCGGCCGCCTCCGGAATGCCGTTCGGCCTCATGCCGTCCAGTTCACCGGGAAGTCGTGGAGCGATGCCCAACTTTCCCACGTCCTCGGTGGCGGCTGCCTACAGCAACGCGTACACCAACACGTTGTCGGTGGCGGCTAGTCAAGCGGCCAGTCTCGGAATACCGGCAGCAAGTAAGTTCAACTGGAAGTTTTTTGTTGAAATTTTCCGGCGAGAAGGAGTACCAACAGTTGGTTGGCTCTCAAAGCAAAAATCCTTGGCCTTACAGTTGAATATTATTAAATGTAGCTAGCAAGTCGACAATAACTAATTGCTAGAATATTGAGCAGAGCCTTCAGACCATACAAGTATAAGTGACAGATACTGATCAAGTCATTATACGTTCTCGAATTAAAATATAGAAAGGGCAGATTCTTGCTATAATTTAGTGAATAAGTTCATTCAGTTCTCAGAGTATGAACAGTCTGGGCCTTCCAAGAATCCAAGACACGGCGCCCAGATCCTCAGGATCGTCTGAATCTATCGAGTGATTTTTTTTGAGTGATAAGATTTTCGATAGGGATAAATGTGATTGGACAGGAGTGAGAAGCCATGTTGTTTTGACATTTCTGTTCAGTAAGCATTGACGAATTGTCATGGAAAGACTCACGCCGCAACAACGTTTACAAATTGTTGAAATTGGTTTTCAAAATCAGTGTTCTATTCGCCAAACTTATAGAGCGCTCCGTGAAATTTACACACACAGGCAAGCCTTCGTACTTTGTGGAGCATTTTCCCCGTACTTACCTGACTTGCCTTAGCAAACCAGGCTACTGCCCCATATGTGATTATAGGTCTTACAATCGAGACGTACATCCATCGCAGTATTTTTGGGTTACAACCCCAACATACAAGGAATGTATGTAGTGAATAGGATGGACCTACTCTCTCTATAATATCACAACAATAAACATTACACTTGAGGGTTAAAACAAAATCACAGGCCTTCATTTAGGTTTATTCTGCTCGAAAAAGCAGCATCCGCTTGTTGATATTCAATATAACTTATCCAGAATTGAATTAAATAAAAAACAATTCTTTTGAAAATGTTTTTTAGTCTTTGTGCAATATTTTGTAGAATTTTCTAATCTAAAAAGTTCTTTAAACTTTTGAACAATTCCTTCGAAACTTTCCTAGATTTTTGAGATGAGCGAAAAAGTGGTTCAAAGGTGTTTTAACGATTCCACAAAGCGTCTGCTGCCTCCGTACAGTGGAGTTCCCATCTCCTAACTATTTTTCGCAAGTTAGTAAGGACTGAACGAGAATAAAGACGCTATCACAAAAACGCTTATATCTTTTGAACCACTGGACCGATTTCGAAAATCAAAATCATTTTCGAAACATCTTCTAATTCTGATGAAAACTGTTTTTACAATAAAAAAACCAAAACTATTTTTTACAAAATTCATGGATTTTTTCTGAAATTCTTCCCATCATGCTTCTTATAGTGTTCTCAGTCACTTTCTGGTATGCTGTCTTCCACTTTTGCTTGAATTCCGCTAATGTTTTCGTTGATTTCTTAGTCTTCTTCAATTCTCTTTTTACCAGGGCCCAAAAATCTTTCGATTGGCTTGAGTTCTGGGCAATTTGGTGGATTGGCCTCTTTGGGGACAAAAACCACCTCATTAGCTTCGTACCATTCCTTGGTGGCCTTGCTGTAGGGGCATGAAGCTAAATCTGGCCAAAAAATTGTTGACACATCGTGCTCACGTAAAAATGGTAAAAGTCGCTTCTTCAAGCATTCCTCGATGTATATCTTCGAGTCAACAGAGCCTTGGCCAACGAAAAATTTGCTCCTTCTTCCACAAGTGCAAATTGCTTGCCAAACCAGGAATTTTTTAGGAAACTTTGCTTGTTTCTTCACGCGAAATTGTTCGTCAACATTTCCACGAGAATCTGCAGTATAAAATTCCTGACCAGGAAGTTGTGAGAAATCAGCCAAGACAAGTTTCGTCGTCCATCACGCAACAGGAAAAAATTTTCAAGAAATCTTTTTTTTTAATTTCTTTGCTCTTGATTTCGCTTCTTGATTCTTCACAGCGTTCCTGTCTGGCACTTTCTGCACTTAGTTTGTTCTAAGCCCACAACCCACTATTTGGGCCACTTTCCGTCCTGAAAGGATATGATTCTTCTGAAAAAGGCTTATGGCTTTCTTCACTTTTTTCGGGCTATGAAACCCCTTTTTCCTCCCGGTTCCTTTCTTGCGGTTAATTGTAAGATCTTCGTTGAAGCGCTTAACAACTCTTGATACCGTTTCCGGACGAACGCGAGCCTCTTTTGCGATTCTCTTGAAGCTCCATTTTTGATTATTTTGAAAAAGTTTCACTATAAATTCTCCTGTTTTCACTTCGCTTGACATTTTGCGACATAGAATTGGAATATCTATGAAGTAAATGTTCCACATGTTTCTGACGTTCATAACAAAGCTAACTATGATCAAATTTCGATTTTTTCTCAATTGGTTCAAGGGATATAGGCGTTTTCGTGACAGCGAATTCATTCTCGTTCAGTCCTTAGTCTTTGTTCGAGTGTGAGAAGAGTCTATTATTCTATCCGACGCTAGGCCTGTTATTTCGTCGTTCCGACGACACAGCCTCGGCGTCCCTTCCCATCTTGGAGCATCATCTAGAACGCTCTCTCCCACGCATTAACAACCCCCGCTTTCCTAAAAATCCATATAATATCGCAACCTGTTCATCTCTCCGTACGTACAACACGCCGCCGGGACGCCCGCGGATCCGGCCGGGCCGAACTCTCCCGTACAGAGCACACAATATATTTCATTTATTGATTTACTGCCTCGTTTCCTCCCCCCCCGGCCCCGCTTCCCTCCTTGTTTCGTTACATCCAGCGGTAGCGGCACGCGAAGGGGTCCCATAATTCATTATTTCTCCACTCTGTCGCGCGCGACAATAATTGTCGTCCGCGATCCTGGCCAGTTCGTTTGTTATTGTCGTAGTTTCGCGGTTCGGCGTCAGGGGGCGCCGATTTTTCGTCGCGGCCGATTTTTTCCGATCGGAGAACGCTGCGGTCGGTTACTTTTTCTTCTTCTTCGATCGGACGAAAGGGTTTTCTTGTTTTCGGCGATCCCGCGCAGGGTTTTTCTCGAGGCTGATCAATTTAGGTGGTCCCGTAGGAGGTTGGAGGGACGTAGGGGAGATGGTCGTCGCTTTTTGTAGGGACGGAGATAAGGAGACGTTTCTCATGGTAAATGTGTGTGTTGTTGGGGAGAATGAATTTTATTCCAATTTAATTTTCATGTATTAAACCAAATCTCGAGCTCCTACTTCCATTGATTGAAGGTTGGAATACTCTTTTTGTTGTGAGAAAAAGAAGACGAAGATTGTAATGTGTTTGGCTCAATTCCACCCATTTTTAAAACTGTCTTTCGGCTTCTTGTCTTAACAACGTACTCACATGAAAAAGAATCCTTAATGAACCTCATATACATTTTTTTAAATTCCTTCTTTTGGATCTTGGGCCAAATCACCCTCTTCAAATTCAACATATACAAGGTTTAAATGAAGCATGTAACCAAGTAGATAGCTTCGAAATAGAAAGGACGATGTATATAAAACTTTTCAGGCAAGAACAATCACGCCTGATACCATATTTTCGGTAACTACTATAGCTACTTCCGCTATCAACGGATGTACCATCAACTTCCTTTTTTTCAATGGGACACCTTGTATAGTTCGTAAGTCAATAAGTTTATTGGAAACAATTTGTGAAAACGGGAAATAAATCACTTCACACTCAAAGGATAGGTGAATTAATTTCCTTGAGGCTGATGAGAAGAATAATTTAAACAAAATCGATTCAATATTTATTATGTTGAAGAATGAGTAAAAAGGAATGCACAAATTTTATATTTTCGATATTTATTATTTCGTACAAAAATGCTCGAATAGGTCAGTTTTTATTTCAAAATGCTCAACTTCTAAAAAAGTTTAGCATGAACCTCCTTGAAGGGATATAGGGAAATTGGGTTTTATCTCAAATTTCAACTCTGTGTGCCAATTTGCAGAGGGTGCTTGACAAACCCTTCAATTGTTCATTTAAAGTTGGGTAGTTTAAAATGAAAATTGTACCTGTTCGTTCATTTTCTTACAAAATAGTGAATACTGAAGATATGAATTTTGTGTGTCCCCCTTTTTAAAAAAACTCTGTAGTTGTTTTATGTTTTGGGGATATTTCAACAGTTTCTGAATTGTTGAGTAGAAAACATTTGAAATTCTGCCAGTACATGGAATACAATTGGGACACCTTGTAATGTTTTGCAGATTTGAAGACCTTTTTATTTGGAATTCGTACTCGATAAGTTTTCTGAAAACAATTTGTGAAAACGATAACTAAATCACTTTACATAGGTGAATTTATTATCTTAAGTGTAATGAGAATAGTAATTTAAACAAAATCTGTTCAATATCTATTATGTCACCTACAGCACTGACGTGCTGGACCTTTTTTTTTTCTGTTTCCAAACCTTAAGATAACACAGAACTACAATGAACATTGAGTAAAAATATCTTCGATATTTACTATTTGCTACAAAAATGCTAGAACAGGTCAATTACTCAACTTTTGATGAAGAATTGAGGAGTTTGTCATGGGTAATTGAGTTTTATTTTAAATTTCAACTCTGTTTGAGCCAGAAATTATTAGACCTTTCGTTGCTGAGGATTATTCGGTCATTGATGTTATTTTCATCAACCCTTTTATTATTACAGCGATGAAACGATTGAACTCATAGAACGTGAATTTTCAAGTATTGTGAAGTTGATCACATTTTCAATAATCTTATTTTTTCCAAGCAGTATCATTCTATGAAATTCGAATAAAAATATCGCATATTTTGCCCACCTGTTGTATGCAAAATGATCTTTGTTTCCTATGAATTTATATCATCTGAGCAACAAAAAATCTATCCATTTCTGGAACAGGAAGTTTGGGGTGACATTTGAACAAATTCAACCACCCTCCTTGTAGAGGGTGCTTGACAAACTGCTCAATTGTTCATTCAAAGTTGGGTAGTTTGAATTGAAATTTTACCTGTTCGAACATTTTTCTACAAATTAGTAAATACTGAAGATATTAATTTTGTGCTTTACTTTTTAACACACTTTGTAGTTATTTTATGTTATGGGGATATTTCAACAGTGTCTGAATTGTTGAGTTGAAAACATTTGAAATTCTGCCAGTACATGGATTTTCTTTCCCTGTACTTTGCGAACATAAGGACTGAACGAGAATAAATTCGCTATCTCAAAAACGTCTTGAACCAATTGAGAAAAAATCAAAATTTGATCATAATTAGCCTTGTTATGAACGTCAGAAACATGTGGAACATTTACTGCATAGATATTCCAATTCTTTGTCGCAAAATCTCAAGCGAATTGAAAACACGAGAATTTATAGTGAAACTTTTTCAAAATAATCGAAAATGGACCTTCAAAAGAATCGCAAAAGAGGCTCGCGTTCGTCAGGAAACGGTATCAAGAGTTGTTAAGCGCTTCAACGAAGATCTTACAATTAACCGCAAGGAAGGAACCAGGAGGAAAAAGGGGTTTCATAGCCCAAAACAAGTGAAGAAAGCCATCAGCCTTTTTCAGAAGAATCCTAACCTTTCAGGACGGAAAGTGGCCCAAATAGTGGGTTGTTCGCAGTCAACCGTTCAGAAAATCAAGTCGAGTTGTGGGCTTACAACATACAAAGTGCAGAAAGTGCCAGACAGAAACGCTGTGAAGAATCAAGAAGCGAAATCAAGAACAAAGAAATTAAAAGAAGATTTCTTGAAAAATTTTTCCTGTTGCGTGATGGACGACGAAACCTATGCCTTGGCAGATTTCTCACAACTTCCTGGTCAGGAATTTCATACTGCAGATTCTCGTGGAAATGTTGACGAACAATTTCGCGTGAAGAAACAAGCAAAATTTTCTAAAAAATTCCTGGTTTGGCAAGCAATTTGCACTTGCGGGAAAAGGAGCAAATTTTTCGTTGGCCAAGGCACTGTTGACTCGAAGATATAAATCGATGAATGCTTGAAGAAGCGACTTTTACCATTTTTACGTGAGCACGATGTGTCAACAATCTTTTGGCCAGATTTAGCTTCATGCCACTACAGCAAGGCCACCAAGGAATGGTACGAAGCTAATGAGGTGGTTTTTGTCCCCAAAGAGGCCAATCCACCAAATTGCCCAGAACTCAGGCCAATCGAAAGATATTGGGCCCTGGAGAACACTATAAGAAGCATGATGGAAAGAATTCCAGAAAAAATCCATGAATTTTGTAAAAAATAGTTTCGGTTTTTTTATTGTAAAAACAGTTTTCATTGGAATTAGAAGATGATTCGAAAATGAGTTTGATTTTCGAAATCGGTCCAGTGGTTCAAAAGATATAAGCGTTTTTGTGATAGCGAATTTATTCTCGTTCAGTCCTTAGTTGGTCTATGAAATTGCTACGAACAATCTGAGGTTTACAGCATGACAATTGTCTAAATTGTTTCTTATTTCCAGGTGCAGCATGGTGGTCGATGGCCTCTCACCTGGCGGCGCAGGACTACCTCGCTCGCCTCCAAGCCTCCGGCTTGAACTTCCCCTCCCTGGCGGATCCCTACGCCTCTCTGGCCGCCGGTCTACCATCCTCCCTCACGGGCTCCCCTCACCACGGTCAAGGAAAGTCCAAGAACTCCAAAGGCGGCTCCAAGTCTCACGGCAACGCCAAGGACAAGTCTTCGCCTTTCGCCCATCAGCAGCACCGTTCCTCATCCTCGCCCTCGCTGAAGCCCAATTCTAGTCCGGCGTCGGGTGCGGGGAAACCGTCCAAGAACTCCCCCAACCTGACCATCCAGCAGTCGGCGTCGATGCGGTATCAGCAGGAGAAGAAGGCCGGCAAGTCTTCTTCTTCTTCCTCGTCTTCCGCCTCCGCTCTCAACGACATGACGTACAACCTGAAGCAGCTGGAGAAGTTGAAGAACAGCGGGAACAACGTTAGCATCAGCAGCGGCTCCAGCGACGTTATGGGCGGCAAGATGTCGATGCACACTTCATCCAGCATGTTCAACAGCCCGATGAACATGGTGAGCGTTTCGGATAAGGGGGCGGTTACTTCGTCGGTGTCCTGCGCGAATTCTATAAGTAGCGTGGGTTTGCCTTCCAGTATTTTAAGGTGAGTGCTAATTTTTGTGTTTTATTGTTTGAATGAGAGGTGTCGCTATTTGGAGGTGATTGTGATGCTTTTTGATCACTTCTCTGGGCTAATATCGGAGGAATACCAAAATTTGTTCGTGGTATACAAACATCTGTTGATGGATCCGGTCGGTAGACCCTTAACTGACATCTGTGTCAAATTTGGGCGAGTTAGGGTCATTATTATTTATTTGGCAGCTATTTCAGACAAGTTTTTGTGTTTTGTCGCGTTGTTGAGCGAAGAGTTTGTTTGAAATTTTGTGTTGCGGAAGAAATATCTATACTCTGTTCAAATGTAAGAAAGAGCAATAATAACATGTTTGGCGCATCGGTAGGAGGGCCATCGTAAAGTTTCTTTCCGTCCAGAGTCGAATCGAGGAGATTTCACACAATCGTTCAGTTTAAACTGAACTTGAATTCCATTTTTTTCGATAATTTATAGAACGTTGTTCTGTTGAAATTTGGCAAACTGTCGTCATCATTCACGATTTCTAGAATTTTAGAAATCGATGGGATTTCATTCCGGAAAAAAAAACCGTGGACAATTCTTCTGATAAGGTTCATATCGAAATCGTCAACCGAATCGATTATTTTTAACGACTGGGCTCTCTTAGGTGGCGTCAATGTTTTATTCTCTTCATATTCTCTGAGAATTCTGAATACAGCTGAATCACTCACCCCTGAGGATTTTGAAACAATTCCTACTAAGTCCCTTTTCGATAAATCAGGATGTTCTTCCAATTCTTTTCGAAAAATATTCAAAATTATCTCTTTCTCTTCAGCAGAGAAATGCGACCTTTTGGACCTTTTTCGTGGTGGTCCCCACTACATATCACCCTCAGATGCAGTATCCGTTTCCGAATTCGAAATTGTTCTATAAACACTATATACACTTTGTCAAAAGATTTTCAAACACAATACACTTTTCACAACAAAATCTATAAACACTTTGAACAGCTAGACCTTCACATTAGCTCTAGGTATTTTAACTGGTCTTGTCAATTGAAAACTTCGATATTTATGCAAATCAAGATGGCTTTAATCCATTAAGGGAAAGGACCCAAACCTGGTGTTTCCCGGAATTACCTTGTCGGAATCTTGATTATATGATTCCGACCCAAATCTCTAAAACTCTGGTGTTTCCTGGAATTACCTTGCCGCAATCTCGAGCATCCGAAAAAGAAATTATTTAGTAGATAATAATATAAAAACAAAACAAAATAAAAAAATAGGGTACTTCGGATATAAAATGTTTATGACAGTTGCAAATCATAACAGAAATTTTGCACTGGAGTTTCTGAGGAAAAAAGTTTTAATGTGGAAATTGCTAACTCAAATTATTGAATCATTTCTATCCAGTACCATCCACAGTCCGAACGATCCTGGCAGTCTCTTAGGGCGGTCGAAGAGAGCGTTGTTATCACCGTTTGACTAATAGGAGCTTTATTGTGCGCAAAGCAGACGATTCTGTTTGTTTACAAAGCTCCTTCTAATATTTGAACGGACTATAATAGTGTCGATCCGTTTAAAATGTTGCCCAAAGCCTATAGAGACTTTTCTCTATTAGAATCCAGGGCATACCAGTGGTATGAAGCGTTCATAAGGTGCGATGAAGTGTGGGAAGATCTGCCCCGTTCATCTCTATGGAGAATAAAACTCAATACGTTTGTTTCGTCTAACAGAAATATTATCAAAAAAAGTTACTATTAACATAGAAGAAGAGATAACGATTAAATCATACAGGGAAGACTTCGATTTGATATTAGGCAATCCAACGTCCTGTCAAATATTTTTTGAGGTTAGGCTGGTGGTCAAACAGTGGAATTTAGCTTTGTTCATGTAGACATTAAAACCGTTCATTCGCTTGAAAAATTGTTTAATGTGGATATTTTTTCGATGTTTCTAGTCGATCTTACCTTAGGAATATCAGACCAGTGAAAAGTATTTGAATTAAGTGCATTTTTAATTAAAAAACGCTATAAATGTGTGCCAAAGTTGGATGTGCAATTCGTTCAAAAAGAGAATTTTCTTGTATATTTTGGAATACCCAGTGTGCGTAACTTGGTGTATTATCCACATATTAAGTGACTTACCAGGAAACAAAAGGATATTTGGTCAGCAGTCATCAAGACCTGACAAAATCTAAGAAAAGAAAATAAAGTTAATATTTCTTCATAGACACTGAAATAAGCAGTATTCAGTCCATGTTAAATGTAAAACTGATGAATATTAAAAATCTATATCATATAAAAGGAAAAAGAACTTACAGGTTGCATTGCTATGATGAATTTTCTCCTACACTGCCTCTACAATCTCTGGTAGCTCCCAATACTAAGTATAAAGTTGTGATCATATAATTGAGTGAAATTTTTTTCCTCTGTGTTACTTCAGGATATTTTTTGATATAATGAATCATAAAAACTCACTCGCTCACTCATAAAATAATAAAATTCCTCGTATTTATCGCGCACCAGCGACCTGTCAGATACTTTTTGAGGTTAACAGTGGTAGAATAATCACGTGGTTTGGATTGCCTAATATCAATAAAGATATTTTCTCTCTCTCATACAGCGTGTTCCCAAGTTTGAGGTACAGACGAAGAGAAGTGATCACTTGCATTAGATCAAGAATAAAAGTCTCATAAACATGAGTGTTTAAACGCTTTGTTTTCAAAGTTTAAATTTTTTCAAAGTTCTCTCGTCATTGCATCTGCATTTCTCAAGATGTAAGTTCAAATCGGCTTGTCAAAACTAATAATGAAACCTAGGAGCATAAAATTCTATGCTCCTAGATGAAACTACGAGTTTATCCAAATATTCAAGAACCTTTTACTTTATTTTCTCGAAAACTGTAGCAGAAACGAAAAAATTGCAGAAAATCGATAAGTTTCTGAATGTAACGAAGATTCTTTTCAATATATTTCAAATTTTTAATGGCGCACAAAGAAATTCACAAAGGCAATCCATATGCCATATGGATATGCATATATGGATATGCATATATCCTTGCTAAATTTCAGCTGAATATCTTCAGAAATGCAAAAGCTATGAGAGAAAAGCTTCTATTTGTAACTTATCATATAGATCCTCTTCATCTCATTCAATCACGTTTTTTTCATTTCACATCAATATTGAAAAATCCTTGTCTTTTTTAGTGCTGCTTTAGAAGGAAATGGGTAAGATTAAAAGTGGTGCATTTAAAAATAAACAGGTTTTGATCCTGGGAAAAACGATATAATTTGGGATAATATTTGATCAAATCATTTAAAAAATTAATAAGCAGATTTTTATTATTCATTTTCTTCAGTTGGTCTCGCTCATTATTCCCCTTATGGTAATTACTCTTGGTGTTTGCAGCGATCCAAACTCAATACTAGGCGGTGTTCGCCTGCCTCCAGACACTGAAATCATCAAGTATACCTCGTCTATAGTTGGGCCCAAAATTCCAGGGACCACCAACCGAGGTAGAAAAAAGACAATATCTCTAGATCCTCCCTTAGTAAGTGTTCACCCTTCGACTTCCTTGGAGAGATCCAACAAACGACTGAAATTAAATGTAAGTGCTGTCACCTTCAAATTCTTTATTTTGATAGATACTGCTGTTTAATTTTGGATTGACCAACATTGCCGCAATTTTTAAGACTTGGTGGCCATCAGCAACAATGTGTCCAAGTGTTATAAGAGTCAAGAATGATATTTTTATCAATTCCTATTTTTACTCGGTTAGAATACTATTCATGGTCGAAACAGAGTCTTATAAAAGAAATGATGCATGAGATATCGTTTACAAATGAGTTATCTTTTCTGCTCAGGATTCACAAGGTGATCATCATCAAATGAACTCCCATGACCGAATAGAACTGATCAAATTGCCGCCGACCAACGGCAGTCCTTCCAGCGTGACAGGATCCCCTTACAACAGCAATAATGGCGGCGAATCCACGGGAGAAGCTCCGCTCAATCTCTCCCTCAAGTCATCGACGACCGGCGCTTGTACCACCAACCCCTCATTGAATTCGCTCAGCAACATGTCGGCGAACATTGGCATGGATAGAGTTTGTGAGTTTCCATGATTTTCGCATTGGTCTGAATTGCTAAAACTTCGTATCCCGTTTGAAAGCCTGCATCCTTTATTTTTGTCTTCAGCTCGAAGGAAACCGGGTCCCAAACCCAGAAGGGTGATACCGGCTGGGTCTCAACCTCCGCCTGCCACTCCCAGCTCTTCTCTTATACAGATGTTCGCTTCGGCCGATTCCCCGAGACCGCCCAGTCGCAACGAAGGTTCCGACGGGGGCAGTTCCACCTCCTCGACCTCGGCCAACGCGGCGAACGCCGGAGGCTCATCCTCGAACCACAAGGAGGGCAGGCCGAGGAATCTGGGAAGAGGCGTCAGCAAGCCCAAGAAGAACACGGTGGCTTCGCTTCTCGCCCAGAGCAGGGCGTTGGGTAAGTTCATTTCAGGCCACACTGTATATAACCAAATGATATCGCTCGTGAATTGACATTCAAGTGGGAGTTTGGTGATGGGTATTATAAGGATTGATCGAGAACAAATTCGCTATCACAAAAACGCTTATATCTTTTGAACCACTGGACCGATTTCGAAAATCAAACTCATTTTCGAATCATCTTCTAATTCTTATGAAAACTGTTTTCACAATAAAAAAACCAAAACTATTTTTCACAAAATTCATGGATTTTTTCTGGAATTCTTCCCATCATGCTTCTTATAGTGTTCTCAGTCTCTTTCTGGGATGCTGTCTTCCACTTTGGCTTGAATTCCTCTAATGTTTTCGTTAATTTCTTAGTCTTCTTTAATCCTCTTTTTACCAGGGCACAATATCTTCCGATTGGCCTGAATTCTGGGCAATTTGGTGGATTGGCCTCTTTGGGGACAAAAACCACCTCATTAGCTTCGTACCATTCCTTGGTGGTCTTGCTGTAGTGGCATGAAGCTGAATCTGGCCAAAAGATTGTTGACACATCGTGTTCACGTAAAAATGGTAAAAGGCGATTCTTCAAGTATTCCTCGATGTATATCTTCGAGTCAACAGAGCCTTTGCCAACGAAAAATTGGCTCCTTTTCCCACAAGTGCAAATTGCTTGTCAAACCAGGAATTTTTTAGGAAACTTTGCTTGTTTCTTCACGCGAAATTGTTCGTCAACATTTCCACGAGAATCTGCAGTTTAAAATTTCTGACCAGGAAGTTGCGAGAAATCAGCCAAGACATAGGTTTCGTCGTCCATCACGCAACAGGAAAAATTTTTCAAGAAATCTTTTTTTAATTTCTTTGCTCTTGATTTCGCTTCTTGATTCTTCACAACGTTCCTGTCTGGCACTTTCTGCACTTTGTATGTTCTAAGCCCACAACTCGACTTGATTTTCTGAACGGTCAACTGCGAACAACCCACTATTTGGGCCACTTTCCGTCCTGAAAGGTTAGGATTCTTCTACATAAGGCTGATGGCTTTCTTCACTTTTTTTGGGCTATGGTACCCCTTTTTCCTCCCGGTTCTTTCCTTGCGGTTAATTGTAAGATCTTCGTTGAAGCGCTCAACAACTCTTGACACCGTTTCCAGACGAACGCGAGCCTCTTTTGCGATTCTTTTGAAGCTCCATTTGTGATTATTTTGAAAAAGTTTCACCATAAATTCTCGTGTTTTCACTTCGCTTGACATTTCGCGACAGAGAATTGGAATATCTATGAGTAAATCCTCCACATGTTTCTGACGTTCATAACACAGCTAACTATGATCAAATTTTGATTTTTTTCTCAATTGGTTCAAGAGATATAGGCGTTTTTGTGACAGCGAATTTATTCTCGTTCAGACCTTAAATCTTTTTATTTCTTGTCGTCTCAGGGATAAAGCCCATGCCCATGCTCGACCCCACCCAGTCTATGAACCAGCAGCTCAGCTTCCTGAAGTCGAACATCCTGGCGGCGCAGCAGTACATAAACGAGGCGGGGGGCGACGAGAAAATGTTCAACAAGCTGCTTCAGGAGAAGTTCAAGGGCACCTTGAGCGATTCCAGTACGGTAGACGCTTCCACAGATTCCGATAATCTCTCAGATTCTAATCATACAGATTCGGAGATGGAGGTCGAGATGCCGGTCAAGAAACAGAAGCAGTACGACGAGAGGGCGCTGAGGGTGCCTCTGGAATTAGGTTAGTTTCGCGCAGCCTTCGCGTCACGCCAGCTTCTGTTTTGGTGTGCTTTGTCTCTTGGTGTTTTTCGGAAATGGCTTGATTAATTGAGTTTATTCCAGGTTGGAAACGAGAAACTGTGATCAGGGGACTGACCAAAAACGGTGGTTTGAAAGGAGACGTCACTTATTCTGCCCCAGATTGTTCGAATAAATTCAAACAGATGTCTGATGTCACGCAGGTAGATTATGGAAGAATGCACTCTTGATTCTACTTTTTCTTCATAGCTTCCTATCGTGGTATTGCAAATAAAATATTTATTTTTGCTTCAGTATTTGGAAAGCCAGAATATCTCGGAATTATCCAGGGAAAACTTCACCTTCAGCTGTAGGGTCATTTTGGGCAACTACCTACAACCTCTTCCGCCTGAGATGGCCATGGATGGCGAATTTGCACATTTGACTGAGGAAGATGTAACAAAAAGGTTAGTCTTGAAGTATTATTGTGTTTTAGGTTAGGCGTAGAAGATTCAATTAGGCAATCTAAGGACCTGTCAAATATTTTTGGAGGTTAGTGCTGGTGGTCGAACAATGGGAATTTAGATTTGTTTATATTGATATTGTACACGTTTATTTGCTTGAAAATTTTTTTCAGCGACTTTTTTTCATGTTTTTGATCAATCTTCCGGAATTTCTCATATCTTCAGCTAACAAGCAACCTGTCAGAAACGTTTTGAGGTTAACAATGGTGGGATAATCACGTGAATTAGATTGCCTAATTGTGTTTCAAATTAGAAGGACCAATGTTTAGCTAATTTTCCAAATAATGTTTATGATCGAAAAAATAATAGTTCCTGGAAGTCTTGGTGTTGAAAATCTTCTTGATCTTCTCCATACGCATGCAGGATTTCCTGGATAATTAATTCGAAATGCGAAACAATCTCAGGACTCGTTATCGAGTACCTCTCATTGCGTAGAGACTAAACGATACAAGTTAGGACTCTAAATAATGAAGATTCACTTGATATCGAAGAGAAAACTATTATTGGACGCTTTCAGGTTGGAAGAGTTGAAGTCGGCAATGCGAACAAATTTGTCGGTGGAACAACGAATTGAACTGGCCAGAAAGCAACAGGCAGTTAGGGCAGCTGCGAGATTGGACAGAGAACAAGCTAGGATAGCGAAGGAGATTGAGAGATCGGAACGTCAAGAGGCTGCAAGGAGAGACAGGGAGATTCGATCTCAACAAATGATGGAGGTAATTGAAGTTGTTGATGATTTATACGGTTTCGTTTTAAGTTTAGAATTTCATGTTAGCTGAATGTGGATCATGTTGAATTTTTGGTATGTGAGCTTGTTAGCGATTTTATAATCTGGAATCGTTGAGGGAAGAATAACATAAGGACTGAACGAGAATAAATTCGCTATCACTAAAACGCTTATATCTTTTGAACCACTGCACTGGACCGATTTCGAAAATCAAACTCATTTTCGAATCATCTTCTAATTCTAATGAAAACTGTTTTTACAATAAAAAACCAAAACTACTTTTACAAAATTCATGGATTTTTTCTGGAATTCTTCCCATCATGCTTCTTATAGTGTTCTCAGTCACTTTCTGGGATGCTGTCTTCCACTTTTGCTTGAATTCCGCTGATGTTTTCGTTGATTTCTTAGTCTTCTTCAATTCTCTTTTTACCAGGGCCAAATATCTTTCGATTAGCCTGAGTTCTGGGCAATTTGGTGGTGGATTGGCCTCTTTGGGGACAAACACCACCTCATAAGCTTCGTACCATTCCTTGGTGGCCTTGCTGTAGTGGCATGAAGCTAAATCTGACCAAAAGATTGTTGACACATCGTGCTCACGTAAAAATGGTAAAAGTCGCTTCTTCAAGCATTCCTCGATGTATATCTTCGAGTCAACAGAGCCTTGGCCAACGAAAAATTTGCTCCTTTTCCAACAAGTGCAAATTGCTTGCCAAACCAGGAATTTTTTTAGGAAACTTTGCTTGTTTCTTCACGCGAAATTGTCCGTCAACATTTCCACGAGAATCTGCAGTATAAAATTCCTGACCAGGAAGTTGCGAGAAATCAGCCAAGACATAGGTTTCGTCGTCCATCACGCAACAGGAAAAATTTTTCAAGAAATCTTTTTTTAATTTCTTTGCTCTTGATTTCGCTTCTTGATTCTCCACAGGGTTTCTGCCTGGCACTTTCTGCACTTTGTATCTTCTAAGCCCACAACTCGATTTGATTTTCTGAACGGTTGACTGCGAACAATCCACTATTTCGGCCACTTTCCGTCCTGAAAGGTTAGGATTCTTCTGAAAAAGGCTGATGGCTTTCTTCACTTTTTTTGGGTATGAAACCCCTTTTTCCTCCCGGTTCCTTCCTATGATCAAATTTAGATTTTTTCTCAATTGGTTCAAGAGATATAGGCGTTTTTGTGATAGCGAATTTATTCTCGTTCAGTCCTCTATTTCATCTTGAAAATACATTCTAACAATTTTCAATGTTACATGGCATTTTTTCATTATTTCATGATTTGCTTTTGTTATGTGTTGCATGGCAGGCTAAACGAAAACGTCAAGAGGAGATGGAAAGACAGAAACAAGAAGAACAGCAGAGGAAACAACAGGCAAGTGAACACTTAGAAATTTCAGAACGTTACCGTAGATTTGCAGTTATGAGTCTTGAAAATTGATGTTAATTATCCGGTTGTTGCGAACTTGAGTGAATTTTAGTATATTCGGTGTCTGAAGCAGTAAAATCGTGTTGTGGAATCTTATTACCTTTTGATTTCTTTCAAATTTCCCGAGTAGCATATGGAAGTAACGTTCTATGTTTATTTTGGATCTCCATCGTAAATATAGGAAAAGTCACTGAAAAATGCTCCAAATACTTGAAAACCATGATTTAATTGCTCTCCCAATACTTATGCTCCATTCGACTGATAACTTTGCTTTCGTGAAAGTTTTATTAAGGCTATTTTCGTTCAAATGCTTCATTTTTACGAGTTCTACTTCCCATTGAAAAAAACCTGCTTCTAGGATATCAATATCATCAGGAAAAGAAAGTAGAATAAAAAATGCTTATTTTGTTTGAAACCTTCCAAATACAGCCTGGTGTTTAACGAAAAGTTCCTTATGTTTGTGCCTCAACCTAACAGTCTCAATATTTCCTTTCAGGAAAGAGAATTGAAAAGACAACAGGCATCGATGATAAAAGAGCAGGTGAGAAAGAGTGTAATTGCAACAAAGTTAGTGTTCGAACAGCGACATTATTGTTTGCAAAGTGATTTTCAAATTCATAACGGATCCTTCTCGATAATTTTGCAATTTTATATTCTGAATATCTCGGTGTATATTTTTGACGTGTTTCCACTTTTTGTCATAATCTTGTCTATATGTGTCTATTTTCTACGAGTGTGATGTACTTCAGTTATTACTTACCGTATTATTTCTTTCTTTAGATGTACATTCAGGAGATCAGTAAACAGCAAGAAATGCTCTACACTGTTGAGTTGGTATGGCCACCATCGCATTTTTACGGTGCTAATGTTCTTGTGCTTGAGCATGTCAGCAGTTTTGCGTTCGATATTCTTCCAAGATGTGTCTTTGTCGATGCGAATCTAAAAAACGAAAACACATTTTCTGACATCTTGGAGGATAGTTGAATTGAAATTGGCAAGCATGAAATGTTTCAGTTGAAATTCGACTATTTACGAAATATGCTGACCGCATTAAACAAACGCTTAACACATTTTTCTGGGTTGGAATTAATGACGATTTATTGGGTGATGGTTTTCGTGAATATTTATGTTGCTAATTCGAATTTGGAATTCCAAGAAGATTGGACATCCGACTAGAAGCTGTTTATTTGTCGATCTTTTAATCGCACGATGCTCACCATTTTTCGGATACTCATTTTATCTATTTCAGTGATGTATGTACTTGAGAAATTTCAGCCAAACTGGGCGATAACTCAGAACCGAATTCAAGCTCACACAGTTTCAAGATTCTGGGTTCTTTCTTACGAAACTCTTCTTGTTTACTTCCAGAAATTAATAAGGACTGAACGAGAATAAATTCGCTGTCACAAAAACGCCTATATCTCTTGAACCAATTGGGAAAAAATCAAAATTTGATCATAGTTAGCTTTGTTATGAATGTCAGAAACATGTGGAACATTTACTTCATAGATATTCCAATTCTCTGGCCCAAATAGTGGGTTGTTCGCAGTCAACCGTTCAGAAAATCAAGTCGAGTTGTGGTCTTAGAACATACAAAGTGCAGAAAGTGCCAGACAGGAACGCTGTGAAGAATCAAGAAGCGAAATCAAGAGCAAAGAAATCAAAAAAAGATTTCTTGAAAAATTTTTCCTGTTGCGTGATGGACGACTAAACCTATGTCTTGGCTGATTTCTCGCAACTTCCTGGTCAGGAATTTTATATTGCAGATTCTCGTGGAAATGTTGACGACAATTTCGCGTGAAGAAACAAGCAAAGTTTCCCAAAAAATTCCTGGTTTGGCAAGCAATTTGCACTAGAGGGAAAAGGAGCAAATTTTTCGTTGGCCAAGGCCCTGTTGACTCGAAGATATACATCGAGGAATGCTTGAAGAAGCGACTTTTACCATTTTTACGTGAGCACGATGTGTCAACAATCTTTTGGCAAGATTCAGCTTCATTCCACTACAGCAAGGCCACCAAGGAATGGTACGAGGCTAATGAGGTGGTTTTTGTCCCCAAAGAGGCCAATCCACCAAATTGCCCAGAACTCAGGCCAATCGAAAGATATTGGGCCCTGGTAAAAAGAGAATTGAAGAAGACTAAGAAATCAACGAAAACATTAGCGGAATTCAAGCAAAAGTGGAAGCCAGCATCCCAGAAAGTGATTGAGAACACTATAAGAAGCATGATGGGAAGAATTCCAGAAAAAATCCATGAATTTTGTAAAAAATGGTTTTGGCTTTTTCATTGTAAAAACAGTTTTCATTAGAATTAGTACAAGAAGCTCTGTAACATGGATATCATTTGAACAAATTCAGCATCACTACACATATACGGGGAGACAGAGTTTTTTCAGAGGTTTTTATCTGTTCTCGTGTGTCATACGCAAAATTGTATGGTACCCCGTTCACATTCCCTCTGCTAACACTAAGATTTGGATCGGGAAACAGATTGTTTTTTTTATACAATCTGTTCCTTGTCGCCATTTCTTCACACGTGCCTTATGCCATATATTGTTTGATTTAAGAAAAAAGTATGTATCACTCTCTTTCAAAAGAATATATATATATATATATTAGAATTAGGAGATGATTCGAAAATGAATTTGATTTTCGAAATCGGTTCAGTGGTTCAAACGATATAAGCGTTTCTGTGATAGCGAATTTATTCTCGTTCAGTCCTTATAAATGGAGACAAAATCTCCTGGAACCCAGGATAATTGAATTTTTTACCTGAAATTCCTCTTAGACAAGGTTTTCTCCATTTTCCTCATAAAATTCATTCTGGAGTTCAATGCACATATTTCTGAACGCCCCATTTGAGAAACCATAGTTCAGGAGACAATCCTTTGTTAAATAAATCTCTTGAACCCAAAACCACGAATAACCATTGATAACTAACCTCATTAAGCATGGATTATTCTTTTCAGTTTCAATGGCGCTTCATTTTTGAGATTCTTTTCAAACAAATAATAAACGCTAACTTTCATAATTTAAGTCAACTAATATAGCTTCAGCTTAAGAATAATAAAGTCTTGAAAACGTAAACCTATTCCAAAAGTTTTAATTCAAATTATTTATCCGTTCAGGAACGAGAAAGGAGAAGACAGCACATGGCTCTGGTAAAATCCCTCGAAAGTCGTAGGAAACTGGAAGAACGCGAAAAGAAGAAACAGCAACTCTTGGCCGAAAAACAAGCGCAGAAGGAAAAGAAGATGGAACAGAGAAGGATGGAGCTGGAGATTTTAAGCGAGTTGAGGAAACCTTGCGAAGATTTGGAATTGGACCAGAAACCCTTGCCAGAGCTGGAGAGAATTCCGGGTTTAAAACTTCCCGGTCAGGCTTTCGGCAACGTTTTGATGGTTTTCGAATTTTTGCATAACTTCGGAGAGACTCTGGGATTCGATATGGATTCCCTGCCTACGCTTGACTCTCTGCAACAAGCCCTGATGCCCAACGAGCACTCGTTCGAGGCGGAAGAAGAATTGTTTTCGATCATGACCCATTTACTGGTATGCGCTGTAGAAGATCCGGGGATTCCCAACCCTGCAAGGCATACCACCATCTTGGGTCAAAGTTTGAGACAAGCGGACATCACTCACGTCAATCTTTCGGAGATACTCAGGATATATCTTTACGCGAACGCAACCGGCGAAGTTAAAGCTTTAACCGGCGTTCACTTCGAGAGAGAAAGGGAGAAGAGAGTGGCCGATCACCATCAGAACGACTACGAAATGCAAGTTACGCAACAGGGAAAGAACTCTCAGTACTACGAAATCCTCCACAGCAACGAAACTTGGAAGCTGTCCAACATGCTGAGAGATAAGCCTTTCATGGCTCTGTCTCCGACTCGAAAATCCGAGATACTCGCTTACATCTGCAACGAACTTCTTCAGAACAAAGCGGTCATTCGTCAGATCGAAGCCTCCTTGGAGCAAGTGGCCCAGTTGAAAAAGGAAAAGTGGCTGCTGGATAATAAAATCAGAAAGTAAGAGACTAATTTGGTGTACATAGGAAGCTTAAGTTTATACTGTATGTTTTGTAGGTTGAAGATGATGCATGGAAAGAAGGTTAGGTCTGAAGCTGCGGAGAAGGTTCAGAAAACGGGCGATATGGACGGTTCGGAGTCGGCTGTGGATTCGCCATCTTTGCATAAAGATGATCTTTTGGACGAAGAGGAGAATGAGATGAGTGACAACGAGAGTTTGGCCACCCAACCCGAGGAGGTATGTATCGAAAATATACACTTTTTCAATTATTCTGCGTCAAACATCGTTTTGTATCACCTCATTTCATCAGGGGAGTTCAGTAAGGACTGAACGAGAATAAATTCGCTATCACAAAAACGCCTATATCTCTTGAACCAATTGAGAAAAAATCAAAATTTGATCATGATTAGCTTTGTTATGAACGTCAGAAACATGTGGAACATTTACTTCATCGATATTCCAATTCTCTGTCGCAAAATGTCAAGCGAAGAAAACACGAGAATTTATAGTGAAACTTTTTCATAATAATCAAAAATGGAGCTTCAAAAGAATCGCAAAAGAGGCTCGCGTTCGTCCGGAAACGGTATCAAGAGTTGTTAAGCGCTTCAACGAAGATCTTACAATTAACCGCAAGGAAGGAATCGGGAGGAAAAAGGGGTTTCATAGCCCAAAAAAAGTGAAGAAAGCCATCAGCCTTTTTCAGAAGAATCTTAACCTTTCAGGACGAAAAGTGGCCCAAATAGTGGGTTGTTTACAGTCAACCGTTCAGAAAATCAAGTTGAGTTGTGGTCTTAGAACATACAAAGTGCAGAAAGTGCCAGACAGGAACGCTGTGGAGAATCAAGAAGCGAAATCAAGAGCTAAGAAATTAAAAAAAGATTTCTTGAAAAATTTTTCCTGTTGCGTGATGGACGACGAAACCTATGTCTTGGCTGATTTCTCGCAACTTCCTGGTCAGGAATTTTATACTGCAGATTCTCGTGGAAATGTTGACGAACAATTTCGCGTGAAGAAACAAGCAAAGTTTCCTAAAAAATTCCTGGTTTGGCAAGCTATTTGCACTTGTGGGAAAAGGAGCAAATTTTTCGTTGGCCAAGGCTCTGTTGACTCGAAGATATACATCGAGGAATGCTTGAAGAAGCGACTTTTACCATTTTTACGCGAGCACGATGTGTCAACAATCTTTTGTCCAGATTTAGCTTCATGCCACTACAGCAAGGCCACCAAGGAATGGTACGAAGCTTATGAGGTGGTTTTTGTCCCCAAAGAGGCCAATCCACCAAATTGCCCAGAACTCAGGCCAATCGAAAGTTATTGGGAAAGAGAATTGAAGAAAACTAAGAAATCAACGAAAACAATAGCGGAATTCAAGCAAAAGTGGAAGACAGCATCCCAGAAAGTGATTGAGAACACTATAAGAAGCATGATGGGAAGAATTCCAGAAAAAATCCATGAATTTTGTAAAAAATAGTTTTGGCTTTTTATTGTGAAAACAGTTTTCATTAGAATTAGAAGATGATTCGAAAATGAGTTTAATTTTCGAAATCGGTCCAGTAGTTCAAAAGATATAAGCTTTTTTGTGGTAGCGAATTTATTATCGTTCAGTCCTTATTAACAAAAACTTTAATTATTTTCATAGGAAGAAGACGCCAAGCTGAGCGGTGAAGAGCTGGGAAAGAAACTGGAAAAACTCTTGAAAACGTCCGAGTGCCAGCTTCAAGCCCTGAACATTTCCACCCAACAGCTGAGGGCGACTTGCTTCGGCCAAGACCGGTACTGGAGAAGATACTGGCACTTCCCCAAAGCCGGAGGCATCTATGTGGAATCCATGGAATCGGCAGAGTCCGAACTCCTGCAACAACTTTTCGACGAAGACATAAAAATGCAAGACATCATCGAGACCACACATTTCGACGATTGCCATTCCGACCACGCCAGCGATAAAGACGATAAGGAAGTTAATGACGCGACGGCAGAAGACGGACAGTACAACAGTATTTACAATTCGAGGAAAGAGGACGAGAACGATGAAAACGAACACAGAAAGACCCCCAACCGATTAGAGACGGTAGAAAACGGAAATACGTTCGATACGGATGAGAACAACTTGATGGAGTTACAGAAGAGCGTGGACGACGTCGTTCAGAGCTTAGAGAAGGAGCGGAAAGAGCAAGAATTGAAAGAGGAAGTTAAAACGGAGGAGGAACCCTTACGAAACAGAAAGTTCAACCTGTTCGAGAAACTGGGACAGTGCATGGAAAGAGAGAACAAAACTGAGGAGGATCTGAGGGCCGATGTTAAAGCAGAAGTGAAAGAAGAACTTAAGAATGAGATCCTCAACGAATTAAAGTGCGAAATCAAAACGGAATGCAAGGAGGAAGAGGAAAAATCCGAATCGGACGCGAAGTGGTTCAGTGTGCTCGGAAGGGAAGGAACTTGCGAAGAGGTCCATTTAACGGCCGGCAACAAGTGGGATAACGGTGCTGTGACGCGAGACAACGTGACCGAACTCAAGATACCGGTGTTTCCGCATCCGAACTCTGGAGGTTCTTCCTCGTATTCGAGCGTGGAGAATTGTGACAATCTGCCGCCCTTGCTTATCACGGCAGAGGAGAGTGCGCAGTTGGAGTACATCAAGAAGCACGGAATGCCGAAATCTTGCCCCAAGAAGAGCGTGCCCGCTGAGAAGAGATACGGATGGTGGAAGATCACTAAAATCGAGGAGTTGAAAGGTGAGTTTTTTTGTTGGGGAATGAAATGTTTGCTGAAATAAGCTTCAAAGCTTGAAGTATAATCAATATCAATTGCATTGTGGGCCAATTGCACCGTTATGGGTTTAAGCGTTTGTTATTAGTTAAATACCGATTAATTTATTAATCTTGGATTAAATATTTGGCTTGCATCGAGGCAGTTCAGAGCGAGTAGGAATTCTCATCCGATAGAGGCGCCACCGTGCATTTTATGGAATATCTCCATAGAACTAACATTATCTCTATAAGTTCTATGAAATGTACAATGGCGCTCTCTATCCGAAAATCGCTGAACTATGAAATGAGTGAATATGTGGGTAAAGCAGGAACTTTTTCCCGCCATATATTTGAATTTGGCCATTCTCTGCCAATTCCGTATTTCAAGTTGTTTTTCTGAATGAAATTATCTGTAGATTCACTTTTAATCGGAAGTTGAACTATTTTCATGGGTCTTTCGTTTAAAATAAAACAGAAGCATGAGTTGGCTTATTTTCTTCTATTTTTGAAAGAAAAAAAATGAACTGTTGAAATGAAATAAATCTCAATCATCTCATCAAGAACTCCAATCCTTCCTGAGTTTACCCACAAAATTTCAGTTCTCAAAGTCAAACCATTTTCAAATGCAACTTGAAATAAAAACACACTACATTGAACGCCCACCTTAATGTAACTATATTAAAGTTAATCCACAAATCTGGTTATTTTTACATAAATTGGTACTTGTGCCTATCTTTACGTTGTTTATTTCATCTCTTTTTATGCTTTGACAGTTACTATGTTTTGACATTTTCTGATATTATCGAGCGTTTCGCAGATTGAAAGAGTTTTTAATATTGAATTTCTTTGGTAGAGACAGATGCAACATTTGTAACACAAGTTCAAATATTTCCTTGGAATTATTTATTTCCTTCTCGAATGAAAATATACCTGGTTAGAAATTCTAATTAGGCAATCCAACGACCTGTCAAATATTTTTTTTATGTTAGGCTGGTGGTCAAACTGTGGAATTTAGCTTAAATTTAGCTTTGTTCATCTAGACATTAAAACCGTTCATTTGCTTGAAAAATTGTTTTATGTGGACATTTTTTTTAATATTTCTAGTCGATTTTACTCTTAGGAATATCAGACCAGTGAAAATTATTCAAATTAAGTGCATTTTTATTTAAAAAATGTCATAAATGTGTGCCAAAGTTGGATGTGCATGTCGTTCAAACAAAGAGGATTTCATTGAATATTTTGAAACACCCAGCGTGTGTACCTTGGTGTATTATCCACATATTAAGTGACTTACCCGGAAACAAAAGGAAATTTGGTCAGCAGTCATCAAGACCTGACAAATTCAAAGATAAGAAATTTAAGTGAATATTTCTTCATAGATATTGAAATAAGCAGTATTCAGTCCATGTTGAATGTACAACTGATGAATATTTAAATTTTATATCTAATAAAAGGATAAAGAAGTTACAGGTTGCAGTACTCTGATGAATTTTCTTCTACACTTCCTCTCAATCTCTGAGGACTCCCAATGCTATGTATTAAGTTGTGATCATATGATTGAGTGAAATTTTCTTCCTCTGTATTGCTTCAGGATATGATTCATACCATCAGGGAGAGACTTGTATCCCTGGAGCAGAACATCTATTCCTGGCCACCTTTCTCTTACCACTAAAATCATCAGAGTCAGTAACGCTATAATTTTCTTCATACAATGGTCTCGTCAGTCTTCGAAGTTTCCTTGGACTCTTCATAGAAGTTTTGTCTCTCAGTTCCATATCTTGAACTAATTCACTTGGAATTTTTTCAGGAGCATTTGAATTTTTAGACTTTTGTCCTACCTCCATAACTTCAGACTTTTTCAGCAATGTTCTGAAATTAGGACTCTTCAGCTCATAAATATTATTTCGTTTAGAAGGTGTGTCTATGTTTTTCAACAAAACTACTGGCTGACTTGAAGGAATCTTCGTTAGAATTTTTCCATTCGAAACTCTCAATTTTATTTTCAAATTATCATTATCTTGTTCAACTATATAATAATGTGAATAACTCTTCTCATCTTGCGATAATGAATCATTAAAAGAGTTGTTCAAGTTTCTTCTAGCTTTTGATAAAAGAGGACTTTCACTTTTCTTATCTTCAACTGGCTGCAAATAGTTCTTCTTAGCTCCGATGCTGGCACTCATGATTTTACTGGTGGGAGTTTTGAGTGATGTTCCTTTCTTTGTCGTTTCCTCAATAGTTACATCATTTTTTATCAGACCATCAAGAATTGGCACTAAATCACCATTTTGAGTTAATCTATACCTGCATAAAAAATATATACTTCTACTTAGGCGAGCAGAATCTATGAGGGAATATACAGTATCATCCTCAGATCCTATAATAACTCTACATATTTTTGAAATATATTTTAAATTTATTTTGTTTTGTATTTAATCTATAGATTTGTCATACGGTGCAAGTGGCCATGAATCGGTTGCAAATTACAAGGCATTGCTGTTTCTCAGTTTTTGTATTAAATCGACAACAAACAACAATTTTTTTCTCAGTGAAAAAGTATTCTTCCAAAACCTGGACAAATAAACTATCTCTACGACTTATGAAGCACATCCCTCATGATTCCCGCAGTCTTTAGAGACTTCAGAACAGTTCACCAATTCGATACAATTTTCAGAAATTCTGGAAAACCTGCACGTCCGCGGCATACGCGAGAGAGAGCTCAAGAGAAACTTCAACAGCATCATGCAAGCCATGTACCCCACATTGAGAATTCACATCGAAGAAGGCAACAAAGAACTGACTGAACTCTCGACGGAACACATGGACGACGTCATGTTCATGGAGGGCGGGGCGCCCTATCCGGACCAGAAAGATGCCTGGAACAAATCCATCGCAGAAAGGGTAGATGCTTCTCTGTTGGAACAGGTAAGTTGATTTTATCAGTGCCGGTGGATGGAAGTAACGGAAAAAAATCTGAAGGTAGAAGCTCTGGAAGAGAAGGTGGCCAACGCCAGTATGCAGGTGAAAGGATGGAAACCGCCCAGTAGGGAAGGTCCGCCCGTAACTCCGGAAGATATGATTCATACCATCAGGGAGAGACTTGTATCGCTGGAGCAGAACATCGAGAGGAGATACCTCAAGCCTCCGTTGGGAGTAAAGTGAGTTTTAATTGATGTATATGTAGGTGGAATGGAGATTACTGGGACTTCGAACCTATTGGTAGAACCGCTATCGACAAGGTTTAATCCAACACCGATTTCCTTTCAGCACCGGCGATCCTAACCTGGCGGCGATCGCTCAGGAAACCGCGGGAAACACTTCCGCGTCTTCGCAGCCTCCCACACCGGGACCCGACGACATCCCGAAGGGTTTGGCGACGTGGCGCGAGGCTCTGACCCGTAGCCAGACTTCTGCGCAGCTCGCGATGTGCCAATATTCACTGGAAGCTTCCATTGCCTGGGATAAAAGCATCATGAAAGCTGTGAGCGCTACTTGTGCTTTTAGTAGAGTGACAGCTCGCAAATATAACAGTAAACTAAGTGTGGGTTGCTTGTGTGCTTATTTTATTTTTTTTTCTAATTTTAAGTTTCGACTAATTTTCTACTTGAGCGCTCGACGTTCGTACAATGATTCTTTATCGGCTGCATGATTGGACGCACTAATTCGAATTTAATGTTGGATTTTTAACGGTAGATTCTCGAATTGGATCACAATGATTTGCAGAATTTTTCTTAATTTCAATTCCCAGTGCTGTAATATACTGCTCCACAAGAGTTAGGGATATCGTATTCAATCGTTTTTAAAAGTATGTAATCTTCGAGAAAATCGATGTAAAATCATTTAAAACTCAATAACAACTTGAATCGATCCAATAAAAATCAGTATGAGACATTTCGTCAATCTGGTCGCCTTTTTTCTGAAGTTTGGTTCTTTGCATATCTACGCTTCATGAATGTTCTCATTTTGAAATGAAGTCAGTTTATCGACGGCTTCGATTTGAAACGAGTTTTCTGAAAATGCCAAGACGTAAATTAACAAACGCTGATGCTAATAGGGCTATCGGAATGCTACGGGGTGGCCTAACTCAGGTTGTTGTAGAGGAAGGGCTCCAAGTCAGCCAAAGTGTGATATCTCGACTTTGGAATAGGTTCAGGGAGACAGGTTCCGTGTTGGAAAGACCAAGGCTTGGTGGGCGACGAAAAACAACACCTGCTCAGGATCGTTTCATTACCGTTTCGGCGAGAAGAAACTCTACATCTACGTGTAAAATGCTACGGAATACTCTTCAAAATGCAGATGGGGTCCAAGTTTCCATCGAAACCATCAGACGACGTTTGAGAGAGGTAAATCTAGGTTCTAGACGTCCATTAAGAGGAGTTCCATTAACACGTGACCAAAAGCGTCAAAGACTGGAATGGGCAAGGCAGCATATCAATTGGAACGATCAATGGCGTAGTGTCCTTTTCACTGATGAATCCAGATATGGACGATTTTCAGATTCTCGAAGAATAAGGGTATGGACAATCCCACGCATACCCCGTAATCGTCGCTATGTCCAAGAAGTCCATCCATTCCGAGAGGGTAGTGTTATGGTATGGGCCGGGATATGTTTCAACGGGCGCACAGATCTACACATTTGTCCTGGGAATATGACGGCTTTACACTATAGGGAGCATGTCATTGACAATATTGTGCCAAATTTTCACGCTGCTATTGGTGAAACTTTCCAATTTCTAGGCGATAACGCTAGACCGTACCGTGCAGCCATAGTTGAGAATGCGCGCGAGGAGCTTGGTATTCTACATTTACCAATACCTCCGCACTCACCAGATTTGAATTGCATAGAACATGCATGGGATATGCTCCAAAAAAGATTAGATAACCATCAACCTACCCCAGAATCCTTAAATGATCTGAGAGAGCTTCTGCCCCGTTTATGGAACCAAATTCCTCAAGAAATGTTCAACAACCTCGTGTGTAGTATGCAAAGAAGATGTCAAGCTGTTATTGATGCCCGTGGAGGCCATACAGTGTATTGATAGTATTAAAATGCTTGAATCCTCTGGGAATAAATTTCGTTATTTTACTCGATTTTTCTTAACCACCCTGTATACGCTGCAGACCTACAGGCAAAAATTAATTTGCAACTTGAAATCATATTAATATGAATTTTTATCACAAAAATCTTATTTTAACTATATTTTTTTGAAATTTAAGTCAATATCCCTAACTCATGTGGAGCAGTTTATTTCATTTCAGCCATTGACTGAAAAAGTCCATAGCCAATGCCAATGACCGCGAAAAGGAAATTAGGTGCAAGTTTGTTGAATTTATCGTATCGTATTGTAATAATACTTTGCGCTAATACCAGTATTATTTCAACATGAACAAAGTACCAATCAGTTTCTTGTCGTGTTGTGTTGTTCTGAGAATGTTCTCATTTTCCTTACTCAATTCGCAGAATCTACTGTTGAAATATCTGTTTTAATGAAAGCATTGCTGTACTAAACAGGATGCTCGAGTAACATAACCGTCTAAAGAGTACTTGATCGATTTTGAATTTGATACTGTGGGTTTCATTAAAGTGTTGCAAAATCTTTTAAAATTATTTTCGAGTATGTAACACTTAGTTTGAGACAAAAAATGGTATTATTTTTTTCCAATCTAGCTGGAAGTGTCACAAATTTTATAATTCTAAAAGTTGCAGTCCGATAACTCATGAAAGTTTCACATTTTAAATCAACAAGGCCTATAACATTTAAACGACTATTGGGTCTTGAACAGGGTGTCCCACGAAGAATAGTCAAAACTCCACTGGAATGTTTTGTGATTTTGCAATAAATATCTGAAGGAGTATGCATGGAAAAAATCATTCTGCATATTGGAAACGATGAAGCTTCGACCATTGCTATAGGTGTAATATTGAATGCCATTGATGTCTTATCTCAGTGTAGTTTGGGCCATTTTTCTCGGGACACTCTGTCTACAAGACAAACTTGATTTCACATTATATTTAAGGCATCTTCATTGATTGAACTAACTTGGTGGCTTTCACTAGTTTAAACATTTTTTTAACAAGAAACATTATTTGAATCTCCGGTGATAATTTGAAGACCTCTGAAATTGAATATTATTTTTTCAATTTGCACTAAATAAAATATTGGTCTATTTCAAGAAAATTCTTGTCCACCATTTCCACAATTTTTATGCTGAGAGCTAACAGTTCATTTGTTGGAAAAAATGAAAAGCATCTTGTTTTGAATTTCATTATCAATCGCCATGAAAAAGAAAACCTATACATGGCATGTTGCATATAATAAAGGATACAATCAACATACGACTACAATAATCTTTAGATTGTAAAAATATACTCATATACGTCCTTAATTAACGAAAAATCATCTTCATTTGCAATAAATTAATGTTAATTTGAATAATGACAGGTGATTCTGAAAGTGCTATAAGTAAAGAGGATATTTGTGCAAACTCAGTAAAAAAAGGAATGTTGATAACTTTCACGGCGATTTCCCAAATTATTCATTCCTGGTACCTTTCTTGCTGTGTATTCAAAACGGAATTTGTTGCGAGAAAAGTAAATTTATCTTATTTTCTGAGCGAAAAAATTCACTCATCGCTAAGTGTTTGTTTATTGGTGGCTCGTTGTGCACAATTACCACTGGGAAGCATGCTACCATCTTAACCAATTGCTCTGTTGATGCACCTAATACTTTCATCTTGTTCTAATAATTCAAGTGATTTCTGGACCTGATGATAAAAAAAAACTAATAATATTTTCTTGCAGAATTGTCAATTCTGTCACAGTGGTGACAATGAAGACAAACTCCTTCTTTGTGACGGTTGTGATAGGGGATATCACACTTACTGTTTTAAACCCATGATGGAAAACATTCCAGAGGGAGACTGGTAAGCAACTATCTAAACTTGTGTGATGAATATCAAGTTTGAATATATTAGCCTTATAAACGTTTGATTTTTTTTTAAGGTACTGTCATGAATGCATGAACAAAGCTACGGGGGAGAGGAATTGCATCGTGTGCGGTAAAAAACAAGCGACGAGCGGAACTAAACTCGTTCTATGTGATCTCTGCCCACGCGCTTACCATTTGGACTGCTTGCAACCGCCTATAACTAAAATACCGCGAGGCAAGTGGTACTGTCTGAATTGCATCTCGAAAAAACCCCAAAAGAAAGTGAAAAAGAGCCTTCCCAAAACTCCGAAAGAGAACGAAACTTCTGAACATCCTCCACCAAGGTAAGAGTTGTGAACGAAAATGGTACATTTCATTGAAGTCTCGATTTGGAGGAAAATAAACTGTTCACATGAGTTAGGGATATTGACTAAAATTGCAGAAAAATATAGTTAAAATAAGATTTTTGTGATGAAAATTCATGTTAATATGATTCCAAGTTGCAAATTAATTTTAGGCTGTAGGTCTGCAGCGTATACAGGATGGTTTAGAAAAATCGAGTAAAATAACGAAATTTCATTCCCAGAGAATTCAATCATTTTGAGACTATCAATACAAGTATGGCCTCCACGGGCATCAATAACAGCTTGACATCTTCTTTGCATACTACACACGAGGTTGTTGAACATTTCTTGAGGAATTTGGTTCCATAAACGGGGCAGAAGCTCTCTCAGATCATTTAAGGATTCTGGGGTAGGTTGATGATTATCTAATCTTCGTTGGAGCATATCCCATGCATGTTCTATGCAATTCTAATCTGGCGAGTACGGAGGTATTGGTAAATGTGGAATACCAAGCTCCCCGCGCGCATTCTTAACTATGGCTGCACGGTGCGGTCTAGCGTTATCGTCTTCAAATTGAAAAGTTTCACCAATAGCAGCGTGAAAATTTGGCACAACATTGTTAATGACATGCTCCTTATAGTATGTAAGGCGGTCACATTCCCAGGACCAATGTGTAGATCTGTGCGCCCATTGAAACATATCCCCTCGGAATGGATGGACTTGGACATAGCGACGATTACGGGATATGCGTGGGATTGTCCATACCCTTTTTCTTCGAGAATCTGAAAATCGTCCATATCTGGATTCATCAGGAAAGGGCCATTGATCGTTCCAATTGATATGTTGCCTTGCCCATTCCGGTCTTTGACGCTTATGGTCACGTGTTAATGGAACTCCTCTTAATGGACGTCTAGAACCTAGATTCACCTCTCTCAAACGTCGTCTGATGGTTTCGATGGAAACTTGGACCCCATCTGCATTTTGAAGAGTATTCCGTAGCATTCTATACGTAGAGGTAGGGTTTCTTCTCGGTGATGAAACGATCCTGAGCGGGTGTTGTTTTTCGTCGCCCACCAAGCCTTGGTCTTTCCAACACGGAACCTGTTTCCCTGAACCTATTTCAAAGTCGAGATATCACACTTTGGCTGACTTGGAGCCTTTTCGCAACAACAACCTGAGTTAGGCCACCCTTAAGCATTCCGATAGCCCTATTAGTCTCAGCGTTTGTTAATTTACGTCTTGGCATTTTCAGAAAACTCGTTTCAAATCGAAGCCGTTGTAAACTGACTTCATTTCAAAATAAGAAGATTCATGAAGCATATGCAAAGAACCAAACTTCAGAAAAAAGGCGACCAGATTGACGAAATGTCTCATACTGGTTTTTATTGGATCGATTCAAGTTGTTATCGAGTTTTAAATGATATTACAGTGATTTTCTCGAAGATTATATACTTTTAAATACGATGGAATATGATATCCCTAACTCTTGTGGAGCAGTATATTGTATTTTTTTCTCTTTATTGAAACTCCAAGTGTTTCTTTATGTAGATTCTTTTCGAGTAGAATCTGTAGCAGCTTTCAACACATTTACAGGTCAAGCCGAATTCAATTAAAATCTAATAATGTTGTCCTCAATTCCAGCCCCGCTCCATCTCATAGCTCCGTAGCGACGAACGAAGACCAATCGACGACGACTAACTGTAACCAGAGCGACATCTCGAATTCCAGCATTTGCAACACGATGTCCCCTTCCACTACTCAAACTCCGAAAAAAGAGAAGGTTTCGAAGAAACTCATCAAGGAACTGGCTCCTTGCAAGGCCATCCTGGAAGATTTAGAGTGCCATGACGACGCCTGGCCTTTTTTGTTGCCGGTTAATACCAAGCAGTTTCCCACTTATAAGAAAATAATTAAAACACCCATGGACCTGTCTACGATCAAGAAGAGATTACAAGATATGCAGTAAGTTGCATGTTTTTTCGTTTTTGGTTTATCTGTACTTATCGACGGATATTTTTGCAACTGAATAATAACTTGATAATATTATTCTCATTTTTGATATATCGAAATTTCTTATTTCTATTTCCGCAGCTACAAAACGAAGGATGAATTCATCGCTGACGTTAGGCAAATTTTCAACAACTGCGAAATATTCAACGAAGACGACAGTCCGGTAGGTAAAGCGGGCCACATGATGAGACAGTTCTTCGAGGCACGTTGGAACGAAATGTGCCTGAACCACAGTTGAGGTTTGGTCAACATCAGACGTTAGTGATTAATTTGACAACAATCCCCTTTTATCGTTGTACTTGAAGGTTTTAGGTGAATTAGTTGAATTGACAAGGAGAAACTCGAATATTTTAATTACAAATTTCTTGCTGGAAATAACAGACGGAAATAAAAAATGGTTTCAACAATTGAAGGAAATATAATTTTCTTTGAGATAATTTTGGTTGTGTTGATATGCATGGACAATAGTTTCGGTTTCTGGTGGAATTCGACAAGACATCGTTTTTTCTAGTGAGTGATACAATGAAAATGACAATTTGAAGATGTATACTACCTTAGAGCTTTTTACTGTTGTCCATACTGTAATTTTTCGTGTACAGTTCAGTAATAGTTTATAAGAAACGCCCTTTTGAAATAATTCACTTTTCAATACATCAGAAATGATTTTGTATTTTTGATAGTGTTCTATATTTTTATATATAATTTATTTAGAATGCGTCTTTTATTTGACCTTTTTCGATTTCCAAAGATGTGTTGGAAGAAGTGATCTGATTTTTGTGTAGTTCCATTCCGTTCAGTTTTTTCTATTAGTTATTATTATAAGAACTGAGATATTAGTTTAAATCATGTTGGGGTAATGTAAAAAGTGTATAAAGGAACATTCGAATCGCTCAACATCAACAGTACAGAAGATAATGTAAAATCTAAATATTTCAGAGGTTGTACTAAATTATTAATGTGTTTTAGTAGGCTAGTTCTGGCAAATATTATTTGCATTTCTAGAACTAGGTGTATTTCAGTGTAAGATATTATTTAATTATATCTACTTTTTAAACGTAATTATTTTTTCCTTTCCTTCAACTACCAACAAAATGCGCAATTAAATACAGGGTGATTTTCATAGGTGAGTCAGTTTTTAACAGGTGGTTGTCCTCATAAATGGCCATTTGATTCGGGATCATGGAGGATTTCTTTGGCAGTTGTCAAAAATTAATGATCAAGAAAGTGAGCTCTGAGAAAAACTTCAGGCCAATGCTAAGCAAAAGAGAGGATTGGGAAAGGGAATACACCAACTATAATCTCAAAGAAAATACAATAAAATGGTATACAGATGGTTCTAAAACCGCTACAGGAGCTGGCGCTGGGATTTACGGGTCAAGTACCAAGTGTACGGAAGTACGGAAGATGTCTAGATATCAATCTAGAAAGAAACTATCAGAAGTGCGATATAGCTATTCATACAGATAGTCAAGCTGCCGTTAAAGCAGTAAGCTCCTATGTCATTGACTCAAAGCTGATTTGGGAGTGCCGGAACAAACTCAATGAGGTAGGCAAGAAGAATAAGGTCTTTTTAATCTGGGTTCTCGGTCATTCGGGAATCGTAGGAAACGAAGAGGCCAATACACTTGCCAGAAAGAGCGCACAAACGCCACTCACTGGCCCAGAACCCTTTTGTGGTAAAGAAAAATGCACCTATAAGGAGCAGTTTATGGTGAAGGAGAAAATCGAAAGAGAAAAACTCTGGCGGGATCTCCCAGGGATGGATCACTCCAGAAAGTTTCTTCGGAACTTTGAAACTGCTAGATCCAAAAAACACCTGGATCTCAATAAGAACCAACTTCACCTACTCACTGGCTTTCTCACAGGACATTGTCACCTAAAGAAGCATCTGTTGAGAATGGGTTTATCGGACACTGACGAGTGTAGATTCTGTGGGGAGGAGGAAGAAACTCCTATTTACCTGGTTACGGAATGCTATGCCATTGCAAGCCAAAGGAAAGAGTGCTTTGGACAAGAAACTTGCAGGAATGGGGAGTTATCCTCGTTGAAGCCGTCCCAGATACTGGATTTCATCGAATCTGTGGTGCTGGAAGGCGAGCTGTAGGAGGCGCGATGAGAACAGCTCTGTTAGGAGGCACAATAGACCTAAAGGTCGCAGTGGACTGTAACCCCTTTTCACTATAACAGCCAAATGGAATAAATTCGATAACTAATAAATGAGGGTGTGTTGGGAAAAACGCTCGGACAAGTCGATTTGTAATTTTAAATGCGCATATTTTTCAAGAAAATAAAATTATATAGGGTGTTCCATGCGACCGTGGCCAATACCAACTTTCTTATTTCGAATGCAACCCCCTGTATATTATTTATTATTTGGATTCTTCAGAAAATTCTAGACATAATTCATGTACAATGTCCTATACTAATGTAAGTAATTTGTGAAATAAAATAATTTTCATTTGGAAAGGTAATTTTTGTATAAAAATCTGAAAACACTTAATATTTCCGAAATAGTTAAAGATAGGTATAAGACATTGTGCATGAATTGTGTCTAGAATTCTCTGAAGAATCCAAAAAATAAATAATATACAGGGGGTTGCATTTGAAATAAGAAAGTTGGTATTGGCCACGGTCGCATGGAACACCCTTTATATTATGTATTTTCTTGAAGAATATGCGCATTAAAATTACAAATCGACGTGTCCGAGCGTTTTTCCCAACACGCCCTCATTTATTCGTTATCGAATTTATTCCATTTGGCTGTTACACTCTGTATAACTAGTTTCGTAAATCGCTTGGACAAAAGTCATCCATATGGTTCACCGATGGATCAAAATTAGAGAGAAGCATTAGCATTCCAATATTTCTGTAATATCTGATTCGGGATCATGGACGATTTTTTGACAGCTGCTGTCAATTTTTTTTCGACAGCTGTCAAAAATTTCTTTGTATTCTCAAATGCGAATCTATCTGACTTTAGTTGTCTACAACTACCTAGGGTATTCACTTGCAAAGAGCTTTTTGTTCTGATTATCTTGGAAAGGACCAAAAGAAACGTTTGTCTTCAAAAATCATCATTTTATTCATAAAATTATTTTTCATTTTCAAACATTAAATGAAGCTAGGAAAATTATCACAAGACTAGCATTTAATTACAATAAATATTAATGTTCTCTAAAAATTATTCATACAGCTGATAAATATTTCTTGTTCATGAACATAACGTCAGACTGTAACAAAACAAGTTCACTTAAATTTGTGATTGATTATAATTTGTATAAATTTAAAATTGAATCCACATGTTGATTAAATATTCAACATTGCTGAAAACAATTCAACAGTATAAAAACCATAAATTGTTCAAAATTTGGAAATACTAATTTAAGAAAACTTAACAATGTTTGACTTACACATCTTAATACCATAATAAATTACTAACACATCCTTAAATAAAATATTTCAATATATGTGAAATTACCTCATTAAAAATCAGTCTTTCTTCAACGCATAATACACATCATCCGAACTAATATTCAATAAAATTCTTTGGTCCAAACCGTTGCAATTCTGGTCAGATAATAATAATCGACATGATGTCAGTCTATGGATTGCTGCAGCTACCAGAGACAAGCTAACCATTTTAAAACCTTCCAAAGTTGCTAGTGAGTTCAACGTCATGCAAACATCTTCGAACAACGTTTCTTCTAAACCAGTTCTTTCCACCTGAAATATCAATTAATAATGTCATAATGAAGGATATATGTTGACATGGGTGTGAAGATATAAATCAGAAAAAATTGTCTTGCTGATTTTCCTATTATGACTCCACAAGTAATATAAACTAACCTCTGCGACGACCGCCTTCAGGAGAAGTTTTTCCAACTTGCTGCAACGTTTAATTGCCTTCACTTTAGGTTGTGTTATCATTGCATCTAAAGCAGCATTTACATGGTTCATTGAAACTTGAGTATTTGGTCCTTCCAACTCAGCAATTTCAGCTGAACGTCTACAAATATCTAGAGCTCTTCTTGCATCTCCAGATACTGAAGCCACTTTCCTGAAATTTTTTTATGGTGAACACAACCCAAAACATTCAACAAAAAATTTATACCTTGCTACAAACTGAATTGCATCTGCTCTAAAGCTTTCATTCCCTGAAAGACGATTGATGACGATTTCTTGTAGCTGCTTGTGGGTGTACGCTTGGAAAGTTAACCTTGTCAAACCTAAACGACTTGTTACCCTACTCATCAACAATCTGAAAAAAAAACCTAATCAATCAAAGTTTTCAATGTAAATACCAAACAGCATTTGCTCATAAATAATGTATGAACTGAACTAGGCAAAACGTAAATAAATTTTAAAATGAAAGAATCCCCACCTCTCTGGTAAATCCATCGTGTTGGCGATAGTAACAACAATAAGTTGAGCATTCGTTTTTGTTGGCCAATCTAGCAGATTATACACAACATCCTGTCGTTTTGTGCAGAGAATATCCAGCTAAAATAAGAAAATATTCAAATCAAGGAGATAATACATTAGAGCTTGGAGATCTACCTCGTCTATAAGAAGAACTGTTGGTTCAACTTTCTTGGCCGACTTGGTCGTGAATTGTTTTTCCAGCATTGTTAAAGCCTGTTCCCATGGCACTCTTCTGCCAGTGAGTTGCTTTAGAATCTGAAACATTATCCATTTACTAGCAACAATTCTAGTGCATGAAGGAAAATATTTACCTCTACATAGCACTGTCTTGGTTCAGTCAATTTCATCCCGTTTATGCCTACATAATTGAATTTCCCATATCCTTTACATTTCCAAGTATTTGTAATGTTCGCTATAGCTGCAGTTACTGTGGCCGTTTTTCCAGTGCCTGGGACTCCAGAAATATACATACATCTGAAACATAGAATAGTATTTTTGTTGCTTCTGTGGATGAACAAAACATTTTTCTATGTTTCGATTAGTTTCTTGTTGAACATTTGAAACTTCAAAACGAGTGAAATAGATTCTTGTGATTAAAACATAGTGAAATATTCAGGTAAAATGAGTTCCTATCCTAATCTGTAAGATACCCCTAGCGAAAAGTTTTAATAAGAAAAGAGTATAGATTCAATTTAAATGTGTTCAGTATAATCAAGATTTTAAGGATAACTTACCCGCCAGATCTTTCTCTTAATTTTCCTTCAATGAAATTATAAACATCCTTATATTCTTTCTCCCTACAGGGAAGTAACTTTGGCACGTAAGAAACATGCAAGGAATTCCTTGCTTGAATAAGAGGAGTTGCACACTTCCCAACGGCATGTGCCCTCTGGTCAACAGATGGAGTTAAAGTTCCATTGCGTAACATTTTGAAAGGGGTCCCTTTAACGGTCTTCGATTTTCCTCTTGGTGTCTTCACTGACGGAGTTTGAATTTTTTTTACTGATCTTTTCGAAGGTGTGCTCATTTCAATATCATCATTGAGTTTTCTTCTATTTTTACTACTTGATTTTGGACAACTCATATCTGAATCTGAATCACTCATTTCAATTACTGGACAATGATTTTGTTTCCGTTTTCTTGATGGAGTATTTTTACTTTCATTGAGATCTATCAGATATTCAAAATCGTGCTTTAGGCTACTTTTTCTTACTCTAGTTGATCTCCTGATTCCGACAGGGGTACTTGGGATTTCTCTATTCCTGGCCACCTTTCTCTTACCACTAAAATCATCAGAGTCAGTATCACTATAATTTTCTTTATACAATGGTCTTGTCAGTCTTCGAAGTTTCCTTGGACTCTTCATGGAAGTTTTGTCTCTCAGTTCCATATCCTGAACTAATTCACTTAGAATTTTTTCAGGAGCATTTGAAGTTTTAGACTTTTGTCCTACCTCCATAACTTCAGACTTTTTCAGCAATGTTCTAAAATTAGGGCTCTTCAGCTCATAAATATTATTTCTTGTAGAAGGTGTGTCTATGTTATTCAACAAAACTACTGGCTGACTTGAAGGAATCTTCGATAGAATTTTTCCATTCGAAACTCTCAATTTTATTTTCAAATTATCATTATCTTGTTCAACTACAGAATAATGTGAATAACTCTTCTCATCTTGCGATAATGAATCATTAAAAGAGTTGTTCAAGTTTCTTCTAGCTTTCGATAAAAGAGGACTTTCACTTTTCTTATCTTCAACTGGCTGCAAATAGTTCTTCTTAGCTCCAATGCTGGCACTCATGATTTTACTGGTGGGAGTTTTGAGTGATGTTCCTTTCTTTGTCGTTTCCTCAATAGTTACATCATTTTTTATCAGACCATCAAGAATTGGCACTAAATCACCATTTTGAGTTAATCTATACCTGCATAAAAAATATATACTTCTACTTAGGCGAGCAGAATCTATGAGGGAATATACAGTATCCTCCTCAGATCCTATAATAACTCTACATTTTTTTGAAATATATTTTAAATTTATTATTTTCTCTTTTGAATCTAAAACGACCTGAAAAAAAAATCAATTAGGTGAGTCTGCATAAATGGCCAAACAATAATTCGTTGAATAGTCAGCCTAATAATTTTCAGAGGAAATTAAGGTCTAAAATTTGTACAAATTTATTAATAGGAAGCTACGTGAATTTAGAATTTGCAGGTAAATTATATCTATATCTACAACCTTTCATATGATTATGATATACAAACTCAGAAAATTTTCCAAGAATACACGAAATTACTAAATGATATGCTAAAAAAATTGGACAAAACTAAGATACCCACATACAACTGGAAGTTGAATGGAATAAAAACTACCAGAGGGTCATCAGCATATGATTCAAGAAATATTTATCTTAATTTCCAGTACTTCTGACTGATACAAGGTATATAGAATAAATAAAATAATGAAAATGTATTTTTACCTCGTTATAACAGTCATAGTCAATGTCCATGGAGAGAAAAGTTTTCCTAAATTCATCAGCTTGTTTATAAATTGATACCACAGCTTTGAACTCATTCCTTTCTTCAAAAAAACATTTCAATACACAAACCATTTCAGAACTAGGTTCATCGTTCTCTGTTGCAAGTATTGCATTATTGCCAACTTCATAGTTTATTCCATTTTTGATGAATGAGCTAAAATAATAAGAATCTTGTTAAGCAATTGTATAAAAAGTATAGTTTGGCTGAAATGTTCTAATATCACTTACGGAAAGTATTTTCTGTTTTCTCCTTTGGGGGGTATATTATAATACGATGGGACCTCATCGCCTTCCCACTCTATATCTACAGATTTTAGAGTACTCATAACTTGGGCATTAACAAAAATAAAAAGTTAAAATGAAGATAAAATGTAAGGCCAATTCGCTTTTATTGAGCTTTTATCTTAATGATGTATACAATTATACAAATGAGTATTTTCGCGCCACTTCCACAACAGGACACAGAAAATTATAATAACAGGTTTTTACAAAGACTTTGGTTTTTATTAGTTTAGTCAAATGAAAATCATGATTGAAAATATTTTAATATTAATGAACACTCATAGTAGCATTAAAATTTTCAATATATCATTGATTTAATTTTCGAAATACCTTTTATATTGTACTCGAAGGAAAACCCCGGATTATTCTATGGAAAATCATTCGTTTCTCACATATCCCTAATTGAGGTTATGTAATATGTCATAGACCACAGACAAAACTAATAGGTTATATTTACAACGTTACTCAACAATCAATAAATGTTTAAATGATAAAAGAATATTAAATATAATGTCCCTTGCCCAAATTACTTCGAGATCCTTTAGATATTTAACCAATGGCAAACGGTACTTCCACGTCACACCTAGTTTATGTGAATTTTGGGAAAGGGATGAAAAAGGTGGTTACGGTGGCAAAGAGAAGTTTCCTCCACTCAGTGAAAGAATACCTCACGGATTTAGAGAACTGAAAAAAGAATTCGAACTGTATAAGAACGAACTATATGAGAATTTCTATTGGCTGAATACCCCTATAGTCGTTCGTCCAGGCGAAATAGATATTGTTTGGAAATTCGGAAAGGAGAGCAGTCTAGATAACTGGGTAACAAGTTCGGATAGTGATCATAATGAAGGTTTTAGCAAATGCGAACTATCCCTTACAAAAGACGGTATGGGATTATTCTCAGGTGAACTAAATAAATCTGTACCTAAAGATGGGAAGATTGCCAGAGCTGGTTATTGTAATATGAGAACTAAACCGTTTAGAGTAAGTAAATTTGCCTATTGAACAATTTAATGAAATTATACATTTTACATAAACTTAAATGAATGATTCCTTTAGCTTGAGTTACATCTTATTCATTAAATTTATTTGGAGTCTTGAGGTGAAAATTTAAACCTTAACAAGTTGTAAATACATGTTGAAGAACAATTTCTTTGTTGAATTGTAGAAATCCTTCAAAAGGGAAAAATACTTGAATTGGGTAGCTTATAACGTATTGAACATGAGAGTTAGAGGTGATGGTAGATCATATTTTGTCAATATTGGAAATAAGGGGTATTTTGATCTCACTTGGAATGACATGTATCATTACCCCCTTTTTACTAGAGGAGGACCATATTGGCAGACAGTCAGGGTAATTTATGTAATATATGCTCTAAAATTTCTCTGATGTTTATTCTTATTCCAGATACCATTCTCGAAGTTTTTCTTTTCCTCTAAAGGACGCATTCAAGACAAACAATATGCGATAACACTGAGCCAAATATCTAGTTTTTCAATCACCCTCGCTGATAAAGTAAATGGGCCGTTTTCACTTGAAATAGAATATATAGGTTTAGAAAATGATCCTTATCACAGAGAAAATTTCGCATATGAAATGTATCAGTTGGATGGTAACATAGCACGTACTTAAACAGTTTGTTTTTGTGAAATTTTTACCTACCCATATTTTTTGACTACAAGGATCATCCATGATCAAGGCGTCAGTTGATCTTATACAGATCCTGAATTCTTGTAGGGTTCAGGTTGAGATTTCAAATCAAGAAAAAACACTTTTCTGTTCATTATTTATTCAACAAAAAAGACGAATTACAACTTAGCAAATGTGCCAATAAAATATGAGTATGGAACAAAGAATAATATAAATCACCCAAATAAAATGCCTAATTTAGAATTCAACTTATATATTCTACAGATATATCATAAAATTGAATGAGTTTTAGGTTTATCTATATACTCTCTGCCATTCAAGTCCTGATGCAGTCTTTTACATCTGTTGGGTAGAATTACCATTCCATGTATTATTTTCATCATCAGTATCAGGCCTCTCTTTCAAACGATGAATATTGCCCTGTTTCTTTATTTCCGTAGAATTGCCAGCCTGCCTTTTCGGTTGATTCCTTAAAAACCCGACCTATTATTGGAATTCCACAATTTCGATCAACTATTCTCACCTGCTAGTTACTTCTGCGTCAGATGCCGACCTTTTGGCACTAGTAGAAGGCTCACTCCTCCTTATCGAAGGCGTCGAACCGAAGATAAAGCCAACCAGAAAATCGTAAATGCCTAGGAGCGGGGCTAGCATCCACCAGAACATGCTACTCAGCATTCCGCTAGCGCTCGAAGACACGGCGTTCTGCACCTGAGGCAACACCAAGATGGCAGCGTTCGGAACGAGTTGCAAGTCCAACAGGGTCTGAGAGTTGTCGCTATCGCTAAACTCCCTACGAGGAAAGGTGGTCGAGATTGTGTAGTTTGTGAAAGGTAGATTCAGCTCGTTCTGGATGAACTGATGGACAGTCTGAAGGGTGTCGCTGATCTGGAAACCAGTAGAGTTGTTGGTGGATGAAAAGATTGATTGTATAAATAATTCAGATAAATCACACAAAGCATGAGAAGAATTAAAAAAACACAACCAAAATTACATGGCAGATCAAGAAAACAACCCTGTTCAATCTTCCCCAAAAATGACCACCCTGTATCTCCATAAGCTTGAAAAACATGTGTTGATATCTATTTTCGTCCAGTTTATAGTGGAACATCCTGTATAGAACCAAAAAGTAGAAACATACATATACTCCATTCACTTTTATAAAGTATCGCGGTTGGCCATGATTTAGGTTTATCAAGTTTTTTCCCCTAGAACAGACGCAGTTTGGCACTCGTGAAAATTAAGCGACATTGCCAGGTCTACTTTCTATTTACTCTTTTTCAACTTTGTAAATGGAGTTAGTTCTTCGAAGATTCGACTGTGGCGCAGGTTTCGTAGAACTACTACATTTTCATACTGGAGTATTTCAGGTTGTGCAAAAATGTAGTTAAATGTCTTCTGAATCAACATGATATTTTCTCAAATTCATTAATTTCCCAAAGGAACATTTTAATAAATACGTAATTACTACGATTTTTTAGCAGAAACGGCAACGTTGTAGGCGTATCTGACAGTGAATGACCATAACCTAACATTTTCAAAAACGGTGAAATGTGTCAAAATTTCATGGCAAACCGCGATACTTTATAAAAGTGAATGGAGTATACATGAGAACCAGAAGAAAAAAAACACACTTTGACCTCCCAAACACCAATTTCTCAAAAATTAGTCTAAATCCTGAGAATTGAATGTCTTATTCATCAACTTATACCTATCAGAATCAAAAACTAACCTGAAATTCATGTGTTTGCAAGTTCCCATTCGGCAGCCTAAACTGCAGTTTTGTTGTATTACCCCTGGGTGCAGCAGCCATACTGGCTGCTTGGGGTATAGAGGGAGCACTCGCAGAACCTTGCTTGGAAAACCTAGCAGCCCTTTCTGCTTTATCTTGAGCAATCTGAGCTAAAACTCTATCTCTAGCCGCTTGGTTCTCTCTCTTTTCCTTGTCCCTCTCCTCTTTCAACTGCTTCAGTTCTTCGTCCTGCTGCCACTTTTTCATCTGTTGCACATTTTGTCCCATCTTACGCCGCTCTAATTCTTTCTGCCTCTCTGCCTAAGGAAATTCATTTCACAATCGAAAATTATAATAATTACAAGCTCTGCAATTGCCACAATCCTCAACTGCAAACCACCACATAGTACATTTAAATGTGTCAAATGAAGACTCAAGAAATGAACATTTACTTGAACAGAAGCAGCATTTAATGTTGGCATACCTCAATGTTTCATAAGGGGAATAATTTTTGAAACAAAAAGTAATTGATTACCTACCTCTTCATCTTCCTTCTTCTTTGCCTCCTTTCGCAATTCAATCAGTTCCTGAGCATGTTGAACTTTTTCTTCGGGACTCATCTCTTTTGATGATGAAGGCTCAGCATGTTCTGTCACTTCAGATTCGTTTGTATTTTCAGCACTGACTTCTGGTTCCTTCTCTTTGTCAAGAAGGGTGGTAGTTACATCTTGAAAATTGAATCAAATAAGATAAGTTGAAATATTAATAATGCATCATAATTGCTTGTTTACAGATTCCACATATTAATCTTGTTATCTGAGATAAGTCACCAGAACACATAAAGCGCGTTCGGCATTGGCATCCGAGAGCGGACGGATTTTTTAGTCACGTGATCACAGATTGTACAGATTTGTCAGATTTTTCTGTAATAAACGAACGGTACGGAGCTTTCAGATCGTTTTTTCTGTTTGTCAGATATTAAATTAGTGATTAAAGGTCTATTCGGCCGTAGAGGTAGTCTGGATTCTATTTCAATTCTTTCGTTATAGCTCTCAACACTTCTACCCCTTGGTTGAAATGATTCAATATTTTGAATCGTTATTTTTTTATCAAACGACATTTTTTATTTATTACTACACAACAAATAACATAAGACACGAAATTTTAACAGACCGTTCAAGAATATTCGAAGCAGGAAACTCATAAATGCAGTTAAAATCCATTGACAAATGCGGAGAAGTAATTTCTGTTTCTGTTCTGTTGAAAAAATCCGTTTGCTCCGTCGAAATACAGCGAGCAAAAAGATCTACATCCGATTGATCAGATTTTTTTGCCGAACGGTCCAGATGTGTACTCCCCTCAATCTGGATGTAATAAACGAACGGTTCAGATCA